>CM038214.1:342806848-344219880 GCA_021442155.1 Cymbidium sinense | reverse complement strand
AGAGAGCCTAAACTTAGTACTAATCTAAAATGTGTAATAAGCTATTCACTAAAGAGAACTAAATAAAAAATAACATGCTTTAGAAAGTGGTTTAAGGTAGGGATGAAAGAGGGTAACCTCTTTTCTTCTTTACAACACTTAGTTGCTAGGTGTAGGTCATATGAAACAAAAGAAAACATAAATTAAAACTTGCAAATCAATTAAAGCACTTGAAGTGAAACCACCCTTTAAGTTGAATCTTTCTACACTTAGAAAATCTTAACTCTAAAGCCTAGTTAGGACAAACCACACATGCCCTAATACACACACATTAGATTAAGTCACCACTTCTAGCCTTATGTTAGGATGGTACATGGTGTGATGTATGTTTTATTTTGTGATGTATTATTTTAGACTAGATGTTAGGGTGCATGTTTGTAGACTGGATGGTAGGCGTGATTAGCCTAATCATGTTTTATGGGGATTATGTTTAAGGGATGCTTAAAATAAATATCAATGCTCTCTTATAGGTTGCTTATGCCTCTAAGCATAATCCAAGTTAAGATAGGTGGCTTTGTTACCCATGTGCAGGGTGCTAAGTCCAAATTATAAATATAATTTCTTAGGTTGTATGTGTGTTTAACTAACACCTATCTTTTAGGTGTAGTTATATTTACTTTTCTAAATTTTAATGTAATTTTAAATGAAGAATTAGGAATAGTGCTATGAGGGTATAAGGATGAGCACTAGCTAGAAGGCTTTGTCCTAGGAGGCCATGTGATGCCTTTGAAGTGGAGCAAACCAAATCAAAGGAGAAAGATAAATGAAAACATGAAGACTTGAAGACCCCCCATATCATTTATCATTTGTAAATTACAAATTATTCTTTTATGTATCATTTTATAAAGTCTACCCATTTTTCTTTTCATGTTGTATGACAACACCCTACCGCCTTTTATTCTTTTACATTAGCTATAAAAATGTTTTGATGTTGTGTTTAAAGTACACAATTAGGATGGCTTGCTTTTCTTAGTTTCCTTATATGTTTGATGTTTGAATGTGTGGCATTGAATGTGATTAGGCTCTTGGAAAAAAAATTAACCTTTCTACCCAACTACAACTCATAACTATAGTTTTAAGCATTTCATAACCTCACATAAAGCCTAGGCCATAAATCAAGATAATTAAAAGATTTAGCAACCCCTTAACTAAATGTTGAATGGCCAACAACATGCACATCATATATTTTCACTTGAAAAAGAGGATTTCCATCCTTGCATGATAGTGGAATTCTTGACTTGTGAGGGCATCCCTTGTGTTGGAAAACACCCCTTTCTTACTGATTTAGCCAACAACCTTATTTCATCATGCATGTAGGCATCAAAAATCCAAAGCCTTTATCAAAATGTAGCGTCAAAATAAATAAAACTAGAAATATTTTTGCACTAGACTAAGTCATATGCTCATACCACTCATGCTCTAATCTCTTAGGGAGTGGGTTTAAGAACTTTAGTTTCTTTCTAATTAAATAATAGCCTAACTAATCTTACAAATCATATGACCAATCTTCATGGATTTAAAGCATAGGAGGTGTTAGCTGGCTGCCACTCTAGGATTGTAAGTCCAGCAGTCGGGCAGTTTATCCTCTCTTATGGAGTTAAACCATATGTCCATTTTCTCTTAGATTTAGGCCACACTTTGGCTTATGCTAAAGCTCCATAGATTTAAGATCTGAGGTGGTTGTTTCTTTTGAGCTACAAGCATAAATCCTCACCTCTTAGGCATCTCCACAATCTTGTGTTGTTGGATTACAAGTCCTAGCTTTCTAATGAAATGTCAACTTTAACACTATTGATCTTTTCTTTAATTTCAAAATTATAAAGCCAAATTATAGGATAGGTTCAAATGCTCACTAGGTTTCCTAGTATAAAGAGCATTCCCTACTCGTTTCCTTTGGCTTCGATAATAAGTCTTCTCCTTGGGTTTTCCCACTTGATTTTCCAATACAACTAATCCTTTGATAGTCTAGCCTTGAAATCATTGAAGACTTTAATTGATACTTTAATCGAGAGTATTCATAAGGGATTCACATCCCTTAGGATGTAATTAATAATAGAGGCTAGCCTCCATAGGAACTTAATGAACTTAATATAAACCCTACTTTACTTTTTCATGTAAAGTAGGGGAAAGATCTTTGGTACATTCAAAGACCCATCATGCCTTTGGAGTCCTTATTAGGTGATTATGTCCATTATAGGGTGATGATTTCTATCTTTTGAGATACTGCATCTTTGCTTAATGTCATACCTGATCATTTCAATAAGTACCCCCTAAGATCTGCATGGTGTCCCACATAAAAAAAACACCATAGATTTTTCTAGCGACTCCACTGGGGAGGGTTCCTCTCTCCATCTCTAGTAATAATTATTGTCTCCAAACATCTATAGTGGACTTGTATTTTATATGATTCCAAGACTATCTTTCTTTCCATTGGCACTTAGCCTATTTCATCTTTAGGTTGAGCTAGCTAACATCCTTTAGCTTTTAAGACCTCACTCCATGTAGGTCTTAAAACCCCTATTGGGTTCCCCAATAGGTAAATAAAAATTTTAATTAACTAAAGGACATGACTAAAAATTTAGAACCTCTTCACCATTCTCTTGGTGAGGCAATGTTCATTTCATACATAAGAAAATAAACTCTTTGCAAAAAAAAATATAATTTCAAATAGCACTTCTCAAATTAAAATTCACATGACAAAATATCTACATTTAAAGATAACCAAACCTCTTGCAACAATATCCATGATTGTTACATGGAGGTTCTTTTAAAAATTGAAAATCAAAGAATTTTAAAATCCTTTTTGAAAAAAACACATATTTTAAAATGTTAATCTCCATTCAACACACCTAAGCTTGTTGAATGAAGATTTTATTTTCAAACAAGATCGTGACATAAAATTGAAATTTCATTTAGCACATCCTACATGTGCTAAGTTGGAATTTCTCTTTTCAAAAGAAACATCACACACAAATATCCCATCTTTGAAAATTAAAAGGAAAAATATAATTGAATTCCATTTAACATACCTAAATTTATTAACTGAAAGTCCCCTTTTCCAAAATCACTAAAATTAAAACACATTTGAATTCCATTTGACATACCCAAATTTGTCAAATGAGAATTCCCTTTTCAAAATCAAAATCAAATTGGACTCATAACATACCCACATTTGCTTAGAGTTCCCTTTTAAAATCACAAATAAATCAAACACACTTGAACACCATTTGACATACCCAAATTTGTCAAATGTGATCTTTTAAAATTGAAAACAATTTGAACTTTATTTAACATATTGAACTTTATTTAACATACCACATTTGTTAAGTAGAAGTTCTCTTTTTCAAAACAAAATGAAACAAACTCATCAAACACACTTGAGCCCTACTTAATATACCAGTTTGTTAAGTAAGGGTCTCATTTTCAAAATCAAATCAAAATACATCAAACACATTGGGCATCACTTAGAATACCAAAATTTTCTAAGTAAGGATCCCATTTTCAAATCAAATTCAACAAATCAAACACATGACACACATCATCAAACAACAAAAATGCATTCAAAATTATTTTCAAACAAGCACTTGTATCTCATTTAGCATACATAAATTTGCTAAGTGAAGATTCCAAAATCAAATCCAAAACAAATTCAATTGACCCTCCATTTAGCATACCCAAATTTGTTAAATGAGGGTCCAAAACATAAAATCAAATTGTGAGCTAATGGAAGCATCAATTAAGAGCCTCTCCAAAACATTTGAACCCCATTTAACATACCTAAATTTGTTGAATGTGGGTTCTAAATTTAAATCAAATTCAAAGTCACTCCTCTTGTGGTGAAAATTTTCTAATATGGGAGTCACCTTTCAAATATTTTGGGAGAAATGAAAGAGGCAAGCCTATAGAAATTCATCTTTTTAAGATGCCATGCAGATCTGCAGATGTACTTATTCAGGTGATCGAGTATGTCATCAAGGAAATAGTGTACTATCTTGAAAGATAGAAGTCACTATCCTTTAATGGACCTAATCACCTCAATAAGGACTCTAAGGATGATGGGTCTCGAGATTCTTCCCTACTTTACATGAAAAGTAAAGTAGGGTTTATTTTAAATCGTTTCATTAAGTTCCTATGCAAGCGCCATAGTTAATTACATCCTAAGAAATGGGGATTCCTTAGGAAAACTCTCAATTAAGGTAAATGATTGTTGTCTTCAAAGATTTCAATAGGAAAGGACTATCAATCAATTGGTTCATTTTTGAAGATCAAATGGGACTGATCAAAGAGAGGTTATTCAAAGCCAAAATGGAAGATAAGTAGAGATGCTCATGTTATGAAACCTAACAAGCATCTCAAATTATCCTATGGTTGGGCTTTACATTTTGAAATTGATTTAGTTTGTTTGAGTTAAATTTTTCATTAGAAATTTAGGACTTATGATTCCTTAACACAAGATTAAGGAAATGCCTAAGAGGTGAGGAATTAAGCTTATGGCCCACAAAGGAGAAGCAACCTCACCTAAATCTAGGGAGCTTTGGAGGGCCAAAAGCAACCTAAATCTAAGGTGAAAATGGGTATTTGGTTTGTCTCCACAAGAGGACAAACCACGACAACTTGGACTTACAACCACTTGGGGGTGGCTGCCAACTAACTCCTCCTATGATTTTAAATATATGTAGGCAAGTCTTTATGCTTATGCAAGATAGCTAGGCTATTATTTATTTAGAAAGAGACTAAGTCCTTCAACGTACTCCCTAAAGACTAGATCATGTAAAGGGCATGCTTCAAATGACCTAAATCTAATACAATTCAAATTTCATTTTATTTTCATTTTGGACAATTATTTTGACACAGGCTAATAGGATTCATATGAATAATGCATGAGAAAGAAGATTATTAGCCAAAATCAGCGGGATGGGAGGAGGTGAGTTTCCACCATGGCTCTCAAAGGTCAAGCCAAGTTTTCTAGCAAAGGTGGAAGCCCTCCAATCAAGAGTGAAATAAGATGCATTTGTGCATGATATTACAAAAGAAATGCTCATCCAACTAAGGGGTTGCTAATTCTTTTATCTTGATTTTAAACCTAAGCTTTAGATGAGGTTATGAGTTATTTATTTTTAATTTGAGTTATTAAGTTGGGTAAAATATTTATTTTTTCCTAAAGAGCATAATCCACATCCAGGCCATACATAAAGCAAGGAAGAAATTAGGAAAAACATGCCACTTAATTCAAAAGCTAAATAAATCATCAACTAATTTATAAAGCTAATCGCAAAAAGAATAAAAGGCCATTGTGGACACCGCACAAACCCAAAAATATCAAATGTGGGTAGCTAATCTACCTTATACAACCTGGATTATAAATGAATTAAATTATAATTAAGCAAGGAATTCATTTTTATGGGGGTCTTCAAGCTTTATTTCTTCTTTCTTCTTTGGTTCTGTCTTTTGGTTCTTTTTGGATGGTTGGAAGGTGGATGCTCCAAGGCTTCACATGGTGCATAAGATAGGATATTATGACCAATGCTCATCCTAATCCCATAACAATCATTCCACATTCCTACTTGCACAAATTTATATGAAAAGGAAAAGTGGAAATCTAACTAACACACAAAATAAAGGTTAGCTAAAACAAACCACACAAATCCCAAGCATGTATATTGGACTTATCACCCCACACATGGGTGACTAAGTCCACATGGATTATGCTTAGGGTATAAAGCACCTACAAGCAAAAGCATTTATATTTTTATTTATGATAGCACCATAGAATCATAGAAAGAATAGTTAGACTAAGAATGTCCTACCATTCATTCTATGAGCATACATCCTAACATCTAGTCTAAAACATATATCACAAAACAAAACAAACATCAAACCATGCATCAACCTAATCTAAAGCTAGAAGTGGTGACTTAGGCTAATATGTGCTTTGAAGGCTTGTGTGGTATGCTAGCTATGGCTTTAGGTTCAAATTTTCTAAGTATGAAGAAGATGTTCAACTTAGAGGAGGGTTTCATTTGAGTTGTTTAATTATTTTGGATTGATTTTATTTCATGTTTTGATTTGTTTAAGTGGATCCTACAATTAATTACTAAGTTATGAAGAGAGGGAAAGAGAAGAGAACTTCTCTTTCTTTCCCTAACCTAAGTAATTTCTAAAGTAGATTCACATTTTAGTTTTGTTTAGGTGAATGTTTTGATTAAATCTTTTAATTAATCCTAAGTTTAGATGAACTCTAAACAAATCTATTCCAAAAGAAAAGCATTTTATGATTAAATAAAATGAATCAAAATTCACATAACATACACTTTTTCATTTCTTTCCCAACATATATAACATGCATATGGATGGACCCTAAGCATATCTATACATTCAAATGAGATTATTTAACACAATTTATGATGCATGCTAAGTAATCCATTTAAGGAAATTTAGAAGTTGAATATGCATGATTTTTCTTAAGTAGAAAGAGTTTTCCTTATCCAAATTTTCACATACACACATGAAAGTAAGAAAGGCATAAGTGAGTACAAGCCATTGTTAACTGGAGGTGTAAGGTACAAGACCTACTTAGGGCTACTTAAAGCCTCAACCAGGTTGTCTCACTAATATACCACTTTCCTTAAATACAAACATATGTATAAAAGAAATGAAATAGAAAAGGAGAATGCAAAAGTTGTTTAATGGATTCATTTTATTTATGCAATTTATGCAAGTATAAGTAAACCTTCTTAAGTGATAGCATAGGGATGAATAGGGTATGGAATTAAGTAATTGTTGGGTTCTTTTCAAATGAACCCTACATCTTACCAACTCCTATTCAAAACTATACCAACATAAGAAAGAAATGAAACCTATGCTAAGCATGCCTTTATAATCTATCACATGCAAACTCATAATTAAAATATAAGTAGCATACTTTCATATTTGGTATTTGATTTATGTATTTTGAAAATAATTTGGATTTAGTAGTGATAATAGCCATTCATATTTCTACTTTAGCCAACACATGCAAGTTTGACATAATGTAAACAATTTCATTTTAAATTTGAATTTGAAAGTATGAATGCATGAAACCACATGACATACAAAAATAACATGTTGGGGAAAGATTCAAAATGAAAGCATGTAAACAAGTTCATTTCACTTAAATCCTAAAGACATTCTTATAGAATAAAAATTTAAAATAAATCAAAGTGAACTCAAAGTGATTTTTAGTTTGAAGTTTGATTTAATTTTGAAAAGGTGAGATGAGTTTGCTAACCCATTCCACATGTGTTTGATATTTTTGTTTAATTTTTAGATAATTAGATCCATTTTATGCATTGATTAGGTTAAGGTATGAATTAAGTAACTTAATTAACCCTTACCTACACCACCTTAGAACAATTAACCAAATAATTATGAGCCAATGAGATGACATAAAACTCACAAAAAAATTTAAATTTTTTAATGCACCTAATAAGAAAGAGGCCTAATGCAATTTGGCTCAAAATTAAAAGTTAATTAAGCTAAGGGGTTTAGCTTAAGTAATTTCAAAACACCCTTTCACACATGTGAATTAGGTTTTTAACTTAGGCTATTAAACACCTAAGGATCTACCCAAAGTAGATTAATTAAGTTCTAAAACTTTTTAGAATTTTTAGAAATTAATTAAATTGATAATTAATGAATTAACCCTTAATTAAGAGGAGATTAAGGAGAAAAGGGGTTTAGAGAAGCGGAAATGCCCCAAAATATTCCATAAACCTCCTACTGGATCTGACCTTAATCAACCATAATCATGAGTTAAAATCACTAATTACACCTTAATTGTCCTTAATTACATAAGGAGGGTAATTCAGAAATTCATGTGCGATTCTTCTATTCAAGCCTTCAATAAATACCAAGAAAATTAGGGGAGGTACAAGTCATCCCTAAAACATACCCAAGAAATTTGGGATTAATCAGCTAATTAAAAGTAATTAGCAAAATAAACTTTCTAATAAAACCAAATTGAGAAAAGCATAATTCAAAACCATTGAAATTAATTTTAAAATATTCTAGGTTTAATTATCTTTCCATAAAGATTTTATTTCAAATTTTTCTAAATTTTCTAGAGAGTTATGAATTTTAGAAGATCCTTAAGTTAATTAGAAATTAAATTAAGCATTTAACTAATCCCGCTCATGCGGTGCGGCATGGCGGTGATGGTGCTTTACATGTGTCACCGTGGGGTTACTTAAGTAGTCAAATCCAAGATGGTGGGGTGGCATGGTTTGATCTCGTTTGATCAAAGATCGGACGGTCAAGGATCTCCCCGTAGTTTTAAAATAATTAATAGATATCTAAACGTGCAGAACTATCTCAGTCGTCCATCTAAAATGCATGGATGGACGGTTGAAATCTCCCATGTTCTTCCCATTGATCAATAGAGATCATCCATGATCAAGGGAATATCCAATCGATCATGGATTCAAATCAAACTCAACCTACACCATCTAAAGCTAAAGAGCAAATCCAAGGTCAAAATTGATGGGGTGAAAATTTCTTTCACAAAGCTCACACCACATTGAGTTTAATGGTCAAAAATCCCATACCTTAGGTGATCACCTCTCGATTCCCTTGGAAGCTTGTTTGGAGATGAAGCCTTGCTGAAGTTTTGAGCACTTGAGGTTGAGTGGATCTTCCTATGGGTAACCTCTTCCTTAGCTTGAGCTCAGCTTTGATCCAATTCAATCCTTCCTTACTGTGGGAACTCCAAAGGAAGCTTGGGTGCACTCGACTTAGCTCCTTGATGAAGTATGCAAGAGTAATTGGATGGAGATTGAGTGAAGAGGAAGTTAGCTCTTCAATGGACTTCCCCTATTTTCAAAGTCTAAAATCAGAAATGGCTTTTCAAATCCTCTCTAAGAAGCTTGGGAATACTCTCGATGCTTTCTAAGTTCCTTAGCTTCAATCGATAGAGGGGAAGTGAGAATTGAATTGAATTAGGGGGAGTATATCTCCCCCTTGAAGGATCGGATGGTCGGTAATGCTCTTTCCATTTTGATCCAATTGATCATAGGTAGTGGGTTTATTGATCTTTCAAGGGTGTGCACATGGTCGGTTTGAGCCAAAGAGTGGATTTCCAGCCTCCCATTTGCTTGAATTTATGTTTGAGAGGGAGTTTGAATTTTGCATTTTGACCCATAGGGTTTTCTAGGGACCAATTGGGCTGACCCAAACCCATTGGGTTGGGTGCACCACTCTCCCCTAGGTCCTCTTCAGCTTTTAGGAAAGCCTCAGGTGAATGTGAAGTGGGTATGACCAAATTACCCATGGGTTAAGCCAAAATTTGTTCTATTTCTTAGGGGTAGAATGGTCATTTTACTATTTTTTTCACTTTGGGTATGTTGGGTATGTGGAAAAACTAGGTTTGGCCAAGTTTCATGAGATTTGGAATTCATTTGATAGGGTTTGGCTCATGTTGACCCATTTAGGTCAAAATGGGTCAACTTGGTCAAGTTGACCAATAGGTCAAATTGGGTCAAACCAAGGGGTCAAATTCATATGACCATTTGAAATGTTTTGGTAGCTTTGGTTTGGTTCAATTTGGATTAGTTTTGAATTTGGCTCATATGACTTCATTTAGGTCAAATGGGTCAAGTTGACCTATTTGACCCATTTGACCTATTTGAGGTAGGTCAAGGGTAGGTTTTGGTTTGGTTAGTCATATGGAGATTGGTATCATTGTTTTCAATCAATTTTGGTTATGTTCAAATTTGGCTCAACACGACCCCTTTAGGTCATGTTGGGTCCAAGGTCAATTGGGCAAGGTTAGGTCTAATTGGCTAATGGAGACTATGGTCAAGCCACAAGTTATTTGGAATGGACTTGACCCATTGGTTTGGATCAATTTGGCTTAGATCAAGTTTTGACACATTTTGACCCTTTAGGTCAAAATGGGTCAACTTGAGTCAAAAGGCCAATTAGGCTAGGTTACACTCAAATGATGGCTTGGTCAAGTTCAAACATAAGAAATGAGTGAACTTAGATCAATGGTTTCAATTAATTTGGCCTATGGTGGAATTTGGCTATGTTAGGTTTCATTTTGGGTTAAGTGTTGACTTGGTCAACCCTTAGGTTTGACTTAGTTTGACCCAATTTGATTGATTGATCATCATGTGATGATTGTTGATCATGATGAGAGGGATATATGAGTATGGTTCAATCCAATTTGGTTAGGATCAAAATTTGGCTCATAATGATACTTTAGGTCACTTTGGGTCAAGTCAGCCTAAGTGAGTCAAATGGCTTGGTCAAAGCTTGATTTGAAGTTGGTTGATCTTGTAAATGGACTCATGATTGAAATATAAATCCATTTACAAGTGGTTTGAAGTCAAATGGGTTTTGATCCATTTGACAATTTCATATTCAAAAAGAATATGAAGGGTTTTGGGTTTGATTTTTGACTTGGGTTTTGATTGAGTGATTGAAGTTTGGATTATATATGAGCTCATGATTGTAGGGTTGATTGAATCATGAGAGAAAATCAAGAGTTTGGTTTGATTTGAAGTTGATTTGGCTAAGTTCAAGATTTTGACTTGAAAGGCTTAGATTGGATTTTGAGTTGATTTGGGTTTGATTTTGGAATAGGTTTTGATTGTTTGAATTTATATTTCATTTATATATGTGAATATAAATGAGAATATAAATGGATCATAAGAAAATTTCAAGGATTTGAAGTGGTTTAATCATGATTTGGAGTAGGGTTTTGAATTTTTGAAGTTGGTTTGATTGATTTATATTTATATTTCATTTATATATGTGAATATAAATGAATTATGAGAAAATCCCATGACTTTGATATGGTTTGATCAAGATTTAGGCTAAGTTCATTAATGGAAAATTAATGACTTAAGGAGATTTCAAATTGGGAATTTAATTTTTACCTTTGATTTGATTGATTTATATTTATATTTCATTTATATATGTGAATATAAATGAGAATATAAATGAGTTTTGAGAAAATCCCATGAGTTTGAATTGATTTGATCAAAGTTTAGGCTATGTCCTTTAATGGAAAATTAAGGGACTTAAGAAAATTTCATGAATTGATTTGGAATTTTGAGTTTAGTTTGATTGGTTTGAATTTATATTTCATTTATATATGTGAATATAAATTAGAATACAAATGGATTATGAGAAAATCTCAAAGATTTGATTTGATTTAGATCATGATTTTGGTTAAATATTAAGGACTTTGGCAAAATTTGGACTTAGGAAATTTAAATGAATTTTGATCATGGGTTTCAATCATGGATTTCAATCATATGGAGTTGATTTAAATTTGGAGAAAATCAATTAAGATTGAATTGGAGTTTGACTTGAAAGAAGGAAAGTGAGGAATGGTTTAAGTTAAGGGGAAATTTTCCTAACACCTAAGGCATGACCTATTCCTATGGATAACTCTTCTAAGTCTCTGGGCTAGGTTTGAGTATCCACCTAATCACTAGATGTGTCTTATGACTAAAGAACTCTTAAAGTCTAAGAGGAATATTATGTCTATGATGGAGGGGTTGAGAGCTCATTCTAAAATGAGGTCAACAGCTCCAAAAAAAATTAAAAATCTCTCTTATATTTGAACCGCATTTAGTTTACCTAAATTTGTTAAATGAGGGTTCCAATTCAACAATAAAATCAAGTTAACAATTCAAGTAAACAAAATTCAAGCGAATGTCTGATATGGTTCTCTTTCTAGCAATGCAGATTCCACCTCACCATCGTAGAGAGGAGGTGGTGCAAGAAGCCACTTCTTCGATTTGACCTACAGATGATTACGAGTTTCCCAAAAGGAGAAAAGCCATAAAATTTCCTTTGAAAGCCAAGAATAAGATCAATAAGGATTTGTCAGTATGTCTTATCCATTCAAGATAAGTATGGCTCAAATTATATGAATCCTAATTCCCAAAAGAAGATAACTCCCAAAATGACTATCACAATAGGTCGTAATCCATAAAATAGCGATTGATGGAATTGATGTCTTTAAGGATTTCAACTCGGAGATACCCCATTCTAAACTTTCATGGTGTCACTATCACAAAGAGTTAGAATCATCAAATCTAATAGAAGAAATTTTGGGCACCATAAAGAGTAGGTAGACATCAATTCTACCTCTCTTTTAGAAGATATCATAGAAGCCAATTATTGTAGTGGCGGTCTACCACTTTCATCAAGACCAAAGGAAAAAGAAAATCAATCATTGGAAATAATCAAATTCTAAATCCTTCTTAAGATACACCTCATAATCCAAAATAAGGGCATCAAAACTAAGGTTAATCATAAGGTCCTAAACTATCTTGGAAGGTTGCCCACTAAGCTAAAATAATGAGTGCACCCTCACCTTCTAAGGAGATAGAGGAGTGTTTGATTGGAACTAAGATTCTTCCTTGCACAATTAGTGGAAAACTCCTCAAGTCATACTTGACATAGAATATCCTATGGAAAGAAAAGACAAACAATCCCCTCCGAGAACAATATAAACAAAGACTCAAAAGGAGAGAAAAAATGAAAATAAAAGAAAAGAAAGAAAGAAAAAATTAAAAAAATGAATGAAAAAAGAGAAGAGAAAGAAAGAAGAAAGAAGAAAAAAGAGAAAAAAAAATAAAGCACCAATAATACACATTGATTTGGAATCCAAAGGATAAATCATGTAATGCAGGTGTAAATTTAAAGAAAAGGAGATAAAAAAGAATGTACGAAATAAATTTTGAGTCTACTTTTGACAAGTCTTTGAAGTAGATAATAGTAAAATAAAAAGTTCTAAAAGACTAGAAACTTAGTAGTTATGCAAGCACATTGACTCCAATTCTACTATCTCATGATATTATTATAGGATTGGAAGTTAAGAGTTGCTCTAACCTCCAATATATATATATATATATATATATATATATATATATATATATATATATATATATATATATATATATATATATATATATATATATATATATAATCATCAAATTTCCACTTCATCTCTCTTCAAGCTCGAAAGAGGATTCTCAGTTGTAGATAAACCTTCAAATGAAAATAAAATCATCTTTTCTAGTCTACCTACTTAGCTTAAAGAATTTTGAAGACTTTCAAGTAGAGGATACACTCCTTGATCTTAAGAAGAAAATTAGATCATCAACCAATGAGTTTTAAGAGATTAACCTCAAACATAAAGGTAGTCCACCCACCCTCCCAACATCCATATACGATAAGTCCAAAAGAAAATGCCAACAATTTGGCTAGGTTACTTTTGTAGTTTAAAGACTACTTTACCTAAGACCATAATGAAGTGCCCAATACATCTCTAAAGGTAGCAATCTACAAACTCAAAATTGAACCTATTGCTATTCCTACTTTGCAAACTTTTAATGGGAACATTTGCACCAAGAAGAAGATCAAAGTTTGGAGTCAACCTTATTGAAGAAGAAAGATGCTATCATGATTACCCAACATTATGCCTAGTCGAAAGGAAGGATGTTCAAATCCGCACATACGTAGATTATGAAGATTTCAGTTAGGCATGTCTTGAAGATGAATCCACATTACCTATTTCAAATTTGATACCATACATAGCCTCTTTACATGCAGTCTCCACATTCAAGGATGGGTCGAATGATGCCAGAAGATGAGAGGTTTTAATTTCTATTGTAATTTATTCGGTCATGCCTTTCTCAGTCGAGGTTAAAGAAAAAGGAAGACCATCTTTATGATCTAAGTAGTTATCTTTGATTGGTTATCAAACTTCAGCCTGAAGTTGAATCCTCTAAAGTATAAAATTAGGATGACTTTAGGGGAGTTTCTAAGGCTTGTAGTAAAGCATCATGGAATAATAAAGATTGATCTAAAAGACATTAATGTGATATTAGAGATGCAACCTCTGAGATTCTACTTAACAGGAGAAAGAGAATTCAATTAACATTGAAAATATATGGTTTAAACTCTTTCAAAGTTAGTCTATCTCAGAACTTTTCAAATCAAGAATCTACTTCCAATCATTGAAAGGCCTACCTTGGTGCTTCAAAAGGATGGAAAGTAGTTTAAACCACTATAATAGGGGAGCGCCCAACACTTCCAATCAATGGGCTCAATTTAAAAAATATTATCCTCAAAATAATTTTTGAAAATAATTATCATCAATTAAAATCCTATCTTTCCATTCATCAAATCCCTTCTTCATTGGAAGCATTATTTGCTTGTTTGTGAATCCACCATGGCGTGTTTAGGATAGGTGTACCCTACTAGTGCATCACCCTCACTCATTCACTACTCTAGGTTGGGCTGACGTGTTACAATGCTAGTGCGTCACCCCAATGGTGCCTTGTTCAAGAGGATGTAAGTTTGTTATGCTTTCCTTCCTGACTTGACCACTACATACTGATGAGCACCTTGTTATCATGGTAGGCCTTACTGTGTGGTCAGTAAGCTACCCTCATGTTGGCTCTAATTAAGAGGATGTAAGTTAGCTACACCTTCTTCTTAAACTTGTCATCATGAACTAACTTGGTTGAGTATATCTAACAAACACCCAAACACATCTTTTTTTTCAGGCTACTTTGATGTGGGATAATGCCCCCTGCGACACTCACTCATTAGCTGCTCTAAGTCGGGTTGATGTGCTACCCTAGTGCATCACCTAGTGGTTCCATGTTTAGAGGATGTAAGTCTATGCTTTCCGACTTGACCATTGCACACTGATGAGTGCCTTGTTAGCATGGTAGGCCTTATAGAATGGTCGGTAAGCTACCTTCATGTTATCTTTATTTAAGAGGATATAAGTCTACTATACACTCTCTTCTTATACTAAACATCATGAATTGACTTGGTCGAGTAGAGGATTAGGGTTAAGTCCCCCAGGGGCACCTTTCCTACTAAGTACTTCTAATTTGGGTCCAGTCCTTCTTTGTGGCTTCTTACTTAGTAGTCGCCCTTAGGTCAGGTTTGACTTGTTGTTCCAACAATGGGTTAACCCAATGGTTGTTCCTCGCTTCAGAAGATTTAAGTCTTGCTTTCTTCTAGTAGCACTGCAACGGCGCTCTCGGATAGCACCTATCGAGCTGGTGATAGACTATCTTGATAATCAGTTCCACTTTAGGGAGATATAAGTCTACATGCCATCTTCCTAAACTAATTGTCAGACACTGAAGGGTACCTTAGGTTGGTTGGTGTTCTCTATGCTGACAGTGACCCACCCGGTGGATACACCACTCATGATAGATGTAAGTGTGTTACACTTTTTCCTTGAGTTGGCCACTGTACACCTACAGACTTTCTTATTTAGAGGGTCTAGGATAACGCCCCTAGTGGCACCTCCCCTGTGGGCACTCTATTTGGATCACATCCTTTGCAACCCCATTTAGACACTATCCGGGTTATTACTTGACTGGGTAGCCCCCTTTCTTAGTAACCACCCCTCTGGTTGGAGATTATTACTGGATGTGTAGATTCTCTCTTGTTCAGTAAATTTGAGATAGGTCCCGACATAGCCCCTTCTCGGTGTGGTCCTCTCACAGTCCATAATAACAATAATATATATATATATATATATATATATATATATATATATATATATATATATATATATATATATATATATATTCACTTATGGATTTAGAATTAATGCCCGCACCTTTCCCAAGAAAGCATCCTATCTTTAGGGCGTGTGCAAAACTCCTATAGGAATACTACTCTTGAGTTGAGATAAGTCCATCATGGCACTCTCTCAATAGCCGTCATTAGGACGGGTTCAATTTGTTCTTCCACCACAATACTGGTCATCACGGCTTTGGAAGATATAAGTCTATACACATTCTTTTAGCATACCGTACACACCAACGGGTAGCCTCCTTTGATTATTACATCCAACAGGTCACCCCAGCAGTTATTCCTTTGGAGATGTAAGTGCTATGCTTTCTCCATCACGACCATTTGAAGGCACCCCTTAGGTTGGATAGTCCTACCCTTCCATCAATAGACTACCCTTTTGTATTGATAAATCTTAGATAGGCTAAGGCCAACATAGCCTCTTCTTAGTGCAGTCCATCACACACTAATGGGATCAAACCAATAAAATTAAAACAAATAAAAATAAACCAAATCAAATTACAACAAATCAATGAAATTAATGAAATTAATCTTGACTACTTTTGAGTTGACATATGTCCCCAAATGACATTCACTCAATAGTCTCCCCTAGGATGAGTTTAATTTGTTGCAGATCCAATAGATCACCCCAGTAGTTGATCCCAGCTTTGGAAGATCTAAGCCTACTATGCTTTCTTCCTCAGTACAACTATTGCACACTGAAAAGCAACCCCTTAGGTCGGATAGTCTTACCTTGTGGCTGTTAGACTATTCCTTTGGATTAATAAATTAGAGATAGGTCAAGGCCAACATAGCCCCTTCTTAGTTGGTCCAATGCACACCGATAGGGTCCATAATAAACTAAATTTAAAACTAACCTTTTTAGTGAAGTCAAATTAAAGGATATAGAACAAACCAAACTTCTCTCTAGCGAGGCACAAATCAAATTAATCTTCCCAATGGAGCCATAAGAAATAGCATCAAACTCTTATCCCCATGGATAGCTACTTCTCTGGAAGGTTCACATTCCCAATCCCTAGATTATAGATTCTTATCTCCAGATATGCACCCAAACAAATCATATTCATAATCAAACTCAAAACCATATCCCAGATAGCTTGAACGCTTCCCAGTGGAAGGTTCACATTGGCTCTCTTATGCCTTTGGCATAAATAGAGCTACTTTGCACTAAGATCATGAATCTATCTACCTTTTGGGTTTAGGTATAGATCATTTTCATTAGTGTTTGTAGTCTTTTGGACATTGTTGATCATCTTGGTCAATGCTAATATGTGCGGTGCCCTTCAATTACACCACACTTATTGGGGGGTCCTTTTGTTGACCTTAGAGTGAATTCTCAAACTCATGTTCTTAGACCTAGAACCTTCTAGACTCTAAGGTTTCCTTGGTCATAAGATGCTTCTGATTAGGTGAACACTTAAGCCTAGAGACTTAGAAGGGTTATAATAGGATTAGGCCATGCCTTAGGACTTAGGAAAATCACCTTATAGCCTAAACCCAATCCATGTACACCTTCTTAAATTTAATTAAAATCCAAATTTCTAGCCAAACCTCCTCAATTTCAAATCCAAATCTAAGTCCAAACTCAATTCCAAATGATTGAAACCCAACATCAAATCCAAACTTGAAATCCTTCCCAAGCCCTTTAATCAACCTTCATGAACTTATCCAAATTCTCATCCAATTCAATCCAAACTCAATTGATTTTCTTATAAATCAATTGTACCTTCATTATCATCTCAAATATAAATGAAATATAAATTAAATAGCCAAAACCAAATCCAAATCAAATCAAATCCCAATTTAAACCCTTTAAGCCATTTCCTTGAACTTAGCCAAAACCATCTAAATGAAGGAAAATCAATGGATTTTCTCTTGAATCAATCATTCCTTCAATCATCTATTCAAATATAAATGAAACCTACAATCATCTAGTCAAACCAAAATCAAGTCAAAAACCTAGAACATTTGACTTGAAATATTCAAATGAACCAAAACTCATTTGAATTCAAACCAATAGAAATTGAAATTATTTATCAATCTCAAATCTATATATAAACTCAACTAAATCAAACTCAACCCAAAATCAACCCAACTAAATCCAATTGGTTCACTTGACCCAAAGTGGCCAATTTGACCTACATGAACCAAAATCCAATTCAATCCAAATAAAAGTGAATTAAGTCAATACAAACTTCATGCCATCATTGTTGATCACCCTAGGATGATCAATTGATATAAATTAGGTCAAACCAAGTCAACCCTTTACCCTATATGAACCCAAACTAGCCAAATTACAACCTAAGCCAAATCCATTGAATCAATGATTCAAATCAAAAATCAACATTTAAACATTACTTGACCTTCAATTGAGCCAAACTAGTCCAATTAGCCCTCTTTACCAAAGTTGACCCAAATTACCATAAAGGGGTAAATTAGACTAAACCCAAACTAAATCCAAATTAATTCAAACCAAAGCATACAATCCTCTCTAAATAGTCATATGAACTTGACTAACCCTTGGTTTGACCTAATTTGACCAATTGGTCCTAACCCATTTTGATCCAATTTGACCCAAATGGGTAAAATTGAGCCAATCTAAACAAATGAACTCCAAATGACATAAAATTTGGTCCAACTCACTTTTGACTCATTTCAAATCAGCCTAAATCAAATTTGCCAAATGACCACTCTAACCTTGGGCTAAGGGTATCACATAAGACAAAACACCTATGTAAATGGTAATTTCTCTTCCTTGGCCACTTGACACTCATCCATTAGTCCACCTAGCTCCAAGGATCTTGTCCAACCGACCCAAGAGATGGTTGGGTCATCACTCATGGAGGAGAAATCACCCCCCTCTTGCATTAGAATACTTGGCGAAGGACCTCCACTTCCCTTTGCTAGGGACACTTGTCCTTCATAGCGCCACCTCCCATGCCTTGGCCAACCAAATTATGCCACCTAAGGAGAATCCCAACCACCCCATGCCAAGCACACCCACATGAAGCCAAAATCACCATGAATGAGTTTATTTTTGCCATTGCAGGAGACCAAAATAGAAAGGCAAAAACTCTTCCTCACACACTCATTCCACTCTCCAAGAGCTCCAAAACCAACTAGCTATAGTTGCCATTTTGTTTTTGAGCAAAAGCTATCAAAAATAAGTGGATTTCTGTGAGGAAGCGATGCCCATTCGTGGATACATTATTTTGATGTGAAGCAAAAGCCCGAACTGATTCCAAAGCTTCTTCTTGCCCTCGAGAGCGCACTCAGATCATCACTACCATCGAAAATTATCCTCGGTGAGGTAAATTTCAAGAACTGTAGTTGGCCTTTGGTTCTTTTATGTGTAATAATTTTTACTCAATTTTAGAATTTTCTTTAGATTACCTTTGTATTTTTTTTACATCATCCCCATGCATTTGGAGTGATTTTTTATGAAGATCACTGAAACATTGAGCCTAAAATGAAGTTTTACATTCAATATTTTCACAAGAATCACAAAATTCACTCTTGAAATAGTGTTCCATCAGCCTCTTCTGCCGAATCATCCACCAGCCATCCGATCTCCTATTGGGGAGACAGGATGGATTATAATGAATCATGCGGTCGATTGGCGGATCACGGCTTAGATCATGGATCGTATGTATCGACTGGACCATCGATCCATGATCACGGTCATTATCCAATCCATGACCTTGTCCACATTCACTCATTCTGTTGGCACCGGCCTCACTCGTCACCACATGGTCAAGTCAACCCCATGTAGGCGTTGACTGGGTTAAGTAAGAAATTAGCGATTTTATGCTTTTTAAAAATTAATTAAAAATACCTAAAACTTCAAAATTTTATAAATAAAATAAAATACTTAACTAAAAATTGCAAATAAGGGCACATTGGATTTGTCTTTCTAGAGGAATCGAATGAATCCAGAAGCCCCAAATTTTACTGAATATTTTGATCTTAATTTAAGTTTTATAGGCAATCAAATTTCATTAATTAAACCAAAAATCCACATCAGATTGATTTGAAATTTATAAAGAATAAAATTGAGCATAAAATCTACCTACCATAATAATTTTAAGTCAAAAAAATTTCTGGATTGGGAGATATTGCATTCTAAGTTCAAATAGTTAAAATAAATTAATGGACTTTATAAAAATCATGAAAATCATTTAAATCAACTGAAACTTTGAAAATTATAACAAATCATAGAAAATCATAAAAAATGCAAGTAAATATTTATTTTGAAGGTATTTTAGAGAAGATTCAATTAAAATTGTTCCCAATTAATTTTAGTAATTAAGGCTTAATTTAAGTTTAATTGAAAACTTAATTAGCTACTCTTTATTTACCTAAGTAATTAATCCCAAACTTTTTGAGGATGATTAATGGGATGACCTCTACCTCCCATAATTTTCTTGGGATTTATTGCTTGGTTAATTAGGGAAATTGGCTATCTTAACTTGCATTACTTTTCTAATTAAATTGGTAATTAATTAATATTCTAAATAGTAAGGAAATCATTAATTAAGCTTTCCAATCATTATAAAATAGTGAATGGGCATGGGGAATGAGTTTGGAACCTCTTTCCCAATCTTTTCCCTAAGTCCATTTCACTTGAATGAAAATTAATTAATTTGGGATTAATTAATGGTCTAATTCATTAATTAAATTGCTTAATTATTCAATTTGAAACTATAATCACATGGAATCTTAATTAATCAATTCATGGGTAGATCTTTGGGCATTCAATAACCAAAAAATATTTAAGGAAATTATGGTTAACCCACATGTGTGGGAAAACTATGAAAGTACTTAATTAAGTTTCTTAACTTAATTAATCTCTAATTGTGAGCCAATTGAATTAGGCCTCTTTCATTTCTTAGGTTTGTGATTTAATATCCAATGTATATACATATCATTTTGGCTCATAATTACTTGGTTAATTAAATTAGGCAACATAGGTAAGGGTAAATTAATGGATTTAATGCATAGTACAACCTAGTTAACCCATAAAATCAACTTAATTACTTATCATTAAACCAAATTAAATCACAAACATGGGAATGGGTTAGGATCAGCAAACTTTTGCTCATTTCTTCAAACCAAATCAAATATAAAATTGAAAGTGATAATTAAAAGCCTTGGTTTTCTTTAAATGCTTTTATTTGATTTGATTATAAGAATTAATTTAATTGAATAAACTCACATGTTTATGCTTATTCATTCCTTTCCAATCATGTTAGATGTTGTATGTAAATTAAAATCATATATTCATCTTTTCAAAATTAGTTAAATCAAATGGTTTTCCTTTATGTCAAGCTTGCATGTGTTGATTTATTTTATAATATGTATGGCTATTATCACTATTAAATCCAAATGTATTCTCCAAAGCTTATAAATGAATGGATACAAATGTTATGAATTCTAGTTATAAATACATAAGAGATGTATGTGATTATAGCTTAAATGTATGAAGTGAAGCTCCTTTCCTTTTATTCATGTATTGATTTATATAAGTGAGAATGTTAATGGGTATATAGTCGACATCTGAATATGAAGCTTTAGTTAGCCCCAAGGAGGTCATTTGATTACCTCACTTCCTGGTTTAACAATGACATGTACAACATTGTATTTCATTCTTATGTATTTCAATACTAGAATTTGGATGAGGCTTTAATTCATATACATAAATGATTCAATCAAATTAAATATCATTTTTTTGCATGATTTTGATTCTCCAAATTATGAATACATGTGTATGTATCTAAGATAAAGGTATATAGTCCGGAAATCCAAATACAAGGCTTTAGTTAGCCTAAGGAGGTCATTTGACTACCTTCCCTTTGGTTTAAGAAAGGCATTGCTTATGTATTTTATACATACATGTGTGTATTTAATTAGAATGGTAATCCTTCCTTTTTATTAAAAATACATGCATTTTCAATTGTTCAAGTGACTGAATTAGTTGATTATGTGATTTGGAGGTCTCTTTCTTATGTTCATGCATGTAAATTTACATATGGTTTGAATGTAATGGTATATAGTCTGGCTGCCCGAGAATATGAGGCTTTAGCTAGCCCCAAGGAGGTCATTTGATTACCTCACCTCCTTGGTTAATAATGACATGTACCTATTTAATTTTATCCTTACATAATTTTGTATAAGAATTTAGATAGAGCCTTAAAATAATATGATAAAATAGTTCAATCAAAGGGGAAATATAAAGCTTCAAATGTACATACTCACATACATTATTCAAGTGTGCTAAAATATATTGTATGTGTAGGTATACTTAAGACTTAATCATATGCATGTTACATGTGATGGAAATGAATGATTTAGCATGTGTCATGTGATAGTATTTCGATTAGATTAATCTTGAGAAGCCTTTCACATTGAATAGAATTATTTAAAGAGAACCTAAACTTAGGATTAATCTAAAATGTGTAATAAGCTATTCACTAAAGAGAACTAAATAAAAATAACATGCTTTAAAAAGTGGTTTAAGGTAGGGATGAAAGAGGGCAACCTCTTTTCTTCTCTTTACAACATATAGTTGGTAGGTGTAGGTCATATGAAACAAAAGAAAACATAAATTAAAACTTGCAAATCAATTAGAGCGCTTGAAGTGAAACCACCCTTTAAATAGAATCTTTCTACACTTAGAAAATCTTAACTCTAAAGCTTAGTTAGGACATACCATACAAGCTTTAATACACACACATTAGATTAAGTCACCACTTCTAGCCTTATGTTAGGATGATGCATGTTGTGATGTATGTTTTATTTTGTGATGTATTATTTTGGACTGGATGTTATGGTGTATGTTTTGTAGATTGGATGGTAGGTCGTGATTAGCCTAATCATGTTTTTTGCAAGGGATTATGTTTAAGAGGTCATTAAAATAAATATCAATGCTCTCTTTGCAGTTGCTTAAGCCTCTAAGCATAATCAAAGTTAGGATATGGCTGTTACCCATGTGAAGGTGCTAAGTTCAAATTATAAATATAATTGCTTGGGTTATATGTGTGTTTAGCTAACACTTGTCTTGTAGGTGTAGTTAGATTTTCTTTTCTATTTTTAATTTAATTTTGAAATTAAGAATTATGATTAGTTCTTTGGGGATAAGGATGAGCATTGGCGAAGGCTTTATCTTGGATTACTTTTCCATCCTTGCATGATAGTGGAATTCTTGACTTATTAGGGCATCCCTTGTGTTGGAAAACACCCCTTTCTTGTGATTTATCTAACAACCTTATTTCATCATGCATGTAGGCATCAAAACCCAAAGCCTATGTCAAAATGAAGTATCAAAATTAATAAAATTTGAAATTTTTTGCACTAGACTAAGTCATATGCTCACTCATGCTCTAGTCTCTTAGAGTGGGTTTAAAGGCTTTAGTTTCTTTATAATTAAACAATAGCCTAACTAATCTTGCAAATCATATGACCGAACTTCATGGATTTAAAGCATAGGAGGTGTTAGCTGGCTGCCACTCTAAGCGGTTGTAAGTCTAGTAGTCAGACGGTTTATCCTCACTTATGGAGTTAAACTATATGCCCATTTTCACATAGATTTAGGTCACGGTTTTGCTTATGCTAAAGCTCCATAGATTTAGGATTTGAGGTGGATATTTTGTTTTGGGCTACAAGCATAAATCCTCACCTCTTAGGCATCTCCATAATCTTGTGTTGTTGGATTATAAGTCCAGCTTTATAATGTCAACTTTAACAAAATTGATTTTCTTTTAATTTCAAAATTATAAAGCCCAATTATAGGATAGGTTGAAATGCTCACTAGTTTCTAGTATCAAGAGCATTCCCTACTCGTTTCCTTTGGCTTCGATAATAAGTCTTCTCCTTGAGTTTTCCCACTTGATTTTCCAATACAACTAATCCTTTCATAGTATATCCTTGAAATCTTTAGAGACCTTAATTGCTACTTTAATCAAGAGTATTCTTAAGGGATTCACATCCCTTAGGATGTAATTAACTATGGAGGCTTGCATCCATAGGGAACTTAATGAACTTTTAATAACCCACTTTACTTTTCCATGAAAAGTGGGGAAAGATCTCTTCAAGACCCATCATGCCTTAGAGTCCTTATTAAGTGATTAGGTCCATTATAAGGTGATGATTTCTATTTTCAAGAGTGCATCTTTCTTTAATGTCATACCCGATCATTTCAACAAGTACCCTAAGATCTGGTGTCCCACATCTCAAAAAGAAACACCACACACACCAAGTTTTTTAAGACACAAGTGATGACATAGATAAAAAATGAGCATGCATAGAGCAAATCAAAAATCCTAGATAACTAGAACTGTCTCTTCTACAAAGACACAGTTCCATAAATAGCCGATCAGATCGGTCGTTCTTCAATTTCTTTAGTTCCCATCAAAACCACGACCTCTCAGTGGAGAAACATATAAGTTATAAGTGCAAATCACTAGAGAATAACCACACAAAAACCACCTTCCAAAATCAAAGTCCAATCTAAAAGGCTCAGTAAAGGTTTGGCCACCACATCAAAAGGCTTCAGCAAATTGTCCAAGAAATAAGAAAAGACCAACAAGGAAAATATCAAACAACCAAGACTCTAAGGACAACTAAAAGTCCTTAAACCAAACTAACTAAGTAAAACAACCATAAGGAAATCACTAGAGAATATCCCATCATAAGTAAAGAAATAAAAAAGGATGCATAGGGTTGAAGGAAAGTATAAAACCAAGAAAACACCACACATAGAGGTCCAAGAAGCACAATCACCATAGAAGGTAATAGCAGATAGCCAAGGAGAAAACCAAACTTAACAATAAAAACTAAAGATAGAAGCATAATAACAACATAAAATATTGTGAATAACAGACCAATAAAGGCTAATCTAAGAGAATAACCAAAACAATACTAAGGCAAAAGAAAGGTAGTAATAAATAATAAGGAGCTGGGAGGCAACCCCAAAAGTTGACACTCTCAAAGGAGGCCTGAAAGGAACAACCAATAGTTCTCACTAAGAAGGCCACCCATTCAACAATGAAAAACTAGCAAAAAGTAATTCGAGTTCAAGAGAAGAGCCAACAAACCATCTAGTGCAAAAAATAGAATAAAGCTAGAGCAAAAACCATCTCATCCACCATCAACAAGAGTAACATGCTAGAGAAGATAGTAGCCATGAGGTTGAAAAAACTAAGCCAACCCAGTCTAGATAGATAGGAACCCCTATGTAGCAACCACCAGGCCAACATAGAAGCAAGAAGTCAAAAATATAACCCAGCTCAAGCAAAAAAGTGAAAATAAGTTTAGGGTTTAGGGTTTTGGGTTTTGAGGGTTTAGGGTTTAGGGTTTAGGGTTGTAGGGCTTTGGGTTAGGGGTTTAGGGTTCAGGGTTGTAGTGTGGTTTAGGGTTTATGGTTAGTTTAGGATTTATGGTTTATGGTTTAGGTTAGGTTAGGGTTTTTGATTTAGGGATTAAGATTTTTGGTTTTTTAGAATTTGTAGTTTAGGGTTTAGGATTTACGATTTCGGGGTTAAAGTTTAAGGTTAATGATTTTTTAGGGTTTAGGGTTTATTTTAGGTTTAGGGTTATTTTTTTTAAATTAAGTAAACTCGTACGTTTAAGTTTATTTAGTTTATTTTTTATTTATTTTAGTTAATTTTATCTTTTCTTTTTATTTAGGTTAATTTTTTTTATTTTTATTTAATTTAATTTATTTATTTTAGGATTTTTTATTTTAGTTTAGGTTTTTTATTATAATTTATTATTTAGGTTTAGATTCAGGTTTATGTTTATGTTTATTTTTCAGTTTAATTTTATTTTTATTTTATTTTTTAGGTTTAGATTTTATTTTTTTTATTTTTAGGTTTTCATTTAACTTTTTTAAGTTTTGGTCTTAGATTTTTATTTTAGGTTTATTTTTATATTTTATATTTTAGTTTATGTTTAGGTTTATTTTTAGTTTATTTTATTTTATTTAGTTTAAGGTTCAGTTTAGTTCACTTTAGCTTTAGGTTTATGTTTTATTTATTTTAGTTTATGTTTATGTTTATTTTATTTTGTTTCTTTTATGTTTTGGTTATTATTATTTATTTTTAGGTTTATTTTTTTAGTTTAGGTTTTTATTTAGTTTTTATTTTATTTTTATTTTATTTTTGGTTTTACATTTAGTTTTTAAATTATTTAGGTTAATTTAATTTTTTTAGTTTAGTTTTTATTTTTTATTTTATTTTATTTTTAGGTTTAATTTTAGGTCTAGGTTTATTTATTTAGTTTTTTATTTTAACATTTAGGGTTTAGGGTTTAGTTTATTTTATTTTATTTATTTAGGGTTTAGGGTTTAGGTTTAGGGTTTTAAGATTTAGGGTTAAGGGTATAGGGTTAATTTTAGGGTTTATTGTTTAGTTTAGGTTTAGGTTTAGATTTAGGGTTTAGGGTTTTAGGTTTTAGGTTGGTTTAGGGTTTAAGTTTAGGGTTTAGTTTTAGAGTTTAAAGTTGGGGTTTAGGGTTTGGGTTTGAGTTTAAGTTTAGTTTAAGTTAGATTTAAGTTTAGGGATTAGTTTAGGGTTTTAGGTTTAGGTTTAAGGTTTAGGGTTTAGTTTGGGTTTAGGTGTAGTTGTAGGTTTAGGTTTAGGTTTAGTGTTTAGGGGTTAGGGTTTAGGTTAGGTTTTATTATTTTTTAAATTAAGTAAACTAGTAAGTTTAGGTTATTTAGTTCATTTAGTTTTTTTTTGTTTATTTTAATTTATTGTAGTTATTTATTTTTATTTTTGTACATTTTTATTTTTATATTATTTAATTTATTTATTTTAGGTTTTTTATTTTAGTTTATTTTTTAGGTTTAGGTTTAGGTTTATTATTTTATTTTGTTTATTTTATTTTATTTATTTTTAGGTTTAGGTTTTATTTATTATTTTAAAGTTTAGGTTTAGTTTTATTTTATTTTTTTAGATTTTAGGTTTTAGATTTTATTTTAGGTTTATTTTAGGTTTTATTTTTTTAGTTTATGTTTACATTTATTTTTAGTTTATTTAATTTTATTTAGTTTAGGTTTAGGTTTAGGTTTTATTTATTTTAGTTTTATTTATTTATTTTTAGTTTATTTTATTTTTGGTTTGGATTGATTTTATTTTTATTTTAGGTTTAGGTTTTTTCTTAGTTTAGTGTTTAGGTTTTATTTTTATTTATTTTTACATTTTACTTTTATGTTTACTTTTTTAGGTTTAGGTTTTAGTTAATTTTATTTTATTATTTTAGGTTTATTTTATTTTTTTAGGTTTAGTTTTATTTTATTTAGGTCTTTTAATTTTTTTAGTTTAGTTTAGGGTTTTATTTATTTTATTTTATTTTAGTTTTTGTTTTTATTTTAGTTTTTGTTTTTATTTTTTATTTTTTTAGGTTTAGTCTAGGTTTTAATTTTAATTTAGTTTATTTTCTTATTTTATTTTAGTTTAGGTTTTTTATTTATTTTATTTTTAGGTTTTATTTTGTTTATGTTTAGGTTTTCAGCTTTTAGGGTTTAGGTTTTAGGGTTAGCTTAGGGTTTAGAGTTAACGGTTTAGGGTTTGGAGTTTAGGGTTTAGGGTTTTAGGTTAGAGTTTAGATTTTATGCTTTAGGGTTTAGGGTTTAGGTTTTAGGTTTAGGGTTCAGGTTTTTGTTTAGGATTTAGGGTTTTTTAGTTTTTTTTAATAGAGAATAATTTTAAAATCATCAACCAAGTAAGACACCGAGTTTTTTAAGGCACAAACGATGACATAAATAAAAATGAGCTTAGAGAATCAAAATCTAGATAAAATAGAACTGTCTAGTGTAAAGACAGTTCCATAGTAGATTGACCATTCTTTAGTTTCTCCAGTTTCGATTAGAACCACCTTGGCCTCTTGAGTAGCAGGATCCACCATTATATCCCTGATCTCTCCCTCCGCCACCACCACCATGATGTAACTCTCCTTCCAACCACCACTTTTCACGACCACCACCTCCATATCCATTAGCACCTCCAAATCCCCCACCACCACTACGATAATTGCCACCTCCGCCTTCGACTCCACCGTCAGATCTAAATTGAGCCTGGTTAATGGTGATGTTCCTACTATCAAAGTTCTGCCCATTCTTATGGTTTAGGTTTAGGTTTAGGTTTATTTTGTAATTTATTTTGTTACTTTATGTTTAAGTTTAGGGTTTGGGGTTAAGGTTTAGCATTTAAGGTTTAGGGTTTATGGTTTAGAGTTTAAAGTTTTGGTTTTAGGGTTTTAAGTTTTATGCTTTTAGGGTTTAGGGTTTATGGTTTTTTAGGGTTTTTTTAGGGTTTAGGGTTTAGGGTTTAGGGTTGTAGGTTTAGGGTTTAGGGTTTAAGATTTAGGGTTTAAAGTTTTTTTTTTAAAAAATTAAGTAAACCAATAGGTTTAGGTTTATTTAATATATTTAGTTTATTTATTATTTATTTTAGTTTACTTTATTTTTATTTTTATTTAGGTTTATCTTTTATTTCTATTTAGTTTAGTTTATTTATTTTAGGTTTATTTTTTTGTCTAGTTTTTATTTTAGTTTTTTTTAGGTTTAGGTTTATTTTTTTGAATTGAGTTTATTTTTATTTTATTTTTTAGGTTTAGGTTTTATTTTTTTATTTTTTTAGGTTTAGGTTTAGGATTTTATTTTATTTTTTAAGTTTAGTTCTTTGGTTTTATTTTAGGTTTATTTTTAGGTTTTATTTTTAGTTTAGGTTTATGTTTATTTTAAGTTTATTTTATTTTATTTAGTTTAGGTTTAGGTTTAGGTTTAGTTTATTTTAGGTTTAGGTTTAGGTTTTATTTATTTTAGTTTAGGTTTAGGTTTATTTTATTTTTATTTTAGGTTTAGGTTTTTTTTATATAATTTTAGGTTTATTTTTTAGCTTTCATTTTTTATTTAGTTTTTATTTTATTTATTTTAGGTTTTATTTTATTTTTTTTTATTTTACGTTTAGTTTTATATATTTAGGTTTCTTATTGGCTTTAATTTATTTTTAGTTTATTTAAGTTTTATTTAATATATTTTAGTTTTTTTATTTTTTAATTTAATTTATTTTTAGGTTTAGTTTAGGTTTTAGTTTAGGTTTTATTTTTCATTTTTATTTAGGTTTAGGTTTATTAATTTATTTTATTTTTTATGTTTTATTAGTTTAGGTTTAGGTTTTAGGTTTTAGGGTTTAGGGTTTAGAGTTTAAGGTTTAGGGTTTAGGGTTAGGATTGAGGGTTTAGGGTTTAGGGTTTAGTGTTTAGGCTTTATAGGGTTTAGGGTTTGTAGGATTTAGGGTTTAAAGTTTTGGGTTTATGATTTAGGCTTTAGGGTTTAGGGTTTAGGGATTTTAAGATTTATGGTTTAGGGTTTAGGGTTTAATGTTTAGGGTTAGCTTAGCATTTGGGGTTAGATTAGGAATTAGGGTTTAGGGTTTAGTATTTTTATGGTCTATGGTTTAGGGTTTAGGGTTTAATGTTTAAGGTTTTGGGTTGTAGGTTTAGGATTTAAGTTTTTAGGTTTAGGGTTTAAGATTTAAGATTTAGGGTTTAAGTTTTTTTAAATTTTAGTGGTTATAGTTTAGTTTAGGTTTAAGTTTAGTTTAGAGTTTAGTTTAGGGTTTAGGGTTTAGGTTTAGGGTTTAGGGTTTAGGTTTATTTAGGGTTTATTTAGGGTTTGGGTTTAGGGTTTAGAGTTTAGTTTAGTTTTAGTTTTGGTGGTTTTAGGTTTTATGGTTTTAGGTTTAGGGTTTTTTAGGTTTAGGTTTTAGGTTTAGGGTTAAGGCTTTAGTTTAGGGTTTAGGTTTTATTTTTTTTTCAAGAGAACAAATTATTCAACATTTCTTCTTTTCGATTTCATTAACCAAGTAACACAAAATGTTTTCTTAGACAAAAGTGACATCATAGATAAAATGAGACATTAATCAAAACCTAAATAACTAGAATCATTTACTTTTAAAGATAGTTCCATAGATTTGGTCATTCTTATTTCTCGTTCTATCAGTCACCTTCCATTTAGGATCCACCATCATATTTATCTCTCCCTTTTCACATGGTTTAACCCTCGTCTCTCCTCTATTACCACTTTCAGTTATAACCACCAACTTATAGATCCCCACCACACTATGATAATTTCCTTAGCATCCATCAGATCTTAGCCAGTTTGATGTTTATCAAGGTTAATTCTTAATTAGGTTTAGTTTTTAGGTTTTAGGTTTAAGTTTATTTTTTTAATTTATTTAGTAACTTTAGTTTTAGGTTTAGGGTTTGGCATTTAGGGTTTAGGGTTTAGGTTTAGGTTTAGGGTTTAGGTTTATGGTTTAGGCTTTAGGTTTAGGTTTAGGGTTTAGGGTTTTAGTTTGGGTTTTGCGTTTAGGGTTTATTGGTTTAGGTTTAGGTATAGCATTTAATGTTTAGGTTTAAGATTTAATTTATGGTTTTTTCTTGAATTAAGTAAATCGAGTTTAGGTGTATTTAGTTTATTTATTATTTATTTTAGTTTATTTTATTTTTATTTTCATATAGTTTATTTTTTATTTATTTTATTTTGTTTATTTTTTTAGTTTAATTTTTATTTTAGTTTATTTTTCAGGTTTAGGTTTTGGTTTAGGTTTATTTTTTAGTTGAGTTTTATTTTTATTTTATTTTTTAGATTTAGGTTAAGTTTTTTATTTTATTTTTTTAGGTTTAATTTTTATGTTTTTATTTTTGGTTTATTTTTAGGTTTTATTTTTTAGTTTTGGTTTAGGTTTAGGTTGAGATTTATCTTATTTTTATTTTAGTTTAGGTTTTTATTTTTAATTTAGGGTTTAGGTTTTATTTTTTATTTATTTGTAGGTTTTATTTTAAGGTTTATTTTTAGGTTTAGTTTTTATTTAGTTTTACTTATTTTATTTTAGGTTTATTTTATTTTTAGTCTATGTTTAGTTTTAATTTTATTTATGTTTTTTATTTCTTATTTTATTTTATTTTTTTAGGCTTAGATATAGGTTTTTGTCTAGGTTTTTATTTTATTATTTTTATTTTTTTAGGTTTAAGTTTATTTATTTATTTTATTTATAGGTTTTATTTAGTTTAAGTCAGTTTTTAAGTTTTTAGGTTTTTAGGGTTTAGGGTTTATGGTTTAGGGTTTACGGTTTTGGGTTTAGGTTTTAGGGTTTAGAGTTTAGGGTTTAGGCTTTTTGGTTTAGGGTTTTAGGGTTTAGGGTTTAGGGTTAGCATAGGGTTTAGGGTTAATTTAGGGTCTAGGGTTTAGGGCATAAGGTTTTGAGATTTTTAGGCTCTAAGTTTTATGGTTTAGGGTTAGTTTAGGGATTAGGGTTTTAGGGTAGTGGGTTTAGGGTTTATGGTTTAGTGTTGGGTTTGGGGTTTAGGGTTTAAGGTTTAGGGTTAGTTTAGGTTTTAATGTTTAGGGTTTCATGTTTTTAGGGTTTAGGGTTGTTGGTTTAGGGTTGTAGGTTTTGGGTTTTGGGTTTAGGATTTTGGGTTTATGATTTAGGGTTTAAGATTTAGGGTTTTTTTTAAATTAAGTAAAAAGGTTTAAATTTATTTTGTTTATTTTTTATTTATTTTAGTTTATTTTATTTTTTATTTTAATTTAGGTTTATTTTATTTATTTAGTTTAGTTTATTTATTTTTATTTTTTTAATTTAGGTTTTTATTTTAGTTTATTTTTTAGTTTAGTTTAGGTTTAGTTAATTTTTAGTTTAGTTTTTTATTTAATTTTTAGGTTTAAGTTTATTTTTTTTAGGTTTAGGTTTAGGTATTTTTAAGATTATGTTTTTTGGTTTATTTTAGGTTTATTTTTACATTTTTTTTTTAGGTTTAGGTTTATTTTTATTTTATTTTCTTTTATTTAGTTTAGAGTTTAGCTTTAATTTATTTTAGGTTTAGGTTTAGGTTTTATTTATTTTATTTTAATTTAGGTTTAGGTTTATTTTATTTTATTTATTTTAGGTTTTGTTTTTTTATTTTTAGTTTAGGGTTTAGGTTTTATTTTGTATTTATTTTTTAGGTTTTTATTTAGTTTTTATTTTATTTTATTTTAGGTTTATTTTATTTTAATTTTAAGTTTAGTTTTTATTTTATTTAGGTTTTTTTAGTTTATTTTATTTTATTTAGTTTAGTTTAAGTTTTTATTTATTTTATTTTAATTTAGTTTTTATTTTAGTTTATTTTTAGTTTTAGGTTTAGGTTAAGGTTTAAGTTTTAGTTTAGGTTTTTTATTTTATTTTATTTTTTCATTTTATTTAGGTTTAGGTTTTTTTATTTATTATATTTTAGGCTTTATTTAGTTTAGGTTTATGTTTTTAGGTTTTTAGGGTTTAGGGTTTAGTGTTTAGGGTTTGGGGTTTAGGGTTTAGGGTTTAGGCTTGTAGGTTTTAAGGTTTAGGGTTTAGGGTTTAGGGTTTAGGGTTTTAGGGTTTAGGGTTTAGTGGTTAGGGCTTAGGGTTTAGGGCTTAGGATTTAGGTTTTGGGTTTTAGGGTTTAGGGTTTAGGGTTTAAGGTTTAGAGTTGTAGGGTTAGGGTTTAGGGATTAGGGTTTAGGGTTTAGGGTTAGGGTTTATTTGCTTTATTTTTTTATTTTATTTTTTTAAAATTAAGTAAACTAGTGGGTCTAGGTTTATTTACCTATTTATTTTAGTTTATTTTTTATTTTTTATTTTTTAAAATTAAGTAAAATGATAGGTTTAGGTTTATTTAGTTTATTTTTATTTATTTTAGTTTATTTTATTTTATAAATTGCCCAACTTCTGGACTTAAAACCATGGGTTTGGTCTTATGATTTGTAAGATAACTAGGTAGTTATTTAATTAGAAAGAGACTAAAGTCCTAAACACACACTCTAATATACTAGAGCATGAGTAGTATGAGCATATGACTTAATATATAAATGCAAAATCTTTTCAAATTTTATTTCATTTTAGAACATCATTTTGATAGAGGCTTTATGATTTCTTATGCCTAAATGCATGATGAAATAGGTTATGGGTCAAATAAACTAGAAGATGGTGTTCTCAACCATAAGGGATGCCCTCACAGGTCAAACATTCCTTTATCATGCAAGGATGAAATCCTTCATGTTCAAGAGAGAAAGAATATGGATGCATGATGTGATACGCATAGCCATACAACTATTGGGTTGCAAAACCTTTTAATTATCTTATTTATATCTTAGGCTTTATAATGAAATTATGAGTTATTTAAAATTTAGTTATGAGTGATTAGTTGGGTAGAAAAGTTATTTTTATCTTAAGAGACTAATCATATCCAAGTCACACATTAATCCCCCATAGCATTAATCCTAATTCCTATTGTAAAATTTATTTATGTAAGTAAATCTAACTACACACATAAAATAGGGTTTGCCATATATACATATAATCCCAAGTAGTTGTATTTATAATTTGGAAGCACCTACACATATCTATGCTCATTTCTAACTTGGATTATATTTAAGGATTTAAACAACACCAAGAGCATTTACATTTATTTTTAACATCTCTTAAGCATAATCCCCTAGAAAATATGATTAGCTAATATTGGCCTCATAGTCAAAGCATACACTCATCCAATCTAAAATATACATCATAAAATAAAACATCATCACATCATACACCATCTCTTAGGTTTTGACTTAATTCTAATGTGTGTATTAAGGCTTGTGTGGTAAGTTTTGTTAGGCATTAGTCTGTATTTTTCTAAGCGTAGAAGGATTCAATTTAACATGAAAGTTGATTTCACTTGAAGTAGTTTAATTGATTTGAGAATTTTAATTTGTGTTTTCTTTTGTTTCATTTGATTACACTTATAACTTTGTGTTGTTATAAAAGAGAGGAAAAGAATTGCCCTCTTTCATCTCTATCTTAAGTCACTTTCTAAAGTATATTAATTTGATTTAGTTCTTTTTAGTGAATGGCTTATTAAATGATTTAAGTAATCCTAAGTTTAGGTTCACTTTAAATAATAATATTCAAAATAAAAGGAATCTTAAGATTAATTTAATTAAATTACTACCACAAGACATATATTAAATCATTCCTTCCCATCACATGTAATATGCATATGATTTAATCCTAATTGTAGCTATACATGTAACATATTTTAGATCACCTAAATGATGAATACATGTGTATGTTTATAATTTATATTTTATTTGATTGAATTATTTAAACATATTAAATTAAGACTTTATCCAAATTCTTATACAAAAAGGACATAAGAATGATATTAAATAGGCATGTGTCATTGTTAAACGAGTGAGGTAATCAAATGACCTGGAATAGCTAAAGCCTCATTATTCTGGATGTCCAAATTATATACTCATTTGCATTCAAACATATGTAAATTCGTATACATGAACATAGGAAGTAAGCTCCAAATCATATGGCTAATTAATTCATCCACTTAATTAATTATGAATGAATGCAATTTTAACATAAAATGGGATTTTCATTCACAAATCACATATACATGTACATGTACAATAACATAGGCAAGTACATGTCATTGTTAAACTAGGGAAGTAAGGTAACCAAATGACCTCCTTGAACTAAAGTCCTCAGATTCTGGATGTCACTATATACTTGCTCTTCTTGGACATACATGGTGTATACATAAATGAAACAAAACCATGCAAGATTATATATATATATATATATATATATATATATATATATATATATATATATATATATATATTTGATTGAATCATTTATATATATGAATTAAAGCTCTATCCAAATTCTATTGTTGAAATACATAAGAATGAAATCAAATGGGTATGTGGCATTATTAAACCGGTGAAGTGAAGTAATAACGACCTCTTGGAACTAGCTAAAGCCTCGTGTTCCCTAGAAGTCAAGAATATATACCCATTACCATTCAATCTTATATAAATAGGCACTTGAATAAAGGAAAGAGAACTCAACATTCATACACTTAAGCTATAAGGACATGCATTTCTTATGTATTTATAATTAACATCATAACACATATTATTATTCATTTATAAGTTGTTAAAATACATTTGGATTTAATTGTGATAATAGGCATATATTAAATTAAATCAATACATGCAAGCTTACATAAAGGAAATCCATTTTATTTTACTTGATTAAGAAAAGATGGATGCATGAATTAAAATGACATACCAAATTTAACATGATTGGAAAGAGGACAATCAAATAAGAATGAGATTCATTCAACCAAACTAGTTCTTAAGGACAATCAAAACAAATAAGATTATTTAAAGTAAACCAAAGCTTCTTTATTAATTAAGTTTTGAATTTGATTTGATTTAAAGAATAGAAGATAAATCATCACTTATTATTTTAAACACATTCCCACATTACTGATTTTATTTAATTTAAGGAAATGTAATTAAGTTGATTTTATGGGTTAATTAGGTTGAACATTAATTAGATGAATTAAGTACCCTTACTTATGCCACCTTAAAGTAATTAACTAAATAATTATGAGCCAACATGATATGCATGGAAAATAAACTTGCAATGATCCTAGAAAATAAAAGGGGCCTAATGAAATTGGCTCATGATTAATAATTAATTTGATTAATGGACTTAATTAATTAATCTTATGGTTTTCCACGCATGTAGACTAACAGTAATTTCATTAAACTCTTTTAGGTTATTAAACACCTAAAGATCTACCCCATGATTTAATTAATTAAGGTCTGATGTGATTATGATTTTAATTTGATTAAGTGATTTTATTAATTAGTTAAATCTTAATTAATTTCATTTAAAAAAAGGGTGAAATCATCTTAATGAAAGGGGTCCCAACCCTATTCCTTAGTTCACTTACTATTGAAAAATGATTAATAAACTTAATTAACTAATTTATTACTATTCATGGAATTAATTAATAAATAATTAACTTAAAAGAGTAGTTAAGGTTTAATTAGTCAATTTTCCTAATTGAGTGAGTAATAAATCCCAAGAAAACCATGGGAGGCAGAGGTCATCCCATTAAATTAACTCATAAAATTTTTGATTAATTGCTCAAGTAATTAAAGAGTAATTAAGCTAATTAATTTTGTAATTAAATCTTAATTACTATTTTAAATTATTTAAGATCATTTTTAATTAATTTTTCCCTAAAATACCTTTAAAATGAGTATTTATTTGATTTTTTTTATTTCTCTATGTTTTTTTATGATTTTTAGAAGTTTCAGCCATTAAAAATGATTAATTAAGCCTAATCTTGTACATGTGGTGCGATGCTATGCACATGGCGGGATTGGCTACTTTTTTACTCAGCCTCATGGCGGCGATAGATGTGCTTTTTTGTTGTACCCAATCTAAAATCGGTGCTATGATTAATACAACTTAATATGGTTAAATCGGTCGATATAGTGGATCTAATGTGATCATTTTGTTTAATAACACGAATGGATGCGTGATTTAACATCCACAGTAAGGAGAATGGAGTCCATCCACCATTGCTCACTTGATCTTGCTTGTCAACTCAAAAGGATCCACACCTTCTCACATCGTGGAGGAGATCCAATGGTCAAGATCACATGAGTAATGTTTTCTTCAAAAGCTCCAACCCATTTTTTTGACTAAGGATCCATTTGAAGCATACCTCGTGAGCTTAAAATCTGGCTCAACGATTAAAGCTTCATCTAGTGGAGAGAGCTTATTGACCATCAATTGGATCAATTCTCCATGTTCAGAAGGCCATGAACAATGATTTTAGCTCGCTTTGATCAAAGTCTCACCTCAGTGCTTGAGAAGCTTGGGAGATTATTCATTCTTGCTTGTGAGGCCTAGAGAAGGTGCGTGCAAAGTTAATTTGAGCTTGATGAAGAAATGGGGAAGTTAGGTCAGAAATTGGAGTGTCCTATTTTGAGATGGACGGGAATGGCATTTTTTTGATCGACGAACAAGCTTGGGAGCTTAGGGAATGGCCCTAACAGCTTATCTTGGGTAGCTAAGGCTTTGAAAAATGATTTTTGTGTGTGTGTTTGAGTGGAAACAAGGGGGTGTATACCCCCCTTCCTCTTGATCGATGGTTGGATCGGGTTTGGCTTCTAATGGAAGTATGACCATCTCAGGGAGTTATGGGTGGCAAGGAGGATGTGAGTTGTCTCAACATGGTTGGTTGAAGGTGTGGAGGTGGCTGCCAAGGAGGAATCATGGGTGTCCTATGGGTTTCAGATGCTCTAATGGGGAGGGTGAGGTGATTTTACCTCCCATGGGTCATGGTCGACCAAACCACCCCTTGGGTTAGGTTGGGCAGTGTCGTAGGTGCCTTGGTGGACCATTGGAGAGTACCAACTAGTCAATGAATGGAAATGAGCACTTACATGGGTGATTTGTCTCATGTGATGCCCTTGACCCAAGGGTAGAATGATCATTTAGCATTGGATTTGATTTGGGCAGATTTGAAATTAGCCAAAAGTGGGTTAGCCCAAATTTCAAGTCAATTGGAGTTGATATGGTTAGGTTTGGCTCAATTTGACTCATTTAGGTCAAATTGGGTTAGGTTGGGTCAAGTTGACCAATTGGTCAAATTGTGTTAAACCAAGAGTTTGGTCAAGTTAATATGATCATTAGGGATGTTTTGCTTCAATTGGTTTGGTTTAGTTTTGCTAAGATTTGATTTTGGCTCATTTTAATTTATTTTGAGTCAAATGGGTTAAGTTGAACAATTTGACCACATTGGACAAATTGATTTGGGTTGGGTGTTGGTTTGGGTTTAGTGACCAATTGAAGATGATTATAGGCTTTGGTTTCAATTAATTTGGATTTGGTTTTGATTTAGGAAACTTGACCCTTTAGGTCAATTTGGGCTAAGTAGGTCAATTGGGTTCAATTGGGCCCAATCATGGCTTTGGTCAAGTTAAACAATCAATTTGGAATGAACTTGAGCCATTGGTTGCAATCAATTTGGTTTATATTTTGATTTGACATAATTTTATCTATTAGGTCAATTTGGGTTAACTTGGGTCAAGAGGGCCAATTGGGTTTGGTTTGACTCAATTGAAGGCCAAGTCATATTCAAATATTGATTTTGATTTGGTATGAACCATTGGTTTTAAGGTATTTGGCATAGGTTTCAATCAGGATAGTTTGGGTTCATATGGGTTAAGGGGTTGACTTGATCAAATGACCAAGTTGACTTGGTGTGACCCAATTTGTGATAATTTCTCAACTTAGGGTTATCAACAATCATGATGGGAGGTTTTGATGGGCTTGGTTCAATCCAACTTGGGTAGGATTAGAATTTAGCTCAAATAGGTCAAATTGGCCACGTTGGGTCAAGTGGACCAATTGGGTTTAGTTGGCTCAATTTTGGGTTGAGTTTATTTTAGTTGAGATTGATTTAGTTGAAATTCAATTTCAATTGGCTTGGGTTCAAATGGGTTTTGGTTCATTTGAACATTTCAAGTCAAAAGGGTTTAGTTGGGTTTGACTTGGGTTGATTTTTGTTTGGCTTGATGATTGTAGATTTCATTTATATTTGTGAATATAATTGAATGTATGATTGATTCATGAGAAAATCAATTTAATTTGGTTTTGGAATGAAGAATTTGGTAAGTCCATGGAGTTGGGTCATGTGGCTTAGTTTGGATTTTGATTTGGTTTGATTTAGTTTTGATGATTTAAATGTATATTTCATTTAAATTTGTGAAGATGATTGAAAATATGATTGATTTGTGAGAAAATAAATTGAGTTTGACTTGATTTGGATTAAGATTTGGCTAAGTCCATGGGATAGGACATATGGCTTAGGAAGGGTTTTGATTTAATTTGATTTATTTTGATTTTGTTTTGGTCATTGGAATGTAGATTTGATTTATATTTAGGGAGTTGATTGAAGATGTAAATTGATTATGAGAAAATCAATTGATTTTGGATTGATTTGGATTAAGATTTGTCTAAGTCCATGGGATAGGTCATATTGCTTAGGAAGGGTTTCAAGTTTGGATTTGATCATGGGCTTCAATCATTTGGTTTTGGAATTTGGGTTTGGATTTGGATTTGAATTTGATGTTTGAATTGAACTTGAGGTTTGATTTGAGAAGGTGAACATGGATTGGATTTGGGTTGTAGGGTAGGTGGATCATCTAATCCCAGGACCTAATCTTATGGTTAACCATTCTAAGTCTTTAGCTTAGATTAAGTGTTTACCTATTTGTTAGAAGTGTCTTATGACTAGGAAGTCTTAGTGTCTAGAAGAATCCTAAGTCTAAGATGGGAAGATTGAATCGCAAAGTGAGGCCAGACACAAGATCCATAGTGTTGCCTTGAGATAAATGATTGGAAGCCAAAGTTTCACATTATAAATTCAAATACATCTTTCAACGCTTTGCATGGGAGAGCATGGATACATGAGAGAAATATAGTTCCATCCTCTCTACATCAGTGTATGAAGTTCATGAGAGGTGGGATTGTCTACTATGTCAAAGGATATCTCTAGCCATTTACAGTTCAATGGCATATATGAGATCGCTTACTACCTCATCAAAATCAACAAGTCTATTCGTGAACTTGGTCAAAGTTTATAATAAAAAAGAATTAGAAAGAAAAAAAGAAAAGAAAGAGAAAATGAAAAAAAAATAAAAGGGAGCAAAATAGACATGTAGGAGGAAGTGGAGCGACAATCGATTCCTCCCAGTTCATTACTCCATTCAACATATGGGTAGATGACGACCTCCACTAGGCAGGAAGAGGCTAGTTTATAGAGGCTCAGGTGGATAACCTTTTATTGGCCACCCAATAGAAGATATGTCCCAGCTACCAGGAGTACACCTACTATCCATATAGACTTATAATCTAGTTCATAGGATGAGTCTTATATGGTTAGCACACCAGCCAGCTCTTCTCAATAGTAGATTCTCTTGGAGGTGACACTTGAGCCATATAGCGATGAAGATCAGGCTGCAAAGCAAAGAATAATTATATCCAAGTCTATATGTAAAATAATTAGGCATCAGTTGGAAACCTTACACTTTCCTTTCAAAAGTTGAGGTTTGGTAGTTAAAAGCCCCTAAGTCATCCCCAAGTGTGAAGACTTAGAGGTTCTTTATGAGAGCATCATCTTCAAGTCAAGAAGTTGATGTAGAATTTCATGATGATCATATAAAGATTTAATAGAATTACCTTTTGATTAGTACTTGCCTTGTGTTCATAATTTAGCAATGAATGGGTTAATCCCATATATTTCATCAAAGCACAAGTCAGACTACTCCGAAAGAATATGGAAGAACAAATGCAAAAGCTCTCAATCAAGACCAAGACTAGGATTCGGTATAGTGGGTCCAATCAATGATGATGATTACTGCATAGTCATCACCAATCATTTGGAATTCAATAGGTTCTCTTCAAATCACATTAACTCATATGAGGAGTTATGCTTAGAAACATCAGATGATCTAGTTGATTTTGAAGTCAAAGATACACCACCAAAGTTTGAAGAAGAGATCAAGTCAACCATCAACGAGCTCAAGGAAATCAACTTAGGAATTGAAGAAGATCCATGCCCGACATACATCAATTCTTTATTGAATGAAATTGAAACCAATGACTTAGTTAAGCTATTGGAGTTTAAGTTTTGCATGGAATTTATGAAGAGATTCTGCATTGGCCATCTTCGATCCATAAACTAGTAATAGAGCTACTAACCCTATCAAGCAAGCTCCTAATGCATGCAATTAGACATAGAATAATTGCTCATTTATGAAGTCAAGCTCGATCTTTGGCTTCATCAAAAGAAAAATACCCTACGGTTGCTTGACATCATCCTGAAGAAAAGATTGGCCAAATTCTTACATGCATTAATGTTTGGGATTTAAATAAGGTATGTCCAAAAGATGAATTTCTACTATGAATCATGAAGCTGATGGTGGACATTTTCTCATCTCATGCAGTATTCTATTTCATGGATGACTCATCTGGATATAACCAAATAAAGATGGACCCTAAAGATGATAGAAACATGCTTTTAGAACCCCGATCAGAATCTATTACTATAAGGTCATGCCTTTCAGCCATAAAAATGTTACATATCTGGGCTGACTCAATATTCAATGAACTCATTCATCAAACAAGTCGAGTGTTATGTCAATGATGTCATTGTAAAAAGTTGAGAAAAGGAAAACCATCTATTTGACTTGAGAGTAGTTTTTGATCATCTAAGATAATTTAACCTCAAAATGAATCCCATGAAGTGTGCATTCAGAGTAGCTTCAGCAAAATTCATTGGGTTTGTTTTCTGAGATAAGAGAATTAAGATTGATTTGGAGAAAATCAAGGCAATATTAGAAATGCCACCCTCTAAAAGTTTAACTTAATTCAGATCATTCCAAGGGTAGGCATATCTAAGATGCTTTATATTAAACCTATCAAGAAGATGTCAGCCATTCTCAACACTTGTCGAAAAGGATGCTAAGTTCAAGTGGGATGACAAGTGTGAGCATGCCTTGAGACATCAAGCATTACGATGATCTCGTGGGTTCTAGCCCTATCTGCAAGTGCTCATACTTTACACTATTGTGTTAGATGACTCCCTTGGTATTTTGTTGGCCCAAGCAAATGATGAAGGGAATGAAAACACACTCTACTACCTTACCCGCCGTTTAATCCCAGTTAGGCTAATTACCCACCCATTAAAAAGCATGGCCTAACTTTAATCTTTGCATCCCAAAAGCTATAGCACTACATGCTTTCTCATAAGGTAAACTTGATCTTTAGGTTCAATCCACCATAGTATCTCATGACACGATTGATGTTATCTGAATGGTTGGTACGATGGTCCATGATCCTCTCGTAGTTTGACATTACCTTCGTACCCCTCTGTTAGATGAAAGAACAAGTGCTAGCAAATTTTTTAGCAGCACACCCAGTTCCTGCTGACTCTCTACTTAGTGATGATCACCCCGATGAACAAAACATGAACTTAAGGGATACTAGAATTCACCACTGCAAGGTGTACTTTAATGATGTGGCTTCCTCTCAAAGAGGAGAAGAACCATAATCTACTATTCCAAGAAAGGTAGGGATAGGAATAGTTCTCTTAACTTTGAACTGTGATGTGATGAGATTCTCATATCTTCTATCCAATCCTTGCACCAACAATGAAGCCAAATATGAGGCTCGATTGCGTGGTTAGCCTTTACTCTAAGCATCCGAACATCAACATCTTCAAATTCTCATAGTTATCAACCAAATCATTGGGTCCTATAAGTTATTAAAGCCAAGCTCCATCACCACCATAAGTACACCATGGAGTTCTTAGCCCAAATCCCAAAGGTTACCATTTATAAGATTCCTCAAAGAGAGAATGCCATGGAATATGCTTTAGCGAAGCTTACGAAGGAGTTGGCATGTCCGAAGGATAAGTCCATATCAATAAATGTCCAAAACAGACAAGTATTATCCTTATTGATATTGAACTCATCAAAAAGTACTCTCTTGAAGGGGAGGTTTCCATTGCCAAGAAGAATGAGGAGTTAGATTGGAGGCAACCATTCATGAATTACGTAAATAAAGGACAACTTCCTCAAGAGAAGTCCCAAGCCCATCAGATGAAGCAGAGAGCACTTTCCTATGCTCTTGTGGATGGTGTCTTGTACTGGCGGTCTTTTGATCATATGTGGTTACATTATTTAGACATGCTGAAGCTAAGATCATGATCGAGGTACACTCAGATTATGTGGAGCCAACCAATGTCCAAGATGACCAAGATCAAGAGAATAGAATACTACTAGTCATTGATGATCAAAGATTGCATGGATACGACTAGGCGATACCACTAATGTCAAATACATGGTGTGGCCCTACACCAACCACCCAACATTCTACATCCTACACTAGCCTCATGGCCATTCAAGTGTTGGGGTACCAACTGGGTGATTGATCCTCCTTCTTCTAAAGGTCATCGGTTCATCTTAGTTGCTATTAACAACTTTTCCAAATGGGCAAAGGTGATTCCACTCAAAGAGGTCACATCTCAGTATGTGCTTCAATTTTTTAGGAACCATATCATATATAGGTTCAGAGTGCGTTGATGAATTATATCTGATAATGGTATTGCATTCAAGAGCACCGTGATTAATAACTTTGCCCAAAGACACAATATAGATTAGAGATATTCTACCATTAACTACATGAAGGCAAATGACTTAGCAGAAGCCTTCAACAAAACTCTCATCCAAATACTGAAAATGATACTTGACAATAACAAATAATAGTGGCATGAGTAGTTAGTTGAAGCCTTGTGGGCCTATCGCACCACATATAGAACTCCAACTTAGTCTTCTCCTTTCTCCTTAGTGTATGGGTCCTAAGTCATTATACCATTAGAAGTCCAACTCCCTTCACTAAGGATAGTTATGGGTAGGAAGATCATAATAGAGTAGAATTCCAAATTATGGTTAAAAAAGCTTGATGGTATGGAGGATAGACACTTGCAGGAATGCTAAAACTTGAGTTGTATAAAGATAAAATGATTTAAGCTTATAATAAGTTGGTCCTTTCAAGATCTTTTCATGTAGGAGAGATTTTTTTAATTCTATGGAGACCAATTTTTAGCCTGTCGTAAGATGGGAGACATGTTTGAACCCACTTGGGAAGGCCTTTTTCCATAGATAAGGCCTACCAAAAAGGATCTTTTCATCTTATTAATCATAAGGGAGAGCGCCCAATGCTTCCAATCAATAGGCTCTACTTAAAGAAATATTATAATTTATGTTTAAAAATAATTACCATCAATGAAAATTCCATTTTGAATTCAGTATGTTCCATGTTAAAAGTATTCTTATTTGTGAATCTGTCATGATGTGTTTAGGGTAGGTGTAAGGAACCTGAGCAACATCCTATCCTTCATTGACAAAATACAAGCACAAACTACACACAAACATATAAAATAAACACATATCTTTTATCTCGGGCAACTCTAAGTTGAGATAACTCCCTTAGCGGCACTCACTTAGTTGCTACTCTGGATCGGGCTAATGTGCCACCCCTATTGGTCTTCTAGCTTTGGAGGATGTAAGTTTGTTATGGTTTCCTTCCTTACTTGGCCATTGCTCAATGACGGGAGCCTTGTTAGTTTGGTAGGGCTTACTACGTGACCGGTAGGCTACCTCAAGTTGGTTTCATTTAGGAAGATGTGAGTCTACTACACTTTCTTGTTGGATTAGCTTATGCTTGGGTCGAGTATATTTGAGGTTTAGGATAAGTCCCAAGTGGCTCCTTCCTCCTTACTACTTCAAGTTTGGGTCTAGTCCTTCCTGGGCTCCCCTTAGTAGTCGCTCTATCTCAAATAACATCTGTCCCATCGATGATAGACTATCCCGATGATCAATTCTGCTTTGAAAGTTGTAAGCCTACACACTTTCTTTCTAGATTGATTATTGCACACCAATGGGCACCTTAGGTTGGTTGGTTCTCACTATGCTGACAGATCCACCACTCTTGATGATGGATACACCTTAGGTTAGTTAGTTCTTGCACCTTAGGATACGCCACTCAGATGTAAGTCTAGTATGCTTGCTTATAGAGTTGGCCACCATACACTTATAGCCTTTCCTTTCTAGGGCTCAGGATAACACCCCTAACAACACCTCCCATGGGCTATATTTGGATAACATCTGTGACCCATTTAGACACTACCTAGGTTACTATCAGTTGAGACTCCCCACAAGTAACCACCCCTATGGTTGGAGAATCCATCATATGGATGTGCAGATTCTACCTTAATCTTGTAAACTTGAGATAATTTAAGGCCGACATAGCACCTTCTTAGTGTGGTCCCTCATACACCAATAAGATTCTCACAAACATATAAACAAAATATATATTCACTTATGGAATAGGAGGACACCCATAGCGATACCTTTTCTTGTGAAGGCATCCTATCTTTAGGACAGTGTCAGCAAAATGCCCTATAGGAGTCACTTGACTACTCTTGAGTTGAAATAAGTCCCCAATAGCATTCACTTAGCAGTCTCCCCTAAGTCGAGTTTGATTTGTTGTGCTACCAATAGGTCACCCCAGCAGTTGTTCCTTGCTTTAGAATATGTAAGTCTGTTGCACCTTCTTCCTAGCACAACCATTGCACACTGAAAGGCAACCCCTTAGGTTGGCGAGCTCTACCCCACGGCCATTAAACTATCACTTTGGATTTGTAAATCTGAGATAGGACAAGTCTGATATAGCTTTTTCTTAGTGGGTCCATCACCGACATGCTCCATATATCAAACCTATCAAATTTGATCGAGCTCACATCCCCAGTGAATATGCCTTCAATTCAAAATTAAACTAAACCAAAGAAACCATATGAAATCATATGAATTTAAGATAAAATTAATCCTGACTACTTTTGAGTTGACATAAGTCCCCAGTGGCATTCACTCAATAGTCGCCTTAGGTCAGGTTTGATTTGTTATGCATCCAATAGCTCACCCTAGTGGTTGTTCCTCCCTTTAGAAGATGTAAGTCTGCTACACCTTCTTCCTAGCACAATTGTTACACACCAAAAGAAAACCCGTTAGGTTGGATAGCTCTACCCAATATCCGATAGACTATCCTTTTGGATTTGTAAAACTTTGGTAGGTCAAGGCTAATATAACCCCTTCTCAATGGGTCCATCGCACACCGACAAGGTCCATACATTAACTCAGATGAAATTAAACACAATATGATATTCCTCAGTGGAGTTAAATCACACCCTTTTCCTTAGTGGAGCCCCAAATCATATATAAACAAGTCAAGCAAATAAATCAAATTTGAAACTGACCTCCCAAATGGAACTAATTTAAACCAACGCCCCTAGAAGAGTATAAATCAAGAAAATATAACCAAACTCTTAACCCTAGCAGATACATCCCCAAACCAATCTATGAAATCAAACTCAAATCTCAATCCCCAATGAATATCCTGAACCTGCTTCCCTAGTGGAAGGTTCATATACCCAATCCCCAATTTGCTCGAGCCCATATCTCTAGCAGATATTCCTCCACATCAATTAAAACAAAATAAATTAAAGTCAATTTGATCTTAATCCTCGATGGTTTATGATTCTTATCCTTAGATCTTCTTTCCATAAATTATAAAATAAATGAAATTCAAACCTTTAAAGTATTTTATTCTTCTGCCTCAACATAGACCCCTCACAGGTCATGTCCAATAGATGTGTGATCCCCGAGTGGATCTTCCTCCATGTCCTTGACATGGAATTCTCATCAAATCTTATTTCTTCTCTTATGCACACCTTTAATACTTCAACTAAATGCATAACAATGTATTTGTTCAAATTACATTATCTTAACATTATAATGAACATTTTATGATTTGTGATGGTGTAAGCTCAAACTAACTATATAATATTACGCTAAATATATTATAGTGTAAATTAACACACTATATTTATTATAATATATGATGTTATGTTGTACAATAATATAATATATTGCTAACATTACACCTCATTAGAATCACTTAAAAGGAACAAATAACAAAATTTTCTCAAAATATGAATAATGTTCATTTTGATGTAAAATTATTATTTTCTATTATAATTTTGGTGTTGCTTCTTCATGTGTTCTATGAATTTGGCCAAATTCTTCCATCTGAACCTTCAAATTTACATTTTTGTGAGTTTTGTCCCAATGTATTATAATAAAAGTAAAACATACTAAAATGTACAATAACATTTAGTAGCACTCCATCACATTCATATATATGTGAAGTTGTATTATTATGTACATTATATTTTAATATGCTTTCATATAATACATTATCTTACATTACACCTTAAGATAAATCACTTTAAGCAAAAAATTTAAAAAATTGGTTGAAAAATGAACTTTTATTTTAGATGCAAAATTCCATTCTTTTGATTAAATGACACACCATAGCTGACTCCCAATGATATTTCCCTAAAGCTTTCCTTAAATTTGGCCAAATCCCATCATCTCACCTATAAATCAGATTCTATGAACTATACCACTACAAACTCTACTATCATATTATAACAAACTAAAATATGCTAAACAATAAGTAGTTATACACAATAGCATGCTATAATGCATGATGCTACATTATGTTTTGGCATCCTATATTATAATACGCTAAAACATATTATATTATATTATATTGCATATCACATCACAAGGTATTGCTTAAGATAAAAAATCATAAAATTAGTCTTAATAATAAAATATTAGAAGTTATACACAGGGTTTAGGTTTATTTTTAGTTTATCTTATATTATTTAGTTTAGGGTTTAGGTTTAGATTTTCATTTTATTTATTTTAGTTTAGTTTATTTTAGTTTAGAATTCAGTTTATTTTAGGTTTAGGTTTTTTTTTTTTAGTTTAGGGTTTGGTTTTTTTTTGTTTTAGGTTTATTTTTTTGGTTTTGGTTTTTATTTAGTTTTTATTTTATTTTAGATTTATTATATTTTTATTTTACATTTAGTTTTTATTTTGTTTAAGTTTTTTATTTTTAGGCTTATTTTACTTTTTTAGTTTAGTATAGGTTTTTATTTATTTTATTTTGGTTTAGTTTTTATTTTTTATATTATTTAATTTTTAGGTTTAGGTTTTAGTGTAGGATTTTATTTTATTTTATATTATTTATTTAGGCTTAAGTTTTTTATTTATTTTATTCTTAGGATTTATTTAGTTTAGTTTAAAGTTTTTAGGGTTTAGGATTTATTTAGGTTTATTTTTAATTTTATTTAGGTTTTATTTTTTATTTTTAGATTTTGGGTTTAGGTTTATATTTTATTTTTTAGGATTTTTATTTTTAGGTTTATTTTATTTTTTAGTGTAGTTTAGCTTTCTATTTATTTAATTCTAGTTTAGGGTTGATTTTTTAATTTATTTTATTTTTAGGTTTAAGTTTAGGTTTAGTTTTTAGTTTTAGTTTAGATTTTTATTTTATTTTATTTTATTTATATTATCTAGGTTTAGGGTTTTTTAAGGTTTTATTTAGTTTAGGTTTAGGTTGTTAGGTTTTTAGTGTCTAGCATTTAGGGTTTAGGGTTTAGTTTAGGGTTTAGGGATTAGGGTTTAGGGTTCAAGGTTGTAGGTTTTAGGGTTTAGGGTTTAAGGTTTAAGGTTTATGGTTTTAGGGTTTAGGGTTTAGGATTTAGGTTTAGAGTTTAGGGTTTAGGGTTTTTATGGTTTAGGGTTTAAGGTTTAGGGATTATTTAGGGTTTAGGATTAAGGGTTTTAGTGTTTTAGGGTTTAGGGTTTAGGGTTTAAGGCTAGGGTTAGTTTAGGGTTTAAGATTTAGTGTTTAGGGTTTTTTACAATTTAAGGCTTAGGATTTAGGGTTAAAGGTTTAGGGTTTTAGGTTTAAGGTTTATGGTTTTCATTTTATTTTCTTTTAGGTTTAGTTTAGGTTTAGGATAGGTTTTAGTTTATGTTTTATTTTATTTTATTTTATTATTTTATTATTTATCTTAGTTTAAGTTTTTTTATTTATTTTATTATTAAGTTTTATTTAGTTTAGATTTAGGTTTTTAGCTATTTAATATTTAAGGCTTTACAGTTTAGTGTTTAGAATTTAGGATTTAGAGTTTAGGGTTTATGTTTTAGGATTTAGTGTTCAGGGTTTTAGGGTTTAGAGTTTAGTGTTTAGGGTTTAGAGTTTAGGGTTTTAATGGTTTAGGGTTTAGGGTTTAGGATTGTTATGGTTTAGGGTTTAGGGTTCAGTGTTTAAGGTTTAGGAAGGTTTAGGGTTTAGGGTTCCCTAGTGGAAGGTTCATACCCAATCCCAATTTTGAGCCCATATCTCTAGTAGATATGCCTCCACATAAATTAAAACAAAACAAATTAAATTCAATTTGATCTTAATCCTTGATGGTTTAATGATTCTTATCCTTAGCAGATCTTCTTTCCATAAATTATAAAATAAATGAAATTCAAACCTTATCCCTAGTAGATTTTATTCTTCTATGCCCTCAACAAAGACCCCTCACATGTCATGTCCAATGGATGTGTGATCCCCGAGTGGATCTTCCTCCTTGTCCTTGACATAGAATTCTCATCAAATCTTCTTTCTTCTCTTATGCACACCTTTAATCAAATCTTATTTCTTCTCTTATGCACACCTTTAATACTTCAACTAAATGCATAACAATGTATTTGTTCAAATTACATTATCTTAACATTATAATGAACATTTTATGATTTGTGATGGTGTAAGCTCAAACTAACTATATAATATTATGCTAAATATATTATACTGTAAATTAACACACTATATTTATTATAATATATGATGTTATGTTGTAATTTGCAATAATATAATATATTGGCTAACATTACACTTCATTAGAATCACTTAAAAGGAACAAATAACAAAATTTTCTCAAAATATGAATAATGTTCATTTTTGATGTAAAATTATTATTTTTCTATTATAATTTTGGTGTTGCTTCTTCATGTGTTCTATGAATTTGGCCAAATTCTTCCATCTGAACCTTCAAATTTACATTTTTGTGAGTTTTGTCCCAATGTATTATAATAAAAGTAAAACATACTAAAATGTACAATAACATTTAGTAGCACTCCATCACATTCAAATATATGTGAAGTTGTATTATTATGTACATTATATTTTAATATGCTTTCATATAATACATTATCTTACATTACACCTTAAAATAAATCACTTTAAGCAAAAAATTTAAAAAATTGGTTGAATAATGAACTTTTATTTTAGATGCAAAATTCCATTCTTTTGATTAAATGACACACCATAGCTGACCCCTAATGATATTTCCCTAATGCTTTCCTTAAATTTGGCCAAATCCCATCATCTCAGTCTATAAATCAGTATATCTATGAACTATACCACTACAAACTCTACTACTTCGTATTATAACAAACTAAAATATGCTAAATAATAAGTAGTTATACACAATAGCATGCTATAATGCATGATGCTACATTATGTTTTGGCATCCTATATTATAATACGCTAAAACATATTATATTATATTATATTGCATATCACATCACAAGGTATTGCTTAAGTAAAAAAATCATAAAATTAGTCTTAATAATAAAATATTAGAAGTTATACATAGGGTTTAGGTTTATTTTTAGTTTATCTTATTTTATTTAGTTTAGGGTTTAGGTTTAGATTTTCATTTTATTTATTTTAGTTTAGTTTATTTTAGTTTAGAATTCAGTTTATTTTAGGTTTAGGTTTTTTTTTTTTAGTTTAGGGTTTGGGTTTTTTTTTATTTTTAGGTTTATTTTTTTGGTTTAGGTTTTTATTTAGTTTTTATTTTATTTTAGATTTATTATATTTTTATTTTACATTTAGTTTTTATTTTATTTAAGTTTTTTATTTTTAGGCTTATTTTTTTTTTAGTTTAGTATAGGTTTTTATTTATTTTATTTTGGTTTAGTTTTTATTTTTTATATTATTTAATTTTTAGGTTTAGGTTTTAGTGTAGGATTTTATTTTATTTTATTTTATTTTATATCATTTATTTTGGCTTAAGTTTTTTATTTATTTTATTCTTAGGATTTATTTATTTTAGTTTAAAGTTTTTAGGGTTTAGGATTTATTTAGGTTTATTTTTAATTTTATTTAGGTTTTATTTTTTATTTTTAGGTTTTGGGTTTAGGTTTATATTTTATTTTTTAGGATTTTTATTTTTAGGTTTATTTTATTTTTTAGTGTAGTTTAGCTTTCTATTTATTTAATTCTAGTTTAGGGTTGATTTTTTAATTTATTTTATTTTAGGTTTAAGTTTAGGTTTAGGTTTTAGTTTTAGTTTAGGTTTTTATTTTATTTTATTTTATTTATATTATTTAGGTTTAGGGTTTTTTTAGGTTTTATTTAGTTTAGGTTTAGGTTGTTAGGTTTTTAGGGTCTAGGATTTAGGGTTTAGGGTTTAGTTTAGGGTTTAGGGATTGGGGTTTAGGGTTCAAGGTTGTAGGTTTTAGGGTTTAGGGTTTAAGGTTTAAGGTTTATGGTTTTAGGGTTTAGGGTTTAGGGTTTTGGGTTTAGGGTTTAGGGTTTAGGGTTTTTATGGTTTAGGGTTTAAGGTTTAGGGATTATTTAGGGTTTAGGATTAAGGTTTTAGTTTTTTAGGGTTTAGGGTTTAGGGTTTAAGGCTAGGGTTAGTTTAGGGTTTAAGGTTTAGTGTATAGGGTTTTTTACAATTTAGGGCTTAGGATTTAGGGTTAAAGGTTTAGGGTTTTAGGTTTAAGGTTTAGGGTTAGGGTTTTTCATTTTATTTTCTTTTTAGGTTTAGGTTTAGGTTTAGGATTAGGTTTTAGTTTATGTTTTTATTTTATTTTATTTTATTATTTTATTTGTTTATATTATCTTAGTTTAAGTTTTTTTATTTATTTTATTATTAAGTTTTATTTAGTTTAGATTTAGGTTTTTAGCTATTTAATGTTTAGGGTTTACAGTTTAGTGTTTCAGGTTTAGTGTTTAGAATTTAGGGTTTAGGGTTTAGGATTTATGTTTTAGGATTTAGTGTTCAGGGTTTTAGGGTTTAGAGTTTAGTGTTTAGGGTTTAGAGTTTAGGGTTTTAATTGTTTAGGGTTTAGGGTTTAGGGTTGTTATGGTTTAAGGTTTAGGGTTCAGTGTTTAAGGTTTAGGGAAGGTTTAGGGTTTAGGGTTCCCTAGTGGAAGGTTCATATACCCAATCCCCAATTTACTCTAGCCCATATCTCTAGCAGATATGCCTCCACATCAATTAAAACAAAACAAATTAAAGTCAATTTGATCTTAATCCTCGATGGTTTAATGATTCTTATCCTTAGCAGATCTTCTTTCCATAAATTATAAAATAAATGAAATTCAAACCTTATCCCTAGCAGATTTTATTCTTCTATGCCCTCAACATAGACCCCTCACATGTCATGTCCAATGGATGTGTGATCCCCGAGTTGATCTTCCTCCATGTCCTTGACATGGAATTCTCATCAAATCTTATTTCTTCTCTTATGCACACCTTTAATACTTCAACTAAATGCATAACAATGTATTTGTTCAAATTACATTATCTTAACATTATAATGAACATTTTATGATTTGTGATGGTGTAAGCTCAAACTAACTATATAATATTATGCTAAATATATTATAGTGTAAATTAACACACTATATTTATTATAATATATGATGTTATGTTGTAATTTGTAATAATATAATATATTGGCTAACATTACATTTCATTAGAATCACTTAAAAGGAACAAATAACAAAATTTTTTCAAAATATGAATAATGTTCATTTTTGATGTAAAATTATTATTTTTCTATTATAATTTTGGTGTTGCTTCTTCATGTGTGCTATGAATTTGGCCAAATTCTTCCATCTGAACCTTCAAATTTTCATTTTTGTGAGTTTTGTCCCAATGTATTATAATAAAAGTAAAACATACTAAAATGTACAATAACATTTAGTAGCACTCCATCACATTCATATATATGTAAAGTTGTATTATTATGTACATTATATTTTAATATGCTTTCATATAATACATTATCTTACATTACACCTTAAAATAAATCACTTTAAGCGAAAAATTTAAAAATTTGGTTGAAAAATGAACTTTTATTTTAGATGCAAAATTCCATTCTTTTGATTAAATGACACACCATAGCTGACCCCCAATGATATTTCCCTAAAGCTTTCCTTAAATTTGGCCAAATCCCATCATCTCAGTCTATAAATCAGTATATCTATGAACTATACCACTACAAACTCTACTACTTCATATTATAACAAACTAAAATATGCTAAACAATAAGTAGTTATACACAATAGTATGCTATAATGCATGATGCTACACTATGTTTTGCATCCTATATTATAATACAGTATAACATATTATATTATATTATATTGCATATCACATCACAAGGTATTGCTTAAGATAAAAAATCATAAAATTAGTCTTAATAATAAAATATTAGAAGTTATACCGAGTTTAGGTTTATTTTTGGTTTATCTTATTTTCATAAAATTAGTCTTAATAATAAAATATTAGAAGTTATACAAGGTTTAGGTTTATTTTAGTTTATCTTATTTTATTTAGTTTAGGGTTTAGGTTTAGATTTTCATTTTATTTATTTTAGTTTAGTTTATTTTAGTTTAGAATTCGGTTTATTTTAGGTTTAGGTTTTTTTTTTAGTTTAGGGTTTGGGTTTTTTTTTTATTTTTAGGTCTATTTTTTTTTTTGGTTTAGGTTTTATTTAGTTTTTATTTTATTTTAGATTTATTATATTTTTCTTTTACATTTAGTTTTTATTTTATTTAAGTTTTTTATTTTTAAGCTTATTTTATTTTTTTGGTTTAGTATAGGTTTTTATTTATTTTATTTTGGTTTAGTTTTTATTTTTTATATTATTTAATTTTTAGGTTATGGTTTTAGTTTAGGTTTTTATTTTATTTTATATTATTTATTTAGGCTTAAGTTTTTTATTTATTTTATTTTTATGATTTATTTAGTTTAGTTTAAAGTTTTTAGGGTTTAGGATTTATTTAGGTTTATTTTTAATTTTATTTAGGTTTTATTTTTTATTTTTAGGTTTTGGGTTTAGGTTTATATTTTATTTTTAGGTTTATTTTATTTTTTAGTGTAGTTTAGCTTTCTATTTATTTAATTCTAGTTTTGGGTTGATTTTTTAATTTATTTTATTTTTAGGTTTAAGTTTAGGTTTAGTTTTTACTTTTAGTTTAAGTTTTTATTTTATTTTATTTTATTTATATTATTTAGGTTTAGGGTTTTTTTAGGTTTGATTTAGTTTAGGTTTAGGTTGTTAGGTTTTTAGGGTCTAGGATTTAGGGTTTAGGGTTTAGTTTAGGGTTTAGGGATTGGGTTTTTTTTTATTTTTTATTTTTATTTTTTATTTTTTAGGGGAAGCCCCATGTAGGGGTATTTTATTGCCACAAAAAGAGGGTTACAAGATCCTTAAAAGGGGATAAACTCGAACTACTCGAAGAGCTATTAGCCTAAGAGTAAATCCCTATCTAAGTACATCCAAGTTGAAAGCATAAAACAATCAAAAGATACAAGATGATTAACATAATAAGCTAAAAGATTAAAGCCAATGCTGGAGGATGTGGGAATGCATGATAATATGGACACAAAAGAAGGAGAGAATCACTACAAAGTTATAATAAGAGGAGATTAGAACGTTAAGGTAATTGGACAAAAGTTGAGGAAAATAGCATAATATGTATGCTAGTAAGGAATTGATAAGAAAGCTCTCAATCACATCTGTTGGGATGCAAGTATGATCATCCAAACTTCAGAAGGGTTACATCACATGAGCTACTCCGAACCAATAGGTGAGATCATCATAGCCATCATAGCCAACAAACGTGAGAAGGTAGCACCAGGTTGTTGATATTCTTGTGAGCTTTATTACACGCAAACCTAAGCAAAATCATATCTAAAATATATAGGTAATTCTAGAGTGAAGGATAAGAGTCTCATTCAAGAAAAATATCATCAATATAGTCATCTTGACATTAGAATACATAAACATAAGTGAGTGAGCCATCTTAGCAGAATCTCATGAATAGCCATATTGGAAAGAAATTAGTTTATAATCCCTCCATAAGAGAATTACGGAGGAGACAACTGAAAACATTAAATAAGTTAATGAGCTTATAATTAACACCATCCCAATCACATGATATGTAAATGAATCTTTCGGTCTGAAAACAACCCAGAAACAATCCCCTTATTAATGTCACGAGAAAGCAATAGTAAAGGAAGATAGAATAGCTCAACAAAATAAGCACCCAAAAAAAATTAATTGAAAGCGGCTCAATAGCGACATTGATTCCCCATTGAGATAATCGGATCAACAATCAATCCGAGAACAAGACATCAAAAGGCAACAACATCCAAGATAGGAAGGGACTAAATTGGCCATAATACCATTCTTTCAGAAAAAATTGCTCATAAGACTGCACCAACCAGTCAAATCTGAAAAAATAGGAGATAAATTACAGGCAAGAAAAGCCAACACTAATACAACATTAGAACCCGCCATAAAAAATCAACAAACAAATTGAAATGAGTCTCAACATTAAAATCAGAATATATAGCATTAAGATGGCGACATCCAAGATAGGAAGATACAGAATTGGCCATAAAACTCCTCAATCGAGTAGACATGGAAATAATAGATAACCAAATAAATAAAGCATAAAAATAGTTATCGAAGGTATCAGAAATCACCAAAAACCCTCACCATCAGGACAACAATGTGAATAGCTTTCAGGGCATGAGACCGTGAAATTCTACAACTAACAAAGAAAGAGCCAATTGAGTTGACAAGGTAAAACAAAAGGTAAATCTCAAGACAAGAGACAACCAAAACAGCAAAACTAGTTAGCTTGCCATGATGCCACTCATCCGGTATAATCAAAACAATAGATACAAGTTTGTGAGAAAAAGGATGAAAGTAAGAGAAAAGGTAGATCAATGAATTCCAATGATAGGCATAAAATAAACCAGTAAGGTGGTTCAAAGCAAAATCTACCAAGCAATCAGTAACTTCAATAGAGACTTGCTGTACAAAATAATCCAAAGCCCCAGGGGCAGTAAGGTGGGTATTGATCCAAATCAACCAACCAACAAGGCAGTTAAAGCTAACAAGCTGGCCAAGATTCCACCCATAAACATATATCGGTAAAGGGAAGGATAGATAATGAATAGCTCCCCACCATAAGCCTATCCAAGTGACATTGAGAGAAATCGGTCGTTGGGATGCTTATTCACCATAACCAAATTACGCCAAGGGTAATGACAATAATAACCAATGGGTTGTCAATAACCCAATTATGCATATAAGATAAATCATTGAATAATTTCAAGCATAACAAAGAAATGTGCTTCAAGTTGTACATGTTCCAATCATAGCGAGGATGGGAGAACAACGAAGGAAAACAACATCCCAGGTGTTAGCAATCAACAATACAGAAAATAGCAGCATGGACAATTTTACAGAGTAAGCAGTGCCCACAATCTCAGCAGATGCACAATGATAATCCCTTAAAAACTCAAACCTGATCATGGGAAGCAAGACCAGAAACAGCAAGATTAGTATTGAAAAAAATAACACAATTCCATTTCTGCCAAGAGATATTAGTGTAGAGATGGGATATCCCAATCAGCAAAATTATAGCAATAAAGAAAATAGCAACCAATAAGTGCTCAATAGCAGTCCTAAGAGCAAACAATTGATAGCGGGTTGCTTTGTCACATTAAGCGATTGCAAGGATATTGATCATAATCGGTAGGCATATAGGATAGACCATTGGTTACATATAAGCAAGAGTAGAATGGTCTTGATTTTCATGATCTCCTCAAAGCATGAAGGGTGAAAATAATTGTAGTAAAGTCAACATCAACCCATGTTAACAACAAGAGCAAAATTAAACAAGAGGAGGGTAAACATTAAGAACCAAAAGGAGCGACCAACAAGGAAATCCATTCTGGGATCGAAGACATCATTACCGTAGGAATTTCAAGACAATAAAGGTCCAAAACCGAACTTAAGACAATAGCAAGCAAGATGGTAAGCGAGGAGGCGGAGAAGCGGTGAGAAAAATCTGGCGGCCCACAAAGGGATTAAAACCAAATCAACAAACAAATCAACAAACAACCATGGCAAACCTCAAAACCCAAAAAGTAATTAAGCCCAATCCATTCCGGTACAAAGATTTGAGACCAAAATAACCATTAAAATAGACCGGGGTATTACAATTTCTTCCTTCGAGGAAAGCATCTTTGAGGTTAGGCATTATATAAGCAAGGTAATGTCTGAAAGTCTGACCAACAACAACAAAATCCTTTTGATAAGTGTTGAAACCTTTATGAAATAGGCCTTTAAGGAGAAAAGAGTCCCAAGGAATGTAAGCATCGAAAGAAATACTATAAACATCAAAATAAAAGCGCTTGACATAGTGCACTAATCCGTTCTAGAAGCAACATAGGTAGTAGCAATGCTCCAAACCATATTGTCGAGAGAAAAAATTGGTTAAAGAAGTTAGTACTAAAATCTAAGCCCATCAAAACATATAACTTCCTCCAGCAATGGTTAATTCTCTCAGGTTTAGAAATGAATGTATCAATGAAATTAAAGTCCCAAGTGGGATTGCAGTTATAAAACAAGTAACAGGTAACATAAGGCTCAACTGGGTTCCAATTCAAGATATTGATGTGCATATAGTTCAACATCTACCCCATAATATTGTAAATGCCAAAATCAGAATTCTTCCAACTAAAGGTGAAGGGGTAAAGCGTGTCATGGCAAAAGCACAAGATAGCAATGATATCTATGAGGTATCCATAAAGAACACAAGGAAGCAGAAAACCGAGAAAAAGGGAGGCAAAGAGGAGAATTAGATTCGAGGTAAGAAGTCGAATTGTCCAAGTTAACGGACCAAGTATTTGGGTAAAGTAAATTGATCAAAGAAGATGATATTGTCTAATCTTGAACTCAGATTTACAAGGTAATCAGCACAGGAATTACCTTCACACCAAACATGAGTGATGGTAAAATTTAGTTGAGAGAGAAGAGCCCTAGTTTGCTTGAGGAGATAGTACAAACAAGCGTTGCTCATATTGGTAGAAGTCAAGAGGTCAATCGAGAAGCATCCACCTCTATCCAAATATTGAGCCGACCATTTTGAAGACAAATTTCTAGAGCTTTGTGGACATAAGCTCTATAAGGGATTGGAAATAAGGGGATAAGCAAATGCACATGGGACTATACCCTTAGAATCCCTAAAATGCCTCCTCACAACGAGCCATTATGAGACAGAGCCATCGGTATTAATTTTAATAATATGATCAAGAGGTTTTCCAAAAACATTCTATCATTTTGATAGTAAGGCAGTGCGGAAGGTTGAGGCCAGTTTATTGGCTCTGATTTATAGCCTTTAAAATGTTTGTGATGAATTAAATTGGCTTTAAACAAGTCACAAATTTTGTTTTAGTTCTAGCAATAATCCTCATGTGATTCATATGAATCCACGATGTTTAGCTTCATTTGGTCCATCCATATGAACCAAATAAGAGTAATGGCGATTATGATTTTAATATGACCTTTAATTGCATTGTCAAAGTAAACTTCAAGAAGTTGATATAAAGTAAAAGAACAATTAAAATTGTGATTGAATAGATCATCATACCAAATCTAAATTTTAGAGGCAATAGCCCCATTAACAAAAACATGATTAACATTCTCAATATGAGAACAACATTGAAATTTAAAGGGTAAATAAAACCCTTTACCCCACAACAAAGAGTCAACAAGAATAAAGTTTTTAGGATGCCAAGTTAGAACAGTAAGAAGAGGGGATATTATTATTCCAAATTTTGGAGAACATAATAGAAGAATCACGAGTGTCTTTAGTGTGAAGCCACACATTTTAAGGTTGAAATCCCCATTATGAGATAGCTTAAAGATAATCGATCATGATTGTTAGGGTGATAGGAATATTAGTAATCATATTTAAGAAAGTGGAAGGAATAGAATCGAATCTTACTAGTGTTCCACTTGTGGTTTTGCGAATGAATTAACTCTAATAGCGGAGTAAGTGTAGAGTAAGTCATCAATGGATCCACAACCACTCAGTTGTCTTGCCAAAAGAAGGAATTGCGAGTTTATGCCCCAAAAATTAAGGATTCTGCATCCCATTTGAGAACAAAGTCTTCTCCACAGGAGAATCACGATTTAAAGGGACAAATGAGAGGATGTTTAATGGCAATATTTAGAAGTCATGAAATTAGACTATTTTTTTGCTCCTAAAATTCCACCAAAGTTTGTAGAGAAGGCATTGATAACTTCTTTGATGGATTTACATCCAGACCTCCCTCTTCAAGAGTACCACAACTTTTAGACCAAGATGACTAGTGCATTCTTTTAGAGGAGGTATTGGTTCCCCAAAAAATTTGTTTAAGAGGCCAATTCAATTTGATGATGGTAGAGTTAGGGTACAATGGTTTGAAGAAGGTATATAGGCATGGAATTTAGAGTGCTCTTGATCAAGGTAAGCCTACCAAAAGAGAGTAAATGAAATTCCCAAAGAAGTTTGTTAGAAATTTTTGAATTAGATCATCAAAAGGTATGATCTTTTTTGGCCTTTAAAAGCGAGCCCCAAGGTAATTAAGAGGGAGTTGATTTTGCTTAAAATTAGTAATTACGGATATTTGGTTAAGTCTATTAGGAGGAATCTTAGTTGAAGGAATAAAACCATTTTCCTTCATTAAGAAAAAGACCACTAACTTTACCAAAATCATTTACGAGGTTCTTAATGGTTTTAACATGTTGAAGGGAGCCATTGCAAAAGATAATGAAATCATCTGCAAAGCTAATATGAGAAATAGGGAAACCTCCATGAGTTTTAATAGACATATTAGGATTATTAGCAAAAAGATCGTTAAGGCTCCTTGGTAGGTATTCAATAGCGATGATAAAAAGAGAAGGTGATAGTGGGTCACCTTGCCTCAAACCATGGCTAGAAGGAAAGAAACCTATGGACTCACCATTCATGATAACCGAAAACTAGACATTCATGATACACCTTTTTATAATCTGGATAAAAGTATCAGAAAAACCAAACAAATTTAGGATTTGAAAGAGAAAATCCCATGAGAGATTGTCAAAGGCTTTAGCGATGTCCAGTTTGAATAAGATGTTGCCACCTCTAGAAGGGACATCAATGTCATGAACCAGCTCTTGAGCAAGAAGAATATTATCCGATATTTCTCTATGTTTAACAAACCAGTTTGATTTGGGGAGATGATTTTAGGAAGCAAAGGGCTAAGCCTATTATTTATTAATTTAGCAATGAGTTTTGAAAAAAGGTGCAAAACTAATGTCTAAAATAGATTGATTGTTAGTTTTGGAAATTAGGACAATAGAAGTGCTTGAAAAGTATTTGGGAACAGGATTGCCATCAAAATAACAGCATCAACTAAGTCAGTTTTAATAAATGGCCAACAATGGAAAAGAAGTGGGTATATGGCCGTAGCCAATGAATGTTCATGTTCTTAATAGTATTACTAATCTCCTCTTGGAAGGACACATAGTGAGTAAATGATTATCCTCCTTAATCATAGAAGGGATAAAATGGGTGTTTGATAAAGTTCCCAGCAACGGATTAGAATTTAATAAAGTTTGAAAATGATGTATGACAGAATCCTTAATATCATTGTTATTGGTTATCCATTCACCATAAGAGTTCTTAATTTTCTTAATCGAGTTTAAGGCTTTCCGTTTATTACAAATGGCATGGAAATACCTAGTGTTTCTATCACCATCAGCAATATGTTTGCTTGCAGCTTTTTGATGCCAATAAGTTTCTTCCATGTTTTGATAATTAACCAAGTTATTCTTGGCAATGTTCAACTCCTCAAGTTCTTGGGATCGGTTGAGAGACCTCTTCAAGAGAACAAACCTCTTGTTCCATAACTTTAAGATTTGTGAAAAGGTTTTTAAAATGTATTTGTTCCACCAATTGAGATTTTATTTAAGTCTTTTGAGCTTAAGCCAAAGACAAGTCATACCTTTAACAGAATTATCTGGGAAAATAGGGGCCATCCAATTAGTGAGAGCGATATTGATGAAGTCACTATGTTGGGTCCACATATTTTGAAATCTGAAAGGAGGGAGTAGACGGGTTAGGGTGGGATTTTGAAGGAAATCAAAAGAGCATGGTCAAAGTTACGCTCAAATGCTCAACTAGTAGGCCATGATTGATCCAAGAAATAAAGAGGGTCCTATCAAGACAAAGTCTAGAGTTATGCCACGTGAAGTTAGACCCAGTGAAACCAATGTCGATCGGTGCAATCAAGGATCATATTTGAGAAGTCCTCCATGGAATGAAGGTTAGAGAACATCCTCCCCTTCTTTTGAACTAGCTATGATTGTATTGATATCACCTCCAACCAACGGAAGGTTAGAGGAAGCGAAGGTTAAGTGATTCCAAAGGATGTTCCTACCACTCTATTACAAGAAGCATAGATAAAAGAGCCAAAAGTTGATAAGTCATCTAAGGAGATTTTGACATTAACCAATAGGTCAAGATCATCAATGATGGAAATGGTGATGGAGTTGTGCCAAAAGCACCAAATTTTATTATTAAGATTGAAAAAGAAATTATGAAAACCAAGGGATGTAGCGATAAAAGCAATCTTAGAAGGATTAATGAAAGGTTCAATAAGAACAAGTAACTTGATATTATGAACGACAAAGAATCTAACACGATTACAGAAGAGACCCACAACCCCAGATATTCCAAATAAGAAAATTAATCATAAGGGGACAACCAAAAGGGAAAAGGAAAAAAGAAAGGAAAGAGAGGAGAGAAATGATGACACATTACTTGTGTGGGGTGAAAGAAGAGCGAGTGATTCTATAGGGATTGGGGTTTAGGGTTCAAGGTTGTAGGTTTTAGGGTTTAGGGATTAAGGTTTAAGGTTTATGGTTTTAGGGTTTAGGGTTTAGAGTTTTTGGTTTAGGGTTTAGGTTTAATTTTTTTTATGGTTTTAGGGTTTAAGGTTTAGGGATTATTTAGTTTAGGATTAAGGGTTTTAGTGTTTAGGGTTTAGTTTAGTTTAAATAGGTTTAAGTTTAGGTTTAGGTTTAGGTTAGTTTAGGGTTTAAGGTTTAGTGTTTAGGGTTTTTTATAATTTAGGGCTTAGGATTTAGGGTTAAAGGTTTAGGGTTTTAGGTTTAAGGTTTAGGGTTAGGGTTTTTCATTTTATTTTCTTTTTAGGTTTAGGTTTAGGTTTAGGATTAGGTTTTAGTTTATGTTTTTATTTTATTTTATTTTATTATTTTATTTGTTTATATTATGTTAGTTTAAGTTTTTTTATTTATTTTATTATTAAGTTTTATTTAGTTTAGATTTAGGTTTTTAGCTATTTAATGTTTAGGGTTTATAGTTTAGTGTTTCAAGTTTAGTGTTTAGAATTTAGGGTTTAGGGTTTAGGGTTTATGTTTTAGGATTTAGTGTTCAAGGTTTTAGGGTTTAGAGTTTAGTGTTTAGGGTTTAGAGTTTAGGGTTTTAATGGTTTAGGGTTTAGGGTTTAGGGTTGTTATGGTTTAGGGTTTAGGGTTCAGTGTTTAAGGTTTATGGTTAGCTTAGGGTTATGGTTAGTTTAGGGTTTAAGTTGTAGGTTTTAGCATTTAGGGCTTAGGGTTTTAGGGTTTAAGGGTTTAGGGCTTAGGGAGTATGGGTTAATATTTAGGGTTTAAGGTTTTTGGTGTTTAGGGTTTAGGGTTTAAGGTTTTTAGGTTTAGGTTTAGGTTTTTATTTTATTCTTTTAAGTTTAGTTTAGGTTTTAGGTTTATTTTTATTTTTTATTTTTTAATTTAGTTTTAGGTTTATTTTTAGCTTATTTATTTTATTTAGTTTAGGGTTTAGGTTTAATTTATTTTAGTTTTAGTTATAGGTATAGGTTTTAATTTAGGTTTTTATTTTATTTTGGTTTAGGTTTTTTTATTTATTTTATTTTTTAGGTGTTATTTAATTTAGGTTAAGGTTTTTAAGATTTAGTGTTTAAGGTTTAGTATTTTGAAGGGTTTAAGGGTTAGGGTTTAGTGCTATAGGTTTAGGGTCTAGGGTTTAGGGTTAGTTTTATGGTTTAGGGTTTATTTTTTATTTTTAAGTTTAGGTTTAGGTTTTTATTTTATGTTTTTAGGTTTAGGTTTTAGGTTTTTATTTTATGTTTATTTTCTTTTTATTTTTATTTAGGTTTTTTACTTTTAGGTTTATTTTATTTTTTTTTATTTTAGGTTTCTATTTATTTTCTTTTAGTTTAATTTTTATTTATTTTTTATTTTTTTATTTTAGGTTTAGTTTTAGGTTTAGGTTTAGGTTTTGGTTTAGGTTTTTATTTCATTTTATATTATTTTTATTTAGATTTAAATTTATTTCATTTATTTTATTTTTTGGTTTTATTTAGTTTAGGATTAGGTTTTTAGGGTTTAGGGTTTAGGGTTTGGGGTTTAGGGTTTATAGTTCAAGGTTATAGATTTTAGGGATTAGGGTTTAAGATTTAAGGTTTAGGGTTTTAAGGTTTTGGGTTTAGGGATTTGGGTTTTGGGTTTAGGGTTTGGGGTTTAGGATTTTGGGTTTGGGGTTTAGGGTTTTGGGTCTTGGGATGTAGGTTTTAGGGTTTTGGGTTCTGGGCTTTAAGTTTTAAGGTTTTAGTTTAGGGCTTGGCGTTAGTTTTTGGTTTTAGGGTTATGGCTAGAATTTAGGGCTATAGTTTAGGGTTAGTTTTAACATTTGTGGTTTATGGTTTTGTGTTAGTTTTAGGTTTTTTTTTTTTTTTTTTGAAATTAAGTAAACAAGTAGGTTTAGGTTTCTTTATTTATTTATTATTTATGTAAGTTTATTATATTTTTTTAAGTTTTTTATATTATATTTAGTTTAGTTTATTTATTTTAGGATTATATATTTTAGTTTAGGTTTTTTATTTTAGTTTATTTTTAGTTTAGGTTTAGGTTTAAGTTTAGTTTTTTTATTTTAATTTTATTTTATTTTTTAGGTTTAAGTTTAGGTTTATTTTTTAGTTTGGTTTTAGTTTTGTTTTATTCTTTAGGTTTAGCATTTATTTTTAAGTTTAGGTTTTAGGTTTTTAATTTAGGTTTATTTTTAGGTTTTATTTCTTAGTTTAGGTTTAAGTTTATTTTTAGTTTATTTTATTTCATTTAGTTTAGGTTTAGGTTTAGGTTTAGGTTTAGTTTATTTTATGTTTAGGTTTATTTATTTTTGTTTAGATTTAGGCTTATTTTATTTTATTTTAAGTTTAGGTTTTTTTACTTTAGGGTTTAGTTTTTTTAATTTATTTTTAAGTTTAATTTTTAGGTTTATTTTTTTGGTTTAGATTTTTATTTAGATTTTATTTCATTTTATTTTAGGTTCATTTTATTTTTATTTTATGTTTTGTATTTATTTTATTTTGGTTTTTTTAGGTTTATTTTATTTTTTAGTTTAGTTTATGTTTTTATTTATTTTATTTTAGTTTAGTTTTTATTTATATTTTATTTAATTTTTATGTTTAGGTGTAAGTTTAGGTTCTTATTTTTTTTATTTTTTATTTTATTTAGGTTTAGGTTTTATTTCTTTATTTTTTTTTTTAGGTTTTATTTTGGTTAGGTTTAGGTTTTTAGATTTTTAAGGTTTAAGGTTTAGGGTTTAGTGTTTATGGTTTAGGGTTTGAGGTTTAGAGTTTAGGGTTTTGGGTTTAGGATTTTGGGTTTAGGGTTTTAGGATTTAAGGGTTTACGGTTGGTTTAAGGGTTTAGGGTTTAGGGTTGGTTTTTTATTTTTAAATTTTTAAAATTTTTTTAAATTAAGTAAAAAAGTTGGTTTAAGTTTATTTAGTTTAATTTTTATTTATTTTAGTTTATTTTATCTTTTTAATTTTTTTTAGGTTTATTTTCATTTTTATTTAGTTTAGTTTATTTATTTTATGTTTATTTATTTTAGTTTAGGTTTTTTTACTTTAATTTATTTTTTAGGTTTAAGTTTAGGTTTAGGTTTATTTTTTAGTTTAATTTTATTTTTATTTTCCTTTTTTGGTTTAGGTTTTATTTTTTATTTTAGGTTTAGGTTTAAGTTTTTATTATATATTTTTAGGTTTAGTTTTTAACTTTTTATTTTAGGTTTTGTTTAGGTTTTATTTTTTTTGTTTAGGTTTAGGTTTATTTTAGTTTATTTTATTTTATTTAGTTTGGGTTTAAGACTTTTTTGAATTTAGGGTTTAAATTTTATTTATTTATTTTTAGGTTTATTTTTTTAGGTTTAGGTTTTTATTTAGTTTTTACTTTATTTTATTTTAGGTTTATTTTATTTTTATTTTAGATTTAGTTTTATTTTAGTTAGGAATTTTATTTTTTTTAATTAGTTTAGTTTTCATTTATTTTATTTTCTTTCTATGTTTAGGTTTAGGTTTAGGTTTTAGTTTAGGTTTTTATTTTATTATATTATTATTTTTTCAGGTTAGGTTTATTTATTTATTTTATTTTTATGTTTTATTTAGTTTAGCTTTTGGTTTTTTTTTTTTGGGATTATGGATTAGGGTTTAAGATTAGTTTAGGGTTTCAGGATTAAGATTAGTGTTTGGGGTTTAGGGTTTAGGGTTTATGATTTAGGGTTTAGGGTTTAAGGTTTGGGGGTTTAGGTTTTAGGGTTTAAGGCTTATGGTTTAGAGTTTTAGGTTTATGGTTTATGGTTTAGGGTTTAGGGTTTAGGATTTAGGGTTTAGGGTTTTTAGGGTTTAGAGTATAGGTTTTAGGTTTGGGATTCAGGTTTTACTTTAGGGTTTAGGATTTTTGGCTTTTTGTTTAATAGAGAACAAATTCATATTCAACATTTCTTCTTTTGAATTTCATCAACCAAGTAACACACCAAGTTTTCTAAGACACAAGTGACAACATTGATAAAAAATTGGCACACATAGAGCAAATCAAAAACCTTAGATAACTAGAACCATCTCTACTGTAAACACATGGTTCCATAAACAGCAGATCAGATCGGCCATTCTTTAGTTTCAGTTCCCATCAGAACCACCCCAGCTTCTCGAGTAGCAAGATCCACCATCATATCCATTTCTCCCTCTGCCATCACCCAGATGTAATCACTCCTCCCACCTCTATAACCACCACTGCTCTGACCACCACCTTCATATCCACCATCTCTTCTAGATCCCCCACCACCATTGTGATAACCATCGCCTCCACCTTAGGGTTTTTATTCTTAAGATTACTTATTTTTTTAGTTTAGTTTAGCTTTATATTTATTTTATTATAGTTATTTATATTAGGTTTAGGATTTAGTTTATTTTTTAGTTTATTTAGGTTTAAGTTTTTTTTTAAATTTAAGATTAAGTTTTTAGGTGTATGGTTTAGGGTTTATGGTTTTGTGTTTTAAGGTTTATGGTGTTAGGGTTTTTGGTTTAGGGTTAGGGTTTATGATTTAGTGTTTAGTGATTAGGCTTTAGAGTTTAGGGTTTAGAGTTTAGGGTTATCTTAGGGTTTAGGGTTTATTTAGGGTTTAGGGTTTAAGTTTAGGGTTTTTAGGGTTTAGGGTTAGTTTAGGGTTTAGGGTTTAAGGTTTTAGAGTTTAGTTTAGTTAGTTTAGGATTTAGGGTTTACGATTTAGTGTTAGGGTTAGGGTTTTGGGTTTTACATTTAGGATTTAGGGTTTAGGGTTTACGGTTTAGGGTTTATTTAGGGTTTAGGGTTTTGGGTTTAGAGTTGTTGGTTTAGGGTTGTAAGTTTAGGGTTTAAGGTTTACTGTTAGTTTTAGGGTTTAAGGTTTCATGTTTAGGATTTAGGATTTAGGGTTTAGTATTTAAGGTTTAATTTTTTTCTTTAAAATTAAATAAACTGGTATATTTAGATTTATTTAGTTTATTTTTATTTTTAATTTTTATTTAAGTTCTTTTTAAAGTTTACTATGTAGGATTTAAGGCTTTAGGGTTTATACTTTTAGGATTTAGGGTTTAAGGTTCAGATTTAGGGTTTAGGGTTTAGTGTTTAAGCTTTAGGGTTTAAGTTTTTTAGGGTTTAGGATTTAGGGTTTAGGGTTTAGGGTTTTAGGGCATAGGGTTTAGGGTTTAGGGTTTGAGGGTTTAGGGTTATTTATTATTTAGGCTTTAGGGTTTATAATTTATTGCTTATGATTTAGGGTTTAGGGTTTCAGTTTTAGGATTTAGAGTTTAGGGTTTCAGGTTTATGGTTTACTGTTGTTAGGTTTAGGGTTTAGGGTTGTAGGGTGGTTTAGGGTTAGTTTAGGATTTAGGATTTAGGGTTTAGGGTTTAAGGTTTTAGGGTTTAGGATTTAAGGTTTAGGGTTTATTAGGGTTTAGGTTTTAGGGTTTAGGTTAATTTATTTAGGATTTAGGGTTTAGGGTTTAGGGTTTTAAGGTTTAAGATTTAAGGTTTAGGGTTTTTTAGGGTTTAGGGTTTAGGGTTTAAGGAATAGGGTTTTTGGTTTTGGGATTTGGGTTTTAGGGTTTAGGGTTAATTTTAGGGGTTATGGTTTAGGGCTAGGGTTTAATTTTTTTTAAATTTTATTTTTTAAGTTTATTTTTTATTTATTTTATTTTTTTTATTTTTATTTAGGTTTATTTTCATTTTTATTTAGTTTAGTTTATTTATTTTAGTTTAAGTTTTTTTTTAGGTTTAGGTTTAGGTTTACATTTATTTTTTAGTTTAGTTTTAATTTTATTTTATTTTTTAGGTTTAGGTTTTATTTTTTTTTTTTTTAGGTTTAGGTTTAGGTTTTTATTTATTTTTTTAGATTTAGGTTTCAAGTTTTTATTTTAAGTTTATTTTTAGGCTTTTTTTTAAGTTTAGGTTTAAGTTTGTTTTTTCTTTATTTTATTTTATTTATTTTAGGTTTAGGTTTTATTTATTTTAGTTTAATTTATTTTAGTTTAAGTTTAGGTTTATTTTTTTCTTATTTTAGGTTTAGGTTTTTTTTTTAGTTTAGGGTTTAGGTTTTATTTTTAATTTATTTTTAAGTTTAATTTTTAATTTAGGTTTTAATTTAGTTTTTATTTTATTTTATTTTAGATTTATTTTATTTTTATTTTAGGTTTAGTTTTTATTTTATTTAGGTTTTTTATTTTTTAATTTAGCTTAGTTTTTTGATTTTATTTTATTTTAGTTTTTAATTTTTATTTTATTTTCTTTTTTAAGTTTAGGTTTTACTTCAACTTTATTTATTTATTATTATTATTTTTGGCTAAGTTTCTTCAGTTTAGGGTTTAGGGATTAGGGTTTAGGGTTTAGGGTTTAGGGTTTAAGGTTTAGGGTTTAGGGTTTAGGTTTTAGGGTTTAGGAATTACAGTTTAGGGTTAAGGATTTTAGGGTTTAGGGTTTAGGTTTTATTTATAAGGTTTTGGCGGGATTAGATTTCTTCGATCTGTCACTACATTTGTCCTCCTCCTTCCATGACCACTCCTGCCACTCCATATCCATCAACACCTCCAGATCCCCCACCACCACTGTGATAACTGCCACCTCCACCTTCACCTCCATTGCTAGATCTAGAATGAACCTACTTGACGGTGATGTTCCTGCCGTCAAGGTTCTGCCCAGTTTTAGGGCTTGGGTTTAGGTTTAGGTTTATTAAGTTTTAGGGTTTAGGTTTATTTTTAAATTTATTTAGTTACTTTAGGTTTAGTTTTAGAGTTTGGGGTTTAGGGTTTAAGGTTAATGTTTAGGGTTTATGATTTAGGGTTTAGGGTTTTAGGGTTTATGCTTAGGGTTTTATGATTAGAGTTTAGGGTTTAGGGTTATTAAAGAATTTAGGGTTTAAGGTTTAGGGTTTAAGGTTTTGGGTTTTTTGGGTTTTTAGGATTTAAGGTTAGAGGTTTAGGGTTTAGGGTTGTAGGTTTAGGTCTTAGGGTTTAAGGTTTCGGGTTGTAGGTTAAGGTTGTAGGGTTTAGAGTTTAGGGTTTATGGTTAAGGATTTAGGGTTTAGAATTTAAGGTTTAAAGGTTTAAGGTTTTATTTTATTTATTTTATTTTAGGTTAATTTTATTTTATTTTACATTTAGTTTCTATTTTATTATGGTTTTATTCTAGGTTTATTTTATTTTTAGTTTAGTTTAGGTTTATGTTTATTTTATTTCAATTTTATTTTATTTTATTATTTATTTATTTATTTTAGTTTAGGTTTATTTATGGGATTAGGTTTAGTTTTAGGTTTAGGGTTTAGGGTATAGGGTTTTATGGTTTATGGTTTTAAGGTTTTTTGTTAATGGTTAGGGTTTAAGGTTTATAGTTTAGTGTTTAGGCTTTAGGGTTTAGGGTTTTTAAAATTTAGGATTTAGGGTTTACTTATGATTTAGGGTTTAGGGTTTAGGGTTTAAGATTTAGGGTTTAGGCTTTAGGGTTTAGGGTTTTAAGGTTTAACATTTAGGGTTTAGGGTTAGCTTAGGATTTAAGGATTTTTGGTTTTAGGGTTTAGGGTTTAGGGTTTAGTGTTTAGGGTTATGGTTAGGGTTTTAGGTTTAGGCCTTAGAGTTTAGGGTTTAGGGTTTAGGGTTTAGGGTTTAAACTTTAAGATTTAGGGTTTTTAGGGTTTAGGGTTTAGTGTTTAGGGTTTTTTAGGGGTTAGGGTTTACTGTTTAGGTTTTTTTAGGGTTTAGGGTTTGGGTTTAGGATTGTTGGTTTAGGGTTGTAGGTTTAGGGTTTAGGGTTTTGGGTTTTATGTTTAGGGCTTAGTATTTAGGGTTTAGTGTTTAAGGTTTAGGGGTTTCTTTTAAAAAAAAATTAAGTAAACTTGCAAGTTTAAGTTTATTTAGTTTATCTTTTTATTATTTTAGTTTATTTTATTATTTTATTTTTCTATGTTTATTTTTTATTTTTAGGGCTTAGGGTGTAGAGTTTAGGGTTTATGCTTTTAGGGTTTAAGGCTTAATGTTAGGATTTAGCATGTAGGATTTAGGGTTTCATCTTTAAGCTTTAGTGTTTATGGTTTTTAGGATTTAGGGTTTAGGGTTTTTGGGTTTTAGGGCTTTGGGTTTATGGTTTTGGGTTTAGGGTTAAATGTTTGAGGTTTTAGGTATGTTTATTATTTATGGTTTAGGGTTTATGATTTAGGGTTTAGGGTTTCGAGTTTAGGATTTAGTGTTTAGGGTTTATGGTTTATGGTTTATGGTTTTGTGCTATAGTTTGGGGTTTGTGGTTGTAGGGTGGATTAGAGTTTAGGGTTTAGGGTTTTGGGTTAATTTAGGATTTTGAATTTAAGTTTTAGGGTTTAGGATTTTAGGGTTTAGGTTTTAAAGTTTAGTGGTTTTTAGGGTTTAGGTTTAGGGTTTAGGGTTTAAGGATTAAGGTTATAGGTTTAGGGTTTAGGCTTTAGGGTTTAATGTTTAAGGTTATAGATTTAGGGTTTAGGGTTTAGGGATTAGGGTTTAGGGTTGTAAGTTTTGGGTTTAGGGCTTAATGTTTAGGGTTTATGGTTTAGGATTTATGATTTAGGGTTTAAGATTTAGGCTTTAATGTTTAGGTTATTTATTTAATTTTATTTTAGTTTATTTAATTTTATTTTACATTTAGTTTTTATTTTATTTAGGTTTTTTATTGTTAGGTTTATTTTATTTTTTAGTTTAGTTTAGGTTTCATTTAATTTATTTTAGTTTATTTTTATTAGTATATTTTATATTATTTTTAGGTTTAGGTTTAAGTTTTAGTTTTGGTTCCTTTTTATTTATTTTATTTTAATTTTGTTTACATTTTTATTTATTTTATTATTAGGCTTTATTTAGTTTAGGTTTAGGTTTTAGGGTCTAGAGTTTGGGGTTTTAGGGTTTAGGGTTTAAGGTTTAGGAATTTTTAGGGTTTAGGGTTTAGGGTTTAGGGTTTTGGGTTTTAGGGTTTAGGGTTAGTTTTAGGGGTTTTAGGGTTTAGGGTTTAAGGTTTAGGAATTTTTAGTGTTTAGGGTTTAGGGTTTAGGGTTTAGGTTTAGGGTTTAGGGTTTTGGGTTTTAGTGTTTAGGGTTAGTTTTAGGGGTTAGGGTTTAGGGCTCGGGTTTTGGTTTATTTTTTATTATTTATTATTATTATTATTTTTAAATTAAGTAAACAAGATGGTTTAGGTTTATTTAATTTATTTTTTATTTATTTTAGTTTATTTTATTATTTATTTTTATTTTGGTTTATTTTTACTTTTATTTAGTTTAGTTTATTTATTTTAGGTTTATTTATTTTAGTTTAAATTTTTATTTTAGTTTATTTTTCAGGTTTAGGTTTACATTTATTTTTTAGTTTAGTTTTATTTTTATTTTATTTTTTAGGTTTAGGTTTTATTTATTTATTTTAGGTTTAGGTTTAGGTTTTTATTTTATTTTTTTAGGTTTAGATTTTAAGTTATTATCTTAGGCTTATTTTTAGGTTTTATTTTTAAGTTTAGGCTTAAGTTTTTTTTATTATTTTATTTTATGTTTTATTTATTTTAATATAGTTTATTTTTGTTTAGGTTTAGGTTTATCTTATTTTTATTTTAGGTTTAGGTTTTATTTAGTTGAAGGTTTAGGTTTTATTTCTTATTTATTTTTGGTTTTATTTTTTTAGGTTGAAGTTTTTATTTTATTTTTTTTAGGCTTATTTTATTTTTATTTTAGGTTTAGTTTTTATAATATTTAGGGTTTTTATTTTTAATCTAGTTTAGGTTTTTATTTATTTTATTTTAGTTTAGGGTTTAGGGTTTTAGGGTTTAGGGTTTAAGGTTTATGGTTTTTAAGGGTCCAGGGTTTAGGGTTTAGGGTTGTAGGTTTAGGGTTTAGGGCTTAAAGTTTAGGATTTAGTGTTTATGATTTTAGGTTTAAGGTTTAGGGTTTGTAGTTTAGGGTTTAAGGTTTACATTTTTTATTTTTTATTTTTTATTTTTATTTTATTTTTTATTTTTTTACATTTAGATTTTATTTTATTTAAGTTTTTTATTATTAGGTTTATTTTATTTTTTAAGTTTAGTTTAGGTTTTTATTTATTTTATTTTAGTTTATTTTTATTAGTTTATTTATATTATTTTTAGGTTTAGATTTAGGTTTTTGTTTATGTATTTTTTATTTAGGTTTAAGTTTATTTATTTATTTTATTTTAAAGATTTATTTAGTTTAGGTTTAGGTTTTTAGGCTTTTAGGGTTTAGGGTTCGGGGTTTAGGGTTTATGGTTTTATGTTTAGGGTTTTGGGGTTTAAGATTTAAAGTTAAGGTTTAGGGTTTAAGGTTTAGTGTTTAGTGTGTAGGGTTTAGGGTTTATGATTTAGGGTTTAGGGTTTTGGATTTAGTATTTAGGGTTTAGGGTTTAGAGTTTAGGGTTTTGGGTTGTAGGATCTAGGGTTTAAGGTTGTAGGGGGTTTAGGGTTTAGGATTTAGGGTTTAGGGCTTAGAGTTTAGGGTTTAAGGTTTAGATTTTAAGGTTTTTTTTGGGTTTAGGGTTTAGGTTTTGAGGTTTAGGGTTTAAGGTTTAGGGTTTTAGAGTTTAGGGTTTAGTGTTTAGGTTTTAGGGTTTAGGGTTTAGGGTTTTTATGGTTTAGGGTTTATGGTTTTTAGGGTTTAGGGTTTAAAGTATAGGTTTTTGGTTTAGGGTTCACGTTCTAGTTTAGGGTTTAGGGTTTTTAGATTTTTTTAATTGAGAATAAAATCAGATTAAACATTTCTTCTTTATAATTTCATTAACCAAGTAACCCACCATATTTTCTATGAAATAAGCGAGAACATAAATAAAAATTGCGCACACATAGAGAAAATAAAAAAACCTTAGATAACTCTAACTGTCTCTGCTATGAAGACATAGTTCTATAAGTAGCAGTTGGATCAATCATTTTTTAGTTTCTCTAGTTCCCATCAGAACCACTCTAGCCTCTTGAGTGGTGGGATCCACCATCAAATCTCGATTTCTCCCTCTGCCACCACAATGATTATAACCTTTTGGTTCCTCTGCCTCCATAACCACCGACCACCACTAATAATGTCACTCACGCCTGTATGGCTCCTCCACCATATCTAGACTGAGCCTAGTTGACGGTGATCTTCCTGCCTTCAAGGTTCTCCCCATTCTTAGGGTTTAGATTTATTAGGTTATAGGGTTTAGGTTTGTTTTTTAATTATTTAATTACTTTAAGTTTAGGTTTATGGTTTGTGGTTTAAGGTTTAGGTTTAGGTTTATTAGGTTTTAGGGATCATGTTTATTTTTTAATTTATTTAATTACTTTAGGTATAGGCTTAGGGTTTGGGGTTTAGGGTTTAGGGTTTAGGGTTAGGGTTTAGGGTTTACAGTTTATGATTTAGGGTTTTAGGATTTATGGTTTTATGGTTTAAGGTTTAGGGTTTAAGGTTTAGGGTTTAGGGTTTAGGGTTTAGGGTTTGGGTTTAGGGTTTAGCATTTAGAATTTAAATTTTAGGGTTTATGGTTGTTTAGGGTTTAGGTTTATAGTTTCTGATTTATGATTTATAGTTTAAGTTTAGGCTTAGACTTAGGATTCTGATTTAGGGTTTAAGGATTAGGATTGTATGAGGGTTTAGGGTTTGGGGTTTAGAGTTAGTTTAGGATTTAGGGTTTAGGGTTTATGGTTTTTTAGGGTTTAGGGTTTATGATTTTAGGGTTTAGGGTTTAAGGTTTAGGGTTTAAGGTTTTGGGGTTTAGGTTTAGGGTTTAGGGTTTAGGGTTACGGTTTAGGGTTTAAGGTTGTAGATTTAGGGTTTATGGCTTAGAGTTTAGGATTTAATGTTTAGGATTTAAGGTTTAAGGTTTAGGGTTTAGAGTTTAGGGCTTAAGGTTTATGATTTCCATTTTTTATTTTTATTTTTTAATTTATTTTTGGATTAATTATTTATTTATTTTTCCATTTAGATTTTATTTTATTTAGGTATTTTATTCATAGATTTATTTTACTTTTTTTTAGTTTAGTTTAGGTTTTTATTAATTTACTTTACTTTTATTAGTTTATTTTATATTATTTTATATAGGTTTAAGTTTTTATTTATTTTTATTTTATTTTTTTAGGTTTAAGTTTATTTATTTATTTTATTTTTAGGATTTATTTAGTTTAGGTTTTAGGTTTTAGGTTTTTTGGGGTTTAGGGTTTAGGGTTTTGGGTTTAGTTTTTTTGAGTTTAGGGCTTAGGGTTAAGGTTTAGGGTTTAGGGTTTAGTGTTTAGAGTTTAGGGTTTAAGGTTTACAGTTTAGGGTTTAAGATTTATGGTTTGGTTTGATTAAAATTTTGGGTGTTTAGGTTTAGTTTAGGTTTAGGTGGGGTTTGTGGTTTAGGTTTAGGGTTTAGGGATTTATGGTATTTATGATTTATGGTTTTTAGGGTTTAGGGTTTAGGGTATAGGTTTTTGGTTTAGGTTTAGGTTTTAGTTTATGGTTTAGGATTTTTGTTTTTTTTAACAAAGAAGAAATTTAGATTAAACATTCCTTCTTTTCAATTTCGTCAACCAAGTAACCCATTAAGTTTTCTAAGATGCAAGCGACAACATAGATGAAAAATGAGCACACAGAGCAAATAAAATATCTTAGATAACTAGAAGCATCTCTACTATGAAGACACAGTTCTATAAGCGCAGATCGACCATTTTGCTTCTCATTGAACCACAGCCTCTCGAAAGTGATGATCCACCATCATATCTCGATTTCTCCCTCTGCTACCATAACGACTATAACCTCTGTCATTCCTCCTCCATAACCACCACTGCTGTGACCACCACTGTGATAACCGTGGCCTCTGCCTTCACCTCCACCGCCATATCTAGACTGAGCCTAGTTGACGGTGATGTTCTTACCATCAAGGTTCAACCCATTCTTAGGGTTCAGGTTTATGTTTAGGTTTATTAGGTTATAGGGCTTAGCTTTATTTTATTTATTTATTTAGTTACTTTAGGTTTCGATTTATGGTTTGGGGTTTAGGGTTTAGGTTTAGGTTTAGGTTTATTAGGTTTTAGGGATCAAGTTTATTTTTTAATTTAATTAATTACTTTAGGTTTAGGTTTAGGGTTTGGGGCCTAGGGTTTATGGTTTAGGGTTAAGGTTTAAGGTTTAGGGTTTATAGTTTAGGGTTTTAGGATTTATGCCTTTTAGGGTGGTGGTTTTTAGTTTAAAGGTTTAGGTTTGATTTGGGTTTAGGGTTTTGTTTAGGTTTAACATTTAGGATTAGGTTTGTGGGTATTTAGGGTTTCAGTAGTCACCATTAGGAGTCACGTAGGGTCATGAAGAGTCCCAGGATTAGGGTATGGTGGGCATGGTTTAGTGGGCATATAGGGTTTAAGGTTTGTTTCAGGGCCAGTGGGGCCTAGGGTTTATTATGTTGTGGTTTAGGGTTTATGGTTTATGTTTAGGGTCATTTAGTGGCTCAGTTTAATGCCAGGTCTGGCCAGGGCTGTTTAGGGTTTAGTTTAGGTTTTAGGGTTTAGGATTTAGTTATAGTTTAGGGTTTAGGGTTAAGAGTTTAGGGTTTAGGTTTTTTTTTTTAATTAAGTAAACCACTGTATTTTATTTAGTTTATTTTTATTAATTTAGTTTATTTTATTTTCTATTTTGCTTTAGGTTTATTTTTATTTAGTTTAATTTATTTATTTTAGGTTTATTAATCATTTTTATTTTAGTTTATTTTTAGGTTTAGGTTTAGGTTTAGTTAATTTAGTTTAGTTTTATTTTATTTTGTTATTTTAGGTTTTATTTTTATTTAGTTTAGGTTTAGGTTTAGGTTGTTATTAGGTTTTATTTTTTAGTTTAGTCCAGGTTTATGCCAGGTTTATTTTTAGGTTTAATTTATTTTAAGTTTAGGTTTAAATTTTATTTTTTTATTTTAGTTTATTTTATTTTAAGTTTAAGTTTATTTTATTTTGTTTATTTTAGTTTTATTTTAGGTTTAGGTTTTTTTTTAGTTTAGGTGTTATTTTTTTAGCAATTTTTAGGTTTTATTTTTATATTTATTTTTTAGGTTTAGGTTTCTATTTAGTTTTTATTTTATTTTATCTTAGGTGTATTTCATTTTTATTTTAGGTTTAGTTTTTATTTAATTTAGGTTTTTATTTTTAGGATTATTTATTTTATTTAGTTTAGGTTTTATTTATTTATTTTTAGTTTTTTTATTTATTTTTATTTTTTTTTGATTTAGTTTAGGTTTTAGGTTTTATTTTATTTTATTTTATTTTTTTAGGTTTTAGGTTTAGGTTTAGGTTTAGGGTTTAGGTTTATGGTTTTTTTTTTAGGGTTTATGTTTTAAGATTTAGGGTTTTAGGTTTAGTTTTAGGGTTTAGGGTTTTTGTGGGTTTATGGTTTAGGGTTTAGATTTTGGGTTTTTTTATTGCAAAAATTTTAAAGCCTTTATAAGAAATAAATCTCTAAACTAATACTCAAAGAGCTATATAAAACCTAAGAGATGAATTCAAACTAATACAATATTAATAAAGAAGAGAAGCAAAGAAAACCAAATCGGTCCATATGAGCAATAGCAAAATCCACTTGATTTCTTTGATAACAACAAAATCAATCTTAGATGCCAACATATAAAAGAAATACAACATTCTAAGGAAAGGATGAGTACAATTAAGTAGAGAGAAAAGTAAAGAAATGGTCAAATCATCTCAAGGAGCAACACTATGTGTAAGGATCCAAACTTTAGAAGAAGGGTTACAATTACATATAGTGCTACCAACCAAAATAAGAAATAGAGAAACATCAATCATAACCAACATACCTCATAGTCATCCAGAGATCATCATCCAACAATGCTACAAAGTCTTCTAACCAAAGAAAAATCCAAGCACAAAGCCACAAAATAACCAAGACCGAAGACAATAGCCATCCATTAGGGATAGTAGCAATACAGTAGGAAAACCACCAAAGCCAATACCAAAAGGGAGAAGAAACACCAAAAAGAGCAAGCATCATTAACAGGGATACCAACACAATAAAAAAAGACAAGCAATTAAAGAACCATCCCAAGATTGTCCCCAAAGCAATAGCAAACCAATACCTAAATAGAGGGACAAGTTAACACCAACATCACCTTAATCCAATCCAGAGGATAACCCAAGACATGCAAAAGATAAAAGGGGAGCCACCTCCACCAAGATAGATAAACAAAAGACCAAAGGAACATCATAAGGCTACCAAAAAATAGCCAATGTAATAGCGAAACCACCACCACAAACCAAGAGCAAGATATTAGGAAACAAGGAGAGAAAAGTACACCAGACAGATGTAATACCCATATCCAAAATAAAATCCAAGACACAAAACCTAGTGACCAACACCCAAGTAAAACCAACAGCCACTAAACAGCCTTCAACCAACCAACCTAGAATGACAACAAACCAAAAATGAAGACAAAAAAAAACCACAAGATCTCACCTACAACAAAACAGAAGCAAAGAGCAAATAAAGACACCTAGCTCACCAGTAAACTACATTTATGCTAGGAAAAAATAAACCCATAGCTAAGCTACCAGCCAAATAAGAAAAAAGCAAAAGATAAGCAGTTGCAGCCAAGAGAGGAAGACCATTACAGGAGGAGGCTAAAAACATAACCAATAGAACCAAACCAAAACAAGCATAACTGATCACCAAGGCCCAATCAACAAAATAGAAAATACAATAAATAACAACAAATTTTCACCAGCCAAATCCAAACTAAAGATAAACCACCAACAACCCCCCAGATCTGCCACCAATGAAGGAGGTAAAACTAGCCAACATAGCTACCCAATCAACCAACCCAGCCAACCAATATAGCTAATCAACTAAGCCAACCAACAAGGCCACCCAACCAATCACCACAACAGCAGAATATCCAACTCAAATAAGGAAGCAACCAGCCCAGATATGAGGAAAACCTCATCCAGAGGGGAAAATTGATAGCAGGCATAACTAGAACCCAATAGGAGGCCACCAAAAATAACCAAGAAACAATTGTGATAATCACCCAGTTGTGCAAACAACCATGGAAAAGCAAGCCTATGAGGACCACAAACCCACCAGCAATAAACTAGGGAGGAAAGGAAAGTGACCCGAGCAAAATAAAGTCCCTTCTAGACACAAGAGAATAAATAGCCACCACCAAAGAGAAAATAGGAAGGGAATAACCAAAAAACATCAAGCTTCAAGCCATAAGCCAGAGGGAACAACCAATAATCAGTAGCCATCGAGCCAAAATAGGAAAGGAAAGTAATAACCACCAAAAAGCCCAACACCAAGACAGAAATAAAAAGACTAACAACAACCTTCAAATAAACACCACCCAAGACAACCAGGTAGAGGGTAGAAACAAATAACAACATCCACCAAACAAGGTAGCACTCATAGAAAATGAAGTTAGCCAAGATCAATTAAAAGTCTCAAAGAAAACACCATAGCTAACGGCCAATAAAAAAAGCCACAAGTTAAAGTCTGAAGTCAGGTAGTCTAGAGTTATCTAGGTTAACCAAGCCTCTCAGCAGCTTAGGTAAGTTTTAATTATCTAATATATTGAGCTCATTTAATTCAATAACTAAATTGGCTAAAACATTCACACAAGCATTACCTTCACGAAGAATATGAGAAATTTTGTAGCAAACTTGAGAGAGGAGGGTTTTAGTGTGATTAAGGAGATAAAATAAATCAGCATTCCCCATTTTATTAGAAGTGAGCAAATCAAGTAAAAGAAGAGTGTGAACATCAATCCAAATATTAAAGAGGCCTATGTTCAAAAATATATCAATAGTTTTATTAATAGCCATAAGCCAACATGAATAATAGAACATGCTTTGAGGAGATAAGCAAAAGTAGAAATAATAGTACCATTGGAATCCATAATAATACCAATTTTTTATTAGGTGAAACTAAACCATTAGTATTGATTTTAATAAAGTTCTCATTAGGTTTGATCCAATGGATATCCTAATATCCTTATTGAAAGAAACGGTAAGTAGAATGAGACCTAATTTTTAGCCACAAATTTGTAACCTCTAAAATGGATATTGCTAATTAAATTAGCATTAAACAAAGCATGAATTTTTTTCTTTAGTTCTAGCCAGGATCCTTTTATGATTCATAGGAATAGCACGATATTTAGCATCATTTCTATCCATCCAAATGAACCAAATAAAGGTAATACCAATTATGATTTTGATATGACCTTTCATAGTTTTTTGGAAACAAGCTTCAAGAAGTTGATATAAAGAAAGGAAACCATAAAAATAGTTAGTGTTAAGTAAATCATCATACCATATCCATAATTTGGAAGCAATGGCATCATGTATAAAAACATGATTAACATTTTCAATATGAAAGCAACAATATACACTTAGAAGGTAAATAAAACCCTTTATTCTAGAGCAAGAAATCTACAAGAATAAAGTTATTCAAAATCCTCCAAGCTAAAATTGAATAAGAAATGGGAATGATATTGTTCCAAAGTTTAATGAAAGCATTAGAGGTGTTTTGCTTATCTTTGATAAAATTCTAAACCTCTTTAAGAACGAATTCACCATTATAAGAGAGGTTAAAAAGAATTTGATCAGGTTTGTTAGAAAAAATATGGACATTTCTAAAGTTATCAAAAAAAGAAATAAAGATATATTTTCCAGGTTTGTTTTCATTCCAATTATTATTAAGCCATAAGAGTTAACTTTGATAACAACAGTAAAGTCTGTAGATAAAAGGGAGTCAATAGATCCATTGCCAATCCAATTGTCTTGCTAAAAGAAGGATGAGCCCAAATGAATACCCCAAGATATTAAGCATTCAGCAAACCATTTAATGGAGCAAACCGGTTCTCAAATGGGTGAGTCACCAACATTATAACCACATATAAGAGGGTGTCTACATTGGCAGTATTTTTCCATCATAAATTTAGCCCAAAGGCTATCATTCATTCTAAAATTCCACTAGAGCTTATGAGAGAAGAAAATAATAGCTTCACGATTAAGTCTGCAAATAAGACCAGCTTCACCAAAAGGACCACAACATTTATGCCTCCAATGCATTCTTTTAATATAATTATTGGATCCCTAAAAAAATTTATTAAGCAAGTGATGAATTCTAATAAGAGTAGAATTAGTAGGAACAATAATTTGAATCAAATACAGACATTGAATTGAGAGTGCTTTTAAGAATAGTGAGCCTAACACCAAAGGAGAGTAAATGAATTCCCAAATAGAAATTTTATTTAAAATTTTTTGAATTAACTCATCAAAAAGATGGGATCATTTTGGACCTTTAAAAAGAGGAGCACCCAAGTACTTAAGAGGTAAATGTTGATGTTTAGAATTAGTCATATGTAGTATGTGATTGATTTTATTATTGGAGATACTGGAAGAAGTAATTAAAATAGCTTTTGTTATCATTGATAGTAAGACCACTTTCTCTACAAAATGTATTTAAAAGATTTTGAAGATTCTTGATATGATGAATAAAAGCATTGCAAAAAATAATGAAATCATCCACAAAGCTTAAATTGGAAACTAATACATACTAGGATTATTTAAGAATAAATCATTGATGCTCCAAGGTAAGTATTCAATAATAATGATAAATAAAGTAGAAAATAAAGGATCCCTTTGTCTTAAGCCATGGGAGGAAGGAAAGAAACCAAAAGCTTCCCCATTAAGAAAAATAGAAAACTAGGCATTATTAATACAATTTTTAATAGGAAAAATAAATTTATCAGAAAACCCAATAAATTCATAATGTGAAAAAGGAAATCCCAAGAGATATTATCAAAAGCTTTGGTAATATCTAATTTGAAAAGAATGTTTCCTCCAATATTCCTAGCATCTAAATCATGAATTAATTCTTGGGCAAGTAAAATATTATAAGAAATAGATTTACCTCTATGAAAACTAGTTTGGTTGAGAGAGATCTTATGAAGAAGAGGACTAAGCCTATTGGCAATAATTTTGGAAATTAGCTTATTGAAGAAGGTGCAAAGACCGATAGTCCAATAGTCTGGATTATTTTTCTTAGGTATGAAAATAATAGAAGTGCTAAAAAATATCTAGGAAAATGATTACCATTAAAGAAATCAATGACAACATCAATCAAATTTTTAATAATAAACCAATATTTTGAAAAAATTTGACTAGTGAAACCCTCCAACCAAAGAACATAATATATCTTCATGCTATTAAGAACTTTAAAATTTTCATCTTCATTCAAAAAAATAGTAAAAGCATTGTCATCATTAGTAATAATAGAAGGAATCAAGTGCGATTTAGAAATAGCTTCATAAGAGCAACTCTTATTAAGCATATTTCTAAAATAATTAATAACCGAATCCTTAATATCATTATTCTCTGTAATCCATTATCCATTATCATTTTTAATTTTCTAAATATTTTTAAAGCTCTCTTTTTATTAATAAAGTATGTAAATACCTAGTATTCCATCACCATCAGTAATATGTTTACTAACAAATTTTTGATGCTAATAAGTTTCTTCCATATTTTGAAAATTAACAAGTTTATCCTTCGCCTCATTCAAGTCCATAATCTTGGAAGGTTTCTTCATAATATAAACTTCAAGATCATAAACAAAATTTTCCATATCCTTCATATTAGCAAAAAGATTTTTAAAATAATGCTTGTTCCACCAAACCATATTTTATTTTAGTCATTTTAGTTTAAACCAGAGTCTATTCATCCTCGTAATTGAATTATCAGGATGTAAAGGAGCTTTCTAACTGTTAGCAACAACATTAAAAAATTAATTGTGTTATTTATTTTTGAGATGTGGGACACCACACAGATCTTTGGGGGCACTTGAAGTGATCTAGTATGAAATTAAAGAATGATACACTATCTAGATAGATAGAAATCATCACCTATAATAGACCTAATCACCTATTAAGGACTCCTAAGGCATGATGGTTTTTGAATATATGAGAGATCTTTCCCCTACTTTACATGGAAAAGTAAAGTAGGGTTTATTTTAAGCCGGGTTCATTAAGTTCCCTATGGAGGCAAGCCCCGATAATTAATTACATCATAGAATGTGAATTCCTTAGGAATACTCTAGATTAAAGTAGAAATTAAGGTCTCCAAAGATTTCAAAGCTAGACTATGAAAGGATTGTTTGTATTAAAAAATTAAATGGGATTGTTCAAGGAGAAGACTTATTATTGAAGCCAAAGGGAAGTAGGAAATGCTCATGATACTAGAAGCCTAGTGAGCATTCCAATCTATCATATGGATTTTATATGTTTGAAGTTGAAGAGATTAATTTTTTGAAGTTGACATTTTATTAGAAAGCTAGACTTATAATCCAACAACACAAAGTTGTGGAAATGCCTAAGAGTTGAGGATTTATGCTAGTAAAGGAAATAGCAACCTTTATATCTAGGAGCTTTGCCAAAAGAATGACCTAAGTCTAAGAAAAATGGCATAAGGTTTATCTCTACAAAAAAGAATAAGCCAGTCGATTGCTAGCAGCTTATAACCATTGAGTGGCCATAACTCCTCCTATGATTTTAAAACCATGTAGGCAAGTCTTATGCATTTGAAAGATAGTTGGCTATTATTAATTTAGAAAGAGACAAAGTCCTTAAACTCACCCCTAAGAGACTAGAGCATGAGTGGTATGAGTAATGACTTAATCTACAAATGCAAATCTTTTCAAATTTTATTTGATTTTGGACACTTATTTTGACAAAGGTTTTTGGATTTGGTATGCCTATATGCATGATGAAGTTAGATTATTGGCTAAATAAATGGGAAATTGGTGTTTTGCACCATAGAGGAGGCCCTCAAAGGTCAAGCCTTCCCCTATCATGGAAGGATGGAAACCCTCTCTTAGTAAGATTAAAGCAATATGCATACATGATGTGAGACATACAACATTCAACTAAGGGGTTACTAAATATTTTAATTATCTTGATTTAATGCCTAGGCTTTATGTGAGGTTATGAATTATTTAAAACTGTAGTTATGTGTTGTAGTTGGATAAAAGATTTATTTTTCTCTAAGAGCCTAATCACATCCAAGCCACACATTCAAACATCAATCATTTAAGAAATTAAGAAAAGCATTGTATTTTTAATACACATCCTAAGCAAATCATGAACCAATTTATAACTATCGTGAAAGAATAAAAGGCTGATATGGTCAGGTACTACTGTATAACTCGAAAAGAAAAGATGGGTAGTTGAGCTCTACCTTTATACAACCCGAAATTACAAAATAATAATTATAATTTATAATGAATGAATGTTATAGGGGTCTTCATTCTTCTTTCTTCAAGTCTTTATTTCTTTCCTTTGATTTAATTTGCTCCACTTCAAAGGGATCACATGGCCTCCTAGGATAAAGACTTCTAGCCAATGCTCATCCTTATCCCCCATAGCACTAATCCTAATTCCTAATTGCAAAATTACAGTAAGAATTGTAAAAGTAAATCTGACTATGCCTACAAAACAAAGGTTAGTTAAACATACATAGAATCCCAAGCAGTTATGTCATAATTAGACTTAGCACCACACATGGGTAACCAAGCCCACCTGTCCTAACTTGGATTATGCTTAGGGGTTACACAACCTTTAAAGAGTGCATTGATATTTATTTTAAAATATCCCATTAAATATAATCCCCTACAGAAAACATGATTAGGCTAATCATGGCCTACCATTTAGTCTATGAGGCATACACCCTAGCATCCAGTCTACAATAATACATCACAAACTAAAATATACATCAAACCTAGCACTACCCTAACATAAAGCTAGAAGTAGTGATTTAACTCTAATGTGTGTGTTAAGGCTTGTGTGGTATGTCTTGCTAGGCATTAGAGTTATAGTTCTCTAAGTTTAGAAAGATTTAATTTAACATGAAGGGTTGGTCTCACTTGAAGTTATTTAATTGATTTGAGAATTTTAATTTGTGTTTTCTTTTGTTTCATTTTATTACACTTAGCAACTAAGTGTTATAAAGTGAAGGAAAGAGGATTGCCCTCTTCCATCCCTACCATAAGCAACTTTCTAAAGCATGTAAATTTGATTTAGCTCTCTTTAGTGAATGGCTTATTATAAATTTTAACTTAATCCTAAGTTTAGGCTCACTTAAAATAATCTTATTTAATATGAAAAGTATCTTAAGATTAATTGAATTGAATTACTATCACATGACATATGTTCAATCATTCCTTCCCATCATATGTGACATGCATATGATATTAATCTTAAATATGCATACACATACAATAAGTTTTAGCACAGTTAGACAATGAATGTAGATGTGTATATTTGTAGAAAAGGAGATCTTAATTCATTAGCTAAATGCACATACAAGTGTATCAAAGTTTTAAGTGGATACTTTGCCATTGTTAAACTAGGGGAATGAGGTTAAGACCTCTTGGGGCTACTTAAAGTCTCACATCCCCGGAATGTTCAGATTAGATATACCCACTATTCTTGAATACACATGAATGTAAAAAAGACTACAAGAATGGAAAATCATGCAAAAGTTGTATTTCTTTCAATTGAATTACTTATACATGTGAGCTAAAGTTGAAAAGGAGATTTTCATTCATTAGCTAAATGCACATACAAGTGTACAAAAGTTTTAAGCAGATATTCATCCATTATTAAACTAGCGGAGTGAGGTAAAGACCTCTTGGGGGTTACTTAAAGACTTGCATCCCCAGAATGTCCATACTAGATATACCAACTATTCTTGAATACACATGAATGTACAAGTGACTACAAGAATGGAAAATGATGCAAAAGTTGTATTTCTTTCAATTAAATTATTTATACATGTGAGCTAAAGTTGAAAAGGAGATTTTCATTCACTATCTAAATGCACATACAAGTGTATAAAAGTTTTAAGCAGATACTTCGCCATTATTAAACCAGGGAGTGAGGTAAAGACCTCCTTGGGGCTACTTAAAGCCTTGCATCCCTGGAATGTCTAGATAGATATACCCACTATTCTTGAATACACATGAATGTACAAGTGACTACAAGAATGGAAAATCATGCAAAAGTTATATTTCTTTCAATTGAATTATTTATATATGTGAGCTAAAGTTCTATCTAAATTCTAACATAGAAATACATTAGAATGAATTTGAACAAACATTTTGTCTTTTTTCAAATGAACTATACACTTGTTAACATTCAAACTTTATGCAAATCCATATATACTAAAGAAAGAGAACTCCATATCACATGTTCTAAGCCATAGACATATGCAAGCTTATAAATATTTATAACTATTATCACTCCAAATGTTATAGTTGACTTATAAATGTTTGAAAATAACTTTGATTTAATAGTGATAATAGGCACACTTATATTAAATTAAATCAACACATGCAAGCTTGACATAAAGGGAACCATTTTTTTAGTTAATTTTGAAAAAGATGAATGCATGAATCAAATGACATACAACATTTAATATGATTGGAGAGGAATAACTAAACATAAACTCATGGTTTTGTTCAATTAAATTAATTCCTAAAGACAATCATACCAAATAAAAACATTTGAAGCAAACCAAAGTTTCTTATGTCACTTTTAAATTTTATGTTTCAATTTGTTTTAATGAAATGAAGGAAAGTTTGTTGATCCTAACACATTCCCATGTTTGTGAATTGATTTAGTTTAATAAAGTGTAATTAAGTGGATTTTATAGATTAATTAGGCTATAATATGCATTAAATTCACTAATTAACCCTTACCTATGTTACTTAAAAGTAATTCATTAAATAATTATGAGCCAACATGATATGCATCGAAAATAACTTGCAATGATCTTAAGAAATGAAAGGGTATAATGAATTAGCTCACAAATATTGATTAATTAGATTAAGTAACTTAATTAATTACTTTTATGATTTACCAATACATATGGGTAAATTATAATTTCATTAACTTTCCTTAGGCTATTAAACACCTAAAGATCTACCCATGAATTAATTAATGAAGATCAAATATGATTGTAATTTTAATTTTATTAATAAAATTATTAATTAATTAGTAAATTTCTCTTATTTAATTTTCCAAATTGATTAATTATCATCCAAATGAAATGGATTTATGGAATGGGTCGGGAAAGAGGTCCCAATCCTATTCCATAAATCCCCTCTCTTAATGAAATAAATTAGAGGAAACAATTAGGAAAGAATTCCTAATCATTTTCCTCCAATATTTTATATGAATAACTAATCAAATAAAGCTTAGTAAATTATAATTAATAGTTAAATTAATTATAATTAAGGATATGTCTCATAGCTAAATTTTATTTTTGACTTTTAAGATCAACATATAACAATTAGGGATTGAGTAGATTTTTATAATTGACTTTAATAAATTATGTTCAGATTATATTTGATTATAATATTTATAATGTTATTAGTTTAGTTAATTTTTTTATACTATGTTTTACATAAATTTCATAATAATTTAATTTGTACAATTTTTGTGATTTTGTTTGATCACATATTATTTCTTTCTTTTTTATTGTAAAGACTGATTAACTCCTTTTTAAAATTTGATTGAATTTAATAATAAATAAATTATTGGATTAATCGTGATCATTAGATCAAAGATCAAATGACCCATGAGTTAATCATGGCTTGATAGGTGGAATCAAATCATTATGCCATTCGGCATAATCAAAACTATTCACTTCAAACACATAAAATGAATAGTCTTACTTTTGTCTCTAAACTCTCACCGAAAGGATTAAAAGTAAAGTGCATGGGCTCTAAAGGTTGGATCCTAATGATGCTCGCATTTAACACATCAAACATGAGGTCTCTAAGGCTTTCTAAGCATTTTAAAATTATACATCACCGGAGCTAATGTCTGGTTGATTCCGACCAAGAGGTGGCTTCATTTGGAAGAAATAATGCCCTATTGAGGTGTCTGTTGGGTTGAATCACTAGTTCAACTAGCATTCTTTTTCTTTTCCCCTATGGTTTACTTCCTCCTCACTTGCTCATAGACACTTGTCTTTGGGCATCCTATTGGAATAGGAAAATCTAGATTCTTAACTTTTTTGAATATTCTTAGAATAATCTTATCCACATATATAGTCCCATTTAAATGATCAAACTCATGCTATAATATGTGAGCCATCCATCCAGAAGCAGCAATTTTGATAGGTTGACCAAAATGATCATGACCTATGACCTTCACCTATAGATGCCACTCTACCATAGCTCTAAATCCATCAATGCTCAAACATCTTTCAAAGAACAAAGTTATTTTTCTTCCCTTCTTCTGAAGCTTTGGATTAATTTTTACTAGTAGATCAAAAGGTCGATGGTCTTGTGCTTCAATTTCACTCTTAGGAGCATAGCTAATGTATTCCTTTGTGTATTCAAGAATAATAATCGCCACCCAGATTATATATATGATGTGTTAGGGCATCAAAAATAATAGGTTCAAAAGCTTCTAGAAGCTGAGCATACGACTATGGATCATTAAAGAACCCTCCAGGTGCTACCAACAGTGCCTTTGATTTGGAATTTCTGTACAAATCATTGAGGATGGATTTCAGGGAAATTAAATCCCTAGCATATTATTCTTCATCAATACTTACACCTATTTCATGTCAACTCAGCTCATTTCCCTCAAAGAAATAATAGTTTATGGAGCAGTGAGGCTAATGCCAGGGGCCTTTTGCATGACAGCAATCATGTCATCTATGATCCTTTGGATCTTCTTCGATCTGATCTCCTCCAAGGAGACATCAACGGTGGGCTCATGGAAGACCAGTTCACTAGCCTTGATAATTTTAGGTAGGGATTCTTTCTTCACATTGAATCCAAAGAACCATCTACTGGAGACCTTCAGAGGGGTTCTTCTCCCACCAGCGATGCAATGGGAGAAGCGATGAAGAATGGGACCGACGCTTGGGGCTAGAAAGTCATGGTATTTATGAAAGAGTATGGAGGCATAGAGGGAGAGTTCACTGGTAGCCTTAATAATGTGAGTGGAATGGTTCAGATTGATCAATAGAAAATTCATAGGATGTCTCATGTGCTTTTTATAGGTAGATAGATTTATGGGGGCTAATTGGGATCAAGGAAGTCTCGATCAGCTACCTATTGCATGCTACTGTGTGTCTCAGTTTTGGAGTAAGTGAGGGAAGAGAGGTCACCTATTGGAGGAAGAGGGAGGCATGGATGCAGCTTGGGTTGGCTAGGCCTCGCTTGGTTGAGAGGAAGAGATGGACATGAGGGAGAGTTCATTTTCAGCTTTGCGTTCAGCGGAGGAGAGGTGCTTAGAGAGGTTTTTTATTTTTTTAGGGCTGGATGGGATGAGAGAAGTGGTCTCAAGTAAAGTATGAATGAGTGGGCCTTCTAAAAGGAGATGAAAAAAAAGATGGGGCCTCATTTCTTTTTAGTGTGTCATGTTTTCTGCTGGTTGAGAGAGAGAGAGAGAGAGAGAGATGTCAACTTTGTCCTACATGCCTCAACTTCACCAACATTCCCTCTTATTATTTCTTTCTTTTTCTACATTTTTTATGCGTTGTCAGGATCAAATAAACTAGCAAGGCATAGGTCATTTAATAGTTTTATCTTTTTCACTTTTTTTTTAAATTTGGTGAAACCTGATTTTTTTAAATTAAATGATTTTAAAAGTTTTACATAATTTTAATAACTTTAGTAAATAATTGAATGATAATTTATAAGTTATATGTATAAAATAAGATAATTTTAACTATGATTAATAATTATTGATAATATGGATTCATATTTTGATAAATTAATTATTGTAATTTAATGATTAATATTATATATATAACATTTACTTTTAATTTTTATTTTGATTTAATTCTGAATAAATTTCATTTGAAGTTTAGAATTGGTTTAATCTCTCTCTCTCTCTCTCTCTCTCTCTATAGTTCATTTTAGATTTAAAATGGATTGTGTATGTTAAATTATAATTTTTTATTTGTTATTATCATTTTCTTTTTATATATATTAGTGACTTAACATTCAAATCATGATTTAATTTAATTTAGGCTTAAACTTGAATAAAATTGTATTTAATTTTGAATTCTAATATGAATGATTTACTTGATGGTTTTTATTATGATTTTAGGTAGAACTTGGAATGAGGATTGAAGGATTGATTGATTTTAGGTAGAACTTGGGCTAAGTCCATGAAATTGGCTTAAGGGTTTGGATATGGATTTGATTTTATTTGGATTTAGGTTTGGATCATGATTTGAAGTTGAGTTTGAGTTTGAATTTGATAAATTGATTGAAGGGTTGAATTTATCTTTGAGAAAATCAATTGAATTTAGATTGATTTGGATTTGGCTAAGGCTAGTCCATAAGATAAATCATAGGGCTTAGGAAGGGTTTCAATTTTGGATTCGATCATGGGCTTCAGTCAATTGATTTAGATTTGGATTTGGATTTTATATATTTGAATTGAATTTGAGGTTTAGTTTGAGAAGGTGAACACAGGTCAAATTTAGGCTATAGAATAGGTGAGTCTCCTTAATCCCTAAGGCATAGCCTAATCCTATGATTAACCCTTCTAAGTCTCTAAGTTTAGGTTAAGTGTTCATCTAATAACTAGAAGTGTCTTTTCACTAAGTCTTAGTGTCTCGAAGATCCTTAGGTCTAAGAAGAGGAGGTTGACAACTCACTCACATTAATATGCTGAATCCACATGTTCTAAAATCAAAAGGAGAGAAATTCTTAATCTATTAGAATTATTTTTAATAGAACCAAAAGAGAGCATGATCTGACAAGGTTCTCGCTTAAATGATCTATAGAAGTAATAGGCCATTGAGTGATCCAATGAGTATTAAAAGAATTGTCCAACCTTTACAAAAGTCTAGAGTTTAGCAAGTATAATTAGAACCCTTGAATCCAATATTATTCAAATTACAATCAAGGATCATATTGGAAAAATCTTCCATGGAATGAATATTAGGAGAGCAACCACGCTCGTAAGAGAACAAAATACTATTGAAATTACCACCAACAAACCAAGGTTTATTGACAGAGGTGGCAAAATTAGTCAAGTTATCCCAAAGAAGATTTCTACCAGATCTATTACAACATGCATAAACGAAAAAGCCCAAAACACAATAATCATCATAAGAGATTTGAGCATTGATAACTTGATGAAAATCATCAAGAATAGAAATCTACAAAGTTAATCCAAAAACATCAAATCTTATTGCCAACATTAGTGAAAAATTTATTCAAACCAATCATTCTAGCAACTTGGTTAATTTTATTAGCATGAATAAGTGGCTCAAGAATAATAAGTAAAAAAATATTATGGATACAACAAAGATTTCTAATATGGTTACAAATAAAGAGGGTACAAATGCCTCTAACATTCAAAGAAAAAAATTAAACATAAAGAAAAGAATGGGGGGGGGAATAAAAATTAATTGAGAGAAGAGAGGAGGCCACAATAGCTCTATTTCTTAGCAATTTGGTAGGAGAATTTTAACATTTTTTTCTTTTTTGAATAGAAAGTTTGGAGGCCATTTTCTTTGCCCTTCAAAGCATCATCCAAAAAGGATTTAGCAACATTAGTCACAGACTTAGGAGAAATCTCCTAATGAGAAGTGAATTCTTCTTCTTCCAAGATAATAGAATTTATTAAAGATAAATGAGATTTGGAAATAGCAATGGAGGGAGCAAAAATTGATTTATTAAAAAAGCAAGTGGGAACACCAAACTCTTCCTCAACATTAGCCAAATTATTAGATAAAAGAAAATCTTTTTGAGAAGCTAAATCATCCTGAATTTGGAATATGGAATCTATTTTATAAACCTGATTATCATGAGGTATTAAAGCCATATTCTCCACTGAATTAGAATAATGCATAGTATTAAATTCCTCATTTTTGTTCTCCATTAAAGCTTCATTTTTATCTATCAAATCCAGCAAGGATGCAAGGATCGAATCAGAGGAAACAAAATCCTGATTCAAAAGTTTAGAAAAGTTATTATTGTTCACATTAGAAGCCTTCAATTTCTCAGAAGAAGTGAAAGGTAAATCAGCCTTATTAGGAACATTCAAAGAATCATTTTTTCAAAGTAGTTTTTTTTAATATTTAATAGTGTTTGCCTATGGTTAGGAGCAAAAGTTTCCTTAATAGAGATTTTCTTTTTTAGGTGAGGATGAAGAATAAAAAATTCAGAATTATCATGCTAGTGGATTTTGGAGTGAGAAAAAAAATAAGGAAATTTTCAAATTTAATTCTTTGCATGTAACAATAATTTTTAGATCATAACTACATTTCTTTGGGGTGTTTCTTGGTTATGTCCAATTTAATAAAGATTCTAGCAACTGAAGGATGAGACTTCATAGCCATTGCCTGATCAATTTACAATGACCAACCAAATAAATAACTGACAATAAAAATGAATTGATGGTTAACAAAATGAATTCACATATTAGGGCAAGAAATCCAAACTGAATGATTGAGAATTAGGGTTTAAGGTCTAGATTTTAGGGTTTGGGGTTTAGGGTTATGGTTTAGGATTAAAGGTTAGGGTTTTTGGTTTAGGCTTTAAGGTTTAGGGTTTTTATGGTTTAGGGTTTAGGGTTTAGGGTTTTAAGGTTTAGGGCTTACTATTTAGATTTTATGGTTTAGGATTTAGGGTTTATAATTTAGGGTTTATGGTTTGAGTTTAGGGTTTAAGTTTAGGGTTTAGAGTTTAGAGTTTTAGGGTTCAAGGTTTAAGGTTTAGGGTTTAGGATTTAGGGTTTTTTATGGTTTAGGATTTAGAGATTAGGGTTTAGGATTGTAGATATTCAGTTTAGGGTTTAGCATTTAGGGTTGTAGGTTTACGGTTTAGGGTTTAAAGTTTAGGGTTTAGTTGAGAGTTTAGGTTTAGGATTTAGGATTTAGATTTAGGGTTTAGGGTTTTTAGGGTTTAGGGTTTAGGTTTTAAGGTTTTTTTCTTTTTTTTTCTCTTAATTTTTTAAATTAAGTAAATTAGTAGGTTTAGTTTTATTTAGTGTATTTAGTTTATTTTCTATTTATTTTAGGTTATTTTTTAAGTTTATTTTTATTTTTATTTAGTTTAGTTTATTTATTTTAGGTTTTTTATTTAATTTTTTTTTTAGGTTTATGTTTAGGTTTAGGTAAAGGTTTAGGTTTATTTTTTATTTTAGTTTTATTTTTTATTTTATTTTTTTAGATTTTATTTTAATTTTTAGATTTAGCTTTGGGTTTTATTTTATTTTTTATGTTTATTTTATTTTTTTATTTTATGTTTATTTTTATTTTATTTTATTTTAGGTTTATTTTATTTTTTAGTTTAGTTTAGGTTTTTATTTATTTTAGTGTTCATTTTATTTAATTGTAAGGTTTAAGTTTAGGTTTAGGTTTAGGTTTAGGTTTAGGTTTTAGTTTAAGTTTTTATTTTATTTTATTTAGGTTTAAGTTTTATTTATTTATTTTAATTTTAGGTTTCATTTAGTTTAGGTTTAGGTTTTTAGGTTTTTAGGGTTTTGGGTTTTGGGTTTTGGGTTTAGGTTTAGTTGGGTTTAGGGTTTTGGGTTTAGGATTTTGGGTTTGGGGTTTAGGGTTTAGGGTTTAGGGTTGTTGGTTTTGGGATTTAGGGTTTAAGGTTTAGTGTTTAGGGTTTTTGGCTTTAAGGTTTATGGTTTTAGAGTTTAGGGTTTAAGGTTTAGGGTTTTAGAGTTTAGGGTTTACAATTTTTTTTGTTTAGGGTTTAGGGTTTAGGGTTTATGTTTTAGTTTAGGGTTTAGGGTTTAGGGCTTAGAGTTTAGGGTTTAGAGTTTAGGTATTAGGTTAAGGGTTTATGTTTTACTTTAGGGTTTAGGGTTTAAAGTTTAGGTATTAGGTTAAGGGTTTATGTTTTAGTTTAGAGTTTATAGTTTTTTTTAACATAGAACAAATTCATATTCAACATTTCCTCTTTTCGATTTCATCAACCAAGTAACTGACCATGTTTTTTAAGACACAAGCGATGGCATAGATTAAAAATGAGCACGCATAGAGCAAAAAAACTCTAGATTACTAGAACCATCTCTACTATAAAGATACAGTTCCATAAGCAGTAGATCGGATTGGTCATTCTTTAGTTTCTACAGTTCCCATCAGAACCACCCCTGCCTCTCATGTAGCAGGATCTACCATCATATCCCTGATCTCTCCCTCTTCTACCACCATGGCTGTAACCTTTGTCACTCCTCCCACCTCCATAATCGCTACCTCCATATTCACTAGCACCTCCATCCCCACCACCATGATGATAATCCACCCTCCTCCTTAGCCTCAATGCAGATCTGGGTGAGCTGGTTGGGAGGTGATTTTCTCTGATAAAGGTTCTGCTCATTCTTAGTGTTTAGGTTTAGGCTTAGGCTTATTAGCTTTTAGGGTTTAGGTTTATTTTTTATTTATTTAGTTACTTTATGTTTTGGTTTAGGGTTTAGGAATTAGGGTTTAAGGTTTAGGGTCTTGGGTTTAGTGTTTTAGGGTTTATTTTAGGGTTTAATGTTTAGTTAGTTTAGGGTTTAGTGTTTAGGTTTAAGCTTTAGTGTTTAGGATTAGGTTAGCAGTTTAGGGTTAGTTTAGGTTAGGTTTAGTTTAGGTTTTAGGTTTAGTGTTTAGGGTTTAGGATTAGGTTTAGAGTTTAGGTTTAAGTTTAGAGTTTAGGTTTAATTTAGGTTTAGAGTTTAAGTTTAGGGTTTAGGTTTAGGGTTTAAGGTTTAAAGTTTTGGTTTATAGTTAGAGATTTTTTGAATTTAGTTTTGAGTTTAAGGTTTTAAGTTTTAGGTTTATAGTTTTAGTTTAGGGTTAATTTAGGGTTTAGGTTAGTTTAGTGTTTAAGGTTTAGGGTTTAGGGTTTAACATTTAGGGTTTAGGGATTAATATTAGTTTAGGGTTTTGGTTTTAGGGTTTAGGGGTTAGGGTTTAGGGTTTAGGGTTTAGGATTTAGGGTTTAAGGATTATGTTTTTTAGGGTTTTGGGTTTAGTGTTTAAGGTTTCAGGTTTAGGGTTATAGGTTTGTGATTTACAGTTTAGGGTTTAGTGTTTAGGGTTTAGGGTTTAGGGCTTAGGGTTTAAGGTTTAGGGCTTAGGGTTTAGGGTTTAGGGCTTAGGGTTTTTAGGGTTTAGGGTTTACGGTTCAGGGTTTAGGGTTTTATTTATTTATTTATTCTTAAATTAAGTAAGCTGCTTGGTTTGGGTTTCTTTAGTTTATTCAATTTATATTTTATTTATTTTAATTTATTTTATTATTTATTTTTATTTAAGTTTATTTTTATTTTTATTTAGTTTAGTTTATTTATTTTTGATTTATTTATTTTATGTTTATTTATTTTAGGTTTATTTATTTTAGTTTTTTTTTATTTTTTTTATTTTTTACGTTTAGGTTTTGATTTTTATTATATATATATATATATATATTTTTTTTTTTTTGGTTCAAGGTTTTTATTATAGGTTTATTTTTAGGTTTTATTTTTTACTTTAGGTTTATTTTTAGGTTAAGATTATTTTTAGTTTATTTTATTTTATTTAGTCTAGGTTTAGGTGTTAGTTTATTTTTTTTAGGTTGAGGTTTAAGTTTTATTTATTTTAATTTAGGTTTATTTTATTTTGCTCATTTTATTTTTATTTTAGGTTTATGTTTTTTTTAGTTTAGGGTTTAGGTTTAATTTATTTTATTTATTTTTTAGGTTTATATTTTTATTTAGTTTTTATTTTATTTTATTTTATTTTTGTTTTATCTTTATTTTAGGTTTAGTTTTTATTTTATTTATTTTTAGGTTTATTTTATTTTTTAGTTTAGTTTAGGTTTTTATTTATTTTATTTTAATTTAAATTTTTTTTTTTTATTTTAGGTTTAGGTTTAGGTTTTTATTTTATTTTATTTTGTTATTTTATTTAGCCTTATGTTTTCTTATTTATTTTATTTATAAGTTTTATTTAGTTTAGGTTTATGTTTTTAGGTTTTTAGGATTTGGGGTTTAGTGTTTAAGCTTTAGGGTTTAGGGTTATTTTAAGGTTTAGGGTTTAGTCTTTGGGGTTTAGGGTTTAGGTTTTAGGGTTGTAGGGTTTAGGGTTTAGGGTTTTAGGGTTTAGGGTTTATGGTTTAGTGTTTTAGGGTTTAGGGTTAAGGGTTTCAGGTTTAGGGATTAGGGTTCAAGTTTTTAGGGTTTATGGTTTAGTTTAGGGTTTAGGTTTAGGGTTTAGGATTTAAGGTTTTTGGGTTTAGGATTTTTTAGTTTAGGGTTTAGGGTTTGGTGTTTAGGATTTAGGGTTTATGGTTTAGGTTAGTTTAGTCTTTAGGGTTTAGGTTTGTTTAGGGTTTAGGGTTTAGAGTTTAGGTTTTGGGGTTTAGGGATTAGAGTTTTATGGTTTAGGGTTTTAGGGTTTTTAGGGTTTAAGTTTTAGGGTTTATGTTTTAATTTAGGGTTTAGGGTTTAAGGTTTTTTTAATAAAGAACAAATTCAGATTCAACATTTCTTATTTTTGAATTCATCAACCAAGTAGTACACCAAGTTTTCTGAGATACAAGCGATGACATAGATAAAAAATGAGCGCACATTAAGCAAATCAAAAATCATAGTTAACTAGAACCGTCTCTTTAGTGCCATAAGCAACAAATCGGATCGATATTCTTCATTTTCTCTAGTTCCCATCAGAACCACCCTCGCCTCTTGAGTAGCGGGATCTACCATCATATCCATGATCTATCCCTTCGGCATCACCATGGTTGTAACCTTTGTCACTCCACCCACCTCCATAACCACCACCTCCATATCCACCAACTCCTTTAGATCCATCAGTGCCACTAGATCCCCCACCTCCACTTAATGTCTCCATAACCACCACCTCCATATCCACCATCATATCTGCCAGCACCTCCAGTAGGGTTAGGGTTTAGGGTTTAGGGTTTAGGGTTATGGTTTAAGGTTTAGGGTTTAGAGATTAGGCTTTAGTGTTTAGGCTTTAGGGTTTAGGGTTTTTAGGGTTTAGGGTTTAGGGTTTAGGGATAGCATAGGTTTTAGGGTTAGTTTAGGGTTTACAATTTAGGGTTTAGGGTTTAGTGTTTAGGTTTAGGTTTGGGTTTAAGGTTTAGGGTTTCAGTGTTTGGGGTTTTTTTAGGTTTAGGGTTTTTATAATTTTATTTATTAATTTTTTCTAAATTAAGTAAATGAGTAGGTTTAAGTTTATTTAGTTTATTTTTTATTTATTTTAGTTTATTTTATTTCTCATTTTAGGTATGTTCATTTTTATTTTTATTTAGTTTAGTTTAATTATTTTAGGTTTATTTATTTTAATTTAGGTTTTTTATTTTAGTTTATTTTTAAGGTTTAGGTTTAGTTTAGGTTTATTTTTGAGTTTAGTTTTATTTTTATTTTATTTTTTATGTTTAGGTTTTATTTTTTTATTTTTAGGTTTAGTTTTAGTTTTTTATTATAATTTTTAGGTTTTGGTTTTAGGTTTTTATTTTAGGTTTATTTTTAGGTTTTATATTTTTAGTTTAGGTGTAGGCTTATTTTTTAGTTTACTTCATTTAATTTAGTTTAGGTTTAGGTTTAGGTTTAGTTTATTTTAAGTTTAGGTTTAACTTTTATTTATTTTAGTTTATTTTAGGTTTATTTTAATTTTTTTAGGTTTAGGTCTTTTTTTAGTTTAGGGTTTAGGTTTATTTTTTAGGTTTAGGTGTTTATTCAATTTTTATTTTATTTTATTTTAGGTTTAATTATTGCTTATTTTAGGTTTTGTTTTTATTTTATTTTATTTTTAATTTATTTTAGGTTTTTTTTACTTTTAGTTTAGTTTAGGATTTTCTTTATTTTATTTTAGTTTAGTTTTAAATTTATTTTATATTATTATTTTTTAGGTTTAAGTTTAATTTTAAGTTTAGGTTTAGGTTTTAGTTTAGGTTTTTATTTTATTTACATTGAAGTTTTTTTATTTATTTTATTTTTAGGTTTTATTTAGTTTAGGTTTATGTTTTTAGGTTTTTAGGGTTTAGGGTTTCGGGTTTATGGTTTGTGGTTTTACAGTTTAGGGTTTAGGGTTTAGGGTTTACTGTTTAAGGTTTAGGGTTTTTAGGATTTATTTAGGGTTTAGGTTTAGGATTTAGGTTTTAGGATTTAGGGTTTATGTTTTTGGGTTGGGTTTAGGGTATAGGGTTTAGGTTTAGGGTTTATGGTTTTAGGTTTAGGTTTTAGGGTTTATGATTTAGAGTTAAGGTTTTGGGTTTAGGGTATAGGGTTTGGTGTTTGGGCTTTAGGGTTTAGGTTTTTTAGGGTTTAGGGTTTAGGGTTTAGGGTTGGCTTAGGGTTTAGGATTATTTTAGGGTTAAGGGTTTAGGGTTTAGGGTTTAAGTTCAGGTTTTAGGTTTTTTTTTTTTTAGTTTAGAGTTTAGGGTTTAGGGTTAGTTCTAGGGTTTCAGGTTTTTTTATTTCTTATTTTTTAAAAATTAAGTAAATTGGTAGGTTTAGGTTTATTTATTTTACTTTATTTCATTTTTTATTTTCATTTAGATTTATTTTAATTTTTATTTAATTTAGTTTAGATTTTTTATTTTAGTTTATTTTTTAGGTTTAGGTTTTGGTTTAGATTTATTTTTTTAGTTTAGTTTTATTTTTATTTTATTTTTTAGGTTTAGGTTTTATGTTTTATTTTTAGTTTTAGGTTTAGGTTTTTATTTAATTTTTTTAGTATTAGGTTTTAGGTTTTGATTTTATGTTTATTTTTATGTTTAATTTTTTAGTTTAGGTGTTAGGGTTTTTTAAAAACAAATTAAGTAAATTTAAAGGTTTAGATTTATTTAATTTATTTAGTATATTTATTATGTATTTTAGATTATTTTATTTTTTATTTTTATTTAGGTTTATTTTTATTTTTATTTAGTTTAGTTTTTTCAAATTAGGTTTGTTTATTTTAGTTTAGGTTTTTTCATTTTAGCTTATTTTTTTAGGTTTAGGTTTAGGTTTAGGATTTTTTTTAGCTTAGCTTTATTTTTATTTTATTTTTTAGCTTTAAGTTTTATTTTTTATTATTATGATTAGGTTTAGGTTTTTATTTTATTTTTTTAAGTTGAGGTTCCAGGTTTTTATTTTAAGTTTTATTTTTTCATTAGGTTTATGTTTATTTTTATTTTAGTTTATTTTATTTTGTTTAGGTTTAGTTTATTTTCAATTTATTTTTTATTTATTTTAGTTTAGTTTATTTTAATTTAGATTTAGGTTTATTTTATTTATATTATAGGTTTATGTTTTTTTTGTTTAGGGTTTCTATTTTTATTTTTAGGTTTATTTTTTAGGTTAAGTTATATACTTAGTTTTTATTTTATTTTATTTTATGTTTATTTTATTTTTATTTTAGGTATATTTGTAATTTTATTTAGGTATTTTATTTTTTAGTTTAGTTTAGTATTGATTTATTTTATTTTAGTTATGTTTTTAATTTTATTTTATTTTCTTTTTAATTTTAAGTTTAGGTTTTAATTTCAATTTTTATTTTATTTTATTTTATTTATTTTATTTTGGTTTAGGTTTTTTTATTTATTTTATTTTTTGTTATTATTTAATTTAGTTTTAGGTTTTTAGCTTTTTAGGGTATAGGGTTTAGGGTTTAAGATTAGTTTAAGGTTTAGGTTTAGGGTTTCGGTTTTAGGGTTTAGGGTTTTAGGGTATAGGGTTTATAGTTTGGGGTTTTAGGTTTAGGGTTTAGGGTTTAAGTTTTAGGTTTAGGGTTCAGTTTTAGTTTAGGGTTTAAGGTTTTTTTTTTTTAAAGATAATAAATTCATATTCAACATTTCTTCTTTTTGATTTCATCAACCTGGTAACACACCAAGTTTTCTAAGACATAAGCGACAACATAGATAAAACATAAGCATGAATAGGGCAAATGAAAATCCCTAGATAACTAGAACAATCTCTACTATAAAGAACAGTTCGATAAGCAGTAGATCGGATCACCCATTCTTCAGTTTCTCAAATTCCCATCAGAACCACCTCGGCCTCTCGATTAATGGGATCCACCATGATATCCCTGATCTCTCCCTCTGCCACCACCATGGATGTAACCTTCATCGCTCCTCCTTCCTCCATAACCACAAGTGCTCTAATCACCACCTCCATATCCACCAGCAGCTCTAGACCCCCACCACCACTATGATAACTGCTGCCTATGCCTTCACCTCCACCACCAGATCTAGACTGAGCCTGGTTGACGGTGATGTTCCTACCATCAAGGTTATTCCCATTTTTAGGGTTTAGGTTTAAGTTTAGGTTTATTAGGTTTTAAGGTTTATGTTTCTTTTTTACTATATTTATTTACTTTAGGTTTAGGTTTAGGGTTTAGATGTAGGGTTAAGGTTTAGGGTTTAAAGTTTTAGGGTTTATTCTTTTAGGGTTTAAGGTGTAGGGTTAGGGTTTAGGGTTTAAGGTTTAGGGTTTAGTCTTTAGGTTTTAGGGTTTAGGGTTTTAGGGTTTAGGGTCTAGGGTTTAGGGTTTTATGGTTTAGGGTTTGGGGTTTAGGGTTTAGGGTGTAGGGTTAAGGTTTAGGTTTAAAGTTTTAGGGTTTAAGGTTTAGGATTAGGGTTTATGGTTTAAGGTTTTGGGTTTAATGTTTAGGTTTTAGGGTTTAGGGTTTTTATGGTTTAGGGTTTAGGATTTTTTTTTGGGAAACCCCATATAGGGGGAATTTTATTGCCACAAAAGGAGGTTACAAGGTCCTTAACAGGGGATAAACTCCAAAACTACTGCTTAAGGAGCTACAATCAGTCTAGAGAGTAAATCCCCTATCTAAGTACAACCAAAAGCAAAATAAAAGAGAAAAAGAAAGCAAAAGATACAAAATGATTAACATAGATAAGTCAATGGATAGATCTGGGCCAAAGCTCTTCAGGATGAGAGAAAGTATGGCACTAGGGAGCAACTTTGCAAGAGAAAAAGAGAAATGCATCTACAAAAATGTAGAAAGATAAAAATTAGAACAGTTAAAGTAATACAAACAAAGTGAAAAATTAAAGCAGCATAAATTGAGAAAAAGTATAGAGAAGTGTGTGAGAGAAGGCTCAAGCTCAGTCACACCAAATTGGGGCAGATGTAAATATGAGCATCCAAACTTAGGAAGGGTTACATCCTACTACCAAACCAAAAAGGAGTGAAATAATCACATCCATCTAGCCTACAAACCTGTGGGAAGATAACAACCATTTGTTGAAAGTCATACAATGCAGATGTTAACAACCCCTTGTTAATAATCATTGCAGAAGTTAACAAACATCAAATGTAAAGCGAGATAGCATAACCAAAAACCAAAATACAACAGGAAATGTAAAAGTCTAATAGAAAAGATAGATGCACACATATTAATAAAAGCCATAGGTAATAGGCTGCACCCAACAACAAATAACACCAAATAAAGACAATTAAAGAGACAACCCCAGTAGTTGCTTGCTGGGCATAAAACCCGATAATCCAGTTCAACCAATAACTAAAGTAGCAAATAACAGCTAGCTGGCCATAAAACCACCCATTTAGAATAGACAGTGCATAAGTTAATAACCAAGTAGGTAATAGCATAATCATAGTGATCTACACAAGTCTAACTGAACCAAGATGAAAAAATTGCAGCAAATTAAATAGACCATAAACATCAAGGGATAACATTGCAATAAATAACAAAAATAATTAAAAAATAACCCGAAGCATCTGGGGACATAGACCCAAAAATCAATATAACAAATAAAACATCAAAACCACCATAAAATAATCAATAAAATTATACAACATAGACTCGAAGGTGTTCAGGAGAGCCATCATTGAAATCCTTCAAGACAAAGCAGTGCTTTAAGCCAACATCATAAGTAAAAATAGGCTGGAAGGAAATCAACAAGTAATTTTGATCCTGCAAAGAAATAATAATAATAATAAGGGTATTAATTTCTCTTACAGTTATGGAGGTGAGGTTAGAAACATAAGAGGACAATCCATTAAAGAGAAAATAAGAAATATTAGGGAACCTGAAGCTATACAAAAATATAGTAATTAAATAATGAGGCGACAAAGTCATGAGCATTCGATTTCCAGAAAAAAAAAGGAAAGAGGCAAAACACAACCAATCATAAAATGGAAAATAGATACATAAGACCCATAAAAATATTGATGGCAAGAAATCTCTGTTGATCGAGTAAAGCGAAAGTTAAACATCTCCATCATGAAGATAAGTGAAAATATCTCCATCAAGTTAGAAAAATAGAACACCATTAATAGTGGCTCCAAGCGAGTTTAGGTTTATGGTTTAGGGTTTAGGGTTTAGGGTTTGGATTTTGGGTTTAAGGTTTAGGGTTTAAGGTTTTAGGGTTTAAGGTTATTTAGGGTTTAAGGTTTAGGGTTAGTGTTTAGGGTTTAGGGTTTAGTGTTTAGGGTTTAGGGTTTAGTGTTTAGCTTAGGGTTTAGTGTTTAACGTTTAGGGGTTAGGGTATGGTTTAGGGTTTTGGGTTTTGAGTTTAGGGTTTTAAGGTGGTTTGTGGTTTATGGTTTAGGCTTTATGGTAGTTTAAATTTTAGGGTTTAGGGTTTAATGTTTATGATTTTTTAGGGTTTAGGGTTTAGGGTTTTAGCATTTAGGGTTTAAGGTTTAGGGTTTTTTAGTGTTTAGGGTTTAGGCTTTACAGATTAGGGTTTACTATTTATGGTTTCGTTTAGGGTTTAGGGTTGTAGGTTTATGGTTTAGGATTTGGGATTTAGTGTTGTAGGTTTAGGGTTCAAGGTTTTGAGTTTATGGTTTAGGGTTTATGATTTATGGTTTAGCGCTTTTATGGTTGATGGTTTAGGTTTTTTTTTTTAAAATAAAAATTAAGTAAGCATGTAGGTTTAGGTTTATTTAGTTTATTTTTCTATTTATTTTAGTTAATTTTACTTTTTTTATTTAGGTTTTATTTTATTTTTATTTAGTTTAGTTTTTTTTTATATTAGGTTTATTTATTTTAGTTTAGGTTTTTTTTATTTTAGTTTATTATTTAGGTTTAGGTTTGGTTTAGGTTTATTTTTTAGTTTTATTTTATTTTTATTTTATTTTTTAGGTTTAGGTTTTATTTTTTGTTTTTAGGTTTAGGTTTAGGTTTTTAATTTATTTTTTAGGTTTAGGTATTAAGTTTTTATTTTAGGTTTATTTTTAAGTTTTATTTTCTAGCCTAGGTTAGGTTTATTTTTAATTTATTTTAATTTATTTAGTTTATCTTTAGGTTTAGATTTAGTTTATTTTAGGTTTAGGTTTAGGTTTTATTTATTTTAGTTTACTATATTTTAGTTTAGGTTTAGGTTTATTTTATTTTCTTTATTTTATTTTTATTTTAGGTGTAGTTTTTTTTAGTTGAGGGTTTGTGTGTTATTTTTTTTTATTTTTAGGTTTATTTTTTGGGTTAAGGTTTTTATTTATTTTTCATTTTATTTTATCTTAGGTTTATTTTAATTTTATTTAAGGTTTAGTTTTGATTTTATTTAGGTATTTTATTTTTATGTTTATTTTATTTTTTTAGTATAAGTTTTTATTTATTTTATTTTAATTTAGTTTTTTTTTAAATTTTATTTTATTTTAAGGTTTAGGTCTAGGTTTAGGTTTAGGTTTAGGTTTTAGTTTAAGTTTTTAGTTTATTTTATTTTATTTTTTTATTTAGGTTTAGGTTTTAGGGTTTAGGGTTTAGGGTTTATGGTTTTGGGTTTTAGGGTTTAGAGTATAGGGTTTACATTTTAGTGTTTAAGGTTTAGGGTTTAGGTTTGGGGTTTAGGATTTAGGTTTTAGTTTAGGGTTTAGGGTTTAGGGTTTAAGGTTTAAGGTTTAAAATTTTTTATTTTAATAAAATTTAGGGTTTAGGGTTTAGGGTTTAGGGTTTAGCACTTTGAGTTTAGGGTTGAGGGTTTTAGGGTTCGAAATTTAAGGTTTTTTTTATTACTTTTATTTTTTATTTTTTTTAAAATTAAGTAAACTTATAGGTTTAGGTTTATTTAGTATATTTCATTTTTTATTTTTATTTAGATTTATTTTAATTTTAATTTTAATTTTTATTTTTATTTAGTTTAGTTTATTTATTTTAATTTAGGTTTTTTATCTTAGTTTATTTTTTAGGTTTAGGTTTAAGTTTATATTTATTTTTTCATTTAGTTTAATTTTTATTTTTTTTATAGGTTTAACTTTTATGTTATATTTTTAGGTTTAGGTTTAGGTTTTTATTTTATTTTTTTAGGATTAGGTTTTAGGTTTTTATTTTAGGTTTATTTTTAGGTTTTATTTTGTAGTTTAGGGTTTAAGGTTTTTTTAAAAAAAATTAAGTAAACTGATAGGTTTAGGTTATTTAGATTATATATAATATATTTATTTTCTTTTTTTATTTTTATTTAGGTTTATTTTTAATATAAATTAAATTAATTAATTTATATTAGGTTTATTTATTTTAGTTTATATTTTTTATTTTAGTTTATTTTTTATAGTTTTATTTTTATTTTATTTTAGGTATAGGTTTTATTTTTTATTATTAGGTTTAGGTTTAGGTTATTATTTTATTTTTTAGGTTTAGCTTTAAGGTTTTTATTTTAGGTTTATTTTTAGGTTTTGTTTTTAGTTTAGGCTTAGGTTTATTGTTAGTTTATTTTCTTTTATTTAATTTATGTTTAGGTTTAGGTTTTGGTTTTAATTTATTTTTTTATGCTTAGGTTTATTTTATTTTGTTTATTTTACTTATTTATTTTAATATTAAGTTTTTTTTATATTAGGGTTTAGGTGTTATTTTTTATTTCTTTTTAGATTTTATTGTTAAGTTTATTTTTTAGGTTTAGGTTGTTATTTAGTTTTTATTTTATTTTATCTTTGGCTTATTTTATTTTTCTTTAAGTTTTATTTTTAATTTCATTTAGGTTTTTTATTTTTTGGTTTATTTTATTTTTCTATTTTGTTTAGGTCTTTATTTATTTTATTTTAGTTTAGTTTTCTATTTTAATTTATTTTTAGGTTTAGGTTTAGGTTTAGTTTTAGGTTTAGGCTTAGGTTTAGGTTTTAGTTTAGGTTTTCTTTTATTTTCTTTTATTTTATTTATTTAGGTTTAAGTTTTAGGGTTTAGGGTTTTAGGGCTTTGGGTTTAGGGTTTAGGTTTTAGTGTTTAGGGTATAGGGTTTTATGGTTTAGGGTTTAGGGTTTAGATTTTAGGCTTAGTGTTTATGTTTTAGTTTAGGGTTTAGGGTTTAGGGTTTAGGGTTTAAGGTTTAGAGTTAATGGTTTTTTCAAAGAGTTTAGGGTTTAAGGTTTACGATTTAGGGTTTAGGATTTTAGGGTTTAGGGTTTTGGGTTTAGGCATTAGGGTTTTAGGGTTAAGGGTTAAGGTTTAGGGTTGTAGGTTTAGTGTTTAGGGTTTAGGGTCTAGGGTTAACTTTCAGGTTTAGGGTTTAGGGTTTAGGTTTATTTATTTTATTTATTACAGTTTATTTTGTTTTTCATTTTTATTTAGTATTTTTATTTTTATTTAGTTTAGTTTATTTATTTTAGTTTAAGTTTTTTATTTTAGGTTTAGCTTTATGTTTATTTTTTTGTTTAGTATTATTTTTATTTTATTTTTAAGGTTTATATTTTATTTTCTATTTTTAGATTTATGTTTACATTTTTATTTTATTTTTGTAGGTTCAGGTTTTAGGTTTTTATTTTAGGTTTATTTATAGGTTTTATTTTTTAGTTTATGATTTAGGATCTTTTTTTAAAAAAATTAAGTAAACGGGTAAGTTTAGGTTTATTTTAATTTATTTTGATTTTTTTTTTATTTAGGTTTATTTTTATTATTATTTAGTTTAGTTTATTTATATTAGGTTTATATATTTCAATTTAGGTTTTTTTATTATAGTTTATTTTTTACATTTAGGTTTATGTTTAGGTTTATTTTTTAGTTTAGTTTTATTTTTAATTTTTTTTTTAGATTTAGGATTTATTTTTTATTATTTGGTTTAAGTTTAGGTTTTAATTTTATTTTTTTCAAGTTTAGGTTTTAGGATGTTATTTTATGTTTTTTTTTTAGGTTATATTCTTTTAGTTTAGGCTTAGGTTTATTTTTATTTTATTTTATTTTATTTTGTTTAGGTTTAGGTTTAGGTTTAGTTTATTTTAGGTTTAGGTTTAGGTTTTATTTATTATAGTTTAGGTTTAGGTTTATTTTATTTTGTTAATTTTTTTTTTATTTTAGGTTTAGTTTTTTTTAGTTTAGGGTTTTTGTGTTATTTTTTATTTATTTGCAAGTTATATTTTTAAGTTTATTTTTTAGGTTTAGTTTTATTTAGTTTTTATTTTATTTTATCATAGGTTTATTTTATTTTTATTTTAGGTTTAGTTTTTATTTTATTTAGGTTTTTATTATGTTTATTTTATTTTTTTGGTTTAGTTTATGTTTTTATTTATTTTATTTTAGTTTAGTTTTTATTTTCTATTTTATTTTATTTTTAGGTTTAGGTTTCGATTTCATTTATAATTTTTTATTGTATTATTTTATTTTGTCATTTAGGTTTAGGTTTTAGGGTTTACGGTTTATGGTTTATGGTTTATGGTTTTATTAGGGTTTAGTGTTTAGGGTTTAGGGTTTAGGGTTTATTGTTTAGGGTTCGGTGTTTTTAGAATTTAGGGTTTAGGGTTTAGGTTTTAGGTTTAGGGTTTACATTTTAGTTTAGGGTTTAGAGTTTAAGGTTTAGGGTTTTAGGTTTGGGGTTTACATTTTAGTTTAGAGTTTAGGGTTTAGGGTTTAGGGTTTTAGGGTTTAGGGTTGTAGGTTTAGGGTTTAGGGTTTAGGGTTAGGTTTTTTTTAAAAGTTAAGTAAAATGGTAGGTTTAGGTTTAGTTAGTTTATTTTTTTATTTATTTTAGTTTATTTTTATTTTTATTTAGGTATATTTTAGGTATATTTTTTAGTTTTGTTTTATTTTGACATTATTTTTTAGGTTTAGGTTTTATTTTTTATTTTTGGGTTTAGGTTTAAGTTTTTTTTAGGTTTAGGTTTTGGGTTTTTATTTTAGATTTGTTTTTTGGTTTTAATTTTTAGTTTAGGTTTAGGTTTATTTTTTATATTATTTTATTTATTTTATGTTTAGGTTTAAGTTTTATTTATTTAATTTTAATTTTAGGTTTATTTTATTTTTATTTCAAGTTTAGGTTTTTTTTAGTTTAGGATTAAGGTTTTATTTTTTATTTATTTTTAGGTTTATTTTTTAGGTTTAGGTTTTTATTTAGTTTTATTTTATTTTATTTTAGGTTTATTTTATTTTATTTTAGGTTTAGTTTTTAGTTTATTTAGGTTTTTTATTTTTTTAGTTTAGTTTAGGTTTTTACTTATTTTATTTTAGTTTAGTTTTTATTTTTTATTTTATGTTCATTTTAGGTTTAGGTTTAGGTTTAGGTTTAAGTTTTAGTTTATCTTTTTATTTATTTTTTATTTTATTTTGGTTTAGGTTTTTTTCATTATTATATTTTTATGTTTTATTTAGTTTAGGTTTAGGTTTTCTACTTTTTAGGGTTTAGGGTTAGTTTAGGGTTTAGGAATAGGCTTTAGGGTTTAGGGTTTAGGGATTAGTATAAGGTTTAAGATTTAGGGTTTAGGTTTTAGGGTTTAGGGTTTAGGGTTTAGCATTTCAGGGTTTAGGGTTTAGGGTTTAAGGATTTTAGGATTTAGGGCTTAAGGTTTACGGTTTAAGTTTTAGGTTTAAGGTTTATGGTTCAAGTTTTAGTTTAGGGTTTAGGATTTTTGGTATTTTTTTCAAAAGAGAACAAATTCAGATTCAACATTTAGCAGCAGATCGGATCGACCATTTTTCAATTTTTCCAGTTCTGATCAAAACCTCCCTGGAATCTCGAGTAACAAGATCCACCATCATTTCCCTAATCTCTCGCTCCGCCATCACCTTGGCTTTAACCTCTGTCACCCTTCCTACCTCCATAACCATGATAACTCAAACCACCACCTCCATATCCTCCAACACCTCGAGATCCCCCACCACCACTTTTTTAAATCAAAAGTGGGAGAATTTTATTGCCAAAAAGTAAGGGATACAAGGTCATAAAAGGGGATAAATCTTGGAATTGCTATTTATAGAGCTACAGTTAGCCTAAAGAGATAAATCCCCTACCTGTTACCAGAAAACCAAAGCAAAAGAAAGAAAAGATAAAAACTAAGAAAGAAACATCACAGAATTCCAAGAAGGGCTGCCAAAGCCATTGATTTATCGAAATCTTCTAAGAGATGCATAATCCACCTACAGCCCCAAAACCTGCCACAATTGGGAAAGAACTTAAGATAGAAATAAACATCTAGAAATAAGGACAAGCTAACTACACAAAAGAAACAAAATGATAAAAATCTTAGATAAGGCTTAGGCTCAGTCACATTCATCTCAATGGGTTACAGGATATGTGAGCATCCAAACTTCAGAAGAAGGTTTACAATCACATACCAACCAAAAGGATAATTGGAGAAACATCCCAGCATCATAGCCAACTTACCTCGATTAAACCAAATAGTCAAGATAAAATAGGCAACTAACCAGTAAAACATCTAGCCAATCCATAGTAAAGCAACCAACCAAACAAGAAAGCAACCAAGAAATAGCCACCATCAAAGCCACCAAAACAAAAAATACCAAAGATAAAAAACCATAAATTCATGTAGATCCACCAACCAACAGCACAGCTGTAGCCAACCATTAAGGTCACCTAGCCAAACATAGCAGCATGAATCAATAGATATAGCAATAGAGCCAAGAATAGCCAAAATGATAAACAAGTTCATCCCACAATAAAAAGAAATGGCAAGCCAATGGGCCATCTAGCTAAGAGGTAAGAACCACAAAAAAACTTCAAAAAACCACTAGAAATGGGGAGCGAAAACTAGATAGCAAATAACATCTCTAGAGAGAGTAACTTAGCCCAAGAAGGAACAAAGCCAACGATAAGCTCAACCAATAATCATGACACAGAAAACCAAAATTGAAAGCAAAAGGCTAGGGCAACCACCAGCCAATAAACCCTCATAAGGAAAAGAAGAGGCTAGGGCAAAAGGAAAACAAGCAAGCTCCGAAGCCTGCCAATCACCAGGCCATCCTAAAACCAACACAGCAAGAGACCAACAAGAACAGAGAGCCACTAAAACCAGAGGGCAACCAAACCTCAGAAGTACCAACCAGAAATAATTTAGACCTCAATGAATTGGAGATACCATTCTAAGGGTTCAGCTTTAGGTTTATTAGGTTTTAGGGATTAGGTTTATTCTTTAATTTATTTAGTTAATTTATGTTTAGGTTGAGGGTTTACAATTTAGGGTTTAGTGTTTAGGGTTTATGGTTTAAGATTTTGGGATTAAAGTTTATGGTTTTAGGGTTTATGATTTTAGGATTAGGGTTTAGGGTTTGAGTTTAGGGTTTAGGGTTTAGGATTTTTTAGGGTTTAGGGTTTAGGTTTTAGGGTTGTAGGTTCTAAGCTTTAGGGTTTAGGTCTTAGGGTTTAGGGTTTAGGATTTAGAGATTATGGTTTTTTTGTAAAATAAAATAAAATAATAAGTAAACCAGTAGGTTTAGGTTTATTTAGTTTATTTAGTTTTATTTATTTAGGTTTATTTTTTATTTTTATTTAGTTTAGTTTATTTATTTTAGGTTTATTTATTTTAGTTTAGGTTTTTATTTTAGTTTATTTTTTAGGTTTACGTTTATTTTTTGTAGAGTTTTATTTTTTGGGTTTATGTTTTATTTTTTATTTTTAGGTTTAGGTTTATGTTTTTATTTTATTTTTTTAGGTTTAGTTTTTAGGTTTTTATTTTAGGTTTATTTTTAGGTTTTATTTTTTAGATTAGGTTTAGGTTTATTTTTAGTTTATTTTAATTTATTTTATTTAGTTTAGGTTTTGGTTTTATTTTTTTTAGTTTAGTATATTTTAGTTTAGGTTTAAGTTTATTTTATATTGTTTTTTTATTTTTATTTTTGGTTTAGGTTTTTTTTGGTTAGGGTTTAGGTTTTATTTTTAAGGTTTATTTTTTAGGCTTAGGTTTTTAATTTATTTTATTTTAGATTTAATTTATTTAGGTTTTTTATTCTTAGGTTTATTTTATTTTTCAATTTAGTTTAGGTTTTTATTTATTTTATTTTAGTTTATTATCATTAGTTTATTTTATTTTATTTTTAGGTTTAGGTTTTAGGTTTAGTTTAGGCTTTTATTTTATTTTATTTTTTAATTTTATTTAGGTTTAGGTTTTTATATTTATTTTATTTATAAGTTTTATTAAGTTTAGGTTTATGTTTTTAGGTTTTTACAGTTTAAGGTTTAGGGTTTAGATTTTAGGGATTAGAATTGTAGGTTTTAAGATTTAGGGTTTAGGGTTTAGGGTTTATATTTTAGGTTTTAGGGTTTAACATTTACATTTTAGGTTTAAGATTCAGGGTTTAGCTAAGGGTTTTGGGTTTTTATTTTTTTAACAGAGAACAAATTCATATTCATCATTTTTCTTTTTGTTTTCGTCAGCCAAGTAACAGACCAAGTTTTGTAAGACACAAGTGAAGACATGAAAAAAAATGAGCACTCATAAAAAAATCAAAAACCCTAGATAACTAAGACCGTCTCTATTGTAATGACATAGTTCCATAATCAGCAGATCGAATGGAGCATTCTTCAGTTTCTCCAGTTCCCATCAGAACCACACCGGCCTCTCGAGTAGCGGGATACACCATCATATCTCGGCCTCTCCTGCAGCCACCAACTCAGCTGTAACCTTTGTTGCTCCTCCCTCCATAACCACCACTGCTCTGGCTGCCACCACCATATCCATCAACACCTCCAGATCCCCCACCACCATAGAGATAACATCCGCATTAGCCTCCACCTTGGATCTAGGCTGAACACGGTTGGGTGATGTTCTGCGTCAAGGTTCTTCCCATTTTTAGGGTTTAAGTTTATGTTTATTAGGTTTTAGGGTTTAGGTTTAGATTTAGGTTTATTAAGTTTTAGGGTTTAGGTTTACTTTTTAATTTATTTAGTTACTTTAGGTTTAGGTTTTGGTTTAGGGTTTAGGGTTTAATGTTAGGGTTTAGGGTTTAGGGTTTATTGTTTAGGGTTTAGGGTTTAGGATTTAGGGCATTTTAGGGTTTAGTGTTTATGATTTAGGGTTCATGAATTTTTTTTAAAATTAAGTATAACGGTAAGTTTAGGTTTATTTACTTTATTTTTTATTTATTTTAGTTTAATTTATTTTTATTTTTATTTAGGTTTATTTTTTATTTTTATTTAATTTAGTTTATTTATTTTACATTTCTTTATTTTTAGTTTAGGTTTATGTTTATATTTAGGTTTATTTTTTAGTTTAGTTTTATTTTTATTTTTTTAGGTTTAGGTTTTATTTTATATTTTTAGGTTTAGGTTTAAGTTTTTATTTTCTTTTTTGAGGTTTAGGTTTTAGGTTTCTATTTTAGGCTTATTTTTAGATTTTATTTTATAGTTTTGGTTTAGATTTATTTTTAATTTATTTTATTTTATTTTGTTTGGCATTTGGTTTAAGTTTAATTTATTTTAGGTTTAGGTTTAGGTTTTATTAATTTTAGTTTAGGTATAGCTTTATTTTATTTTTATTTTAGGTTTACGTTTTTTTAGTTTAGGGTTTAGATTTTTATAGTTTTATTTTATTTTATATATTTATTTTATTCTTATTTTAGGTAATGTTTTTATTTTATTTAGGTTTTTTAATTTATTTAGTTTCAATTTTTATTTAATAAATTTATTTTATTTTTTTTCTTATGTTTAAGTTTAGCTTTTAGTTTATGTTATTATTTTATTTATTTATTTTATTATTAGGTTTTATTTAGTTTAGGTTTAGGTTTTTAGCTTTTTAGGGTGTATGGTTTGGGGTTTAGGGTTGTTTTTGGGGTTTGGGCTTGTCAGTTTAGGATTTAGGGTTTAGGGTTAGGGTTTATTTATTTTTCAGATTTTATTTAGGTTTAGGTTTTTATTTTGTTTTTATTTTATTTTACTTAAGGTTTATTTCATTTTTATTTTAAGTTTAGTTTTTACATTATTTAGGTTTTTATTTTTTTAGTTTAGTTTAGCTTTTTATTTATTTTATTTTAGTTTAGTTTTTTTCCCTTTTTTGGGTTTAGGTTTAGGTTTATGTATGTATTTTATTTTATATATTTATTATATTTATGTTTAGGTTTTCTTATTTATTTTATTTTTAGGTTTTATTTAGTTTAAGTTTTAGGTCTTTATTTTAATTTTATTTTTAGATTAAATTTTTTTACTATAGGTTTAGGTTTATTTTTATTTTATTTTATTTTATTTAGTTTAGGGTTTAGGTTTAGTTTAATTTATGTTTAACAAGTTTATTTATTTTATTTAGGATTAGGTTTTTTTAGGTTTAGTTTTTAGTTTGGTTTAGGTTTTATTTTTTATTTATTTTAAGTTTATATTTAGGTTTATGTTTTATTTAGTTTTATTTTATTTTATTATAGGTTTATTTTATTTTATGTTTAGTTTCTATTTTATTTATTTGTCCAGATTTATTTCATTTTTAGTTTAGTTTAGGTTTTTATTTATTTTTAATTTATCTTAATAAGTTTATTTTTTAAGGATGTATTTATTTTTATTCTTGTTTATCTTTTTTTAGTTTTTGGTTTTACATGTTTAGGTTTATGTTTAGCCCAGGATCAGGTGGCCTGGTGAGTGTTAGTGTAGGCCTGGGTTTGGCCAGTAGGGTTTTGGCCCAGGTTGTTAGTTTAGGTTTAGGTTTAGAGTTTAGGTTTTATAAGGGGTTTTGGGTTTTAGAGGGTTTAGGGTTTAGGTGTTTAGTGTTTAGGGTTTAGGGAGTGGTTTAGGGGTTTAAGATTTAGGGTTGTAGTTTATGGTTTAAGGTTTAAATTTAGGCATGAGGGTTTTTTAGGGTTTAGGGGGTTTAGGTTTTAGGGCTTAGGGTTTAGGGTTTAGCATTTTTTTATTATTTTTATTTTTTTAATAAACAACAAATTTAGTTTCAACATTTCTTCTTTTTGATTTCATCAACCACATAACACACCAAGTTTTCTAAGACACTAGTGATGACATAGATCAAAAGTGAGCACGCATAGAGCAAATAAAAAACCCTAGATAACAAGAACCATCTCTACTATAAAGATATAATTCCAAAAGCAACAGAACGGATCGGCCTTTCTTCAATTTCTTCAGTTTCCATCAGAACCACCCTGGCATCTCAAGTAGCAGGATCCACCATTATATCCCCGATCTCTCCCTCTGCCACCACCACGGTTGTAACCTTCTTCCCTCTTCCTGCCACCATAACCACCACTGCTCCGATCGCCACCTCCATATCCACCAGCACATTCAAATCCCCCACCAACTCTACTATAATTGTCGCCTCCACCTTTGCCTATACCGCCAGATATGGACTGAGCCTGATTGACGGTGATGGTCTTGCCATTGAGGTTCTGCCAATTCTTAGGGTTTTGGTTTAGGTTTAGGTTTATTAGATTTTAGGCTTTAGGATTATTTTTAAATTTGTTTAGTTACTTTAGCTTAGGTTTATGGTTTAGGATTTAAGATTTAGAGTTTAAAGTTTAGGGCTTAAGGGTTAGGGTTTTTTTTTCAAGAAAATTAAGAAAACTGGTAGGTTTAGGTTTACTTAGTTAATTTTTTATATATTTTATTTTTTTATTTTTTTTACATTTAATTTTATTTTATTTTAGTTTTTCTTAGGTTTATATTTTTTTTAGTTTAGTTTAGGTTTTTATTTATTTTATTTTATTTTATTTTAGTTTTTATTTTTTATTATAATTTATTTTTAGTTTTAGGTTTAAGTTTAGGTTTAGATTTTAGTTTAGGTTTTTATTTTATTTTATTTTATTTAGGTTTAGGTTTTTTATATATTTTATATTTATATTTTATTTAGTTTAGCTTTAGGTTTCTAGGTTTTCATGGTTTTGGGTTTAGTGTTTATGGTTTGGGGTTTAGGGTTGTAGGTTTTAGGGTTTAGGAATGAGCTTGGGAGCTTAAGGAATGGCTCTAGTAGCTCATTTTGGGTAGCGAAGGCTCTGATGAATCATTTTTATGTGTGTTTGAGTGGTAATGAGAGGGTGTATACCTGATCTAACGTCAGACAAGTGAAGGAGAATGGAGTCTATCCACCATTGTTCACTTGATTCGAGCTTACCTGAGCTCAGATCAACTCCAAAAGGATTCCACCCCTTCACGACAATAATCGGAGGGGATCCAATGGTCAAGATCACATGAGATGTAAGTTTTCTTCAAAATGCTCCAACCCATTTTGATTAAGGATCAATTTTGGAAGTATACCTCGCTAGAGCTCAAGACTAGTAGCTCGAATGATTAAGGAAGCTTCATCTAGTAGAAATGAAGCCCTATTGAGAAGCAATTAGATCAATTCTTTGATGTTCACTCAGAAGGCCACGAACTGATGATTTGGAGCTTGAGTTTGATCGAAGTCACACCTCCAGGTTTGGGAATCTTAGGAGATGATTTATTCTTGCTTTATGAGGCCTAAGGAAGGTGTGCAAAGTTAATTTGAGTTTTATGGAGAAATGGGGAAGTTAGGTTAGAAATGGGAGCGCCCTATTTCAAGACGGACAGAAATGGCATTTTTGATCGAGGAATGAGCTTGGGAGCTTAAGGAATGGATCTACCGACGAGTCTTGGGTAGTTAGAGCTTTGAGGAATGATTTTTATGTGCGTTTGAGTGGAAATGAGAGGGTGTATACCCCCTGGTTATCTTCATTGAACGGTGGGATCGGGTTTGGCTTCTAGTGGTTGTCTGACAATCTCATGGAGTGGTGGGTGGTAGGGAAGACGTGAGTTGGCTCATTTTAGTTTTTTGAAGGTGTGGAGGTGGCTTCCAAGGAGGAATCATGGGACTCCTATGTGTTTCAAATGCTCCAATGGGGAGGGTGAGGTGATTTCACCTCCCATGGGTCATGGCTGACCCAACCACCCCTTGGGTTAGGTTGGGCAATGTCCTAGGTGCCTAGGTGGACCATTGGGAGAGTACCATGTGGCAAAAGAATGGAAACGACCACTGACATTGGTGATTTGTCTCATGTGATTCCCATGACCTAAGGGTAGAATGATCATTTGGCATTGCATTTGATTTGGTCTGATTTGAAATGAGCCAAAAGTGGGTTAGGCAAATTTCAAGTCAAATGGAGGGGTGCGAATTTAGTTAGGTTTGGCTCAATTTAACTCATTTAGGTCAAATTAGGTTAGGTTGCATCAAGTTTACCAATTGGTCAAATTAGATCAAACCAAGAGCTGGGATAAGTTCATATGATTATTTGGGATTTTTTGGTTCAATTGGTTTCATTTAGTTTGGCATAGATTTGATTTTGGCTCATTTGAATTCATTTGGGTCAAATGGGTTAAGTTGACTAAATCGACCAAATTAGACAAATTAGCATGGGTTAGTTGTTGGTTTGGGTTTAGTTGACTAATTGAAGATGATTGTAGGCTTTGGTTTCAATTAATTTGGATTTAGTTTTGATTTAGGCCAACTTGAACCTTTAGGTCAATTTAGGCTAAGTAGGTCAATTGGGTTTAATTGTGTCCAATCATGACTTTGGTCAAGTTCAACAATCAATTTGGAATGAACTTGAGCCATTGGTTGCAATCAATTTGGTTTATATTTTGATTTGACCCAATTTGATCTTTTAGGTCAATTTGGGTCAACTTGGGTCAAGAGGGCCAATTGGGTTTGGTTTGACTCAATTGAAGGTCAAGTCATATTTAAATATTATTTTTGAATTTGTATGAATCATTTGTTTTAAGAGATTGGTCTTAGGTTGTATTTTGGCTAGTTTAGGTTCATATGGGTTAAGGGGTTGACTTAGTTTGACCCAATTTGTGTAATTGATCAACCTAGGTTGATCAATAATCATGATGCGAGGTTTTAATCAGTTTGGTTCAATACAATTTTGGTAGGATTAAAACTTGGCTCAAATAGGTCAAATTGTCCACTTTAGGTCAAGTGGACCAATTGGGTTTAGTTAGCTTGATTTTCGATTGAGTTTGATTTAGTTGAGTTTATATATGGATTTGGGATTAATATATAAATTCAATTCCAAATAGCTTTGGTTCATTTGAACATTTTAAGTCAAAAGGGCTAAGTTGGGTTTGACTTGGGTTGATTTTGGTTTGGCTTGATGATTATATATTTCATTTATATTTATGAATATAATTGAAGGTATGATTGATTCATGAGAAAATCAATTGAATTTGGGTTTTGGAATGAAGGAATTTGGCTAAGTCCATGGAGTTGGGTCATGTGGCTTAGGTTTGGATTTTTCTTTAGTTTGATTTATTTTTGTTGATTTAAATGTATATTTCATTTAAATTTGTGAAGATGATTGAAAATATGATTGAATTGTGAGAAAATCAATTGAGTTTGACTTGATTTGGATTAAAATTTTGCTAAGTCCATGGGATAGGTCATATGGCTTAAGAAGGGTTTTGATTTAATTTGATTAAGTTCAATTTATTTTTGATCATTTGAATATAAATTTGACTAATATTTAAGAAGATGATTGCAGATATAAATTGATTATGAGAAAATTAATTGATTTTGGATTGATTTGGATTAAGATTTGGCTACATCCATAGGATAGGTCATATGGCTTAGGAAGGGTTTTAAGTTTGGATTTTATCATGGGCTTTAATCATTTGGTTTTTAAAATTGGGTTTGGATTTAGATTTGAATTTGATGTTTGAATTGAACTTGAGGTTTGGTTTGAGAAGGTGAACATGGATTGGATTTGGGTTATTTGCTAGGTGAATTATCCTAATCCCTAAAGCATATGCTAATCTTATGGTTAACCCTTCTAAGTCTTTAGGCTTAGGTTAAGTGTGTACCTAATTATTACAAGTGTCTTATGACTAGGAAAGTATTTGTGTCTAGAAGATTCCTAAGTCTAAGATGGGAAAATTTAATTTGCACTCCAAAAGTGAGATCAACAGGCCTTAAGCTCCATAGTGTTGCCCTTGGAGATAGATGATTGGAAGACAGAAGCCAAGTTTCACATTATAGGCTCAGATACATCTTTCAACGCTTTGCTTGAGAAACCATGGATACATGAGAACAACATAGTTCCATCCTCTCTACATCAGTGTATGAAGTTCATGAGAGGTGGGATCATCTACTATGTCAAAGGAGATCTCAAGCGATTTATAGTTCACGAGGTTGGCATATATGAGAATGCAGCTTACTACCTCCCTCAAAATCAACAAGTCTATTCTCGCAAACTTGGTCAAAGTTTAAAAATAAATGAAAAAGAAAAAGAAAAAGAAAAAATGAGAGAAAAGGAAAAAATAAAATAAAAAAGAAAATGAAAAAGAAAATAAAAGGGAGAGGAAATACACTTGGAGGAGGAAGCGGAGCCTGACATTAGATTTCACCCATAGTTTATTACTCCATTTGAACATATGGGTAGGACTAATTAACCTCCACCAAGCAGAGGAAGAGGCCAGTTCAGAGGTAGTCCCAAGTGTTGAAAACCTCCTTATTGGCCACCTAATAAAAGATATGTTCGAACTACCAGGAGTACACTTGCTATCCATATAAACTTAAAATCTAGTACATAGGATGAGTCTTATATATTTAGCACACTAGCCAACTCTTCACAATAGTAGATTCCCATGGAGGTGATAGTTGAACAAGATAGTGATGAAGATCGGGCTCTAAAGTAAAGCATAAGTGTATCCAAGTGTTTATGTGAAATAGTTAGACATCAGTTGGGAACCTTAGCTCTAACCCTACTTTCCTCTTAAAAAGTTGAGGGTTTGATAGTTAAGGAAGCCCTAAGTCATCCATAGGTGTGATGACTTAGAGCACAGGTTAGACTACTTTGAAATAATATGGTATAACAAATGCAAAAGCTCTTAATTAAGACCAAGACTAGGATTTCGTACAGTGGGTCTAGTCAATGATGATGATTACTACTTAGTAATCACCAATCATTTGGAATCTGATAGGTTCTGTTAAAATCATATTAACTCATATGAGGAGATTTCCTTAGAAACTTCAAATAATCTAGCAGATTTTGAAGTCAAAGATGGACTGCCAGAGTTCAAAGAAGAGATCAAGTCAACCATCGACTAGCTCAAAGAAATCAACTTAGGAGCTGAAGAAGATCCACGCCCGACATACATTAGTTCTTTGTTGAATGAAATTAAAACCAATGACTTATTTAGGCTATTAAATGAGATTAAGGTCTATTTTGCATGGAGTTAATAAGAGAATCTTGGATTGGCTCCTAATATAATGATCCATAAACTAGTAATAGAGCCTACTGCTAATCCTATCAAACAAACTCCTAGATGCATACGATTAGACATAGAATAATAGGTCATTTATGAAGTCAAAAAATTGATTGATGTTGGCTTCATCTGGGAAGAAAAATACCCTACATGGTTAGCCAACATCATCCAAATTAAGATAAAGAATGGTCAAATTCACATATGCGTCGATTTTAGGGATTTAAATAAGGCATGTCCAAAAGAAGAATTTCCACTACCAATCCCGAAGCTGATTGTGGACATTGCCTCATCTCATGTAGTCTTCTATTTTAGGTATGGCTTATCTAGATATAACCAAATAAAGATGGCCCCTGAAGATGAAAAAAACACTGCTTTTAGAACCCATATTAGAATCTAATGATATAAGGTCATGCCTTTAAGCCTTAAAAATGTTGATGCTACATAATAGCGGGTTATATCTCGAAGCTTCAATGAACTCATCCATCATTAAATTGAGTGTTATGTCATCGATCTCATGGTCAAAAGTATAGAATAGGAAGACCATCTCTTTGACTTGAGAGTAGTTTTCAAACAGTTAAGACAATTTAACCTCAAAATGAACCCCCTGAAGTGTACATTTGGAGTACCTTCAGGAAAATTGCTTAGGTTTGTTGTCTAACACTAGGGAATCAAAATTGATCCAGAGAAGATTAAGGTGATGTTAGAAATTCCACCGCCTAAAAGTTTAACTTATCTTTGATTATTGCAAGGGTGGTTGGCATATCTAAGATTTATCCAACTTATCGGGAAGATATCAGCCATTCTCAGCACTTATCAAAAAGGACACAAAGTTCAAGTGGGATGATAAGTGTGAGCATGCCTTTGAAGACATCAAGCATTACTTGATGATATCACTGGTTCTAGCAGCCCCTCTCCCGGACAACCAGCTCATACTTTACATTATTATGTTAGTCGACTCCCTTGGTACTTTGTTATCCCAAGCCAATGTCGAAGGGAAGGAAAATGTACAATACTACCTCAACCGTCATCTAATCATTGCTAAGGATAATTATCCACTCATTGAAAAGCATTTCCTTGCTTTAATCTTTGCATTCTAAAAGCTACAACACTACATGTTTCCTCATAAGGTGAACTTAATCTTTAGGTCCAATTTACTACAGTATCTCATGACACGACGCTATCTGAATGGTTGGTACAACTATCCATGATCCTCTCACAGTTTAACATTACCTTTGTACCCTTCCGTGCAGTGAAAGGAGAAGCACTAGCAGATTTCTTAGCAGCACACCCACTTCTTGCTAACTCTAAGCATCCAAAACATCAACATCTTTGGAGATTCTCAGCTAGTTATCAACCAAATTGTTGGGTCCTATAAGGTTATAAAGTTTAAGCTCCATCACTACCATAAGTACACCATGGAGTTGTTGGCCCAAATCCTAGAGGTTACAATTTATAAGATTCCTCAAGGAGAGAATTCCATAGCGTATGCTTTAGCCAAGCTTTCCAAGGAGTTGGCATGTCTAGAAGAAGTGTCCATATCAATAAATGTCCAAAATAGACAAGTCTTATCCCTTATTGATATTGAACTCAACAAAAAGTACTCTCTTGAAGGGGAGGTTTCCATTGCCAGGAAGGACGAGGAGTTAGATTGGAGGAAACCATTCATGGATTACCTAAATAAAGGCCCTTTTGTCATAGAGAAGGAGTAACAAAGAGGATCTTATCAACTTATTAATCATAATGGAGAGTGCCCAATACTTCAAATCAATGGGCTCTACTTAGAAAAATATTATAAATCATCTTTGAAAATAACTATTATTAAAGAAAATTCCATCTCAAACTTAATCTATTCCATGTTGAAAGTATTCTTGTTTACAAATCCTCCATGATGTGTTTAGGGTAGTGTAAGGAACCAAAGTGACATCCTATCCTTCATCGACACAACACAAACATAAAATACACACAAACATATAATATAAACACATATCTTTTATCTCGGGCTACTTTGAATTGAGATAATTCTTCCAATGGCACTCACTTATTAGCTACTCTAGGTTAGGCTGGTGTGCTACCCTACTAGTGTGTCACCTAGTGTTCTTCTTGCTTTGGAGGATATAAGTCTACTACACTTTCTTTCCTTACTCAGCCACTACTCACCGACAAGGGCCTTATTAGTTTGCTAGGCCTTACTATGTAGTCGATAAGCTGCCTCATGTTGGCTTCATTTAAGAGAATGTGAGTCTGCTATGCTTTCTTCTTAGATTAGCCATCATCCACTAATTAGGTCGAGTATATTTGAGGTTTAGGATAAGTCCCCTAGCAGCTCCTTCCCTCATAACTGCTTCAAGTCTGGGTCCAGTCCTTCCTCGGGTCTCCCCACTTAATAGTCGCTCTAGGTCAGATAGCATCTATCCCATGGATGACAAACTATCTTGATTATCAGTTTGTTGGAAACTTGTATGCTTACACTCTTTCTTTCCAGATTGATCATTGTACATTGATGGACACCTTATGCTGGTTGGTTCTCACTATGTTGATGGATACACCACTCATGCTGACGGATACACCTTAGGTTGGTTGGTTCTTGCTAGGATACACCACTCATGATGTATGTTTTCTCCTTTAGTTAGCCACCGTACACCTATAAGATTTCTTTTCAGGCTTAATATAATGCCCCTACCAGCTCCTATCCTGTTGGCATTATATTTGGAACACATCCTTTTGAACCCATTTAGATACTACCTGGGTTACTATCAGATTGAACAATTCTCCTTTCCTAGTAACCACCCCTATGGTAGGAGAATTCATCTTGTGGATGTGCAGATTCTCCCATGGTCTAGTAAATCTGAGATATGTAAAGAATGACATGGCCTCCTCTAAGTGTAGTGCCTCGCACACCAACAGGGTCCACGTAAATATATAAATGAAATATATATTCACTTATCGATTAGGAGGACACCCTTAGCGATACCTCTTCCTAACTAGGTATCCTATCTTTAGAGCAGTGTTAGCAAAACTTCTTATATGAATCGCCTAACTACTCTTGAGTTGATATAAGTCCCGAGCAGCATTCACTCAGTAGTTGCCCTTAAGTCAGGTTCGATTTGTTCTGCTACCAACATGTCACCTCAATGCTTATTCCCTGCTTTAGAAGATGTAAGTCTACTATGCCTTCTTCCTAGCACAGTTGTTGCACACCTAAAGGAAATACCTTAGGTTGGCTAGCTGTACCCCACAACCAATATGCTATCCCTTTGGATTTTTAAATCTGAGATAGGACAAGTCTGATATAGCCCCTTCTTAGTGGGTCCATTAGACACTGACATGGTCCATAAATAAAATCTATCAAATTTGACCGAGCTCACATCCCCAGTGGATATGCCCTCAATTTAAAATCAAACTAAACAAACAAACTATATCAAATCATATGAAATTAAGATAAAATTAATCTTGACTACTTTTGAGTTGACATAAGTCCCCAATGACATTCACTTAATAGTCACCTTAGGTCAGGTTTGATTTGTTGTGAATCCAACAGATCACCCCAATAGTTGTTCCTCACTTTGGAAGATGTAAGTCTGCTATGGCTTTTTCTTAGCATAGTTGTTGTACACCGAAAGGCAACCCCTTAGGTTGGCTAGCTCTACCCCACAGCCGTTAGACTATCCCTTTGGATTTGTAAACCTAATGTAGGTCAAGGATGATATAGTCCCTTTCTCAGTGGGTCCATCGTACACTGACATGATCCATACATTAACTCAGATTAAATTAAACCCAATCAAATTTTCCCCAATAGAGTTAAATTACACCCTTCTCCTAGTGGGGCCCCAAATCATATATAAATAAGTCAAACAAATAAATCAAATTCAAAACCAACCTCCACAATGGAGCCAAATTAAACCAACTTCCCTAGTAGATTCTAAATCAAAGAAATCCAACCAAATTCTCATCCCCAAAAGATACATCCCCAAATAAATCTATGAAACCAATCTAAAATCCCAATCCCCAGTGGATAGCCTGAACCTGCTTCCCTAGTGAAAGGTTCACATACCCAATCACTTGCAAACTCGAGCCCATATCTCTAGCAGATATGCCTCCACATCAATTAAAATAAAATAAATTAAAGTCAATTCGATCTTAGTCCCTAGTGGATTATAGATTCTTATCACCAACGGATCTTCGTTCCACAAATCATATAATTAAATTAAATTCAAACCTTTTCCCCAATAGATTTTCTTCTTCTATGCCCTCGACATAGACCCCTGACATGTCATGTTCAATGCATGTGTGATCCCCAAGTGGATCTCCCACCATGTCCTTGATATGGAATTCTCATCAAATCTTATTTCTTCTCTTATACACATCTTTAATAGTTCAACCAAAAGCTTTTCAATGTATTCAAATTACATCATCTTAACATTGTAATCAATATTTTATGATTTGTGATGGTGCAAACTAACTTGCAATATCATGCTAAAATATTAGTGTGAATTAACACACTATATTATATTGTAATATATTATGTTATATTATAATTTTGCTATAATATAATATATTATCTAACATTACACCTCATTAGAATCACGTAAAAAGAACAAATAACAAAATTTTCTTAAAATATAAATGATGTTCATTTTGGATGTAAAATTATTTTTTCTATTAGAAATGGTACAAAATAGCATAATTTTGGTGTTGCTTCTTGGTGTAATGAATTTGGCCAAATTGTTCCATCATAACCTTCAAATTAACATTTTTGTTAGTTTTTACCCATTGTATTATAATAAAAGTAAAACATACTAAAATGTACAATAACATTAAGTAACACACCAGCACATTCATATATATGTGAAGTTTTATTGTTATGTACATTATATTTTAATATGCTTTCATATAATATATTATCTTACATTATACCTTAAAATGAATAACTTTATGCAAAAAATTTGGTTGAAAAGTGAACATTAATTTTGGATGCAAAATTACATTCTTTTTATTAAATGACACATCATAGCACACCCCCAATGATATTCCCTAAAGCTTACTTTAAATTTGGCCAAATCCCATCATCTCAACCTATAAATCAGCATTTTTATGAATTATACTAGTGCAAACTCTACTACATCATACTATAACAAACAAAAATATGCTAAACAATAAGTAGTAATACACAATAGTATGTTATAATGCATGATGCTACTTTATGTTATTACATCCTATATTATAATACACTATAACATATTATATTATACTATATTGCATATCACATCACAAGGGATTTCATAAGATAAAAAAATCTTAAAATTAGTCTAAACAATAAAAACTATACATTTTAGTTGCATCACTTACATATTTTAAATTGAAATAATATATTATGATGCCATGCTCTACCTATTATGAATTGGCCAAATTTCACCATTTTAAAATCTAACTCAACATTTTTATAAATAATGCTACTATAGGCTCAACTGCATAATTGTAAAATACTAAAAGAATTTAAAATGTGCAGAACAATATTTTACGATATATGATGTTATACTATGCTACAACATATAATACTTATTTTAAAAATAAAATCTTACATTTTAGACTACAAGTGGCGTAGCACACCTTTGTTTCTACTACCTAATTCCCACTTCAAATTTAACAAATTTCATCATTTGATTTATTAAATGAATATTTTTTTGATTTATATTAATATAGACTATAGGGCACAATACGGTAATATACTAAAACATTTCAAAGCATCTTATAACATCCAAAAACACAACACTACATGCTCAAATATATGATGCTACATTATACAATAATATATTGTATTATAATATGATTTTGGGTATTCAAATCTCTATTTATCAAGGGAAAGTCTATTAAAGACATTTTCTTTAGCTATAATAACTATGTTAGGATTAGGTAATTCTTTAGATATACTCCTAATGACATCATTATTCAAGGTTTAGGGTTTAGGGTTTTATGGTTTAGGGTTTGGGTTTAGGGTTTAGGGTTTAGGGTTTAGGGTTTTAGGCTTTTAGGGTTTAATGTTTAGGGTTTAGGGTTTAGGGTTTAGGCTTTTTAGGGTCTATGGTTTAGGGTTTAGGGTTTAGGGTTTAAGATTTTAGGTTTAAAGTTTAAGATTTTTTTTAACAGAGAATAAATTAAGATTCAACATTTCTTCTTTTCAATTTCATCAACCAAGTAGAACCCTAAGTTTTCTAAGACATAAGCGATGACATAAATAAAAAATGAGCACCCATAGAGCAAATCAAAACCCTAGATAAGTAGAACCATCTCTATTGTAAATACATAGTTACATAAGCATTTAATCGGATTGGTAGTTCTTTAATTTCTCTAATTCCCATTAGAACTAACCCTACCTCTCGAGTAGTGGGATTCACCATTATATCCTCCATCTCTCCCTTCGCTACCACCACAAATGTAACCTTCGTCACTCCTCTAGCCTCTATAACCACCAATGCTCCATCCACCACCTCCATATGAACCAGCACCTCTAAATCCCCCACCACCATAGCGATAACCGCCGCCTCAGTCTACCCCTCCACCTCCAGATCTAAAGTAAGCCTAGTTGATGGCAATGTTCCTATCATTATGTTTCTGCCCATTCTTAAGGTTTAGGGTTCAAGGTTAGTTTAGGGTTTAGGGTTTAGGGTTAGTTTAGGGTTTAGGGTTTTTGGTTTATGGTTTAGGGTTTAGTGTTTAGGGTTTAGGGATTATGGTTTAAGGGCTTAGGGTTTAGGGCTTATGGTTTAAGGTTTTAGGGTTTAGGGTTTAGGGTTTAGGGTTTAGGGTTAAGTGTTTAGGTTTAGGATTTAGGGTTAGTTTTAAGGTTTAGGGTTTAGGGTTTTTTTTTTTGGGTTTAGGGTTTTTTGTTTAATTAAGTAAATCAGTAGGTTTAGGTTTATTTAGTTAATTTGTTATTTATTTGAGCTTATTTTTTATTTTATTTTAATTTTAACTTTATTTAGTTTATTTATTTTAGGTATATTTATTTTAGTTTATATGTTTTATTTAATTTATTTTTAAGTTTAGGTTTATTTTTTAGTTAAGTTTTATTATTATTTTATTTTTAGGTTTAGGTTTTATTTTTTATTTTTAGGTTTAAGTTTTTATTTTATTTTTTTAGGTTTCAGTTTTTATGATTTTATTTTGGGTTTATTTTTAGGTTTTACTTTTTATTTTAGGTGTATGTTTATTTTTAGTTTAATTTATTTTATTTAGTTTAGGTTTATGTTTTATTTATTTTAGTTTAGTTTATTTTTTTTAGGTTTAAGTTTAATTTATTTTGTTTATTTTATTTTTATTTTCGGTTTAGTTCTATTTTTAGTTTAGGGTTTAGGTTTTATTATTTATTTATTTTTAGCTTTACTTTTTTAGTTTAGGTTTTTATATAGTTTTTATTTTATTTTATTTTAGGTTTATTTTATTTTTATTTTATGTTTATTTTATTTACTATATTTTATTTAGGTTTAGGTTCTTTTATTTATTTTATGTTATGGTTTTATTTACATTAGGTTTAGGTTTTTAGGTTTTAGGGTTTAGGGTTTATGGTTTAAGGTTTAGGGTTTAGGGTTTTTGGGTTTATGGTTTTAAGGCTTAGGGCTTAGGATTAGGCTTTAAGGTTTAGGGTTTTTTTTTTTTTTTTTTAGGGAAGCCCATGTAGTGGTATTTTATTGTCACAAAAAGAGGGTTACAAGGTCCTTAAAAGGGGATAAACTCCAGAACTACTGCTCAAAGAGCTACAATTAGCCTAAGGAGTAAATCCCCTATCTAAGCACATCCAAGAGTAAAAGAAAGCATAAAAATAATCAAAATATATAAGATGATTAACATAATAAGCTAAAGTAAGATTAAAGCCAATGCTCTGGAGGATGTGGGAATGCATGATAATATGGAGCAGACACAAAAGAAGGAGAGAGAATCACCTGCAAAGTTATAATAAGAGGGAGATTAGACAGTTAAGGAAATCTGAGACAAAAGTTAGAGGAAAATAACATAATATGAGTATGTTAGTAAGGAATTGTGAAAGAGAAGGCTGGGCTCAATCACATCCTGTTGGGCGGATGCAAGTATGAGCATCCAAACTTCGAAGGGTTACATCACATGAGCTACTACCAACCAATAGGGAGTGAGATCATCACGCGACCATCATAGCCAACAAACTGAGAAGGTAGCACCCAGGTTGTTGATATTCTTGTGAGCTTTATTACCTGCAAACCTAAGAAAAATAATACCTAAAATATATAGGTAATTGCTAAGAGCTGAAGGATAAGGAGTCTCATTCAAGAAAAATATCATCAATATAGTCATCTTGACATGAGAATCATAAACATAAGTGAGTGAGCCATCTTAGCCAGAATCTCGTGAATAGCCATATTCAAGAAAGAAATTAGTTCAGCATATAATCCCTCCATAAGAAAATTATAGAGAGACAACTTGCAAAACCTTAAATAAGTCAATGAGCTTATAATTAACACCATCCCAATCACATGATATGTAAATGAATCTTTTAGTGCGAGAAAAACAACCAGAAAGCAATATAATGTCTTAGCAAGAAAATAGTTAGGCGGCGGCTCAATAAGCGTGGGGCCCCATTCTGAGATAATCCAAATCAACAATCAATCCAGAGAATAAGACAGCAAAAGGCAACAACATCCAAGATAAGAAGTGACTAAATTGGCCATAATGCCATTCTTTCAGAAAAAACTGCTCACAAGACTGCACCAACCAGTCAGAAATGAGGTAGCAGGTGATGCAGATAAGAAAAAATAGGAGATAAATTGCACAATGAAAATAGCCAAAATAGCTAATACAACATTGGAACCATAAAAAAATCAACAAGTGAATTGAAATGAGTCTCAACATTAAAATCCGAAAATAGCAAGATTAAGATGGCGATCCAAGATAGGAAGATACAGACAAATTGGCCATAAAACTCCTCAATCGAGTAGACATGGCAATAATAGATAATCAAATAAATAAAGCATAAAACAATTATCCCGGCGAATCGCAATCACCAAAACCCTCACCATCGTGAATAGGAGCGACTTTGGCATGAGACCCTAAAATTCTACAACCAACAAAGAAAGAGCCAACTGAGGTGACAAGGTAAAATAAAAAGGTAAATCTCCAAGACAAGAGACAACCAAAATAGCAAAAACCAGTTAGCTTGCCATGATGCTACTCATCCAGTATAATCAAAACAATAGATACAAGTTTGACAGAAAAAGGATGAAGTAAACAGTAGCAGAAAAGGTAGATCAATGAATTCCAATGATAGGCATAAAATAAACCAGTAAGGTGGTTCAAAGAAAAATCTACCAAGCAATCAGTAACTTTAATAGAGACTTGTTGTACAAAATAATCCAAAGCCCCAGGGGCAGTAAGGTGGGCATTGATCCAGATTAACCAACCAACAAGGCAGTTAAAGCCAACAAGCTATCCAAGATTCCACCCATAAACATATATCAGTAAAGGGAAGGATAGATAATGAATAGCTCCCCACCATAAGCCTATCCAGTAAGTGACATTCAAAGAAATCAGATCAGTGTCAGAATGCTTATTCACCATAACCCAATTCTGCCAAGGGGAATGACAATAATAACCAGTGGGTTTGTCAATAACCCAATTATGCATATAAGATAAATCATTGAATAATTCCAAGCATAACAAAGAAATGTCCTTCAAGTTATACATGTTCTAATCATAGCAGAAGATGGGAGAACAACAGCAAGGAAAAGCAACAACATCCCAGGTGTTAGCAATCAGCAATCCAGAAAATAGCAGCATGGACCATTTTACAGAGTAAGCAGTGCCCACAATCTCAGCAGATGCACAATGATAATCCCTTGAAAAGCTCCAAACTTGCTGATCATGGGAAGCAAGATCAGAAACATCAAGACTAGTATTGAAAAAAAATAACACAATTTCATTTCTGCAAAGAGATATTAGTGTAGAGATGGGATATCCCAATCAGCAAAATAACAGCAATAAAGAAAATAGCAACCAATAGGTGCTCAATAGCAGTCCTAAGAGCAAACAATTCAGTAGCAGGTTGCTTTGTCACATTAAGCCAATATTGCCAAGGATATTGACAGTCATAATCAGTAGGCATATAGGATAGACCATTGGTTACATATAAGCAGAAGAGTAGAATGGTCTTCAGGATTTTCATGATCTCCTCAAAGAATGAAGGGTGAAAACAATTGTAGTAAAGTCCAACATCAACCCAAATGTTAACAATAAGAGTAGAAATTGAAACAGAAAGAGGAGGGTAAACACAGTAAGAACCAAAAGGAGTAGCCAACAAGGAAATCCATTCCTGCAGGGGATAGAAGAAGACATCATTACCAAGCAAGAATTTTAAGACAATAAAGGTCCAAAACTAGAACTTGCTAAGAAAGTAGTAGGCAAGATGGCAAAAATAGCGAGAGCAGAGAAAGCGGCGAAAAAATGCGACTTGAACCAAAGGGATTAAAACCAAATCAACAAACAAATCAACAAACAACCATGGAAGCAAACCTCCAAAACCCAAAAGTAATTAAGCCCAATCCATTCCGACAAGGATTTTGGACCAAAATAACCATTAAAAGAGACCGGTATTACAATTTCTTCCCTTTGCGGAAAGCATCTTTGAGGTTAGGCATTATATAAGCAAGGAGGAGATATGCAGAAAGTCCGAACGACCAACCAAAATCCTTTGACATAAGTGTTGAAACCTTTATGAAATAGGCCTTTAAGGAGGAAAGAATCCCAAAGAAATACTATAAACATCAAAATAAAAACTGCAACCAGCATAGTGCACACTAATCCGTTGCCTAGAAGCAACATAGGTAGTAGCAATGCTCCAATCCATATTATCAGAGAGAAAAAATTGGTTAAAGATGTTAGTACTAAAATCTAAGCCCATCAAAAGGATAACTTCCTCCCGTGACAATGGTTAATTCTCTCGGGTTTAGAAATGAATGTATCAATGAAATTAAAGTCCCAAGTGGGATTAGGTTATAAAACCATTAAGTAACACAAGTCTCAACTTAGGTTCCAATTCAAGATATTGATGTGCATATAGTTCAACATCTGCCCCATAATATTGTAAATGCCAAAATCAGAATTCTTCCAACTAAAGGAGAAGGGGTAAAGGCAGCAAGTCATGGCAAAGAGCACAAGAAATCAATGATATCTATGAGGAGTACGCATAAAAAACATAAGGAAATATAAAACCAAAAAAAAGGGAGGCGAAGAGGAGAATTAGATTCTGAGGTAAGGAAGTCCAGAATTGTCCAAGTTAACCAGACCACGCAAGTATTTGGGTAATGTAAATTGATCAAAGAAGATGATCTTTAATCTCACCCAAATTTGTAAGGTAATCAGCACAGGCATTACCTTCATGCCAAACATGAGTGATGGTAAAGTTCAGTTGAGAGAGAAGAGCCCTAATTTGCTTGAGGAGATAGTACAAACAAGCGTTGCTCATATTGGTAGAAGTCAAGAGGTCAATCAGTAGAAGAGCGTCCACCTCTATCCAAATATTGAGCCAGCCGTTTTGAAGACAAATTTCTAGAGCATTGTGGACTGCCATAAGCTCAGTATAAGGGACAGTGCTGGAAATAAGGGGATAAGCAAACGCACATAGGGCTATACCCTTAGAATCCCTAAAAATGCCTCCACAACCAAAGCCATTATGAGAGATAGAGCCATCAGTATTAATTGTAATAATATGATCAAGAGGTTTTTTCCAGAAAACCATTCTATCATTTTGATAGTAAGGCTGGTTTGGAAGGTTGAGGCCCATTTATCACACAGATTTACCTTTAAAATGTTTGTGATGAATTAAATTAGCTTTAAATAAGTCACAAATTTTGTTTTAGTTCTACAATAATCCTCATGTGATTCATACTGAATCCCATGATGTTTAGCTTCATTTCGGTCCATCCATATGAACCAAATAAGAGTATTACATTATGATTTTAATATGACCTTTAATTGCATTGTCAAAGTAAACTTCAAGAAGTTGATATAAAGTAAAAGAATAATTAAAATTGACGGTTGAATAGATCGTCATACCAAATCCAAATTTTAGAGGCAATAGCCCCATTAACAAAAACATGGTTAACATTCTCAATATGAGAACAACATTGACATTTAGAGGGTAAATAAAACCCTTTACCCCACAACAAAGAGTCAACAGAATAAAGTTTTTAGGATACGCCAGAACAGAGTAAGAGGGGATATTGTTATTCCAAATTTTGGAGAACATAATAGAAGAATCGAGTGTCTTTAGTGTGAAGCCACACATTTTAAGGTTGAAATCCCCATTATGAGATAGCTTAAAGATAACTGATCATGATTGTTAAGAGTGATAGGAATATTAGTAATCATATTTAAGAAAGTGGAAGGAATAGAATCAAGAATCTTACTAGTGTTCCACTTGTGGTTTTGCTAATGAATTAACTCTAATAGCGAAGTGGAGTGAGTGTAAGTCATCAATGGATCCACAACCACTCCAGCTTGTCTTGCCAAAAGAAGGAATTGCCGAGTTTATGCCCCAAAAATTAAGGATTCTGATCCCATTTGAGAACAAAGTCTTCTCCACATAAGAGAATCACCCATTTAAAGGGACAAATGAGAGGATGTTTACGGCAATATTTAGAAGTCATGAAATTCGCCCAAAGACTATTTTGCTCCTAAAATTCCACCAAAGTTTGTAGGAGAAGGCATTGATAACTTCTTTGATGGATTTACATCCCAGATCTCCCTCTTCAAGAGTACCACAACTTTTAGACCAAGATGACCAGTGCATTCTTTTAGAGGAGGTATTGGTTCCTTAGAAAAATTTGTTTAAGAGACACACAATTCTATTGATGGTAGAGTTGGTAAGCACAATGGTTTGAAGAAGGTATATAGGCATGGAATTTAGAGTGCTATTGATCAAGGTAAGCCTACCACTGAAAGAGAGTAAATGAAATTCCCAAACCGAAAGTTTGTTAGAAATTTTCTGAATTAGATCATCAAAAAGGTGTGATCTTTTTTGGCCTTTAAAAAAGCGAGCCCCAAGGTAATTAAGAGGGAGTTGATTTTGCTTAAAATTAGTAATTCGGATATTTGGTGAAGTCTATTAGGAGGAATCATAGTTGAAGGAATAAAGCGCATTTTCCTTCATTAAGAAAAAGACCAACACTTTACCAAAATCATTTAGAGATTCTTAATGGTTTTAACATGTTGAAGGGAGCCGCAGCAGAAGATAATGAAATCATCCAAAGCTAAGATGAGAAATAGGGAAACCTCCATGAGTTTTAAAAGACATATTAGGATTATTAGCAAAAAAGATCGTTAAGGCTGACAGTGTATTCAATAGGATAAAAAAGAGAAGGTGATAGTGGGTCACCTTCCCTCAAACCATGGCTAGAAGGAAAGAAACCTATGGACTCACCATTCATGATAACCAAAACTAGACATTCGCGTGATACACCTTTTATAATATAAAATTATCGAAAACCAAACAAAAAAGATTTGAAAGAGAAAATCCCATGAGAGATTGTCAAAGGCTTTAGCAATGTTCAATTTGAATAAGATGTTGCCACCTATAGAAGGGACATCAATGTCATGAACCAGCTCTTAAGCAAGAAGAATATTATCTGATATTGCTCTGTGTTTAACAAAACCAGTTTGATTTGGGGAGATGATTTTAGGAAGCAAAGGGCTAAGCCTATTACTTATTAATTTAGCAATGAGTTTTTGAAAAAAGGTGCAAAGACTAATCGGTCTAAAATCGCCCCAAGATTCAGGATTGTTAGTTTTGGAAATGAGGATAATAGAAGTGATTGAAAAGTATTTGGGAATAGGATTACCATCAAAGAAATCAACAAAGATCAACTAAGTCGTTTTAACAAATGGCCAACAATGCAAAAGAAGTGTCAGATACCCGCCAAAGAATGAGTCGTTCATGTTCTTAAGAGTATTACTAATCTCCTTCGAAGGACACATAGTGAGTAAATGATTATCCTCACCGTTAATCATAGGGATAAGATGGGTGTTTGATAAAGTTCCCAAAGAACGGATTAGAATTTAATAAGGTTTGGAAATGATGTATGACAGAATCCTTAATATCATTGTTATCGGTTATCCATTCACCATTAGAGTTCTTAATTTTCTTAATCGAGTTTAAGGCTTTTCGTTTATTACAAATGGCATGTAAATACCTAGGCCACCATCGAATATGTTTGCTGCTTTTGACGCTAATAGGTTTCTTCCATGTTTTGATAATTAACCAAGTTATTCTTGGCAATGTTCAACTCCTCAAGTTTATCGGGATCCTGAGACCTCTTCAAGAGAACAAACCTCTTGTTCCATAGCTTTAAGATTTGTGAAAAGGTTTTTAAAAATGTGTTTGTTCCACCAATTGAGATTTTGTTTAAGTCTTTTGAAGCCAAAGATGAGTCATACCTTTAATAGAATTATCCGGGAAAATAGGGGCCATCCAATTAGTGAGAGCGACATTGATGAAGTCACTATGTTGAGTCCACATATTTTGAAATCTGAAAGGAGAGGGAGTAGACGGGTTAGGGGTGGATTTTTGAAGGAAATCAAAAGAGGAGCATGGTCAGACAAAGTTCTGCTCAAATGCTCAACAGTGGTAGTAGGCCACTGATTGATCCAATGAGAATTAAAGAGGGTCCTATCAAGACACTGCCAAAGTCTGTAGCACGTGAAGTTAGACCTGAAACCAATGTCATCGATTGCAATCAAGGATCATATTTGAGAAGTCCTCCATGGAATGAAGGTTAGGAGAACATCCTCCCTTCTTTAACTAGCTATGATAGTATTGAAATCACCGCCAACCAACCGGAAGGTTAGAGGAAGCAAAGGTGCGTAAGTGATTCCAAAGGATGTTCCTACCAGCTCTATTATAAAAAGCATAGATAAAAGAGCCAAAAGCTGATAAGTCACCTAAGGAGATTTTGACATAACCAATAGGTCAAGATCATCAATGATGGAAATGGTAATGGAGTTGTGCCAAAAGCACCAAATTTTATTATTAAGATTGAAGAAGAAATTATGAAAACCAAGGGATCTAGCGTCAAAAGCAATCTTAGAAGGATTAATGAAAGGTTCAATAAGAATAAGTAACTTGATATTATGAACACGACAAAGACTCCTAACACGATTGCGGACAGGAAGAGACCCACAACCCCGGATATTCCAAATAAGAAAATTAATCATAAGGGGATAACCAAAAGGGAAAAGGAAAAAAGAAAGGAAAGAGAGGAGAGAAATGATGACACATTACTTGTGTGGGGTGAAAGAAGAGCGAGTGGTTCTAGTGAGGTTATTATTAGAAAATTTTTCTTTGTAGGGTTTTTTGTTTTTTACAATTTGAAAGGGTCTATCAAAATCCAAATTATCTCCATTAGAAAGTGATTGATTTTTGGGTTCTAGAATAGTAGAAGAATCTATCAATGTTTTAGAAGAGGGGATTTCACCTTCTTCCGTATCGGATAGAGTGTGAGAAATTGGGTTCAATTGATTATCAATCAAGGGAAATAGATGGGAAGTTGCACCATTCATAATACAAATATCTTTCTCAATATGTTCTGAAGCCATAGGGTCATCATTGTTTTGGTCCATTATATGATTCCCATTCAAATTATTTAATTGGGTGTCCAATATAAGGCTACCATTCAGATTTTTAGTAGGATTTAAATGAAGCAAAGAACTATCATGGGAAACTAGATTATTAATAGCAGGGGTGAGGTTAGGTAAATTGCCATTGGTATCATCACACCCCTCAGTGGTTGTTTTAGTACCAAGGTCAGAGTGTTTTCCACTAGACAGATCAGTAGGAGGTGTAGGGAGGAGAGGTTCTTTTTGAGTATTTTTAGGCACATATGCTAGAGTATTAGTTTTCCCAGTTCCATTAATGATATTCATATGCTGTGGTAATTTTTTTCAGAGATTAGGATGAAGCACAAAGCATTATGAGTTATCGTACCCGTGAATCTTGCAGTGACTGCAAAAGACAGGAAAATTTTTGAATTTGACTTTTTGACTATATCCAAATTTTTTGGAGCCAATCCAAACCTCTTTGGGATATTTTTTTTGTGATGTCTATCTCAACGAGAATATGAGTGATAGATGGCCTAGATCTAGTGGCCATTGCTTGGTCTATTTGGAGAGGCCTACCAAAAAGGCCACCAACAGCAAACAAAACTTGATGAGTGACATAATGTATTTGCATGTTAGGAAATGCAAGCCAAAGAGGGACAATGGGAGATTCCTCTTTAACATCAAAGAGGGGCTACCATTTCAATAGCCACATTTAACAATTATGCACAAAGTAAGAATGACGAGTGAAAACCCGCGAGTAATCTAATTCATTTGAGAGTTGAATAAGAATGTGACGGGGATCGATTAGCCCGATAGAGAAAGTCCTCGATAATTTTAAACTATGAAAGAAAGAGCGAATATTATCAAGAGTCAGGCATCTAAGGGAGAATTTACCCACCAACGCGAACTCGAAGGGCTTAGCAAGTTTCTCAACATCCTCGACCAACACATCGCAATCCACGATAAGATGTTGAAATGAGATTAACTGAAGCATTCGAGCTAGAGATCTTACCAGATAAAGCATCTTTGAATGATTTAACAATAGGTGCATTAACAGGAGCAATTGAATCCATAAAACCTGTAGAGTCGGAGAGCAAAGTTGGTGCCGACGCGTCGAGAGGCGACGGGCCGGGATTCGCAGAGACCAGAGCCTCCGCCATTGCTCTAATCCAAGGACGTCACATAGGAGCCCGACAGTTGCCTGAGAAGCACGCAGAGAAGCGCCAACCGAGAATGGCCAATCCACCGAAACGCAAAATTGCCGAGAGGAGCCATGAGGGGAGAGGTTTTGGTTTGTGGTTTTAAGGTTTGTTGGGTTATGTTTAGTTTAGGTTTATTTTAGAGTTAGTTGGGTTTAGTGTTTAGTTTAGGGTTTAGTGTTAGGGTTTAGGGTTTAGGAGTGGGTTAGTAAGGTTTAGTGGATTTAGTGTTTATGATTTATGGTTTAGGTTTAGTGGTTTAGGTTATAGTGGTTAGGGTTTATTATGGAGTTAGTGGTTTGGGTTTATGGTTTAGGGTTGTATGTTTAGGGTTTAGGGTTTAGGGTTTTTTCTTTAAAGTAAGTAAACCGGTAGGTTTAGGTTTATTTAGTTTATTTAGTTTATATTTATTTATATTAGTTTATTTTATTTTTAATTATTATTTAGATTTTATATTAGCAATACGTAATTTTAGGTTTTATTTTATTTATTTAGTTTAATTATGTTTAGTTTATTTAGGTCAGGTTTAGGATTTTTATTTTAGTTTAGGTTTAAGTTTATTTTATTTTGTTTATTTTAGCTTTTATTTTATGAGGTTTAGGTTTTAATTTTATATTTTTAGGTTTATGTTTTATTTAGTTTTATTTTATTTTTGGTTTATTTTAATTTTATATATTAATTTTATTTTATTTAAATTTTTATTTTAAGTTTATTTTATTTAGTTTAGTTTAGGTTTTATTTATTTCATTTTAGATTGTTTTTTATCTCTTTATTTTACATTTAGGTTTAGGTTTAAATTAATGTTTAGATTTGGTCTTTTTATTTTATTTATTTATTTTATTTATAGGTTTATGTTTATTTATTTATTTTATGTTTTATTTAGTTTAGTTTGGTTTTAGGTTTAGGGTTTAGTGCCTGGGGTAGGGTAGGGTCCGTGGTGTAGATGTAGGGTTTAGTGTTTGGTTTAGGGTTTAGGTTTGGTAAGGTCAGGGTTTTAGGGTTTAGGGTTTTCTTAAGGTTTAGTGTAGGGTCAGTGGCCTAGGGTTTAGTCACTTTTAAGGTTTAGGGTTTAGGGTTAGGGTTTTTTTAAAAAATTAAGTAAACTGACACGTTTAGGGTTAATTAGCTTATTTAGTTTATTTTTTATTTATTTTAGTTTACTTTATTTTTTATTTTTATTTAGGTTTATTTTAATATTATTCAGTTTAATTTATTTATTTTAAGTTCATTTACTTTAATTTATGTTTTTTTTAGTTTAGTTTTCATGTTTAAGTTTAGGTTTATGTTTATTTTTGGAGTTTAGTTTTATTTTTTATTTTATTTTTTAGGTTTAGGTTTTATTTTATTTTTTCTCTTGGTTTAGGTTTTAGGTTTTTGTTTTAGATTTATGTTTATGTTTTATTTTATATTTTCGGTTTAGGTTTATTTTTAATTTTTTTTTTATTTAGGGTTTGGGTTTAGGTATAGGTTTAGTTTATTTTAAGTTTAGGTTTAGGTTTTATTTATTTTAGTTTAGTTTATTTTAGTTTAGGTTTAGGCTTATTTTATTTTTATTTTTGGTTTAGGTTTTTTTTTATAGTTAAGGGTTTAAGTTTTAATTTTTATTTATTTTTAGGTATTATTTTTATTTTATTTCTTAGGTTTAGGTTTTTATTTAGTTTTTGTTTTATTTTATTGTAGGTTTATTTTAAATTTATTTTAGGTTTAGTTTTTTTATTTAAGTTTTTAATTTTTTTCAGTTAGTTTAGGTTTTTATTCATTTTATTTTAGTTTAGTTTTTATTTTTTATTTTATTTTATTTTAGGTTTGGGTTTATGTTTTAGTTTTGTTTTTTATTTTTTTATTTCTTATTTTATGTGGGATTCAATTTTTTTATTTATTTTATTTTTAGGTTTTATTTAGTTTAGGTCTAGGTTTTTAGCTTTTTATGGTTTAGGGTTTAAGGTTTAGGGTTAGTTGAGGGTTTAGGATTTAGGGTTTGGGGTTTAGGGTTTAGGCTTTTAGGGTTTTTGTTTTAGGGTTTAAAGTTTAGGGTTTAGGGTTTTAGGATTCAAGGTTTAAGTTTTAGGGTTTAGGTTTTAGGTTAGGTTGTGTTCTAGTTAGGGTTTTGGTTTTTTAAGAGAACAAATCAGACTCAACATTTCTTCTTTGATTCACAACCAAATAACACACCAAGTTTTCTAAGACATAAGAGATGACATAGATAAATGAGCATGCATGAGTAAATCAAAACTTTAGATAGCTGAATCTCTACTATAAGACACTCCATAAGCGCAGATGGATTACCATTCTCAGTAGTTTCTCCCCAGAACCATCCCATTTCGTGGGATCCACCATTATATCCTTGCCACCACCATGATTATAACCTCAGCTCCTCCCGCTTCAAAACCACCACTGACCTCCATCTCCATTTTTATGGTTTAGGGTTTGTGGTTTTAGGGTTTAGGTTATCTTTGGGTTTAGGATTAGTTTAGGGTTTAGGGTTTAGGGTTTTAGGGTTTAGGGTTTAGGGTTTAGGTTTTATGGTTTAGGATTTAGGGTTTTTTAGGGTTTAGAGTTTAGTGTTGTAGGTTTAGGGTATGGGGTTTATGGTTAGTTTTTTTTTTTTATGGAAACCCCATGTAGGGGTATTTTATTGCCATAAAAAGAGGATTATAAGGTCCTTAAAGGGGATAAACTCCATAACTACTTCTCAAAGAGCTACAATCAGCTTAAGGAGTAAATCCCATATCTGAGTACATCCAAAAGCAAAAGAAGACATTAAAGCGATCAAAAGATACAAGTTGATTAACATAATAAGCCAATGAAAGATTAGGGCCAATGCTCTGGAGGATGTGAGAATGCATGACAATATGGAGCAAACTTGTAAGAGGACAAGAGAGAATCAAGCAAAATTATAAAGAAAGAGATTAGGTTCCTGGGGTTTATTAGTAGAGCTTAGGGTTTAGAGTTTAGGGTTCATGATTTAGGGTTTAGGGTTTAGGGTTTTTTTTTTTAAAAAAATTATTAAACTGGTAGGTTTAAGTTTATTTAGTTTATTTTATATTTATTTTATTTTATTTATTTTTATGTAGGTTTATTTTTTATATTTATATAGTTTAGTTTATTTATTTTAGGTTTATTTATTTTAGTTTAGGCTTTTTATTTTAATTTATTTTTTAGGTTTAGGTTTAGGTTTATGTTTATTTTATTTTATTTTATATGTTTAGGTTTTTTTTATTTTAGGTTTAGTTGGTTTTATTTTATTTTTTGGGTTTAGTTTTAGGTTTTATTTTTGGTTTATTTTTAAGTTTTATTTAGTTTAGGGTTTAGGTTTAGTTTATTTTAGGTTTATGTTTAGGTTTTATTTATTTTAGTTTAGTTTATTTTAGCTAAGGTTTAGGTTAATTTTATTTTGTTTATTTTAAGTTTAAGTTCTTTTTTTTTTACTTTAGGGCCTAAGTTTTATTTTTAATTTATTTTTAGGTTGATTTTTTAGGTTTGGCTTTTTATTTAGTTTTTATTTTATTTTATTTTTGGTTTATATTATTTTTATTTGACATTTTGTTTTTATTTTCTTTAAGTTTTTTATTTTGTAGTTTAATTTAGGTTTTATTTATTTTAATTTTTAGTTTTATTTTTTATTTTATTATTTTTTAGGTTTAGGTTTGGTGTTAGTTTAGGTTTTATTTTATTATTTTTATTTAGGTTTAACTTTTTTATGTAGTTATTAGGTTTAGGTATAGGTTTTAATTTTTGGTTTAGGGTTATTGGTTTAGGATTTAGGGTTTGGGGGTTTGGGTTGGATTAAGGGTTTAGGTTTGTGGTTTAGGGTTTATGGTTTGTGGATTTATGGTTTAGGGTTTTTTTGTTTAGGTTTGGTTTTGTGGGTCCAGGGTTCACTTTAGTTTAGTAGATGTTTTGGTTTTTTTAATTAGAACAAATCTGATTCAACATTTATTCTTTTGCTTTTAGTCTGGTTTATGATTTTTATTTTTTTTAATAGAGAATAGATTCAGATTCAACATTTCTTCTATTTGATTTTTAGTTTATGGTCAAGGTTCTGCCCATTCTCAAGGTTTAGGATTAGGTTTAGGCTTATTAGGTTTTATGGTTTAGCCATTTTAGGATTTAGGGTTGGGTTGGATTAGGGTTTATTTAGGATTTGTTATTTCTTTAGTGTTTGTGGTTTAGGGTTTAGGGTGGTTTATGCTTTTAGGTTAAGGTGGATTAGATTTAGGGTCAGGGTTTAGGGTTTTAAAAAAAAAGCAAACCAGTAGGTTTAGGTTTATTTATTTTATTTTTATTTATTTTTTATTTTATTTATTTAGTTTTATTTATTTATTAAGTTTATTTATTTTAGTTTATGTTTTATTTTAGTTTATTTTTAATTTTGGTTTAGTTTATTTTATATGAGTTTAAGTTTATTTTATTTTAGGTTTATGTTATATTTTTTTTATTTTAGGTTTAGATTTATGTCATTTAGTTTTTAGGTTTAGTTTGATGTTTATTTTAGGTTTATTAGGTTTATTTTTAATTTTAGGTTAATGCTTAGGTTTAATTTATTTTAGTTTAGTTTCTTTAGTTTTGGTTTTTATTTTATTATTTATTTTATTTTATTTTAGGTTTTATTTTTTTTTTTATTTAGAGTTTAGGTTTTTAATTTAGGGTTTAGGTTTTATTTATTTTGTTTTATTTTTAGGAATATTTTTAGGTTTAAGTTTTATTTAATTTTATTTTATTTTATTTTATTTCACGTTTAGTTTTAATTTATTGGTTTTTATTCTTAGGTTTATTATATTTAGTTTAGTTTTATTATATTTTAGCTTTTATTTTTATTTTTATTTTATTTTATTAGGTTTTTTTTTAGTTTAAGTTTTTATCTTCTATTTTTAATTTTATTTAGGTTTAGGTAGGTAAGTTTATTAAGATTTTAGGTTTATTTAATTTATTTAGTTACTTTAGGTAGCAGGGTGGTTGGGTGTGGTTTAGGGGTAGGTTGGTTAGCTTTGTGGTAGAGTTTAGCATTTGTGGTTTAGGGTTGGGTTAGGTGGGTTTATTCTTGAGTAGCATTTAGGGCTCAGGTTTAGGGCCTAGGGTAGGTGGGTGGGTATTTTAGTAGGATTACTTTTTTGTTTAGGGTGGTTTTAAAAAATTAAAAAAGGTTTATTTATTTTATTTTTTTATTTAGTTTAGTTATATTTTTAAGTTTATTTATTTTAGTTTTATATGTTTAGTTAAGTTTTTTTTTTTAGTTATATATTTTTATTTTATTTTTTAAGTGCATTTTGAGGTTTAGGTTATTATTTTGTGTTTTTTAGGTAATTTAGGATTTTATTTTAGGTTTAGTTTTAGGTTTTATTTTCTAGTTTAGGTTTTGGTTTATTTTTAATTTATTTTTTATGTTTAGGTTTTATTTTTATTTTTTAAGTTTACACTTATGTTTTTAATTTATTTTTTAGGTTTAGGTTTTAGGTTTTTTTTAAGTTTATTTTTAGGTTTTATTTTTGAGTTTAGGTTTAGGTTTATTTTTAGTTTATTTTATTATATTTAGTTGAGGTTTAGGTTTTATTTCTCTTAGTTTATTTTATTTTATTTTAGGTTAAGTTTACTTTATTATTATTTTAGGCATATTTTTTCAATTTTATTTTAAGTTTTATTTTTTATTTATTTTCAGGTTTTGGTTTTTATTATTTTTTATCTAATTTAATTTTAAGTATATTTTATTTTTATTTTATGTTTAGTTTTGATGTTATTCAAGTTTTTAATTCTTAGTTTTATTTTATTTTTTAGTATAGTTTATGTTTTTATTTATTTTATTTTAGTTTAATTTTAATTTTATATTATTTTATTTTAGTTTAGTAATTAGGTTTTATTTTATTTTATTTTATTTATTTTATTTTATTTTAAATTTTTTAGTTATATTTATTTTATTTTATTTTTAAGTAGGTATTTGGAGTGGAGGGAGGTTTATGGTTTGGTAGGAAAGGGGTTTAGTGAGGGCCCAGGGTAGGTTAAGTTTTAGTGTTAGAGAGGCTTGTGGGCTCAGGGTAGCTTTGTTTAGGGTTTAGGTGATTTTTGATTTATTTAGGGTTTAGGTTTAGTTTAGGGTTTAGGTTTAAGTTTAGGGTTTAGGGTTTAGGGTTAGTTTAGGGTTTAGTTTAGGATTTATTTAGGGTTTATGGTTTAAGGTTTACATTTTTTTTTAAGTAAATCATTAGGTTTATTTATTTAATTTATTTAGTTTATTTTATTTCAGTTTTAAATTTAATTTTATTTAGTTTGTTTTTATTTGTTTAGTTTTATTTTACTTATTTTGTTTATTAATTTTAGATTTGGTTTTTGATTTTAGTTTAGTTTATAGGTTTAGGTTTAGGTTTATGTTTATTTATTTTTGTTTTATTTTTATTTTATTTTTTAGGTTTCAGTCTTATTTTTACATTTAGGTATAAGTTTAGGTTTTAGGTTTATTTTTAGGTTTTATTTTTATGTTCAGTTTAGGTTATTTTTTTAAATTATTTTATTTTATTTAGTTTTGGGTTAAGTTTAGTTTATTTTAGGTTTAGTTTAGGTTTTATTTAATTTAGTTTAGGTTTATGTTTATTTTATTTTAGTTTTTATGTTTTTTATTTAGTTTAGTTTAGGTTTATTTTATTTATTTTTAGTTTATTTTTATGTTTATTTTTTGGTTTAGCTTTTATTTAGTTTTATTTTATTTTATTTTAGGTTTATTTTATTTATTTTTTTTTAGTTTTTTAGGTTTAGTTTTTATTTTATTACTTTAGATTTTATTTTTATTTTAGGTTTTAAATTAGGTTTAGGTTTATGTTTAAATTTTAATTTTTATTTTATTTTATTTTAATTTATTTATTTTAGGTTTTCTTTTATTTTATTTTTAGGTTTATTTAGTGAGTTTAGCTAGGTTTAGGGTAGGGTAATTGTGGTTTAGGATTTTAGGATAGACATAGGGTTTAGTTGGGTAGCCAGTTTAGTTTTGGTATGCTTAGGATTAATGCATAGGGATCAAGGTTTATTTAGTTTAGGGTTTTTTTAGTGTTTACAGCTTTAGATTTTAGGGATTTTAGAATTTGGGGTTAACAGGGTTTGGTTTGGGAGGTTTTGTTTTAGGGTTTAGGCTTTTTAGGGTTTATGGTTTAGAGTTTAGGGTTTAGGGTTTTAGGATTTAGGGTTTAGGGTCTAGGGTTTAGGGTTAGGGTTAAGGTTAGGGTTTAGGTTTTAGGGTTTAGGGTTTACGGTTTAGGGTTTATGGTTAGGTCACGATTTATAGTTACAATTTAGGGTTTAGGTTTAGGTTTAGTTTAAGGTTTTTTTTTTTGGGAAACCCCATGATGCTGGGTATTTTATTGCCACAAAAAAAGGGTTACAAGATCCTTAAAGGGATAAACTCAACCATCTCAAGAGCTACAATCACCAAAGGAGTAAATCCCCATCTAAGTACATCCAAGAGCAAAAGAAAACATTAAAGCAATCAAAAGATACAAGATGATTAACATAATAGCTAAAGGAAGGTTAAGGCCAATGCCTGATGGTTGTAAGAGCTTGGTAATATGGAGCAAACCCAAGATAAAAGAGAGAAACACCCGCAGTTATAATGAGAGAGAGATTAGAACGTTAAGGTAAAGTAAAAAAGGTGAAGGAAACAATATAATATGAGTATGATAATAAGGAAATGTGATAGAGAAGGCTCAAGCTCAAACACACCATGTTGAGGAGTATGAGCATCCAAACTCAAGGGTTACATCACATGAGCTACTACAGAACCAAAAAGGAGTGAGAACATCACAACCATCATAGCCAACAAACCTATGAGAAGGAAGCACCCAGTTGTTGATAATCATGTGAGCTTTATTACCTGACCAGTCCCAGATTAGAAAAACTGGGAGTCCAAAAAATTTCCATATGAGAATCGAGAAATAAGACAAGATAACCAAGAGTAAAGACCAAAGAAGTGCCCAAGACAACAAAGCCAAGACATGAATGGGCAGCATAAAGATTGCATTCCAGGACAGATCCCCAAGATAAAAAGATAGTAGCAGAGCATAAGCCATTTAGGTCCCAGTTGGGAATAGAAACAATAAGGGTAATGTAGATCGCAGCATCGAGATAATGATACCCGAGAAATTGCAAGGGCACTCGAGAAATAAAACTCAACAACAAAATAGCTAGTGCAACAGAAATACAAATTAGGATCCACATTAGAATCCAGAAAAATAAGACAACACATAACCAAGATTAAAAAATAGCCAAGGCAGCAGTAGCCAAGATAGCCATGGCCAAGATAGCAAGGGACAACATAGTACAATAATTCAGGAAATCCACAGCCCAGACACCAATGACCAAAACAAATAGAGACAAGATAACTGGACAAGCATACAAATTGAAACCCTTAATCATATTCAAAGCAAAGACAACCAAACACAAGAAAAACTACTGTGTTGAGCAAAGACAGTAATCGAGATCCAATCAGAGAGCTAATCCCAACAACAGAGAGGTTATTGCTAGATTGGAACCCACCAGCAAAAGGATCAAAAATTGTATTCAAATGAAAAACATCATTAGAATCCAGACAAAATAATATAACAGGTAACCAAGGCAAAAACCAGCTGAAAAGAACAAATAGGGCAAAACCATCCAAGCCTCTCAATCGAAAGTAGACAATGCCATAGTTAATAGCCAAGAAGATATAACATAGGAATAAGTATCTTGAAGAATCCGCATAACAAACACCAAAAAACCTTAGACAATCAAGACAACAAAAACCAGCTAGCTTGCCATAAAACCAACCATCCAGGATAAACATTGCAATTGATACAAGTTTAACGGGGTTCAAAATAAAACCAACCAAGCAATCACCAACATCTTGCTGAACAAAACAAACCAAAACCCAAGAAACAGGTTGTAGAGTATTAATCCAGTGCAGCCAACAACCAAGGCAGTTAATATCAACAAGCTGGCCAAGAATCCACCACAAAAGCATATATAAAGATAGGGTGGGGAAGAAAACTCCCCACCACAAGCCAATCCAATAAGGGACATTGAAAGCATTAGGTGGATGATTAGTCACATTAATCCAGACTGCCAAGGATAAGAGCTGGGGAAGACCAAAAGAACCCAAGAGAAGCAGGGAAAAGAGAAACAAAGAAAAAAGGGTAAACACATAAAAAAACTAAAAAAGAAAGGCCAACATGAAAGCCCATTCCTGCAGGGAGCAAGATAAGACCAAAGCCCCAATCTCAGAAGCTTCCTGCATAGAAAGGTTCTCTTGAATATAACAACCAGTAACAATCTGAAGAAACTCCATCCAGGGAAGAAAATAAACAGTACAAATAAGAGTTACATAAAAGGTTAACCAAGAAGTACTATCAAAGTTTTGCACAATGATAATTCTACCATTAATGGTAAGGAGGTCAACAGCAACCTGTGAGAAAGCCTGCAAAGAACATCCATAGCAGGTGGAAGAAAAGAAGAAAGCACCCCACAGCAAGATCCCACCAAAGAGACCCTACTAAAACAGGAAATGGATTCTAGAAAGAGCTTTGTAAGGGGGTCCAGTTACGATAAACACAGCCAAGATAATAAGTATCAACAAAAAGGCCAAATAGCCTCTTCATGCACAGAAGTAAATTAAAATATAATTCCCAGAAGTAATAGAAAACTGTCAGCTCCATGCTAGAATCAAAGAGAATATGGGAGACAATTAGCATATCAAAAACCAGCCAGCAGTCATTATCAGTTAGGATCCAATAACCTAACAGTAAATCTTCAAGATCCCAAGTGGAATTGCAATTATAAAACTAGTAACAGGTAACACAAAGCTCAACTGGGTTCCAATTCAAGAGATTGATGTGCATATAGTTCAACATCTACCCCATAATATTGTAAATGCCAAAAACATAGATCTTCCAACTAAAGGAGAAGAGGTAAAGGCAGCAAGTCATGGTAAAGAGCACAAGACAGTAATGATATCTATGAGGAGTATCCATAAAGAACACAAGGAAACAAAAAACCAGAAAAAAAGGAAGACGAAGAGGAGAATTAGATTCTGAGGTAAGGAAGCCTGGAATTGTCCAAGTTAACCAAACCACACAACTATTTGGGTATTGTAAATTGATCAAAGAGGATGATACTGTCTTCTCAATCTGCATTAGCAAGGTAATCAAGAGCATTACCTTCACGCCAAACATGAGTGATGGTAAAATTCGAGAGAGAAGAGCCCTAGTTTGCTTGAGGAGGTAGTACAAACAAGCATTGCTCATATTGGTAGAAGTCAAAAGGTCAATCAGTAGAAGAGCGTCCACCTCTATCCAAATATTGAGCCAGCCATTTTGAAGACAAATTTCAAGACCTTTGTGGACTGCCATAAGCTCAGTATAAGGGACAGAAGTGGAAATAAGGGGATAAGCAAATGCACATAGGACTATACCCTTAGAATCCCTGAAAATGCCTCCACAACCAGAGCCATTATGAGAGACAGAGCCATCAGTATTAATTTTAATAATATGATCAAGAGGTTTTTTCCAAAAAACCATTCTATCATTTCGATAGTAAGTCTGGTCTGGAAGGTTGAGGCCAAGTTTATTGGCAACAGATTTACCTTTAAAATGTATGTGATGAATTAAATTGGCTTTAAACAAGTCACAAATTTTGTTTTTAGTTCTAGTAATAATCCTCATGTGATTCATACGAATCCCACGATGTTTAGCTTCATTTCGATCCATCCATATGAACCAAATAATAGTAATGGTTATTATGATTTTAATATGACCTTTAATGATATTGTTAAAGTAAACTTCAACAAGTTGATATATAGTAAAAGTACAATTAAAATTGAAAGTGTTGAATAGATCATCATACCAAATCCAAATTTTAGATGCAATAGCCCCATTAACAAAAACATGGTTAACATTCTCAATATGGGAACAACATTGACATTTAGAGGGTAAATAAAACCCTTTACCCCACAACAAAGAGTCAACAGGAATAAAGTTTTTAGGATACGCCAAGTTAGAATAGAGTAAGAAGAGGGGATATTATTATTCCAAATTTTGGAGAACACAATAGAAGAATCCTGAGTGTCTTTAGTGTGAAGCCACACATTTTTAAGGTTGAAATCCCCATTATGAGATAGCTTAAAGATAATCTGATCATGATTGTTTGGAGTGATAAGAATATTAGTAATCATATTTAAGAAAGTGGAAGGAATAGAATCAAGAATCTTACTAGTGTTCCACTTGTGATTTTCCGTAATGAATTAACTCGATAAGTGGAGTGAGTGTAGAGTAAGTCATCAATGGATCCACCACCACTCCAGCTTGTCTTGCCAAAAGAAGGAATTACCAGAGTTTATGCCCCAAAAATTAAGGATTCAGCATCCCATTTGACAGAACAAAGTCTTCTCCACACGAGAATCACCCGATTTAAAGGGACAAATGAGAGGATGTTTACCCTGGCAATATTTAGAAGTCATGAAATTCGCCCAAAGACTATTTTTGCTCTAAAATTCCACCAAAGTTTGTAGGAGAAGGCATTGATAACTTCTTTGATGGATTTACATCCTGCACCTCCCTTCGAGTACCACAACTTTTAGACCAAGATGACCAGTGCATTCTTTTAGAGGAGGTATTGGTTCCCAAGAAGAATTTGTTTAAGAGACGCTCAATTCTACTGATGGTAGAATTGGTAGGCACAATGGTTTGAAGAAGGTATATAGGCATGAAATTTAGAGTGCTCTTCATCAAGGTAAGCCTACCACCGAAAGAGAGTAAATGAAATTCCCAAACCAAAATTTTGTTAGAAATTTTCGAATTAGATCATCAAAAGGTGTGATCTTTTGGCCTTTAAAAGTGGAGCTAGGTAATTAAGAGGGAGTTGATTTTGTTTAAAATTAGTAATTCTGATATTTGGTTAAGTCTATTAGAGGAATCTTAGTTGAAGGAATAAAACCGCATTTTCCTTCATTAAGAAAAAGACCACTAACTTTACCAAAATCATTTAGAAGGTTCTTAATGGTTTTAACATGTTGAAGGGAGCAAGGTAAAGATAATGAAATCATCAAAGCTAAGATGAGAAATAGGGAAACCTCCATGAGTTTTAAAAGACATATTAGGATTATTAGCGAAAAGATCGTTAAGGCTCCTAGATAGGTATTCAATAGCGATGATAAAAAGAGAAGGTGATAGTGGGTCACCTTGCCTCAAACCATGGCTAGAAGGAAAGAAACCTATGGACTCGCCATTCATGATAATCGAAAACCAGACATTCATGATACACCTTTTTATAATCCGTATAAAACTATCAGAAAAACTAAACAAATTCATGATTTGAAAGAGAAAATCCCATGAGAGTTTGTCAAAGGCTTTAGCGATGTCTAGTTTGAATAAGATGTTGCCTCCTCTAGTAGGGACATCAAGGTCATGAACCAGCTCTTGAGCAAGAAGAATATTATCCGATATTGCTCTGTGTTTAACAAAACCAGTTTGATTTGGGGAGATGATTTTAGGAAGCAAAGGGCTAAGCCTATTATTTATTAATTTAGCAATGAGTTTTTGAAAAAAGGTGCAAAGACTAATCGGTCTAAAATCACCCCAAGATTCAGGATTGTTAGTTTTGGAAATAAGGACAATAGAAGTGCTTGAAAAGTATTTGGGAATAGGATTGCCATCAAAGAAATCAATAACAACATCAACTAGGTAGTTTAATAAATGTAGCCAACAATGCTGAAAAAAAAATTGGGTGTATAGCGTCGGGCGAGAGTCATGTTCATGTTCTTAAGAGTATTACTAATCTCCTCTTCGGAAGGGCACATAGTGAGTAAATGATTATCCTCACTGTTAATCATCGAAGGGATAAGATGGGTGTTTGATAAAGTTCCCAGCAATGGATTAAAATTTAATAAAGTTTGGAAATGATCTATGACAGAATCCTTAATATCATTGTTATCGTTTATCCATTCACCATTAGAGTTCTTAATTTTCTTAATCGAGTTTAAGGCTTTCTGTTTATTACAAATGGCATGAAAATACCTGGTGTTTCTGTCACCATCGGCAATATGTTTGCTTGCGGATTTTTAATGCCAATAGGTTTCTTCCATGTTTTGATAATCTTTAGGGTTTAAGGTTTTACGGTTTAGGGTTAGGGTTTAGGGTTTAGGCTTTATGGTTAGGGTTTAGGGTATATGGTATAGGGTTTTAGGGTTTAAGGTTTAGGGTTTAGGGTTTTTTTTTAAAATTAGGTTTAGGCTTAGGTATAAATTTTTTTTTATTTATTTAGTTTATGTTTAAGTTTAGGTTTAGGTTTATGTTTAGGTTTAGGTTTTGGTTTATGTTTAGGTTTAGGTTTATTTATTTTTTCTTTAGTTTATTTTTTTGTTTTATTTTTGTTTAGGTTGTATTTATTTTTAAGGTTTTTATTTTTAGTTTACTTTTAGTATAGGTTTATTTAGGTTTAATTTATTAATTATTTAATTAGTTTATTTATTTATTTAGTTTATGTTTAGGTTTAGGTTTAGGTTTATGTTTAGGTTTAGGTTTATTTATTTTTTGTTTAGTTTATTTTTTTATTTTATTTTTGTTTAGGTTGTATTTATTTTTTAGGTTTTTATTTTTAGTTTACTTTTGGTATAGGTTTATTTAGGTTTATTTTATTATTTATTTAATTAGTTTATTTTTTTTAGTTTATGTTTAGGTTTTTTTATTTTAGTTTATTTTCTATTTTAGTTTAGTTCAGGTTTTATTTCAGTTTAGTTTAGGTTTATTTAGGTTTTGGTTTTTAGGTTTAGGTTTACTTTAGGTTTACATTTTAATTATTTTTTATTTAGTTATTTATTTTTTGTTTTCTTAGTTTAGTTTAGTTTATTTTATTTAGTTTTTAGTTCATTTAGTTTAGGTTTAGGTTTATTTTTAGGTTTATTTAATTTAGTTTAGGTTTAAGTTTTAGGTTTTATTTAGGTTGAGGTTTAGGTTTTATTTTGTTTATTTATTTTTTATTTATTTTTATTTAGGTTTATTTAGTTTAGTTTATTTTGTTTAGGTTTTATTTTTATTTTGGTTTAAGTTTAGGTTTAGGTGTTATTTAGTTTATTTTATTTAGTTTTTATTTTAAGTTTAGCTTTAGTTTAGGTTTATTTTATTTTTATTTTGGTTTAGGTTTTTTTTATTTGTAGTTTAGTTTATTTAGGTTTAGGTTTAGGTTTATTTATATTTATTTAGTTTAGGTTTTGGTTTATTTATTTTTATTTTTGTTTTTATTTTTATTTTATTAGTTTAGTTTATTTAGGTTATTTATGTGAGTTTATTTTTTAGGTTTATTTTTAGTTTATGTTTAGGTTTATTTCTTTTAATTTAATTAAGTTTTTTTTTCATTTTAAGTTTATTTACTTTTAGGTTTTATTTAGTTTAGGTTTAGGTTTATTTTTATTTATTTATTTAGGTTTTAGTATATTTAGTTTAGTTTAGGTTTAGGTTTAGGATTATTTATTTGGGTTTAGGTTTAGGTTTAGGTTTATTTATTTAGGTTTAGGTTTAGGTTTTATTTAGTTTAGCTTATTTAGTTTTATTTTTTTTTGGGTTTAGGGTCTAGGTTTAAGTTTAGTTTAGGTTTATTTTTATTTATTTATTTAGTATATTTTTTGTTTAGTTTATTTATTTATGTTTATTTTTTATTAGTTTATTTTTATTTAATTTATTTTATCTTAGTTTATTATTTTATTTATTTTAGTTTATTTTTATTTTTATTTTTAGTTTAGGTTTAGGTTTAAATTTTTATTTTAGGTTTAGGGAGACCAAGAGGAGCAGTAACTCCACCAAAGCCACCACCAAAAGGAAGAGAAACACAAAAAGGAGCAGTCAGCATGAATAGGGGTAACAACACAGCCCAATAATACAATCTGAAAGGCATAACAACAACCCACGACTATCTCCAGAGCACTAGCAATCCAAATCTAAGGGCAAAACCTCCACCCAAATAACAAAATAGTAGAATATAAGCAGCACCAGAGAGAGGAAAGCCATAGGGAGACCAAGAGGGCATCCAGAAATTACCATCAAAACCACCACCAAGGCAGCAAGAAAAACACCAAATCCAGCACCACCGACCAAGAGGCAAATATCAAGAAACAAGGACATCAAAATAAATAAGAGGGATTCAATATCAACAACTAACTTAAATCCCAAGACACTAAGCCAGGGAATAAGTATCCTATGCAAGATAGCATCTAATCCCAAGTCACCAAGCTAGAGAGAGCTACAACAAGCCCTCAGCAAACACTAGGCCAATCTAATCAGAGGAGCAACTGCCAACAAACCAATAGGCATAGACAGAAAACAACCACAACCATCTCCTCCAGTAAACAAAAACCCAAGTCTAGAGGAAAAAAGAACCACAAAGAAGCTATCCTCATGCCAATCAATTGATAAACAACCAACAAAAAAAACACCAACCCAAACCAGGAAAATAACCAAAAAGAATTGAAAAAAACCAAAGCTAAGCAAATCCTGAAGAGACCAATAGCTGCCACCCAACAACCAACCACAGCAGTAGAAGTTCCAATTCAGTAAAGGGAGTGGCTAACCAAAATAAAAGGTTAACCCAATATAGAGCCCAAAATAGTAGGAAAGCACAACAGCAGGCATATCCATAATGCACCTAGAGATCTCCAAAAAAACCAAGAAACAAAATTGGTAGTCACACAACCAGACAAAAAACCAAAGTATAAAATGCCAAAGAGAACCACCCAACCACAAGCAGTAAATTAGCGATGAAAGGAACAAGGCCAGAGGGAAAGAAAGCCCCTTCCAAACCATATTGAGTAGACAATCACCACAAAAGAGAAAATAAGAGGGCAACAATTAGAAAAAAGCTACCTCCAATCGACAAGGTAGAGGGTAAAACCAACTAGCAGAAACCCCTAAGAGAAACCAGGAAAGGAGAACATCAACCACCAAAAACCCCAAAACTAAGCCAAAGTAGAAGAGACCAACAAACATGAAAAAATTATAACCCAAAATAGTTAGGCAGACGGAAAAAGCAAATTGTAGCATCCAGCAGAACCAACCATAGCAGCCAAAAATTCAATTCAAATAATGTAACAGGTAACCAAAACCTGAGGCAAACCCAACATCAATTAGTGTAAGGGGTAGGCCAAAATTAGGCACAACAACAACCCAATAAGAGACCCCCAAAACATCACTAGCTGTGCGACAAAATGAGCCTAACATGAGCCACAAAAAGAAAACCAGTAGTCTTAGAGGATAGAAAAATCAATTAAACTAAAACCAACAAGGCAGCTTTCATATAAAGTGAGATTGACCAGCACCCTAAAGAAAATAGCAAAAACCACATTCTTGTGAGGGAAGCAAAAAAAAACAACAAAAAAATAGGCTGAATAAAACTGCCATAGCAATATGATCAACAAAATAGCTGAAAGATAAAATCTGAGGTAAGGTAGTCCGGTGTTATCCAGATTGACTAGGCCATGTAGATGCTTAATAAAGCTATGGTTATCAAATAAAGTGAGCTCATTTAATTTAGCTCCCAAATTTTCTAGGAAATCATCACAAGCATTACCTTCATGAAGAATGTGAAAATTTTTGTAGTAAGCTTAAGAAAGAAGCTTTTTAGTGAGATTAAAAAGATAAAATGCGCCAGCATTCCCCATTTTATTAGTATTGAGCATATCAAGTAAAAGAAGAGCATCAACTTCAATCCAAATATTAAAGAGGCCTATGATTAAACAAATATCAATAGCTTTATTAATGACCATGAGCTCAAAGATAAATAATAGAACAAGCTTTGAGGGGTAGGCATAATCACAAATTACAGGACCTTTAGAATCCCTAAGAATTCCACCAAAACCATATTTGTTAGGGGAAATGGAACTATCAGTATTGATCTTAATAAAATACTCTTTAGGCTTAATCCAATGTACAATCCTAATACTCTTGTAGGAAGGGTCATCATGCAAAGTCATACCCAAATTTTTAGTCACAAATTTATAACCTCTAAAATAAAGATTACTAATTAAATTTGCATTAAACAAAGCATGAATTTTTTTTTTAATTATAGCAAGGATCCTTTTATGGTTCATAGGGATGCCTCGATATTTAGCATCATTTCTAAGCATGCAAATGAACCAAATAAGGGTAATAGCAATTAAAACTTTCATATGACCTTTCACAATTTTATGGAATCAAACTTCAAGAAGTTGATATAATGAAAGAGAGCCATGAAAATAGTTTGAGTTAAATAAATCATCATACCATATCCAAAGTTTGGAAGTAATAGCACCATTGACAAAAACATGATTAACATTTTTAATATGAAAGCAATTAGCACTTGGAAGGTAAATAAAACTCTTTTAGCCAGAGCAAGCAATCTACAAGAATGAAGTTATTCAAACTCCTTCAAGCTAAAATATAATAAGAAATGGGAATGATATTGTTCCAAAGTTTAATGAAAACATTAGAGGTGTTTTATTTATTTATAATAAAATTCCAAACCTTTTTTAAGAATGAAATCGCCATTGTAAGAGAGCTTGAAAATAATTTGATCAGGTTATTAGAAAAGATAATGATGTTGCAAAACTTGTCAAAAATAGTAATAGGAATGTAGTTCTCAAGTTTGTTTTCATTCTAATTATTATTAGGCCAAAAAGAGTTAACTTTGATACTAGCAGTGGAGTATGTAGATAAAAGGGAGTCAATAGAGCCATTACCAATCCAATTGTCTTGCCAAAAGAAAGAAGAGTTCGATTGAATACCCCAAAATATTAAAGATTCAACAACCCATTTAATGGAGCAAAGCCTTTTCCAAACTGGAGAGTCACAAACTTTATAAGCACAGATAAGAGGGTGTTTACCTTGGCAATATTTTTCTATCATAAAATTAGCCCAAAGGCTATCATTCTTTCTAAAATTACACCAGAGAATATGAGAGAAGAAAGTCATAGCTTCACGAATAGGTTTGCAACCAAGACCACCTTCACCCAAATGTCCTTAACATTTATACCAGGATGTCCAATGCATTCTTTTAATAGAATTATTGGATCCCCAAAATAATTTGAATCAAATAAAGAGGCATAGAATTAAGAGTTCTCTTAAGAATAGTGTGCCTACCACCAAAGGAAAGTAAATGGAATTCCCAAACAAAAATTTTATTTAAAATTTTTTGAATTAACTCATCAAAAAGATGGGATCATTTTGGACCTTTAAATAGAGGAGCACCCAAGCACTTAAGTGGTAAGTGTTGATGTTTAAAATTAGTGATATGCCTTATTTGATTGATTTTATTATTAAAGATACTTAAAGAAATAATAAAATAGCATTTGTTATCATTAAAAGAATGACCACTTTCTCTACCAAATTTATTTAAAAAAATCTTGAGGTTCTTGATATGTTGAATAGAAGCATTGCAAAAAAATAATGAAATCATCTACAAAACTTAAGTGGGAAACAGGAAGACCACCAAGAGTTTTATAGTACATACTAGGATTGTTTAAAAATAACTCATTGATGCTCGTAGATAAGTACTCAATAGCAATAATAAATAAAGTAGGAGATAAAGGATCCCCTTATCTTAAGCCATGGGAAGAAGGAAAGAAGACCAAAGATTCCCTATTAAGAAAAATAAAAAACCATGCATTCTTAATACAATTTTTAATAAGAAAAGTAAATTTATCAGAAAACCCAAATAAATTCAGAATATGGAAAAGGAAATCTGAAGAGATATTATCAAAAGCTTTGGTAATATCTAATTTGAAAAGAATGTTTCCACCTCTAGTCTTAGCATCTAAGTCATGAATTAATTCTTGTGCAAGAAAAATGTCATCAGAAATAGATCTACTTTTAACAAAACTAGTTTGGTTGAGATAGATAATCTTATGAAGTAAATAACTAAGCCTGTTGATAAGAATTTTGAAAATAAGCTTATTGAAGAAAGTGCAAAAACTAATAGGTATAAAATCACTCCAATAGTCTAGATTATCTTTCTTAAGTATGAGAATAATAGAAGTACTAGAAAAATATCTAGGAAAAATATTACCATTACAAAAAAATAAACCACATCCTCAATCAAATCATTTTTAATAATAAACCAACAAATTTGAAAAAATTGAGTAGTAAAACCCTCCGGACCAGCAATAGAATCTATGTTCATATTATTAAGAACTTTAAAACTTTAATCTTCATTAGGCATAATAGTAAGCAAATCATAGTCATCATTAGTAATAATAGAAGGAATCAAGTGCGATTTAGAAATAGCTTCATAAGAGAAAGACTTATTTAGCATAGTTCTAAAGTATATAATAACCAAATCCTTAATATCATTATTCTCCATAATCCATTCTCCATTGTAATCTTTAATTTTTGGAATATTATTTAAAGCTCTCTTTTTATTAACTAAAGCATGAAATTATTCTTTGTCACCATCCACGATATGTTTACTAGCAGCTTTTTGATTCCAATAAGTCTCTTCCATATTTTTAAAATTAATAAATTTATCTTTCACCTCAGTCTAGTCCTTAATCTTAGAAGGATCAGACATAATAGAGACCTCAAGATCACAAACCATTCTTTTTCCATTTCTTTAATATTAGCAAAAAGGATTTTAAAATAATGCTTATTCTACCAACCTAAATTTGCTTAAGTCTTTTAAGCTTAAACCAAAGTCTATTCATCCCCATAATCAAATTATCATGATGTAAAAGAACTTTCCAATTGTTAACCACAACATTAAAAAAAATCAATATGTTAAATTCACATGTTCTGAAATCTAAAAGGAGAGAGAATTTTTAATCTATTAAAATTATCTTTAATAAAAATCAAAATAGGAGCATGATTAGACAAGGTTCTAGTTAAATGATAGACAGAAGTAATATGCCATTGAGTAATCCAATGAGTATTAAATAGAATATGATCCAACCTTTGTCAAAGTATAGAGTTTTACCAAGTATAAGTAGAACCTTTAAAATGAATATCAATCAAATTACAATAAAGGATCATATTAGGAAATTTTTCCATGGAATGAATAGTAGGAGAGCAACCACCACTTCATTCAAAAGTGAGTTAAATATTGTTAGACTCACCACCAACAAACTAAGGTTTATTGACAGAGGTAGAAAAATTCCTCAAATTATCCCAAAGAAGATTTCTACCAGATCTAAGCCCAATACACAATAATCACCATAAGAGATTTGAGCATTGACAACTTATTGAAAATCATCAAGAATAGAAACATCTACAAAGTTATTTCAAAAACACCAATTCTTATTACTGACATTAGAGAAAAATTTATTGAAATCGATCATTCTAGCAACATGGTTAATTTTGTTAGCATGAATAAGAGGCTACAGAACAAATAAGTAATGAAACATTATGTATACTATAAATATTTTTAATACAGTTACGAATAGAGAGGGTACCAATCCCTCTTACCTTCCAAACAATAAAATTAAACATAATGAAATAAAAAAAGGTTAAGAAAAGGTTTGTTAAGTGAGGAGAGGAACGTTCTAGCCGATCTAGTGTTTCTTAGCAATTTGGGAGGGAAATTTTTAACATTTTTTCTCTTTTTAGCATGATAAGTTTGGAAATATTTTCTTGTCCCATATAATCATCATCCAAGAAGGATTTAGCAACATTAGTCTTAGATTTAGGAGAAATCTCCTGATTAGAAATGAGTTCTCCTTCTTCCAAGACATTAGAATTTATTAAAGCCAAATGAGCATTGGGAATAATAAGAGAGGGAGCAAAAATAGATTTATTAAGAGGCAAGTGTGAACAACAATCCCTTCCTCTTCGTGGCCCAAATTATTAGATAAAGCCAAATCTTTATGAGAATTTCATTAATCCTGAATCTGGAAAATAGAATCAATTTTTTCAACCTGAGTATCATGAGGTATTAAAGGCATATTCTCCATTGAATTTTGAATGATGCATAACATTATTATCCTCATTTATATTCTCAATCAAAGCTTCACATTCATCAATCAAAGCTAGCAAGAATGTAGAGATTGAATCGAGGAAATAGAATCATCATCTAAAAGTTTAGAGAAACTATTGTTGTTGACATTAGAAGCCATCAATTGTGCAAAAGATGTTAGAGGTAAAATAGCTTTATTAGGAACATTCAAAAATTTCATAGCTTCTGAATTAGCTTTTGATATTTAACAGTGATTGGCCGAGGGTTAGGAATAGAAGTTTCCTTAATAGGGATTTTATTTTTTAGGTGAGGATGATGAATGAAACATTCCTAATTATCGTGCCCATGGATTTTACAGTGAGAACAAAAGTTAGGGAGATTTTCAAATTCAAATCTTTGCATATAACCACAATTTTTAGATCCCAACTAGATTTTTTGGTTTTTTATGTCCAATTAAACAAGGATTCTAGCCACTGAAGGATGAGATTTTGTAGTCATTTCTTGATCAATTTATAATGGCTAACCAAATAAAGCACCCATAGCAAATTGGAATTGATGGTTAACGAAAGGAATTTGCATATTAGGTAGAGAAATCTAAACTGGAACATCTCATTTTTAAATGATTTCAAAGCTATCAAAGCCATGTTAGTTGATTGCCTAGTAGGATCCATAGGATCCTTCAGTTTTCCCTAAGGAATCATTAGGGAGACTCCAGGCCACAATGTCACTCTAATGAAGACACAAAATAGGCTAGTACTCATTGGTTTAAGAAGGAATCTAGTGAGAATAACACAAAATATCTAGCAAGCAGCGGCTAAAATGAGAGGGAAAGGAAATCACGAGCATGATGGCAAAACTTATAATTTTTCAAGTTTTTAGGTTTCAGTTTAAGGTTCAAGATTCATTTGATTAAGGGTTTAGGTTTATTTTAGGTTTAGGTTTAGGTTTAGGTTTAGGTTTAAGTTTAGGTTTAGGTTAAGGGTTTAGGTTTATGTTTAGGTTTAGGTTTAGGATTTAGGTTTTAGTGTTTAGAGTTTAGGATTTAGCGTTTAGGGTTTAGGTTGAGGGTTTAAAGTTTTATTAGTTTAGGTTTAGGATTTAGGGTTTAGGTTTAGGTTTAGGTTTACATTTAGAGTTTAAGTTTAGGTTTAAATTTAGGGTTTAGGTTCAAGTTTTGGTTTAGGGTTTAAGGTTTAGGGTTTAGGTTTAGGGTTTAATTTAAATTAGTTTAAGGTTAGATTTAGGTTTAGGTTTAAGTTTAGGTATAAGTTTTAGTTTAACAGGTTTCATTTAGCTTAGTGTTTAAGTTTAAAATTTAATTTAGATTTAAGTTAAGTTAGATTTAAGTTTAGGTTTAAGTTTAAGTTTAAGTTTAGTTTAAGTTTAAGTTTAGTTTAAGTTTAGTTTAAGTTTAGGTTTAAGTTAGGTTTAAGTTTAAGTTTAAGTTTAGTTTAGGTTAGGTTAAGTTTGGGTTTATAGTTTAGGTTTTAAGTTTAGGTTTAGATTTAATTTGATTTAGGTTTAAGGTTTAGGTAATTTAAGTTTAAATTTGTTTAGTTTAAGTTTAGGTTTAGGGTTTAGTTTAGTATTTAGATATTTTTAGTTGAGTTTAGAGTTTAGGTTAGTATTTAGGAGTTTAGTTTAGGTTTAGGTTTAGTTTAAGTTTTTTAGGTTTTTAGTTTAGGTTTAGGTTTAGGTTTAGGTTCAGGGTTTAAGTTTAGGTTTTAGGTTTAGCTTTAGGGTTTAGGTTTAGGTTTGGTTTAGGTTTAGGTTTAGTGTTTAGGTTTAGGTTTAGGCTTAGGTTTAGGGTTTAGTTTAATTTTTTTTGGTTTAGGGTTTAGCATTTAGGGTTTAAGGCTTATGGTTTAGAGTTGCAAGTTTAGGGTTTAAGGTTGCAGGTTTAGGATTTATGGTTTAAAGATTAGGATTTATGGTTTAGTGTTTAAAATTTATAGTTTAGTGTTTTTAGGGTTTAGGGTTTAGGGTTTATGGTTTTAGGTTGTACATTTTAGGGTTTATAGTTTATGATTTAGGGTTTTAGGGTTTAAGGTTTAGGGTTTAGTGTTTATGGTTTAAGATTTTAGGGTTTTTTTAGGGTTTAGTGTTTACAATTTATGGTTTTTAGGGTTTATGGTTTAGGGTTTAGGTTTTTGGTTTAAGGTTTAGGTTTTAGTTTAGGTTTAAGGTTTAAGGTTTTTTTTAACATAGAACAAATTCATATTCAACATTTCTTCTTTTAGATTTTAACAGCCTAGTAGCGCACCAAGTTTTCTAATACACAAGTGATGACATAGATAAAAAATGAGCACGCATAAAGGAAATCAGAAACCCTAGATAACTAGAATTATCTCTACTGCAAAGACATAGTTCCCTCTATGATCACCATGACTATTACCTCCATCGCTCCTCCTGCCTCCATAACCACCACTACTTCAACCACCACCTCCATATCGACCAGTGCCCCCAGATCCCCCACCACCATTATGATAACCGCTACCTCTACGTTCACCTCCATCGCTAAATCTAAATTGAGCCTAATTGATGCTGATGTTCTCACAGTCAAGGTTTTGCCTTTTATTAGGGTTTAAGTTTAGGTTTTGGTTTATTAAGTATTTGGTTTAGGTTTATTTTTTTATTAATTTAGTTTCTTTAGGTTTAGGTTTAGGTTTATGGTTTAGGGTTTAGGGTTTAGGGTTAGGGTTTAGGGTATAGGGTTTAGGGTATAGGGTATAGGGTATAGGGGTTTAGGTATAGGTTTATGGTTTTAGTTTAGGTTAGAGTTGCTTAGAGTTTAGCTTAAGGTTTTAGAGTTTACTTTAGGTTTAGGGTTTTAAGGTTTAGGTTTAGCTTAAGATTAGGGATTAGTTAGTTTATTTTATAGTTTAGGTTTAGTTTAAGTTTTAAGTTTTAGTTTAGGTTTAGGGTTTAGGTTTTAGGTTTAGGGTTTAGGGTTTAAGGCTTAGGGTTAGGTTAGGGTTTAGGGTTAGTTTATGGTTTAGAGTTTATGGTTTGGGGTTTTAGGGTTTAGTGTTTAGGATTTAGGGCTTAGGGTTTCAGATTTAGGGTTTAGTTTTTAGGGTTTAGGTTTCACAGTTTGGGTTTAGGGTTTAGGATTTAGGTTTTAGGATTCAGGGTTTAGGGTTTTTTTTTATAAATTAAGTAAAGAGGTGAGTTTTGGTATATTTAGTTTATTTTTTATTTATTTTAGTTTATTTTTTTTATTTTTATTTAGGTTCAATTTTATTTTTATGTAGTTTAGCTTATTTATTTTAGGTTTATTTATTTTAGTTTAGTTTTTTATGTATTTTATTTTTTACGTTTAAGTTTAGGTCTAGGTTTATTTTTTAGTTTAATTTTATTTTTATTTTATTTTTTAGTTTTAAGTTTTATTTTTTATTTTTAGGTTTAGCTTTAGGTTTTTATTTTGTTTTTTTTAAGTTGAGGATTTAGGTTTTTATTTTAGGTTTATTTTTAGGTTTTATTTTTTAGTTTAGGTTTAGGTTTATTTTTAGTTTATTTTATTTTATTTAGTTTAGTTTTAGCTTTAAGTTTAGCTTATTTTAGGTTTAGGTTTTATTTATTTTATTTTAGTTGATTTTAGTTTAGGTTTAGGTTTATTTTATTTATATTTTAGGTTTATGTTTTTTTAATTTAGGGTTTAGATTTTATTTTTTATTAATTTTTAGATTTTGTTTTTAGGTTTTTATTTAATTTTTATTTTATTTTATTTTATGTTTATTTTATTTTGATTTAGGTTTTTTATTTTTTAGTTTAGTTTAGGTTTTTATTTATTTTTCTTTAGTTTTATTTTTATTTTCTATTTTATTTTTTTTATGTTTAGGTTTAGTTTATTATTTTTGTTTTAGTTTAGTTTATTTATTTATTTATTTTATTCTTTGGTTTTATTTAGTTTAGGTTTAGGTTTTTAGCTTTTTAGGGTTTAGGGTTTAGGTTTAGAGTTAGTTTTGGGTTTAGGGTTTAGGGTTTAGGGTATAAGGTTTAGGGTTTAGGGTTTTATGATTTAGGGTTTAGGTTTAGGTTTTTTGAGTTTAGGGTTTAAGGTTTATGGTTTAAAATTTAGGTTTTTGATTTAGGGTTCAAGTTTTAGTTCAGGGTTTAGGGTTTTTGGTTTTTTTTTAAGAGAATAAATTTAGATTCAACATTTCTTCTTTTTTATTTCATTAACGAAGTAACACAGCAAGTATTTGAAGACACAAGCGATAATATAGATAAGAAATGAGCATGCATAGAGCAAATCAAAACCTTAGATAACTAGAACTATTTCTACTATAAAGACACAATTTGATAAGAAATAGATCGGATTAGCCATTCTTCAGTTTCTCCAATTACCATCAGAACCACCCTCGTCTCTCGAGTAGCGGTCCATTATAATATCCCTCATCTCTCCCTCAACCACCACCATGGGTGTAACCTTCTTTTCTCCTCCTGCCTTCATAACCACCACTTCTCTGACTACCACCTCCATATCCACCAGCACCTCCAGATCCCCCACCGCCACTATGATAACCACTGCCTACACATCTGCCTCCATCGCCAGATTTAGACTGAGCCTGGTTGATGGTGATGTTTCTACCGTCAAGGTTCTGCACATTCTTAAGATTTAGGTTTACGTTTGGGTTTATTAGGTTTTATTGTATAAGTTTATTTTTTAATTTATTTAGTTACTTTAGGTTTAGGTTTAGGGTTTGGGGTTTAGGGTTTAGGGTTAAGGTTTAGGCTTTAAGGTTGATTTAGGGTTTTAAGTTTTATGTTTTTTAAGGTTTAGGGTTTAGGGTTTACAATTTAGTGTTTAAGTTTTAGGGTTTAAGATTTTTAAGGTTTAGAGTTTATGGTATAGGGTTTAGGCTTTAGTGTTTAGGGTTTAGGGTTTTAGGGTTTAGGATTTAGGTTTAGGGTTTAAGGTTTAGGGTTTAGGGTTTAAATTTATGGTTTAGGGTTTGGGTTTAGTTTAGGTTTTAGTTTAAAACTTTAAGTTGTTTAGTGTTTAAGGTTTAGGTTTAGGTTTAGAACTTAAGTTGTATGGTTTAAGGTTTAGGGTTTAAGGTTTAGGAGTTTAGGTTTAAGTTAGTTTAGGTTTAGGTTTAGGTTTAGTAGTTTTAGTTTAGGGTTTATGGTTTTAAGGTTTAGGGTTTTTATGGGTTTAGAGTTTTAGGTTTAGGGTTTAGAGTTTAGGGTTTATGGTTTATGGTTTAGGATTTAGGGTTTAGGGTTATAAGTTTAGGGTTTAGGGTATAAGGTTTAGGGTTTAGCATTATAGGTTTAGGATTTAGGGTTTAGAGTTTAGGGTTTAGGGTTTAGGATTTAGGGTTTAGGGCTTTTAGGGTTTATGGTTTAGAGTTTAGGGTTTAGTTTTTTTAAAAAAAAATTAAGTAAACCGGTAGGTTTAGGTTTATTTAGTCTATTTTTATTTATTTTAGTTTTTTTATTTTTTATTTTTATTTAGGTTTATGCTTTTTTATTTAATTTAGTTTATTTTTTAAATTTAAGTTTATTTTTCAGTTTAGTTTTATTTTTGTTTTATTTTTTAGGTTTAGTTTTATTTTTTATTATTAGGTTTAGGTTTAAGTTTTTATTTTATTATTTAGGTTAAGGTTTTATGTTATTATTTTTGGTTTATTTTTAGGTATTATTTTTTTAGTTTAGGCTTAGGTTTATTTTTAGTTTATTTTATTTTATTTAGTTTAGGTTTAGGTTTAGGTTTAGGTTATTTTAGGTTTAGGTTTTATTTATTTTAGTTTAGTTTTTTTAGTATAGGTTTAGGTTTATTTTATTTTCTTTATTTTATTTTTATTTTTGGTTGAGGTTTTTTTTTAAGTTTAGGGTTTAGGTGTTATTTCTTATTTATTTTTAAGTTTATTTTTTAGGGTTAATCTTTTATTTAATTTTTTTATCTTAGGTTTATTTTATTTTTTTTCGGTTTAGTTTTTATTTTATTTAGGCTTTTTTAAGGGTTTTTTTATTTTTTTATTTTGTTTGGTTTTTATTTATTTTATTTTAGTTTAGTTTTTATTTTCTATTTTATTATATTTATAGGTCTAGGTTTAGGTTTAGATTTTATTTTAAGTTTTTAGTTTATTTTATTTTAATTTTTTTAATTTAGGTTTAGGGTTTTTGGTTTAGGGTTTTAGGCTTTAGGGTTTAGTGTTTAGGATTTAGGGTTTAGGGTGTAGTGTTTAGGGTTTAAGGTTTAGGTTTTAGGTTTAGGGTTTACGTTTTAGCTTAGGGTTTAGGGTTTAGGGTTTAGGGTTTCCGGTTTAGGGCTTAAGGTTGATGTTTTAGGGTTAAGGGTTTAGGGATAGTTTTAGGGTTAGAGTTTTTTTATCTTTTTATTTTTTTTATTTTTTTTTAAAATTAAGTAAACAGATAACTTTAGGTTTATTTAGTTTATTTTACTTTTTTTTTTATTTTTATTTAGTTTAGTTTAGGTTTTTCATTTTAGTATATTTTTTAAGTTTAGTTTTAGGTTTAGGTTTATTTTTTAGTTTAGTTTTATTTTTATATTATTTTTTAGGTTTAGGTTTTATCTTTTATTTTTAGGTTTAGGTTTTTATTTTATTTTTTTAGGTTTAGGTTTTAAGTTTATATCTTAGGTTTTCTTTTTTAGTTTAGGGTTTAGTTTTTTTTATAAAATAATTAAGTAAACTGATTGGTCTCGATTTATTTAGCTAATTTTTTATTTATTTTAGTTTATTTTATTTTTTGTTGTTATTTAAGTTTATTTTTATTTTTTATTTAGTTTAGTTTATTTATATTAGGTTTATTTATTTTAGATTAGGTTTTTTTCATTTTAGTTTATTTTTTAGGTTTATGTTTATTTTGTAGTATAGTTTTATTTTTATTTTATTTTTTAGGTTTAAGTTTTATTTTTTATTATTAGATTTAGGTTAAAGTTTGTATTTTTATTTTTATTTTTTTGGTTTTGGTTTTATTTTTTAGTTTAAGCTTTGGTTTATTTTTACTTTATTTCTTCTCATTTAATTTAGGTTTACGATTAAGTTTAGTTTATTTTAGGTTTAGGTTTAGTTTATTTTAGGTTTAGGTTTAGGTTTATTTATTTAATTTTAGTTTATTTTAAATTTGGTTTAGGTTTATCTTATTTTATTTATTTTATTTTTATTTTATGTTTAGGATTATTTTAGTTTATAATTTAGGTGTTTTATTTATTCATTTTTAGGTTTAAGTTTTTATTTTGTTTATTTTATTTCAGGCTTATTTTATTTTTATTTTAGGTTTAGTTTTTATTTTATTTATGTGTTTTATTTTTAGGTTTATTTGATTTTTTGTTTAGTTTAGGTTTTTATTTATTTTATTTTAGTTTAATTTTAATTTTTTTAATTTTTTTTACTTTTAGGTTTTGGGTTAGGTTTAGTTTTAGGTTTAGGTTTAGGTTTTAGGGTTTTGGGTTTATGGTTTTGGGTTTTAAGGTTTAGGGTTTAGGGTTTAGGGTTTAGTGTTTAGGGTTTAGGGTTTTTAGGATTTAGGTTTTAGGTTTAGGGTTTAGGGTTTAAGGTTTAGGGTCTAAAGTTTTTTTTAACAAAGTTTAGGGTTTAGGGTTTAGGGTTTTAGGGTTTAGGGTTTAAGTAATGATTTAGAGTTTTAGGGTTTAGAGTTTAGAGTTTTGGGTTGCAAGTTTAAGGCTTAGGGTGTAGGGTTTAGCGTTAGGGTTTTCTTATATTTTTTATATTTTTTTATTTTTTTTAAAATTTTATAAATTAGTAGGTTTTGGTTTATATAAATTATTTATTATTTTTTTAGTTTATTTTATTTTTTATTTTTATTTAGGTTTATTTTTATTTTTGTTTAGTTTATTTTAAATATTTTTGTTTATGTTTTTATTTTTAGTTTATTTTTTAGGTCTAGGTTTAGGTTTAAATTTATTTTTTAATTTAGATTTTTTTATTTTATTTTTTAGGTTTTGTTTTTTTTTTTATTTTTAGGTTTAGAGTTAGGTTTTTATTTTATTTTATTTTTGTTTAGGTTTTAAGTTTTTATGTTAGGTTTATTTTTGGGTTTTTTTGAGTATATGATTTAGGGTTTCTTTTTAAATAATTAAATCTGTAGGTTTGGATTTATTTAGTTAATTTAGTTTATTTTTTATTTCTATTTATGTTTTTTTTAGTTTGGTTTATTTATATTAGGTTTATATATTTTAGTTTAGGTTTTTATTTTATTTTACATTAGGTTAATTTTTTTAATATAGTTTTATTTTGATTTTATTATTTAGGTTTAGGTTTTATTTTTTATTATTAGGTTTAGGTTTAGGTTTATATTTTATTTTTTTTAATTTAGGTTCAGGTTTAGGTTTTATTATTTTAGTTTAGTTTATTTTAATTTAGGTTTAGGTTTATTTTATTTTATTTTTATTTTAGGTTTAGGTTTTTTTGAGCTTATAGTTTATGTGTTATTTTTTTATTTTTTTTAGGTTTATTTTGTTGGTCTAGGTTTTTATTTATTTTATACTTTATTTTATCTTAGGTTTACTTTATTTTTATTGTAGGTTTAGTTTTTATTTTACTTTGATTTTTTATTTTTAGGTTTATTTTATTTCTTTATTTAGTTTTGGTTTTTATTTATTCTATTTTTGTTTAATCATTATTTTCTATTTTATTTTATTTTTAGGTTTAGGTTTGGGTTTCAGTTTAGTTTTTATATCATATTATTTTATTTTCTTATTTCAGTTTAAGTTTTAGGGTTTAGTGTTTAGGGTTTAGGGAATTTAGGATTCAGGGTTTATTATTTAGATTTTAGGTTTAGGGTTTAGCTTTTAATTTAAGGTTTAGGCTTTAGGGTTTAAGTTTTTTTTTTTAACAGAGTTTAGGATTTGGGGTTTGGGGTTTAGGGATTAGGGTTTTAGGGTTTGAGTTTTAGAGTTCGGGTTTACGATTTAGGGATTACGGTTTAGGGTTTAGGATTGTAGGTTTAGTGTTTAGGGTTTAGGGTTTAGGGTTAACATTTTTTTTTATTTTTTTTTATTTTTTATAAATTAAAAATGGTAGGTTTAGGTTTATTCAATTTTCTTTTTTATTTATTTTAGTTTAATTTTAATTTTAACTTTTTATTTAGGTTTATTATTATTTTTATTTAATTTAGTTATGTTTTTTATTTAAGTTTATTTTTTAGGTTTAGGCTTATTTTTTAGTTGAGTTTAACTTTATTTTATTTTTTAGGTTTAGGTTTTATTTTTTGTTTTTTGGTTTAGGTTTAGGTTTTAATTTTATTTTTTTAGGTTTAGGTTTTTGGTTTTTATTTTAAGTTTATTTTAAGGGTATTTATTTTAACATTTTATTTTTTAGTTTAGGTTTAGGTTTATTTTTAGTTTATTTTATTTTATTTAGTTTAGATTTAGGTTTAGGTTTTATTTATTTAAGTTTAGTTTATTTTAGTTTAGGTTTAGGTATATTTTATTTTATTTATTTTATTATTGTTTTTGGTTTAGTCTTTTTAGGTTCAGGTTTTATTTTAAGTTTTTATTTAGGTTTTGATTTTTATTTTTTTTTATTTTAGGTTGATTTTATTTTTATTTTACATTAAGTTTTTATTTTGTTTAAGTTTTTATTCTTTAGTTTATTTTATTTTTTAGTTTAGTTTAGGTTTTTATTTATTTTATTTTAATTTCTTTTTATTAGTTTATTTTATTTTATTTTAGTTTTAGGTTTAAGTTTTAGTTTAGGTTTTCATTTTATTTTATTTTTTTATTTTATGTAGGTTTTTAATTTATTTTATTTTTAGGTTTTATTTAGCTTGTGTTTAAGTTTTTAGGTTTTTACATTTTAGGGTTCAAGGTTTAGGGTTTAGGGTTTAGGTTTGTAGGTTTTAGGGTTTAGGGATTAGGGTTTAGGGTTTAGGGCGTAGGGTTTAGGGTTTAGGGTTTAGGGTTTAAGGTTTAGGGTTTAGGGTTTTTGTTTGGGTTTAGGGTTTACGGTTGTAGGTTTAGAGTTTAGGGTTCATGGTTTAGGTTCAAGTTTAGGGTTTAGGGTTTTTGGCTTTTTTTTAATAGAGAACAAATTTAGATTAAACATTTCTTTTTTTCAATTTCACCAACAAAGTAACACACCAAGTTTCCTAAGACACAAAGGATGACATAGATAAGAAATGAGCATGCATAGAGTAAATCCAAAATCCTATATAACTAAAATCATCTCTACTATAAAGACACAGTTCCATATGTAGTAGATCGGATTGGCCGTTCATCATTTCTCCAGTTCCCATCAGAACCACCCCAGCCTCTCGAGTAGCAGGATCCCCCATCATATCCCTGATCTCTCCCTTTGCCACCACCATAACTATAACTTTTGTCTCTCCTCCTGCCACCAAAACCACCACTGCTCTGACCACCACCTCCATATCCACTAGCACCTCTAGATCTCCCACCACTACTATGATAATCGCTACCTCTGCCTTCGCCTCCACCACTAGATCTAGTCTAAGCCTGGTTGACGGTGATGTTCCTACCGTCAAGGTTATGCCCAATCTTAGGGTTTAGGTTTAGGTTTATGTTTGTTAAGTTTTTTGGGTTTTTGCTTATTTTTTTAATTTATTTAGTTACTTTAGGTTTAGGTTTAGGGTTTGGGATTTAAGGTTTAGGGTTTAGGGTTTAGGGTTTAGGGTTTAGGGTTAGGGTCTAGGGTTTAGGGTTTATGGTTTAAGGTTTAGGATTATAGGTTTTATACTTTTAGGTTTTAGGGTTAGGGTTTAGGGCTTTAGGGTTAAGGGTTTAGTGTTTAAGATTTAGGGTTTATAATTAATTTAGGGTTTAGGGTTTAGGGTTTTAGGATTTAGGGTTTAGGTTTAGATTTTGGGTTTAGGGTTTAGGGTTTAGGGTTTTAGGGTCTAGGGTTATTTAGGGTTTAAGGTTTTGGGGTATTTTTTTGGGAAAGTTAGATTTTTATTACAATAAAAGGAAAAGATATAATGTCCTTAAAAGAGGCAAAGCTCTAAAATTCTACTACTATTAGAGCTATAAGAAACCTAGAGATGTAAACTCCCATCTAAGTACATTAGAAAAAGAAGGGGAAATAAAAGAGCAAATATAGTGCCTAAAAAGCATAAGAGAAAAATATGGAGTAAGACTAAAACAAATCTTGAAAATAGTAAAAGGATGAGTCAGCAATAATTCATGATTTCTTTGAGATAGAACGATAAGCAAGATCAACAACAACAACACTTGGGTTGACTGAGCAATGACCATTCCCTCTGTAAAGTTCCAACCTATAAAAAAAACCTACATAACACTACAAAGGCAAAAATCATTGCTAAAAAAGATAAGGATAAAGATAGGAAAAGGAGAGAGAAAATAAAGAGAAGGCTCAGGCTTAGTTAGTATAATCTCAAGGGGCAACAATACATATGAGCATCCAAACTTCATAAAGAAGGGTTACAATCATATGTAATGCTACCAACTAGAGAGAAGAGGTGAGTAACATCAATACCATCATAGTCAGCATACTTGATATAAGTAAACATTGAAGGCCAGCAGTCCATAGAGTTCCAGATCTAGCAACATTAAACAAAGATCAACCAGCCAACAACCAGCTAGTAGTGAAACCACCAAACAAAAACCACAACAGACTAGTCATAATACCCCAGAGAGAGGCTAGAATAAAGACAGAATACTAACAACAACCATTAACCAAATACCCATCCAAGCTCTAAATTAGAGAAAACTAGAACCAGCCATCAACAAACACTAGACCAATGCCAATTAATAAAGAAACAACCAACAAAACTAAGATAGGAGCCCTCAAGCCAAAGCCCCAATAATAAGTAGCCACCAAGCCAAACCAAGGTGAGCGACCATAAATGACTAAATAGTTCAGTAATGAAACCATCAACTGAAGGAAACATAAGCTGCAACTAGTGCAAATCACCAGAATACAAAACAACCACATAAAAGCGGGCCAAAAGTAGCCACCAATCACCAGAAACCAAAAATTCCAATCCAAAAGGATCAATAGAGTTTTACCAACATGACAAAATGCTCTACCAAATTGTCAAGTTTAGGTTTTAGGTTTAGGGTTCAGGTTTTATTTAAGGGTTTAGGATTTTTGGTATTTTTTAATAGAGAACAAATTCAGATTCAACATTTGTTTTTTTTTAATTTCATCAACAAAGTAACACACCAAGTTTTCTAAGACACAAGCTACGACATAAATAAAAAAAGGAGAACACATAGCTCAAATCCAAAACCCTAGATAACTAGAACCATCTCTACTATAAAGACACAATTCCATAAGCAGCAGATCAGATTGGTTATTCTTTAGTTTCTCCAGCTCACATCAGAACCACCCTGACCTCTTGAGTAGCAGGATCCACCATCATATCCCCAATGTTTCCCTCGCCACCACCATGGCTATAACCTCCGTCGCTCCTCCCGCTTCCATAACCACCACTGCTCTGACCACCACCTCCATATCCACCAACACCTCTAAAACCCACACCACCCTATGATAACCGCCACCTCCACCTTCGCCTCCACCATTAGATCTAGACTGAGCTTGGTTGATGGTGATGTTTCTACAGTCAAGGTTTTGCCCATTCTTAGGGTTTAGGTTTAAGGTTAGGTTTATTTGGTTTTAGGGTTTAGATTTATTTTTTAATTTATTTAGTTACTTTAGATATAAGTTTATGGTTTGGGGTTTTAGGTTTAGAGTTTAAGGTTAGTGTTTAGGGTTTAGGGTTTAGAGTTTAGGGTTTAGGGTTTAGGGATTTAGGGTTTAAGCTTTAGGGTTTAGGGTTTAGGGTTAGGGTTTTGAATTTAGGGTTTAGGGTTTTTTAGGGTTTAAGGTTGTAGGTTTAGGGTTTAGGGTTTAGGGTTTAGTGTTTAGGATTTAGGGTTTAAGGTTAAAAAAATTTAAGTAAATTGGTATGTTTAAGTTTATTTAGTATATTTAGTTTACTTTATTTTTTATTTTATTTAGGTTTAATTTTTGTTTTTATTTAGTTTATTTTTTATATAAGTTTATGTTTTTTATTTTAATTCATTTTTTAAGTTTAGGTTTAGGTTTTCTTTTTAGTTGAGTTTTAATTTATTTTACCTTTTAAGTTTAGGTTTTCTTTTTTATTTTTAGGTTTGGGTTTAGGATTTTATTTTATTTTTTTAGGTTTAGGTTTTATGATTTTTTCTTAGGTTTATTTTTTTTTTATTTTTTAGTTTAGGTTTAGGTTTAGTTTTAGTTTATTTTATTTCATTTATTTTAGGTTTAGGTTTAGGTTTCATTTATTTTAGGTTTAGGTTTAGGTTTTAATTATTAGAATTTAGTTAATTTTAGTTTAGGTTTAGGTTTATTTTATTTTGATTATTTTATTTTTATTTTAAGTTTAGGTTTTATTTTAGTTTAGGGTTTAGTTTTTATTTTTTATTTATTTTTAGGTTTTATTTTTAGGTTTATTTTTTAGGTATAGGTTTTTATTTAGTTTTTCTTTTCTTTTATTTTTAGTTTATTTTATTTTTATTTTATGTTTAGTTTTTATTTTATTTAGATTTTTATTCTTAGGTTTATTTTAATTTTATTTATTTAGTTTAAATTTTTATATAGTTTATTTAGTTTATTTTTTTAGTTTTAAGTTCATGTTTTAATTTAGGTTTTTATTTTTTTTATTTTTTATTTTTTTTTGGTTTAGATTTTTTTATTTATTTTATTTTTAGGTTTTATTTAGTTTAGGATTAGGTTTCTAGGTTTTAGAGTTTAGGGTTTAAGGTTTAGAACATATGGCTTAGGTTTTGAGGTTTACAGTTTTAGGGTTTCAGGTTCTAAGGTTTAAGGTTTAAGGTTAGGGTTAGGGTTTAGTGTTTAGGCTTCAGGGTTTAGGGTTCTTAGGGTCTAAGGTTTAGAGTTTAGGGTTAGCTTAGGGGTTCAATTTAGATTAGGGTTTAGGATTTAGGGTTTAGGGTTTTTAGGGTTTAGGGTTTAGGGTTAGTTTAGGGTTTAAGGTTTAGGGTTTTAGGTTTAGGGTTTAGAGATTAGGGTTTAGGGTTTAACATTTAAGGTTTAGGGTTTAGGGTTTTTTAAGGTTTAGGGTTTAGGGTTAGTTTGAGGGCTTAGGGTTTAGGATGTAGTGTTTAAGGCTTACGATTTAGCGTTTAAGGTTTTTTTTAAAATTAAGTAAACTGGTAGGTTTAGGTTTATTTAGTTTATTTAGCTTAGTTTATAATTTTAGTTAGGTTTATTTTTTCTTTTTTTAGTTTAATTTATTTATTTTATTTTAGGTTTTGATTTTAGTTTATTTGTTAGGTTTAGGTTTAGATTTATGATTATTTTTTAGTTTAGTTTTATTTTTATTTTATTTTTTTGGTTTAGGTTTGTTTTTTATTTTTATGTTTAAGTTATGGTTTTCATTTAATTTTTTTTAGGTTTAGGTTTTAGGTTTTAGTTTAGGTTTTATTTTTTAGTTTAAGTTTAGGTTTATTTTTAGTTTATTTTATTTTATTTAGTTTAGGGTTTAGGTTTAATTTTTATTTATTTTAGTTTAGGTTTAAGTTTATTTTATTTTGTTTATTTTATTTTTATATTAAGTTTAGGTTTAGTTTTCTTATTTAAGGGTTTAGGTTTTATTTTTTATTTTATATTAGGTTTATTTTTCAAGTTTAGGTTTTCATTTAGTTTTTATTTTATTTTATTTTTTGGTTTATTTAAATTTTATTTTATTTTAGGTTTTTTATTTTAGGTTTATTTTATATTTAGGTTTAGGGTTATGTTTTAGGTTTTTAGGGTTTAGGGTTAAGGGTTTATGGTTTTAGGGTTTAGGGTTTAGGGTTTAGGATTTAAGGTTAGTGTTTGTTTTTATTTTTTATTTTTTTATTTTTTTATTTAGGGTTTAGGGTTTTGGGTTATTTCAGGGCTTAGGGTTTAAGGTTTAGTCTTGTATTTTTAGGGTTGTAGGTTTAGGGTTTTAGGTTTAGGGTTAGTTTTAGGGTTAAGAGTTTTGGGTCTGGGGTTGTAGGTTAAGGGATAGTTTTAGGGTTAGGGTTTTTTTTTCATATTGTTTTATTTTCTCTAAATTAAGAAAACTAGTAGGTTTAGGTTTATTTAGTTTATTTCTTATTTATTTTAGTTAATTTTCTTTTTTTTTTATTTTGGTTTATTTTTATTTTTATTTTCTTAAGTTCAATTAATTTATGTTTATTTATGTTAATTTAGGTTTTTTATTTTGGTTTATCTTTTAGGTTTAGGTTTAGATTTATGTTTATTTTTTACGTTAATTTTATTTTTATTTTATTATTTAGGTTTTTGTTTTATTTTTTTCATTTTTAGGTTTAGGTTTTAGGTTTTTATTTAGGTTTATTTTTAGGTTTTATTTTTTAGTTTAGTTTAGGTTTATTTTTGGCTTATTTTGTTTTATTTAGTTTAGGTTTAGGCTAAAGTTTAGTTTATTTTAAGTTTTGGTTTAGGTTTTATTTATTTTAGTTTAGGTTTAGGTTTATTTTATTTCTATTTTAGGTTTAGGTTTTTTTTTTAGTTTAGATTTTATTTTTTATTTATTTTTAAATTTTATTTTTTAGGTTTAAGGTTTTATTTAGTTTTTATTTTATTTAACTTTAGGTTTATTTCATTTTCATTATAGGTTTAGTTTTTATTTTATTTAGGTTTTTAATTTTTAGTTTAGTTTAGGATTTAATTTATTTTATTTTATTTTAGTTTTTATTTTTATTTTATTTTCTTTTGGGTTTAGGTTTAGGTTGAGGTTGTAGTTTATGTTTTTATTTTAATTTATTTTTTTATTTTATTTAGGTTTAGGTTTTCTATTTATTTTATTTTTATGTTTTATTTAGTTTATGTTTTAGGTTTTCAATTTAAGTTTATTTTTCAATTTTCTTTTTTAATTTTAGTTTAAAGTTATTTATAGTTTTTTTTTTTTTTTCAGTTTAGGGTTTAAGTTTAGTTTATTTTAGGTTTAGGTTTAGGTTTTATTTATTTTACTTTAATTTAATTTAGTTATTGTTTTATATTTTTTTAGTTTAGGGTTTTGGTTTTATTTTATATTTTTTTTGTTTTGATTTTTATTTATTTTTATTTTATTTATGTTTATATTCTTAAGCCTTTTTTAGTTTAGTTTTGGTTTTTATTTATTTATTTTTAATTTATTTTTAGTAGTTTATTTTATTTTATTTTTAGTTTTTGGTTTATTTATTTATTTTATTTTTAAGTTTTAATTAGTTTATGTTTATGTTTTTAGTTTTAAGGGTTTAGGGTTTAGAGTTTAGGATTTTAGGGTTTAGGCTTTTAAGGTTTAAGGTTTAGGGTGAGGGTTTAGGGTTTAGTGTTTATGCTTTAGGGTTTAGGGTTTTTAGGGTTTACAATTTAGGGTTTAGGGTTTTGTTTAGTTGGGTTTAGGGTTTAGGTTTGAGTTTAGGTTTTAGTTTAGATTTAAATTTATTTACCTTTATATTTATTTTTTAGGTTTATTGTTTAGAGTTTAAGTTTATGCTAGGATTTAAGATTTATGATTAGTTTTAGGGTTTACGGTTTAGGATTTAGGATTTAGGGTTTAGGGTTTAGATGTTTTTTTTAATAAAAAAATTGTAAGTTTAGGTTTATTTAGTTTATTAAATTTATTATTTATTTATTTTTTTAATTTTTATTTAGGTTTATTATTTATTTTTACTTAGTTTAGTTTATTTATTTTAAGTTAATTTAATTCAGTTTAGCTTTTTTAATTATTTTATTTTTTAGGTTAAGGTTTAGGTTTATGTTTATTTTTCAATTTACTTTTACTTTTATTTTATTTTTCAAGTTTAGGTTACTTTTTTTATTTTTAGGTTTTCATTTTATTTTTAGGTTTAGGTTTTATGTTTTTATTTTCAGTTTATTTTAAGATTTTATTTATTAGTTTAGGTTTCAATTTATTTTTAGTTTATTTTATTTTACTTAGTTTGGGGTTTAGGTATAGTTTATTTTAGCTTTAGGTTTAGGTTTTATTTATTTTAGTTTAGTTTATTTTTGTTTAGATTTAGGTTTATTTTATTTTATTTATTTTGATTTTAGGTTTTTAGTTATTTTTTATTTTATTTTATTTTAGGTTTATTTTATTTTTACTTTACATTTAGTTATTATTTTATTTAGGTTTTTTTTTAGGTTTATTTTATTTCTTAGCATAGTTTGGTTTTTATTTATTTTATTTTTTATATATTATTTTAATTTTAGGTTTTTTTTTAGGTTTAGGTTTAGGTTTAAGCTTTAGTTTAAGTTTTTATTTTATTTTATTTTATTACTTATTTAGGTTTAGTGTTATTTATTTATTTTATTTGTAGGTTATTTTAGTTTAGGTTTAGTTTTTTTAGGTTTTTTGGGTTTAGAGTATCGGGTTTAGGGTTTAGGCTTTGGGGTTTAGTGTTTAGGTTTAGGGTTGTAGGTTTTTGGGTTTGGGGTTTAGGTTTTATGGTTTAGGCTTTAGCGTTTAGGGTTTAAGGTTTTAGGGTTTTGGGTTTAGGGTTTTGGGTTTAGGGTTTAGGGTTTTAGTGTTTTAGGGTTTAGGGTTTAGTGTTGTAGGTTTTGGGTTTAAGGTTTAAGGTTTAGGGTTAGGGTTTTTTTTTACGTTAAGTAAACTAGTAGGTTTAGGTTTATTTAATTTATATTTTATTTATTTTAGTTTATTTTATTTCTTTTTTATGTTTATTTTTTATTTTTATTTTTATTTATGTTTATATTTAGTTTTTATTTTATTTTACTTTAGGTTTATTTTGCATTTATTTTAGGTTTATTGTTATTTTATTTTGGTTTTTTATTTGTTAGTTTAGTTTTGGTTTTTATTTCTTTTATTTTAGTTTAGTTTTTATTTTTATTTTATTAACTTTTTAAGTTTTGATTTCGATTTAGGTTAGGTTTATGTTTTTATTTTATTTTATCTTTTATTTTATTTTGGTTTAGGTTTTTTTATTCATTTTATTTTTAGGTTTTATTTAATTTTGGTTTAAGTTTTTAGGGTTTATGGTTAGCTTAGGGTTTATGGTTAGTTTAGGCTTTAGGGTTTAGGCTTTAGGGTTTAGGGTTTAGGGTTTAGAGTTACATGTTTAAGCTTATATGTTTAGGGTTCAGGGTTTAGGGTTAGTTTTAGGGTTTAGGGTTTAAGGTTTTCAGGTTATTATGGTTCGAGGTTTAGTGTTTAAGGTTTAGGTTTAGGGTTTATGGTTTAGGCTTTTAGGGTTTGGGGTTTAGGGTTAGGGTTTAGGGTTTAGTGTTTAGGGTTTAGGGTTTTGGGTTTTGGGTTTTGTGTTTTAGGGCTTTATCTTTAGGGTTTAGGGTTGTAGGTTTAGGGTTAAGGTTTTTTTTTAAGGTTTAAGGTTAGGTTTTTTTTTAGGGTTTAAGGTTTAGGGTTCAAGTTTTAGTTTAGGTTTATTTTTAAAATAAGTAAACTGGTAGGTTTTGGTTTTTTTTAGTTCAATTTTAGGGTTTAGGGGGTTTTTTATTTTTAAATTAAGTAAACTAGAAGGTTTAGGTTTATTTAGTTTATTTTTTATTTATTTTAATTTTATTTTAATTTTTATTTTGGTTTTATTTTTATTTTTATTTAGTTTAGTTTATTTGTTTTAGGTTTATTTATTTTAGTTTATTTTTTAGGTTTAGATTTAGGTATATGTTTTTTTTAGTTTAGTTTTTTTTTTTTTTGAGGTTTAGGTTTTATTATTTTATTTTTATGTTTAGGTTTAGGTTTCTATTTTCTTTTTTTAGGTTTAGGTTTTAGGTTTTTATTTTAGGTTTATTTTTAGGTTTTAGTTTTTTAGTTTAGGTTTAAGTTTTTTTAGTTTATTTTATTATCTTTAAGGTTTAGGTTTAGGTTTAGGTTTAGTTTATTTTAGATTTATGTTTAGGTTTTATTTATTTTAGTTTAGATTATTTTAAGGTTTTATTTATTTTAGTTTTTTTAATTTAGTTTAGGTTTAGTTTATTTTAGGTTTTGGATCAAGTTTTATTTATTCTAGTTTTGTTTATTATAGTTTAGGTTTAGGTTTATTTTATTTTGTTTAATTTAATTATTTATCTTTTTTTAAAATTAAATAACCTAGTATGCTTAGGTTTATTTAGTTTATTTTTTATTTATTTTAGTTTATTTTATTTTTTATTTTTATTTAGTTTCTTTTTTAGGTTTTGGTTTAAGTTTAGGTTTTTTTTTAGTTCAGTTTTATTTTTATTTTATTTTTTTGGTTTATATTTTAATTTTAATTTTTAGGTTTAGGTTTAGGATTTTATTTTATTTTTTTAGGTTTTGGTTTTAGGTTTCTAATTTAGGTTTAGTTTTAGGTTTTATTTTTTAGCTAAGGTTTAGGTTTATTTTTAGTATATTTTATTTTATTTATTTTAGGTTTAGGTTTAGGTTTAGTTTATTTTAGATTTAGGTTTAGGTTTTATTTATTTAAGTTTAGTTTATTTTAGCGTAGGTTTATTTTATTTTGTTTATTTTAGCTTTAGGTATTTTTTTAAACTTAGGGTTTAGGGTTTAGGGTTTAGGGTTGTATGTTTTATGGTTTGGTGTTTAGGGTTTAGGGTTTAGGTTTTAGGGTTTAGGGTTTAGGGTTTTAGGGTTTAGGGTTTAGGGTTTACGGTTTAGGTTTCTATTTTAGTTTTTTTTTTTTAGGTTTTATTTTTTAGTTTAGGTTTAGGTTTATTTTTAATTTATTTTATTTTATTTAGTTTAGGTTTAGGATTAGGTATAGTTTATTTTAGGTTTAGTTTTAGGTTATATTTATTTAAGTTTATTTTATTTTAGCTTAGGTATTTTTTAAACCTAGTGTTTAAGATTAGGGTTTAGAGTTGTATGTTTTATGGGTTGTTGTTTATGGTTTACGATTTAGGTTTTAGGGTTTAGGGTTTAGGGTTTTAGGGTTTAGGGTTTAGGGTTTTGGGTTTAGGATTTAGGGTTTACGGTTTAGGGTTTAGGGTTTTAGGATTTAATGTTTAGGATTTAGTGTTGTATGTTTAGGGTTTAGGGTTAGTTATAGGGTTTAGGGTTTTCATTTTTTATTTTATTTTATTTTTATGTTGAGTAAACTAGTAAGTTTAGGTTTATTTAGCTTATTTTTCTTTATTTTAGTTTATTTTACTTTTTATTTTTATTTAGGTTTATTTTTTATTTTTATTTTGTTTATTTTGTTTATTTTAGATTTATTTATTTTAGTTTTGGTTTTTTATTTTAGTTTCTTTTTTATATTTAGGTTTTGGGTTTAGTTTATTTTTTAGTTATGTTTTATTTTTATTTTATTTTGTTTATTTTGGTTTTATTTTTTATTTTTAGGTTTAGGTTTATGTTTTTATTATATTTTTTTTGGTTTAGGTTTTAGGTTTTTATTTCAAGTTTATTTTTAAGTTTTATTTTTTAGTTTAGGCTAGGTTTATTTTTATTTTGTTTTATTTTATTTAGTTTGGGTTTTGGTTTAGGTTTAGTTTATTTTAGGTTTAGGGTTAGGTTTTATTTATTTTAGTTTAAGTTTAGGTTTATTTTATTTTTTTATTTTAAGTTTACTTTTAAGTTTAGGGCTTAGGGTTTTGAGTTTAGAGTTTAGGGTTTAGGGTTGTAGGTTTTAGGGTTTGGGGTTTAGGGTTTAGGGTTTAGGTTTAGGGTTTAGGGTTTAGGGTTTAGGGTTTAGGGTTTTAGGGTTTTGGGTTTAAGGTTTATTATTGTAGGTTTAGGGTTTATGGTTAGATTTAGGATTTAGGGTTATGTTTTTTTTATTTTTTTATTTTTATTTTTATTTTTATGTTAACTAAACTAGTAGTTTAGGTTTATTAAGTTTATTTTTTATTTATTTTTGTTTATTTGATTCTTTATTTTTATTTAGTTTATTTTTATTTTCATTATTATTTAGGTTTTTATTTAGTTTTATTTTATTTTATTTTAGGTTTATTTTATTTTTATTTTAGGTTTAGTTTCTATTTTATTTTAGTTTTTTATTTTTTATTTCTTTAGATTTGGTTTTTATTTATTTTAGTTTAGTTTAGTTTTTATTTTTCATTTATTTTTCTTTTTAAGTTTAGGTTTAGGTTTTAGTTTATGTTTTTATTTTATTTTATTTTTTTATTTTATTTTAGTTTAGGTTTTTTATTTATTTTATTTTAGGTTTTATTTAGTTTAGGTTTAAGTTTTTAGAATTTTAGGGTTTAGGGTTTAGGGTTTGGGGTTTAGGGTTTAGGGATTTAGGCTTGTGGGTCAAGGGTTTAGGGTTAGTTTAGGGTTTAGGTTTAAGGTTTTTAGGTTTTTATGGTTTAGGATTTTAGTGTTTAGTGTTTAGGGTTTAGGGTTTAGGGTTTACGATTTTATGGTTTAGGGTTAGGGTTTAGGTTTACGAGTTTAGGGTTTAGGGTTTAGTTTTTAGGGATTAGGGTTTAGGGTTTTTACGATATAGGGCTTAGTGTATATAGTTTGGGGTTTAGGGTTTAGGGTTTAGGGTTAAGGGTTTTGGGGTTGGGGTTTAGGGTTTTAGGGTTTCAGCTTCAGGGTTTAGGGTTGTAGGTTTATGGTTTAGGGTTTAGGATTAATGTTTTTTTAAGGTTTAGGGTTAGGGTTTTCTTTTAGGGTTTTGGGTTTAGGGTTTATGGTTTATCTTTTAGGTTAAGGGTTCAGGTTTTAGTTTAGGTATATTTTTAAAATAGGTAAGCTGCGTAGGTTTTGGTTTTTTTTTACTTTATTTTTAGGATTTAGGGTTTAGTGCTTAGGGATTAGGGTTAGCTTAGGGTTTACAATTTTTTTAAAAAAAATTAGTAAACTAATAAGTTTAGGTTTATTTAGTTTATTATTTATTTATTTTATTTTATTTTATTTTTTATTTTTATTTGGGTTTATTTTTTATTTTTATTTGGTTTGGTTTATTTATTTTAGGTTTATTTATTTTAGTTTATTTTTTAGGTTTGTGTTTAGGTTTAAATTTATTATTTAGTTGAGTTTTATTTTAATTTTATTTTTGAGGTTTAGGTTTTATTTTTTATTTTTAGGTTTAGGTTTAGGTTTTTATTTTATTTTTTTAGGTTTAGGTTTTAGGTATATTTTTAGATTTTATTTTTTAGTTTATGTTTATGTTTATTTTTAATTTAGTTTATTTTATTTAGTTTAAGTTTAGGTTTAGGTTATTTTAGGTTTAGGTTTTATTTATTTTAGTTTAGGTTTAAGTTTATTTTATTTTATTTATTTTAGGATTTGTTATTTTTATTAAGTTTATGATATAGGGTTTGGGTTTAGGGTTTAGGGTTATAGGTATTAGGGTTTAGGGTTTAGTATTTATATTTTAAGGATTAGGGTTTAGGGTTTTAGGGTTTAGGGTTTAGGGTTTAGGTTTAGGGTTAAGATTTTCTTTTTGATGTTAAGTAAACTAGTAGGTTTATGTTTATTTAGTTTATTTTTTATTTATTTTAATTTATTTTACTTTTTTTATTTAGGTTTATTTTTATTTTCATTTTTATTTTATTTTATTTTAAGTTTATTTTATTTTTATTTTAGGTTTACTTTTTATTTTATTTTGGTTTTTAATTTTTTTTCTTTAGTTTCATTTTTTAATTATTTTATTTTCATTTAGTTTTTATTTTTTATTTTTTTATTTTTAAGTTTAGGTTAGGTTTAGGTTTTAGTTTATGTTTTTATTTTTTTTTGTTTAAGTTTATTTATTTATTTTTGTTAAGTTTTATTTAGTTTAGGTTTAAGTGTTTAGCTTTATAGGGTTTAGGATTTATGGTTTAGGGTTTGGGGTTTAGGGTTTAGGGTTTAGGGTTTAGCATTAAGGGTTAAGGTTTTAGGGTTAGCTTAGGGTTTATATTTAGTTTAGGGTTTAGGGTTTAGGATTTAAGGTTTTTAGGGTTTAGGGTTTAGGTTGCAAGTTTAGTCTTATAGGTTTAGGGTTCAGGGTTTAGGGTTAGTTTTAGGGTTTAGAGTATAAGATTTTAGGTTTTAGGGTTTAGCTTTTAGTGTTTAGGGTTTAGGGTTTAAGGTTTTTATTTATTTTAGTTTATTTTATTTTTATTTTATTTGGGTTTATTTTTTATTTTTATTTAGTTTGGTTTATTTATTTTAAGTTTATTTATTTTAGTTTATTTTTTAGGTTCAGGTTCAGGTTTAGATTTATTTTTTAGTTGAGTTTAATTTTTTATTTATATTTTTGAGGTTAAGGTTTTATTTTATTTTTTTGGTTTAGGTTTAGGTTTTTTTTAGGTTTAGGTTTTAAGTTTTTATTTTAAGTTTATTTTTAGGTTTTACTTTTTATTTTATGTTGATGTTTATTTTTAATTTAGTTTATTTTATTTAATTTTGGTTTAGGTTATTTTAGGTTTTGGATTAGGTTTTATTTATTTTAGTTTATTTTCTTTTAGTTTAAATTTAGGTATATTTTTTTGTTTATTTTAGGTTATGTTTTTTTTTTACCTTTAGGATATAGTGTTTGGGGTTTAGGGTTTAGGATTTAGGGTTGTAGGTTTTAGGGTTTGGGGTTTAGGGTTTAGCTTGGGTTTTAAGGTTTAAGGGGTTTAGGGTTTAGGGTTTATGGTTTATGGTTTATGGTTTAGGGTTTAGAGGTTCGGGTTTAGGGTTTAGGGTTTATTTTAGGGTTAGGATTTTATATTTTTTTATTTTTTTATGTTAAATAAACCAAGTAGGTTTAGGTTTATATAGTTTATTTTTATTTATTTTTTTACTTTTATTTAGGTTTATTTTTATTTTTTTTTTAGGTTTTATTTAGTTTTATTTTATTTTATTTTAAGTTTATTTTATTTTTATTTTAGGTTTAGTTTTTATTTTATTTTAATTTGTAATTTTTTTCTTTAGTTTTGGTTTCCATTTTTTTTATTTTAGTTTAGTTTTTTATTTTTTATTTTTTATTTTTAGGTTTAGGTTTAGGTTTTAGTTTATGTTTTCAATTTTTTTGGGTTTAGGTTTATTTATTTATTTTGTTAGTTTTATTTTTTTAGGGTTAAGTGTAAATTTAGTGGAGGGAGTTTAGTTTAGGGTTTAGGTTTAGGGTGGGGTTTGGGGTTTAGGCTTTAGGGTTTAGGGAAAGTTTAGGTCAGGTTTAGGGGAAGTCAGGCCCATGGTAGGTTAGTTATTTAGGGTTTAGTAGGTTTAGGGTAGGTTAGCATAAGTGGTTAGGGTTTAGGGTTTGGAGTGGCTTAGGTTTAGGGTTTAGGAGGGTTTAGTGTAGGTTTTTGAGTTTAGGGTTTAAGATTTAGGGTCTGAGGCTAGCTTGTTAGGTTATGGTTTAGGGTTTTGAGTTTTCGGTTTAGGGTTTTAAGATTTTGACTTTAAGGTTTATTTTTAAGTTTATTTTTAGTTTAGTTTTATGTTTTTTTAGTTTATTTTATTTTATTTAGTTTAGGTTTAGGTTTAGGTTTAGGTTATTTTTGGTTTAAGTTTAGGATTTATTTATTTTAGTTTAGTTTAAATTAGTTTTGGTTTTGGTTTATTTTATTTTGTTTATTTTAAGTTTTTGTTTTTTCTCAAGTTTAGGGTTTAAGGTTTGGGGTTTAGGCTTTAGGGTTTAGGGTTGTAGGTTTTATGGTTTGGGGTTTAGTGTTTAAGTTTTAGGGTTAGAATTTTATATATATGTTAAGTACACTAATAGGTTTAAGTTTATTTATTTTATTTTTTATTTATTTTAGTTTATTTTACTTTTTTATTTAGGTTTATTTTTATTTTGATTTTTACTTAAGGTTTATTTAATTTATATTTTATTTTATTTTAGGTTTATTTTATTTTATTTTAGGTTTAGTTTTAATTTTATTTAGGTTTTATTTTTTATTTTAGTTTGGTTTGTATTTTTTCATTTAGTTTAGTTTTTTTTTCTTTTAGGTTTAGGTTTAGGTTTAGTTTATGTTTTTATTTTATTTTATTTTATTTTATTTTTTAGGTTTTATTTATTTTATTTTAAGTTTAGTTTAGGTTGTAGTTTTAGCTTTAGTTTAGGGTTAAGGTTAGTTTGGGGTGGGAGGGTTTGGGGCTTTTAGGGTTTGGGTCGCGGTTTAGGGTTATAAGATTAGGGTTCGGTTTATGATTTTAGGTTTTAAGGAGGGTTTTGTGAATGTTTAGTTTTAGGTTTAGGGTTAGTTTTAGGGTTTTATAGGTTTAGGGTTTAGGGTTTAGGGTTTAGGGAATAGTATTTAGACTTTAGGGTTTAGAGTTTTTAGGGTTTAAGGTTTAGGTTTTAGGATTTACGGTTTAGGGTTTAGGGCTTAGGGTTTAGGATTGTTGGTTTAGAGTTTTAGGTCTAGGGTTAGGGTTCATGGTTTAGGGTTTAAGGTTTAGGCTTTTGGTTTAGGGTTCAGGTTTTAGTTTAGGTTTATTTTTTAAAAAAAAAGTAAAATGGTAGTTTTGGTTTTTTTTAATTTATTTTTAGGGTTTAGGGCTAGCTTAAGGTTTAGGGTTTTTTAAAACAAAATAAAGTAAACCAGTAGGTTTAGGTTTATTTTATTTATTTTTTATTTATTTTAGTTTATTTTATTTTTTATTTTTATTTAGTTTGGTTTATTAATTTTATGTTTATTCTTTTTATTTATTTTCTGGGTTTAGTTTTAGATTTATGTATATTTTTAAGTTTAGTTTTATTTTATATTATTTTTTAGGTTTTAGTTTTATCTTTTACTTTTAGGTTCTATTTTACTTTTTTAGGTTTAGGTTTTAGTTTTTTTATTTTATGTTTATTTTTAGGTTTTATTTTTTAGTTTAGGTTTAGGTTTATTTTTAGTTTATTTTATTTTATTTAGTTTAATTTTAGGTTTAGGTTTACTTCATTCTATGTTTAGGTTTAGGTTTTATTTATTTTAGTTTAGGATTTGGTTTATTTTATTTAGTTTAGGTTTAGGTTTAGGTTTATTTTATTTTAGGTTTAGGTTTAAGTTTTATTTATTTTAGTTTAGGTTTAGATTTTATTTTGTTTATTTTAGTTATTTATCTTTTTTAAAATTAAGTAAACTGGTGGGCTTAGATTTAATTAGTTTATTTTTTTGTTTTTTTAGTTTAATTTATTTGTTATTTTTATGTCGGTTCATTATTTATGTTTACTTAGTATAGTTTATTTATTATATATTTATTTATTTTTTTTCATTTTTTTTTTGTTTATTTTTTGAGGTTTTGGGTTTATTTTTTAGTTGAGTTTTATTTTTATTTTTATTTTTTAGGTTTAGGTTTCATATTTTTATTTTTGGTTTTGGTTTAGATTTAGGTTTTTATTTTATTTTTTTAGGTTTATGTTTTAGGTTTTTATTTTAGGTTTTATTTTCTAGTTTAAGTTTAGGTTTATTTTTAGTTTATTTTATTTTATTTAGTTTAGGTTTTGGTTTAGGTTTAGGTTATTTTCGATTTAGGTTTAGGTTTTATTTACTTTAGTTTATTGTATTTTTGTTTAAGTTTAGGTTTATTTTATTTTGTTTAATTTAGGTTTATTTTTTTTTAGTTTAGGGTTTATGTTTTATTTTTTAATTATTTTTAGGTTTAATTTTTAGGTTTAGGTTTTTATTTAGTTTTTATTATATTTTATTTTGATTTTTACATCTAATTTATATTTGTTTGTTTAGGTTTTTTATTTTTAAGTTTATTCTATTTTTTGATTTAGTTTAGGTTTTTATTTATTTTATTTTAGTTTTGTTTTTATTTTTTTATTTTAGTTTTAGGTTTAGGTTTAGGTTTTAATTTAGGATTTTATTTTATTTTATTTTTTTATTTTATTTAGGTTTAGGTTTGTTTATTAATTCAATTTGTATGTTTTATTTTGTTTAGGTTTAGGTTTCTAGGTTTTAGGGTTTATGGTTTAGGGTTTAGGGTTTAGGGCTTGGGGTTTAGGGTTTAAGGTTTAAGGTTGTAGATTTTTAGGGTTTAGGGTTTAAGGTTTGGGGTATAGGGTTTAGGGTTTAGGGTTTAGAGTATAGTGTTTAGGGTTTTAGGGTTTATGGTTTCGGGTTTAGGGTTAAGGTTTAGGGTTTAAGGTTTAGGGTCTTAGGGTTTACGATTTAGGGTTTAGGGCTGTAAGTTTAGGGTTTAGGGTTTAGATTTTTTTTTTTTGCAAATTTTTTAAATTAGGTAAATTGGTAGGTTTAGGTTTATTTACTTTATTTTTTTTAACTATTTCTATTTATTTTATTTTATTTATTTTTATTTAAGTTTATTTTTATTTTTATTTAATTTAGTTTATTTAGCTTAGTTTATTTTTTAGGTTTAGGTTTATTTTTTATTTTAGTTTTATTTTTACTTTATTTTTTAGGTTTAGGTTTTATTTTTTATTTTTAGGTTTAGGTTTTTTTTAGGCTTAAATTTTAAGTTCTTATTTTAGGTTTATTTTTAGGTATTATTTCTTAGTTTAACTTTAGGTTTATTTATATTTTATTTTATTTTATTTTGTTTAGGTTAAGTTTTAGGTCTAGTTTATTTTAGGTTTAGGTTTAGGTTATAATTATTTTTGTTTAGTTTATCATAATTTAGGTTTACTTTATTTTTATTTTATGATTATTTTTTTTTACTAGTTTAAGGTTTAGGTTTTATTTTTAGGTTTATTTTTTAGGTTTAAGTTTTTCTTTGGTTTTTATTTAGGGTTAGCTTAGGATTTAGGGTTAATTTAGGGTTTAGGGATTAGGCTTTAGAGTTTATGGTTTTTAAGGTTTAGGATTTATGGTTTAGGTTAGTTTAGGGTTTAGGTTTAGGGGTTTAGGATTAGGTCTAGTTTTACATTTAGTTTAGTTTAGAGTTTAGGTTTAGGATTTAGGGTTTATTATTTTTTAAGTTATTTAGGAGTTTAGGGTTTAGGGTTTATGGTTTTTTGGTTTTCAGGGTTTAGGATTTAGTGTTTAGATTTAGGGATTAGGGTTTAGGGTTTATGGTTTTAGAGTTTAGTGATTTAGTTTAAGTTTAGGTTAGGGTTAGTTTAAGGTATAGGTTTAGTGTTTAGTGTTTAGGTTTATTTTAGTTTTAGGAATATAGTTTAGGTTTAGTTTTGATTTATAGTTTAGGTTTAAGGTTTTGGGTTTAGGATTGTTTAGGGTTTTAGGGTTTAGGTTTAAGGTTTATTTATGTTTAGGGTTTATTTAGGTTAGGTTTCTTTATTAATGGAAGTTTAGGTTTAGGTTTCAAATTTTAGTTTTGGTTTATTTTTAAATTAAATAAACCAGTAGGTTTTATTTTATTTTTAGCTTATTTTTAGGGTTTAGGTTTTATTTAAATTATTTTTTTTAAATTAAGTAAACAAGTTGGTTTAGGTTTATTTAGTTTATATTTTAAGTTTTTTTTGGTTTTTTATTTTTAATTAGTTTAATTTGTTTATGTTAATTTATTTTTTAGGTTTAACTTTAGGTTTTGATTTATTTTTTAGTTTAGTTTTATTTTTATTTTTTAGGTTTATGTTTAATTTTTTATTTTTAGGTTTTGGTTTAGGGTTTTTTTTAGGTTTTAGTTTTAGGTTTTTATTTTAGGATTATTTTTAGGTATTATTTTTAGTTTAGGTTTAGGCTTTTTTTAGTTTATTTTATTTTATTTAGTTTTGGTGTAGGTTTAGTTTTAGGTTTTATTTATTTTAGCTAAGTTTATCTTTGTTTAGGCTTATTTTATTTCTATTTAGGTTTAGGTTTTTTTTTTTTTTAGGTTTAGGTTTATTTTATTTATTCTTAGGTTTATTTTAAGTTTAGGTTTTTTATTTAGTTTTTTATTTTATTTTCTAGGTTTATTTTATTATTTTATTTTAGGTTTTTTTTTTTTTTTATTTAGGTTTTCATTTTAGTTTAGCTTAAGTTTTTATTTTATTTTATTTTAGTTTAATTTTTATTTTTTTATTTTATTTTATTTTTATTTTTAGTGTTTAGGTTTTAGTTTAGGTTTTTATTTTATTTTACTTTTTAGTTTAGGTTTAGGGTTTAGGGTTTAGGGTTTAGGGTTTGGGATTTAAGGTTTAGGGTTTATGGTTTAGGGTTTTTGGTTTTTTAGTGTTTAGGGTTTGGGGTTTAGGGTTTTAGGATTTAGGGATTAGAGTTTTAGGGTTTAGGGTTTAGGATTTAGTGTTTAAGGTTTAGGGTTTATGATTTTTACGGTATGCGGTTTAAGGTTTAGGTTTAGGTTTAGGTTTAAGGTTTTGGATTTTTTTAAGAGAATAAATTGATTCAACATTTCTTCTTTTGATTTTATCAATAACACACCAAGTTTACTATGACACGGTGATGACATAAATAAAAATGAGTTTAGAAAATCAAAATATTTTAGAACCATCTTTTTTAAAGACAAAGTTCTAAGTAGCATATAGGATCATTTTCTTTAGTTTCTCTAGTTTTTATTGGATTTATCATATATGTCTTGCCACCATTTTTATGCTTCTTGCCTCCATAATTTAGCCACCTCTTAGTCAAATAGCTTGATAATTGCCACCTCTTTTGCCTTCAAGATCTAGGTTATTTAGGGTTTAGGGTTTAGGGATTTTTAGTGTTTAGGGATTAGGGTTTAGGGTTTAGAGTTTAGGGTTTAAGGTTGTAAGTTTAGTGTTGTAGGTTTAGGGTTTGGGGTTTAGGGTTAGTTTTAGGCTTTAGGGATTATGGTTTTGGGTTTAGGGTTTAGGGTTTTTTTATTTTATATTTTTAAATTAAGTAAAGCAATAGGTTGAGGTTTATTTAGTTTACTTACTTTATTTTTTTATTTATTTTAGTTTATTTTATTTTTATTTTTATTTAAGTTTACTTTTTATTTTTATTTAATTTAGTTAATTTGTTTTTGGTTTATTTATTTTAGTTTAGGTCTTTTATTTTAGTTTATTTTTTTAGGTTAATTTTTTAATTGAGTTTTATTTTTATTTTATTTTTTAGGTTTATGTCTTTAGGTTTTAATGGTTTAGGGTTTAGAGTTTTGGGTTTAGGGTTTAGGGTTTAGGGTTTAGGGTTTTAGGGTTTAGTGTTAGGGTTTAGAATTTAAGTCTTATGGTTTAGTGTTTATGCTTTTTTGGGTTTTTAGGGTTTAGGATTTAGTGTATAGGTTTTACAGTTTAGGATTTTAGGTTTAGTGTTTAGGGTTTTTGGTTTTGGGTTAGTTTTAGGGTTTAGGGTTTATGGTTAGGGTTTTTTTTTATATTTTTTTATTTTTTAGGGTTGAGTTTAGGGTTTAGGTTTAGGTTTAGGGTTAGTGTTTTAGAGCTTTTTTTTCAAATTAAGTAAACTAATAGGTTTAGGTTTTTTTTGGTTTATTTTTAGGGTTTAGGGCTAGCTTAGGGTTTATTTTATTTTCTTTAAAAAAATTAAGTAAATCGGTAGGTTTAGATTAATTTTATTTATTTAGTTTATTTTTTAATTAGTTTAGTTTATTTAATTTTTTATTTTTATTTAGGTTTATTGTTTATATTTATTTATTTTAGTTTATTTATTCTAGGTTTATTTAATTTAGTTTAAGTTTTTTATTTTAGTTTATTTTTTATGTTTAGGTCTTTTTTAGTTGAGTTTAATTTTTTTATTTAGGTTTAGGTTTTATTTTTTATTTTTAGGTTTAGGTTTAGGTTTTTTTTATTTTTTTTAAGTTTACGGTGTAGGTTTTTATTTTAGGTTTATTTTTAAGTTTTACTTTTTAGTTTATGTTTATGTTTAATTTTAGTTTATTTTAATTTATTTAGTTTAGGTTTAGTTTATTTTTTTTATTTAGGTTTAGGTTTTATTTATTTTAGTTTATTTTATTTTAGTTTAAGTTTAGGTTTATTTTATTTTGTTTATTTTATTTTTATTTTACGTTTAGGTTTTTTTTTTTTAGTTTAGGGTTTAGGTTTATTTTTATTTATTTTTTAGGTTTATTTTTTAAGTTTAGTTTTTTAAAATTTTTTTATTTTAGGTTTTTTTATTTTACTTTTAGTTTTATTTTATTTAGGTTTTTATTGTTATGTTTATTTTTTTTAGTTTAGTTTAGGTTATTATTTTTTATTTTATTTTATTTTTATTTGTTTATTTTATTTATTACTAGGTTTAGGTTAGGTTTTGGTTTATTTTATTTTATTTTTTTATTTTATTTAGGTTTAGGCTTTTTTATTTATTTTATTTTTAAATTATATTTAGTTTAGGTTTTGGATTTTAGGTTTTCAAGTATTTAGGGTTTAGGGTTTAATGTTTAAGGTTTTAGGGTTAGGGTTTTAGGGTTTAGGGTTTAGGGTTAGGCTGTAGGGTTTAGGGTTTAGTGTTTAATCTTTAGGGTTTAAGGTTTTTAGGGTTTAGGGTTTAGGATTTAGGGTTTTTTAAGGTTTATTATTTATAGTGTAAGGTTTAGGGTTTAGGGTTTAGGGTTTAGGGTTTAGGTTTAGTTTTACTGTTTAAAGTTTAGGGTTTAGGGTTTAGGATTTAGGGTTTAGGGTTTAGGATTTTTTTTAAAATTTAGTAAACCGATAGGTTTAGATTTATTTAGATTATTTAGTTTAATTTATTTATTTTAGTTTATTTTTTTATGTTTATTTTTAATTTTTATTTAGTTTAGTTTATTTATTTTAGGTTTATTTATTTTAGTTTATGTGTTTTTACTTTTGTCTATTTTTTAGGTTTTTATTTATTTTGTTAGTTTAGTTTTATTTTTATTTTATTTTCAAGGTTTAGGTTTTATTTTTTATTTTTAGGTTTAGGTTTACGTTTTTATTTTATTTTCTTAGGTTTAGGTTTTAAGTTTTTTTTTTAAGTTTTTTTTTAGTTTAGGTTTAGGTTTATTTTTAGTTTATTTTATTTTATTTTATTTAGAGTTTAGGTTTAGTTTCTTTAGGTTTAAGTTTAGGTTTTATTTATTTTAGTTTAGGTTTATGTTTATTTTATTTTATTTATTTTAGGTTTAGGTTATATTTTTTTATTTATTTTTAGGTTCATTTTTCTAGGTTTAGGTTTTATTTATTTTTTATTTTATTTAGGCTTTGTGTCACCATTATTCAAGATCTTTGATATGGGAACTCATAATAACACATTACACACTTTAGAGTTGGTTTTGCAATCTTGGCGGTATGTCCTCTTCCTTTTCATTAGAGTCATTAGGTGTTGCATTTGATTGGTAAGATGAACTGCCCAATAGTTCGGTGAAGACTTTTGTTGAGTTGGCACAACTCTTTATCAAGTGGTTAGCTAGAGGTTAGCAAAGGGTGACTGTAGGCGACCTCATTGCAGAGAAATAGAAACTCAACGAGTCTATTGTTGATTAAAATCTCAGGTGGCGCAACCTGAGTATGAAATGCAAACCACAGTTGTCCGAATAGCATGCCATTGAGATTCTTCTCAAGAATATCCATGGATCCTTCATGCTTAAGGGTTTACCATCAAAACATTAGAAATGAATCAATAAGGCTACTGGAGAAAGCCAAAGTTGCCCTTTCGGACAAATCATCTAAGCCCAAGTAGTAGAAGGTGTTTGAGAAGAATCCAAGGTTGTATGGTGGATAGAGGAAGCAGATAGGAGGATGAGGAGAGAGCCTCTCTACTACCTCCTCTTCCACCACCTCGGCCATCATACCGGCCACCACAATGACCATTTCCACCACCTCATCATCCTACCTAGTAGAGATATTCATATCCATCGCTAGGTAGCTACTTTCCACTTACTCTCGCCAATAGATTGAATAATCCATATTCATTCAAAAGGGATGTAGCTAGAAAAATCTTTAATAATCTTTTAAAGAAATTTGACTTTTAGTTACCAGAGCCTAAAAGGCCGGAGGAAGTGGGAAAGATGATCTATGCCCTACCCGCATGTTAGGCCATGTCTTAGAGGATTGTATCACTTTTTAGGATAAGCTTGAGTGCAGCTACAAATTGGGAGCCATAGTTATCCATAAGGAATACTTATTAGAACTATCCAATTCTATTAGAGTAATCCTTGGGGATACTTGCGATCTTCTTAAGACCAAAGTAGGTTAGGATATCTCCTTATCCGAGCCTCTAAGAAGTTCATTTCTAAGATCAAGAAGCTTTCTTTGTAGGTGCCTGAAGTAGCTCAAACCACCAACACCATAAAAGGTTTGGTAGTTACAAAGGACTGGGGGAGTGCTTGCCAGTTGATATTTACACCATACTTGCAGATAGTCCAGTAGTATAGACACCATCTGAGTCCAGTACTCCCTCCACCATTGTAGCTACCACCTCTTCTGCTAGCTCCACTTCTACTAGCATGAACATTGTCTCTGTGGATAAGGGCACTAAATACCTTACTCCATTTGCCTTACTAGATTTTTATCATGTAACTCCAACCAAAAAGAAATTAATAAAGAAATCTAATTATGCTTATATATTATCCACTTATGATGCCCTTGATTTTATCCCTATTAAAAGATCTCTGAGTCTAAATAAATATAATAGCTCAAGTAGTTCTGATCATTTCCTTTCTTATTCAGAGTCAGACTATAGAGTGGAAAAGTTAGCTGACTTTGATGATCCTATAGGAGAAGCTATAGGTATGCCTAATAAGAAGGTAGAACTTTCCAAAATATCATCATTCCAAGAAGTCACTAAAGTCGATCTACAGAGTGACAAAGTTCTACCCCCTAAGGTAGCACCTCAGGATAAGGGTAAGCAAGTCCGGTTCCTAGTAGATAGCCCCTCTATAGGATGCTCCATCCAAGGATATGCTTATGGAGGACCAAGTCAGAGTTGATCATAATGTCCTAGCCCACCTAAGTTAAGCATATACGATGCCCTTGTCTTATCCAAAGGGATGAGGGAATCTCTAATCAAGGCCTTACTTGATCTAGAGATATGCTTAGCTTAGCTGAACACTACTAAAGCAGAGGCATGCCACTCGAATGACATCTTAGGAGTTACATTTAATGATGAAGACTTACTTTTATGGACGACCAAGCACAACCGCCTCTTTACATTACAATGGATGTTGGAAAATATGGGCTATCAAGAGTTCTGGTTGACCAAGCTGCACCAGTCAATATTATAAGTCTAAGAATCCTTGCCTACTTGAGGATCAACATATCCAAACTCCAAAAATAAATGATGATGTTGGGAGGATTCAATGAACAAGGCGAGAGGGCCTTGTGGTGTTTATTTTTAGATGTATGGGGGTGGGGGGGATTTTTTGAGGTGATCGGGTACAATATTGAGGTATGATGTACTATCTCGAAAGATAGAGGCATCACTCTATAATGGACCTAATCATATAATAAGGACTCATAAGGCATGATGGGTTTTCAAATGTATAGAGATTTTTTCCCTACTTTACATGGTTGAATAAAATAGGGTTTATATTAAACCAAGTTTGTAAGTTCCCTACAGAGGCAAGCCTCCATAGTTAATTACATCTTAAAAAATTAATTTTTTTAAGAATACTCTCGATTAAAGTAGGTAATTATTATATCTAAAGATTTTAAGGTTAGACTACCAAAGGATGGTTGTATTTGGAAAATAAATTGGGAAATTTCAAAGAGAAGACTTATTTTTAGAATCCAAATGAAATAAGTAGGAAATACTCTTGATACCAGGAAGCCTAGTGAGCATTCTAATCTATCCTATGGTTGGGATTTATAATTTTGTTGTTGAAGAGATTTATATGTTTTGAGTTGAAATTTAGTTAGATTACAAAGGCTTATAATCCACCAACACAAGGTTGTGGGAATTCCTAAGAGGTGAAGATTTATGCTCATAGCCCAAAGGGAATATCTTCCTCAGATCCTAAATCTGGGGAGCTTTAGTATGAGCTAAAGAACTACCTAAATCTATGTGATAGGTGGACATAAGGGTTTACCTCCATAAGAGAGAATAAATTATCTGACTTCTAGACTTATAACCATCTTGAGTGGCCGCCAGCTAACTCCTCCTATGATTTTAAAACCATGTAAATTGGTCTTATGAATTGCAAGATAGTTAGGGTAGTTATTTAATTAGAAAGAGACTAAAGTCCTAAACACACACCCTAATAGACTAGAGCATGAGTGGTATGAGCATATGACTTAATCTATAGATGCAAAATCTTTTCAAATTTTATTTCATTTTAGACACATCATTTTGATAGAGGCTTTAAGATTTCTTATGTCTAAATGCATGATGAAATAGGTTATGGGTCAAATCATCTAGAAGAAGGAGTTCCTCTCTACAAGGGATGCCCTCATATGTCAAGCATTCTTTTATCATGCAAAGATGGAGCTCCTTCTGTTCAAGGGAAAAGAATATGCATGCATGATTTGAAACATACAACCATACAACTAAGGGGTTATTAAATCTTTTAATTATCTTATTTATGTCTTATGCTTTATGATGGTGTTTTGAGTTATTTAAAATTTAATTATGAGTGATTAGTTGGGTAGAAAAGTTATTTTTATCCTAAGAGCCTAATTGTATCCAAGCCGCACATTAAAGCATCAATCATTTAAGAAACTATGAAAAGCATGTCATCCTAATGCACAATGTAAACATAACATCAAAAAGTTATATAAACTACCATAAAAGAATAAAATGTCAGTTTGGTCAGGTACCGTCGTACAACCCGAAGAGAGAAAAGATGGGTAGTTCATATCTACCCTTATACAACCTAGAATATGAAAGAATAATTATAATGGTATTAAATGTTATGGGGGTCTTCTTTCTTCATTTCTCTTTTTCTAATTTGGTTCCTTCTTTGATTTGGATGGTTCTTACTTCAAAGGCTTCACGGGCCTCCCCTGGACAAATCCTTGGCCATTGCTCATCCTAATCCCCCATAGCACTAATCCTAATTCCTATTACAAAAATTACATTTATGTGAGAAAAGTAAATCTAACTACACATGCAAAATAGAGGTTAGCTAAATATACATATAATCCCAAGCAGTTGTATTTATAATTTGGACTTAGCACCTTACACATGGGTAACTAAGCCCACCTGTCCTAACTTGGATTATGTTTAAGGATTTAAGCAACCTACAAAAATAGCATTCATATTTATTTGTATGCATCCCTTTAGCATAATCACCTACAAAAAATATTATTATCCTAATATTGGCCTATCATCCAATCTATGAAGCATACACCCTAACATCTAATAAAAAATAATACATCATAAAACAAAACATACATCACATCATACACTGTCCTAACTTAGAGATAAAAGCGGTAACTTAATTCTAATGTTTGTATTAAAGCTTGTGAGGTAAGTCTTGTTAGGCATTAGTGTTGCATTTTCTAAGTGTAGAAAGATTCAATTTAACATGAATGGTTGATTTCACTTGAAGTAGTTTAATTGATTTGAGAATTTTAATTTGTATTTTATTTTGTTCCTTTTGATTACACTTAGCAACTAAGTGTTATAAAAAGAGGAAAAGAGTATTGCCCTCTTTCATCCCTACCTTAAGTCACTTTCTAAAGTGTATTAATTTGATTTAGTTCTCATTAGTGAAGGTCTTATTAAATGATTTTATTAATCTTAAGTATAAGTTCACTTTAAATAATCCTATTCAAAATGAAAGGCATCTTAAGATTAATTTAATTGAATTACACTATATCATATATATTAAATCATTCCTTTCCATCTCATGTAACATGCATATGATTTAATCCTAAGTGTATTTATACATGCAACATATTTTAGCACACTTCAATGATGAATGTATGTGTATGTTTAGAATTTATATTTTATTTGATTGAATTATTTAAACATTTTAATTTAAAACTTTATCCAATTTCTTATGCAAAAAGAACATAAGAATGAAATTAAATAGCCATGTGACGTGGTTAAACCAGGGAAGTGAGGTAATCAAATGACATCCTCGGAGCTAGTTAAAGCCTTGTATTCTTGGGATGTCCAGACTATATACTTGCTTTTTTGGACACATGGATGTACACATAATTGAGGGAAAGAAAACCATGCGAAGATTGTATTTATTTTTTATTGAATCATTTATATATATTAATTAAAGCTCCATCCAAATTCTAATGTTGAAATATATAAGAATGAAATCAAATGGGTATGTTCCATTATTAAGCCATGGAAGTGAGACAATCAAATGACATTTTTGAGACTAGCTAAAGCCTCATGATCCCAAGATGTCCAGACTATATACCCATTACCATTCAATCTTATATAAATCAACACATGAATAGAGGAAAGAGAACTCAACATTCATAAACTTAAGCTATAAGCACATCCATTTCTTTTTGTATTTATAACATCATAACACATATTATTATTCATTTATAAGCCTTTGAAAAATACATTTGGATTTAATAGTGATAACATCAATGCATATATTAAATTAAATCAACATATGCAAGCTTACATAATGGAAATCTATTTTACTTTACTTGATTTTGAAAAAATGGATCCATGAATTCAAATCACATACCAAATTTATCATGATTGGAAAGGGGGCAATCAAATATAAGCATGTGATTCATTCAGCCAAACTAGTTCTTAAGGACAATCAAATCAAATAAGATTACTTAAAGTTAACTAAAGCTTCTTTATTAATTAAGTTCTGGATTTGATTTGATTTAAAGAGGAGAAGATAAATCATCACTTTCTATTCTAAAGCCATTCTCACATTAGTGATTTTATTTAAGTTAAGGAAATGTAATTAAGTTGATTTAATGGGCTAATTAAGTTAAACCCTTAATTTGATGAATTAATTATCCTTACCTATGTCACTTTAAAGTAATTAACTAAATAATTATAAGCCAACATGATATGCATGGAAAATAAACTTGTAATGATCCTAGGAAATAAAAGGGGCCTAATGCAATTGGATCATGATTAATAGTTAATTAGATTAAGGGACTTAATTAATAACTCTTATGGTTTTCCTACATATGTGGACTAACCATAATTTCATTAAACTCCTTTAAGTTATTAAAAACCTAAAGATCTACCCCATTATTCAGTTAAATAAGGTCTGATGTGATTATAATTTTAATTTGATTAAGTGATTTAATTAATTAATTAATTCTTAATTAATTTCATTTTAAAAAAGGGTGAAATGAACTTAGGAAAGGGGTCCCAACCCTATTCCTTAGTTCACTTACTATTGAACAATGACTAATAAACTCAATTAACCAATTTATTACTATTCATGGGATTAATTAATCATTAATTAACTTTAAAAAGTAATTAAGATTTAAGTAGTCAACTCTCTTAATTAAGTGAGTAATAAATCCCAATAAAATCATGGGTGGTAGATGCCATACCATTAAATTATCCCACAAAATTTGGGATTAATTGCTCAAGTAATTAAGGAGTATTTAAGCTAATTAATTTTATAGTTAAATCTTAATTAAACTTTAATTAGTGTTTAAAAGAAGTTAAGATCATTTTTAATTAATTTGCTTCTGAAATACCTTTAAAATGAGTATTTATTGGCATTTTTTATTTCTTTATGATTTTTTATGATTTTTAGAAGTTTCATCCATTAAAAATGATTAATTAAGACAAATTAAAGCATAATCCTATTGGCACCATGTGGCACACTGACGTAGTGCGCTTTCCATGTGGAACTGCAAGATTGGCTACTTAAAACTTATCTCACTCAATTTGTACATGGCGGGGGCAGATGCGCTTTCTCATCCGCTGTCTGATCTCTACGAATAATCCCACAGCTTAATAGGATTAAATCAGATCAATCTAGTGGATCTAATATCGACTGTTCATTCTGATCATGTGAAATGGATAGTGCGTGATCTAATGTCACACAAGTGAGGGAGAATGGAGTCCATTTGCCATTACTCACTTGATCTGACCTTACCTAAGCTCAGATCAAATCCAAAAGGAAACCACACCTTCACAACATCGATTGAAGGGGATTTAAGTTTCAATATCACATAAGATGCAAGTTTTCTTCAAAAACCTCCAACCCATTTGTGACAATTGATCAACCTAGGGTGATCAATAATCATGATGGGAGGTTTTGATGGGCTTGGTTCAATCCAATTTTGGTAGGATTAGAACTTGGCTCAAATAGGTCAAATTGGCCAATTTGGGTTAAGTGGACCAATTGGGTTTAGTTGGCTTGATTTTGGGTTGAGTTTGATTTAGGATATATATATATATATATATATATATATATATATATATATATATATTCAATTGTAATTGACTTGGGTTCAAATAGGTTTTGGTTCATTTGAACATTTCAAGTTAAAAGGGTTAAGCTGTGTTTGACTTGGGTTGATTTTGGTTTGGCTTGATAATTGTAGATTTCATTTATATTTGTGAATATGATTGAAGGTATGATTGATTAATGAGAAAATTAATTGAATTTGGGTTTTGGAATGAAGGAATTTAGCTAAATACTTGGAGTTGGGTCATGTGGCTTAGGTTTGGATTTTGATTTGGTTTGATTTAGTTCTGATAATTTAAATGTATATTTCATTTAAATTTATGAATATGATTTAAAATATAATTGATTTCTCAAAAAAAAAACAATTGAGTTTGACTTGATTTGGATTAAGATTTTGCTAAGTCAATGGGATAGGTTATATGGCTTAGGAAGGGTTTTGATGTAATTTGATTTAATTTGATTTAGTTTTGATCATTTGAATGTATATTTGATATATATTTAGGAAAATAATTGAAGATATAAATTGATTATTAGAAAATTAATTGATTTTGGATTGATTTGGATTAAAATTTGGCTAAGTCCATGGGATAGGTCATATGGCATAGGAAGGGTTTCAAGTTTGGATTTGATCATGTGCTTCAATCAATTGGTTTTGGAATTTGAGTTTGGATTTGTATTTCAATTTGATGTTTGAATTGAACTTGTGGTTTGGTTTGAGAAGGTGGACATGGATTGGATATCAGTTTTCGCGTAGGTAGATTATCCTAATCTCTAAGGCATAACCTAATCCAATGGTTAACCCTTCTAAGTCTTTAGGCTTAGGTTAAGTGTTTACCTAATTATTAGAAGTTTATTATGACTTGGGAAGTCTTAGTATCTAGAAGATTCCTATGTCTAAGATGGGAAAGATTGAATCGCACTCCAAAGTGAGGTCAAGGCCTTAGGCTCCATAGTGTTTCCCTTGGAGATAAATGGTTGGAAGATTGACGCTAAGTTTCACATTATAGACTTGGATGCATTTTTAAACGCTCTGCTTGGGAGACCATGGATACATGAGAAAAATATAGTTCCATCCTCTCTACATCTGTGTATGAAGTTCGTTAGAGGGGGATCATCTACTATGTGAAAGGAGAACTCAAGCCATTTACAGTTCATGAGGTTAGCACATATGAGGATGCAGCTTACTACCTCCCTCAAAATCAACAAGTCTATTGTCACAAACTTTGCCAAAGTTTAAAAATAAAAGATAAAGAAAAAAAAGAAAAGGAATAAGAAAAAGAAAAAGAAAAGAAAAGAAAATGAAAAAAAAATAAAAGGGAGAAATAGACTTGGAGGAGGAAGTGGAGCAACATTAACATTAGATTATACCCATAGTTTGTTACTCCATTCAAAATATGGGTAGGATGACTGACCTCCACAGTAGAAGAGTTGGGGTCGAACCCTAGGGTGGAAAACCTCTTTATTGCCACCCAATTGAATATATGTCACAGTAATTACTACATATTTATATAGACTTAGAATCTAGAAAATAGGAAGGTCGGACTTCAAAGAAAAGCATAAGTGTATCCAAGTCTATATGTGAAATAGTTATGCATCAATTGGGAACCTTAGCTCTAACACCACTTGCCTCTCAAAATATTGACGGTTTGGTAGTTAAGGAATCCCCTAAGTCATCCACAGGTGTGAAGATTTAGAGGTTTTTTCTTGGAGCATCATCCTCAAGTCAAGAAGTTGAAGTAGGACTTCAGGATGATTCATATAAATATTTAATAAAATTTTCTTTTGATTGGTACTTGCCTTGTGTTCATAATTTAGCAAAGAAAGGCTTAATCCCACATACTTGGTCAAAGCACATGTTAGACTACTTCAAAAGAATATGGAAGAATAAATGGAAAAGCTCTCAATCAAGATCGGGACTAGGATTTAGTATAGTGGGTCCAGTCGATGATGACAATTACTGCTTAGTCATCACCAATCATTGTAATCTAATTGGTTCTTTTCAAATCACATTAACTTATATGAGGAACTATACTTACAAACTTCAGATGATTTTGAAGTCAAAGATTCACCGCTAGAGTTCAAAGAAGAGATCAAGTCAACCATTGACAAGCTCAAAGAAATCAACTTAGGAACTAAAGAAGATCCATGCCCGACATACATCAGTTCTTTATTTAAGGACTGCTTTGCATGGATTTATGACTACATGCCTAAATTGGCTCCTAATGTAGCAGTCCATAAAATAGCAATAGAGCCTACTAACCCTATCAAGCAAGCTCCTAAAAGTTAGTGATTAGATATAGAACAACTGGTTATTTATTAAGTCAAGAAACTAATCGATTATGGCTTCATCTGGGAAGAAAAATACCTTACCTTATTAGCCATCATCATGCTAGTTAAGAAAATGAATGACCAAATTCACATATACGTCAATTTTAGGTATTTAAATAAGGCATGTCCAAAAGATGAATTTTCATTACCAATCCTGGAGCTGATGGTGAAAATTGCCTCATCTCATGTAATCTTCTCTTTCATGGATGGCTCATATGGATATAACCAAATAAAGATAGCCCATGAAGATGAAAGAAACACTACTTTTAGAACCCTGATTTGAATCTATTGCTATAAGGTCATGCCTTTCAGACTTAAAAATGCTGGTGCTACATACCAGCGGGCTATGACTCAAATTTTTGATGAACTCATTCATCATCAAGTCGTGTTCTATGTCAATGATCTCGTGATTAAAAGTAGATAAACGGAATACCATCTCTTTGACTTGAGAGTAGTTTTTGAATAGATAAGAAAATTTTACCTCAAAATGAACCCCTTGGAGTGTGCATTCTAGCTTTAAGGAAATTCCTTGGGTTTGTTGTCCGAAGCCAGGGAATCAAAATCGATCTAGAGAAGATCGAGGTGATATTAAAAATTCCACCCCCTAAAAGTTTAAATCAACTCAGATCATTCCAAGGGTGGTTGGCATATCTAATATGCTTTATATCCAACTTGTCAAGAAGATGTTAGCCACTCTCAGCACTTGTCAAAATAAATGCCAAGTTCAAGTGGGATGAAAAGTGTGAGCATGCCTTCAAAGAAATCAAGCATTATCTAATGATGTCGTCAATTCTAGCAGCCCCAATCCCGAGCAAGCCGCTCATACTTTACACTACTACATTAGATGACTCCCTTAGTGCTTTGTTGGCCCAAGCCAATGACGAAGAGAAGAAAAACACACTCTACTACCATAGCCATTGTCTAATCCCTACTAAGGCTAATTATTTACCCATTAAGAAGCATTGCCTAGCTTTAATCTTTGTATCCCAAAAGCTACAACACTACATGCTTCCTCATATGGAGAACTTAATCTCTAAGATCAATGCACTATAGTATCTCATGACATGGTCAACGGTAAGCGGATGGTTGGCACGATGATCCATGATCCTCTCATAGTTTGACATTACCTTCATACCCCTCAGTGCGGTAAAAGGACAAGTAGTAGCAGATTTCTTAGAAGCACACCCACTTCCTATTAACTCTCTACTTAGTGATGATCTCCTCGATGAACAAATGATGAACTTAGGGTATACTAGCATTCACCACTAGGGGATGTACTTTGATGGTGTGGCTTCTTCTCAAAGAGGAGAAGAACCATAATCAACTATTCTAAGAAAGGTAGAGGTAAGAATATTTCTCTTAACTCTGGACTATGATGTGATGGATTCTCATATCATCTATCCAATCCTTGCACCAACAACGATGTTGAATATGAGGCTCTGATTGCTAGTTTGGAGTTAGCCATTACTTTGAGCATCTAGAACATCAACATCTTTGGAGATTCTCAAGTAATTATCAACCAAATCACTGGGTCCTATAAGTTTATTAATCCCAAGTTCCATCACTACCACAAGTACACCATAGAGTTGTTGGCCCAAATCCTAGAGGTTACCATTTAGAAGATTCCTCGAGGAGAATGTCATAGTAGCAAAGCCAAAATAAATAAGTCTTATGCCTTATTGATATTCAACTCTTCAAAAGTACTCTCTTGAAGGGGAGCTTGCTATTGCCAAGAAATACAAGGAGTTATATTGGAGGCAACTATTCATGGATTACCTAAATAAAGGAAAACTACCTCAAGAGAAGTCCCAAGCCCATCATATGAAGTGGAGAGCACTTTCCCATGCTCTTATGAGATGGTCATCGACGGTCTTTTATAAGATCTAGTTATGTTATTTAGACCAGCACAAAGCCCATAAGATCGTGGCCGACGTACACTCAAGATTACATGGAGCCAACCAATCTGGTCCAAAGATGAAAAGCCAAGATCAAGAGATTGTGGATGGGTATCGATAATCAAAGATTGCATAGATATGGCTAGGTGATACCACCAATGTCTACTACACGATGTGGTCCTACACCAACCACCCAACATTCTACATCTTACATTAGCCTCAAGGCCATTCAAATGTTGGGGTACCAACATAGTGGGTCCGATTGATCCTCTTTCTTCCAAGGGTCATTCATCTTAGTTCCTACTTACTACTTTTCCAAATGGGTGAAGGAGATTCTGATCAGAGAGATCATAGCTCAACATGTGCTCTAGCTTTTTAAGAATTATATCGTATACAGGTATGGTGTGCCTCGATGAATTATATCAGATAATGGTATTGCATTCAAAAGCACTAAGATCAGTAACTTTATCCAGATACATAGTATAGATTGGAGATATTCTATCATCAACTATGTGAGGGTAAATGGCTTAGTGGAAGCCTTTAATAAAACACTCATCCAAATACTAAACAAGAAACTCAACAATAATAAGTGATAGTGGCATGAGCAGTTAGCTGAAGCCATGTGGGCCTACCGCACCAAATATAGAACTCCAACTTAGTCTACTCCTTTCTTCTTAGTGTATGGGTTTGAAGCTATTCTACCATTAGAAGTCCAACTCCCATCACTAAGGATAGTTATGGGTAGCAAGATCACAACAAAGCAAAATTCCAAGTTGCGGATAGAGAGATCGAAGGTTTGGAGGAGATATGCCTGCAGGCATGCTAAAACCTCACATTATACAAAGTTAAAATGATTCAAGCTCAAAATAAGTTGGTCCATCCTAGAGCTTTTCAAGTAGGATAGCTTATTTTATTTCTAAGTAGGTCGATTATTGCCCATCGTAAGATGGGAGGCAAGTTTGAATCCACTTGGGAAGGCCCTTTTGGCATAGAGAATGCCTACCAAGGAGGATCTTATCAGCTTATTAATCATAAGGGAGAGTTCTCAATGCTTCCAATCAATGGGCTCTACTTAAAGAAATATTATAAATCATGTTAGAAAATAATTATCATTAATGAAAATTCCATTTTGAATTCAGTCTCTTCCATGTTGAAAGTATTCTTGTTTGTGAATTCTCCACGATGTGTTTAGGGTCAGTGTAAGGAACCCGAGTGGTGTCATATCCTTCATCGATATAATGTAAACACAACTACACATAAACATATAAAACAAACACATATCTTTTGTCTCTGGACTGCTCTGAGTTCATATAACATGCTCAATGACACTCACTCAATAGCTGCTCTAGGTTGGGCTGACATGCTACCGTGCTAGTGTGTCACTGCTTCAAGGATGTAAGTCAGCTAAGCTTTCCTTCCTTACTTGGCCACTGCAGACTGACGAACACCTTATTAGTTTGGTAGTCCTTACTATGTGGTCGGTAAGCTACCTCATGTTGGCTTTGTTTAAGAGGATGTGAGTCTATTATGATTTCTTCTTGGATTAGTCTTCGTACACTAACTGGGTTGAGTATATTTGAGGTTTAAGATAAGTACCCTAGCTCCTTCCCTCTTGACTGCTTCAAGTCTAGGTCCAGTCCTTCCTCGAGGCTCCCCATTTAGTAGTAACTCTAGGTCACATAATATCTGTCCCGCCAATGATAGACTATCTCAATGATTAGTTCCACTTGGAAAGTTGTAAGCCTACATGATTTCTTTCCATATTTATCATTGAACACCAACGGCAACTTAGGTTGGTTGGTTCTCACTATGCTAATAGATACACCTTAGGTTGGTTGGTTCTCGCACCTTAAGATACACCACTCATGGCAGATGTAAGTCTACTACACTTGAGTTGGCCACCATACACCTATAGATTTTTTTCCGGGCTCAAGATAACCCCTAGTAGCACCTCCCCTGAGGACACTATATTTGGATCACATCCTTTGTGACCCCATTTAGACACTACCCGGGTTACTATCGAATTGGGCAGTTCCCCTTTCCTAGTAACCACCCCTGTGGTTAGAGAATTCATCCTATGGATGTGCAGATTCTCTGTTGGTCTAGTAAATTTGAGATATGTCAAGTCAACATAGCCCCTTCTTAGTGTGGTCCCTTGCACACTAACAGGGTCCACACAAACATATTAACTAAATATATATTCACTTATGGATTAAGGGGACATCCCGAACTTTTCCCAAGCAAGCATCCTATCTTTAGACAAGGTCAAAAACTCTATAAGAATCCCGACTACTTGAGTTAATATAAGTCCCTAGCATCATTCACTCAATAGTCGCCCCTAAGTTGGGTTCGATTTGTTATTCTACCAATAGGTCACCCTAATGGTTGTTCACTACTTTAGAAGATGTAAGTCTGCTACACCCTCTTCCTAGCATAATTGTTGCACACCAAAAGGAAACCCCTTAGGTTGGCTAGCTCTACCCCATGGCCAGTAGACTTTCCATTTGGATTTATAAATCTAAGATAGGATAAGTCCAATATAGCCCCTTCTCAGTGGGTCCATCGCACACTGACATGGTCCATAAATTAAATCTATCAAATTTAACCGAGCTCACATCCCTAGTGGATATGCCCTCAATTCAAACTCAAACTAAACCAAATAAACCATATCAAATCACATGAAATTAAGATAAAATTAATCTTGACTACTTTTGAGTTGATATAAGTCCCAACCAGCATTCATTCAGTAGTCATCCTAGGTCAGGTTCAATTTGATGTGCATGTAACAGGTCACCCTTGTGGTTGTTACTCGCTTCAAAAGATGTATGTCTGCTACACCTTCTTCTTAGCACAGTCGATGCACACTAAAAGGCAACCCCTTAGGTTGGCTAGCTCTACCCCACAATCGATAGACTATCCATTTGGCTTTCTAAACCTGAGGTAGGTCAAGGCTGAGATAGCCCATTCTTAGTGGGTCCATTGCACACCAATAAGGTCCATACACTAACTCAAATTAAATTAAACCCAATCTAATTTTCCCTAGTGGAGTTAAATCACACCCTTCTCCTTAGTGGAGCCCCAAATCATATATAAACAAGTTAAGCAAACAAATCAAATTCAAAACCAACCTCCTTAGTGGAGCCAAATTAAACAAACTCCCCAGTAGAGTCTAAATCAAAGAAATCCAACCAAACTCTTATTCCCAGCAGATACATCCCCAAAAAAATCTATGAAATCAAACTCAAATCCCAATTCTAGGGATAGCCTAAACCTGCTTCCCTAGTGGAAGGTTCATATACCCAATCCCTAGTGAACTTGAGCCTATATCTCTAGCAGATATGCCTCTGCATCAATTAAAAAATAAATTAAAGTCAATTAGATCTTAATCCTTGGTGGATTATAGATTCTTATCCCTAGTAGATCTTCTTTCCACAAATCATATAATCAAATCAAATTCAAACCTTATCCCCAATAGAATTTTTTTTTTCTATGCCCTCGACATAGACCCCTCACATATCAAGTCCAATGCATGTGTGATCCTTAGTGGATCTCCCTCCATGTCCTTGACATGTAATTCTCATCCAATTTTATTTCTTTTCTTATGCACACCTTTAATACTTCAAGTAAAAGCCTAACAATGTATTCATTCAAATTACATCATCTTAACATTGTAATGAACATTTTATGATTTGTGATGGTGCAAGCTCAAACTAGCTATACGATATCATGCTAAACATATTATAGTTTGAATTAACACACTATATTATATAATAATATATGATGTTATAACATAATTTGCTATAATATAATATATTTTCTAACATTACACCTAATTAGAATCACTTAAAAGAAACAAATAACAAAATTTTCTCAAAATATGAATAATGTTCATTTTTGATGTAAAATGGTTATTTTCTATTAGAAATGGTAAAAATAGTAGAATTTTGGTGTTGCTTCTTTGGTGTGTGCCATGAATTTGGCTAAATTCTTCCATGTCAGCCTTCAAATTAACATTTTTGTGAGTTTTGACCCAATGTATTATAACAAAAGTAAAGAATACTAAAATGTACAATAACATTTAGTAACATACCACCACATTCATATAAATGTGAATTTATATTATTATGTACATTATATTTTTATATGCTTTCATTTAATATATTATCTTACACCTTAAAATGAATCACTTTGAGCAAAAAATTAATAATATTTGGTTGAAAAATAAACATTAATTTTGGATGCAAAATTCCATTCTTTTGATTAAAAGACACACCATAGCACACCCCCAATGATGTTCCCTAAAGCTTACCTTAAATTTGGCCAAATCCCATCATCTCAGCCTATAAATCAATATTTTTATGAATTATACTAGTATAAACTCTACTACATCATACTATAACAAGCTAAAATATGTTAAACAACAAATAGTAATACACAATCATATGCTATAATGCATGAAGTTTATGTCATCCTATATTATAATACACTATAACATATTATATTATATTATATTGCATATCACATCATAGGGATTTCTTAAGATAAAAAAATCATAAAATTAGACTAAATAATAAAAAACTATATATTTTAGTCGTATCACTTACATATTTTAAATTGGAATAATATATTATGATGCCATGCTCCACCTATTATGAATTTGACCAAATTCTACCATTTTAAAGTCTAAATCAACACTTTTATAAATAATGCTAGTGTAGGCTTGACTGCATGATTGTAAAATAGTAAAAGAATTTAAAATGCGTAGTATAATATATTATGATATATGATGTTATACTATGCTACAACATATAATATTTATTTTTAACATATAATCTTACTTTTTATACTACAAGTGGCATAGCACAACTTTGGTACTACAACCTAGTACCCACTTCAAATTTAACAAATTTCTTTATCTAATTTATTAAATCAATATTTTTATGATTTATATTAATATAGACTATAGGGAAAAATACCATAATATACTAAAACATTTCAAAACATCTTATAACATCCAACAACACATCACTACATGCTCAAATATATGATGCTACATTATACTATAATATATGGTATTATAATATGATTTAAGGTTAGGGTTTAGGCTATTCAAATCTTTGATAGTCAAGGGAAAGTCTCTTGAAGACATTTTTTTAGCTACCATAACCATGTTAGGATTAGGTCATTCTTTAGATCAACTCCTAAGAACATCTTTATTCAAGGTTTAGGGTTTAGGGTTTAGGGTTATGGTTTAAGCTTAGTTTAGAGTTTAGGGTTTATGGGTTAGTTTAGGGTTAGTTTAGGATTAGGGTTAAGGGTTTAGGGTTATGGGTTTATGGTTTAGGGTTGTAGGTTTTATGGTTTAGGGTTTATGATTTTAAGTTTTAGTGTTTAGGGTTTAGGGTTTAGGGTTTAGGGTTTAGGGTTTAGGTTTGAGTTTTAATTTTAGGTTTAGGGTTTAGGGGTTTTTGGGTTTTTATGGTTTAGATTTTATAGGTATAAGTTTTAGTTTAAGGTTTAGGGTTTAGGGTTTAATTTTTTTTAATAGAGAATAAATTTAGATTCAATATTTTTTTATTTTTGATTTTATCAACCAAGTAGCACCCCAAGTTTTCTAAGACATAAGCGACGACATAGATAAATAATGAGCACCCATAGAGCAAATCAAAAATAATTGATAAGTAGAAATGTCTCTGTATAGATATAGTTTCATAAGAAGTAGATCAGATTGGTCATTCTTCAGTTTCTCCAGCTCCCATCAGAACCACCCCCACCTCTCGAGTAGCAGGATCCACCATCATATCCTCGATCTCTACCTCCACCACCACCATGGCTATAACCTCCATCTCTCCTCCCACCTCCATATCCACCAGTACCTCAAGATACCCCACCACCACTGTGATAATCGTCACCTCTGCCTTCACCTCCCCCACCATATTTAAACTGAACCTATTTGAAGGTGATGGTCCTACCATCAAGGTTCTGCTAATTCTTAGGGTTTAGGGTTAGTTTGCGGTTTAGGGTTTAGGGTTTAGGGTTTAAGGTCTAGGGTTGTAAGTTTTAGGGTTTAAGGTTTAGGCTTTAGGGTTTAGGATTTTAGGGTTTAGGGTTTAGGGTTTAGTTTTTAAGGTTTTAGGGTTTAGGGTTTAAGGTGTAGGGTCTAGGGCTTAGGGTTTAGGGTTTTAGGCTTTAGGGTTTAGGGTTTTTTTTCTTAAATTAAGTAAATCAGTAGGTTTTGGTTTATTTAGTTTATTTTTTATTTATTTGAGTTTATTTTATTTTATTTATTAAAGTTTATTTTTTATTTTTAATTAGTTTAGTTTATTTATTTTATGTTTATTTATTTTAATTTTGATTTTATTTTAGTTTATTTTTTAAGTTTAGGTTTACTTTTTAGTTGAGTTTTTTTTTTAGGGTTAGGTTTTTATTTTATTTTTTTAAGTTTAGGTTTTAGGTTTTTATTTTAGGTTTATTTTTTAGTTTAAGTTTAGGTTTATTTTTAGTTCATTTTATTTTATTTACTTTAGGTTTTATTTTATGTTTAGAATTTATTTATTTTAGTTTTATTTATTTTAGTTTAGGTTTAGGTTTATTTTAGTTTGTTTATCTTATTTTTATTTTAGGTTTAGGTTTTTTTTTTAGTTTAAGGTTTAGGTTTTATTTTTTATTTCTTTTTATTTTTATTTTTAGGTTTATTTTTTATGTTTAGGTTTTTATTTTATTTTATTTTAGGTTTACTTTATTTTATTATATGTTTAGTTTTTATTTTATTTAAGTTTTTTTATTTTTTGGTTTAGTTTAGGTTTTTATTTATTTTATTTTAGTTGAGTTTTTTATTTTTTTATTTTATTTTCTTTTTTGGTTTAGGTTTAGGTTTAGGTTTTAGTTTACATTTTAATTTTATTTTATTTTTTTATCTTATGTTAGTTTAGGTTTTTTATTTATTTTATTTTTAATTTTTATTTAGTTTAGGTTTAGGTTTTAAGCTTTTTAGGGTTTAGGGTTTGGGGTTTAGGGTTTAGGGTTTAGGTTTTTGGTTTAGGGTTTAAGTTTTAGTTTAAGGTTTAAGGTTTAGGATTTAGGGTTTAAGGTTTTTTTTAATAGAGAACAAATTCAAATTCAACATTTCTTCTTTTCGCTTTCGTGAACTAAGTATCACCCCAAGTTTTCTAAGACATAAGTGACAACATAGATAAAAAATGAGCACCCATAAAACCCTAGATAAGTAGAACCATCTCTGCTATAAAGACACAGTTTAATAAGAAGTATCGGATCAATCATTCTTAGTTTCTAGTTTCCATCGAACCACCCCGCCTATCGAAGCGGATCTCGCCATCATATGCCCGATCTCTCCCTCTGCCGCCACCACAGCTGCAACCTCCATCACTCCTCCCGTGTCTATAACCACCATTGCCCAACCACCACCTCCATATCCACTAACACCTCTAGATCCCCCACAACCACTGTGATAATAACCACCTCCACCTTCGCCTCCATCTAGATTGTCTTATGAATGTGATGTTCTCGTTATGGTTCTTCCCATTCTTAGGGTTTAGGGTTTAAGGTTTAAAGTTTTATTTTTTAATAGAGGATAAATTCAAATTAAACATTTTTTTCTTTTTGATTTCATCAACCAAGTAGCACCCCAACTTTTCTAAGACACAAGTGACAACATAGATAAAAAATGAGCACCCATAGAGCAAATCAAAAACCCTAGATAAGTAGAACCTTCTCTATTATAAAGACACAATTCCATAAGCAGTAGATCGACGTGTTCTTCAGTTCTCCATTAGAACCACCCTCGCTCTGAGTAATGAGAGATCTACCATCATATCCCTAATCTCTCTCCACCACACCACCACTGAACCTCTCACTCTCCGCCACCATAACCACCACCGCATTAGCCTCGCTTCACCTCCTCCTAGATGTGAGCCGGGTTGATGGTGATGTTCTATCAAGGTTCTACCCACTCTGGGTTATGAGTTAGTTTAGGGTTGTGGTTAACTTGGGTTTATGGTTTAGGGTTTAGGTTTAAGGTTTTAAGGTTTAGGGTTTCATGTTTAGGGTTTAGGTTTAGGGTTGTTGATTTTGTGGGTTTAGGTTAGTTTAGGGTTTAGATTTAGGGTTTAGATTTAGGGTTAAGGTTTTTTTTAAATTATTTAAACCCAGGTTTAAGTTTAATTTATTTATTTATTTATTTTATTTATTTTTATTTAGAGTTATTTTTTTTTTTTTTATTTAGTTTAGTTTATTTATTTTATGTTTACTTATTTTAGTTTAGGTCTTTATTTTAGTTTATTTTTTAGTTTTATTTTTTAGTTGAGTTTTTTTATTTTATTTTTAGGTTTAGGTTATATTTTTTTTATTTTTGGTTTAGATTTAGGTTTTATTTTATTTTGGGGTTTAGGTTTTAGGTATTTTAGGATAATTTTAGGTTTTATTTTTAGTTTAGGTTTATTTTTAGTTTATTTTATTTTATTTATATTAGGTTTAGGTTTAGGTTTAGGATTTATCTATTCTAGTTTAGTTTATTTTACTTTAGGTTTGGTTTATTTTAGTTTGTTTATTTTATTTTCATTTTAGGTTTAGGCTTTTTTAGTTTAGAGTTTAGGTTTTATTTTTATGTTATTTTTTTATTTTGGTTTATTTTTTAGGTTTAGGTTTTTATTTAGTTTTATTTTATATTATTTTAATTTTAGATTTAATTTTTATTTTAATTATATTTTTCATTTTTAGTTTAGTTTAGATTTTCATTTATTTTATTTTAGTTTATTTTTTATTTTTTATTTTATTTTCTTTTAGGTTTAGGTTTAGGTTTAAGTTTAATTTAGTTTATGTTTTTATTTTATTTTATTTTGGTTTATTTTTTACATTTAGTTTATTTTTAGATTTTATTATTTAGGTTTAGGTTTTTAGCTTTTTTAGGGTTTAGGGTTTAGGGTTAGTTTAGGGTTAAGGGTTTGGGGTATAAGGTTTATGGTTTAGGGTTTAGGGTTTAAGTTTTAGTTTAGGGTTAAGGGCTTATAGTTTTTTTTTAATAGAGAACAAATTCAGACTCAACATTTCTTATTTTTGATTTCATGAACCAAGTAGAACCCCAAGTTTTCTAAGACCCAAGCGATGACATAGATCAAAAATGAGCACCAATAGAGAAAATTAAAAACCCTAGATAAGTAGAACTGTCTCTACTCTAAAGACATAGTTCCATAAGCAAAAGATCGATCGACGGTTCTTTAGTTTCTCTGGTTCCCATCAGAACCACCATCGCCTCTCGAGTAGCAGGATCCGCCATCATATCCCCGATCTCTCCCTCCGCCACCACCACGGGTGCAACCTCTGTCTCTCCTCCCACATCCATAACCACCACTGCTCCGACCACTAGCTCCATATCCACCAGCACCCCCAGATCCCCCACCACCACTATGATAATTGCATCCTTCGCCTTCACCTCCACCTCTAAATCCAGACTGAACCTAGTTAATAGTGATGTTCTAGCCACCAAGGTTTTGCCAATTCTTAGGGTTTAAGGACTATTTAGGGTTTTAAGTTTAGGGTTAGTTTAGGTTTTAAGTTTTAGGGTTTAGGGTTTAAGGTTTAGGGTTTACAGTTTTAGGGTTTAAGGTTTAGGGTTTAGAGTTTAGGGTTTAGGGTTTAGGGGTTGGATTTAAAGGGATAGAGGTTTGGGGATGGTTAAGGGTTTAGATTTTTTAGGGTTTAGGTTTTAGTGGTTTATAGATGTGAGTTTAGAGTGGAGGTGTAGGGTTTTAGTTTAGGGTTTAGGGTTTAGTTTAGTTTAGGGAGGGCTCAGTTTAGGGTTTAGGGTTTAGGGTTTAGGGTTTAGGGTTTTTTAGATCCAGGATTCTTTGGGTTTAGGGTTTAGATTTAGATTTAGAATTTTAAAAAAACCAAGGTTTAACTTTATTAAGTTTATTTATTTATTTTATTTATTTGAGTATTTTATTTTTATTTTATTTAGCTTTTCTTTTTATTTATATTTAGTTTAGTTTATTTATTTTCATTTATTTATTTTAGTTTAGATTTTATTTTAGTTTATTTTTAAGTTTGATTTATTTTATGAGTTTTAATTATATTTTACTTTTTGGTTTAGGTTTATTTTTTTTTTTAGGTTTAGGTTTAAGTTTTTATTTTATTTTTTAGTTTAGGTTTTAGGTTTTTATTTTAGGTTTATTTTTAAATTTTATTTTTAGTTTAGGTTTATTTTTAGTATTATTTTATTTAATTTTATTTAGGTTTAGGTTTAGTTTATTTTAGGTTTTGGTTTAGGTTTCATTTATTTTAGTTTAGTTTATATTTGTTTAGGTTTAGGTTTATTTCACTTTGTTTATTTTATTTTTATTTTAGGTTTAGGTTTTTTTAGTTTAAGTCTTTGGTTTTATTTTTTATTTATTTTAGGTTTTATTTTTAGGTTTATTTTCTAAATTTAGGTTTCTATTTAATTTTTATTTTATTTTATTTTAAGTTTATTTTATTCTTATTTTACATCCAATTTTTATTATATTTAGGTTTTTTATTCTTAGGTTTAAGTTTTTTATTTATTTTATTTTATTTTATTTTAGGTTTAGGTTTTAGTTTAGGTTTTATTTTATTATTTATCTTTATTATTAGGTTTATTTAGAGATTAGGTTTTAGGGTTTAGGGTTTGGGTTGGGTTGGGAGGTGGGGTTTAGAGGGTTAGGTTTGAGTGTTAGGGTGTACCAGAGCACAGCCCAGGGTGGTTTGGGTAGTGGCCCAGGTTAGTAGGGTTTAGATGGTTTAGGGTTTAGGGTGTGGAGGGTTCAGGGTGGGGGGTTTAAGGTGGGTAGGGAGTAGCAGGTTGGGGTCAGTGTTTAGATGGAGGTTTAGGGTTTAGGGTTTTTAAACCAAGCAAACCATTTAGTTTAGTTTATTTTATTTTATTTATTTTAGTTTATTTATTTTATTTTATTTAGGTTTATTTTATTTAGTTTTGTTTATTTATTTATTTATTTATTTAGGTTCAAATTATTTATTTAGGTTTAGGTTTATGCTTATTTTTAGGTTTAGGTTCTATTTTTAATTTTTAGGTTTAGGTTTTGGTTTTATTTTAATTTTAAGTTTAGTGTTAGGTTTTTATTTTAGGTTTATTTTAGGTTTTAGTTTGTTGGTTTAGGTTTTAGTTTAATTTTATTTAGTTTAGGGTTTAGGTTTAGTTTATTTTAGGCTTAGGTTTTGCTTTTATTTATTTTAGTTGGTATTTTATTTTATTTATTTTAGTTTAGGTTTTTTAGGGTTTTATTTTTATTTATTTTTAGGTTTATTTTATTTAGTTTTATTTAGTTTTATTTTATTTATTTTCAATTTATTTTAGGTTTATTTTATTTTATTTTATTTAGTTTTATTTTATTTAAGTTTTATTCTTATTTTATTTTATTTTAGTATAGTTTATTTATTTTATTTTATTTATTTAATTAGTTTATTTTATTTTATTTAGGTTTAGGTTTAGTTTAAGTTTTATTTTATTTTTTTTATTTTATTTAGGTTTGGTATTAATTATTTAGGTTTTATTTAGTTTAGTTTTGTGGTTTAGTTTAGGGTAGGTAGGGTTTGTGGAGGGTTTGGTTTAGGGTTAGGGGTTTATTAGTTTAGGCTTTAGAGATTTAGGGAGGAGGTTAGGTGCATTAGTTGGGTAAAGATTTGAGGTTTAGGTTTATGGTTATAAGGTTTAGGTTTAGTGGTTTAGGGAGGGTGGGGTGGGGAGGGAGGGTTAGGAGGGAGGGTGGTTGGGTAAGGTTTAGGGTTTTTAAGGTTAGTAGGGAGTTTAGGGTATGGAGGGTGGGATTAGTTTAGGATTTAGGTTTAGTTTAGTTTGGTTTAAGATTTAGAGTTTAGGGTTTAGGTTTAGAGTTTAGGGTTAGGATTAGGGTTTAGAGTTTTTTGTGGAAAAGTTAGAATTTTATTACCATAAAAGGAAAATATACAATGTCCTTAAAAGGGATAAAGCTTCAATTCTACCCTCATTGCTACAAAAAACCTAAAGAGCTAAACCTCATCTAAGTACATTAGAAGAAGAAAAGAAAACAAAAGAGAAAACAACAACTAAAAAAGCATGAGAGCAAAATGACACAAATAAAACAAAATAAAGTATTAAAACAGAAAAAGGTTGAGTCAGCAGCAGTTCATGATTCCTTTGAGAAAGCAAGATAAGCAAGCTCCATAGCAACAACAATAGGGATGATTGAGAAATGACCAGGCCTTCGATAAAGTTTCAACCTATTAAAGAATTCTGTAAAATACACTACCAAGGAAAAAGTCATAGCTAAAAGGATAAGGATAAAGAGAGCATAAGGAGAGAGCTGAGAAAGAAAATGCTTAGGCTAAGTTGAGTTCATCTCAACGGGCAACAATGCATATGAGCATCCAAACTTCATAAGAAGCATTACAATCATATGTAAAGCTACCAACCAAAGAGAGGAGGTGAGTAACATAAAGCCATCATAGCCAGATAGATAGCGACCATCCAAGGCAAGTAGTCCATAGTGATCCCCCTACACCAAATAAATAGAGAGAAAACAACCTAATAGCCATTTAGTAACCAACCCACCCACAGCCAATCACATAAAGCCAACAACTTAGAAGTTACAACAGATCATTGGCTGCTAATGGAACCAAGCAGTAACACCACCATAACCACCACCAGCATACCTTAACAAGCCAACAACTAAGACTAGCACACACAAAAGGAAGCCACCAACCACCATAAACTAAAAATCCCAATTCAAAAAGATCAGCAAAGGTTCTATCAACACAGCAAAAAGTTACAGCAAATTGGCCAAGAAGAAGAAAAAAAATCAACAAAGAAAAAGGCAGCCAACCAAAATTCCAAGGACAACTAAAAGTCCTCCTACCAAAGCAGCTAAGTAAAACATCCATAAGGCAGCCACCAGAGAACAACCCATCATTAGTAACCAACAAAGGAAAGATCCCCATTAGCCAAGCAAAAGCATAAAAACCATCAAAACACCATAGAATAGAGAAACAACCAACCAATCTTACCAGCCAATAAAGCCTCCTAGCCAATCACCATAGTAGCAGAAAACCCAATTGAATGTAAAGACCAACATTAGCCATCAAGACAAAATCACCCAAGATAGCCAGAAAAAAAAAATAGCCACCAAAGAGCCCTAAACTAGCCAACCCAAAATAATAGCCAAACCCAAAGCTATTGCAGCCAAGAGAAAAAAGCTAAAACAAAAGGAGGACAAAACCAAAACCAAAAAAACAAAATAGAATCAGTAAAATTGACCACCAAGCCCTAGTCAACAAGATAGAGAAAGTAATAGCCAAACAAAAACCCCCACCATTCCAAAATGAAGCCATAACTAAACCACCAACACTTCCCTAGATATGTCACCAACAAAAGAGAAAATAATAGCCAAAACAAGCAACTAGCCAACGAACCTAACCAGCAAACACTATTAGTTAACCTAGCCAGCCAACAAAACCACCCATTCAACAACCACAACAGCAGATCCAAAATTGGTAAGTGAGCAACCAACCCTAAAATGAGGCAAAACCCATACAGGAGGAAAACCAATAGAAGACAAAGCCACAACCCAATAGGAGGTTATCAAAAACAACCAAGGAAAAATGTGGTAAAAACCAAACTAGATAGACAGCAGCCACCAAGCCAAAAAAACCAAATCAACCTAGGTTATAATGACAATAACCACCAGGGAGTAAACACTAGGCTAACCCAAAAGTAAAAGGTCAAAAGTAACAACCAACACTAGCCAAAGAGTGAAAATAAGTAAATAACCACAACCTAAAGAGGGTTGAACAAAAGGCAAACAAAAGCAAAGGCTCATAAAAAACCAACACAAAAGAAACCAAGCCAAGAAATTATATTCTGAGATGAGGCAATCCAGTATTATTTAGATTAACCAAGCCTCTTAATAGTTTAGGCAACGTTTGGTTGTCAAATAAAGTGAACTCATTTTAGTTGGCACCTAAATTAGCCAAGAAATCAGCATAAACATTATTTTCATGAAGGGTGTGGGAAATTTTAAAATAAACTTGAGAAACAAGATCTTTTGTATGATTATGAAGATAAAATAATTCAACATTCCCATTTCTACTGGAATTAAGCATGTCAAGAAGTAAGAGAGCATCAACTTTAATCTAGATGTTGAGAAAACACTATTCAAACAAATTTCAAAAGCTTTACTAATAGCCATAAGCTCAACAAAAATAACAGAACAGGCTTTGAGAGGATAGGTAAAAGCACAAATGACAATACCTTTAGAATCCCTAAGGATACCACCACAACCATATTTATTAGAAGCTACAGAACCATCAGTATTTACTTTAATCAAGTTGTCTTTAGGTTTGATCCAATGGATAATCCTAGCACCTTTATAAGGGTCCAAGCCAAGCATAATGATACGTAATTTTTTAGCCACCAATTTATTGCCTCTAAAATAAATGTTACTAATAAGATTGGCATTAAACAGAGCATGAATTTTTTTTCTTTAGTTCTAGCCAGGATCCTTTTATGGTTCATAGGAGTGCCATGATATTTAGCATCATTTCTATCCATCTAGATGAACCAGAGAAGAGTAAGAGTAATTAAAACTTTGATATGACCTTTCATAGTTTTTTGAAACAAACTTCAAGAAGTTGATATAAAGAAAGAGAACCATGAAAATGGTTGGAATTAAATAAATCATCATACCAAAGCCATAATTTAGAAGCAATAGCACCATTAACAATAACATGATTTACATTTTCAATATGAAAGCAACAATAATATTTTGATGGTAAATAAAACCCTTTAGTATAAAACAAAGTGTAAAAAGAATAATGTCATTCAAAACCCTCCAAGCTAAAACCAAATAGGAAATGGGAATGATATTGTTCTAAAGTTTAATAATGACATTGGAGGGGTTTTGCTTATCTCTAATAAAATTACAAACCTCTTTAAGAACAAAATCACCATTATAAGAAAGCTTAAAAATAATTTGATCAAGTTTGTTAGAAGAAATGAGGATATTACTTAATTGTCAAAAGGAGAAACATGGATATAATTCTCAAGTTTACTTTCATTCCAATTATTATTAAGCAAAAAAGAGTTAACTTTGATAACAGCAGTAGAGTGGGTAGAAAAAAGGGTGTCAATGGAGCCGTTGCCAATAGTTGTCTTGCCAAAAGAAAGAAGTACCCGAATGATTACCCCAAAATATTAAAGATTCGGTAACTCATATAATGGAGCAAAGCCTTTTCCAAACCCGAGAGTCACCAACTTTATAAGCACAGATAAGAGGGTGTTTACCTTGGAAAAAATTTTACATCATAAAATTAGCCCAAAGGCTATCATTCTTTCTAAAATTCCCCCATAGCTTATAAGAGAATGCGGTGATAGTTTCATGAATAGATTTGCAACCTAGAGCACCTTCACCCAAAGGACCACAACATTTATGCCAAGATGCTTAATACATTGGAGCCCCAAAAAGATTTATTAAGCAAGTGATTAATTATGATGAGAGTGGCATTAGTGGGGATAATAGTTTGAATCAAATAAAGTGGCATTGAATTGAGAGTGATTTTAAGAATAGTGAGCCACCAAAGGAAAGTAAATGGAATTCCTAAATGAAAATTTTATTTAAATTTTTTTGAATTAACTCGTCAAAGAGATGGTATCATTTTGGGCCTTTAAAGAGAGGATCACCCATGTACTTTAAAGGTAAGTGTTGATGCTTAAAATTAGCGATATGCATGTTCTAATTTATTTTATTATTGGAGATACGAGAGGAAGTGACAAAATAGCTTTTGTTCTCATTGATAGGAAGGCTACTTTCTCTACCAAATTTATTTAGAAAATACTTGAGATGCTTAATATATGAATAGAAGCATTGCAAAAAAATAATGAAATCATCTGTAATGCTTAAATGGAAAACAAGAAGACCACCAATAGTTTTATAGTACATACAAGGATTATTAAAGAATAAATCATTGATGCATCTAGATAAGTACTCAACAATGATAATAAATAAAGGAGGAGATAAAGGATCCCCTTGTCTTAAGCCATGGGAAGAGAGAAAGAAACACAAGTCTTCCCCATTAAGAAAAATTGAAAACCAGGCATTATTAATACAATTTTTAATAAAATAAATAAATTTATCAGAAACCCAAATAAATTCAGAATATGGAAAAGAAAGTCCCAAGAAATGTTATCAAAGGCTTTGATAATATCTAATTTGAAAAGAATGTTACCACCTCTAGTGTTGGCATCAAGATCCTGAATTAATTCTTGGGCTAGTAAAATATTATTAGAAATAGATCTACCTCTAATTTTATTAAGTAAAAGACTAAGCCTGTTGGTTAGAACTTTGGAAATCAACTTTTTGAAGAAGGTGCAAAGACTAATAGGTCTAAAATCACACCAATAGTCCAGATTTTCTTTCTTAGGTATGAGAATGATAGAAGTACTAGAAAAATATCTAGGAAAAGGATACCATTAAAAAAATAACCATATCATCAATAAAATCATTTTAATGATAAACTAACATTTTTAAAAAAAATTGTGTAGTGAAACCCTCCGAACTAGTAAAAAAAATCTATATTCATGCTATTAAGTGCTTTAAAATTTTCATCTTCATTAGGCATGATGGTAAGAAAAATCATTACCATCATTTGTAATAATAGAAAGAATCTAATGTAATTTATAAATAACGTCATAAGGGAAACTCTTATTAAGAATATTTCTAAAGTAATTAATAACTGATTCCTTAATATCATTATTCTCGATAATACTAACACCATTGTCATCTTTAATTTTTGAATATTATGTAAAGCTCTATTTTTATTAACTAAAACATGGAAATACCTAGTATTCCTAACACCATCCAATATGCTTACTAGCGAGCTTTGCAAGTAAGTCTCTTCCATATTTTGGAAGTTAACAAGTTTGTCTTTCGCCTTAGTGAAGTCATTAATTTTAGAAGGATCAAACATAGCAGAGACTTCAAGATCATAAACCAATTTTTCCATATGTTTAATATTAGCAAAAAGGTTTTTAAAATAATGCTTGTTCCACCAACCCAAATTTTGTTCAAGTCTTTTAAGTTTAAACCAAAGTCTATTCATCCTCATAATCGAATTATCAAGATGTAAATGGGCTTTCCAATTATTATCCACAACATCAAAAAAAATCAATATATTGAATCCACATGTTATGAAATCTAAAATGAGAGGATTATGTAATATATTAGAATTATCTTTAATAAAAACAAAATGAGGAGCATGATCAGACAAGGTTCTCTTAAATGATCAATAAGTAATATGGCATTGAGTAATCTAATGAGCATTAAAAGAATCCCCAACCTTTGCCAAAGTCTAGAGGTTTGCCAAGTATAATTAGAACCCTTAAAGCCAATATCAATCAAATTACAATCAAGGATCATATTGGAAAAATCTTTCATAGAATGAATATTATGAGAGTAGCCACCACTTTGTTCAGAAGAGAATAAAATAGTGTTGAAATCACCACCCACAAACCAAGGTTTGTTGACCGAGGTAGCAAAACTCCTCAAATTATCCCAAAGAAGATTTCTACCAGATCTATAATAAGATGCATAAACAAAAGAGCCCAAAACATAATAGTCACCATAAGAGATTTGAGCATTAAGAACTTGTTAAAAATCATCAATAATTGAAACCTCAATAAAATTATTCCAAAAACACCAAATCTTATTACTAACATTAGAGAAAAATTTTTTGAAGTCAATCATTCTAGCAACATTGTTAATTTTATTAGCAAGAATAAGAGGCTCCAGAACAATAAGTAAATAAATATTATGAATGCGACAAAGATTTCTAATACGATTACAAATAGAGAGGGTACCGATCCCTCTAACATTCCAAACAAGAAAATTAAACATAAGTAAAATAAATAGGGCTAAGCAAAGGTTAATTAAGAGAGGAGTGAGAGGTTGCTGTAGATCTAGTGCTTTTGGACAATTTTGGAGAGTAATTTTTAACACTTTTTTTTCTTTTATCATGATAAGTTTGAAAACCATTTTCTTTTTCCCTAGAGTCATCATCCGAGTAAGATTTAGTAACATTGGTCACAAATTTAGGAAAATTTTCTAAGTGTTTGGAGGAGAGTTCACCCTCTTCAAATCCATATTAAGTTAAAAAAGTAGGATTAACCTGAATATCAAGATTAGAAATGAGAGATAGTGATGATTTAGAACTATTTAAAGTATGAGTAGTTAAATCCGGATCAGAAATGTTTTTAGCATGCTTGAAATCATTTCAATCCTCATTAAAAGCTTCATTTCCATCGATCAAAGCTGAAATAAATTCAGAAACAGAATCAGATGAAACAAAATTATCTTCCAAAAACTTTAAAAATTTATTATTCTCTACATTAGAAATATTTAAATTCAAATAAGGAAAAAGAGGTAAATCATCCTTCCCATTTTGAAAATCAGTCAAATCTATATCAACAGTAGGAGCCGAAACTTGTTCAACATGATTAACCCTGATATCCAAGGAATCAACCTAAATAATAGCCTTCATACCATTCTTAGGATCCAAGGCCAATTTTTGAACAAAAGTAGGGATCGGCTTATGGGTAGGAACATCATTCTCTTTAGGAGGATTTAATTTTTTAAGTGGGGATGGAGAATAAAACATTCTGAATTGTCATGATTATGAATTTTACAGTGGAAATGAAAAACTGGAAGGTTCTCCAATTCAACATTTTGGGAATACACATATTTTTCAAAGCCCATCCAAACTTCCTTAGGGTATTTTTTAGTTATGTCTAATTCCATGAGGATCGATCCATAGAAGGGTGAAATCCGGTCACTCGAAGGGTCGACTAAATAAAGCCCATAACAAAAAAGCACATGATGGGTAACATAATGAATGTGCATATAGGAAGAGATAACCACACATGGACATTAGGAGATATCCCCATAATGTTAAAAAGGGGTGACCACTTCAACAAATGCATTTGACAATTAAAGAAGAAATAAGAATGACACGAAAAAACATTTGAATAATCCAGATCATTAGAAAGTTCAATCAGGATATACCGAGGTTCAATAAGACCAATCAAGAAAGAACGTAAGCTTGAGATTATGGAAAAAAGTTGATCTTATCCAAATTCAAATGATGTAAAGCAAATTTATCGATAAGAGAAAATTCAAATGGTTTTGCCAACTTTTCAACATCCACATCAGAGCACATTACGACCGACAAACCTCAAAAAGACATCAAAATGAGATTAACTGAATCAATAGAGGGAGAAGTCTTACTCGAGAGCGCTTCCTTAAAAGATTTAGTATAAGAAGCAGCTTTAGGGCCACCAAGCCCCAAAGTGTCAGATGCCCTAGCCGAAGCATCCATAATCTGAGGTGGAGCCCAAGAAAAAAAACTCACCCAAGCCATGGTTTTGCCAACTTTTCAATATCCACATCAGAGCACATTACGGCTGACAAACCTCTAAAATACATCAAAATGAGATTCACTGAATCAACAGAGGGAGGCATTTTACCAGAGAGTGCTTCCTTAAATGATTTAGTACAAGAAGCAGCATTAGGGCTACCAAGCCCTAAAGTGTCAAATGCCCTAGCAAAAGCATCCATAATTTGAGGTGGAGCCAAGTAATAGAACTCACTGCACCATGGTCAATGATGAAGCATCACATAAATGGCCAAATGCCATTCAAGCCTTTGAGTTCAAACAAAACCAAGGCCAAAGCCAGAGAAATCCCCAACCTGGGATGCGCCACCAAAAGGATTCAAAATCACAAAGAACTGAGAACACCTGGGAGGAGGGGGAGGGGGAGAGGGGTTTTGGGTTTAAAGTTTAAAGGGTTTAAGGTTTATGGTTTAGGGTTAGTTTATGGTTTAGGGTTTAAGATTTAGGGTTTTGTGTTTAGTCTTTAGGTTTAGGTGTAGGTTTAGGGTTTATAGTTGATTTTATAGATTTAAGATTTTTTCATTATTTTATTTTATTTAGGTTTATTTATTTATTTTAATTAAGGTATAGGTTTATTTAATTTATTTATATATTTAGTTTATATTATTTTTTATTTAGATTTAGGTTTATTTTTATTTATAATTAGTTTAGTTTATTTATTTATGTTTATTTATTTTTGTTTAGGTATTTTATTTTAGTTTATTTTTTAGGTTTAGGTTTAAGTTTAGGTTTATTTTCTAATTTAGTTTTATTTTTTTTAGGTTTAGGTTTTATTTTTTATTTTAGGTTTAGGTTTAGGTTTTATTTTATTTTTTAAGTTTATTTTATTTTATTTTAGGTTTAGTTTTTATTTTATTTAGGTTTTTATTTTAGGTTTATTTGATTTTTTTATTTTAGGTTTTATTTATTTTATTTGGTTTTTTATTTTATTTATTTTATTTTAGTTTAGGTTAGGTTTATTTTATTTTTTTATTTTATTTTAGTTTAGTTTAGGTTCATGTTTTTTCATTTAGGGTTTAGGTTAGCTTTTTTTATTTATTTGGTTTTATTTTAGGTTTATTATTTTGTTTATGTTTTTATCTAGTTTTTTTTATTTTATTTTATTTTAGGTTTAGTTTTATTTTATTTAAGTTTTTATATTAGTTTAAGGTTTTTTATTTATTATATTTTAGTTTAGTTTTATTTTTATTTTATTTTCTTTTTAGTTTTAGGTTTAGATTTAGGTTTACATTTAGGTTTTAGTTTGTGTTTTTATTTCATTTTAGTTTTGGTTTTTATATTTTTTTATTTTTGGTTTTTTTTTAGTTTAGGTTTAGCTTTTTAACTTTTTATGGTTTAGGATTTAGGGTTAATTTAAGGTTTAGGGTTTAAGGTTTATGGTTTAGGGTTTAGGGTTTACGGTTTGGGGTTTAGGGTTTAGAGTTTAGGGTTTAGGTCTTAGGGTTTAAGGTTTAGGATTTATGGTTTAAAGTTTTAGGGTTTAGGGTTTAGGAGGGTTTTTAGGATTTAGGGTTTAGGGTTTAGGGTTCAAGTTTTAGTTTAGGTTTTAAGGTTTTTAGTTTTTTTTAACAATGAATAAATTTATATTCAATTTTTCTTCTTTTTGATTCCATCAACCAAGTAACACACCAAGTTTTCTAAGACACAAGCGACAACATAGATAAAAATGAGCACATATAGAGCAAATCAAAACCATATATAAGTAGAACCATCTACTATAAAGACACAATTCCATAAGGAAGAAAGGATGCCATTCTTAGTTTCTATAGTTCCCATCGAACCACGCCTCTCAGAAGGGATCCACCATCATATCTCTCTCTCTCACCACCACCACTGCTTGTAACCTCTCACCTCCCCACCTCCATAACTTTACCACCACCCCATACCCGGAACCTCCAAATCACCACCACCGCACAACCACCTCGACCTTCACCCATCGATCTAGACTAGTGCTGTAAATGTTCTGCCATCAAGGTCGCCCATTCTTAGGGTTTAGGTGTAGGTTTAAGTTTATTAGGTTTTATGGTTTAGGGTTTAGGGTTTAGGTTTTAGGGTTTTTTACGGTTTAGAGTTTAGGGTTTAGGGTTGTAGGTTTAGGGTTTAGTTTTTCGCATTTAGGGTTTATGGTTTTTTTTATATTAAGTAAACCTATTGGATTAGGTTTATTTAGTTTATATTTTAATTATTTTGGTTTATTTTATTTAGGTTTCTTTTATTTAGTTTAGGTTTAGGTTTAGTTTATATTTTTAAGTTTATTTATTTTAGTTTATATTTTTATTTTAGTCTATTCATTAGGTTTAGGTTTAGTTTAGGTTTAGTTTAGGTTTTTTTTTTAGTATAATTTTATTTTTATTTTATTTTTTAGGTTTAGGATTTTTTTAGGTCCACATTTAGGTTTTTATTTTATTTATTTAGGTTTAGGTTTTTAGTTTTTATTTTAGGGATATTTTTATGTTTTATTTTTAGTTTAGGTTTAAGCTTATTTTTAGTTTATTTTATTTTAATTATTTTAGATTTAGATTTAGATTTAGTTTAGTTTAGGATTAGGTTTAGGTTTTATTTATTTTAGTTTAGTTTAGTTTAAGTTTTATTTTATTTTGTTTATTTTATTTTTATTTTAGGTTTAGGTTTTTTTAGGTTAAGGTTTAGGTTTTAATTTTTATTTTAAGGTTTATTTTTTAGGTTTAGGTTTTTATTTAGCTTTTAGTTTATCTTATTTGAAGTTTATTTTATTTTATTTTATGTATAGTTTTTATTTTATTTATGTTTTTTATTCTCAAGTTTATTTTATATTTGTAGTTTAGTTTAAGTTTTATTTATTTTATTTTAGTACATTTTTTTTGTTTCAGTTTAGTTTGTTTATGTTTTTATTTCATTTTATTATTTTATTTTATTTTGGTTTAAGTTTATTTATTTAATTTATTTTATGTTATTTCTTGGTCGAGGTTTTGTGGGTTTAGGGTTTAGGGTTTAGAGTTTAGGTGGTTTTGTGGGTTTAGGGTCCAGGGTTATAAGTTTAGGTATAGGGATTAGGGTTTAGGGTTTTAGTTTCAAGGTTAGGTTTTTTTAGGGTTTTAGGGTTTAGTTTAGGTTTAGGTTTGGGTTTGTGTTTAGTATTTAGGGTTTAGGGTTGTAGGTTTTAGGGTTTAGGGTTTTGGGTTTTAGGTTTAGGGTTTAGGGTTTAGGGTTTTATGGTTTAGGGTTTTGAGTTTTAGGATTTAGTTTGTTTAGGTTAGTCAGTTTGTTTTTAGGTTTTGGTTTTTCTTTAAATAGAGAACAAATTCAGATTCAACATTTCTTCTTTTCGATTTCATCAACCAAGTAACACACCAAGTTTTATAAGACACAAGCAATGATAGAGATAAAATAGGAGCTCACATAGAGCAAATCAAAAATCTTAGATAACTAGAACTGTCACTATTATAAAGACAGTTCCATAAGTAGCAAATCAGATCAGTCATTCTTCAATTTCTCCAATTCCCATCAGAACCACCGTGTCCTCTTGAGTAGCGGATCCACCAACATATCCCCGATCTCTCCCTTCGCCACCTCCATCAGAACACCGCGGACTCCTCTCACCACCACTACTCCAACCACCACATCCAAATCCACCAACACCTCCAGATCCCCCACCACCACTATAGTAACCACCACCTTCACCTTTGCCTCCACCGCTAGATCTAGACTGAGCCTGGTTGATGGTGATGTTCTTGTCATTAAGGTTCTACCCATTCTTAGGGTTTAGGTTTATTATGTTTTAGGGTTTAGTTTTATTTTTTAATTTATTTAGTTACTTTATGTTGTTTAGGGTTGGTTTAGGGCAGGCTTTAGGCTTTAGCTTTAGTGTTTAATGTTTTGTGTTTTATGCCTTTAGGTTTAGGGTTTTAGGTTTTGGGGTTTTGGTTTTGTGGGTTAGTTAGGTTTGGGGTTAGGTTTAGCTTAGGTTTTAGGTTTAAGGTTTTGATGGTTTTAGGTTTAGGTTTGTGGTTTGGCCTTAGGTTCAGGGTTTAGTTTTGGGTTTAGGGGTTTGGTTTTAGGTTTTGGGAGGTTTAGTTTAGTTTGGGTTTAGTTTAGGGTTTTTAGGTCAGTATTAGTTATGTTTTAGGTTTGGGTTATGTTATTTTAGTGTTTTTTAGGATTAGGGTTTAGGTTTTTAAATGCAAACTAAGTTTTATTTATTTTTTATTTATTTATTTTATTTTTTGGTTTTTATTTTATTGGTTTATTTTTTTATTTATTTTATTTAGTTTTATATTTTAGGTTTTTTTATTTTCTTTGGTTTTTTTACTTTAGTTTTTATAGGTATTAGTTTATGTTTATTTCTTTACTTTTATTTTTTATTTTATTTTGTTTAGGTTTTATTTTATTTTTTAGGTTTTAGGTTTTATTTTTTATTTTTTTTTAGGTTTAGGTTTTAGGTTTTATTTTATTTTAGGTTTTATTTTAGTTTAGTTTAGGTTTATTTTGAGTTTATTTTATTTTATTTAGGGTTTAGGTTTTAGGTTTAGGTTTTATTTTTTTTTTAGTTTTAATTTAGTATTATTTTGTTTATTTTATTTTATTCTTTAGTTAGGTTTTTTTTTTATTTTTAGGTTTTTTTAGGTTTTTTAATTAGTTTTTATTTTTTATTTAGGTTTAGTTTCTTTAATTTACAAGTTTTATTTTTAGATTTTTCTAGGTTTTTTTTATTTTATTTAGTTTATTTTTTTTTATTTTAGTTTTTTTTATTTTATTTTTGTTTAGGTTTTATTTTAAGTTTAGATTTTAGTTTTGGTTTTTATATATTTTATTTTATTATTTTATATAGGTTTAGGTTTTATTTAGTTTAGGTTTAGGTTTTTAGGTTTTTAGTGTTTATGATTTAGGCTTTACGGTTTAGGGGTTAGGTTTAAGATTTAGGATTTAGGATTTAGGGTTTTAATGTTTAGAATTTAGGGTTTAGGGTTGTTTGTTGTGTTTGGGTTAGGTTTTTTTTAATTTTTAATATTTTATCTTTTAAATTAAGTAAACTAGTTTATGTTTTAGGTTTATTTTAGTTTATTTTATTATTTATTTTAGTTTATTTTATTTTTTATTTTTATTTAGGTTTAATTTTATTTTTATTTAGTGTAGTTTATTTATTTTGGGTTTATTTATTTTAGTTTAGGTTTTTTATTTTAGTTTATTTTTTAAGTTCACATTTAGGCTTATGTTTTTTTTTCATTTTAGTTTTTTTAATTTGTTTTTTAGGTTTAGGTTTTATTTTTTATTTTTAGGTTTAGGTTTAGGTTTTATTTTATTTTTTTAGGTTTAGGTTTTAGGTTTTATTTTTTATTTATTTTTAGGTTTTATTTTTAAGTTTATTTTTTAGGTTTAGGTTTCTATTTAGTTTTTATTTTATTTTATTTGAGGTTTATTTTATTTTTATTTTATGTTTAGTTTTTATTTTATTTAGGTTTTGTATTTTTTTTAGTTTACTTTAGGTTTTTATTTATTTTATTTTAGTTTAGTTTTATTTTTTTTAGGTGTAGGTTGTAGTTTAGGCTTTTATTTTATTTTATTTTTTATTTAGTGATTTAGAGAGGGAAACATCAAGGCTATCATAGCATACCTCTTGTAGCCCATCATCCTAAGTCCATCATCGTGCAAGGCTGCAAACTCCTTCAAGCAGTAGACACAATAGCCAACCACAAAGCTACCAAAACAAATAAGCCCAATAAGGAAGAAAATCAACCAACCATCAAGGACAGCAGTAATATAGTGGGAACACCACCAAAGCCACCACCAAAGCGGAATAACAAGATCAAAGGAAGCAAGCATCATGACCTTACAACATAAACCAGAGAAAAACCAAGACCAAAATGAAAAAAAAACACAAGAGTTCATGTCTTCCACAAGCAAAAGAAAACAACCCAAACCGAAAAATGGAAGAAAGCCAAGAGAAGGGAACCATAGCAAGAGCAAAGCTAACACCAAAGATGACACCAATAGAGGAAAGAAAGGAAAAACAACCTCCCATCCAACCCAACAAAAAAACCAACCAATAGCCTCCAATCCAAAATTACCAATCGATTCTCACCAATAGAAGTGGATAAACCAAACCAAACAATAACCAACCATCAACACAACCACCACAAATAAAAATTCAACTCAGTTAAGGAAGCAACCATCCTAGGGATATGGCAAACCCCATATAGAAAATAGCAGGCAAAGCCACCACCCAAATGAAGGTCACAAAAATAACTAAGCAATAATAATCATCCAAATAGGCAAGCAAAGAAAACCAAAAAACCAAACATGAGAAAAGATAGAACAACTGGCAAAGAATGACCAAAGCCAACCAAAAAAAGCAAGAGCTAAAAAAACAAAAAACCTAGCAACCCCAAAAGTGAAAAAATGCAAATGGCCACAACCTAAAGATGGTTTAACAAAGGGGAACCAAAAGCAATGGCTCATAAAAAACCAACAAAAAAAAAACCAAGCCAAGAAAATTATAATCTGAGATAAGGTAATCCAGTGTTATCCAGATTGACCAAACCCCTTAAAATTTTAGGAAAATTTTGATTGTCAAATAAAGTGAAATCATTTAAGTTGACATCTAAAGTAGCTAATAAATCAGCACATGCATTACCTTCATGAAGGATATGGGAAATTTTATAACAAACTTGAGAAAGAAGATTTTTAGTATGATTGAGAAGATAAAATCAACATTTCTTGTTCTATTAGAATTTAGCATGTCAAGAAGCAAGAGCGCATCAACTTCAATTTAGATGTTGAGGAAACCATTTTTCAAACAAATTTCAATAGCTTTATTGATAGCCATAAGCTCAGCATAAATAACAAAATGGGCTTTGAGAGGATAGGCAAAAGAACAAATGATAGTACCTTTAGAATACCTAAGAGTACCACCATAGCCATATTTATTGGAAGCAATGAGACTGGATTCACTTTAATCAAATTTTCTTTGGGTTTGATCCAATGGATAATCCTAACTCTTTTATAAGAGTCAACATTAAAGTAATGAATGATACCCAATTTTTTATCCACAAATTTATAGCCTCTAAAATGAATGTTCCTAATAAGATTAGCATTAAACAAAGCATGAATTTTTTTTCTTTGGTTCTAGCTAAGATCCTTTTATGGCTCATGGGAATACCATTGTATTTAGCATCATTTTTGTACATCTAGATGAACTAGATAAAGGTAATAGCAACTAGAACTTTGATATGACCTTTCATAGTTTTTTTGAAACAGACTTCAAGAAGTTGATATATGGAAAGAGAGCCATGAAAGAAGTTAGAATTAAATAAATCATCATACCATAACCATAATTTAGAAGCAATAGCACAATTGACAAAAACATGAATAACATTTTCAATATGGAAATAGCACTTTGAAGGAAAATAAAACCCTTTATTCTTGAGCAAAGAGTCCATAGGAACAAATTTATTTAAAATCCTGCAAGCTAAAACCAAATAAGAAATGGGAATGATTTTGTTCCAAAGTTTATTGAAAACATTAGAGGAGTTTTGCTTATCTCTAATAAAATTCCAAACCTCTTTAAGAATAAAATCATCATTGTAAGAAAGCTTAAAGAGAATTTGGCCAAGTTTGTTAGAGAAAATAAGGATATTTCTAAAGTTATCTAAAATAGAAATAGGGATATAATTCTCAAGTTTATTTTCATTCCAAGTGTTATTATGCCAGAAAGAGTTAACTTTGATAGGCAAGAAGTAGATAAAAGGGAGTCAATAAGGCCATTGCCAATCTAATTGTCTTGCCAAATGAAAGAAGAACCTGAATGAATACCCCAAGATATTAAGGGTTCAGTAACCCATTTAATGGAGTAAATACTTTTCCAAACCGGAGAGTCACCAACTTTATAAGCACAAATAAGAGGGTGTTTACTTTGGAAATATTTTTTCATCATAAAATTAGCCCAAAGGCTATCATTCTTTCTAAAATTCCAGAGCTTATGAGAGAAGGCAGTAATAGCTTCACGAATAGGATTGCAATTGAGACCATCTTCACCCAAGGGACTACAACATTAATGCCAAGAAGTCCAATGCATTATTTTAATAGAATTATTGATTCCCAAAAATATTTATTAAGTAAGAAATCAATTCTGATAAGAGTAGCATTAGTGGGGATAATAATTTGAATCAAATAAAGATGCATTGAATTGAGAATTCTTTTAAGATTAGTGAGCATGCCACTAAAGGAAAGTAAATGATATTCTCAAACATAAATTTTATTTAAAATTTATTGAATTCACTCATCAAAAAGATGGGATCATTTCAGAGCTTTAAAAAGAGGTGCACTAAAGTACTTAAGAGGAAGGTGTTGATGTTTAAAGTTAGTGATATGCAAGATTTGATTAATTTCATTATTGGAGATGCTTGAAGAAGAAATAAAATAGCTTTTGTTATCATTGATAGATAGACCACTTTCTCTACCAAATTTATTTAAAAAAATCTAGATAATTTTGATATGATTAATAGAAGCATTGTAGAAAATAATAAAATCATCTGCAAAGCTTAAAAGAGAAATAAGAAGTCCACTAAGAGTTCTGTAATACATACTAGGATTGTTTAAGAATAGATCATTGATGCTACTAGATAAGTACTCAACAACAATACTAAATAAGGTAGAAGATAGATTATCTCATTGTCTTAGGCCATGGGAAGAAGGAAAGAAGCCTAAGGCTTTCCCCATTAAGCAAAATAGAAAACCAAGCATTATTAATATAATTTTGAATACGAAAAGTAAATTTATCAGAAAACCCAAATAAATTCATAATATGGATAAGGAAATCCCAAGAGATATTATCAAAAGTTTGGAAATTTCTAATTTGAATATAATGTTGCCACCTCTAGTCTTAGCATCTAAATCATGAATTAATTCTTGAGCAAGCAAAATATTATCAAAAATAGATCTACCTCTAACAAAATCAGTTTCGCTTAGAGAGATAATCCTATGAAGTAAAGGACTAAGCCTGTTGGTTAGAATTTTGAAAATAAGCTTATTGAAGAAGGTGAAAAGACTAATAGTTCTCAAATCACTCCAATAGTCTAGATTATCTTTCTTAGGTATGAGAATAATAGAAGGGCTAGAAAAATATCTATGAAAGGATTACTATTAAAAAAATCAACTACAGCCTCAACCAAATCATTTTTAATAATAAACCAATATTTTTGAATAAATTGGTTAGCGAAACCCTCCGGACCAACAATAGAATCTATGTTCTGGCTATTAAGAACTTTAAAAATTTACTCTTCATTATAGTAAGCAACTCATTGTCATTATTATTTATAATAGAAGGAATCGCGATTTAGAAATAGCTTCATAAGAGCAACTTTTATTAAGCATATTTCTAAAGTAATTAATGGTCAAATCCTGAATATCATTATTCTCCATAATCCATTCTCCATTGTCATCATTAATTTTTTTAATGTTATTTAAAGATCTCTTTTTAACAAAGCATGGAAATATCTAGTATTCTATCACCATCTATGTTTGCTAGCGGTTTTTTGGTGGCAATAAGACTCTTCCATATTTTGAAAATTAACAAGTCTCTCACCTCAATCAAGTCCTTAATCTTAGTAGGACCGTATATGAGACTTCAAGATCATAAACCATTTTTTCCATTTCTTTCATATTAGCAAAAGGTTTTTAAAATAATGCTTGTTCCACAACCTGATTTTGTTTAAGTCTTTAAGCTTAAACCAAAATCTATTCCCCTCATATAATCAAATTGTGATGTGGAGCTTTAATTATTAGCCACAATATTAATAAATCAATAAGTTTAATCTAAGTTTAAAACCAAAAATGAAAAAAATTTTTAATCTAGGATTGAGTTATTTTATTACTAGAAGTAGAGTCTAGAGTAAAAATTATCTCCAAATTGCAATCAAGGATCATGGATATGGAATGAATATGAGAACCATTGAAAGAGAAAAAAGTGTTGAAATCCCCCAACATACAGACAAAATTTTTCCCAAAGTCACCATATATTACAAGATGTTGACAACTTGAAAATAATCACAATAGAAACCTCCACAAAATTATTCCAAAACACCAAATTTTATTACTAATAGAAAAATTTATTGAAACCGATCATTCTAGCAATATGGTTAATTTTGTTTGCATGAATAAGAGGCTCCAAAATAATAAGTAAAGAGATATTATGAATACGATAAAGGTTTATAATACGGGTATCAATCCCTCTAGCATTCTAAACAAGCAAAATTAAACATAAGGAAGTAAAAAAGGTGGTAAGAAAAGGTTAATTAAGAGAGGAGAGGGGGGTCGTAGTAGATCTAGTGTTATTGTACCATTTGGGAGGGATGTTTTTAATTTTTTTTTAGCATTATAAGTTGAGGAACCATTTCGTTTTCCCATAGAATCATCTTCCAAGAAGGATTTAGCAACATTAGTCATAGATTTAAGGGAAGTCTCCTATATAGAAGTGATTTCTCCTTCTTCCAATCCATTAGAATTTATTAAAGTTAAATGAGTATTGGGTATAGCAAGCGAGGGAGCCGAAATAGATTTATTAAGAAGGAAAGTGTGAACATCCAGCCCTTCTTCTTTAATAGTTAGATTATTAGACAAAACCAAATATGTTTGAGAATTTAAATCATTCTGAACTAAAGTATAGTCAGGTTTTTCAAACTTGAGAAACCAAATTCATATTATCCATTGAATTTGAATGATGCATAACATTGATATCCTCATTAATATTTTCAATTAAAGCTTCATTTTCATCAATAAAGAATGGTAAGGATGTGGGATTGACTTAAAGAAAAAGAATCATCATCCAAAAGTTTAGAGAAATTATTATTTTTCACATTAGAAACCTTCAATTGCATAGAAGAAATAAGAGGTAAACAATCTTATTAGGAACATTCAATGAATCCTTTTTTTCTGAATTAACTTTTTGATATTTATCAGTGGTCGGCCTAGGGTTAGGAGGAATAGTTTCCTTAATAGGAATTTTCTTTTCTAGGTGGGGATGCAGAATGAAACATTCAAAATTATTATGCTCATGGATTTTACAATGAGAACAAAAGAGAGGGAAATTTTGAAAATCAACTTTATGCATATAACCATAATTTTTAGATCCCAACCAAATTTCTTTGGGGTGTTTTTAATGTCTAATTCTTCTAGCAAGGTCGAGATTTCATATATATTACATGATCAATTTGCAATGACCAACCAAATAAAGCACCCACAGCAAAAAAGAATTGATGATTAACAAAATAAATTTGCATATTGGGGAGAGAAATCCAAACTGAAATGATTGGGGATTCTTCTATAATATCGAATAGTGGAGTCCATTTTAGCAACCTCATTGGCAATTGAAAAAAAAAAGAACGATGAGCAAAAACACACGAGTAATCCAAATCATTGGTTAATTGAATCAAAATGGGGCGGGGATTAATTAAACCAATCATAAAAGCAAACAAAAGTTTCAGACCATGAAAGAAAGAGCAAATGTTTTCTAAATTCATCCTATGAAGAGTAAACTTTTCAACCATAGTGAATTCTAATGACGTAGCAAGCTTTTACATAATCGGATCAGAGCACATAACTGCATACATGCCTAAAAAAAGTCAAAATAAGTTACAGGGACTCACCTGAACAACTATCCTTACCAGTGAGGACATTTTTAAATGATTTTGAAGCAACCGGCCAAGGTAGTTAATGCCCTAGTTAGATCCAATGGATCTATCATTTCATCGTGATGCCAAGCCATGGTATCACTCCAAGTAAAACACAAAAGTGGCCAGGAGCCATAGATTCTAGAAGGAATCCAGTGAGAATCATGCCAAACAGCCATCAAGAAGTGGCTAGAAAGCCAAAAATGAGAGGGGAAAAGGGGAATTTCCAGAGCATGAGGTTGAGGGCTCAGGCTGTGGGTGGGTTTAGGCTTAGGTTTTAATTTTTTAATTTAGTTTATTTTTTTATTTTTTAGTTTATTTTAGGTTTATTTTATTTTAGTTTTAGGGTTTAGGGTTTGGGGTTTATGGTTTAGGGTTTAGAGTTTATGGTTTAGGGTTTTTTTTAGGTTTAGGGTTTAGGTTTTAGGCTTTAGGGTTTACTTTTTAGGGTTTAGGGTTTAGGTTCTAGGTTTAGGTTCAAGTTTTAGTTTAGGGTTTAGGGTTTAGTGTTTTATTTTTTTATTTTAATAGAGAACAAAAGATTCAACATTTCTTCTTCTTTGATCAACCAAATAATGGACTACCTCACTTTGGAGTGAGTTCTCACCTCCACTCTTCTTAGACCTAGGAACCTTCTAGACACTAAGGTTTCTTTAGTCATGAGACACTATAGATTAGGTGAACACTTGACCTAAGCAGAGACTTTGAAGTGTTAATCATAGATTAGGCCATGCCTGACTTAGGAAAAAAATCACCCCCAGCCTAAACCCAATACATGTACACATTCTTAAATTCAATCCAAATTTCCAACCACACCTCAAACTCAATTTCAAATCCAAATCCAAGTCCAAACTCAATTCCAAATGATTGAAATCCAAGATCAAATCCAAACTTGAAAACCTTCCTAGCCCTTTAATCAACCTTCAAGAACTTAGCCTTTCCATCCAATTCAATCCAAACTCAGTTGATTTTTTTTATAAATCAATTGTATCTTCAGTTATCTTCTCAAATATAAATGAAATATAAATTCAAATAGCTAAAAAAAATCCAAAATCAAATCAAAACCCTATTTAAACCTTTTAAGACATTTCCTTGAACTTGGCCAAAACCCATCTAAATCAAGTCAAAATCAATAGATTTTCTTTTGAATCAATCATTCCTTCAATCATCTATCCAAATATAAATGAAACCTACAATCATCTAGTCAAATGAAAATCAACCCAAGTCAAACAACCCAGCCATTTGACTTGAAATATTCAAATGAACCAAAACTCATTTGAATCCAAATTAATTGAATATATATCAATATAAAATCAATATAAAACTCAACTCAAATAAAACTCAACCCAAATCCAATTAAATCCAATTGGTTAGTGGCCAATTTGACCTACATGAACCAAAATCCAATTCAATCCAAATCAAAGTTGAATTAAGCTAATCCAAACTTTATGTCATGATTGTTGATCACCCTAGGATGATCAATTGATATAAATTAGGTCAAACCAAGTCCTAGCAATTGACCAAGTCAACCCTTATGAACCCAAACTAGCTAAACCCAAGCCAAATCCATTGAAACCAATGACTCAAATCAACACAAAATCAACATTTAAACATGATTTTACCTTGAATTGAGCCAAACCTAGCCCAAATAGCCCTCTTGACCCAAGTTGACCCTTTATGTCAATTTTGGTCAACTTGGATTTAATTTGGATTTAATTTAGTTTGATCTAGTTTGACCATTTATGTCAATTGACCCAAATTAAATCCAAATTAAATCAAACCAAAGCATGCAATACTCTCCAAATAGTCATATGAACTTGACCTAACCTTTGGTTTGACCCAAATTGACCAATTGGTCAACCTAACCTATTTTGATCCAATATGACCCAAATGGGTAAAATTGAGCCAAACCTAACCAAATAAACTCCAAATGACATGCAATTTGGTCCAACTCACTTTTGACTCATTTCAAATCAGTCTAAATCAAATTCAATGCTAAATGACCACTCTACCCTTGGGCTAGGTGTATCACATAAGATAAAACACCTATGTAAATAGTCATTTCTCTTCCTTGGCCACTTAACACTCATCCATAGGTCCACTTAGGCTCCAAGAACACTGTCAAACTTGATCCAAGAGGTGGTTGGACCAGCCATGACTCATGGGGAGGGGAAATCACCTCCCCTACCCCATTGGAAGACTAAGCATGAAGGACCTCCACTTCCATTTGCTAGGACACCTACTTGTCCTTCAAGCAGCCACATCCCATGCCTTGGACAACCAAATTAAGCCACCTAAGGAGAATCCCAACCACCTCAAGCCAAGGACACCCACTTGGAGCCAATAATCACCATAAATGAGGTCATTTTTGGCCATTGCAAGGAGAAAGGAAATAGAGAGGCAAAAACTCTCACCACACTCATTTCAGCCTTCAAAAGACTCAACCATTCCCACTTAGTTTTTGAGCAAAATCTATCAGAATCAAGTGGATTTTAATAAAGTGGTGACCATTGGTGGATACATTATTTCAAAGTGAAGTAAGAGTCAAAAACCATTAGAAAGCTTCTTTTGTCCTCAAGAGCGTGCTCAGATCATCATCACCACCAAAAATCATCCTCGATGAGATAATTTTCAACAACCATAGTCGGCCTTAGGTTCTTTTATTTGTGATGATTTTTGCTCAATTTTAGAAATTTTCTTTAGCAAGGGTTAATTAATGCTTAAATTGGTTATCTTAACATGATTTGATTATCCTTAGGAATTAATTTAATTGATTGAAATCACATGTTTATGATTATTAATTCCTTTCTAATCATGTTAAATGTTGTATGTCATTTAAAATCATACATTCATCTTTTCAAAATTAATTAAATCAAATGGTTTTCCTTTATGTCAAGCTTGCATGTGTTGATTTATTTTAAAATATGTATGGCTATTATCACTATTAAATCCAAATGTATTTTCCAAAGCTTAGAAATGAATGGTTACATATGCTATGAATGCTAGTTATAAATACATAGGAGATGTATGTGATTATAGCTTAAATGTACGAAGTGAAGCTCCTTTCCTTTTATTCATTTTTTGATTTATATAAGTGAGAATGTTAATGGGTATATAGTCTGGACATCCTAGGAATACAAAGATTTAGGCATCCCTGAGGAAGCCATTTGATTACCACATTTCCTTTGTTTAACAATCGCATATACTCCATTTACTTTCATTCTTCTGTATTTCAATTCTAGAATTTGGATGAGGCTTTAATTCATATACATAAATGATTCAATCAAATTAAATATCATTTTTTTTTCCATGATTTTCATTCTCCAAATTATGAATACATGTGTATCTATCTAAGAAAAGCAGTATATAGTCTGGACATCCTGGGAATATGAGGCTTTAGCTAGCCCTAAGGAGGTCATTTGACTACCTCACTTCCCTGATTTAACAAAGGCACATACTTGCTTATGTCTTTTATACATACATCTGTGTATTTAATTATAGATTGGTAATCCTTCCTTTTTAATAAAAATACATGCATTTACAATTGTTCTAGTGATTGAATTAATTGATTTTGTGATTTGGAGCTCTCTTTCTTTGCATGTAAATTTACATATGGTTTGAATGTAATGGTATATAGTCACATAGCCCAGAATATGAGGCTTTAGCTAGCCCCAAGGAGGTCATTTGATTACCTCACTTCTCTAGTTAATGATGACATGTACATGTTTAATTTCATCCTATGTATTTTTTTGTATAAGAATTTAGATAGAGCCTTAAATTAATATGATAAAATAGTTCAATCAAGGAAATATGAAGCTTCAAATGTACATACTCACATCCATCATTCAAGTGTGCTAAAACATATTGTATGTGTAGGTATACTTAAGAATTAATCATATGCATGTTACATGTGATAGAAATGAATGATTTAGCATGTGTCATGTGATAGTATTTCAATTAGATTAATCTTGAGAAGCCTTTCACATTGAATAGAATTATTTAAAGAGAACCTAAACTTAGTACTAATCTAAAATGTGTAATAAGCTATTCACTAAAGAGAACTAAATAAAAACTAACATGCTTTAGAAAGTGGTTTAAGGTAGGGATGAAAGAGGGTAACCTCTTTTCTTCTCTTTACAACACTTAGTTGCTAGGTGTAGGTCATATGAAACAAAAGAAAACATAAATTAAAACTTGCAAATCAATTAAAGCACTTGAAGTGAAACCACCCTTTAAGTTGAATCTTTCTACACTTAGAAAATCTTAACTCTAAAGCCTAGTTAGGACAGACCACACATGCCCTAATACACACACATTAGATTAAGTCACCACTTCTAGCCTTATGTTAGGATGGTGCATGATGTGATGTATGTTTTATTTTGTTATATATTATTCTAGACTAGATGTTAGTGTGCATGTTTTATAGACTAGATGGTAGGGTGTGATTAGCCTAATCATATTTTCTACAGGGGATTATGTTTAAGGGGATGCTAAAAAATAAATATCAATGCTCTCTTTATAGGTTGCTTATTCCTCTAAGCATAATCCAAGTTAAGATTGGTGGCCCCTGTTACCCATGTGCAGGGTGCTAAGTCCAAATTATAAATATAATTGCTTAGGTTGTATGTGTGTTTAGCTAACACCTATCTTGTAGGTCTAGTTAGATTTACTTTTCTCAATTTTAATGTAATTTTAAATGAAGAATTAGGATTAGTGCTATGAGGGTATAAGGATGAGCACTGGGTAGAAGGCTTTGTCATAAGAGGCCATGTGATGCCTTTGAAGTGGAGCAAACCAAATCAAAGGAGGAAGATACATGAAAACATGAAGACTTGAAGACCCCCCATATCATTTATCATTTGTAAATTGCAAATTATTCTTTTATGTATCATGTTTTATAAGAGTAGAGCACGGCTACTCATTTTCTTTTCATGTTATGCATGGCACCTATCTAGCTTTGTTATTCTTTACATTAGCTATAAAATGGTTTGATGTTGTGTTTAAAACACAATTAGGATGGCTTCTTTCTTAGTTTCCTTATATGTTTGATGTTTGAATGTGTGGCCTAGAATGTGATTAGCTCTTAGAAAAAATTAACCTTTCTACCCAACTCTCATAACTAAAGTTTTAAGCATTTCATAACCTCACATAAAGCCTAGGACATAAATCAAGATAATTAAAAGATTTAGCAACCCCTTAACTAAATGTTGAATGGCTAACAACATGCACATCATATTATTTCACTCTTGAAAAAAGAGGATTTCCATCCTTGCACGATAGTGGAATTCTTGACTTGTGAGGGCATCCCTTATGTTGGAAAACACCCCTTTCTTATTGATTTAGCCAACAACCTTATTTCATCATGCATGTAGGCATCAAAAACCAAAAGCCTATGTCAAAATGAAGTGTCAAAATAAATAAAATTTGAAAAGATTTTGCACTAGACTAAGTCATATGCTCATACCACTCATGCTCTAGTCTCTTAGTGGGTTTAAGAACTTTAGTTTCTTTCTAATTAAATAATAGCCTAACTAATCTTTTCATATGACCAACTTCATGGATTTAAAGCAAGAGGCTCTAGCACTTATATTGATTAAATTTATCCTCTCATGGAGTTAAACCATATGTCCATTTTCTTGATTTATTCTCATTTAAGATCAGGTGGTTGTTTCTTTTGAGCTACAAGCATAAATCCTCACCTCTTAGGCATCACATAATCTTGTTGGATTACAAGTCTAGCTTTCTGAAATGTCCCTTTAATTTAATTCTTTAATTTCAAAATTATAAAGCCAAATTGATAGGTTCAAATTCAGTTTCCAATAAAAGCATTCCCTACATTTTCTTTGGCTTGATAATAAGTCTTGTTTTCCCCTCCATATTCATCCTTTGAGCCTGTTGAAGATAAAATGGAATACTTTGCTACCAAGTGCTAATATGATCCATGAATGTACAAGAAAACATGCCTTGGTATTTGATTATTGTCTTTGAGATACACATCTACTTGCTTATGTGATCATTTAATGTACCCCATAAGATGCGTGTATACATCTACCACCACATCCACCAGAGGTTCTCTCCATCTAGTAGTCTCCAAACATCTATAGACTTGATTCCAAGACTATCTTTCTTTCCTTTGCCTTCATCTTTGGTTACTTAGCTTTTGTCCTTTTAAAATTGGGTCCCCAGTAAATAAAAATTTTAATTAAGACATGACTAAAAATTTAGAACCCCTTTACCATTCTCTGAGGCAATCATTTCAGAAAATAAACTCTTTGCAAAAAAAAATATAGTATCAAATAGCACTTCTCAAATAAAAATTCATATGACAAAATATCTACATTTAAAGATAACAACTCTTGCAAGAATATCTAAGATTGTTACATGGAGGTTCTTTTAAAAATTTAAAATTAAATAATTTTAAAATCCTTTTTGAAAAAGCACATATTTCAAAATAGTAATCTCCATTCAAAGATTTTATTTTCAAACAAGATCGTGACATAAAATTGAAATTTCATTTAGCACATCCTACATGTGCTAAGTTGGAATTTCTCTTTTTAAAAGAAACATCACACACAAATATCCCATCTTTGAAAATCAAAAAGAAAAATATAATTGATTTCTATTTAACATACCTAAATTTGTTAACTCAAAGTCCTCTTTTCCAAAATCACTAAAAATTAAAATACATTTGAATTCCATTTGACATACCCAAATTTGTCAAATGAGAATTCCCTTTTTCAAAATAAAAATCAAATTGGACTCTGCATAACATACCCACATTTGCTAAGTAGAGTTCCCTTTTTAAAATCACAAATAAATCAAACACACTTGAACACCATTTGACATACCCAAATTTGTCAAATGCATCCCTCTTTTAAAATTGAAAACAATTTGAACTTTATTTAACATATTGAACTTTATTTAACATACCACATTTGTTAAGTATAAGTTCTCTTTTTTCAAAACAAAATGAAACAAACTCATCAAACACACTTGAGCCCTACTTAATATACCGAGTTTGTTAAGTAAGGGTCTTATTTTTTAAAATCAAATCAAAATACATCAAACACATTGGGCATCACTTAGAATACCAAAATTTTCTAAGTAAGGATCTCATTTTCAAATCGAATTCAACAAATCAAACACATGACACCCATCATCGCAAACAACAAAAAATGCATTCAAAATTTATTTTCAAACATGCACTTGTATCTCATTTAGCATACATAAATTTGCTAAGTGAAGATTCCAAAATCGAATCCAAAAAAATTCAATTGACCCTCCATTTAGCATACCCAAATTTGTTAAATGAGGGTCCAAAACAAATCAAATTGTGAGCTAATGGAAGCATCAATTAAGCCTCTCCAAAACATTTGAACCCCATTTAACATACCTAAATTTGTTGAATGTGGGTTCTAAATTTAAATCAAATTCAAATTCACTCCTCCTGTAGTGAAAATTTTCTAATGTGGGAGTCACCTTTCAAATATGTTGGGAGAAATGAAAGAGGCAAGCCTATAGAAATTCATCTTTTTAAGATGCCACATAGATCCACAAATGTACTTATTTAGGTGATTGAGTACGTCATCAAGGAAATAGTGTACTATCTTGAAAGATAGAAGTCACTACCCTTTAATGGACCTAATCACCTCAATAAGGACTCCTAAGGATGATGGGTCTACTAGAGATTCTTCCCCTACTTTACATGAAAAAGTAAAGCAGGGTTAATTTTAAATCGGGTTCATTAAGTTCTATAAGGGCAAACCGCCATAGTTAATTACATCCTAAGAAATGGGATTTCTTGGAAAACTCTCGATTAAGGTAAATGATTGTTGTCTTCAAAGATTTCAATAGGAAAGGACTATCAATCAATTGGTTCATTTTGAAGATCAAATGGACAATCAAAGTTATTATCAGTCAAAATGGAAGATAAGTAGGAGATGCTCATGATGTTATGAAACCTAACAAGCATCTTAAATTATCTTATGATTGGCCTTTACATTTTTGAAATTGATTTAGTTTATTTGAGTTAAATTTTTAATTAGAAATTTAAGACTTATGATTCCTTAACACAAGATTAAGGAAATGCCTAGAGGTGAGGAATTAAACATGGCCCAGAGGTGAAACAACCTGGAACCTAAATCTAGGGAGCTTTTGGCAGGCCAAAGCTTAGGGGTGGATGCCAACTAACTCATCCTTTGATGTTAAATATATGAAGGCAAGTCTTAATGCTTATGCAAGATAGCTAGGCTATTATTTAGTTAGAAAGAGACTAAGTCCTTAAACTCACTCCCTAAAGATACTAGATCATGTAAAGGGCATGCTTCAAATGACCTAAATCTAATGCAATTCAAATTTCATTTTATTTTTATTTTTGGACAATTATCTTGACACAGTAATAGGATTCATATGAGTAATGCATGAGAAAGAAGGTTATTGGCCAAAATCAGAGAAGGAGGTGAGTTTCCACCATGGCTCTCAAAGGTCAAACCAAGTTTCTCTCTAGAAAAGGTGGAAGCCCTCAATCAAGAGTGAAATAAGATGCATTTGTGCATGATATTAGAAAAGAAATGCTCATCTAGCTAGGGTTGCTAATTCTTTTATCTTGATTTTAAACCTAAGCTTTAGATGAGGTTATGAGTTGTTTATTTTAATTTGAGTTGTTAAGTTGGGTAAAAGATTTATTTTTCCTAAAGAGCCTAATCACATCTAGGCCATACATAAAGCAAGGAAGAAACTAGGAAAAGCATGCCACTTAATGCAAAAGCTAAATAAATCATCATCCAATTTATAAAGCTAATCGCAAAAAGAATAAAAGGCCATTGTGGTCGGGCACCACCGTACAAACTTGAAAATATCAAATGTGGGTAGCCGATCTCTACGCTTATATAACTCAGATTACAAATGAATTAAATTACTATTAAGCAAGGAATTCATTGTTATGGGGGGTCTTCAAGCTTTATTTCTTCTTTCTTCTTTGGTTCCTTATTTTGGATGGTTGGAACGTACATGCTCTAAGACTTCACATGGTGCATAAGATAGGATCTTATGACCAATTCTCATCTTAATCCCCATAATAATCATTCCACAACCCTAATTGCACAAATTTACATGAAAAGGAAAAGTAGAAATCTAACTAACTCCTACAAAATAAGGTTAGCTAAAACAAATGACACAAATCCCAAGCATGTATATTGGACTTATCAGCCCACACATGGGTGACTAAGTCCACCTAGCCTATGGATTATGCTTTTGGGTATAAAGCACCTGCAAGGAAAAGAATTTATATTTTTATTTATGATAGCGCCTCATAAGCACAAACCCATGCAAAAAAGAATAGTTAGACTAGAATATCCTACCATTCATTCTACAAGCATACATCCTAACATCTAGTCTAAAACATATATCATAAAACAAAACAAACATCAAACCATGCACCTAACCTAAAGCTAGAAGTAATGTAGGCTAATATGTGTGCTTTGAAGGCTTTTGTGTGGTATGCTATGGCTTTAGGTTCAAATTTTCTAAGTGTGAAGAACATGTTCAACTTAGAGAAGGGATTCATTTGAGTTGTTTTATTATTTTGGATTGATTTTATTTCATATTTTTATTTAGTTTAAGTGGATCCTACAATTAATTACTAAGTTATGATGAGAGTGAAAGAGAAGAGAACTTCTCTTTCCTTACCTAACCTAAATCTTTTAATTAATCCTAAGTTTAGAAGAACTCTAAACAAATCTATTCAAAAAGAAAGCCATTTTAAGATTAAATAAAATGAATCAAAATTTACATAACACACATTACTTCATTTCTTTCCCAATATATATAATATGCATATGGATGGATCCTTAGCAAATCTATGCATACAAATGAGAGTATTTAACACACTTTATGATGCAAGCTAACTAATCCATTTAAGGAAATTTAGAAGTTGGATATGCATGATTTTTTCTAAGTAGAAAGAGAATTCCTTATCATAACACACACATGAAAGTAAGAAAGGAATAAGTGAGTACAACCATTGTTAACCAGAGGTGTAAGGTACAAGACCTACTTACTTTCAACGGGTTGTCTAGACTAATATACGACTTTCCTTATAAAATAAATGAAATAGAAGAGGAGAATGCAAAAGTTGTTTAATGGATTCATTTTATTTATGCAATTTATGTATGCAAGTATAGGTAACCCTTAAGTGATAGCATAGGATGAATAGGTATGGAATTAAGTAAGTGTTGGGTTCTTTTCAAATGAACCCTACTTCTTACCAACTCTATTCAAAACTATACCAACATAAGAAAGAAAGGAAACATATGATAAGCATGCCTTTATAATCTATCACATGCAAACTCATAATTAAAATATAAGTAGCATACTTTCATATTTGGTATTTGATTTATGTATTTTGAAAATAATTTGGATTTAGTAGTGATATAATATTCATATTTCTACTTTAGCCAACAACACATACAAACTTGACATAAAGTAAACAATTTCATTTTAAATTTGAATTTGAAAAATATGAATGCATGAAACCACATGAAATACAAATTTAACATGTTGGGGAAAGATGAAAAGGAAGGTAAGCATGTAAACAAGTTCATTTCACTTAAATCCTAAAGACATTCTTATAGAATAAGAAAATTTAAAATAAATCAAAGTGAACTCAAAGTGATTTTTGTTTATTTTGAAGTTTGATTTAATTTTGTAAAGGTGAGATGAGTTTGTTGTTCCTAACACTTTCCCACATGTGTTTGATATTTTTTATTTAATTTTTAGATAATTAGATCCATTTTTATGCATTGATTAGGTTAAGGTATGAATTAAGTAACTTAATTAAAGAACAATTAACCAAATAATTATGAGCCAATAAGTTGACATAAAACTCACAAGGAATTTAAATTTGTAATGCACCTAATAAGAAAGAGGCCTAATGCAATTTGACTTACAATTAAAAGTTAATTAAGCTAAGTGGTATAGCTTAAGTAATTTGTAAACATCCTTTCACACATGTGAATTGGATTTTGATATCCTTAATTGAACTTAAGCTGTTAAACACCTAAGCATCTACCGAAAGTAGATTAATTAAGTTTTGGAACTTTTTATTAGAAATTAATTGGGATAATTAATGAATTAACCCTTAATTAGAGGAGATTAAGGAGAGAAAAAGTGGGTTTAGGGAATAGCTTAGGGGAAATGCCACAAAAATATTCCATAAACCTCTACTTGGATCTGACCTTAATCAACCCTAATCATGGGTTAAAATCACTAATACCTTAATTATCCTTAATTACATAAGGAGGTAATTAAAAATTCATGTTTGATTCTTCTAATCAAGCATTCAATAAATCCCAAGAAAATTAGAGGTAAGTCATCCCCAAACATACCCAAGAAATTTGGATTAATCGAGGCTTAATTAAAAAAAGTAATTAGCAAAATAAACTTTATAAAAACCCAAATTAGAAAAGAACAAAACCAATTGAAATTAATTAAATATTTTTAATTTTAATATCCATAGAATTTTAATTCATATTTTGAATTTCTAGAGTTATGAATTTTAGAAGATCCTTTAGTTAATTAGAAATTAATTGCATTTAACTAATCCACGGCTCACTTGCAATGTGGCGGCGGGCCGCTTTACATGCATTGTCATGGGGGTTACTTAAGTAGTCAAATCGATGGTGGCTGGTGGCATGCGATTTGATCCACTGCGATCAAGATCGGGCGGATCTCATGGTTTTAAAATAAATAGATATCTCACATGCAAAATTATCTCATCCATCTAAAATGGATGGATGGTGAGATATCCCAGTTCTTCCCCTTGATCAAAACGTCCATGATCAAGGGGAAGATCCAAGCTTCGATCTAGCATGGATTCAAATCAAAGACAACCCACACCATCTAAAGCTAATGAAAATCCAAGGTCAAAATGATGGGGTGAAAATTTCTTTCACAAAGCTCCACACCACATTGAGTTTAATGGTCCAAAATCCATACCTCACAGGTGATCACCATTCCTTGGAGAAGCTTTGGTTGAGATGAAGCCTTCAAGTTTTGAGCACTTGAGGTTGAGTGGATCTTCCTATGGGTCACCTCCTCTAGCTGCTTCTTTGATCCAATTCAATCCTTCCTTTGTGAGAACTCCAAAGGAAGCTTGCACTCAACTTAGCTCACGATGAAGTATGCAAGAGCAATTGGTTGGAGATTGAAGATGAAGTTAGCTCTTCAATGGACTTCCCTATTTTCAAAGTCTAAAATTGAAGCTTTTTTCAAATCCTCTCTAAGAAGCTTGGGAATACTCTCGATGCTTGCTGAGTTCCTTAGCTTCAATAAAGAGGAAGTGAGAATTGAATTAGAGTATATCTCCCCATTGAAGGATCGGCTGGCCGACAATGCTCTTGCCATTTTGATCCAATTGATCATAGGAAGTGGGTTGTTTGATCAGTTAAGGGTCTGCACATGGTTAGTTTGAGCCAAGGAGTGGATTGCCAACCTCTCATGTGCTTGAATTTGAGTTTGAGTGGGAGTTTGATTTTTGCATTTTGACCCATAGGGTCAAGTTCCAAACCCATTGGATTGGTTGCACCACTCTCCCTTAGGTCCCCTTGAGCTTTTAGGAAAGCCTCAAGTGGATGTGAAGAGGGTATGACCAAATTACTCATGGGTTAAGCCAAAATTTGTTCTATGGCCTAGGGTAGAATGGTCATTTTGCTATTTTTTTGGGTATGTTGGGTATGTGGAGAAACTAGGTTTGGCCAAGTTTCATGAGATTTGGAATTCATTTGATAGGGTTTGGCTCATGTTGACCCATTTAGGTCAAAATGGGTCAACTTGGTCAAGTTGACCAATAGGTCAAATTGGGTCAAACCAGTTGGGACAAGTTCATATGACCATTTGAAATGTTTTGGTGACTTTGGTTTGATTCAATTTGGTATAGTTTTGAATTTGGCTCATATGACTTCATTTAGGTCAAATGGGTCAAGTTTTGACCCATTTACCTATTTGAGGTAGGTCAAGGGTAGGTTTAGGTTTGGTTAGTCATATAGTGGATTGGTATCTTTGTTTCCAATCAATTTTGGTTATGTTCAATTTGGCTCAACATGACCCCTTTAGGTCATGTTGGGTCTAAGGTCAATTGGCTAGGTTAGTCTGGTTGGCCAATTGAGGCTTTGGTCAAGTTCCACAAGTGATTTGGAATGGACTTGACCCATTGGTTTGGATCAATTTGGCTTAGATCAAGTTTTGACACATTTTGACCCTTTAGGTCAAAATGGGTCAACTTGGGTCAAGTGGCCAATTGGGCTAGGTTAGGCTCAAATGTTGCCTTGGTCAAGTTCAAACATAAGTCATGAGTAAATTTAGATCAATGGTTTTAATCAATTTGGCCTATGGTGGAATTTGGCTATGTTAGGTTTCATTTTGGGTTAAGTGTCGACTTGGTCAACCCTTAGGTTTGACTTGGTTTGACTCAATTTGATTGATTGATCATCCCATGATGATTGTTGATCATGATGAGAGGGATATATGAGTTTGGTTCAATCCAATTTGGTTAGGATCAAAATTTGGCTCATAAGGGTACTTTAAGTCACTTTGGGTCAAGTGAGCCTAAGTGGGTCAAATGGTCAAAGCTTGATTTGAAGTTGGTTGATCTTGTATATGGACTCATGATTGAAATATAAATCCATTTATAAGTGGTTTAAAGTCAAATGGGTTTTGATCCATTTGACAATTTCATATTCAAAGGAAGAATATGAAGGGTTTTGGGTTTGATTTTTGACTTGGGTTTTGATTGAGTGATTGAAGTTTGGATATATATGAGCTCATGATTGTAGGGTTGATTGAATCATTAGAGAAAATCAAGAGTTTGGCTTGATTTGAAGTTGATTTGGCTAAGTTCAAGATTTTGACTTCAAAGGCTTAGATTGGATTTTGAGTTGATTTGAGTTTGATTTTGGAATAGGTTTTGATTGTTTGAATTTATATTTCATTTATATGTGAATATAAATGAGAATATAAATGGATCATGAAAATTTCAAGGATTTGAAGTGGTTTAATCATGATTTGGGCTAAGTCCATTAAGAAGATTTAAAGGACTTAGGAAAATTTGGAGTAAGGTTTTGAATTTTTGAATTTGGTTTGATTGATTTATATTTATATTTCATTTATATATGTGAATATAAATGAGAATATAAAAGAATTATGAGAAAATCCCATGACTTTGATATGGCTTGATCAAGATTTAGGCTAAGTTCATTAATGGAAAATTAATGACTTAAGGAGATTTTAAATTGGGAATTTAATTTTTGCCTTTGATTTGATTGATTTATAGTTATATTTTATATATATATATGTGAATATAAATGAGAATATAAATGAGTTTTGAAGAATCCCATGAGTTTGATTGATTTGAACAAAGTTTAGGCTAAGTCCATTAATGGAAAATTAAGGGACTTAAAAAATTTCATGAATTGATTTGGAATTTTGAGTTTAGTTTGATTGATTTGAATTTATATTTCATTTATATATGTGAATATAAATGGATTATGAGAAAATCTCAAAGATTTGATTTGATTTAGATCATGATTTTGGTTAAGTCCTTAAGAGAAGATTAAGGACTTAGGCAAAATTTGGACTTAGAAATTTTAATGAATTTTGATCATGCAATCATGAATTTCAATCATAAGGAGTTGATTTGAATTTGGAGAAAATCAATTAAGATTGATTTAGAGTTTTAATTGAAAGAAGGAAAGTGAGGAATGGTTTAAGCTAATGGGTAGGAAATTTTCCTAACACCCTAAGGCATGACCTATTCTATGGCTAACTCTTGTAAGTCTCTAGGGATAGGTTTGAGTATCCACCTAATCACTAGATGTGTCTTAAGATGAAGGAACTCTTAAAGTCTAAGAAGAATTTGATGTCTAAGATGGATGGGTTGAGAGCTCATTCTAAAAAAGAGGTCAACAAAGGGTGCCCAATAAGTGTGTGACAAGGAACACGCACACATTTATATTGACCAAAATGATCAAAAACATTGAAAGATCACAAGCATTAATAAAAGCAATCTATCCTTAACCCAAGGAAAAGAAACAATTCAAAGCATAGTGCAATGTGGCTCTACTTATGCCCAAGACATAAGAGAGGAAAAATCCACTAAGGGATAGGTGTGAACCTTCCAGAGAAGCGGTTCAAGTCATCCACAAGGAATGAAAGGTTTGATTTGATTCTCGAGGGCGAAAAATTTATTTATTCCTGGGAAGTGGGTTGAATTTGTTTAAATTTGTTAGGTTTTGAATTTTTAGATGAACCTTTATTGGTTTTGCGGATGGACTGAGTAGGAACCATGGAGGTCGAGACCTAACTTACCAATCCAAAGAGGTAGTCACTAAAGTGGAGAGCCAACCAAAGGATGCCTTTCTATATACAATAGTATAAGAAAAATAGTAGACTTACATCCTCCAAAGTAGAGAGTTCTGGGTAATCTATTGGTAAGGCAGTTGAACCCAACCTAGGCGACTATTAAGTGAATGCCATAGGGGACTTAGATCTCAAAGATAGTCAAGATTGATTTCATTTTTTAGTTTTGTTCATTCTTATGATGGATCCCATAGGTTTGCAATGAACTATCGAGTATGGGCTATGGAAGCTTAGACCTAACTCATTTACCAATTCAAAGGGAGTAGTCTACCAACCACGGTAAGACTATCCAACAAAGGGAAATGCCTTTTTATACAATGGCAGTTAGAAGAAAGCATGGGGACACACATCTTCGACAAGGAACCACTAGGGTGATTGGTTGCATTGGGCAACAAATCAAACCCACCTAGGGGCGACTATTGAGTGAATGCCATTGGGGACTTAAATCAAGGATAGTCAATATTAATTTCATTTTTAGATTTGTTTGTGGATTCATTGGTTTGCAATGGATCACCGAAGGAGCTTATAGAAGCCTAGACCTATCTGATTCACTAAATAAAGGGAGTAGCTTTCCTGATGGGAGAACTATCCAACCAAAGGAGTGCCTTTATTTGCAATGATCAATTGGGGAAGAAAGCTCTGGACTCACATCTTCCACTAGAAAAGACCACGGGTGATCGTTGCTTTGGGACAAATCAAACCCAACCTAGGGTGCTCGTTGATTTGCGATAATCATGCTAGAATAATGCATCATAGTCTTACATCTTTCAAAGGAATGACTACAGGGTAAACTTGAAAAATAGATTGAACTGACCTAAGGGTGACTACAATGAGTGTACAGAATTTATCTCAACTCAGGTAGTCAGGCAATCCCTATAGGGAGTTTTGCTGACAATTCTTTAAAGATAGGATACCTACTTGGTAAAAGGGGCCCTTTGGGGCCTTGAATTCCAAATCCATAAGCGAATTAATTTTGTTTATTTTTTTTTATCATGGACCCTGTTAGTTTGTGAGGGATCATAAGAAAGCTTATATCGGCTAGACCCATCTCATTTCTTGAACAAGGGAGAATCATTGCATCGAATAGATTCTCCAACCACAGGTGGTTACTAGAAGAGAACTATCAATCTAACAGGTAGTGTCTAAATGGAGTCACAAAGGACTTGATCCAAATAGAGTGCCCATAGGGATGGGGCTGTAATTTAATCAATACCACGGAGAAAATGACATGGCTAGTCATATATCCAATAGGTATTCGTTTCCAACTCAGGAGAAAAGAGGACTCATATCTACCAAGAGTGGTATATTCAGTGAGTCACTATCTAGTTAACATCAACCAACCTAAGTGCTCGATTTATTTGCCAACTAGAAGAAAGCTCGGGGACTCACATCCTCCTATAATGGAACTATTGTTGGGATAGCATTGACTCACAGTGCTATCCGACCTAAGGTGACTTGGAATGCCACTAGGGGACTTAGATCACCAAAAGTAGTCAAGAAGAAAGGAGCCTCTGGGGACTTATCCTAAACCTCAAACATACTCGACCTAGTTAGAGCATGATGGCTAGTTCAAGAAGAAAGCATGGGGACTCACATCTTCTTAAGCAAAGTCAACATGAGGTAGCTTACTGACTAGGTAGTGAAGCCTACCATACTAACAAGGTGCTCTTTGGTTTGCAATGATCAAGTTAGAAGAAAGTGAGGACTCACATCCTCCAATAAATGACCACTAGGGTGACATACTAGTGAGGTAGCATGTAGACCTGACCTATAGTAGCTAATGAGTGAGTGCCATAGGGGGCTTGCTCTCACATCAAAGTAGCTTGAGATATAAGATTTGTGTTTGTTGTTGTGCATGTGTTAAAAAAATAGGATGCCCCTGGGAGACTCTTACACCTACCTTAAACACACTAGGGATTTGATGAAGTAGTGCCATAGATAGCAAACAGGATTCCCATTAAGAAAGGATGTCGCTTGGGTTTTCTCACACCTATCTTAGTTATGCTAATTGAAATAGGATGCCTCTCAGGTTCTCTTACACCTATTCTAAAAGCATTGGGATATTGTGGTTATGTTGTGAAAGAGGATAGGATGCCACTAGGGGACTCTTACACCTAAACACATCATGGCGGATTCACAAGATAAACAATGCTTCAAAAAAGAGAAGATTTGATGAATGGAATCAAATTTTGTTCTTTTTTAATGATTATTTTCAAACATGATTTGTTTCATGGGTAATATTTCTTTAGATAGAGCTCATTAATTGGAAGCATCGGGTGTTCCCTTTACAATCAATAAGCTGATAAAATCCTCCTTGGTAGGCCTTCTCTATGACATAGGGGCCTTCCCAAGTGGGTTCAAACTTGCCTCCCATTTTGTATGGGAAATAATGGGTCTCCTTAGGACTAACACAAGTTCTACTTAAAGACCTAGGTGGACCGACTTGTTGTGAGCTTGAATCATTTTTTGGCCTTGTACAACTCGAGGTTAGCATGCATGACTTTTCTCCAAACCTTCAAGCTCTTCTAATCAAGTTTGCATTCTCTATAGTGATCTTGTTACCCAATGCTATCCTTAGTGATGGGTTGAACTCTAAAGGAAGAATGCTTTGAACCCATACACTAAAGAAAATGGGGTAGCAGTTGGAGTTGGTATATGTGCGGTAGGCCCACAAAGCTTCAACCAATGATCATTCCACTATCATTTTGTTGTCATCAAGTCTTCTTGATATGAGAGTTTTATTGAATGCTTCTACTTAGCCATTTTCTCTAGGGTAATAGATGGTGGAGTATTTCCAATCTATATCGTGTCTTCTAGCGAAGCAGTTTATCTTCATGCTTTTGAATGCAATACCATTATCAGATATAATTCATCGAGGCACCCCAAACCTATATACAATATGATTCTAAAAAATTAGAGCACGCGATGATGTGACCTCTCAGTGGGATGGCTTCCGTAACTTGGAAAAGTAGTGTGGCGTAAGATGAATCGATGCCCTAGGAAGAAGGAGGATGGACACCTACAATGTTTGGTACCCCACTCAAATGGCCATGAAGCCAATGTAGGATGTAGAATATTGGGTGGTTGGTGGAGGACCACACCATGTACCACATGGCATCTCTACATCCATGCAATCTGATCATAAAGGCTAGTAGTATCTAGTCTTTTGATCTTCATCTTCATCTTTGGATTGATGAGCTCCATAGACTGAGTGTACCTTATAATTCCATGGGCTTCATGTTTGTCTAAATATTTGGTCAAAGGATTGGTAAAGGGTGCCATTAACAAGAGCATAGGAGAGAGCTCTTTGTTTCACTTGATGGGCTTGTGATTTCTCTTGTGGTAGTTTTGCCAGTGTTCAAATAATCTATGAATGGTTGCCTCCAATCTAGCTCCTTGTCCATTTTGACAATGATAACCTTCCCTTCAAGAGAAAGTCTCTCGATGAGTTTAAAATCAATAAGGGATAGGACTTGTCTATTTTGGACCCTTATTGAAATAGACTCATTTCCTGGATATGCCAACTCTTTGGCAAGTTTGGCCAAGGCATTTGCTACTGTTCTCTCTGGGAACCTTGTAGATGGTGACTTAGAATCAGGCCAACTTCATGGCATACATAGTAATGATGAAGCTTGGGATTGAGAACCTAGTAGGGCCTAGCAATCTGGTTGATGACCAACTGAGAATCCCCAAAGATGTTGATGCTCTTGACACTGATAGTGATGGCTAACTCCAGACTGACAATCAAAGCCTCATGCTCAACTTCATTATTGGTGTAGGGGTTGGAAAGATAGTATGAGAATCTCATCACATCATAGTTTAGAGTTAGAAGAACTATTCCTACCCTGCCTTTCCTGGGAGAATAGATCATGGTGCTTCACCTTCAAGAAAAGAAGCAGCACCATCAAAATACATCTCCCATCGGTTGCCAGCCTCCCTTAAGTACATGATTTGTTCATCAGGGAGATCGTCACTAAGCGAAGAATCAACAAGAAGTGGGTATGCTGCTAAGAAATCCACTAGTGTGTACCCTTTTACCATACGGAGGGGCACAATTGTGATATAAAATTGTGAGAGAATTATGGGCTATCATGCCAAACATCCAAATAATGTTTGCCATGTCATGAGATACCATAGTGGATTTGCTCAGGAGATCAAGTTCACCTTATGAGAAAACATATAGTGTCATAGCGAGATGCAAAGATCAAAGCTAGGCAATGTTTCAATAGGTGGATAGTTTTCTTTTAGAAGAATCGATGATGGTTGAGATAATAGCGCTCTCCTTCATCATTGGCTTGGGATAGCAGAGAGTCATCCAATGTAGTGTAAAGGATGATGGTACCGGATAGGTGCTAGAACTGGCTTCACCAAGTACTCTTTGATGTCTTGAAGGCATGCGGCACTTATCATCCCACTTGAACTTGGCATCCTTTTGACAAGTCGAGAATGCTTTGCATCTCCGATAGGTTTGAGATAAAGCATCTTAGATATACAACCATCCTTGAAAGGATTTGAGTTGAGTTAAACACTTAGGAGGTGACATTTTAGATAGCTTTAATCATTTCAGGATCTATTTCTATTCCCCGATGTCAAATAACAAACCCAAGGAATTTCCTTGAAGTGACTCCGAATGTACACTTTAGGGGATTCATGTTGAGGTTATATTATCTTAACCATTCAAAACTACTCAAGTCAAAGAGGTGGTCTTCCTTTTCTAAGCTTTTGACTACTAAATCAACATAACACTCAACTGATGATGGATGAGTTCATTGAAGATCACATGGTGGCCATTGGTATGTAGCACCAGCATTTTAAGGAAAGGCATGACCCTATAATAAAAGATTACGTCGGGGTTCAAAAGAAGTGTTTCTTTCATCTTCAGGAGACATCTTGATTTGGTTATAGCTAGATGATCCATCCATGAAAGAGAATATTGCATGAGATGAGGTGATGTCCACCATTAATTCTAGTATAGGAAGAGGAAACTCATCCTTAGGACATGCCTTGTTCAAGTCTCTAAAATTGACACAAATGCAAATTTGGCCATTCTTCTTTTTAACTGGGATGACATTGGCTAACCAGGTAGGATATTTTTCCTCCCTGATGAAACCAGCATCAATTAGTTTCTTGACTTTAGAAATGACATATTGTTCAATTTCAATGCATGCATCTAGGAGCTTGCTTATAGGGTAACATTAGGATCTATTGCTAGCTTGTGGACTACTATGTCAAGAGATAATCTAGGTATTTCTTCATAACTCTATGTGAAGCGGTCTTTAAACTCTCAATAGCCTAACTAAGTCATTGGTTTCTTCATTCACAATGAATTGATGTATGTCGAGATTTTCTTCTATCATGGTTGATTTATTTAAGCTTGTGATTGTTGAATGAATCTCCTCTTCAAATTCGGTTATCTTGGAGATCATCTAGATCATCTAAAGTTTCTAGGCATGCATTCTCATAAGAGTTGGGGATGTGTGAGAAGAACCTATCAAACTCCAAATGGTTGGTAACAACTAGGAAATAATCTTCATCATCGATCAGACCCATTGTACCGAATCCTAGTCCTACTCTTGATTGTGCTTCCCTGTCTATATTGTTCCATAGCTTTTTGAAGTATTCTAATCTGTGCTTGGACCATTTGTGAGGAACTAAACCTTTTTGTATAAGATTTTGAACACAAGGTGATTAAAAGTCAAAAGGTAATTCCAATAACTCTTTAATTCCATTAGCTCTACATCAACTTTAGGGATTGAGGAGGATGATCCCAAAAAGAACTTCTTCTGCTTCATGTCATTGGAAGACTTAGGGACTTCCTTAACTACTAAACCTTCAACTTTCTGAGATGTAAGTGAGGTAAGAGCTAAGGTTCCCAACTGTTGCCTAATAGTTTCACATAAACTAGATTCAAATACTTTGCTTGGAGGCTAGGTCTTCATCTCTGGCTGGATCAAAAGTCACCTCCAATGGAACCCATCGAGAGGGGTTGGCTAGTATACTAATCACATTAGACTCATCCTCCGAGCTAGATTCCAAGTCTATGTGAATAGTAGGGGTACTCCTATGAACTGAAACACAACCTCTATTGGCCGAAGGCCAACTAGTGGGTCTCCCACCTCTGAAACTACCTCTATTTTTACCTCTACCTCTACTTGGTGGAGGTTGTGCCATCCTACCCACATGTTCATATGAAGGAATGAACTGTGGGTGGAATGTGATATGCTGATCTATTTCTTCTTTAATTCCCATTTCTGGTTCACTTATACATTTAAATCTCAACCTCTCTAACTAAAAATGGTTTTTCATCCCCGTTGATATGGTATTCAATTCCATATTTTCTAAACTTGATGCACTGATGAAGGGAAGATAAAATGATCTTATTCTGATGTATCCAAGGCCTACCAAGCAAAGTAATGAATGAAGTGTTCGAATCAATGATGTAGAACTTGGCTTCAGTCTTCCAGTCTCATATCTCTAAAGGTAAAACTATAGAACCTAAAGCCTGCTCACCTTGATCATTGAATCCTATCAACATCATCTTATCTCCTCAGAGTGTGGAGAGATGTCAATATTCAAATAGGCAAGGGTCTTTTGACTCATAATGTTCACCAATGCACCTGAATCCATGAGAATCCTAACAAGTCTGAACCTCTCCATGTCAATTATGATGTAGTGGGGAAGGTTGTGCTCCAAGTCCCCTAGAAGAAGGTCTTCCTCTGTGAAGGTGATCCCTTGGGCTTATTTTGCGTAACATGCTTCCTCACTTATAGCGGTTAGCTGAGCTAAGTATATTTCAGGATCAAGGAGGGCCTTGATTAGTGATTTGCTCATCTTTTTGGATAAGACAAGGGCATCATATATGCTTAGCTTAGATGACAACTTTCTTAGATGAGAAAGGATGTTGTAGTCCACCTTTGGCTGGTCTTCCATAAGCATATCCAAGGGTGGAGCATCCTATGGAAGGGCTTCTCAATCTTCAGTACCAATGACTTATTTCCCTCTATCTTGAGGTGCTTTCCTAGGAGGTAGAACCTTGCCACTATGGAGGTTGACTTCTATGATCTCTTGAGGCAAGGTAGTGGAAGGTTCCACACACTTAGCTCACCTACATCTTCTTCTATGGGACCTAATCGATGATTCCAAGTCTATCTCAAGAGGTGAACCCATAGTATTCATAGTTGGAAAGTCCAACTATGAATCAGAAAGAGGAAGATCAGAATTATTATAGCTATTTAGACTTAAAAGTTATCGTTAGGAATAGAAGAAGATAACCCATCAGAAGATACATAGATGTAATTCAAACAAGCTTTATTCTTCAATTTCTTAGAATTATTTGGAGGTACAAAGTAGAAGTCAAGTAAAGTGAGTGGAGTAAGAAATTTGATGCCCTAATTTGCTGATACAAGAGTTCTAGTAGTAGAAGAAATAAAAAAACTAGCTGAAATGGAATAAGTCATCGGTGTGGAAGCTGCAACTGAAGGACGGAGGCTAGACACGGTTGGCGGCTATGCTAAGAGGCTATCCTAGGCTGACACATGCTATTGTTGCTGCTGCTGCTACTGAGCTCTCACTTTCCTAGAGTTAGCATTGGCAACTTGCAAACCTTCCTTGGTGTTGGAGTTTTGAGCTGACTCAGGAACCTACAAGGAAAGCTACTTGATCTTCTGAATTATTTTTGTAGAGGTTTTGGATGAAGAAATGTCCCAACTTTCCTTGGTTTTGGTAGGATCACATGTATCCCAAGGATTACCCTAATGGAACTAGAAGGTTGTTCCACAAGGTATTCCTTTGAGATAACTACAACATCGATCTTGAAACTATGTTCAAGCCAATTCTTGAATGTGAAGTAATCCTCCAAAATGTGGCCTAGCATTCGGTGGTAAGGGAAAAAGTTTGGATCATGACTTTTGCTTACTTCCTCTGGTATCCTAGGCTCGGGTAGCTAAAAGTTAGGTTTCTTTAAGAGATTCTTAATGATTTTTCTTATTACTTCCCTCTTAAATTAATAAGGTTTGTTTAACTTATCTAAAAGAGTAGGTGGACTATAGCTACTTGGTGGTGGGTATGCATTCCACTATTGCAGGTGGTACGACTGAAGCGATGGTTATGCTGGCCATGGAGGATACGATGGAGATCGGTAGGGTTTCCTTAGTGATGGCAAAGGAGGTGAAGGCTGCTGAGGTCGTGGCCTCTCAAAATGATCTCTAGCTACTTCCCTTTGTCAACCACTTCTACTACTCCTGGCTTCTTCTCATAGACCTTCTACAGCTTTTGCTTAGGCAACTGATCCTGAAAAGATAAATGTTTGACCTCTCCTTGTAGACTAGCTTCCTTATTGATTAGCTTCTCAATTATCTTGATAGTGAAGCCCTTAAACATGAAGGCGAGTGGGCCATGTATATTCTTCAAGGGAATCTTAATGGCATGATGTTTAGACAGCTACGGTTCACACTTCATACTCAGGTTATGCCATCGAAGAATAGAATCAACAAGTGACTCATCGGAGTGCTATTGTGCTACAACGAGATCACCTACATTAACCCTTTACTGAGCTCTAACAAACCTCTTAATAAAGAGTTTCTCTAACTTCGACAAATGTATTTCTTGAATCGTTAGGCGTTACATATACCAATCAAAACTAATACACCTTTAGCTCTTGACAAAAGTCAAAAAATCAAAGCATCACTGCCACCTATGTTGCAATAATTATCCCTGAACTGAGCTATGTGCTCCCTTAGATTTCCACTGCCATCGAAGCTTTTAAAGGAAGGAGGCACAAAATCCTTGGGATACTGGATAGCATCAAAAAATTTTGGGTAGGGTCTACCCTTTGGAACTGATGATCCTCCCTTGGCTTGAGCCAAAGCTTCAATTTGATTTTATATCTTTTCTCATATGGAGGTACTTTCCACTATCTTCCTATATAGGCTAGTGCTTCCTTGCTCAATGGGAGGTAGAGTCTTAAGTAGATCAAAGACATTCACTAACTCAGGCTGACTGATGTTGACTATGGTAGGATGAACTAAAGGGTCTTGTTTCTGAAGCACTGACACTGCTGCTAAGAAGTCTTGTAATTGATGTGCCATCTTATCAATCTACTCATCCTTCTGCCTCAACTGATGTCAGAGGTGTTGGGTTGATTCTGTGGTGTCCTCTTAATCAACCTCATCACCTTCCATGGCCTGTTGCTCTCTAAGAAGAGTTCCTCTAATGTCAACCATGCATACTCTAACTAAATCTCCCATCAAGCCATCTTTGTAAGGATCAAAGCTGACTCTCTCTTCATCGGATCAGGAGTACCACAAGATTTCTTTCTTCTCCATGAAATAATGTGCAACTATTTCATCGAAGGAATGATCCAACTCAGAAGGTACAAATAGTTTTGAAGGTGTGATCACTATCGCATCGAGAGGCACTAGACTCGGAGAGTCAATCTGGTGGACTATACTCTAGATGAATGATACTCACCGCTAAGAGGGGTAAAATCCTAGGATGTTCCTCCATCACCGCAAACTAACTATCATCAAAATATTTAATAACCATCTCCACATCCGGCTATATGGGTGGAGTTGGTGAAGGGACCACATGCTTGGTCGCCACACCTTCCACACAACCATTAGGGCAAGGTAGAGAGCTCGCCCTACCACAATGGATGGTGTGGGTAGGATCCTCTAGATCACCAACGGGGTGCTTTTCCCTAGATGTGACCTTCATGGCCTTAGATGGAATGGGAGATGCTGTAACATGTACTAGCAATGATAGACAAGGGGTAAAGCGATGGGGTGGAGACACCATCGACTCTCTGTGCACAAGAACCTCCTCTGGTTGGTCCTAGTGAAGAATACTATCGATGGCATGGGTAGTGCACCAGCTAAAATCAATCAAAGCAAAGTACAACACGGTTGAACCTCCATCACTAGTAATGTGGATAAGCCTCATGGGCCCTCTTAGTGAATCTACCTCTATGGGGATAATAGATTGAAGATCAAACTATGTGCCAGACTCTGAGCGTCTGTATGCTCTACCTACTTGGCATAAAATAGATCAGAGGCTAGCATATGACCTCCTGCTCCTAGAAATAACTGGCTGCAAGTGCACCACTGAAGGAGGTGATGAACGGATCCTCCTAGCATCCTCCATGTCTGATCTAGAGAGAGGATGAAATTGGTTTCCAATAACCAGTGGTGAAGTGATAATGGGAGACTCATCCATGGCTGATCGAGCTACTGCCTCTAGCTCCCTAGCTATCCAAGTGTGATATCACTTGATCATGCGATTCTTGTTCCTACGCTGGTAGGATGGAAGGTGTTTGAGCTAGACCCATACTAAAATGTAATGGAGGCTATCCCTGAGACCAGGGGAGCCTTACCCTTAGAGGGTATAGATGTTAGGTTACTAGCCCCCACTGGGGAAACATGAGCAACTGTGAACGCAGAGCCGGTACTACCGATCGGCAACTATAATAACTAAAGTCTTTGGTACTGCCATAGTTTTCCTCTTCAATGAAGAGACATTAGAATCAAAAGGTAAGTCTATCATGATAATTGGCTTCTACCCAGTCACCTTGGTCCTTCTGACTGTGGTGAGGGGAATGCCCTCACAAGTAATCCTGGCTCCCTCAAATCTTTGGCAAAAGTGAATCAGGTGGGTATGGTCCAGATGGGGGAAGTCAACCTGTTCTAAAGCTAGATCCATACCATGGGGAAGGTGAAGACAAACCGAGAACGGTCATTTCCATAATAGACTAAAATTGAAAATCACTTGAATGTAAAGAATCTACAATGAGAAATTAACTTGTGTCAGATTTTAGTCTCCATAGATTTTTGAATTTTGAATTTGAAAATTTGAACCCACATCCAACAACTTGGAAGTGTTAAGTGGGGTTCAAATGAATTTGAGAAGATTGGTTGAAAGAAGAATTTGAATATGAATCCAACTTCAACAAATTTAGATATATTGAAATATGGATCCAAAATTTTGATAAGGATACTTCCATAGGTTCACTGTTTGTTTTGAATATGAATTTTGATTTTGAGGACCCTCCTTTAACAAATTTAGTTATGCTAAAATAAGGTCAACTGATTTTGTTTTGTTTGATTGATTTTGGAATTTTTCTTACTTAGCAAATTTAAGTATGCTAAGTGAAGTGTTTGATAAAGTGATTATTTCTTTTTGTGAATTTTGTTTTGATTTTAGAAAATTTGAAATTCTTACTTAGTAAATTTAGGTATGCTAAGTGAAGAACTCAAGTGTATTTTGTTTGATTTTTGAAAATAGGATTCTTGCAAATTTAAGTATGCTAAGAAAATCCTAAGTGTTTCATTTTGTTTTGATGTTTTGATTTTTTTTAAAAGGGTAGGATCCTTAGAAAATTTTGTATGCTAAAGGAATCCTAAGGGTTTCATTTTTTTATTTTGGTGTGATTGAAAGTGGAGATTCAACTTTAGCAAATTTTGTATGCTAAAGAAGAAGTCCCACTTGGTTTTGTGAAATGGAAATTTCACTTAGAAAATTTGAATATGCTAAATGAAATTCCAAATGGTGTGTTCAAGATTTTTGATTTCATTTTAGTTTTGAAAATGGAAACATCTCCTTAGAAAATTTGGTATGTTAAGGAAAGAAGCTCCAATGGTGTTTGAAAATTTTGGTTTTAACTTTGGAAACTTCACTTAGCAAATTTGAGTATGCTAGGTGAAGTTCCAAAAAAAGTTTTGAAAAATGTTTGATTTTGGGATTTGGAAACTTCACTAGCAAATTTGAGTATCTAAATGAAGTTCAAAAGTTGTTTGAAAAATTTTGATTTTGAATTTGGGACTTCACTTAACAAATTTGGTATGTTAAATGAAGTTCCAAATGTTCTTTGAAAATTGTTGATTTTGATTTTTGGATTTGGGAACTTCACTTAGCAAATTTGATTATGCTAAATGAGGTTCCAAAATGTGTTAATTTTTTTTTTTTTTGGATTTTGAATTTGAAGACTTCACTTAACAAATTTGGGTTTTTTAAATGAAGTTCCGAGTGTGTTTGAAAATTTTGAATTTTGGATTTGGAGACTTCACTTAACAAATTTGGGTTTGTTAAATGAAGTTCCAAATGTGTTTTGAAAAAAATTTTGAAATATGATTGTTGATTTTTTTTTATTTTTGAAAATAGGACTTCCATTCAAAAATTTAGGTATGTAGGATGGGGATCAATTTTGTTTTTGAAATATGAATTTTTTGTTTTATGTGTGATTGTTGCTTTTTAAAAGAGAGGAATTCAACTTAAAACATATGTGAGATGTGTTCAAAAGAGATTTCCCAAATGATATTTTATTTTTAGTTGGGAATGAAATCTTCATTTCTAAAATTTGAGTATATTAAATGAAGGTGTTCATGTGTGCTTTTTGAAAATTTTATTTTTGTTTGGAAGTGAACTTTCCATTCAATAAGTGTGAATGTATTGAATAGAAAGATTCATGCGTACTTTTTGAAAACTTTATTCATTTTATTTTGAAAATGACACCTTCATCAAAGTGAATTGAAAGAAGATGTTCATCTGTGCTTTTGAAAAATGTTGTTTAGTTTTATTTTTTAAAATCCCTACATGTAACAATTATGGGAATTGTTAAATGAGGGTGACAAGATTTTGTAGAAAATATTTTATTAAGTGCATTTTTGAAAAGGTGCTTTTGAAATGCAAAGTTCTTTATGGAAAATTTATTATTTTAGGATGATCCTCTCTTTATCATGAAAATGATAAGGAGGAAGTCTTTAAAAATGTTTCTTCTTTTATTTAGATCTTCTCATTTTACCCATTGGAGAACACAATGGGGGTTTTAGGACCAACAAGTAATGTAGTCCTAAAACCTAACGATGTTGGCTAACTCAACTTAAGAATGAAATGAGCTAAGTGCCAATGAAAAGAAGGATAGTCTTGGATTCATACCAAAGTACAAATACACTATCGATACTCAAAGACAACAATCATTTACTAAAGATGGAGAGAGGAACCATCCCTAGTGGAGTCACTAGAAAAATTTGTGGTGAAATATTTCTATTATGGGAATGGCCTTTCAAATATGTTGGGAGAAATGAAAGAGGAAAGCCTATAAAAATTTATTTTTTTAAGATGCCAGGCAGATCCATAGATGTACTTATTCAGGTGATCGAGTACGTCATCAAGGAAATAGTGTACTATCTCAAAAGATAGAAGTCACTACCCTTTAATGGACCTAATTACATTAATAAGGAGTCCTAAGGATGATGGACCTACCTATGTACCAAAGATTCTTCCCCTACTTTACATGGAAAGTAAAGCAGGGTCTATTTTAAATTGGGTTCATTAAGTTCCCTACAGGGGCAAGCCCCCATAGTTAATTACACCCTACAAAATGGGGATTCCTTAGGAAAACTCTTGATTAAGGTAAATGATCTTTGTCTTCAAAGATTTCAATAGGAAAAGACTATCAATCGATTGGTTCATTTTTGAAAATCAAATGAGATTGATCAAAGAGGGGAGGGGGAGGGGGGGAGTAATTATAAAAGCCAAAATTGAGGATAAGTAGAAGATGCTCATGATATTAGGTAACCTAATGAGCATCTCAAATTATCCTACAATTGGGCTTTAAATTTTTGAAATTGATTTAATTTTTTTGAGTTGAATTTCTCATTAGAAATTCTGGACTTATGATTCCTTAACACAAGATTAAGGAAATGCCTAAGAGGTGAGGAATTAAGATTATGGACAACAAGGGAGAGAAGCAATCTCACAACCTAAATCTAGGGCTTTGGTGAGGGCCGAAAGCACAACCTAAATATAAGGTGAAAAATGAGTATTTGGTTTGTCTCCACAAGAGACGACAAACCACCAGACAACTTGGACTTACAACCGCTTAGGGGTGGCCACCAACTAACTCCTCCTATGAGTTTAAATACATGCAGGCAAGTCATTATGCTTATGCAAGATAACTAAGCTATTGTTTATTTAGAAAGAGATTAAGTCTTTAAACTCACTCCCAAAAGTGACTAGAACATGTAAAGGGCATACTTCAAATGACCTAAATCTAATGCAATTCAAATTTCATTTTATTTTTATTTTTGGACAATTATCTTGACTTTAGATAATAGGATTCATATGACTAATGCATGAGAGAGAAGGTTATTGGCCAAAATCAGAAGAAGGGAGGAGTTGAGTTTCCACCATGGCTCTCAAAGGTCAAGCCAACTTTCTCTGGAAAAGGAAGCCCTCCAATCAAGAGTTAAATAAGATGCATTTATGCATGATATTATTAAAGAAATGCTCATCCAACTAAAGGGTTACTAATTCTTTTATCTTGATTTTAAACCTAAGCTTTAGATGAGGTTATGAGTTATTTATTTTAATTTGAGTTGTTAAGTTGGGTAAAAGATTTATTTTTTCCTAAAGAGCCAAATCCACATCCAGACCATAAATAAAGCAAGGAAGAAACTAGGAAAAGCATGCCACTTAATTCAAAAGCTAAACAAATCATCAACCAATTTATAAAGCTGATCGCAAAAATAATAAAAGATCATTGTGGTCAGGCACCACTGCACAAACCCAAAAATATCAAATGTGGCTAGCTAATCTCTATCCTTATAGAACTTGTATTATAAATTAATTAAATTATATTTAAGCAAGGAATTCATTATTATGCGAGTCTTCAAGCTTTATTTCTTCTTTATTCTTTGGTTCCTTCTTTTAGATGGTTGGAAGGTAGATGCACCAAGGCTTCGCTTTGTGCATAAGATAGGACCTTATGACCAATGCTCATCCTAATCCCCCTAATAATCATTCCACAACCCTAATTGCACAAATTTCATTAAAAGGAAAAGTGGAAATCTAACTAACACCTACAAAATAAAGGCTAGCTAAAACAAACCACACAAATCCAAAGAATGTATATTGGACATATCACCCCATAAATGGGTGATTAAGTCCACCTGGCCAATGGATTATGCTTAGGGGTATAAAGCACCTGCAAGAAAAAGCATTTATATTTTTATTTATGATAGTACCTCTTAAGCAGAATCCCCTATAGATAAGAATAGTTAGACTAAGAACGTCCTATCATTCATTCTATGAGCATACATCCTAAATCCAGTCTAAAACATATATCACAAAACAAAACAAACATCAAACCATGCATCGACCTAATCTAAAGCTAGAAGTGGTGATTTAGGCTAATATGTGTGCTTTGAAGGCTTGTGTGGTATGCCTAGCTATGGCTTTAGGTTCAAATTTTCTAAGAATGAAGAAGATGTTCAACTTAGAGGAGGGTTTCATTTGAGTTGTTTAATTGTTTTGTATTGATTTTATTTCATGTTTTGATTTGTTTAATGTGTATCCTACAATTAATTACTAAGTTATGAAGAGAGGGAAAGAGAAGAGAACTTCTCTTTCTTTCTCTAACCTAAGTAATTTTTAAAGTAGATTCACATTTTAATTTTGTTTAGGTGAATTTTTTGATTAAATATTTTAATTAATCCTATGTTTAGATGAACTCTAAACAAATGTATTCAAAAAGAAAGGCATTTTAAGATTAAATAAAATGAATCAAAATTCACATAACATACACTATTTCATTTCTTTCCCAACATATATAACATGCATATGGATGGACCCTAAGCATATCTATACATTCAAATGAGATTATTTAACACACTTTATGATGCATGCTAAGTAATCCATTTAAGGAAATTTAGAAGTTGAATATGCATGATTTTTCTTAAGTAGAAAGAGATTTCCTTATCCAAATGTTCACATACACACATGAAAGTAAGAAAGGCATAAGTGAGTATAGCGCCATGGTTAACCAAAGGTGTAAGGTACAAGACCTACTTAGGGCTACTTAAAGCCTTGCAACCTCGGGTTCTCCAAGCTAATATATCACTTTCCTTAAATACAAACATATATATAAAAGAAATGAAATAGAAAAGGAGAATGTAAAAGTTGTTTAATAGATTCATTTTATTTATGCAATTTATGTATGCAAGTATAAGTAAACCTTCTTAAGTAATAGCATAGGGATGAATAGGGTATGAAATTAAGTAAGTGGTGGGTTCTTTTTAAATGAACCCTACATCTTACCAACTCCTATTCAAAACTATACCAACATAAGAAAGAAACAAAACCTATGCTAAAAATGCCTTTATAATCTATCACAAGGAAATTCATAATTAAAATATAAGTAGCATACTTTCATATTTGGTATTTGATTTATGCATTTTGAAAATAATTTGGATTTAGTAGTGATAATAGCCATTCATATTTCCACTTTAGCCAACACATGCAAACTTGCCATAAACTAAACAATTTCATTTTTAAATTTGAATTTGAAAAGTATGAATGCATGAAACCACATGACATACAAATATAACATATTAGGGAAAGATTCAAAGTAATGAAAGCATGTAAACAAGTTAACTTCACTTAAATCCTAAAGACATTCTTATAGAATAAAAAAATTTAAAATAAATCAAAGTGAACTCAAAGTGATTATCGTTTACTTTGAAGTTTGATTTAATTTTGAAAAGGTGAGATGTGTTTGGTATTTTTAACCCATTCTCACATGTGTTTGATATTTTTGTTTAATTTTTAGATAATTAGATCCAATTTTATGCATTGGTTAGGTTAAGGTATGAATTAAGTAACTTAATTAACCCTTACCTACACCACCTTAGAACAATTAACCAAATAATTATGAGCCAATGAGATGACATAAAACTCATAAAAAATTTAAATTTTTAATGCACCTAATAAGAAAGAGGCCTAATGCAATTTGGCTCAAAATTAAAAGTTAATTAAGCTAAGGGGTTTAGCTTAAGTAATTTCAAACACCCTTTCACACATGTGAATTGGGTTTTGATTTCCTTAATTGAACTTAAGCTATTAAACACCTAAGGATCTACCCAAAGTAGATTAATTAAGTTTTAGAACTTTTTAGAATTTTTAGAAATTAATTAAATTAGTAATTAATGAATTAATCCTTAATTAAGAGGAGATTAAGGAGAGAAAAGGGGGTTTAGGGAATAGCATAGGGGAAATGCCCCAAAAATATTCCATAAACCTCTTACTTACTGGATCTAACCTTAATCAACCCTAATCATGGGTTAAAATCATTAATTACACCTTAATTATCCTTAATTACATAAAAAGGGTAATTAGGAAATTCATGTGCGATTCTTCTAATCAAGCCTTCAATAAATCTCATAAAAATTTTGGGAGGTAGAAGTCATCCCCTAAAACATATCCAAGAAATTTGGGATTAATCAGAGGCCTAATTAAAATGTAATTAGCAAAATAAACTTTCTAATAAAACACAAATTCAGAGAAAAGCATAGTTCAAAACCCATTGAAATTAATTTTAAAATATTCTAGGTTTGATTATCTTTCCAAAGGATTTTATTTCAATTTTGTGTAAATTTTCTAGAGGGAGTTATAAATTTTAGAAGATCCTTAAGTTAATTAGAAATTAATTAAGCATTTAACTAATCCCCTGGCTCACGGCGATATGGCGATGGTGTATTTTACACACTGATGGGTTACTTAAGTTGTCAAATCTCAGATGGCGGTTGGCGGCACATGCAGTTTGGTCCATGTCATTTGATCAACGAGCGGGCGGTCAAGGATCTCCTAATTTTAAAATAATTAATAGATATCTAAACGTGCAGAACTATCTCAGCCGTCCATCTAAAATGCACAGATGGATGGTTGAAATCTACCAAGTTCTTCCCCTTGATCAACAGAGGTCATCCATGATCAAGGGGAATATCTAAGCTCGATCTAGCATGGATTCAAATCAAACTAAACCTACACCATCTAAAGCTAAAGGGCAAAAAATCCAACGGTCAAAAATTGATGGGGTGAAAATTTCTTTCACAAAGCTCCACACCACATTGAGTTTAATGGTGAAAAAATCCCATACCTCGTTGGAGGTGATCACCAGCTCTGGATTCCCTTGGAGAAGCTTCGTTTGGTTGAGACAAAGCCTTGCTAAAGTTTTGAGCACTTGAGGTTGAGTGGATCTTCCTATGGGTAACCTCTTCCTTAGCGTGAGCCCAACTTCGATCCAATTCAATCCTTCCTTACTATGGGAACTCCAAAGGAAGCTTGGGTGCACTCGACTTAGCTCCTTGATGAAGTATGCAAGAGTAATTGGATGGAGATTGAGTGAAGAGGAAGTTAGCTCTTCAATGGACTTCCCCTATTTTCAAAGTCTGAAATATGAGAAATGGCTTTTCAAATCCTCTATAAGAAGCTTGGAAATACTCTCTGATGCTTGCTCTAAGTTCCTTAGCTTCAATCAAAAGAGGGGAAGTGAGAATTGAATTTAATTAAGGGGAGTATATCTCCCCCTTGAAGGATCAGATGGCCGACAGTGCTCTTTCCATTTTGATCCAATTGATCATAGGTAGTGGGTTGTTTGATCAGTTAAGGGTGTGCACATGGTGAGTTTGAGCCAAAGAGTGGATTTCCAACCTCCCATGTGCTTGAATTTTAGTTTGAGAGGGAGTTTGAATTTTGCATTTTGACCCATAGGGTCTGGTTTGCTCTAAGGACCAATTGGGCTGACCCAAACCAATTGGGTGCACCACTCTCCCTTAGGTCCTCATCAGCTTTTACGAAAGCCTTAGGTGAATGTGAAGTGGGTATGACCAAATTACCCAAGGGTTAAGCCAAAATTTGTTCTATTTCTTAGGGGTAGAATGGTCATTTTATTATTTTATTCACTTTAAGTATGTTGGGTATGTGGAAAAACTAGGTTTGGCCAAGTTTCATGAGATTTGGAATTCATTTGATAGGGTTTGGCTCATGTTGACCCATTTAGGTAAAAATGGGTCAACTTAGGTCAAGTTGACCAATAGGTCAAATTGGGTCAAACCAAGGGTTGGTTCAAGTTCTTATGACCATTTGTAATGTTTTGGTGGCTTTGGTTTGATTCAATTTGGTATATTTTTGAATTTGGCTCATATGACTTCATTTAGGTCATATGGGTCAAGTTTCTCTATTTGACTCATTTGACCTATTTGAGGTAGGTCAAGGGTAGGTTTTGATTTGGTAAATCATATGGAGTGGATTGGTACCTTTATTTTCAATCAATTTTGGTTATGTTCAAATTTGGCTCAACACGACCCCTTTAGGTCATGTTGGGTCTAAGGTCAATTGGGCAAGGTTAGGTCTAATTGGCCAATGGAGACTTTGGTCAATTTCCACAAGTGATTTGGAATGGACTTGACCCATTGGTTTGGATCAATTTGGCTTAGATCAAGTTTTGACACATTTTGACCCTTTAGGTCAAAATGGGTCAACTTAGGTCAAGAGGCCAATTAGGCTAGGTTAGGCTCAAATGATGGCTTGGTCAAGTTCAAACATAAGTTATGAGTGAACTTAGATCAATGGTTTTAATTAATTTGGCCTATGGTGGAATTTGGCTATGTTTGGTTTCATTTTTGGTTAAGTGTTGACTTGGTCAGCCCTTTGGTTTGACTTGGTTTGACCCAATTTGATTGATTAATCATCACATGAAGATTGTTGATCATTATGAGAGGGATATATGAGTTTTGTTCAATCCAATTTGGTTTGGATCAAAATTTGGATCATAATGGTACTTTAGGTCACTTTGGGTCAAGTGAGCCTAAGTGAGTCAAATGGCTCGGTCAAAGCTTGATCTGAAGTTTGTTGATCTTATAAATGGACTCATGATTGAAATATAAATCCATTTACAAGTGGTTTGTAGTCAAATGGGTTTTGATCCATTTGACAATTTCATATTCAAAGAAAGAATATGAAGGGTTTTGGGTTTGATTTTTGACTTGGGTTTTGATTGAGTGATTGAAGTTTGGATTTAGATATGAGCTCATGATTGTAGGGTTGATTGAATCATGAGATAAAATCAAGAGTTTGGTTTGATTTGAAGTTGATTTGGCTAAGTTCAAGATTTTTACTTGAAAGGCTTAGATTGGATTTTGAGTTGATTTGTGTTTGATTTTTGGAATAGGTTTTGATTGTTTGAATTTATATTTCATTTATATATGTGAATATAAATGAGAATATAAATGGATCATAAGAAAATTTCAAGGTTTTGAAGTGGTTTAATGGATTTGGAGGGTTTTGAATTTTTGAAGTTGGTTTGATTGATTTATATTTATATTTAATTTATATATGTGAATATAAATGAGAATATAAATGAATTATGAGAAAATCCCATGACTTTGATATGGTTTGATCAAGATTTAGGCTAAGTTCATTAATGGAAAATTAATGACTTAAGGAGATTTCAAATTGAGAATTTTATTTTTACCATTGATTTGATTGATTTATGTTTATATTTCATTTATATATGTGAATATAAATGAGAATATAAATGAGTTTTGAGAAAATCCCATGAGTTTGAATTGATTTGATCAGAGTTTAGGCTATGTCCTTTAATGAAAAATTAAGGGACTTAAGAAAATTTCATGAATTGATTTGGAATTTTGAGTTTAGTTTGATTTGTTTAAATTTATATTTCATTTATATATGTGAATATACATTAAAATATAAATGGATTATGAGAAAATCTCAAAGATTTGATTTGATTTAGATCATGATTTTGGTTAAGTCCTTAAGAGAATATTACTTTGAAAAAATTTAAGAAATTTTAATGAATTTTGATGGGTTTCAATCATTGATTTCAATCATATGGAATTGATTTAAATTTGGAGAAAATCAAGATTGATTTGGAGTTTGACTTGAAAGAAGGAAAGTGAGGAATTGTTTAAGTGGGGAAAATTTTCCTAACACCCCTAAGGCATGACCAATTCTTATGGATAACTCTTCTAAGTCTCTAGGGCTAGATTTGAGTATCCACCTAATCACTAGATGTGTCTTATGACTAAGGAACTCTTAAAGTCTAAGAGAAATTTTATTTCTATGATGTAGGGGTTGGGAGCTCATTCTAAAAATGAGGTCAACACCTCAAAAAAAAAATAGAAATCTCTCTTATATTTAAACCCCATTTAGTTTACCTAAATTTGTAAAATGAGGGTTCCAATTCAACAATCAAATCAAGTTAACAATTCAAGTAATCAAAATTCAAGAGAATGTGATATATGGTTCTCTTTCTAGCAATGAGATTCTAGCCCTCACCATCAATAGAGAGGTGGCGGAAGAAGCCACTTCTTCAGTTTGACCTATAGTATGATTCTGAGTTTCCCTAACCAAAAGAGAAAGGAAATAAAATTTCCTTTGAAAGCCAAGAATAAGGTCAATAAGTATTTGTGAGTATGTCTTATCCATTCTAGATAAGTATGATTCAAATGATCTGAATCCTAATTCCCAATAGAAGACAACTCCCAAAGACATATAATAATGGTCAATCCATAAAATAGATCAATGGAATTGATGTCTTTAAGGATTTCAACTTGGGTAGAGATACCCCCATTCTAAACTTTCATGGTGTCACTATCGACAAAGAGTTAGAATCATCAAATCTGATAGAAGAAATTTTGGGCACCATAAAAGAGTCGATAGACATCAATTCTACCTCTCTTTTAGAAGATATCATAGAAGACAAATATTGTAGTGGTAGGGTCCTACCACTTTCATCAAGACCAATGGAAAAAGAAAATCAATCGTTGGAAATAATCAAATTCTAAATCCTTCTTGAGATACACCTCATAATCCAAAATAAGGGCATCAAACTAATCTGAAGGTTAATCATAAGGTCCTAAACTATCATGGAAGGTTTGCCACTAAGCTAAAATAATGAGTGCACCCTCACCTTCTCTAAGGAGATAGAGAAGTGTTTGATTGGAACCTAACCTGATTCTTCCTTGTATAATTAGTGGAAAACTCCTCAAGTCATACTCGACATAGAATATCCTATGGAAAGAAAAGACAAACAATCCCCTCAGAGAACACAATATAAACAAAGACTAAAAAAAGGAGAGAAAAAAATGAAATAAAAAGAGAAAAGAAAGAAAACAAAAAATTAAAAAAATGAATGAAAAAAAGAGAAGAAGAGAAATAAAAGAAGAAAAAGACAAAAAGATAAAAAGTAAAGCACCGCTAATACACATTGATTTGGAATCCAAAGTATAAATCATGTGTACGTGGTGTAAATTTAAAGAAAAGGAGAGAAAAAAAAGAATATAGAAATAAATTTTGAGTCTACTTTTGACAAGTCTTTGGAGTAGATAATAGTAAAACAAAAAGTTCTAAAAAGATAATTCATGAATGATATGACTAGAAACTTCATAGTTATGCGAGCACATTGACTCCAATTCTACGATCTCATGATATTATTATAGGATTGGAAGTTAATAGTTTCTCCTAACTTCTAGCACATTGACTTAGTTAGGCTATTGACTGAGTTTAAGGACTGCTTTGCATGGAGTTATGAAGAGATGCCTGCATTGGCTCCTAATGTAGTGATACATAAACTAGTAACAAAGCCTACTGTTAACCCTATCAAGCAAGCTCCTAAATGCATATGATTAGACATAGAATAATTGCTCATTTATGAAGTCAAGAACCGATCGATCGGCTTCATCAAAAGAAAAATACTACCGGTTGTCGCATCATCCCAAAGAAGAAAAGATTGGCCAAATTCTTACATGCATTGATGATAGGGATTTAAATAAGGCACATCCAAAAGATGAATTTTTACTATGAATTATGAAGTTGATGGTGGACATTTCCTCATCTCATGCTATCTTCTCTTTCATGGATGACTCGTCTGGATATAACCAAATAGAGATGGACCCTAAAGATGATAGAAACATTGCTTTAGAACCCATCATAATCTATTATAGGTCATGCCTTTCACCATAAAATGTCGGTATATCAAGGCTATGACTCAAATCTTCAATGAACTCATTCATCATCAAGTCAAGTGCTATGTCGATGTTGTCATTATCAAAAGTTGAGAAAATGAAAACCATCTATTTGACTTGAGAGTAGTTTTTGATCAGTTAAGATAATTTAACCTCAAAATGAACCCCGTGAAGTGTGCATTCAGAGTAGCTTCAGCAAAATTTCTTGGGTTTATTGTCTGACACAAGAGAATTAAAATCGATCTCAAGAAAATCAAGGCAATATTAGAAATGTCACCCCCTAAAAGTTTAACTCAACTCAGATCATTCCAAGGGTTGGCATATCTAAGACACTTTATATTCAACCTATCAAGAAGATGTCAGCCATTCTCAACACTTGTCAAAAAGGATGCTAAGTTCAAGTGGAATGACAAGTGTGAGCATGCCTTTGAGGACATCAAGCATTACTTGATGATGTCGCCAGTTCTAGCAGCGCCTATCTTCGACAAGTCACTCATACTTTACACTATTGTGTTAGATTGCTCCCTTGGTATTTTGTTGGCCCAAGCAAATGATGAAGGGAAGGAAAACGCACTCCACTACCATAGCCATCATCTAATCCCAGAGGCTATCCACCATTGAAAAGCAAAACTTTAATCTTTGCATCCCAAAGCTATAACACTACATGGTTTCTGATAAGGTAAACCTGATCTTTAGGATCAATCCACTATAGAATCTCATGACACAATCAATGCTATCTAAATGGTTGGTATGAAGGTCCATGATCCTCTTATAGTTTGACATTACCTTCGTACCCGTCCATGCGATGAAAGGACAAGTACTAGCAAATGCTTTAGTAGCACACCCAGTTCTTGCTGACTCTCTACTTAGTGATGATCACCCCGATGAAAAAATCATGAACTTAGGAGATACTAGAATTCCCTATTGTGAGATGTACTTTAATGGTGCGGCTTCCTCTCAAAGAGGAGAAGAACCATAATCTACTATTCCAAAAAAGGTAGGGGTAGGAACAGTTCTCTTAACTCTAAACTATGATGTGATGAAATTCTCATAGATTCTATCCAATCCTTGCACCAACAATGAAGCCAAATATGAGGCTTTGGTTGCTAGTCTGGAGTTAGCCTTTACTCTAAGCATCCAGAACATCAACATCTTCAAAGATTCTCAACTAGTTATCAACCAAATCACCGGGTCCTATAAGGTTATAAAGCCCAAGCTACATCACCACCATAAGTACACCATGGAGTTCTTGGCCCAAATCCTTGAGGTTACCATTTATAAGATTCCTCAAGGAAAGAATGCCATAGCATATGCTTTAGCCAAGCTTATGAAGGAGTTGGCATGTCTAAAGGATGAGTCCATATCAATAAATGTCTAAAATAGACAAGTCTTATCCCTTATTGATATTGAACTCATCAAAAAGTACTCTCTTTAAGGGTAGGTTTCCATTTCCAAGAAGAACGAGGAGTTAGATTGGAGGCAACCATTTAGGGATTACCTAAATAAAGGACAACTACCTCAAGAGGAGTCCCAAGCCCATTCGATGAAGTAGAGAGCACTTTCCTATGCTCTTGTGGATGGTGTCTTGTACTGGCGGTCTTTCGCTCATATGTGGTTACATTATTTAGACATGCACAAAGCCCATAAGATCATGATCGAGTTACATGTGATTATGTGGAGCCAACCAATTGGTCAAGATGAAAACCAGATTAGGAGAATAGAATAGCATTGATGATCAAGATTGCATGGATAAGAAAGATACCACCAATGTCAAATACATGGTGTGGCTACATAACCACCCAACATTCTACATCTTACAAAAACTCATGGCCATTCGATACCAACTTAGTAATGAATTCTTCCTTCTTAAAAGTATTCTTATTTGTGAATCTGCCATGATGTGTTCAGGGTAGGTGTAAGGAACCCGAGCAACATCCTATCCTTCATTGACATAATACAAACACAAACTACACACAAACATATAAAATGAACACATATCTTTTTTCTCGGGATACTCAAAGTTGAGATAACTCCCTCAGCGGCACTCTCTAAGTAGCTACTCTAGGTCTGGCTAACGTGCCACCCCTAGTGGTCTTCTTACTTTGGAGGATGTAAGTTTGTTATGATTTCCTTCCTTACGTGGCCATTGCTCATCGATGAGAGCCTTGTTAGTTTGGTAGGGCTTACTATGTGGCTGGTAGGCTACCTCAAGTTGGTTTCATTTAAGAAGATGTGAGTCTACTACACTTTCTTCATGGATTAGCTTTTGTGCACTAACTAGGTCGAGTATATTTGAGATTTAGGATAAGTCCCCAAGTGCTCCTTCCCTCCTTAATACTTCAAGTTTGGGTCTAGTCCTTCCTCGGGGCTCCCCCTTAATAGTCACTCTATCTCAAATAGCATCTGTCCCATCAACAATAGACTATCCCGAGGATCAATTCTGCTTGAAAAGTTGTAAGTCTACACACTTTCTTTCTAGATTGATTGTTACACACCAATGGGCACCTTAGGTTGGTTGGTTCTCACTATGCTGACGGATCCACCACTCCTGCTGATTAGTTAGTTCTCGCACCTTAGGATACACCAATCATGGAAGATGTAAGTTTGCTATGCTTTCTTATTGAGTTGGCCACCGTAAACTTATAGCCTTTCCTTTCTAGGGCTCAGGATAACACCCCTAGCAGCACCTCCCCTGTGCGCACTATATTTGGATAACATCCTTTGTGACCCCATTTAGATACTACCTGGGTTACTATCATATTAGACAGTTCACCTTTCCTAGTAACCACCCCTGTGGTTTGAGAATCCATCATGTGGATGTGCAGATTCTGCCTTAGTCTAGTAAACTTGAGATAATTTAAGGCCGACATAGCACCTTCTTAGTGTGGTCCCTCGTACACCAATAGGGTTCACCCAAACATATAAACAAAATATATATTTAATTATGGAATAGGAGGACACCTATAGCGATACCTTTTCTTGAGAAGGCATCCTATCTTTAGGGCAGTACAACAAAACTCCCTATAGGAGTCACCTGACTACTCTTGAGTAGATATAAGGCCCCAGCAGCATTCACTCAGCAGTCTTCCCTAAGTCAAGTTTGATTTATTGTGCTACCAATGGGTCACCCCAGTAGTTGTTCCTTGCTTTAGAAGATGTAAATCTGTTGCACCTTCTTCCTAGCACAACCATTGCACACTGAAAGGCAACCCCTTAGGTTGGCGAGCTCTACCCCACGGCCAGTAGACTATTCCTTTGGATTTATAAATTTGATATAGGACAAGTCTGATATAGCTTATTCACAGTGGGTCCATAAATTAAACCTATCAAATTTGATCAAGCTCACATCCTGATTGAATATGCCGTCAATTCAAAATCAAACTAAACCAAACAAAACATATGAAATCATATGAATTTAAGATAACCCCTTAGGTGCTCTACCCCATATCTGATAGACTATCCCTTTGGATTTGTAAACCTTTGGTAGGTCAAGGCTAATATAGCCCCTTCTCAATGGGTCCATCGCACACCGACAAAGTCCATACATTAACTCAAATGAAATTAAACCCAATATGATTTTCCTCAATGGAGTTAAATCACACCCTTCTCCCTAGTGGAGCCCCAAATCTTATATAAACAAGTCAAGCAAATAAATCAAATTCAAAACTAACCTCCCTAATGGAGCCAAATTAAACTAATTCCCCCAGAAGAGTATAAATCAAGAAAATCCAACCAAACTCTTAACCCTAGTGGATACATTCCCAAACCAATATATGAAATCAAACTCAAATCTCAATCCCTAATGAATAGCCCAAACCTGCTTCCCTAGTGGAAGGTTCATATACCCAATCCCCAACGGACTCGAGCCCATATCTCTAGGAGATATGCCTCCACATTAATTAAAACAAAACAAATTAAAGTCAATTTGTTCTTAATCCTCGGTGGTTTATAGATTCTTATATTTAGCAGATCTTCTTTCCATAAATTATATAATCAAATGAAATTCAAACCTTATACCTAGAAGATTTTATTCTTCTATGCCCTCAACATAGACCACTCACATGTCATGTCCAATGGATGTGTGATCCCCTAGTGGATCTCCCTCCATGTCCTTGACATGGAATTCTCATCAAATCTTATTTCTTCTCTTATGCACACCTTTAATACTTCAACTAAATGCATAATAATGTATTTGTTCAAATTACATTATCTTAAGATTGTAATAAACATTTTATGATTTATGATTGTGTAAGCTCAAACTAACTATACAATATTATGCTAAACATATTATAGTGTGAATTAACACACTATATTTATTATAATATATGATGTTATATTATAATTTGCAATAATATAATATATTGTCTAACATTACACCTCATTAGAATCACTTAAAAAGAACAAATAACAAAATTTTCTCAAAATATGAATAATGTTCATTTTGGATGTAAAATTATTATTTTTCTATTATAATTTTGGTGTTGCTTCTTCATGTGTGCTATGAATTTGGCCAAATTCTTCCATCTGAACCTTCAAATTTACATTTTTGTGAGTTTTGACCCAATGTATTATAATAAAAGTAAAACATACTAAAATGTACAATAACATTTAGTAGCACTCCACCACATTCATATATATGTGAAGTTATATTATTATGTACATTATATTTTAATATGCTTTCATATATTACATTATCTTACATTACACATTAAAATAAATCACTTTAAGCAAAAAATTTTAAAAATTGGTTGAAAAATGAACATTTATTTTAGATGCAAAATTCCATTCTTTTGATTAAATGACACACCATAGCTGACCCCCAATGATATTTCCCTAAAGCTTACCTTAAATTTGGCCAAATCCCATCATCTCAGCCTATAAATTAGTATTTCTATAAATTATACCAGTACAAACTCTACTACTTCATATTATAACAAACTAAAATATGCTAAACAATAAGTAGTTATGCACAATAGTATGTTATAATGCATGATGTTATATTATGTTATGGCATCCTATATTATAATACACTATAACATATTATATTATATTATATTGCATATCACATCACAAGGTATTGCTTAAGAAAAAAATCATAAAATTAGTCTAAATAATAAAATATTAGAAGTTATACACAAGGTTTAGGTTTATTTTTAGTTTATTTTATTTTATTTAGTTTAGGGTTTAGGTTTAGATTTTAGATTTATTTATTTTAGATTTAGAATTAGGTTTATTTTAGGTTTTGGTTTTTTTTTTATAGATTAGGGTTTGGGATTTATTTTTATTTTTTTTAGGTTTATTTTTTTGGTTTATGTTTTTATTTACTTTTTATTTTATTTTATGTTTATTATAATTTTATTTTACATTTAGTTTTTATTTTATTTAAGTTTTTTATTTTCAGGCTTATTTTTTTTTAGTTTAGTTTAGGTTTTTATTTATTATATTTTGGTTTAGTGTTTATTTTTTATATTATTTAATATTTAGGTTTAAGTTTTAATTTAGATTTTTATTTTATTTTACTTTATTTATTTAGGTTTAGGTTTTTTATATATTTTATTTTTAGGATTTATTTCATTTAGGTTAAGGTTTTTAGGGTTTAGAGTGTGAGGGTTAGTGTTTTTTAAGATTTAGGGTTAGGGATTGTAGGTTTAGGGTTTAAGGTTTAGGGTTTATGGATTATTGTTTATTTTATTTAGGTTTTATTTTTTATTTTTAGGTTTTGGGTTTAAGTTTTTATTTTATTTTTTGGGATTTTTATTTTTAGGTTTATTTTATTATTTAGTGTAGTTTAGGTTTCTATTTATTTTATTTTAGTTTAGGGTTTATTTTTTATTTTATTTTATTTTAGGTTTAGGGTTTAAGTTTATGTTTAGTTTTAGTTTTAGTTTTTATTTTATTTTATTTTATTTATATTATTTAAGTTTCAAGTTTTTTTAGGTTTTATTTAGTTTAGGTTTAGGTTGTTAGGTTTTTAGGGTTTTAGGGAAACCCCATGTAGGGGTATTTTATTGCCACAAAAAGAGAGTTACAAGGTCCTTAAAGGGGATAAACTCCAGAACTACTGCTCAAAGAGCTACAATCAGCCTAAGGAGTAAATCCCCTATCTAAGTACATCCAAAAGCAAAAGAAGACATTAAAGTAATCAAAAGATACAAGTTTATTAACATAATAAGCTAAAGGAAGATGCCTGAGGACGTGAGAATGCATGACAATATGGAGCAAACTTGCAAGAGGAAAAGAGAGAATCACACGGAAAATTGTAATAAGAAAGAGATTAGAATAGTTAAGGTATCTGATAAAAATATAAAACAACATAACTGAGAATGATAGTAAGGATATGTGATAGAAGGCTCGGCTGTCACACAAGTTGGCAGATGCAAATGTGAGCATCCAAACTTCAACAGAAGGGTTACATCACAAGAGCTACTACCAAACCAAAAGGGAGTGAGATCATCACAACCATCATAGCCAACAAACCTGTGAGGAGATAACAACCAGTTGTTGAACATCTTATGAGCTTTATTACCTGTAAACCTAAACAAAACCATATATCTAATATAGAGAGGAAATTGGAAAGAGTTGAAGGATAAGGTGTCCCATTCAAGAAAAGTATCATCAATATAGTCACCCTGACATGAGAATACATAAACATATGAGAATGAGCCATCTTTGTCAGAACCTCATGAAAAGTCATATCCAAGAAGAGAAAAAAGCCAGCATATAATCCCTCCATAGGAAAATAAACAGGAGGCAACTTGGGAAATTAATTAAGTCAATGCGCCTATAATTAACACCATCCCAAACATATGATATATATATGAATCTTTCAGGCCAGGAAACAACCCCCTTATTAATATCCATATCAGTAAATTGGGAAAAGGCAATTGTAAAGGAAGGCAGCATAGCCCAACACAGGAAATAGACTGCAACCTACCAAAACTAGCACCTAGTAAAGACAGTCAGAGCTACAGCTCTAGTAGCAGCATTCAGGACCAAAAATTGGATAATACAAATCAACAAACAACCAAGAGAGCAAGATAGCAAAAGGCATCAACTGTCCATAGTACCACCCATTCAGAAAAGACTGTGCATACGACTGCACAAACCTAACTGAACCAAGATGGGAATAGAGATAACAGCAGGTAATGTAGATCACAATAATCAGGAGATGAACAACAGCCCATACATAAATAGCACGGGCATTCAGAAAGCCAAACCCAATAGCAAAATAGTTAGTACAACATTGGAACCCACTAGAAGAAAAATCAAAAAGTGGATTCAAATGAGTATCAACATTAGAATCCAGAAAAAGCAAGACAGTAGATAACCAAGGCAAAAACCAGCCAAGATAGCAGCAGTTAAGATAACAACATCCAAGATAGGAAGGGACAACAAGTTGGCCATAAAACCTCTCAATCAAAGTAGACATTGCAATAGTTAATAACCAAATAGATAGAGCATAAAAATAGTAAGGGAAAGACAACAATCACCAAAACCATAACAATGTCCGACTATTTTGAACATAGGACCCTGAAGTCCTACAACCAACAAAGATGGAGCCAACATAAGATTCTTGAAAAACCAAGACAGTAAATATCCAAGGCAAGAAACAACCAAGACAACAAAAACCAGCTAGCTTGCCATAAAGCCACCCATCTAGGATAAACATTACAATAGATACAAGTTTAACTGAAAGAAGATGGAGAAAATATCAATAGATAAAGTAGACTAATGAATTCAGATGATATGCATATAATAAACTAATAAGGAGGTTCAAAATAAAATCCACCAAGCAATCAACAACTTTAATAGAGACTTGCTGAACAAAACAAACCAAAACCCCAGAGACAGCATGTAGAGTACTAATCCAATTTAGCCAACAACCAAGGCAGTTAATACCAACAACCTATCCAAGAGTCCACCCAAAAGCATATGTAAAGATCCAAATAATCAGATGGATAATCACAGGGATCTGCACAATGTTAATAGAACCAAGTGGGATAAAATATAAGCAAGAGAAAATAGCTGAAGCGCAATTGTTAACAGCAAAAATAGTCAGAAAAGAAAAAATAGGGAACAGATAATAACCACAAAGACCACCAGCTAGACAAAGGACCCTAAAATCCAAAAGCCAACAATGGTAGCAAAAGGGTTCAAAGGATAATAAATAGAGAAAACCTTCCAGATAAAGTTGATCAGGCTAGCAGTTAAACCCACAACCACAGTAAAGGCTAACAGAGAAGCCATTAAGGAAATCCAAACCTACAAGGAAATAATAAAATTGAATAGGATATTACAAAATCTCACTTGGCAGGTTGGCAATATGAGGTTGTCAAAGATAATCAGCAAGACAACACCAAAAACACCTTGAACCAGATAAACAACCCCAGCAGTAGCTTGCTGGATATAAGATAGTATCCAGACCATCCAACAACCAAGAAAGAAAATAATAGCAAGTTGGCCATAAAACCAACCATTCAAATCATAAAATGCATAAGTAAATTCCCAGATAGTTAATGAAGTGGTCCGCAAAACTAGAACTGTGAAGTAAAAAATAGTAGCGGTGAAAACAACATCATCCCAAATGTTACAGAACAAACATAGGAGATGATGATCCAATGACTGCAGGAGTAATAGCCAACAACCATAGATTAAAACAAGGTTATCCTGCAGGACAGTGAATCCAAAATCCAACAGCCATAGCTTAAAACAACACTACAATGATTGCAACCATAGGGTAAGCCAATAAAAAATAGTGGGGCAACAGAACCACAATAGGGGTTCAAAAGAGTCTCATTAATGAGATCCTTTAGGACAAAGAAGAGCAGGTTAGCAGCAAAACTATCATCCTCAGAGAAATCATACTGAATGGAAGTTATTAAACAATTCCAAACCTGTAAAGAACCATTAATAATAATAAGGGTATTGCAGATTCTTTCCTTACATGTATGCAAGTAATGGCATTCAGCAAATACATTAAACCAACTCCAATTGCATCCTGCTGGATAAAAGGACCAAAAGTCCAATAGCCATCAATTAAGCCTTCAACATAGATGTTGCATCCTACATAGGATAAACCATTAAAGAGCAAAGGAACATAAAGAAACAGACCAGTAGCTAGACCCATAGCATCAAGAATATTGGAAATCAAGAAATAATTCCAAATCTATAGAGAAAGAGTTATAACCAGGGTGTTGCATTATTATTTTTACAGGTTGTGAAGGTAAGGTTATGGATCATAGGAGAGGTAGAAACAACAAGACCCCAAACAAGGTTGGGATAATTAAACCAACAATAGATGCCACTAAGCTCAACAAAGGACCAACAAGAAATAATATAATGATACATCAGTAAATTTCAAAGGAACAACAACACATTAATAGTAAAAATAATAGATGCATTAAGCTCCCAATAAAGGCTAGAATAATTATACCAACAACACATGTCACAGAGATCAACAAGTAAACAATAAGGGATATCAGGTTGATGCATCAGCCATGACCAAAGAAGTAACAACAGTAAATAGAAAATGATCATGCAGAAAAAAGGTATTGAAATAGGTGAAACCAATGGATTAGATTAATTTTTGAGATAAGGAAGCCTAGTATTGTCAAGATTAACCAAGCCACGCAAATGTTTATGAATGGTTAGATGATCAAAGAATTTTATACCATCCAATCTAGCACCCAGATTGGATAATCAACATTAACCTGCATTAACATGAGTGATTTTAAAGTAGAGTTGGGCAAGGAGAGCTTTAGTTTGCTTAAGAAGGTAGTACAATTCAGTATTTCCCTTATTCGTGGAAGTCAAAAGATCAATCAACAGAAGTTCATCTACCTCTATCCAAATATTGAGCCAACCTTTTTGAAGGCAAATTTCAAGGGCTTTGTACACTGCCATGTGTTCAGCAAAGAGAACATAGCAAGGATTAAAGGGGTATGCAAAAGCACATAGGACTTTTCCATTAAGATATCTGAAAATTCCACCAAAACCTTTTGAGAGATAAAGCCATCAGTGTTAACTTTAATAGTGTTATCATGAGGTTTAACCCAATAAACAATCTTATCATCTTTACAGATGTGGTGATCCGGAAAGTTAAAACCCAATTTATTGGCCACAAATTTGCAACCTTTGAAATGTTTGTATTTAATTAAATTGGCATTAAACAAGTCACAAATTTTGTTTTTAGTTCTAGCAATTATCCTCATGTGATTCATAGGGATCTCACAATATTTTGCATCATGTCTGTCCATCCATATGAACCAAATAAGAGTGATAGTAGTTATGAATTTAATATGTCCTTTAATAGTGTTGTCAAAATAAACTTCAAGAAGTTGGTATAAACTTAAAGAGCCATTGAAAATGACAATGTTAAAAAGGTCATCATACCAAATCCAAAGTTTAGAAGCAATGGCCCCGTTAACAAAAACATGATTCACATTTCTCAATGTAAAAACAACATTGACATTTTAAAGGTAATTGAAAAACATTACCCCACAATAATAAGTCCACAGGGATGAAGTTTTTCAAAATATGCCAAGTAAGAACAAAATAGGAGGTAGAGATATTGTTGTTCCAAAGTTTAGGAAACACAGGAAAAATCATGAGTTTCTTTAATGTGAATCCAAACATTTTTAAAGTTGAAATTACCATTATGTGAAAGCTTAAAAAGGATCTGGTCTTGATTGGTAGGAATGATAGGAATAGTAGTAAGCTTATTTAAAAGAGAGGGAGGAATATGATCAGTAAGCTTACTATTGTTCTACATATTATTTTGCCAGAAAGAGTTCACTTTAATAGCAGCAGTGGAATGGGTAGAAAGTAAATCATCAATGGACCTACCTCCAGTCCAGTTGTCTTGCCAAAAGAAAGAGGAGCCAGAGTTAAGCCCCAAGGAAATTAAAGATTCAGCATCCCATTTGACGGAATAAAGTCTTTTCCAAATAGGAGAGTCTCCTGCTTTATAGGGGCAAATGAGAGGATGGTTACCCTGGCAATATTTAGCAGTCATGAAATTAGCCCATAAACTATTATTTTTCCTAAAATTCCACCAAAGTTTATAAGAAAAAGCAGTGATAGTTTCCTTGATTGGTTTACATCCAAGATCACCTTCAGCAAAAGTGCCACAGGTTTTATACCAAGAGGTCTAGTGCATTTTTTTAGAGAAATGGTTAGAACCCCAGAAAACTTTGTTAATGAGTTGCTCAATTCTGTTAATAATAGAGTTGGTAGGCACAATGGTTTGAATGAGATACAAAGGCATGGAGTTAAAGGTGCTCTTAATCAAAGTGAGCCTACCACCAAATGAAAGTAAGTGAAATTCCCAAATAGAAATTTGATTGGAGATTTTTTGGATAAGATCATCAAAAAGATGAGATCTTTTCTAACCTTTAAAAAGCGGAGCCCCGAGATAATTAATAGGAAGTTGATGTTGTTGAAAATTAGTAATTCTCAAGATTTGGTTGGTCCTATTGCTAGGGATTTTAGCGGAAGGAATGAAACAACATTTTCCATTATTGAGGAAGAGACCACTTTCTTTGCCAAATTCATTTAAAAGGTTCTTAATAGTTTTAATGTGCTGAATAGAGGAATTGAAAAAGATTATAAAATCATCAGCAAAACTAAGATGAGAAATAGGGATACCACCATGAGTTTTAGAAAACATGTTAAGATTTTTATTGAAAAGATCATTCAGGCTCCTCGAAAGATATTCAACAGTAATAATAAAAAGATGGGGTGATATCCTCCTTGCGCCTTGAAGTAAAGAAACGAGGACTCACCATTCATGATAACCAAACATTGGTAATAAGATTGAATATCAAAACCCAAACAAATATAAGATTTGAGAGATATCACTTTGAGGAGATATAAGGAGGATGTTGCCACCTCTAGTAGGAACATCAATGTCATGAACCATCTCTTGGGCAAGAAGGATATTATCAGATATAGTTCTATTTTTAACAAAGCCAATTTGGTTAGGAGAAATAATTTTAGGGAGTAGTGGACTTATCTATTATTAATTAATTTAGCAATGAGTTTTTGAAAGAAGGTGCAAAGGCTCATAGGTCTAATATCACCCCAAGAATCAGGATTATTTGTTTTGGGAATGAGGATAATGGAAGTGCTAGAAAAGTATCTAGGTAAAGGGTTGCCATCAAAGAAATCAATAATAGCATCAACTAGGTCAGACTTAATAAAAGACCAACAATGCTGAAAGAAATAGGTCATGTAGAAATCAGGGCCAGCAACAGAGTCAGTGTTCATGCTATTGAGAGTACTACTAATCTCAGCTTCCATAGGATGCAAAGTGAGTAAATGATTCTCATCATTAGAAATCATAGAGGAGATCAGATGAGTGTTGGAGAGGGCTTCTAAGGGAGGATTGATGTTTAATAAATTTTGAAAATGTTGTATGATAAAATCTTTAATTTCATTCTTATCAGTGATCCAGCTATCATTAATATTTTTAATTTTTTGAATAGAGTTTAAGGCTTTCCTTTTGTTGAATAGAGCATGGAAATACCTTGTATTTCTATCACCATCAGCAATATGTTTGCTAGCGACCTTTTGACGCCAGTAGGTTTCTTTCATATTCTGATAATTTATCAAGTTATCTTTAGTGTTCAACTCATCAGACTTACTTAAGATAGCACCTTATAGGGAGCAAACTAATTGTTCCATAATTTTTAGATTGGCAAAAAAGATTTTTAAAATGATGCTTGTTCCACCAATTTAAGTTTTGTTTAAGTCATTTGAGCTTAAGCCAAAAGCAAATCATGCCTTTAACAGAATTATTCGGGTGAATAGGGGCCATCCAATTAATGGAAACAACATTAATGAAATCACGATGTTGGGTCCACATATTTTGGAATCTAAAAGGAGAAGGGGAGGAAAGATTACTGGAAGAGGTTTTGATAGAGATCAAAAGAGGAGTATGGTCCGACAAAGTTTTGCTCAAATGCTCAATAGAAGTGAGGGGCCATTGATTAATCCAAAGAGATTTAAAGAGGGTCCTATCAAGCCGCTGCCAAAGCCTAGAGTTATGCCACATATAGTCAGAGCCAGAAAAACCAATATCAATCAGGTTGCAATTGAGGATCATATTAGAGAAATCTTCCATGGAATGGATGTTAGGAGAGCAACCTCCTCTCCTTTTTGAAGAAGCGATAATAGTGTTGAAATCACCCCCAACCTACCAGAGTTTGTTAATGGAGGAGGTGAAGGTTCTTAAGTGATCCCAAAGGATGTTCCTACCAGCTCTATTACAAGAAGCAGAGATAAATGAACCAAGAGTAGAAAACTCACCCAATGAGATTTGAACATTAACCAATTGTTCGAGATCATCAAGGATAAAAATGTTGATTAAATTATTCCAAAAACACCAAATTTTATTACTAATATTGAAAAAGAAATTTTTTAAAACAGTAAGAATATTGTGATCTTAGAAACTAAATGAATGGCTCAATAATAACAAGTAAGGTTATATTATGAGTACGACAAAGGCTCCTAACACAATTACGGACAGTGAGAGTCCCAATACCCCAAACATTCCAAATAAGAAAATTGATCATAATAAGGTGGAAAGAAAAGAAAATAGTTAACTAAAAAATTGAAGGAGAAGAAAAAGAGAGCATGAAGCAATTATTTATGGGAAGTTAGAAAAGATTGAGTGGTTCTAGTAGAGCTATTAGTGAACATCCTAGCTTTAAGGGATTTTTTTTAATAACAGTTTGAAAAGGCCTATCTATGTCCAATGTATCTCCATCAGAAAGGGAGTGGTTGGTGATATTTAGAATAGGAGCAGTATCTATCAAAGCATTCCTAATGGTGATTTCTCCTTCTTAAGTATCAAAGTTAGGTTGAGAAATTGGATTAGCATGGATATCACTCTGATGGGTAATGGAAAGAGTGGTGGTGACACCATTAATAGAACAAATTTCATTCTCATTTCCATGATGATTATTCAGATTTTGGTCCATCACCAAAGTATCAACATTTTTCAGAATAATTATAGAATTAGTTTTGAGATATTGATCTAACTTAAGATTTCCATTCAAATCACCATGATGATTCATATGAGTCAAGGGATTGTCTTGTGAGGGCAAATTATTACAAGTAGGAGTAATGTTAAATAAGTTATCATTAGTTTCCTCACAAACCTCAATCTCATTATTTTTACCAAGCTCAGATTTCTCTCCAATAGGCAAATCAGTAGATAGTAAAGGAGTAAGGGTAGGAGGGTGAGTTCCATTTTGAGTAGCTTTAGGCACATAAGCAAACTTATTGGGTTTTTCATTTCCTAGAAAGGGATTAGGATTCGATAATTTATTCTTTTTAAGATTAGGGTGTAACACAAAGCATTCAAAGTGATCACGACCATGGATCTTACAATGTGTGCAAAAAATAGGAAATTTTCAAATTCCACTTTCTGATTATACCCAAATTTTTTCGAACCGATCCAAACTTCTTTAGGATACTTTTTGGTAATATCAATCTCAACCAAGATACGTGCAACTGATGGCCAAGATCTCGTGGTGGCTTGATCAATTTGAAGGGGCCTACCAAAGAGAGCCCCAACCGCAAATAGGGCTTGATGGGTAACATAATGAATCCTCAAGTTTGGAAAGGCTAGCCATAAAAGAACAATAGGGGATTCCTCTTTGACATCAAAAGAGGTGACCATTTCAAGAGCCTCATTTGATAATAGTACACAAAATAGGAGCGATGAACAAAGACTCTTGAGTAGTCTAAACCATTTGATAGCTGAATAAGGATATGCCTAGGATCGATCAACCCGATGAAAACTCCTGAAAGCTTTAAGCTATGAAAGAAGGATCGGATATTATCAAGAGTCGGGCGACGTAAGAAAAATTTTCCAACTAATGAAAATTCAAAGGGTTTTGCTAATTTTTCCACATCAAGATCAGAGCACATTACAACCGGCATTCCATAGAAGGAAGTAGAAATTAAGTTAATCGAAGCATTAGATCAAGTGTTCTTACCGGATAAGGCATCCTTGAAGGAATTAACAGTAGGCACAGTAATGGATTTAGTTGAATCCAAAATACCTTGTAGATTGAAAGGCTTAGCCAATGCCTCCAAGTTCATCGAGCTCGGTTGCGCGACAAAAGGCACCTATGCCAATGTAAGATCGAGGTAAAATCACATAAGCGGATAAACCGAGAGCAATAAACTAGAAATACGATCGGAGAAGACCGAGGAGTGGCCAAACCGAGAGCCATAAACTAGAAATACAATCGGGAAGGCCGAGGAGCAGCCAAGCTGAGAGCAAAAAACTAGAAATATGATCGGGAAGGCCGAGGAGCGGCCAAACCGCAAGAACATTGAAAGGGAACACGAAATCACCCTAGAGAGCTGCAACCGAGAGGGGGGAGGAGTTTTATTTTAGTTTGGTTTAGGATTTAGGAGGGGTTTAGGTGGGTTTTAGGTGGGGGGGTTTAGGTTGTAGGTTAGTGGGTTAAGGTTTAAGGTTTTTTTAGGTTTAGAGTTTAGGTTGGGGTTCCGGGTTTAGGTTTAGGATTTAAGTTTTAGGGTTATGTCATGATTAGGGTTTAGGATCTTTTGTGGAGTTTAGGTAAGAGGGAGAGTCAGGGTTAGGGTCAAGGTTTAAGGTTTAGGGTCAGTTTAGGTTAGGATCAGGGTTAGGGTTTAGTGGGGAGTTTTTATCTTATTTCTTTTGTTTAGATTGATTTTAGTTTATTTTATCTTATTTATATTTATCTTAGTTTAAGTTTATTATTTATTATTAAGTTTATTTAAAAAATTTATAGTTTAGCCCAGTTTAGCCCAAGTCAGGTTTTAGGGTTTAGCCCAGTTAGGATTTAGTGTTTAGGGTTTAGGGAGTTTATAGAGTGTTTAGGGTTTAGCAAGGTTAGTAGGAGTTGGGTTATGGTAGGGTTTAAGGGCCTGGGTATGGTCATTAGGGCCCATGGTCATCATTAGGGTTTATGCTTTAGGTTTTAGCGTTTAGAGCTTAGGGTTTTAAGGTTTAAGGATTTTGGGCTTAGGTTTTATGGGTTAATATTTAGGGTTTAGGGTTTAGGGTTTAGATTTAGATTTTTATTTTATTCTTTTAGGTTTAGGTTTAGGTTTTAGGTTTATTTTTAAATTTTATTTTTTAATTTAGATTTAGGTTTATTTTTAGCTTATTTTATTTTATTTAGTTTAGGGTTTAGGTTTAATTTATTTTAGGAGTACAAGTTTTAGTTTAGTTTTTTATTTTATTTGGTTTAGGTTTTTTTATTTATTTTATTTTTTAGGTGTTTAATTTAGGTTAAGGTTTTTAGGATTTAGTGTTTAAGGTTTAGTATTTTGAAGGGTTTAAGGTTTAGGGTTTAGTGTTGTAGGTTTAGGGTCTAGGGTTTAGGGTTAGTTTTATTATTTAGGGTTTTGGGTTTTGAGTTTTGAGTTTAGTTTATTTTTTATTTTTAAATTTAGGTTTAGGTTTTTATTTTATATTTTTAGGTTTAGGTTTTAGGTTTTTATCTTATGTTTATTTTATTTTTGTTTTAGTTTAGTTTTTATTTTTATTTAGATTTTTTATTTTTAGATTTATTTTATTTTTTTAGTTTAGTTTAGGTTTCTATTTATTTTGTTTTAGTTTAATTTTTATTTATTTTATTTTATTTTATTTTTAGGTTTAGTATTAGGTTTAGGTTTAAGTTTAATTTAAGTTTTTATTTCATTTTATATTATTTTTATTTAGATTTAACTATTTATTTATTTATTTTATTTTTAGGTTTATTTAGTTTAGGTTTTAGTTTAGGTTTGGGCCCAGGGTTTAGGGTAGTTTAGAGTTAGGTGTACATTTTTAGGGAATGGTTTTAAGAGGTTTAGGGTTTAGGGCCCAGGGTGGGAGTGGGGAGTTTGGTAGGTTTAGGAGTTTAGGGCAGTGGCCTGGGGTGGTTGTTTTAAGGTTTTGGGGTTTTGGCCTTGGGTTTAGTGGCTTGAGGCCAGCCAGGGTTTAGGAGGCCCAGGGTCAGAGCCTAGTAGAGCTCAGAGTTAGTGTTTAACATACAGGTAGGTTTAGGGTTAGTTTTAAGTTTTTCTTTTAAATTAAGAAAAAAAGTAGGTTTAGCTTTATTTAGTTTATTTTTTATTTATTTCAATTTATTTTATTTTTTATTTAAGTTTTTTTATAGTATAATTAGTTTAGTTAATTTATTTTAGGATTATATATTTTAGTTTAGGTTTTTTATTTCAGTTTATTTTGTAGTTTAGGTTTAGGTTTAGGTTTAGTTTTTTGTTTTAATTATTTTATTTTTTAGGTTTAAGTTTAGGTTTATTTTTTAGTTTGGTTTTATTTTTATTTTATTCTTTAGGTTTAGCTTTTATTTTTAGGTTTAGGTTTTAAGTTTTTAATTTAGGTTTCTTTTTAGGTTTTATTTCCTAGTTTAGGTTTAGGTTTGTTTTTAGTTTAGGTTTAGGTTTAGGTTTAGTTTAATTTATGTTTAGGTTTAGGTTTATTTATTTTTAGTTTAGGTTTTTTTTTACTTTAGGGTTTAGTTTTTTTTAATTTATTTTTAGGTTTAATTATTAGGTTTATTTTTTAGGTTTAGATTTTTATTTAGTTTTATTTCATTTTATTTTAGGTTCATTTTATTTTTATTTTACGTTTAGTATTTATTTTATTTATGTTATTTTAGGTTATTTTATTTTTAAGTTTAGTTTAATTTTTTATTTTTTTTTATTTTACTTGATTTTTTATTTATATTATATTGAATTTTTAAGTTTAGCTGTAAGTTTAGATTTTTATTTTATTTTTTATTTATTTTATTTAGGTTTAGGTTTTAATTATTTATTTTCTTTTTAGGTTTTATATTGGTTAGTTTAGATTTTGATTTTTTTTTAAGGTTTAGGGTTTAGGGTTATGGTTGGGTGGTTTAGGGTTAGGGTAGGGTTTAGGGTTTAGGGTGGGTTTAGGGTTTGGGTTTTAGGATTTAGGGTTTAGGGTCATGGTTTTAGGGTTTAGGGTAGTAGTTTTTATTTTAATTTTAAATTTTTTTTTAAATCTAAAACAAGTTTAAGTTTATTTAGTTTATTTATTTTTTGGATTTTATTTAGGTTTATTTTTATTTTTATTTAGTTTAGTTTATTTATTTTAAGTTTATAGGTTTTTAACTTTAGTTTTTTTTTCAGGTTTAAGTTTAGGTTTAGGTTTATTTTTTAGTTTAGTTTCTTTTATTTGATTTTTTAGGTTTAGGTTTTATTTTTTATTTTTAGGTTTAGGTTTATGTTTTTATTTTATATTTTTAGGTTTAGTTTTTAACTTTTTATTATAGGTTTTGTTTAGGTTTTATTTTTTTTGTTTAGGTTTAGGTTTATTTTTAGTTTATTTTATTTTATTTAGTTTGGGTTTAAGTCTTTTTTTATTTTAGGGTTTAAATTTTATTTTTTATTTATTTTTAGGTTTATTTTTTTAAGTTTAGGTTTTTATTTTATTTTATTTTATTTCAGATTTAGTTTTATTTTAGTTAAGTTTTATATTTTTTTAATTTTGTCTAGGTTTTCATTTATTTTATTTTAGTTTTTAATTTTTATTTTATTTTCTTTTTAGGTTTAGGTTTAGGTTTAGGTTTAGTTTTTATTTTATTTTTTTGGGTTAGTTTTTTATTTATTTTATTTTAAGTTTTATTTAGTTTTAGCTTTTTGGTTTTGTTTGGGTTTAGGTTAGACTTAAGACTGATTTGAAGTGGGGTTTAGGGTTTAGTAGATTTAGGGTTAAGAGTTTAGGTTTTGGGTTTAGTTAGATTTTAGGGTTTGGGTTTGGGGTTTATGGTTTAGGGTTGGTTAGGGTTTAGGTTTTAAGGTTTAGGTATAGGTTAGGGTTGTGTTTTAATTTAGGATTTAGGATTTTTGGCTTTTTATTTAATAGAGAATAAATTCATATTCAATATTTCTTCTTTCAACCTAACACACCAAGTTTTCTAAGACACAAGTGACAACATTGATAAAAAATGGGCACACATAGAGAAAATCAAAAACCTTAGATAACTAGAATCATCTCTACTATAAAGACATGGTTCCACAAATAGCATACAGATTGGTCGTTCTTTTGTTTCTTTAGTTCCCATCAGAACCACCCTGGCTTCTAGAGTAGCAAGATCCACCGTCATATCCCCGATCTCTCCCTCTGCCATCGCCATGGCTGTAACCTCTATCACGCCTCCAGCCTCCATAACCATCACTGCTCCGACCACCACCTCCATATCCACCAACACCTCTAGATCCCCCACCACCATTGTGATAACTGCCACCTCTACCTTAGGGTTTTTTATTCTTAGGATTATTTTATTTTTTTAGTTTAATTTAGGTTTATATTTATGTTATTATATATTTTTATTAGGTTTAGGTTTTAGTTTAACTTTTTTAGTTTATTTAGGATTAAGTTTTTTACTTAATTTAGATTAGGTATTTAGGTTTATGGTTTAGGGTTTAGGGTTTTGTGTTTTAAGCTTTATGGTGTTAGGGTTTTTGGTTTTAGGTTAGGGTTTAGATTTAGTTTGATCAGTTTAGTTTTGGGTTTAGAGGGTTAGGGAAGTTATGGTTTGGGAGAGGTTTTTAGGTTGGGAGGTTAGGAGATTTAGTGTAGAGTTGAGCTCAGTTTAGAGGAGTTTAGGTCAGTGTCAGTGTGGGTGGGCCTTGGGGAGGGTAAGGGTTTAGGGTTTGGGCCAGGGTTTTAGAGTGTGAGGGCTCATTACAGTTTGTGTCAAGGCCCACACTATGTAGGATTTTAGGTGTGAGGTTTAGGGTTTTTTTAAATTAAGCAAACCATATCTAGATTTATTTTTATATCTAGTTTATTTATTTTAATTTATTTTAAGCCTTTCTGGGTGCAGGATTTAAGGTTTAAGGTATGCCTTTTAGGATTTAGGGCCTGGGTAGAGGGCCCAGGGCCCAGTTTAGTGTGGGGTCAGTGTTTAGCTGAGTTTAGTAAGGCCCAGGTGGGAGTAGGGTTTAGGTCATTTATTTTAGGGCCCATGGTTTATAATTTAGGGCTCACCCACTAGAGGTCAAAGGATTGAGAGGGCCCAGGTGGTTTATGTACTAGGGCCCAGGGTTGAGGTTTAGGGGTTTAGGATTTATTACTCAGTGGTAGGGTTTAGTGGCCCAGGTTTAGGATTTAGGTTTAGGGTTTTGTTTAGGTTTAGGGTAGGGTCAGGAGCTTTAGGCCTGTGAGTTTAGGATTTAGGCTCAGGATTTAAGGTTTAGGGTTTGGAATTTAGGGTTTAAGGACAAATTTTATTTTATTTTAATTTTTATTTTACATTTAGCTTTATTTATTTTATGTTTTATTTAGGTTTATTTTATATTTTTTACTTTTTATTTATTTATTTTATTTTAGTTTATTTTTATTAGTTTATTTAAATTATTTTTAGGTTTAGCTTTAGGTTTTTGTTTATGTTATTTTTATTCTTATTTTATTTTATTTGGTTTAAGTTTATTTATTTATTTTATTTTAAAGATTTATTTAGTTTAGGTTTAGGTTCTTAGGTTTTTAGGGTTTAGGGTTTGGACATATGATCTTTGGGTTTGGGGTTTAAGATTTAAAAGGTGGGCCCAGGGTAGCAGCAGGTTTAGACATCACCCATTTAGGAGGGGTAGATTTAAGATTTGGGGTCAGGGTCAGGGTTTAGGGTAGTGGAGGGGGGAGGGGTAGAGCCCAGTGTGGCTAGAGTTAGAGTTTGGGGTAGATAGATTTTGGGTCTAGGTTTAGGAGGGTTTAGGGTTTAGGGTTTAGCATTTAGATTTAGGGAGTTTAGGGGATTAGGATTTAGGGTGGAGGTTTATGGTTTATGATTTTAGGTTTGGGGTTTAGAGTTTAAGTTTTGAGGTTTAGGTATAGTTTAGTTTTAGTGTTTAGGGTTTTGGTTTTTTAATAGAGAATAAAATCAGATTAAACATTTCTTCTTTTCAATTTCATTAACCAAGTAACCCACCATGTTTTCTAAGATATAAGCAAGAACATAGATAAAAAGTGAGCACACACAGAAAAAATAAAAAAATCTTAGATAACTAGAACTGTCTCTACTATGAAGTCATAGCTCTATAAGTAGCAGATCGGATCAACCATTTTTCAGTTTCTCCAGTTCCCATCAGAACCACTCTGACCTCTCGAGTGGTGGGATCCACCATCATATCCAGATTTCTCCCTCTGCCACCACAATGACAATAACCTTTGTTCCTCCTGCCTCCATAACCACCACTACTTCGACCACCACTACGCGCCTCTACCCACCCACCCACTCCATATAAAGTTGAGTTGGGTGGCCCACCCATTCTGGGTTTAGATTTATTTATGGGGTTTAGGGTTTATTTAAATTTAGGTTTAGGTTTAGGTTTAAGGCTGGAGGGAGGGTTTGGGTTTAGAGGGAGTTTAGATTTAGGTCTGGTTTAGGTTTTAGGTTATAGTTTAAAATTGGTTTAGAGTTTAGGGTTTAGGGAGAGTGATAGATTTAGGGTGTTAGGGGTCAGTGGGAGGAGTTAGGGCCTGGTTTAGGAGGTTTAATTGGAGGGTCAGGTTTATGATTAGGTTTAGCAGGGTTTAGGGGTTTAGGGTTTAGTTTAAGGCCTAGGGTTTAAGTTTTAGATTTAGGGTAGCCTTTTAGGATTTAGTGTAGGATTTAGAGGTTTAGGCTTAAAGTTTATGGTTATTTTTATTTTTTAGTTTATTTTAGATTAATTATTTATTTATTTTCCCTAGATTTATTTTATTTTTTTATCCACGATTTATTTTACTTTTAGTTTAGTTTAGGTTTTATTTATTTTATTTACTTTTTTATTAGTTTATTTTATATTATTTTAAGGTTTAGGTTTAGGTTTTATTTATTTTATTTTATTTTAGGTTTAGGTTTTATTTTTATTTTTTAGGATTTGTTTAGTTTAGGTTTAGGTTTTAGGTAGGTTTGGGTTTGGGGGGTTTAGGATTTAGGTTTAGTTTTTTGAGTTTAGTTTTTTAGGTTAGGTTTAGATTTAGTTTAGGTTTAAGGTTTATAGTTTAGGGTTTGGGATTTATGGTTTACGGATTAGGGTTTAGCATTTAAGGTTGTAAGATTTAGGGTTTAGCATTATAGGGGTTTAGGGTTTAGGGTTTAGGGTTTTGGGTTTGTGTTTTAGGGTTTAGAGATTTAGGGTTTTTATGGTTTAGGATTTATGGTTTTTAGGGTTCAGGGTTTAGGGTATAAGTTTTTGGTTTAGGTTCAGGTTTTAGTTTATGGTTTAAGATTTTTGGTTTTTTTTAATAAAGAAGAAATTCAGATTAAACATTCCTTCTTTTCAATTTCATCAACCAAGTAACCCACCAAGTTTTCTAAGATGCAAGCGACAACATAGATAAAAAATGAGCACACATAGAGCAAATAAAAAATACTAGATAACTAGAATCATATCTACTATGAAGACACAGTTCTATAAGTAGCATATCAGATCAACCATTTTGCAGTTTCTTTAATTCTCATCAGAATCACGCTGGCCACTCGAGTGATAGGATCCACCATCATATCTCGATTTTTCCCTCTGCTACCATAACGTCTATAACCTCTGTCATTCCTCACGCCTTCATAACTACCACTACTGTGACCACCACTTTGATAACTGTGGCCTCTGCCTTCACCTCCATCGCCATATGTAGACTGAGCCTGCTTGATGGTGATGTTCTTACCATCAAGGTTCTGCCCATTCTTAGGGTTTAGGTTTATGTTTAGGTTCATTAGGTTATAGGGATAAGCTTTATATTTTTTATTTATTTAGTTACTTTAGGTTTCAGTTTATTAGGTTTTAGGATCAAGTTTATTTTTAATTTATTTAATTACTTTAGGTTTAGGTTTAGGTTTGGGTGGGTTTAGGGTTTAGGTGGGGTAGAGTGTACATTTAGGGTTTAGGATTTATAGTGGTTTAGGTGTTTAGGGAGGGTTTAGAGTGGGTTTAGGGTGGGGGTGGGTTTAGGTTTAACATAGGGGGTTTAGGTGTGGTTAGGGGCCTGGGTACAGGTGTAATTGGGTTTATGATTTAGAGTCTGATCAGAGAGAGTGGATGGTTAGGGTGTAAGAGGCAAGGGCATGGAGGGAGAAGGAAGCAGGGTTTAAGTTATTGGGTTTAGGTCAGTGGCTCAGGTTAGGTTTAGGGTTTAGGGTTTGGGTAGGGTTATGAGGGTTTAGGGTTTAGGGTCACCATATAGGTTTAGGGTTTAGGGTTTAGAGTTTAGGAGGGTTTTAATCAAGCAAACCAGTAGGTTTATTTAGTTTATTTATTATTTTATTTTATTTTTATTAGGTTTATTTTATTTAGTTTTTTATTTTAGTTTATTAATTTAGTGTAGGTTTTTTTTTTATTTTAGTTTATTTTTTTTAGATTTATTTTTTAGTTTAGTTTTATTTTATATTTTGTTATTTTAGGTTTAGGTTTTATTTTTTATTATTAGGTGGGTTTAGGTTGTTATATTAGTATTATTTAGTTTAGGTTTATCTTTAGGGTTAGACTTATTTTTTAGGTTTAGTTTATTTTAGGTTTAGGTTTTTTTTAGTTTATTTTAGTTTAGGTTTAGTTTTATTTTATCGTGTTTATTTTAGGTTTATTTTAGGTTTAGGCTTTTTTTTTAGGGTTTAGGTGTTATTTTTTAGTTATTTTTAGGTTTTATTTTTAGATTTATTTTTAGGTTTAGATTTTTATTTTATTTTATCTTAGGTTTATTTTATTTTTATTTTAGGTTTAGTTTTTATTTAATTTAGGTTTTTTATTTTTATGTTTATTTTATTTTTTTAGTTTAGTTTAGGTTTTTTTTATTTTATTTTAGTTTAATTTTTATTTTCTATTTTATTATACTTTTTGATTTAGGTTTAGGTTTAGGTTTTGTTTAGGCTTTTATTTTATTTTATTTATTTAGGTTTAGGTTTTACGGTTTAGGGTTTAGGGTTTATGGTTTTGGGTTTTAGGGTTTTGAGTTTAGGGTTTAGTGTTTAGGATTTAGGGTTTTTTTTTGGAAAATTAGGAGAATTTTTTTGCCACAAAATATCGTACAAAGCCTTTAAAGTAAATAAATATCTAAACTAATGCTCAAAGAGCTATAATAAAACCTAAAGAGATGAATCCCCTAACTAATACAATATTAAATAAAGAGAAGCAAAAGAAAAACTAAATCATCAACAACAGAAGATCCATATGAGTAATTGCAAAATCCACTTGATTTCTTTGATAATAATAAATTCAAGGACGCCAACATATAAAAGAAATCTGCAACATTCTAAGGAAAGGATGAGTACAATTAAGTAGGCATAAAGAGAAAGAGCAAAGTAAAGAAAAGGCTCGGGCTCAGTTGCAATCATCTCAAGGAGCAACACTATGTGTAAGGATTCAAACTTCAGAAGAAGGGTTACAATTACATATAGTGCTACCAACCAAAACAAGAAATAGAGGGAAACATCGAGGCCATCATAACCAACATACCTCATGTAGGCAGTCATCCAGAGATCATCATCCAACAATGCTACAAAGTCTTCCAGCCAAAAAATAGAACATCCAAGCACAAAGCCACCAAAACAACCAAGACTAGTAAGGCAGACTAATAGCCATCCATCAGGGATAGTAGAAATATAATAGGAAAACCACCAAAGCCAACACCAAAAGGGAGGAGAAATACCAAAAAGAGCAACCATCATTAACAGGGATACCAACACAGTCCAAAAAAGACAAACCCAATGCCAAAGAACCATCCAAAGATTGTCCCCAAAGTAATAGAAAACCAATACCAAAATAGAGGGGATAGCTAACACCAACATCAGCCATTAATCCAATCCAGATAGAGGATAACCCAAGTAGACATGCAAAAGATAAAAGGGGGAGCTGCACCTCCACCAAGACAGATAAACAAAAAGATCAAAGGAACATCCAACAAGGCTACCACCAAAAATAGCCAATGTAACAGCAAAACCACCACCATAAACCAAGAGCAAGATATTAGGAAACAAGTAGAGAAAAATACACCAGAAAGAGGTTATACCCAAGGTTTTGAAAATGGACGACCGGCCGTGACTGTTCACCGTGAACCGCTCACTCTGGTCGAAAATCCAAAAACTACCTCGGTGAAAATTGGCTGGGCGGATCGGGCGGTTTAACGCATCAGACCGCCCGCTGTCAACGGTCCGCTAACGTTTAGGTTCCCCAACCTGTTCGTCTCACGATACCAGCCATATCCACGCAGCTAAGACAACTCCTCTCTCTCCTCTGCTTGAATCCCTTCTTGATCCATTCCTTCCTTTCGATCGCATGAGCGGCAAAAAAAGCCATTATTTCGCATCTTAGCCGAGGAAATGAGTTGCTCCCTCTCGAGCTCCCTACTCTCATCTCCTCTACAGTAGTCGGGTAAGTTGCTCTGGCTTTTAACATCAACCGAACCGAGCTAATCTCCCTCTCTTTTGACCATCTACATCGAGCAAACTGAGCAGCCCTCTATTTCTTGTTCCCTCCTTCAAATGGATTTTCAGTTGTCTCTACTCAATCCTAAGTTGTTTTTGCTATTTGGGTTTCTCTTGAATGAAATGGGCTCAATTACTTTTTAGCATGCTACATAGTTGGATTAGAGATAAAATGTGAGGCTGATATGTTATGGCTTAGTTGTTTGTTGCCAAACATTTATTTATTTTGGTTTGCCTTTTACTTGAGTCATGAAGTAAAGTTAAGATGAAAAATTAGTAAGATTAGCTGGTCATCTTTGAAAGGGAGCTAGGTTTGCTCATTTTTTCCTTCCACTCATTTTTTCGAAGAGGAGCTCAGACAACTTTTGTTCAAGTTTTTGCCTTCCGTCTATGTACGATTATGCACTCAACTGATTTTTACCTTCCGTCTCCTTATTCTCAGGCCGGCAGGGAGCTTTTGTTCAGATTTTTACCTTCATCTCCTTGCTACTTCTTGATTAGAATCTAATATTTAGAGATGAATTTAGAGATGAATTTTAATATATTTGATTAGAATCTATTTCTTTTGAACTTATTTTAGAGATAATTTTTAATATGTTTTTGATGTTTTTGTTTTTAGCAGAAGTTTTCGGGTAAAGAACATAAATTATTGATACATCATATACCATCTTTATTGAATTATTAATATCTCAAATTTGTTATGACTTGCTATTTATCATAATTTATAATATCTTTTTGTAGTTAGTTTCATTTATATTTTACTTGTATAATTTATATAGTTGATGCCAAATTACTAATTTTTATTTAATTTTAATTCCTTTTTAGATAACCAATTTCTAGAAGCTCTGCAATGGATTATTTCAAAGAATTATCATGGCTACAAAAATGTTAGTATTTATAATTTTATATATTCATGTATTTAACTTTGAAATTGTATGAGATTTTTTTGCATATGATTTATATTTTATAATTTATTTCTCTTAAGCTGTACATATTGTATGATTATTTGATCATTTAAATCTCATTTAGATAATTTTAATATTTATTATATGATCCGGTTCGACCCCGGTTCAACCCTTGTTCGACCTTTAAACCTTGAACCTCTCTGTCTTTCGGTTCTATGTCCGTCCGATTTTCACAACCTTGGTTATACCCACAGCCAAAATAAAATTCAAGACACCAATCCTAGTGACAAGCACCCAAGGAAAACCAACAGGCACTAAACAACTTTCAACCAGCCAACCCAGAATGACAACAAACCAAAATTAAAGATAAAAAAACCACAAGATCTCACCAGCAACAAAACAAAAGCAAACATCCAATAAAGCCACCTAGCTCACCAACAAACAACATTTATGGGAGAAAATAGACCCATAGCTAAGCTGCCAACCAAATAAGAAAAGAGCAAAAGATAAGCAGTTGCAGCCAAGAGAGGAAGACCATTACGAAAACATAACCAACAGAACCAAACCAAAACTAGCAAAACTAATCACCAAGGCCCAATCAACAAAATAGAAAATACAATAGCCAACAAACAACCTTCACTAGGCCAAATCCAAACTAAAGGTAAACCACCAACAACACCACCCAATGGACAACACCAACCACCAACCCAGCCAACCAATATAGCCAATCAACTGAGCCAACCAACAAGGCCACCCAACTAGTCACCACAACAGCAGAAGATCCAACTCAAATAAGGAAGCAACCAGCCCAGATATGAGGGAAACCTCCTTCAGAGGGGAAAATTGATAGCAGGCATAACTAGAACCCAATAGGAGGCCACCAAAAATAACAAAGAAATAATTGTGATAATCACCCATCCACGCAAACAACCAAGGAAAAGCAAGCCTATGAGGACCACAAACCCACCAGAAGTAAACCAGGGAGAAAAGGAAAGTGACCCGAGCAAAATAAAGTACCTTCTAGACCAAAGAGCACAAATAGCCACCACCAAAGAAAAAATAAGAAGGGAATAACCACAAAACATCAAGCTTCAAGAGGGAACAACCAATAATCAGTAGCCATCGAGCCAAAATAGGAAAGGAAAGTAATAACCACCAAAAAGCCCAACACTAAGACAAAAATGAAAAGACTAACAACAGCCTTCAAATAAACACCACCCAAGACAACTAAGTAGAGTGTAAAACAAACATCAACCACCAAACAAGGCAGTACTCATAGAAAATGAAGTTAGCAAAGACCCTAAAGAAGAACAGCTAGGAGTAGTCCAAATATGGGAAAGCACAAAAGCATCAATCAATAAAAAGGCTCAAAGAAAACACCATAGCTAGAGACCAACAAAAAAAGCCACAAGTTAAAGTCTAAAGTCAGGTAGTCCAGAGTTATCTAGATTAACCAAACCTCTCAGCAGCTTAGTTAAGTTTTGATTATCTAATATAGTGAGATCATTTAATTCAACAACTAAATTGGCTAGAAAATCCACACAAGCATTACCTTCATGAAGAGTATGAGAAATTTTGTAGCAAACTTCGGAGAGGAGGGTTTTAGTGTGATTAAGGAGATAAAATAAATCAGCATTCCCATTTTATTAGAAGTGAGCAAATCAAGTAAAAAAAGAGTGTCAACTTCAATCCAAATACTAAAGAGGGCTATGTTCAAAAATATATCAATAGTTGTATTAATAGCCATAAGTGAGCATGAATAATAGAACATGCTTTGAAGTGATAAGCAAAAGCAGAAATGATAGTACCATTGTAATCCATAATAAAACCACCACAACCATATTTATTAGGTGAAATTGAACCATTAGTATTGATTTTAATAAAGTTCTCATTAGGTTTGATCCAATGGATATCCTAATAGCCTTATTGAAAGAAATGATAAGCAGAATGAGACCTAATTTTTTAGCCACAAATTTGTAACCTCTAAAATGGATGTTGCTAATTAAATTAGCATTAAACAAAGCATGAATTTTTTTCTTTAGTTCTAGCTAGGATCCTTTTATGATTCATAGGAATACCATGATATTTAGCATCATTTCTATCAATCCAAATGAACCAAATAAAGGTAATACCAATTATGATTTTGATATGACCTTTCACAATTTTTTTGGAAACAAGCTTCAAGAAGGTTATATAAAGATAGGAAACCATAAAAATAGTTAGTGTTAAGTAAATCATCATACCATATCCATAATTTGATTAATATTTTCAATATGAAAGCAACAATAGCACTTAGAAGGCAAATAAAACCCTTTATTCTAGTGCAAGAAATCTACAAGAATAAAGTTATTCAAAATCCTCCAAGTAAAATCGAATAAGAAATGGGAATGATATTGTTCCAAAGTTTAATGAAAGCATTAGAGGTGTTCTGCTTATCTTTGATAAAATTCTAAACCTCTTTAAGAATAAATTCACCATTATAAAGTTATCAAAAAGAGAAATAAAGATATATTTTCCAAGTTTGTTTTCATTCCAATTGTTATTAAGCCAAAAAGAGTTAACTTTGATAGCAGCAGTAGAGTGTGTAGATAAAAGGGAGTCAATAGATCCATTGCCAATCCAATTGTATTGCTAAAAGAAGGATGAGCCCAAATGAATACCCCAAGATATTAAGCATTCAGCAACCCATTTAATGGAGCAAAGCCATTCTCAAATCGGAGAGTCACCAACATTATAACCACATATAAGAGGGTGTATACATTGGCAATATTTTTCCATCACAAATTTAGCCAAAGGCTATCATTCTTTCTAAAATTCCACTAGATCTTATGAGAGAAGAAAATAATAGCTTCACAAATAGGTTTGTAAACAAGACCAACTTCACCAAAGAGATCACAACATTTATGCCTCCAATGCATTCTTTTAATGGAATTATTGGATCCCTAAAAAAATTTATTAAGCAAGCAATAAATTCTAATAAGAGTAGAATTAGTAGGAATAATAGTTTGAATCAAATACGGAGGCATTGAATTGAGAGTTCTTTAAGAATAGTGAGCCTACCACCAAAAGAGAGTAAATGAATTTCCAAATAGAAATTTTATTTAAATTTTTGAATTTAATCATAAAAAAGATGGGATCATTTTGGACCTTTGAAAAGAGGAGCACCCAAGTACTTAAGAGTTAAATGTTGATGTTTAAAATTAGTTATATGTAGTATGTGATTGATTTTATTATTGGAGATACTGGAAGAAGTAATTAAAATTGCTTTTGTTATCATTGATAGTAAGACCACTTTCTCTACAAAATGTATTTAAAAGATTTTTAAGATTCTTGATATGATGAATAGAAGCATTGCAAAAAATAATGAAATCATCCACAAAGCTTAAATGGGAAACAATAAAACCACTAAGAGTTCTCTAATACATACTATGATTATTTAAGAATAAATCATTTATGCTCCAAGGTAAGTATTCAACAACAATGATAAATAAAGTAGAAAATAAAGGATCCCCTTGTCTTAAGCCATGGGAGGAAGGAAAGGAACCCAAAGCTTTCTCATTAAGAAAAATAGAAAATTGGGCATTATTAATACAATTTTTAATAGGAAAAATAAATTTATTAGAAAACCCAAATAAATTCATAATGTGAAAAAGGAAATCCCAAGATATATTATCAAAAGCTTTGGTTATATATAATTTGAAAAGAATGTTTCCTCCACTATTCCTAGCATCTAAATCATGAATTAATTATTGGGCAAGTAAAATATTACAATAAATAGATTTACCTCTAGGAAAACTAGTTTGGTTGAGAGAGATCTTATGAAGAAGAGGATTGAGCCTATTGGCAATAATTTTGGAAATTAGCTTATTGAAGAAGGTGCAAAGACTGATATGTCTAAACTCACTCCAATAGTCCAGATTATTTTTCTTAGGTATGAGAATAATAGAAGTGCTAAAAAAATATCTAGGAAAAGGATTACCATTAAAGAAATCAACCACAACATCAATCAAATCATTTTTAATAATAAACCAATATTTTTAAAAAAAATTGACTAGTGAAACCCTCTAGTCCAGTAATAGAATATATCTTCATGCTATTAAGAACTTTAAAATTTTCATCTTCATTCGGCAAAATAGTATGCAAAGCATTGTCATCATTAGTAATAATAGAAGGAATCAAGTGCGATTTAGAAATAGCTTCATAAGAGCAACTCTTATTAAGCATATTTCTAAAATAATTAATAACCAAATCCTTAATATCATTATTCTCTATAATCCATTCTCCATTATCATTTTTAATTTTCTAAATATTTTTAAAGCTCTCTTTTTATTAACTAAAGCATGTAAATACCTAGTATTCCTATCACCATTTGTAATATGTTTACTAATAGCTTTTTGATAAGTTTCTTCCATATTTTAAAAATTAACAAGTTTATCCTTCCTCATTCAAGTCCATAATCTTGGAAGGTTTCTTCATAATATAAACAGGTCATAAACAAAATTTTCCATATCCTTCATATTAGCAAAAAGATTTTTAAAATAATGCTTGTTCCACTAAACCAGAATTTGTTTAAGTCATTTCAATTTAAACTAGAGTCTATTCATCTCTATAATCGAATTATCAGGATGTAAAGGAGCTTTCTAATTGTTAGCAACAACATTAAAAAATTAATTGTGATGTTTATTTTTAAGATGTTGGACACCACATAGATCTTAAGGGGTACTTATTGAAGTGATCTAGTATGAAATTTAAGAATGATACACTATCTCGATAGATAGAAATCATCACCCTATAATAGACCTAATCAACTATTAAGGACTCCTAAGGCATGATGGGTTTTCAAATATATGAGAGATCTTTCCCCTGCTTTACATGAAAAAATAAAGTAGGGTTTATTTTAAGCCAGGTTCATTAAGTTCCCTATGGAGGCAAGCCCCCATAGTTAATTACATCTAGAATGTGAATTCCTTAGGAATACTCTCAATTAAAGTAGAAATTAAGGTCTCTTAAGATTTCAAGGCTAGACTATGAAAGGATTGTTTGTATTAAAAAATTAAATGGGATTGTTCAAGGAAAAGACTTATTATTGAAGCCAAAGGGAATGAGTAGGAAATGCTCATGATACTAGGAAGCCTAGTGAGCATTCTAATCTATCCTATGGTTGGATTTTATATGTTTGAAGTTGAAGAAATTAATTTTATTGAAGCTGACATTTTATTAGAAAGCTAGGACTTATAATCCAACAACACAAAGTTGTGAAAATGCCTAAGAGTTGATGATTTATGCTATTAGGTTGAAGGAAACAACAACTTGGGACCCTATATCTAGGGAGCTTTGGCATAAGCCAAAGAATGACCTAAGTCTAAGCAAAAATGAGCATAAGGTTTACCTCTATAAAAAAGGGTAAACCAGTCAACTGCTAGGCTTATAACCACCTAGAGTGGCTGCCAGCTAACTCCTCCTATGATTTTAAAACCATGTAGGCAAGTCGTATGCATTTGAAAGATAATTGGGCTGTTATTAATTTAGAAAGAGACAAAAGTCCTTAAACCCACTCCTAAGAGACTAGAGCATGAGTGGTATGAGTAATGACATAATCTACAAATGCAAATCTTTTCAAATTTTATTTGATTTTGGACACTTCATTTTGACAAAGGTTTTTGGATTTGGTATGCCTATATGCATGATGAAGTTAGATTATTGGATAAATAAATGGAAATTGGTGTTTTCCACCACAGTGGAGGCCCTCAAAGGTCAAGCCTTTCCCTATCATGCAAGGATGGAAACCCTCTCTTAGTAAGATTAAAGTAATATGCATACATGGTGTGAGACATACAACATTCAACTAAGGGGTTGCTAAATCTTTCAATTATCTTGATTTAATGCCTTGGCTTTATGTGAGGTTATGAATTATTTAAAACTGTAGTTATGTATTGTAGTTTGATAAAAGATTTATTTTTCTCTAAGAGCCTAATCGCATCCAAGCCACCCATTCAAACATAAATCATTTAAGAAATTAAGAAAAGCATTGCATTTCTAGTACACATCCTAAGCAAATCATGAACAAATTTCTATAACTATCATGAAAGAATAAAAGGCCGATACGGTCAGGTACCATTATACAACCCGAAAAAAAAAGATGGGTAGCCGAGCTCTACCTTTATACAACATAAAATTGCAAAATAATAATTATAATTTATAATGAACGAATTCTATGGGGGTCTTCATTCTTCTTTCTTCAAGTCTTCATTTCTTTCCTTTGATTTAATTTGCTTCCACTTCAAAGGCATCACATGGCCTCCCAGGATAAAGCCTTCTAGCCAATGCTCATCCTTATCCCCCATAGCACTAATCCTAATTCCTAATTGCAAAGTTACATTAAAAATAGGAAAATAAAATCTAACTACACACATAACAATGGTTAGTTAAACATACATGGAATCCTAAGCAGTTATGTCATAATTTAGATTTAGCACCATACACATGGGTAACCAAGCCACCTGTCCTAACTTGGATTATGCTTAGGGGCTACACAACCTTTAAAGAGTGCATTTGTACTTAATTTTAAGTGGCCCATTAAACATAATCCCTTACAAAAAATATGATTAGGCTAATCATGGCCAACCATCTAGTCTATAAGGCATACACCCTAACATCCAGTCTACAATAATACATCACAAACTAAAATATACATCATACCTAGCACTGCCATAACATAAAGCTAGAAGTAGTAACTTAATTCTAATGTGTGTGTTAAGGCTTGTGTGGTATGTCTTGCTAGGAATTAGAGTTGTACTTCTCTAAGTTCAGAAAGATTTAATTTAACTTGAAGGGTTGGTCTCACTTGAAGTTATTTAATTGATTTGAGAATTTTAATTTGTGTTTTCTTTTGTTTCATTTATTACACTTAGCAACTAAGTGTTATAAAGTGAACGACTTATTATAAATTTGACATAAAGGGATTGCCCTCTTTCATCCCTACCTTAAGCCAGTTTCTAAAGCATGTAAATTTGATTTAGCTCTCTTTAGTGAATGGCTTATTATAAATTTTAACTTAATCCTAAGTTTAGGCTCACTTAAAATAATCTTATTTAATATGAAAGGTATCTTAAGATTAATTCAATTGAATTACTATCTCATGACATATGTTCAATCATTCCTTCCCATCACATGTGACATGCATATGATATTAATCTTAAATATACGTACACATACAATAAGTTTTAGCACACTTAGATGATGAATGTAGATGTGTATATTTGTAGAAAAGGAGATCTTAATTCATTAGCTAAATGCACATACAAGCGTATCAAAGTTTTAAGTGGATACTTTGCCATTGTTAAACTAGGGAATGAGGTAAAGACCTCTTGGGGCTACTTAAAGTCTCACACGGAATGTCCAGATTTGATATACCCACAATTCTTGAATACACATGAATGTACAAATGACTACAAGAATGGAAAATCATGCAAAAGTTGTATTTCTTTCAATTGAATTACTTATACATGTGAGCTAAAGTTGAAAAGGGGATTTTCATTCATTAACTAAATGCACATACAAGTGTATAAATGTTTTAAGAAGATATTTATCCATTATTAAACTAGTGGAGTGAGGTAAAGACCTCTTGGGGGCTACTTAAGGAATTGCATCCCTAGAATGTCCAAACTAGCTATACCAACTATTCTTGAATACACATGAATGTACAAGTGACTACAAGAATGGTAAATCATGCAAAAGTTGTATTTATTTCAATTGACTTATTTATACATGTGAGCTACAGTTGAAAAGGAGATTTTCATTCACTAGCTAATTGCACATACAAGTGTATAAAAGTCTTAAGTAGATACTTTGCCATTATTAAACCAGGGGAGTGAGGTAAAGACCTCCTTGGGGATACTTAAAGCCTTGCATCCCTGGAATGTCTAGACTAGATATACCCACTATTCTTGAATACACATGAATGTACAAGTGACTACAAGAATGGAAAATCATGCAAAAGTTATATTTCTTTCAATTGAATTATTTATATATGTGAGCTAAAGTTCTATCTAAATTCTAACATAGAAATACATTGGAATGAATTCAAACAAATGTTATGTCCTTTTCAAATGTACTATACACTTATTAACATTCAAACTTTATGCAAATCCATATATACTAAAGAAGGAGAACTCCATATCACATGTTCTAAGCCATAGACACATGAAAGCTTATAAATATTTATAACTATTACTCCAAATGTTAAAGTTGACTTATAAATAAACTTTGATTTAATAGTGATAATAGGCAAACTTATATTAAATTAAATCAACACATGCAAGCTTGACATAAAGGGAACTATTTAATTTAGTTAATTTTGCAAAAGATGAATGCATGAATCAAATGACATACAACATTTAATATGATTGGAGAGGAATAACTAAACATAAACTCATGATTTTGTTCAATTAAATAAATTACTAAAGACAATCATACCAAATAAAAACATTTGAAGCAAACCAAAGTTTCATATGTCACTTTTAAATTTATGTTTCAATTTGATTTAATGAAATGAAGGAAAGTTTGCTAATCTTAACACATTCCCATGTTTGTGAATTTATTTAGTTTAATAAAATGTAATTAAGTGGATTTTATAGATTAATTAGGCTGTAATATGCATTAAATTCACTAATTAACCCTTACGTATGTTACCTTAAAGTTATTCATTAAATAATTATGAGCCAACATGATATTCATCAAAAATAACTTGCAATGATCCTAAGAAATGAAAGGGTCTAATGCAATTAACTCATAATTATTGATTAATTAGATGAAAGAACTTACTTAATTACTTTTATGATTTCACAACACATATGGGTAATTCATAATTTCATTAACTTTCTTTAGGCTATTAAACACCTAAAGATCTACCCATGAATTAATTAATGAAGATTAGATATGATTGTAATTTTAATTTTACTAAAAAAATCATTAATTAATTAGTAAATTTCTATTACTTAATTTTCCAAATTGATTAATTATCCTCAAAATGAAATGGATTTATGGAATGGGTTGGGAAAGAGGTCCCAATCCTATTCCATAAATCCCCTCTCTTAATGAAATAAATTAGAGGAAACAATTAGGAAAGAAGTCCTAATCATTTTCCTCCAATATTTTATATGAATAACTAATCAAATAAAGCTTAGTCAATTATAATTAATAGTTAAATTAATTATAATTAAGGATATGTATCATAACTAAATTTTCTTTTTGACTTTTAAGATCAACATATAACAATTAAGGATTGAGTAGATTTTTAAAATTGACTTTCATAAATTATGTTCATATTATATTTGATTATAATATTTATAATGTTATTGGTTTTGTTAATTTTTTTATACTAAGTTTTAGTTAAATTTCATAATAATTTAATTTGTACAATTTTTGGGATTTTGTTTGATCACATATTATTTCTTTCTTTTTTATTATAAAGACTGATTAACTCCTTTTTTTAGATCTGAATTTAATAATAAATAAATTATTGGATTAATCGTGATCATTCGATCAAAGATCAAATGACCCATGAGTTAATCATGGCTTGATAGGTGGAATCAAATCATTATGCCATTCGGCATAATCAAAACTATTCACTTAAAACACATAAAATGAATAGTCTTACTTTTGTCTCTAAACTCTCACTGAAAGGATTAAAAAGTAAAGTGCATGGGCTCTAAAGGTTGGATCCTAATGATGCTCGCATTTAACACATCAAAAATAAGATCCCTAAGGCTTTCTAAGCATTTTAGAATTATACATCATTGGAGCTAATGTCCGGTGGATTCCAACCAAGAGGTGGCTTCATTTGGAAGAAATAATGCCTTACTGAGGTGTCTGTTGGGTCAAATCACTACTTCAACTAGCATTCTTTTTCTTTGTTCCTATGGTTTGCTTCCTCCTCACTTGCTCATAGACACTTGGCTTTGGGCATCCTATTGTAATAGGAAAATCTAGATTCTTGACTTTTTTTGAATGTTCTCAGAATAATCTTATCAACATATATAGTCCCATTCAAATGATCAAACTCATGCTATAATATGTGAGCCATCCATCCAGAAGTAGCAATTTTGATAGGTTGACCAAAATGATCTTGACCTATGACCTTCACCTATAGATGCCACTTTACCATAGCTCTAAATCCATCAATGCTCAAGCATCTTTCAAAGAATAAAGTTATTTTGCTTCCCTTCTTCTGAAGCTTTGGATTAATTTTTTCAAGCAGATGAAAAGGTCAATGGTTTTGTGCTTCAATTTCACTCTTAGGAGCATAGCTAATGTATTCCTTTGTGTCTTCAAGAATAATAATCTCCACCCATATTATATATATGATGTGTTAGGGCATTGAAAATAATAGGTTCAAAAGCTTCTAGAAGTTGAGCATACCACTATGGATCATTATAGAACCCTCCGGCACTACCAACAATGCCTTTGATTTGGAATTTTTTTATAGATCATTGAGGATGGGTTTCAGGGCAATTAAATCCTTAGCATACTATTCTTCATCAATACTTCCACCTATTCCATGTCCACTCAGCTCATTTCCCTCAAAGGAATAATAGTTTATGGAGCAGTGAGGCTGATGCCAGGGGCCTTCCGCATGATCATCTATGATCCTTTGGATCTTCTTCGATCCGATCTCCTCCAAGGAGACCTCAATGGTGGGATCGTGGAAGACCAGATCACTGACCTTGATAATTTTAGGTAGGGATTCTTTCTTCACACTGAATCCAGAGAACCATCTACTGGAGACCTTCGAAGGGGTTCTTCTCCCACCAGCGATGCAATGGGAGAAGCGATGAAGAATGAGACCGATGCTTGGGGCTAGAAAGTCATGGTATTTATGAAATAGTAGGAGGCATAGAGGGAGAGTTCGCTAGTGGCCTGCTATGAGAGTGGCATGGTTTGATTGATCAATATAAAATTCATAGGATGTCTCATGTGCTTTTTGTAGGTAGCTAGATTTATGGGGGCTAATTGGGATCAAGGAAGTCTTGATCAGCTACCTATTGCATGCTACTGTGTGTCTCAATTTTGGAGCAAGTGAGGGAAGAGAGGTCACCTGCTGGAGGAAGAGGGAGGCGTGGATGCAACTTGGGTCAGCTAGGCCTCGCTTGGTTGAGAGGAAGAGATGGACGTGACGGAGAGTTCATTTTCATCTTTGCGTTCAGCGGAGGAGAGGTGCTTAGAGAGATTTTTTTATTTTTTATTTGGGCTGGATGGGGTGAGAGAAGCACTCTTAAGTAAAGCAGGAATGAGAGGACTTCGCCTTCTCTTGGCTAAAGTGAGATGAAAAAAAGACCGGGCCTCATTTTTTTGTGTGTTGTGTTTTGTTGGTCGAGAGAGAGAGAGAGATGTCAACTTTGTCCTACATGACTCAACTTCACCAACATTCCCTCTTATTATTTCTTTCTTTTTTTACATTTTTATGCATCTTCAAGATCAAATAAACTAGCAAGGCGTAGGACATTTAATAGTTTGGTTTTGTCACTTTTTTTTTTAAAATTTGGTGAAACCTGATTTTTTTTAAAATAAATGATTTTAAAAGTTTTACATAATTTTAATAACTTTAGTAAATAATTGAATGATAATTTATAAGTTATATGTATAAAATAAGATAATTTTAATTATGATTAATAATTATTGATAATATGGATTAATAATTTGATAAATTAATTATATTAATTTAATGATTAATATATTATATATATAACATTTATTTTAGTTTTTATTTTGATTTAATTTACGAATAAATTTCATTTGAAGTTTAGAATTGGTTTAATCTCTCTATCTCTCTCTCTCTCTCTCTCTCTCTCTCTCTCTCTCTTTGTAGTTCATTTTAGATTTAAAAAGGATTATGTATGTTAAATTATAATTTTTTATTTGTTATTATCATTTTCTTTATATATATATTAGTGACTTAACATTCAAATCATGATTTAATTTAATTTAGGTGTCAACTTGACTAAAATTGCATTTTATTTTGAATTCTAATATGAATGATCTACTTGATGGTTTTTATTATGATTTTAGGTAGAACTTGGAATGGGGATTTAAGGATTGATTGATTTTAGGTAGAACTTGGCTAAGTCCATGAAATTAGCTTAAGGGTTTGGATTTGTATTTGATTTTATTGGATTTAGGTTTGGATCATGATTTGAAGTTGAATTTGAGTTTGAATTTGATAAATTGATTGAAGGGTTGAATTTATCTTTGAGAAAATTAATTTAATTTGGATTGATTTGGATTTGGCTAAGGCTAGTCCATAAGATAAATCATAGGGCTTAGGAAGGATTTTAATTTTGGATCCGATCATGGGTTTCAGTCATTTGATTTAGATTTGGATTTGGATTTTATATTTGAATTGAATTTGAGGTTCAGTTTGAGAAGGTGAACACAGGTTGAATTTAGGCTATAGAGTAGGTGAGTCTCCTTAATCCCTAAGGCATAGCTTAATCCTATGATTAACCCTTCTAAGTCTCTAAATTTTGGTTAAGTGTTCATCTAATAACTAGAAGTGTCTTATGACTAAGGAAGTCTTAGTGTCTCGAAGATCCTTAGGTCTAATAAGAGGAGGTTGAGAACTCACTCCAAAGTGAGGTCAGCATTAATATGTTGAATCCACATGTTCTAAAATCTGAAAGGAGAGAAATTCTTTAATCTATTAGAATTATTTTTAATAGAACCCAAAAGAGGAGCATGATCAGACAAGGTTCTGCTTAAATGATCTATAGAAGTAATAGGCCATTGAGTGATCCAATGAGTATTAAAAATAGTCCAGTCCAGCCTTTGCCAAAGTCTAGAGTTTTGCCAAGTATAATTAAAACCCTTAAGTCCAATATTATTCAAATTACAATCATGGATCATATTGGAAAAATCTTCCATGGAATGAATATTAGGAGAACAACCACCACATCATTCAAAAGAGAACAAAATATTATTGAAATCACCACCAACAAATCAACATTTATTGATAGAGGTGGAAAAATTAGTCAAGTTATCCCAAAGAAGATTTCAATCAGATCTATTATAAGGAGCCTAAATGAAAGATCCCAAAACACAGTAATCACCATAAGATATTTGAGCATTGATAACTTGATGAAAATCATCAAGAATAGGAACATCTACAAAGTTAATCCAAATACACCAAATCTTATTACCAACATTAATGAAAAATTTATTGAAACCAATCATTCTAGCAACTTGGTTATTTTTATTAGCATGAATAAGTGGCTCAAGAATAATAAGTAAAAAAAATATTATGGATACAATAAAGATTTCTAATTGGTTACAAGTAGAGAGGGTACAAATCCCTCTAACATTCAAAACTAAAAAATTAAACATAAATAAAAGAAAGTGTGTGTGTGTGTGTGTGTGTTTGGGGAATAAAATTAATTGAGAGAAGAGAGAGAGGCCACAACTGCTCTAGTGTTTCTTAGTGATTTAGTAGGAGAATTTTTAACATTTTTTTTTATTTTTTGAATAGAAAGTTTGGAGGCCATTTTCTTTGCCTTTTGAAGCATCATCCGAAAAGGATTTAGCAACATTAGTCATAGATTTAGGTGAAATATCCTGATGAGAAGTGAATTCTTCTTCTTCCAAGATAATAGAATTTATTAAAGATAAATGAGCTTTGCAAATAGCAAGGGAGGGAGAAAAAATTGATTTATTAAAAAAGCAAGTGGGAACACCAAACCCTTCCTCAACATTAGCCAAATTATTAGATAAAAGAAAATCTTTTTGAGAAGCTAAATCATCCTGAATTTGGAATATGGAATCAATTTTATAAACCTGATTATCATGAGGTATTAAAGTCATATTCTCCACTGAATTAGAATGATGCATAATAATAAATTCCTCATTTTTATTCTCCATTAAACCTTCATTTTTATCTATCCAAGCCAACAAGGATGCAAGGATCGAACAAGAGGAAATAGAATCCTAATTCAGAAGTTTAGAAAAGTTATTATTGTTCACATTAGAAGCCTTCAATTGCTTAGAAGAAGTGAAAGGTAAATCAACCTTATTAGGAACATTCAAAGAATCATTTTTTTTCAAAGTAATTTTTTTATCATTTAATAGTTTTGGCCTGGGGTTAGGTGTAGAAGTTTCCTTAATAGAGATTTTCTTTTTTAGGTGAGGATGAAGATTAAAACATTCATAATTATCATGCTAGTGGATTTTGTAGTCAGAAAAAAAGACAAGGAAATTTTCAAATTTAATTTTTTGCTTGTAATAATAATTTTTAGATCCTAACTACATTTCTTTGGGGTGTTTCTTGGTAATGTCCAATTCAATAAAGATTCTAGCAACTGAAGGATGAGACTTTGTAGCCATTTCCTGATCAATTTGCAATGACTGACCAAAAAAAGCATTGACAATAAAAATGAATTGATGGTTAACGAAATGAATTCACATATTAGGGTGATAAATTCAAACCAGAATGATTGAGAATTAGGGTTTAAGGTTTAGAGTTTAGGATTTGGGGTTTAGGGCTAGGGTTTAGGGTTAAAGGTTAGGGTTTATGGTTTAGGCTTTAAGGTTTAGGGATTTTATGGTTTATGGTTTAGGGTTAGTTTAAGGTTTAGGGATAGTTTAGGGTTTAGGGTTTTAAGGTTTAGTATTTTATTTAGATTTTAGTTTAGGATTTAGGGTTTATGATTTAGGGTTTATGGTTTATGGTTTAGGTTTAGGGTTTAAGGTTTAGGGTTTAGAGTTTAGGGTTTTAGGGTTCAAGGTTTAATGTTTAGGGTTTTGTGTTTTTTATGGTTTAGGGTTGTAGGTTTTCAATTTGATTAGGTTTAGTTTAGGGTTAGAGGTTGTATGTTTAGGGTTTAGGGTTTAAAGTTTATGGTTTAGTTGAGTGTTTAAGGTTTAGGATTTAGGATTTAGGATTTAGGGTTTAGGATTTTTTGGGTTTAGGGTTTAAGGTTTAAGGTTCTTTTCTTTTTTTTTATTTTCTTAATTTTTTAAATTAAGTAAATTAGTAGGTTTAAGTTTATTTAGTGTATTTAGTTTATTTTTTATTTATTTAGTTTATTTTTTAGGTTTATTTTTATTTTTATTTAGTTTAGCTTATTTATTTATTTTAGGTTTATGTTTATGTTTAGGTTTAGGTTTAGGTTTAAGTTTATTATTTTATTTTAGTTTTATTTTTATTTTATTTTTATTTTATTTTTAGATTTTATTTTTAATTTTTAGATTTTGCTTTAGGTTTTTATTTTATTTTCTTATGTTTATTTTATTTTTATTTTATATTTAGTTTTTATTTCATTTTGGTTTTTTATTTTTAGGTTTATTTTATTTTTTAATTTAGTTTAGGTTTTTATTTATTTTATTTTTCATTTTATTTAATTATTAAGTTTATGTTTAGGTTTAGGTTTAGGTTTTAGTTTAAGTTTTTATTTTATTTTATTTAGGTTTAAGTTTTTACTTTACTTTTTAGGTTTTTAGTTTAGGTTTAGGTTTTAGGTTTGGGTTTTGGTTTTGGGTTTGGGTTTAGGGCTTTGGGTTTAGGATTTTAGGTTTGGGATTTAGGGTTTAGGGTTTAGGGTTGTTGGTTTTGGGATTAAGGGTTTAAGGTTTAGTGTTTAGGGTTTAAGGCTTTAAGGTTTAGGGTTTAAGGTTTAAGGTTTTAGAGTTTAGGGTTTTCAATTTTTTTTTTGTATAGGGTTTAAGGTTTAGGTTTTAGGTTTAGGGTTTATGTTTTAGTTTAGGGTTTAGGGTTTAGAGTTTAGGTATTAGGTTAAGGGTTTAGGGTTTAGAGTTTAGGTATTAGGTTAAGGGTTTATGTTTTAGTTTAGGGTTTAGGGTTTAGGATTTATAGTTTTTTTTAACATAGAACAAATTCACATTCATCATTTGCTCTTTTTGATTTCATCAATCAAGTAGCCGACCAAGTTTTTTAAGACACAAGCGCTGACATAGATAAAAGATGAGCACACATAGAGCAAAAAAAAAACTATAGATTACTAGAACCATCTTTACTATAAAGATACAATTTCAAAATCAGCAGATCGGATTGGTCATTCTTCAGTTTCTATAGTTCCCATCAGAACCATCCCCGCCTCTCAAGTAGCGGGATCTGCCATCATATCCCTGATCTCTCCCTCCTCCACCACCATGACTATAACCTATGTCACTCCTCCCGCCTCCATAATCACCACCTCCATATTCACTAGCACCTTCACATCCCCCACCACCACTATGATAACCGCTGCATCCGCCTTTGCCTCCAATGTGAGATCTAGATTGAGCCTAGTTGGCGGTGATGTTCCTGGAGTAATGGTTCTTCTCATTCTTAGTGTTTAGGTTTAGGCTTAGACTTATTAGATTTTATTGTTTAGGTTTATTTTTTATTTATTTAGTTACTTTAGGTTTTGGTTTAGGGTTTAGGAATTTTTTTTTAAGGTTTAGGGTCTTGGGAGACCACAATAGCTCTAGTGTTTCATAGCAATTTAGTAGGAGAATTTTTAACAGTTTTTTATTTTTTGAATAGAAAGTTTGGAGGCCATTTTCTTTTCCCTTTGAAGCATGATCCGAAAAGGATTTAACAACATTAGTCACAGATTTAAGTGAAATCTCATGATGAGAAGTGAATTCTTCTTCTTCCAAATAATAGAATTTATTAAAAATAAATGAGCTTTGCAAATAGCAAGGGAGGGAGAAAAAATTGATTTATTAACAAAGCAAGTGGGAACACCAAACCCTTCCTCAACATTAGCCAAATTATTAGATAAAAGAAAATCTTTTGAGAAGCTAAATCATCACAATTTGGAATATAATCAATTTTATAAACCTGATTATCATGAGGTATTAAAGCCATATTCTCCACTGAATTAGAATGATACATAGTATTAAATTCCTCATTTTTGTTCTCCATTAAAGCTTCATTTTTATCTATCCAAGCCAACAAGGATGCAAGGATCAAATAAGAGGAAATAGAATCCTAATTCAAAAGTTTAGAAAAGTTATTATTGTTCATATTAGAAGCCTTCAATTGCTCAGAAGAAGTGAAAGGTAAATGAATCTTATTAGGAACATTCAAAGAATCATTTTTTTCCAAAGTAATTTTTTTATCATTTAATAGTGTTGGCCTGGGGTTAGGAGCAGAAGTTTTCTTAATAGAGATTTTCTTTTTCATGTGAGGATGAAGATTAAAACATTAGGTTTAGTGGATTTTGTAGTAAAAAAGACAAGGAAATTTTCAAATTTAATTTTTTTCATGTAACAATAATTTTTAGATCCTAACTACATTTCTTTGGGGTGTTTCTTGGTAATGTCCAATTCAATAAAAATTCTAGCAACTGAAGGATGAGACTTCATAGCCATTTCCTGATCAATTTGCAATGATCGACCTAAAAAAGCATTGACAATAAAAATGAATTGATGGTTACCGAAATGAATTCACATATTAGGGCGATAAATTCAAACCAGAATGATTGAAAATTAGGGTTTAAGGTTTAGAGTTTAGGGTTTGGGTTTAGGTTAGTTTAGGGTTAGGTTAGTTTATGGTTTTAAACTTTAAGGTTTAGGATTTTATGGTTTAAGTTTAGTTTATTGTTTAGTTTAGGATAGTTTAGGGTTTAGGTTTTAGTTTAGTTTATTTTTATTTTATAGTTTAGGATTTAGGTTTTATGATTTAGGGTTTATGGTTTAGGTTTTAGGGTTTAGGTTTAGGTTTAGGTTTATTTTAGGGTTAAGTTTTTTAGGTTTTAGGTTTGGGTTTTATAGTTTAGGTTTAGGGTTATTTATTAGGTTTAGGTTTAGGTTTATTTTATTTAGGTTTTAGGTTTAGGTTTAGGTTTAGTTTATAGTTTTTAGTTTTAGTTTATTTATTTATTTATTTTAGGTTTATTTATTTTTCTTTATTTTCTTATTTTTAAATTTATATATTATTTAGGTTTAGTTTATTTTATTTTATTTAGGTTTATTTTATTTTATTTATTTTATTTTATTTTATTTTTTATTTTTAGTTTATTTATATTTATTTTATTTATTTTATTTTATTTTATTTTATTTTTTATTTTATTTTATTTTAGGTTTATTTTATTTAGTTTATTTATTTATTTATTTATTTTTATTTATTTTTAGGTTTATTTTTATTTCATTTTTAGGTTTTATTGTTTAGTTTTAGGTTTTGTTTAGTTTTTATTTTATTTAGGGGTTTAGGGTTTAGTTTAGGTTTGGGGTTTAGGTTTAGGTTTAGGGTTTTGGTTTTGGGTTTTTAGTGTTTAGGTTTAGGTTTAGGGTTTAGGTTTAGGGTTTAGGTTTATTTTTTTTATAGGGTTTAGGGTTTAGGTTTTAGGTTTTAAGCTATTTTAGTTTAGGTTTAGGGTTTAGGGCTTAGAGTTTAGGGTTTAGAGTTTAGGTATTAGGTTAAGGGTTTATATTTAGTTTAGGGTTTATGGTTTAGAGTTTAGGTATTAGATTAAGGGTTTATGTTTTACTTTAGGGTTTAGGGTTTAAGTTTTATAGTTTTTTTTTTAACATAGAACAAATTCAGATTCATCATTTTCTCTTTTTGATTTCATCAACCAAGTAGCTGACCAAGTTTTTTAAGACACAAGCGATGACATAGATAAAAGATGAGCACATAGAGCAAAAAAAAACAATAGATTACTAGAACCATCTTTACTGTAAAGATACAGTTTCATAAGCAGCAGATCAGATTAGTCATTCTTCAGTTTCTATAGTTCCCATCAGAACCACCCCCGCCTCTCAAGTAGCGAGATCTGCCATCATATCCCTGATCTCTCCCTCCTCCACCACCATGACTACAACCTATGTCACTCCTCCCGCCTCCATAATCGCCACCTTCATATTCACTAACACCTCCACATCCCCCACCACCACTATGATAACCTCTGCCTCCGCCTTTGCCTCCAATGCGAGATCTAGATTGAGCCTAGTTGGCGGTGATGTTCCTAGAGTAAAGGTTCTTCTCATTCTTAGTGTTTAGGTTTAGTCTTAGGCTTATTAACTTTTATTGTTTATGTTTATTTTTTATTTATTTAGTTACTTTAGGTTTTGGTTTAGGGTTTAGGAATTAGTTTTTAAGGTTTAGGGTCTTGGGTTTAGTGGTTTAGGGTTTACGATTTTAGGGTTTATGGTTTAGAGTTAAGGTTTAGGGTTTAGGACTTAGGGTTTAAGCTTTAGTGTTTAGGGATTAGGGTTGGCTTAAGGTTTATGGTTTCTTTAGGGTTTAGGGTTTACGGATTAAGGTTTTAAGGTTAGTGTTTAGGGTTTAGGTTTAGGTTTAGGTTTATTTTAAGTTTAGGGTTTAGGTTTAGGGTTTATAGTTTAAGGTTTAGGGTTTAGTTTAGGTTTTATTTAGTTAGAGTTTATTTATTTAGGTTTAGGGTTTAGGTTTTTAGGGTTTATGATTTATGGTTCAGGGTTTAGGTTTTAGGTTTAGGGTTAATTTAGGGTTTAGGTTAATTTAGTGTTTAAGGTTTAGGGTTTAGGGTTTAACGTTTGGGTTTAGGGAATAGTGTTAGTTTAGGCTTTAGGTTTTAGGGTTTAAGGGTTATGGTTTAGGGTTTAGGGTTTAGGATTTAGGGTTTAAGGATTATGGTTTTTTAGTGTTTAGGGTTTACTGTTTAGGGTTTCAGGTTTAGGGTTATAGGTTTGGCATTTACAGTTTAGGGTTTAGTGTTTAGTTTTAGGTTTATGGTTTAGGTTTAATTTAGGTTTTAGGGCTTAGGATTTTAGGGTTTAGGGTCTGATTTAGGGTTTAGGTTTATTTTATTTATTTATTCTTAAATTATGTAGGTTTAATTTATTAGTTTATTCATTTAATTTTTCATTTATTTTAATTTATTTTATTATTTATTTTTATGTAGGTTTATTTTTATTTTTATTTAGTTTAGTTTATTTATTTTTGATTTATTTATTTTTTGTTTATTTATTTTAGGTTTATTTATTTTAGTTTATTTTTATTTTTATTTTATTTTTTAGTTTTAGGTTTCAATTTTTATTATATTTTTTTAGGTTTAGGTTCTAGGTTTTTATTATTGGTTTATTTTTAGGTTTTATTTTTTAGTTTAGGTTCAGGTTTATGTTAAGTTTATTTTTAGTTTATTTTATTTTATTTAGTTTAGGTTTAGGTTTAAGTTTAGTTTATTATAGGTTTAGGTTTATGTTTTATTTATTTTAGTTTAGGTTTATTTTATTTTGTTCATTTTATTTTTTTTTTTGGTTTTAGTTTTTTTTTTAGTTTAGGGTTTAGGTTTTAATTTTTATTTATTTTTAAGTTTATTTTTTAGGTTTATATTTTTATTTAGTTTTTATTTTATTTTATTTTAGGTTTATTTTATCTTTATTTTAGGTTTAGTTTTTATTTTATTTATTTTTAGGTTTATTTTATTTTTTTGTTTAGTTTAGGTTTTCATTTATTTTAGTTTAATTTAATTTTTTTATTTTTAGGTTTAGGTTTAGGTTTAGGTTTAGGTTTAGGATTTTATTTTATTTTATTTTATTATTTTATTTAGCCTTAGGTTTTCTTATTTATTTTATTTATAAGTTTTATTTAGTTTAGGTTTATGTTTTTAGGTTTTTAGGATTTGGGGTTTAGTGTTTAGGCTTTAGGGTTTAGGGTTAGTTTAGGGTTTAGGGTTTAGGGTTTAGGGTTTAGGTTTATAGTTTGTTTAGGTTTAAGGGTTAAGGGTTTTAGGTTTAGGGTTTTGGGTTCAAGTTTTTAGGGTTTATGGTTTAGTTTAGGGTTTAGGGTTTTTGGGTTTAGGGTTTTTTAGTTTATGATTTAGGGTTTAGTGTTTAGGATTTAGGGTTTATGGTTTAGTTAGTTTAGGCATTAGGTTTAGGTTAGTTTAGGGTTTAGGGTTTAGAGTTTAGGTTTTGGGGTTTAGGGATTAAGGTTTTATGGTTTTGGGTTTTAGGGTTTTTAGGGTATTTAGGGTTTAAGTTTTATGGTTTATGTTTTAATTTAGAGTTTAGGTTTAAGGTTTTTTAATAGAGAACAAATTCAAATTCAACATTTCTTATTTTTGAATTCATCAACCAAGTAGTAGACCAAGTTTTCTGAGATACAAGCGATGACATAGATAAAAAATGAGCACTCATTAAGCAAATCAAAAACCATAGATAAGTAGAACTGTCTCTTATTCCATAGCGACAAATCAGTTAGTTCTTCATTTTCTAGTTCCATCAGAACCACCCTTCTCAGTGGCGATCTACCATCATATCCATGATATCCTCGCCACCACCATGGGTAACCTCCATTGCTCCAGCCTCCATAACCACCACCTCCATATCCACCAGCTCCTAGATCCACAGATCCCCCACCTCGTTCTGTCTCCCACCCACCTCCATATCCACCATCATATCTACTACCTCCTCCAGTAGGTTAGGGTTTAGGGTTTAGGGTAGGGTTTATGGTTAAGGGTTTAGAGATTAGGCTTTAGTATTTAGGGTTTAGGGTTTAGGGTTTTTAGGGTTTAGGGTTTAGGCTTTAGGGTTTAGGTATAACTTAGGTTTTAGGGTTAGTTTAGGGTTTATAGTTTAGGGTTTTAGGGTTTAGGGTTTAGTGTTTAGGGTTTAGGTAGGGTTTAGGGTTTACGGTTTGGGTTTAGGGTTTAGGGTTTTAGGGTTTTGGGTTGTTTAAGGTTTAGGGTTTAGGGTTTAAGGTTTAGGGTTTTTATTTATTTATTTATTATTTTTTTCTAAATTAAGTAAATGAGTAGGCTTAAGTTTATTTAGCTTATTTTTTACTTATTTTACTTTAATTTATTTCTTATTTTTAGGTAGGTTCATTTTTTTATTTAGTTTAGTTTATTTATTTTAGGTTTATTTATTTTAATTTAGGTTTTTTATTTTAGTTTATTTTTAGGGTTTAGGTTTAGGTTTAAGTTTATCTTTGAGTTTAGTTTTATTTTTATTTTATTTTTTATGTTTAGGTTTTATTTTTTATTTTTAGGTTTAGGTTTAGTTTTTTGTTATAATTTTTAGGTTTAGGTTTAGGTTTTATTTTAGGTTTATTTTTAGGTTTTATATTTTTAGTTTAGGTGTAGGTTTATTTTTAGTTTAATTCACCTAATTTAGTTTACGTTTAGGTTTAAGTTTAATTTATTTTAAGTTTAGGTTTAGCATATTTATTTTTTAGTTTATTTTAGGTTTATTTTATTTTTTTAGGTTTAGGTCTTTTTTTAATTTAGGGTTTAGGTTTATTTTTTAGGTTTATGTGTTTATTCAGTTTTTATTTTATTTTGTTTTAGGTTTAATTAATGCTTATGTTAGGTTTAGTTTTTATTTTATTTTGTTTTTTAATTTATTTTTAGGTTTATTTTACTTTTTAGTTTAGTTTAGGATTTTATTTATTTTAGTTTAGTTTAGTTTTTATATTTTATTTTATTTTATATTATTTTTAGGTTTAAGTTTAATTTTAAGTTTATGTTTAGGTTTTTATTTTATTTACATTGACATTTTTTATTTATTTTATTTTTAGGTTTTATTTAATTTAGGTTTAAGTTTTTAGGTTTTTAGGGTTTAGGGTTTATTGTTTGTGGTTTTAGGTTTTAGGGTTTAGGGTTTAGGGTTTAAGGTTTAGGGTTTAGTGTTTAAGGTTTAGGGTTTTTAGGATTTATTTAGGGTTTAGGTTTAGGATTTAAGTTTTAGGGTTTATGGTTTAGGGTTTAGGGTTGGGTTTAGGGTATAGGGTTTAGGGTTTAAGGTTTAGGTATAGGGTTTAGTGTTTGGGCTTTAGGGTTTAGGTTTTAGGTTTAGGTTTAAGTTTAGGGTTTATTTAGGTTTAGGGTTTAAGTTAATTAGGGTTTGAGTTTAGGTTTAAGGTGTATTTATGGAGTTTAGTTTATAGTTTAGGGTTAAGTTTAAAGTTAGTTTAGGTTTGTTTTAGGGTTTAAGTTTAGTATTTGTTTAGGTTAGGTTAGTTTAGGGTTTAGGTTTCAATTTAAGATTTAGGGTTAGGTTTAGGCTTATTTAGGGTTTAGGGTGTTTAGTTTAGGGTTTAGATTTAGTGTTTATTTAGGGTTAGTGTTTTATTTATATTTTATTTAAATTAAGCTAGGTTTAGGTAGTTTATTTTATTTTTAGTTTATTTTATTTTTGATTTTTCTTTAGGTTTATTTTTATTATTATTTAGTTTAGTTTATTTATTTTAGGTTTATTTATTTTAGTTTACATTTTTTATTTTACTTTATTTTTTTGGTTTAGATTTATTTTTTAGTTTTGTTTTATTTTTATTTTTATTTTTAAGTTTATGTTTTCTTTTTTATTTTTAGGTTTAGGTTTAGGTTTTTAGGGTTTCGGGTTTAGGGTATAGGGTTTTAGTGTTTATTGTTTTATGGTTTTAGTGTTTAGGATTTTAGTGTTTACGGTATAGGTTTAGGGTTTAGGGTTTAGGGTTATAGCAAGGATCCTTCTATGGTTCATAGGGACGCCTCAATATTTAGCATCATTTCTATCCATCCAAATGAACCAAATAAGGGTAATGGCAATTAAAACTTTAGTATGACCTTTCACAATTTTATGGAAACAAACTTCAAGAAGTTGATATAACGAAAGAGAACCCTAAAAATAGTTAGTGTTAAATAAATCGTGACACCATATCCAAAGTTTGGAAGCAATATCACAATTGACAAAAACATGATTAACATTTTCAATATGAAAAAAACTATAGCACTTGGAAGGTAATTAAAATAATTTAAGCCAGAGGAAGGAATTTACAAGAATGAAGTTATTCAAAATCTTCCAACCTAAAATAGAATAAGAAATGGGAATGATATTGTTCCAAAGTTTAATGAAAACATTAGAGGGGTTTTGTTTATTTCTAATAAAATTACAAACCTCTTTAAGAATGAAATCACAATTGTAAGAGAGCTCGAAAAGAATTTGATCAAGTTTATTAGAAAAGATAGCGATGTTGCAAAACTTGTCAAAAATAGAAATAGGAATGTAGTTCTCATGTTTATTTTCATTCCAATTGTTATTAAGCAAATAAAATTTAAATTTGATAGCAACAATAGAGTGCATAGATAAAAGGGAGTGAATAGATGTATTGCCAAACGAAAGAAGATATTAACCACATATAAGAGCGTCACCCCAAGATATTAAAGATTCAACAACCCAATTAATAGAGCAAAGTAAATTCCAAATGGGAGAGTCACCAACTTTATAAGCATAGATAAGAGGGTGTTTACCTTGGGAATATTTTTCCATCATAAAATAAGCCCAAAGGCCATCATACTTTCTAAAATTCCACCATAGCATATGAGAGGTCATAGTGCACGAATAGGTTTGCAACCAAGACACACCCAAAGGACCACAACATTTATTCCGGGATGTCCAATGCATTCTTTTAAATTATTGGATCCCCAAAAAATTAAAACAAGCAATCAATTTTGATAAGACTAGAATTAGTGGGAATAATAATTTGAATCAAAGAAAAGGGCATAAAATTGATAGTGCTTTTAAGAATAGTGAGCAAAGGAGTAAATTTCCCAAACAAAAATTTTATTTAAAAGTTTTTGAATTAACTCATCAAAAAGATAAGATCATTTTGGACCATTAAATAGAGGAGCATGCAATTACTTAAGAGGTAAGTGTTGATGTTTAAAATTAGTGATATGCTAGATTTGATTGATTTTAGTATTAGAGATACATGAAGAAATAATAAAATAGCTTTGGTTATCATTGATAAAAAGATAACTTTCTCTACCAAATTTATTTAAAAAAATCTTGAGGTTCTTGATATGTTGAATAGAAGCATTGCAAAAAATAATTAAATAGTTTACAAAGATTAAGTGGTAAATCGGAAGACCACCAAGATTTATGTAGTACATAATAGGATAGTTTAAAAATAACTCATTGATGCTCCTAGATAAGTACTCAACAATAATAATAAATAAAGCAAGAGAATACCCCCTTCTTAAGAACATGGAAAGAAGTCCAAAGCTTCCCCATTAAACAAAATAAAAAACTAGACATTATTAATACAATTATTAATAAGAAAAGAAAATTTATCAAAAAGCACAAATAAATTCAAATTATGGAAAATTAAATCCTAAGAGATATTATCAAAAGCTTTGGTAACATATAATTTGAAAAGAATGTTTCCACCTCTAGTCTAAGCATTTAAGTCATGAATTAATTCTTGGGTGAGTAAAATGTTATCAGAAATAGATCTACCTTTAACAAAACCAATTTGGTTGAGGGAACTATCTTATGAAGTAAAGGACTAAGCTTGTTGGCAAGAATTTTGGAAATCAGCTTATTGAAGAAGGTGCAAAGACTAATAGGACTAAAATCACTCCAATAGTTCAGATTATCTTGCTTAGGTATGAGAACTAGAAGTGCTAAAAAATATCTAGGAAAAGAATTAACATTAAAAAGTCAACCACAGCCACAACCAAATCATTTTTAATAATAAACCAATAATTTTGAAAAAATTGTGTAGTGAAACCCCTCAGGACAGCAACATAATATGCTCATGCTATTAAGAACTTTAAAAATTTCATCTTCATTAGGCATAATAGTAAGAAAATCATTATCATCATTGGTAATAATAGAAGGAATCAAGTGTGATTTAGAAATTGGTTCATAAGATCAACTCTTATTAAGCATATTTCTAAAGTAATTAATAATTGAATCCTTAATATCATTATTCTCCATAATCCATTCTCCATTGCCATCTTTAATTTTTTGAATTTTATCTAAAGCTCTCTTTTTATTAACTAAAGCATGGAAATGCCTAGTATTCCTGTCACCATCCACAATATGTTTACTAGCACCTTTTGGACACCAATAAGTCTGTCTCTTCCATATTTTGAAAATTAACAAGTTTATCTTTTACCTCAATCAAGTCCTTAATCTTAGAAGGATCAACCATAATAGAGACCTCAAGATCACAAACCAATCTTTCCATATCTTTGATATGGGTTTTAAAAAAAATGCTTGTTCCACCAACCAAAATTTTTCTTAAGTATTTTAAGCTTAAACCAAAGTCTATTCATCCCCATAATCAAATTATTAGGATGTAAAAGAGCTTTCCAATTGTTGGCCACAACATTAAAAAAAATCAATATGCTAAATCGATATGTTCTGAAATCTAAAAGGAGAGAAATTTTCTAATCTATTAGAATTATCTTTAATAGAAACCAAAAGAAGGGCATGATTAGACAATGTACTGCTTAAATGATCGATAGAAGTAATATGTCATTGAGTAATCTAATGCGTATTAAAAAGAATTTGATCTAGCCTTTGTCAAAGTGTAGAGTTTTTTTAAGTATAATTAGAAGCTTTAAAACTTATATCAATCAAATTATAGTAAAGGATTATATTATAAAATTCTTCAATGGAATGAATCTTAGGAGAGAAACAACCACTTCATTCAGAAGTGAATAAAATAGTGTTGAAATGACAACCAACAAACCAAGGTTTATTGGAGGTAGCAAAATTCCTCAAATTATCCCAAAAGATTTCTTCATCTAAGCCCAAAACACAATAATCACCATAAGAGATTTGAGCATTGATAACTTGTTGAAAATCATCAAGAATAGAAACCACTACAAAGTTATTCCAAAGCACCCAATCTATTTCATTAGAGAAAAATTTTAATGAAATCAATCATTCTAGCGACATGGTTAATTTTATTAGCATGAACAAGAGGCTCTAGAAAAAATAAGTAAAGAAATATTATGTTATGACAAAGATTTCTAATACAGTTATGAATAGAGAGGGTATCAATCCCTCTAACATTCCTAACAATAAAATTAAACATAAAGAAATAAAAAGTGGTTAAGAAAAGGTTAATTAAGAGAGGAGAGGAAGGCCGTAGCCTATCTAGTGTTTCTTGGCAATTTGGGAGGGAGTTTTTTAACATTTTTTTTCTTTTTGTAGCATGATAAGTTTGGAAACCATTTTCTTTTCCCATATAATCATCATCCGAGGAGGATTTAGCAACATTAGTCATAGATTTAAGAGAAATCTCTTGATTAGAAATGAGTTCTCCTTCTACCAAGACATTAGAATTTATTAAAGCCAAATGAGCATCAGGAATAGCAAGAGAGGGAGAAGAAACATATTTATTTAGGCAAGTGTGAACACAAGCCCTTTCTTTTCATGATCCAAATTATTAGACAAAGCCAAATCTTATGAGAATTTAAATCATCCTAAATCTGGAAAATAGAATTGGTTTTCAACGATTATCATGAGGTATTAAAGCCATATTCTACATTGAATTTGAATGATGAATAACATTAATATCCTCATTTATATTCTCAGTCAAAGCTTCATTTTCATCAATTAAAGTTAGCAAGGATGTAGGGATTGAATCGGAGGAAATAGAATCGTCATCCAAAAGTTTAGAAAAATAATTATTGTTCACATTAAAACTTTTCAATTACCGAAGTAAGAGGTAAAATAGCCTTATTAGGAACATTCAAAAATTCCTTTTTTTGAAGTAGCTGTTTGATATTTTATAGGGATCAACCTAGGGTTAGGAATAGAAGTTTGCTTTATAGGGATTTCTTTTTTAGGTAAGGATGTAGAATGAAACTTTCAAAATTATCATGCTAGTGTATTTTACAGTGAGAACAAAAAATAGGGAAATTTTGAAAATTCAATTATTTATATATAACTATAATTTTCAAATCCCAACTAGATTTCTTTGGGGTGTTACTTGGTAATGTCTAATTAAATAAGGATTCTAGCCACTAAAGGATGAGATTTCATAGTCATTTCCTGATCAATTTGCAATTGCTGACAAAATAAAGCACCCATAGTAAAAAAGAATTGATAGTTAATGAAATGAATTCGCATATTGGGGAGAGAAATCCAAACTAGAATGACTTTGAATGATTTCAAAGCTGTCGAAGCAAGGTTAATTGATGCCATAGTAGGATCCATAGGGTCCTTTAGTTTTCTCCAAGGAATCATGGTAGGCAGCCTGCGTGTCACTATAATAAAGGCAATGAAATGGTTGTGGATTTAAAAAGGAATACAATGAGAATCATGGAAAAAAAATAAAGCGGAAAACTAAAATGAGAGGAAAGGAAATCTGAGAACGAGGATGAGGGCTTAAACATGTTTTCTTAGCTTTATGGGTTTCAATTTAGGGTTTAGGTTTAGTTTACTTTAGGGTTTAGGTTTAGTTTAGGTTTAGGTTTAGGTTTAGGTTTAGGATTTAGGTTTAGGTTTAGGGTTTATGTTTAGTTTTAATGTTTAGGTTTAAGTTTAAGTTTATGTTTAGGTTTAGTTAAGAATTTAGGAGTTTAAGTTTAGGAGTTTAGGTTTAGGTTTAAGTTTAGGTTTATTTATAAGTTTATAGTATAGTTTAGAGTTTAAGTTTAGAAACTTAGGTTTAGGATTTAGAGTTTAAGTTTAGAATTTAGATTTAGTTTAGGATTTAAGTTTAGGAGTTTAATTTAGGTTTAGGTTTAAGTTTAAGGTTTAGAGATTTAGGTTTATGTTTAAATTTAGTTTAAGTTTAAGTTTAGGTTTAGGATTTTAGTTTAGAATTATATTTAGGTTTTGTTTAGAGTATAAAATTTAGGTTTAAGTATAAGTTTAGGTTTATATTTAGTTTATTTATGTTTAGATTTAGATTTAAGTTCAAGTTTAAATTTAATTTAGGTTTAGGATTTAGTTTAAGTTTAAGTTTAAATTTAAACTTAGGATTTAAGTTTTAGAGTTTAAATTTAAGTTTAGGATCAAGTTTAAATTTAGTTTAAACTTATTTGATTTAAGTTTAGGAGTTTAGTTTAGATTTAGGTTTAAGTTTAAGTTTATTTTAGGTTTAGGTTAGTTTAGGTTTAAGTTTAGATTTAAGTTTAGGTTAGGTTTAAGTTTAGTTTAAAGTTTAAGTTAAGTTTAGGTTTAGGATTTTTATGTTTAGGTTTAAGTTTAGATTTAGTTTTAGTTTAAGTTTAACATTTAACTTTAGTGTTTAAGTTTAGGTTTAGTTTATATCTAAGTTTAGGTTTAAGTTTAAGTTTAAGTTTAGGTTTATTAGTAAGTTTAAGTTTAAGTTTAGGATTTATGATTGATTTATGATTAGGTTTAGGTTTTAAGGTTTAGATTTTAGTGTTTTTAGGTTTAGGTTTTAGTTTAGGTTTAGTAGAGTTATATATTTTATAGTTTATATTTTAAGGTTTGAGTTTAATTTAGAGGTTTTAAGTTTAAGGTTTAGGTTTGAGTTTAGGTTTTAAGTTTTAAGGTTTGATTTAAGTTTAGGTTTTAGTTTAGTTTATAGTTTGAGTTTAGGGTTTTAGGTTTAGGTTTAGGGTTTAAGTTTAAGTTTAGGTTTAGGTTTAGATTTAGGGTTTAAGGTTTAGGTTTCGGGTTTAGGGTTTTGGTTTTAGGTTTAGGGTTTAGGTTTTAGTTTAGGGTTTAGGGTTTAAGGATTTTATTAATAAAGAACAAATTTATATTCAACATTTCTTCTTTTTGATTTCACCAACCAAGTAGTGCACCAAGTTTTCTAAGACAGCGATGACATAGATAAAATGAGCAACATGAGCAAATCAAAACCCTAGATAACTAGAATTATCTCTTATAAAGATAGTTTCCATGTAGATCGGATGAATCTTTAGTTTCTCAGTTCCCATTAGAGCCACCGAGAAATGGGTTTCGTCATCATGTGTATCCATCCATGTGTGTGATTGTAACCTCTGTCCTCCATAACTCCTGTTGCTCCCACCACTCCATATCCAACAACACCTCCCACCACTATAACCACCACCACCACCTTCGCCCACCAATGACATATACTAAGCCTAGTTGACATGTTCCCCCCATCAAGGTTCACCCACTATTAGGGTTTAGGTTTAAGTTTAGGTTTTAAGGTTTAGGTATATTTTTTATTTATTTAGTTTCTTTAGTTTAGTTAGGGTTTAAGGCCAAGGCTTAGGGTTTGTGGGTTTGTGAGTTTAGGGTTTTGGGTGGGGCTTCAAGTCAGGGTTTTGTAGAGTGGCTTAGGGTTTGTGGCCCAGGTTTAGTGTTTATGCTTGGTCAGGGTTTAGTGGTTTAGTGCTCATCAGTTCAGTGGCTATGGTTTGTGGCCCAAAGGTGGGTCAGCCATGGGGTCAGCTAACGCCTAATTGGGGCTGTGCAGTTAGGATCAGGCTCAGGGCCCAGAGCCCAATGCCCAGCCTGTGGCTCAGGTGTCAGGGCCTAGTTTGGCCTGGGGGCCTGGTAGGGCTCAGGCCAGGTTGTGTGGCTCAGGATTTATGGTTAGGTCAGGGCCATGGGCCTGTGCCTAGTGGGGTCCGTGATCTTTATGGCCTAGTTTGGCCTGTGGCTCAGGTTTTGCGTCAGGTTTAGTTTAGGGTTTAGGGTTTGTGTTTAGGATTTAGGGTCAGTGGCTCAGTGGGCCTAGTTTAGGCCTTTGGGTTTGGTTAGAGTTTAGGTTGGTAGGGATTAGAGTTTTATGGTTTAAGGTTTTAGGGTTTTTAGGGTTTTTGGGGTTTTTAGGGTTTAAGTTTTTGGGTTTATATTTTAATTTAAGGTTTAGGGTTTAATATTTTTTTTAATAAAGAATAAATTCAGTTTCAACATTTCTTGTTTTTGAATTCATCAACCATGTAATAGACTAAGTTTTTTGAGATACAAGTGATGAAATAGATAAAAAATGAGCATGCATTAAGCAAATCAAAAACCATAGATAACTAGAACTGCCTCTTCGCCCATAAACAAAGAAATCGACGACCATTCTTCATTTTCTCTAGTTCCCATTAGAACCACCCTCACCTCTCGAGTAGCGAGATCTATCATCATATACACGATCTATCCCTCCACCACCACCATGGTTGTAACCTCCATCGCTCCACCCGCCTCCATAACCACCACCTCCATATCCACCAGCTCCTCTAGATCCATCAGTATCACTAGATCCCCCACCTCCAATTCCTGTCTCCCTAACCACTACCTCCATATCCACCATTTAGTTTTATTCGAGGTTCAAGGGTTTTAAAGTTTAGGTTTGTTTAGGTTTAGGGGTTGTAGATTAGCTTTAGGTTTAGGCTTGTGGCTTAGGTTTTAGGGGTTTGTAGTTTAGGGTTTAGGGATTGCTTTGGTTTTAGGGGTAGTTTAGGGTTTAAAGTTTAGGGTTTATTTAGTAGGTGGAGGGGTTTGGGGTGGTTTAGGGTTTGGGGTTATTTAAGGTTTAGGTTTAGTGGTTTTAAGGTTTGGGTGAGGGTTTGGGCTTTTTATTTATTTATTATGTTTTCTAAATCAAAATGAGTAGGGTATTTATTTAGCTTTATTTTTATTTATTTTAGTTTATTTTATTTATTTTTAGGTAGGTTCATTTTATTTTATTTAGTTTATTTATTTATTTGGTTTATTTATTTGAATTTAAGTTTTTTATTTTAGTTTATTTTTAAGGTTTAGGTTTAGGTTTATGTTTATTTTTATGTTTAGTTTTATTTTATTTTATTTGTTATGTTTAGGTTTTATTTTTTATTTTTAGGTTTAGGTTTTGTCTTTTATTATAATTTTTTTAGGTTTGTGGGTTTTTTTTGGTTTATATTTAGTTTAGTGTAGGTTTATTTTAGTTTAATTCATTTAATTTAGTTTAGGTTTAGGTTTAGGTTTAGTTTATTTTAAGTTTAGGTTTAGCCTTTATTTATTTTAGTTTCTTTTAGGTTTATTTTATTTTTTTAGGTTTAGGCCTTTTTTTAATTTAGGGTTTAGGTTTATTTTTTAGGTTTAGGTGTTTATTCAAATTTTATTTTATTTTGTTTTATGTTTAGTAAATTCTTATTTTATATTTAGTTTTAATTTTATTTTATTTTTTAATTTATTTTTAGGTTTATTTTAATTTTTAGTTTAGTTTAGGATTTTATTTTCGTTTTATTTTGGTTTATTTTTTATTTTTATTTTATTTTATATTATTTTTAGGTTTAAGTTTAATTTTAAGTTTAGAATCTGGTTTTAGTTTAGGTTTTATTTATTATTTGTATTATTTTATATTTATCAGCTCAGTTTGTTTTATAGGGCCCAGTGTTTTGGTCTTAGGGCCCAGGTTGGTGCCCAGTTATGAGGGTTTAGGGTTTTAGATCTACAGGGTCTGGGCCTAGGTTTAGGGCCCAGTGGTAGGTGGCCCAGGTATAGTGTGTGGCCCAGTTTAGGCCCATGGCTTCAGTGGCTCAGTGGTTTTATTTAGGGTCAAAGCCCATGATTAGAGTCAAGCCCAGGGCCTACAGGTAAAGGGCCTCAGTGTGGCCTTGTGGCCTGGGTGGGTAGTGGATGGTGGGGTAGGCTCAGTGGCTCAGCCTAGAGCCCAGTTTGTGGTTAGGGCCTGGGATCCGTGTAATAGGGCCTCTGTCAGGGCCAGGAGTAGGTTTAGAGGGATCAGCAGGATCCAGATTTAGGGCCTGGGTAGTAGGTGAGTTTGAGTGTGGGTGGGTAGAATTTAGATTTAAGGGTCAAGTTTATTTAATAATTATTTTAATTAAAAAGCAAACCCAGGTTTTGGTATATTTAGTTTATTTTATTTATTTTAGTTTATTTTACTTTTATCTTTAAGTTTATTTTATTATTATTTAATTTAGTTTAATTATTTTATTTATTTTAGTTTAGGTTTTATTTTAGTTTATATATTTAGATTTATTTTTAGTTTTGTTTTATTTTATTTTATTTTTAAGTTTAGGTTTTATTTTAGGTTTAGGTTTAGCTTTTTTTATTATATTTTTTTAGGTTTTAGGTTTTTATTTTATGTTTATCTTTAGGTTTTATATTTTTAGTTTAGGTGTAGGTTTATTTTTAGTTTAATTCTTTTAATCTAGTTTAGGTTTAGGTTTAGTTTATTTTAAGTTTAGGTCTAGCATTTATTTATTTTGATTTAGTTTAGGTGTATTTAATTTAATTTTATTTATTTTTTTTAGGTTTAGGTCTTTTTTTAATTTAGGGTTTAGGTTTATTTTTTAGGTTTAGGTGTTTATTCAATTTTTATTTTTTTATTTTAGGTTAAATTAATGCTTATTTTAGGTTTAATTTTTATTTAATTTTGTTTTTTAATTTATTTTTAGGTTTATTTTACTTTTTAGTTTAGTTTAAGATTTTATTTATTTTACTTTAATTTAGTTTTTATTTTTTATTTAATTTTATATTATTTTTAGGTTTAAGTTTAATTTTAAGTTTAGGTTTTGGTTTTAGTTTAGGTTTTATTTTATTTACAAGTTTTTATTTATTTTTTTTGTGGTTAGGTTTAGGTTTAAGTTTAAAGCTCAGGGATCAGTCATGGTTTTATTTCAGGTTTAGGGCTCAGGTTTAGGGGCAGGTATGGTATAGGAGGGTAGGGTTTAGCATTTATGGCTCAAGATCTTAGGGCCCATGAGAGTGGGCCCAGGTTTAGAGTAGTGGTCAGTGGTTTAGGGTTGTGTGGCAGTTTTTTGGATTTGGATTAGTTATTGGTTAGTGGCCTAGATTTGGCTTAGCACCAGTTAGCCTAGGGTTTAGGGTTAGGGTTTTAGGGCAGGGTTTAATATTTGTTTAGGTAGTTTAGGGTTGGTTTGGGGTTTAGGTTTTTAGGGTCATTTAGGGAGGTTTAGGGGTTTGGGTTTAGGTTAGGGCTTAGGGTTTAGGGTTTAGGGTTTACAATTTATGATTTAGGGTTTAGGGTTTTTATGGTATAGGGTTTAGGATTTAGTGTTTAGGATTTAGGCGGTTAGTGTTTTTTTATTTAATAATTATTTTTATTTAAATTAAGTAAACTCGTAGGTTTAGGTATATTTAGTTTATTTTTTATTTTTTTTAGGTTTAGGGTTATAGCAAGGATCCTTCTATGTTTCATAGGGATCCCTCAATATTTAGCATCATTTCAATCCATCCAAATGAACCAAATAAGGGTAATGGCAATTAAAACTTTAATATGAGCTTTCACAGTTTTATGGAAACAAACTTCAAGAAGTTGATATAATGAGAACTAAAAAAAATAGTTAGTGTTAAATAAATCATGACACCATATCCAAAGTTTGGAAGCAATATCACAATTGACAAAAACATGATTAACATTTTCAATATGAAAGCAACAATAGCACTTGGAAGGTAAATAAAATAATTTAAGCCACAGAAAGGAATTTACAAGAATGAAGTTATTCAAAATCCTCCAACCTAAAATAGAATAAGAAATGGGAATGATATTATTCCAAAGTTTAATGAAAACATTATAGGGGTTTTGTTTATTTCTAATAAAATTCCAAACCACTTTAAGAACGAAATCTTTTTTATTAAGAGAGCTTGAAAAGAATTTGATCAAATTTATTAGAAAAGATAGCGATCTTGCAAAACTTGTCAAAAATAGAAATAGGAATGTAGTTCTCATGTTTATTTTCATTCCAATTGTTATTAAGCCAAAAATATTTAACTTTGATAGCAGCAGTAGAGTTTATATATAAAAGAGAGTGAATATATATATTGCCAAAAGAAAGAAGATATTAAGCACATATAAGAGGGTCACCCCAAGATATTAAAGATTCAACAACCCATTTAATAGAGCAAAGTATTTTCCAAACCGGAGAGTCACCAACTTTACAAGCACAGATAAGAGGGTGTTTACCATGGGAATATTTTTCCATCATAAAATAAGCCCAAAGGCCATCATACTTTCTAAAATTCCACCAGAGCATATGAGAAAAGGCAGTCATAGCTGCACGAATAGGTTTGTATCCAAGACCACCTTCACCCAAAGGACCACAACATTTATTTCAGGATGTCCAATGCATTCTTTTAATAGAATTATTTCATCACCAAAAATATTTCTTAAGCAAGCAATCAATTTTGATAAGACTAGAACTAGTGGGAATAATAGTTTGAATCAAAGAAAAGGGCATAAAATTGATAGTGCTTTTAAGAATAGTGAGCCTGCCACCAAAGGACAGTAAATGCAATTCCCAAACAAAAATTTTATTTAAAAGTTTTTTAATTAACTCATCAAAAAAATGAGATCATTTTGGACCATTAAATAGAGGAGCACGCAATTACTTAAGAGGTAAGTGTTGATGTTTAAAATTAGTGATATGCCAGATTTGATTGATTTTAGTGTTAGAGATACTTGAAGAAATAATAAAATAGCTTTGGTTATCATTGATAAAAAGACCACTTTCTCTACCAAATTTATTTAAAAAAATCTTGAGATTCTTGATATGTTGAATAGAAGCATTGCAAAAAAAAGTAAATCTAAGACCACCAAGATTTATGTAGTACATATAGGATTGTTTAAAAATAACTCATTGATGCTCCTGATATGTACTCAACAATAATAATAAATAAAGCAAGAGATAGGCCCCTTGTCTTAAGAACAAGGAAAGAAGTCCAAAGCTTCCCCATTAAACAAAATAAAAAACTAGACATTATTAATACAATTATTAATAAGAAAAGAAAATTTATCAAAAAAACCCAAATAAATTCAAATTATGGAAAAAGAAATCCTAAGAGATATTATCAAAAGCTTTGGTAATATTTAATTTGAAAAGAATGTTTCCACCTTTAGTCTTAGCATCTAAGTCATGAATTAATTTTTGGGAGAGTAAAATATTATCAGAAATAGATCTACCTTTAACAAAACCAACTTGGTTGAGAGAGATATCTTATGAAGTAAAGGACTAAGCCTGTTGGCAAGAATTTTGGAAATTAGCTTATTGAAGAAGGTGCAAAGACTAATAGGTCTAAAATTACTCCAATAGTTTGGATTATCTTCCTTAGGTATGAGAACAATAGAAGTGCTAAAATATATCTAAGAAAAGAATTACATTAAAAAGTCAATCACAATCACAACAAATCATTTTTAATAATAAACCAACAATTTTGAAAAAATTATGCAGTGAAACCCTCCAGACCAGCAACATAATCTATGCTCATGCTATTAAGAACTTTAAAAATTTCATCTTCATTAGTATAATAAGATGCAAATCATTATCATCATTGGTAATACAGGAATCAAGTGCGATTTAGAAATTGGTTCAAAAAGAGCAACTCTTTTAAGCATATTTCTAAAGTAATTAATAACCAATCCTTAATATCATTATTCTCCATAATCCATTCTCACTCATCTTTAATTTTTTGAATATTATTTAAAGCTCTCTTTTTATTAACTAAAGCATGGAAATGCCTAGTATTCCTGTCACCATCCACAATATGTTTATTAGAAGCTTTTGGACAATAATAAGTCTATCTTTCCCATATTTTGAAAATTAACAAGTTTATCTTTTACCTCAGTCAAGTCCTTAATCTTAGAAGGATCAACCATAATAGAGACCTCAAGATCACAAACCATTCTTTCCATATCTTTGATATTAACAAAAAGGGTTTTAAAAAAATGCTTGTTCCACTGACCCAAATTTTGCTTAAGTATTTTAAGCTTAAACCAAAGTCTATTCATCTCCATAATCAAATTATTAGGATGTAAAAGAGCTTTCCAATTGTTGGCCACAACATTAAAAAAATCAATATGCTAAATCAATATGTTCTGAAATCTAAAAGGAGAGAAATTTTCTAATCTATTAGAATTATCTTTAATAGAAACCAAAAGAGGAGCATGATTAGACAATGTTTTTTTTAAATGATCGATAGAAGTAATATGTCATTGAGTAATCTAATGAGTATTAAAAAGAATCCGATGTAGCCTTTGTCAAAGTCTATTATTTTTTTTAAGTATAATTAGAAGCTTTAAAACCAATATCAATCAATTATAGTCAAGGATTATATTATAAAATACTTCCATGGAACAAATCTTAGGAGAGCAACAACCACTTCATTCAGAAGTGAATAAAATAGTGTTAAAATGACAACCAACAAACCAAGGTTTATTGACAGAGGTAGCAAAATTCCTCAAATTATCCCAAAAAATATTTCTTCCAGATCTAAGCCCAAATCACAATAATCACCATAAGATATTTGAGCATTGATAACTTGTTGAAAATCATCAAGAATAGAAACCACTACAAAGTTATTCCAAAAGCACCCAATCTATTTCTGACATTAGAGAAAAATTTATTGAAATCAATCATTCTAGCGACATGGTTAATTTTGTTAGTTTGAACAAGAGGCTCTAGAAAAAATTAGTAAAGAAATATTATGTTTATGATAATGATTTAGAATATAGTTATGAATAGAGAGGGTACCAATCCCTCTAACATTCCAAATAATAAAATTAAACATAAAGAAATAAAAATGGGTTCAGAAAAGGTTAATTAAGAGAGGAGAGGAAGCCCGTAGCTGATCTAGTGTTTCTTGGCAATTTGGGAGGGAAGTTTTTAACATTTTTTTTTCTTTTTTTAGCATGATAAGTTTGGAAACCATTTTCTTTTCCCATATAATCATCATTCGAGGAGTATTTAGCAACATTAGTCACAGATTTAGGAGAAATCTCTTGATTAGAAATGAGTTCTCCTTCTACCAAGACATTAGAATTTATTAAAGCCAAATGAGCATCAGGAATAGCAAGAGAGGGAGCAGAAACATATTTATTTAGAGGCAAGTGTGAACACTAAGCCCTTTCTTTTCATGTTCCAAATTATTAGACAAAGCCAAATCTTTATGAGAATTTAAATTATCCTAAATCTGGAAAATAAAATTGGTTTTTTCAACTTGATTATCATGAGGTATTAAGGCCATATTTTGCATTGAATTGGAATGATGCATAACATTAATATCCTCATTTATATTCTCAATCAAAGCTTCATTTTCATCAATTAAAGCCAGCAAGGATGTAGGGATTGAATTGGAGGAAATAGAATCGTCATCCAAAAGTTTAGAAAAACTATTATTGTTCCCATTAGAATCTTCAATTGTAAGAAGTAAGAGGTAAAATAGCCTTATTAGGAACATTCATAAATTCCTTTTTTTTGAAGTAGCTTTTTGATATTTAATAGGGATCAGCCTAGGGTTAGGAATAGAAGTTTGCTTAATAGGGATTTATTTTTTAGGTAAGGGTGTACAATGAAACATTCAGAATTATCATGCTTGTGTATTTTACACTGAGAACAAAAAATAGGGAAATTTTCAAATTCAATTCTTTATATATAACTCTAATTTTCTAATCCCAACCAGATTTCTTTGGGGTGTTTCTTGGTAATGTCTAATTAAATAAGGATTCTAGCCATTGAAGGATGAGATTTCATAGTCATTTCCTGATCAATTTGCAATTACTGATAAAATAAAGCACCCATAGTAAAAAAGAATTGATGGTTAGTGAAATTAAGTTCCATATTGGGAGAGAAATCCAAACTGGAATGACTTTGAATGATTTCAAAGATGTCAAAGCAAGGATAATTGATGCCCTAGTAGGATCCATAGGGTCTTTCAATTTTCTCCAAGGAATCATCGGGGTAGAAGCCAAGCTGCAACGTCATTAAAATGAAGACACGAAATAGGCTAGTGGTCGTCGATTCAAGAAGGAATACAATGAGAATCATGCAAAATAATAAACAAGTTGTAGCTAGAAAGCTAAAAATGAGAGAGGGAAAACCCACGAGGACGAGGGCTCAGCAATAGTCTTTCTCATGGGTCCAGTTAGGTTTAGTTTACTAGGGTCAGTTAGCTCAGTAGCCCAGGTGGGCCCAGGTTTAGCCCAGGGCCTAGGGCCCAGGGCTCATTTCCAGCCTGGCTATAGGCCTTGATGAGCAGGCCCAGCCTGGGTGGCTCAGTGGCTCAGCCCAGGGCTCAGCCCAGGGCTCAAAGCCCAGGTTTAGATCAGCCATGCTCAGGCCTGGCTCAGGATCAGAGCCCAGAGCCCAGGCCTAGGGCCCAGGCCTAGGGTCAGCCCAGGGCCTAGGGCTCAGCTCAGGGCCCAGGCTCAGCCCAGCCCAGGGCCTGGGGCCTGGGCTGGCCCAGGCTCAGGGCCCAGGGCCTTCTCAGAGTCCTGGCCCAGGGCCCAGGTCCCCGGGCTCAGCTCAGGATCATGCCTAGGCCTGCCAGGGCAGCTCAGCCAGCAGGGCCCAGGCCTGCTGCTCAGGGCCTCACTCCAGGGCTCAGCCTAGCCTGTGGGCTCAGGTCCTGGCCCAGGCCTAACTCAGGCCTGGGGCCATCTGGCTGGCCTGGCCCAGCTCAGGTCAGCCCAGGGCCTAAACAGCTCAGGGCTCAGGCCCAGGTCCGCTCAGCCTAGGGCCCAAGCCTTAGCCTGCACTCAGGCCTAGCCTAGCAACTGGCTCAGGGCCCAGGCTCAGCCTCCAGCCCCAAGCTCAGGGCTCATGCTCACACTCAGGCCTAGGCCCATACAGGCCTAGGGCCTGGGGCCCAGGGCCTAGGCCTAGGGCTCATGCAGCCATTTGCTCAGCCCAGGCTCTCCAGGCCTAGCCCAGGCCTAGGCCTCAGCCCATGTCCAGGCCTAGGGCCTAGGGCCCAGGCCTGGTCAGCCTGGCTCAGTGCAGTCCAGGGCCTGCCTGCTTCACCAGGCTCATGATAGTCAGGCCTGGCTGGCCCAGTGCCTTTGGGCTCAGGGCCTAGGGTCAGGCCTAGGGCTAGGCCCAGGGTTATATATTTAGCTCATTTGTTTATGATTTGGGTCTGTGGGTTTTCAGTTTGTGGTCTGGGGTTTGTGGGTCAGGTCAAGGTTTAGGTTTAGTTGGGTTTTGGGTGGTTTATGGTTTAGGGTTTAGGGTTTAGGTTTAGTTTTGGCTAGGTTTAGGGTTTGGGTTTTTTAGGGTTTATGGTTTTAAGGTTTATTCAGGGTTTAGGTTTTAGGTTTAGGTTTAGTTTAGTTGGGTTTAGGTTTAAGTATTTTAATAAAGAATAACTTTATATTCAACATTTCTTCTTTTGATTTCAATCAAGTAGTGCACCAAGTTTTCTAGACACGTTTATGACATAGATAAAAAATGAGCACACATAGAGCAAATCCCAAACCCTAGATAACTATAACTAGCTCTACTGTAAAGATAGTTCCATAAGCAATAGATTGGATCGACAGATCTTTAGTTTCTCCTATTCCCATTAGAGCCACCATCCCTCGAGCAACTGGATCTATCATCATGTCCCCAATTTGTCCATCCGTGACCACCACAATTGTAACCTCTGTCGCTCCTCTAGTCTCTGTAATAACCACTACTCCCAGCACGACCTTTATATCCAACAACACCTCCAGATCCCCAACCACCACTACGATAACAACCACCTCCACCTTCTCTTCCATCGCGGCATCTATACTAAGCCTAGTTGAAACTGATGTTCTTGTCATCAAGGTTCAACCCATTATTAGGGTTTAAGTTTAAGTTTAGGTTTTAGGATTTAGGTTTATTTTTTTATTTATTTAGTTTCATTAGTTAGTTTGGGTTTAAGGCTTTGAGTTTAGGTTTAGAGTGGCTTGTGGTTTGTTTTGGGTTTAGGGTTTTAGGTAGGCTAGGGTTAGGGCTTGGGAACTTTGTGGTTTGTGGTTTATTTAGGCTTGGGGTTTGTGGTTTAGGTTTGGGTTTGTTTAGTTTGGGGTCAGTTTTTTTATGGTAGGGTTTAGGGATAGGTTAGCCTAGGGTTTGTTAGGGTTTGTGGCCAGGGCCTGGGGTAGCTCAGATCTGGCTAGGGTTTAGAGCTCTAGAGGTTGTGGTTAGTAGGTTTTATTTTATTTATTTATTATTTTTTTAAATTAAATAAACTGTGTTCAAGTTTATTTAGATTATTTTTATTTATTTTAATTATTTTTTTCTTTATTTCAATTCATTTTATTTAGTTTAGATTATTTATTTTAGATTTATTTATTTAATTTTAGGTTTTATTTAGTTTATTTTTAGATTAGTTCAACATTGGTTTATTTTTTTAGTTTAGTTTTATTTTTATTTTATTTTAGGTTTAAGTTTTATTTTATTTTAGGTTTATGCTTAGGTTTTATTTTATTTTTAAGTTTAGGTTTTAGTTTTATATTTTAGGTTTATTTTAAGTTTTATTTTTACTTTAGTTTTATTTTATTTTATTTTATTTTATTTAGTTTATTTTTTATGTAGTTTATTTTAGGTTTATATTATTTATTTTATTTTAGTTTAAGTTTAGGTTTTATTTTATTATTATGTTTTAGGGTTTAAGTTTATTTTAATTAGGTTTATTTTCAAGTTTAGGTGTTTATTTTAGTTTTATTTTATTTTATAGTTTATTATTTTTTTATAGGTATAATTTATTTTATTTAAGTTTTTATTTTTAGTTTAGTTTAGGTTTTATTTATTTTATTTTAGTTATGTTTTATTTTATTTTTTTTAGGTTTAGTTTAAGTTTTATTTTATTTAAGTTCTTTATTTATTTTATTTAGTTTTATTTAGTCTTAGGTTTAGTTTTAGGTTTGGGTGGTAGGTAGTGGTTTAGGGCTTAGTGAGTAGGGTTTAAGGTTTATAGTAGGTTTTGTGGTGTGGTAGGGTTTAGGGGTTTAGGGTTTACGATTTAGGTTTTAGGTTTAGGGTTCAAGTTTTAGTTTAGGGTTTAAGGTTTTTGGTTTTTTTTTATAAAAGAGAACAAATTCAGATTCAATATTTCTTCTTTTTCATTTCATCAATCAAGTAACACGAAAAGTTTTCTAAGACACAAGAGATAACATAGATAAACAATGAGCATACATAGAGCAAATCAAAATCCATAGATAACTAGAATCGTTTCTACTATAAAGACATAGTTTGATAAGCAACAAATTGGATTGGTCATTCTTCAATTTCTCCAGTTCCCATCAGAACCACCTTGGCCTCTCGATTAATGGGATCCATCATCATATCCCCGATCTCTCACTCTGCCACCACTACGGCTGTAACCTCCATCGCTCCTCCTGCCTCCATAACCATCACTACTCTGACCACCACCTCCATATTGACCACCAGGTCTAGATCCACCACCACCACTGTGATAACTGCCGACTATGCCTTCGCCTCCACCGCCAGATCTAGACTGAGCCTAATTTATGATGATTCTCCTACCATCAAGGTTCTGAGCATTCTTAAGGTTTAGGTTTAGGTTTATTTGTTTTTAGGGTTTAGGTTTCTTTTTTAACTTATTTCATTACTTTAAGTTTTTTAGGATTTGGTGTGGTTTAGGGGTAGTGTAGGTGTGGTTTAAAGTTTGGATGCTTGGTTGGTGGGGTTATGGTGGTTGGGTAGGTTTAGGATTTTAGGGTAGAGTGGGGTTTAGGGTTTATGATTTAGGTTTAGGAGTTTAGGTATGGTGGCTAGGGTATGCACAAAGTTTGTGGCTGTCCAGTTTAGGGCCTGGGTGTGGTAGGGAGGTGGGCTCCTGATGGTCCTGGGGTAGGGTCCCAGGGCTAGGTCAGCCTGGCTAGCCTGTGGTTTATGATTTTTGGCTCAGTGCCCATTTTAGGCTCAGGGCACAAAGCCTGGGCCTGTTTAGAGCTCAGTCCCAGAGCCTGTTGCCTAGGGTCAGGTCAGCAGGCCTAGGGTCAGGGCTCAACATCACAGGCCTAGCGCTCAGAGCCCAGGGCCTAGCCTAGACTCAGTGGCCCAGTCACCATTTTAGCCCATACTAGGGTAGGGTTTAAAAAAAACGTTACAAACCCAGGTAGGTTTATTTAGTTTTAGTTTATTTGTATTTATTTTAGTTTATTTTATTTTATTTAGTTAGTTTATTTTATTAATTAGTTATTTATTTTAGTTTATTTTCTTAGTTTAGGTTTATTTTTATTTATTAATTAGGTTTAGGTTTTATCTTTAAGTTTATTTTAAGTTATTTTAGCTCATTATTTAATTATTTATTTTGTTTTATTTAGTTTAGCACAAGCTAGTTTAAGTTTTAATTATTTTGGTTTATTTATCTTAGTAGTTTAAGTTTACTTTATTAGTTTTAGGTTTAGGTTTATTTTATTTTTTATTATTTACTTTCAAAAGCCTAGGGTTTATGTGTTATTTTATTTTATTTTTAGGTTTTATTTTAGATTTAATTTTTTAGGTTTTATTTAATTTTATTTTATTTGATCTAGGTTTATTTTATTTTATTTTAGGTTTAGTTTTTATATTTTAGGTTTTTAATTTTAAGTTTATTTTATTTTCTTTGTTTTAGGTTTTATTTATTTAATTATTAGTTTTTTTTCTTTTTAAGTAGTTTAGGTTCATTTAAGTTTTAGGTTTTATTAGGTTTAGTTTTATCTTTATTTTTATTTATTGTGGATTTTTAGTTTTGTGGCCTATGGCTCTGGGGCTTTAGGGTTTAGTGGCTCAGGGTTTAGGTTAGTTTTAGGTTTTAGGTTTTTAGGTTTTTTTAGCTCATGGCTCAGGTTTAGCCTAGGTTAGGGTTTGGTCCGTGCCTTAGGTCTTTATTTTAGTTCAGTTGTTTAGAGTCATTTGGGGGTTTTTTTTTTTTATTTTATTTTAAAATTAAGTAGATTGGTGTGTTTAGGTTTATTTAGTTTACTTTTATTTATTTTAGTTTATTTCATTTTTATTTTCTTAGATTTATTTTTAATTTTATTTAATTTGTTTATTTATTTAGTTTAGATTTTTTATTTTATTTATTTTTTAGGTTTAAGTTTTGGTTTTGATTTATTTTTTTAGTTTGGTTTTATTTTTATTTTATTTTTTAGGTTTAGGTTTTATGTTTTATTTTTAGTTTTAGGTTTAGGTTATTATTTAATTTTTTTTATGATTAGGTTTTAGTTTTTGATTTTTGGTTTATTTTTAGGTTTTATTTTTTAGTTTAGGGTTTAAGGTTTTTTAAAAACAAATTAAGTAAATTTGTAGGTTTAGGTTTATTTAATTTAAATAGTATATTTATTATGTAGTTTAGATTATTTTATTTTTTATTTAGGTTTTTTTCATTTTATGATTTTACGCTAGTTTAGGTTTACTGGTTTTTTTTTTCTTATTTTATTTTTATTTTATTTTTTAACTTTATGTTTTATTTTTTATTATTATGTTTAGGTTCGGTTTTATTTTATTTTTTTAGGTTGAGGTTCTAGGTTTTATTTTAGGTTTTATTTTTTACTTTAGGTTTAGTTTATTTTATTTTAGGTTATTTTATTTTGTTTAGGTTTAGGTTTAGTTTATTTTTAGTTTATTTTTTATTTATTTTAGTTTTGTTTATTTTAATTATATTTAAGTTTATTTTATTTTTATTATAGGTATATGTTTTTTTATTTAGGGCTTACATTTTATTTTTTTAGTTTATTTTTAGATTGCTATTTATTTAGTTTTATTTTATGTTTATTTTATTTTATTTTAGGTATATTTATAATTTTATTTAGTTTTTTATTTTTAGTTTAGTTTAGGTTTTATTTAGTTTATTTTAGTTAAGTTTTAATTTTATTTTATTTTATTTTAGTTTCATTTTAATTTAGGGTTTAATTTATTTTATTTTATTTTATTTTATTCTTTATTTTTAGGTTTTCTTTTTATTTATTTTATTTTTTTCTTTTTAATTAGATTAGTTATAGGTTTTTAGCTTTTTAGGGTTTAGGGATTAGGGTTTAAGGTTAGTTTAAGGTTTAGGCTTTAGGGTTTCAGGTTTAGGGTTTAGGGTTTTAGGGTATAGGGTTTACCGTTTGTGGTTTTTAGGGTTTAGAGTTTAAGTTTTAGGTTTAAAGTTTAGTTTTAGTTTAGGGTTTAAGGTTTTCGATCTTTTTTAAAAGATAATAAATTCAAATTCAACATTTCTTCTTTTTGATTTCATCAACCTGGTCACACACCATGTTTTTTAAGACATAAGCGATGACATAGATAAAACATGAGCATGAATAGCAAATTAAAAACCCTAGATAACTAGAACAATCTCTACTATAAAGAAGAGTTTAATAAGCAGTAGATCGGATCACCCATTCTTTAGTCTCTCTAATTCCCATCAGAACCACCTTGGCCTCTCGATTAATAGGATCCACCATCATATCCCCGATCTCTCCCTCTACCACCACCATGGTAACCTCCTTCTCCTCCTCCACCACCCTTTGCTTTAACCACCACCTCCATATCCACCGGTTCCAGATCCCCCACCACCACTATGATAGCTTTTGTGCCTTGCCTCCACCCATCTAGCACGGTTGGCCGGTGATGTTCTAGTCAAGGTTATTCCCATTTTTAGGGTTTAAGTTTAAGTTTAGGTTTATTAGGTTTAAAGGTTTAAGTTTCTTTTTTTACTTTAGGTTTAGGTTTATGGTTTAGGGTTTAGGGTTTACATTGTAGGGTTAAGGTTTAGGGTTTAAAGTTTTAAGGTTTATTCTTTTAGGGTTTAATGTGTAGGGTTAGGGTTTAGGGTTTAGTCTTTAGGTTTTATGGTTTAGTGTTTTAGGGTCTAGGGTTTAGAGTTTTACGGATTAGGGTTTAGGGTTTGAGTTTAAGGTTTAGTTTAAAGTTTAAGGTTTAAGTTTAGGATTAGTGTAGGTTTAAGTTTGGGTTTAGTGTTTAGGTTTTAAGTTTAGGGTTTTAGGTTTAGAGTTTAGGGTTTAGGGTTTGATAGTTTAGGGTTTAAGTTTTAGGTTTAGGAGTTTAGGTTTAGTTTTGATTTTGGGTTAAAGTTTAAGTTTAAATTTTAAGTTTAGTTTAGGTTTAGTTGTTTAGTTTAAGTAGTTTAGTGTTTAGGTTTAGGTTTAAAGTTTAGGAGTTTAGGTTTTTATAGTTTAGGTTTTAGGTTTTAGATTTAAGTTTTAGAGTTTATAGTTTTAGTTTAGGTTTTAGTTAGTTTAATGTTTAGGTTTAGGATTTTATGTTTATGGATTTTTAGGGTTTAGAGTTTAGGGTTTTAGCATTTAGGGTTTAAGGTTTATGATTTTTAGTGTTTAGGGTTTAGGGTTTATGGATTAGGGTTTAGGGTTTAGGGTTTATGGTTTAGGGTTTAGGGTTTAGGGTTTTAGGTTTATTGTTTAAGATTTAGGGTTTAGCATTGCAGGTTTAGGGTTTAGGGTTTAGAGTTTCGGGTTTAGGGTTTGGGATTTATGGTTTAGGGCTTTTATGGTTTAGGGTATGGTTTTAAAACATAATTCTATTTAAGTTTATTTAGTTTATTTTCTATATATTTTAGTTTATTTTTACTTTTTTATTTAGGTTTTATTTTATTTTTATTTAGTTTAGTTTTTTATATTAGGTTTATTTATTTTAGTCTAGGGTTTTTTTATTTTAGTTTATTATTTAGGTTTAGGTTTGGTTTAGGTTTATTTTTTAGTTTTATTTTATTTTTATTTTATTTTTTAGGTTTAAGTTTTATTTTTTATTTTTAGGTTTAGGTTTAGGTTTTTAATTTATTTTTTAGGTTTAAGTTTTAAGTTATTATTTTAGGTTTATTTTTAAGTTTTAATTTCTAGCTTAGGCTAGGTTTATTTTTAATTTAGTTTATTTTATTTAGTTTTGGTTTAGGTTTAGATTTAGTTTATTTTAGGTTTAGGTTTAGGTTTTATTTATTTTAGTTTACTATATTTTAGTTTAGGTTTAAGTTTATTTTATTTTGTTTATTTTATTTTTATTTTAGGTGTAGTTTTTTTTTAGTTGAGGGTTTGTGTGTTATCTTTTATTTATTTTTAGGTTTTATTTTTAGGTTTATTTTTTGGGTTAAGGTTTTTATTTATTTTTTATTTTATTTTATCTTAGGTTTATTTTAGTTTTATTTAAGGTTTAGTTTTGATTTTATTTAGGTTTTTCATTTTTATGTTTATTTTAATTTTTTTAGTATTTGTTTTTGTTTATTTTATTTTAATTTAGTTTTTTTTTCAATTTTATTTTATTTTTTTGGTTTAGGACTAGGTTTAAGTTTAGGTTTAGGTTTTACTTTAGGTTTTTAGTTTATTTTATTTTACTTTTTTAGTTTAGGTTTAGGTTTTAGGGTTTAAGGTATAATGATTTTGGGTTTTATGGTTTAGGGTTTAGGGTTTAGGGTTTAGTGTTTAAGGTTTAGGGTTTAGGTTTTGGGTTTTGGGTGTAGGTTTTAGTCTAGGATTTAGGTTTTAGGGTTTAAGGTTTAAGCTTAAGGTTTGTTTTAACAAAATTTAGGGTTTAGGGTTTAGGTTTTAGGGTTTAGGGTTTAGGGTTTAGCACTTAGAGTTTAGGGTTGAGGGTTTTAGGGTTTGAAGTTTAGGGTTTTTTTATTATTTTTATTTTTTATTTTTTTTAAATTAAGTAAACTTGTAGGTTTAAGTTTGTATAGTTTATTTCATTTTTTTAATTTTATTTAGATTTATTTTTATTTTTATTTTTATTTTATTTAGTTTAGTTTATTTATTTTAATTTAGGTTTCTTTATTTTAGTTTATTTTTTCAGATTAGGTTTAGGTTTATATTTATTTTTCAGTTTAGTTTTATTTTATTTTCTTGTAGGTTTAAGTTTTATGTTATATTTTTAGGTTTAGGTTTAGGTTTTTTTTTTAGGATTAGGTTTTAGGTTTTTATTTTAGGTTTATTTTTAGGTTTTATTTTGTAGTTTAGGGTTTAGGGTTTTTTTAATGAAAATTAATTAAACTGATAGGTTTAGGTTATTTAGGTTATTTATAATATATTTTCATTTCTTTTATTTTTTATTTTTATTCAAGTTTATTTTTAATATAAATTAATTTAATTTATTTATATTAGGTTTATTTATTTTAGTTTAGATTTTTTTATTTTGGTTTATTTTTTTAATTTTATTTTTATTTTATTTTTTAGGATAGGTTTTAATTTTTATTATTAGGTTTAGGTTTAGGTTTTATTTTATTTTTTTAGGTTTAGCTTTAAGTTTTTTTATTTTAGGTTTATTTTTAGGTTTTTTTTAGTTTAGGCTTTAGGTTTATTGTTAGTTTATTTTATTTTATTTAATTTATGTTTAGGTTTAAGTTTTGGTTTTATTTATTTTATTTTAGGCTTAGGTTTATTTTATTTTATTTATTTATTTTAGGATTAAGTTTACTTATATTAGGTTTAGGTGTTATTTTTTATTTATTTTTAGGTTTTATTGTTAGGTTTTTTTTAGGTTTAGGTTTTTATTTAGTTTTTATTTTATTTTATCTTTCGCTTATTTTATTTTTATTTTAGTTTCATTTTAATTTTATTTAGGTTTTTTATTTTTAGGTATATTTTATTTTTCTATTTAGTTTAGGTTTCTATTTATTTTATTTTAGTTTAGTTTTTATTTTCTATTTTAATTTATTTTTAGGTTTAGGTTTAGGTTTAGTTTTAGGTTTTGGTTTAGGTTTAGGTTTCAGTTTAGGTTTTTCTTTTATTTTCATTTATTTTATTTATTTAGTTTTAGGTTTTAGGGCTTTGGGTTTAGGATTTAGGGTTTAGTGTTTAGGGTTTAGCATTTTTATGGTTTAGGGTTTAGGGTTTAGATTTTATGTTTTGTGTTTATGTTTTAGTTTAGGGTTTAAGGTTTAGAGTTTATGGTTTTTTTCATAGAGTTTAGGGTTTAGGGTTTAGGGTTTAGGATTTAGGGTTTTAGGGCTTAGGATTTTGGGTTTAGGGATTAGGGTTTTAGGGTTAAGGGTTAAGGGTTAAGGGTTTAGGGTTAAGGTTTTTTTTATTATAATTTATTATTTTATTATTTTATTTTTAAAAAAAATTAAGTAAGCTAGTAGGTATAGGTTTATTTAGTTTATTTTTATTTATTATAGTTAATTTTATTTTTTATTTTTATTTAGTATTTTTATTTTTATTTAGTTTAGTTTATTAATTTTACTTTAGGTTTTTTATCTTAGTTTATTTTTTTTGGTTTTCATTTAGCTTTATGTTTATTTTTCATTTAGTATTATTTTTATTTTATTTTTTAGGTTTAGGTTTTATTTTTTATTTTTAGATTTAGGTTTATGTTTTTATTTTATTTTCTATGTTCAGGTTTTAGGTTTTTATTTTAGGTTTATTTATAGGATTTATTTTTTAGTTTATGATTTAGGATCTTTTTTAAAAAAATGTATTTTATTTTAATTTTGATTTTGCATTTTATTTAGGTTTATTTTATTTTATTTGTTTAGTTTATTTACATTAGGTTTATTTATTTAGTTTAGGTTTTAATTTTAGTTTATTTTTTTAGGTTTAGGTTTAATTTTAGGTTTATTTTTTAGTTTAGTTTTATTTTTAATTTTATTTTTTAGGTTTAGGATTTATTTTTTATTATTTGGTTTAAGTTTAGGATTTTATTTTATTTTTTTAAGTTTAGGTTTTATGATGTCATTTTATGTTTTTAGGTTATATTTTTTAGTTTAGGCTTAGGTTTATTTTCATTCATTTTATTTTATTTCGTTTAGGTTTAGGTATTGGTTTAATTTATTTTAGTTTCATTTTAGGTTAATCTTATTTTGTTGATTTTATTTTTATTTTAGGTTTAGTTTTTTTTTTAGTTTAGGGTTTAGGTGTTATTTTTTATTTATTTGTAAGTTTTATTTTTTAGGTTTAGGTTTTTATTTAATTTTTATTTTATTTTATCTTAGGTTTATTTTATTTTTATTTTAGGTTTAATTTTTTTTATTTAGGTTTTTGCTAGGTTTATTATATTTTTTTGGTTTAGTTTAGGTTTTTATTTCTTTTATTTTAGTTTAGTTTTTATTTTCTATTTTATTTTATTTTTAGGTTTAGGTTTAGGTTTCGTTTAGGATTTTTTATTATTTTATTTTATTTTGTTATTTAGGTTTAGGTTTTAAGGTTTAGGGTTTAAGGTTTAGGGTTTAAGTTTTTTTTTAGAGTTTAGGGTTTAGTGTTTAGGGTTTAGGGTTTTAGGGTTTAGGGTTTAGGTTTTAGGGTTTAGGGTTGTAGGTTTAAGGTTGCAGGTTTAGGGTTTAGGCTTTAGGGTTTAGGGTTAGGTTTTTTTATTTATATATTTTATTTTCTTTAAGTTAAGTAAAATGGTAGGGTTTAGGTTTATTTAGTTTTTTAAATTTATTTTAGTTTATTTTATTTTTTTTATTTAGTTTTATTTTTATTTTTATTTATTTTAATTTATTTATATTAGTTTAGGTTTTTTATTTTAGTTTTATATTTAGGTTTAGTTTTAGGTTTAAGTTTATGTTTATTTTTTAGTTTTATTTTTTTTTACTTTATTTTTTAGGTTTAGGTTTTATTTTTTATTTTTAGGTTTAGGTTTAAGTTTTTTTTAGGTTTGGTTTTGATTTTAGATTTATTTTTAGGTTTTAATTTTTAGTTTAGGTTTAGGTTTATTTTTTATATTATTTTATTTATTTTAGGTTTAGGTTTAAGTTTTATTTATTTTTAGGTTTAGTTTAGGTTTAGATTTTATTTTATTTAGGTTTTTTTAATTTTTAATTTAGTTTAGGTTTTTATTTATTTTATTTTAGTTTAGTTTTTATTTTTTTTATTTTATGTTCATTTTAGGTTTAGGTTTAGGTTTAGGTTTAAGGTTTAGTTTATCTTTTTATTTATTTTTTATATTTTTATTTTATTTTGGTTTAGGTTTTTTTTCATTATTATATTTTTTATGTTTTATTTAGTTTAAGTTTAGATTTTCTACTTTTTAGGGTTTAGGGTTTGGGGTTAGTTTAGGGTTTAAGGATTAGGGATTAGGGTTTAGGGTTTAGGGATTCGGGTATAAGGTTTAAGGTTTAGGGTTTAGCATTTTAGGGTTTAGGGTTTAGGGTTTAAGGATTTTAGGGTTTAGGGCTTAAGGTTTAGGTTTAAGGTTTATGGTTCAAGTTTTAGTTTAGGGTTTAGGATTTTTGGTTTTTGTTAAAATGAGAACAAATTCAGATTCAACATTTCTTCATTTTGTTTTCATCAACCATGTAACACACGAAGCTTTCTAAGACACAAGCGACAACATAGATAAAAAATGAGTATGCATAGAACAAATTAAAACCTTAGATAACTAGAATTGTTTCTACTATAAAGAAAGAGTTCCATAAGCAGCAGATCGGATCAACCATTTTTTAGTTTCTCCAATTAAGATCAAAACCTCCCCGGATTCTTGAGTAACGGGATCCACCATCATTTCCCCAATCTCTCCCTCTGCCATCACCATGGCTATAACCTCCGTCGCTCCCTTTGCCTCCATAACCATGACAACTCCAACCACCACCTCCATATCCTCCAACACCTCGAGATCCCCCACCACCACTTTTTTTAAATCAAAAGTCAGAGAATTTTATTGCCAAAAAGTAAGGGATACAAGGTCCTTAAATGGTATAAATATCTGAACTGCTATTTATAGAGCTAAGTTAGCCTAAAGAGATAAATCCCATACCTGTTAAAAGAAAACCAAAGCAAAAGAAAGAAAAGATAAAAACTAAGAAAGAAACATCACAGAATTCCAAGAAGGGCTGCCAAAGCCATTGATTTCTCAAAATCTTCTAAGAGATGGACAAACCACCTACAAAACCACAAATGACAAAAGAACTTAAGATAGAGATAAGAATCTAGAAATAAGGACAAACTAAGTACATAAAAGAAAAAAAATAAAAATCTTAGATAAGGCTCAGGGCTGGGCTCATTCATCTCAATGGGTTACAGATATGTGAGCATCCAAACTTGAAGAAGGGTTACAATCACATATGGTGCTACCAACCAAAGGATAATTGGGAAACATCCCACATCAGCCAACTTACCTTGATTAAACCAATAGCCAATAGCAACAGCAAGTTCCAGTATTTATCATCAAGATTAAATATGCAACTAACCAATAAAACATCTATCCAATCCATAGTAAAGCAACCAACCAAACAAGGCAGGAGCCAAGAAACATCCACCATGAAAGCCACCTAAAATAAAAAAAAGATCGAAGGTAAAAACAATAAATTCATGCAGATCCACCAAGCAACAACACAGCTGCAGCCATCCATCAAGGCCACCTAGCCAGACATAGCAGTAGTAATCAATAGATATAGCAATAGAGCCAAGAATAGCCAAAACCAAAAACAAGTTCATCCCACAACAGAAAGAAATGACAAGCCAATGGGCCATCCAAGAGGCAAGCACCACAAAAAAACTTCAAAAAACCACTAGAAAAGGGAAATGAAAACTAGATAGCAAATAACATCTCTATAGAGAGTAACTCAACCTAAGAAGGAACAAAGCTAACACCAGGCTCAACCAATAATCATCACACCAGATAGCCAAAATTGAAAGCAAAAGGCTAGGAAATATGATAGCCATCAAGCAACCACCAGCCAAAAATAATCTAGACCTCAATCAAAAAGAGATACCATTCTTAGGGTTCATGTTTAGGTTTATTAAGTTTTAGGGCTTAGGTTTAATCTTTAATTTATTTAGTTAATTTATGTTTAGGTTGAGGGTTTATGGTTTAGAGTTTAGGGTTTAGGGATAGGGTTTATGATTTAGGGTTTATGGTTTAAGGTTTTGGGTTTAAAGTTTATGGTTTTAGGGTTTATGATTTTAGGATTAGGGTTTAGGGTTTAAGGTTTGGGTTTAAGGTTTAGGGTTTAGGATTTTTTATGGTTTAGGGTTTAGGGTTTAGGTCTTAGGGTTTAGGGTTTTGGATTTAAAGATTATGGTTTTTTGGTAAAAAAAATAATAAGTAAATGGGTTCAACTTATTTAGTTTATTTTTATTTTTTTATTTATTTTTATTTTTATTTAGTTTAGTTTATTTATTTTAGGTTTATTTAATTTAGTTTAGGTTTTTATTTTAGTTTATTTTTTAGGTTTACATTTATTTTTTGTAGAGTTTTATTTTTTAGGTTAATGTTTTATTTTTTATTTTTAAGTTTAGGTTTAGGTCTTTATTTTATTTTTTTTGGTTTAGGTTTTAGGTTTATTTATAGGTTTTTTTATATTTTATTTTTGGTTTAGGTTTATTTAGTTTATTTTATTTTATTTTATTTAGTTTAGGTTTAGGTTTTATTTTTTTTAGTTTAGTATATTTTAGTTTAGGTTTAATTTTATTTTATCTTAGATTTATTTTATTTTTATTTTACATTTAGTTTTTATTTTATTTAGATTTTTTATTCTTAGGTTTATTTTATTTTTTTAGTTTAGTTTAGGTTTTTATTTATTTTAGTTTAGTTTATTATCATTAGTTTATTTTATTTTATTTTTAGGTTTAGATTTTAGGTTTTAGTTTAGGCTTTTATTTTATTTTATTTTTAATTTTATTTAGGTTTAGGTTTTTATATTTATTTTATTTATAAGTTTTATTAAGTTTAGGTTTAGGTTTTTAAGTTTTTACTGTTTAAGATTTAGGGTTTAGGGTTTAGGGTATAGAGTTTAGGGATAAGGGTTATAGGTTTTAGGGTTTAGGGTTTAGGGTTTTATGTTTAGGGTTTAGGTTTTAAGATTTAGGGTTTAGGGTTTATGGTTTATATTTTAGGGTTCAGGGTTTAGCATTTACATTTTAGGTTTAGGATTCAGGTTTTAGCTAAGGGTTTTGGGTTTTTGTTTTTTTTACAGAGAATAAATTCATATTCATCATTTCTTCTTTATGTTTTCTTCAACCAAGTAACAGACCAAGTTTTGTAAGACACAAGTGAAGACATATAAAAAAATGGGCACTCATAGAGAAAATCAAAAACTAGATAACTAGAACCATCTCGATTATAAAGACATAGTTCCATAATCGTGAGATCAATCATTCTTGATTTCTCCGGTTCCCATCGAACCATCACGGCCTCTCAGTAGCGGGATACACCATTATATCCCGATCTCTCCTTGGTGACCCGGCATACCTTGTCCTCGGTCCTCACCTTCCGCCACCACTTGCTTTGCGCCACCTCCATATCCATCAACACCTCCAGATCCCCCACTACCAATGAGATAATGGTCACATTAGCCTTCACCTCCACCACTAGATCTAGACTGAACCTAGTTGACGGTGATGTTCCTGCTGTCAAGGTTCTTCCCATTTTTAGGGTTTAGGTTTAGGTTTATTAGGTTTTAGGGTTTAAGTTTAGGTTTATTAGGTTTTAGGGTTTAAGATTACTTTTAAATTTATTTAGTTACTTTAGGTTTAGGTTTAGGTTTAGGGTTTGGGATTTAGGGTTTAGGGTTTAAGGTAAGGGTTTAGGGTTTAGGGTTTAGGGCTTTTTAGGATTTAGGGTATATGGTTGTAGATTTAGGGTTTAGAGTTTAGCGTTTAGTGTTTATGATTTAGGGTATATGATTTTTCTTTAAAATTAAGTAAACTAGTAGGTTTAATTTTATTTAGTTTATTTGTTTATTTTTTATTTATTTTAGTTTAATTTATTTTTTATTTTTATTTAGGTTTGTTTTTTATTTTTATATAATTTAGTTTATTTATTTTAGTTTAGGTTTTTTATTTTTGTTAATTTTTAGGTTTAGGTTTATGTTTAAGTTTATTTTTTAGTTTAGTTTTATTTTTATTTTTTTAGGTTTAGGTTTTTATTGTATTTTTTGAGGTTTAGGTTTTAGGTTTTTATTTTAGGTTTGTTTTTAGATTTTATTTTATAGTTTTGGTTTAGATTTATTTTTAATTTAATTTATTTTATTTTGTTTAGTGTTTGGTTTAAGTTTAGTTTATTTTGGTTTAGGTTTAGCTTTATTTTATTTTTATTTTAGGTATATGTTTTTTAGTTTAGGGTTTAGATTTTATATTTTATTTATTTTTAAGTTTTTTTAGGTTTAAGTTTTATTTAGTTTTTATTTTATTTTTTATATGTTTATTTTGTTTTTATTTTAGGTTAAGTTTTTATTTTATTTAGGTTTTTAAATTTTTTAGTTTAGTTTAGGTTTTTATTTAAATAATTAATTTTATTTTTTTTATCTTTAGGTTTAGCTTTTAGTTTATGTTTTTATTTTATTTTATTTTGGTTTAGGTTTATTTATTTAATTTATTATTAGGTTTTATTTAGTTTAGGTTTAGGTTTTTAGCTTTTTAGGGTTTAGGTGGTTTGGGTTTAGGGCCTGGTTTAGGGTAGGTTTAGGTTTGGTTATTTATTTATTTTATATTTTTAGATTTTTTTTAGGTTTTTTTTTTGTTTTATTTTATTTTATTTTAGGTTTATTTCATTTTTATTTTAAGTTTTTCATATTATTTAGGTTTTATTTTTAGTTTAGTTTAAGTTTTATTTATTTTATTTTAGTTTAGTTTTTTTCTTTTAGGTTTAGGTTTATGTTGTATTTTATGTTTTTATTTTATTTTATATTTTTATTTTACTTAGGTTTCTATTTTATAATTTATTTTATTTTTAGGTTTTATTTAGTTTAGGTTTTAGGTATTTATTTTAATTTTATTTTTAGGTTTTATTTTTTTACTTTAGGTTTCAGTTTATTTTTATTTTATTTTATTTTATTTAGTTTAGGGTTTAGATTTAGTTTAATTTATGTTTAGGAATAAGTTTTATTTATTTTAGTTTTGTTCATTTTAGTTTAAGATTTGGTTTATTTTATTTTTATTTTAGGTTTAGTTTTTTTTTAGTTTAAGGTTTAGGTTTTATTTTTTATTTTTTTTTTAGTTTATATTTTAGTTTTATGTTTTTATTTAGTTTTTATTTTATTTTATTATAAGTTTATTTTAAGTTTTTTTTTTTTGTTTTATGTTTAGTTTCTATTTCATTTAGGTTTTTTGTTCTTAGATTTATTTCATTTTTTTAGTTTAGTTTATGTTTTTATTTATTTTATTTTAATTTATTTTAATTAGTTTATTTTATCTTTTTTGCTAGCTCAGGTTTTATCTTTATTTTTGTTTTATCTTTAGCCCAGGTTTTTAGAGGGCCCAGGGCTTAAGGCTGTTTAGGTTTAGGCCAGCTTAGGTTAGGTCAGTAGGCTTTAGGTTTAGGAGTGGGTAGTTTAGTGGGTTTTTTTTAGGTTTAGGGTTGTCATATTAGTGGTTACTGGGTTTTAAGGTTTAGAGTCAGTTTAGGGAAGTTTAATTTTTAGTTTATTTGTTTGGTTTAGTGGTTTAGGGAAGTGGTTGTGTTTAGTTTGTGGGTTTAGGTTTAGGGTTTAGCATTTTTATTATTATTATTTTTTTAATAAAGAACAAATTTAGTTTCAACATTTCTTCTTTATGATTTCATCAACCAGGTAACACACCAAGTTTTCTAAGACATAAGTGACGACATAGATCAAAAGTGAGCACGCATAGAGCAAAGAAAAAACCCTAGATAACTGCCTCAAGAAGGACACAGCCAAAAGCAAGAGAACGGATCGCCGTTTCAATTTCTCCAGCCCATCAACCACCTTAGCATCTCAAGTAGCTGGATCCACCATCATATCCGATCTCTCCCTCTACCACCACCACAACCTCGTCCTCCTCCTACCACCATAACCACCACTGCTCCGACCACCACCTCCATATCCACTAGCACATTTAGATCCCCCACCACCACTACTATAATTGCCGCCTCCACCTTTGCCTATACCGCCGGATATGGATTGAGCCTGGTTGATGGTGATGGTCCTGCCATTAAGGTTATGCCAATTCTTAGGGTTTTGGTTTTGGTTTAGGTTTATTAGATTTTAGGCTTTAAGATTATTTTTTTAATTTGTTTAGTTACTTTAGCTTAGGTTTATGGTTTAGGTTTTAGGATTTAGGGCTTAAGGTTTAGGGCTTAGAGTTTAGGGTTTTTTTTTAGAAACATTAAGAAAACTGGTAGGTTTAGGTTTACTTAGTTAATTTTTTATTTATTTTATTTATTTTTATTATTTTTGTTTACCTTTAATTTTATTTTATTTTAGTTTTTTCGTGTTTAGTTTTTTAGTTTAGTTTAGGATTTTATTTATTTTATTTTAGTTTAGTTTTTATTTTTATTATAATTTATTTTTAGTTTTAGGTTTAGGTTTTAGTTTAGGTTTTTATTTTATTTTATTTTATTTTAGTTTAGGTTTTTTATTTATTTTATATTTATGTTTTATTTAGTTTAGGTTTAGGTTTCTAGGTTTCGTGGTTTTGGGTTTAGTGTTTAGGCTGGGGTTGTGTTTTAGGGTTTTGGGTTTAGGGTTTAGAGTTTAGGGTTTAGGGTTTAAGGTTTTAGGGTTTAGGGTTTAGGGTTTAGGGTGTATGTTTTAGGGTTTAAGATTATGTTAAGGGTTTAAGGTTCAGGACTAACCTAGCTTTATTTCTAACAATACAACCTCAATCATCTAGCTTATTCCTAAAGACCCATTTTGTTCCAATGACATTTTGATCTTGGGGTCTTGGGACTAATTCCCAAACATAATTTCCTACAAAATGATTCAACTCCTCTTCCATAGCAATAATCCAAAAATTATCATTTAATGCTTCTTCTAAATTTTTAGGTTCAACCTCAGATGAAAATGTCAATGATCTACAACCTCTCTACTATGTCTCGGTCATAACTCCTTTGAAGGATCTCCTATAATTAGTTCCTTTGATGATGATTTTATTATATTTCCATTCTTAGGAAAATGAATCATCCATATTATCTTCTAAAGATATTTTCTTAAAATTATTAATCTTTTCATCAATCAATTCATTTCTATTAGATCAATTTTTTCATCAAAAAATAACATGTATTGATTCTTCTACAATCATGTTTCTCTTATTGAAAACTCTATAAGCTCTACTAGAAAGAGAGTATCCTAAGAAAATACCATTATTTGATTTGCAATCAAACTTACCTAAATGATCTTTTCCATTATTCAAAATAAATCATTTACATCCAAATACATGAAAGTGTTTAATCTTAGGCTTCTTTCCAAAAAATAATTCATAGGGTGTCTTCTTCAAAATTGGTCTAAAATAGATCCTATTCATCACATAACTTGCAATATTTACTGCTTCTGCCCAAAAATATTTTAGAAATTTATACTCATCAAGCATACATCTACTTAATTCAATTAATATTCTATTTTTTTCTCTCTACTACTCCATTTTGTAAGGGAGTTCTAGGTGCAGAAAAATTATGTCTAATCCCATGTTCATCACAATAATCATCAAATAATTTATTTTCAAATTCGCCACCATGATCAATTTGAACCCTATTAATCAAAAGGCCTTGTTCTCATTGAATATATTTAGAAAACTTTATAAACTCACCAAAAACATCATCCTTGTAAGTTACAAATAAAACCCAAGTTTATCTAGAGAAATCATCAACAATCACAAAACCATAATTTTTTCCACCTAAGCTAATGGGGCTAATAGGACCAAATAAATCCATGTGCAATAATTCTAGAGGTATAGAAGTAGAAATAATATTTTTCCTTTTAAATGAGCTTCTAGAATGATTACCATGAATACATGCATCACAAACATAGTTTGAATGAAAATTTAATTTAGGAAATCCAAGTACTAAATTCAATTTGGCAATTTTATTAAGTGTGTGCATGTTAATATGACATAGTTCCTATGCCATAACCATATATCATCATGAATGCTTTTAAAACAAAGTAAATTCAAATTCACATCATGAAAGCTATCTAGATCAATGACATAAATATATTTATATCTTTTTCCTACTAACAAAACATATTCATTATTTTTTATAATGCAATATGATGCATGAAATACTACATTCAAACCATTATCACATAATTGACTAATATAAATTAAATTATGTTTTAATCCTTCTACTTGAAATACTTTATCTAAAGTGATAGAATTCTTACAAATAGAACCAATTCCAATGATCTTTCCATTTGCATTATCTCCATATGTAACAAATCCTCCATCACTTGATTCTAAAGTTATGAATTTATCTTTATCTCCTGTCATATGTCTTGAACATCCACTGTCCAAGTACCACATGCCTTCTTTGATTTTGCTTTGAAGGCATTCCTACAAGAGAAATTCACATGTTAACTTTTGGAACCCAAACATGTTTGGGTCCACATTCTACAATTGAAGGAAGATATCTAGCATACGTAGTTTGTGTAGTGTTTGTACCTTTTGGTACCCATACATAAGATGATTGCTTAGTGTTTTTTAATTTATGTGCATAGTAATCAAATGAAATATGCCCTTTTCTATCACAATAGTTGCACCAAACATTAGTGTTTGCATATGACTTAGCACGATAATTATAAGGTATATGAGTGGGATGTGTATGATGCAAATAATTTTTATTAATTGTTTTTCTTGATGAAGTATTATGATGAACTTGTGATTTAAAACATAATTATAATCTTTCTTTTAATAAGATATTCTCTCTTTCAAGTTTACAAACAAGTAAGGAACAATTTAATAAAGAAGTATTTTTACTTTTTAATTTATCACATTCATTTTTAAATCATAAAAATGCATATCTAAATTTTTATGTTCTTTTTCTAAGGTTTTGTATTTTATTTTTAATTTATTATATTCAATAATTAAATCATTAAAAGCATCATCTAATTCATCATAAGATATATCATTACATACCTCTTGAGATTCTTAGTCAGATTCTCCATTTTCCATAAGACATATGTTGACCTCTTCATCAGATCAGCAAGTACTTGATTCATTTGAATCTGGATTGGCCCATAAAGTCATCTTTTTATGATACTTTTTCTCCTTCATATTTTTTCTTCTTTTTATATCAATCTCTTTCTTCTTTGATTCAGCAAGTTCTGGATAATCACCACTTATGTGTCTAGGCTTTTTACAATGGTAGCAAATGATCCCTTCACCTGTAGAAATTTCTTAGTTTGAAATTTATAGTTTTTAGATTTTTTATACCTTTGATTCTTTTGCCTTAGCAAGTTCCCAAGCCTTTTGGAAAGCATGACCACCTCATCACTATCACCATCCGAGCTTGAGGTGTTATGCTCATCACTATCATCAACTTGTAATGCAATGGCTTTTCCTTTCTCCTTCTCCCTTTTTGCTGAGTTATTCATCTTATCCTTTGAGCAATAACCTGTTCATGTGCTATCAAAGAACCCAAAAGTTGATCAAGTGGATAAGTAGATAAATCCTTAGCTTTGCTAATAGCTGTTACTTTAGCTTCCCATTCTTTTGGAAGACATCTAAGAATCTTATAGACTAAGTCTTGATTCCTATATGTTTTTCCAAGAGAATGCAATGTGTTAATTAAAAATTTTAAAACTTAAATCTTAAATTTTAAGTTTTAGTAGAAAATTTAATTTTTGATATTATAATGACAAGATACAATTCTTAATGCAGCAAAAATAAAAGTACATTAAGTAAAGAGAGATAATAGGCAATAATTTTACATGGTTCGCCAAAACCAAACTGCCATTTCTAGCCACCCTCGGAATCCCCTAAATGCAAAAATAGCTTACAAATAGTACTCTCTTATAACGGGGCTAGTACAACTCCTACAATAATATGTACTCTCCTACAAAGGGGCGAGTACAACCCCAATATAAATTTTACAGCACAATAAGAAAAATACAAAATAATAAATTTTGATAAAATAAATCTCTCACAAATATACCAAGCTATCCAATTCAAAAAAATGATCTCACAACTTACAAATGATCACTTAAAAAATTTTGGCAATATAAAATGCTCACTTAATATTGATAAGAAATAATAAAATAAATATCTTAAAGTGATTTTACTAAGATGTTTATGTTATTACAATTTGTAGACTAATATAAAAATTATTTCAAAATAAATTTACAATATTCTTTTGCATAATAAAATAAATTTCAGAAAGGAATAATTTGTTTTATTTTAACCAAAAAGATTATTTCAAATAAAGCTAATGATCACAAAATACTTAAATAAAATGAGTATATGATATATCTAACTAGGCTAGTAAGCTTTTAATTAAAAAGAGAGATCTAGCAAATATAAAAATAATTTCAGCATAATTATTTAATTTAAAATGCTTAAAATATATTTCTAAAATAGATCTAAGAATAAATGATCTTTCAAAATAAGATTAATGAAGAAATATTTCAAGAAACCAAAAGAAATTTGTAGGAAGTTACAAATTTCAACAAGTTGAAATAGATCCTACAAACTATCACAAGAGTTTTTCACAAAAAGATGATTGAGAAACTTTGATGTGAAAAACAATGTCCAAAGAATAATCCACCAAAAAGTATAAATTGGAAAGAATAAATAGATGGTGAAAATAGCATGAACAACTAAAAAGGATTAAGATCAAGAAAACAAACTCAAGTAATTTGAGAAAGCTTGCTTAGTTGAAGATGTTGAAGCTTCCAAACCAAGGACTTGATCTTGCAATATTTGGAGAACACTTGGAAGGAAAATCTAAGAAATTTTCTCTTAGATTTGTTGGAGGGATTTTGAATTTGAAATGAGCAATACTTTCATGAAGAGAATGAGGGCTATTTATAGGCAAGAAGGTCATTTTGATTTATTTCAAAAAAATATATTATTCTAACCTCATGCTATCATGTGATAATTTAATATTCAATAAAAATATAATTTAAATTAAATAAATATTAAATTAAAGCAGCCAAAATTCATCTATTCACGTGGGCAAGTAAAAAATAATCAAATATGGTGCTTAATATATTCAAAGCATGTGGCATGCATTCATTATTAAAATCAGCTAATGTTTGAAAAGTCAAAGTAAATTCAATTTTAATCAAATGTGGGTCATGTGACCTATCAAATTAAAGGGAAATCTCCAAGGAATCCATTGGAGATGACATCAGATATAAATTCCTTGATTATAAAATGGCTAAAATACAAAATTTCATATATTTTTGTTAACTTTAACATATGACATTTAAATATTATGATATAATTTATATATAATTATACATATGTTAGTTATCATATAACCATCAAATTAAATTAAAATAATTAATTATATTAAGTAAATAAAATAATTGCACTTAATAGTCATTATCATTTATTATTTTGATAATTCAAATGCTATGTTTGAAACATGTAATTGAATATTAATTAGATAAAGATTTATATAAATTAACCTCATTAAAATAATATGTTAAGTTGTGAGGAAATTGATTCATGCCAATGAATAAATGCATCTAAGCTAAAATATTATATTTTGAGCTTCACATTATCCAATTTTATCTACCTTTCATTCTTCACCTCTTGAAATTTCCTCAAAAATATTATGAGTTGTATTGGATGTGTAATTAGCAATTGATATATCTGAAAGACATAAAGATATTCATTAGAACATCCAAGCATTCGTTTGTTATCATCAAAATTGATCAGATTGAACATGGGGCTCATCAAGCCAATAGGGTTTACAGTTTAGGGTTTAGGGTTGGTTTAGGGTTTAGGGTTTAGGGTTTAATGTTTAAGTTAATGGTTTTTTAGTGTTTAGGGTTTAGGGTTGTAGGTTTAGGTTTCAGTGTTTAGGGTTTAGGGTTGTAGATTTAGGGTTTAGGGTTAATTTTAGGTTTAGGTTTAGGGTTTAGGGTTTAGGATTTAGTGTTGAGTTTAGGGTTTAAGGGTTTTTTTAATTAAAGAAACTAGTAGGTTCAAATTTATTTAATTTATTTAGTTTATTTTATATTTTAGTTTAGGTTTATTTTTTATTTTTATTTAATTTAATTTATTTATTTTTTATTTATTTAATTTAGTTTAGGTTTTTTTTAATTTTATTTTTAGGTTTAAGTTTAGGTTTCTATTGATTTTAGCTTAGTTTTATTTTTATTTTATTTTTTAGGTTTAGGATTTATTTTTTATTTTTAGTAGTAGGTTTAGGCTTTTATTTTACTTTTTTTAGGTTTAGATTTTAGGTTTAATTTTAGGTTTTCTTTTTTAGTTTAGATTTTGGTTTTTTTTAGTTTATTTTTTTATTTATTTTAGGTTTAGGTTTAGGTTTAGTTTAATTTATTTTAGTTTAGGTTTACATTTATTTTATATTTATTTTAGGTTTAGGTTCTTTTTTTGTTAATTTAGGGTTTAGGTTTTATTTTTTATTTATTTTTAAGTTATATTTTAAGGTTTATTATTTAAGTTTAAGTTTTTATTTAATTTTTATTTTATTTTATTTTTGGTTGATTTTATTTTTATTATTCATTTTGGTTTTACTTTTAGGTTTATTTTATTTTTTAGTTTAGTTTAAGATTTTATTTCTTTTATTTTAGTTTAATTTTTATTTTTTATTTTATTATATTTTGAGGTTTAGGTTTTTATTTTATTTTCTAAGGTTTAGATTTTAGGTTTTCATTTTGGTTTATTTGTAAGTTTTATTTTTTTTAGTTTAAGGTTAGATTTATTTTTAGTTTATTTTATTCTATTTAGTTTAGGTTTAGGTTTAGCTTTTATTTATTTTAGTTTAGTTTTAGTTTAGGCTTAGGTTTAGTTTATATTATTTATTTTATTTTTTATTCTTTGGTTTATTTTTTAGTTTAATTTAGATTTTTATTTATTTTATTTTAGTTTATTTTTATTAGTTTATTTTATTTTATTTTTAGGTTTAGGTTTAGGTTTTAATTTAATTTTATTTTTTTATCTTATTTAGGTTAAAGTTTTTTATTTATTTTATTTTAGGTTTTATTTTGTTTAGCTTTAGGTTTTTAGGGTTTAGGGTTTAGGGTTTAGGGTTTAGGGGTTAGGGTTGTAGGTTTTAGGGTATAGGGCTTAGTGTTTAGTGTTTAGGTTTTAGGGTTTACAGTTTAGGGTTTACAATTTAGGGGTTTTAGGGTTTAGCATTTACCTTTTAGGTTTAGGGTTCAAGTTTTAGTTTAGGGTTTTAGGTTTTTGGTTTTTTTTACAAAGAATAAATTGATATTCAACATTTTTTCTTTTTGATTTCATCAACCAAGTAACAAACCAAGGTTTTTTAAGCCACTTGAGAAGACATAAATAAAAAATGTGCACTCATAGAGAAAATAAAAAACCCTAGATAACTAGAACTATCTATATTGTAAAGACATAGTTCCGTAAGCAACAGATTGAATAGATCATTCTTAAGTTTCTCCAATTACCATGAGAACCACCTTGGCCTCTTGAGTTGTGGGATCCACCATCATATCCCCAATTTCTCTCTCCACCACCACCACGGCTGTAACCTTCATCGCTCCTCTCAACTCTATAACCACCACTACTCACTAGCACCTCCATATCCACCAACACCTACATATCCCCACCACCACTATGATAATGGCCCCATCTTCCTTTGCCTCCACTATGAGATCTAGACTGAGCGCGACTGACGATGATGTTCCTATCATCAAGGTTCTACCAATTTTTAGGATTTAGGTTTAGGTTTAGGTTTGTTAGGTTTTAGGATTTAGGTTTAGCTTTAGGTTTATTAGGTTTTAGGATTTAGGTTTACTTTTAAATTTATTTAGTTAATTTAGGTTTAGGGTTTAGTGTTTAAGGTTTAGAGCCAGTGTTTAATGTTTAGTATTTAGGATTTATGGTTTAGGGTTTCGGGTTTAGGGTTTTAGGGTTTATGCTTTTAGGGTTTAGGGTTTAATTTTAGGTTTTAGGGTTTATGGTTTTGGGTTTATGTTGGGTTTGTGTTTTAGGGTTTAGGGTTTAGGGTTTAGGATTTAGGGTTTATGATTTTTAAAAAAAATTAAGTAAACTTGTAGGTTTAGGTTTATTTAGTTTATTTAGATTATTTTTATTTATTTTAGTTTATTTCAATTTTAAAAAAATTAAGTAAACTTGTAGGTTTAGGTTTAAAAAAAATTTTATTTATTTTTATTTTTTATTTAGTTTAGTTTATTTATTTTACGTTTATTTATTTTAGTTTAGATTTCTTTATTTTTTTATTTTTTAGTTTTATGTTTAGGTTTAGGTTTAATTTTTTTAGTTTAATTTTTTTTTGTTTAGGGTTTTTTTTTTTAGGTTTAGGTTTGGGTTTTTATTTTATTTTTTTAGGTTTAGGTTTTAAGTTTTATTTTTAGGTTTATTTTTAGATTTTATTTTTTAGTTTTGGTTTAGGTTTATTTTTTTTAATTTTATTTTATTTAGTTTACCTTTTCATTTAGGTGTAGTTTATTTTAGGTTTAGGTTTTATTTATTTTAGTTTAGGTTAAGGTTTATTTTAATTTTATTTTATGGTTTAAGTTTTTTTTAGTTTATGGTTTAGGTTTTATTTTTTATTTAGTTTTAGCTTTTATTTTTATGTTTTTATTTAGTTTTTATTTTATTTTTTATATTTATCTTATTTTTAATTTAGATTTAATTTTTATTTTATTTTATTTTATTTTTTAGTTTAGTTTTTTTATTTTATTTTAGTTTAGTTTTATTTTATTTTATTTTCTTCTATGTTTAGGTTTAGTTTTAGTTTACATTTTATTTTATTTTAGTTTTATTTTATTGTGGTTTAGGTTTTTATTTTATTTTGGTTTAGTTTTATTTATTTATTTTATCCATGGTTTATTTAGTTTAGTTTAGGTTTTTTAGGGTTTGTGGATTTAGTGGTTTTAGGTAGTAGGTAGAGGGTTGCAGGTCAGGTGGGGTTTAGTGGCTCAGGATTTGGTAGTGGGGTCAGGTTTATGGTTTAGGTAGTTTAGGGTTTTATCCATTTATTTTAGATTTATTTTTAGTTTAGTTTTATTTTTATTTTATTTTATTTTAGGTTTAGTTCATTTTGTTTAGGTTTAGTTTTTTATTATTTAGGTTTTATTTAGTTAATTTAGGTTTTATTTATTTTATTTTAGTTTAGTTTTTTTCTTTTGGGTTTAGTCAGGTTGTAGTTTATATTTTATTTAGGTTTTTAGTTTAGGGTTTAGGTTTTATTTCATTTATTTTAGGTTTATTTTAGGTTTATTTTTTAGTTTTTATAGTTTTATTTTATTTTATTTTAAGTACTTTTAAGTTTGTCCCATTTTATTTTATGTCCAGTTTTATTTTATTTATTTTTAATTCTTAGGTTTATTTTATGTTTATTTTATTTAAGTCTTATATTATTTTATTTTAATTTTATTATTTATATCTTATTTTAGGTTTAGTTTTAGGTTTTATTTATTTTATTTTAGGTATTTATGCAACTTAGGTTTAGGTTTTTTTTTAGGGTTTAGGGTTTAGGGTTTATGGTTGGTGGCCTAGTTTTGTTTAGGGTGGTCATGGCCTGGGGTTTGGGTTTAGTGGTTTAAGGTTATTTAGGGTTTAATTTTATGGTGGTTTAAAGTTGAGTGCTCAAGATTTAGTTTTGTTTTTTAGTGTTAGTAGTTTAGGGTTTAGAGTTTAACTTCTTAGGGTTTAGGGTTTAGTGTAAGGGTTAGGGTTTAGGGTTTAGGGTTTAGGGTTTAGTTTAGGGTTTTTAGAGTTTAGGGTTTATGGTTTAGGTTTTAGGTTTAGGATTTAGGGTTTTTATTATTTTTTTTTTAGAGAGAAAAAATTTAGATTCAACATTTCTTCTTTGCAATTTTATCAACCAAGTAATACACCAAGTTTTCTAAGACACAAGCTCATAGAGCAAATCACCTTAGATAACTAGAATCGCCTCTACTATAAAGACACAGTTCCAAAAGCAGCAGATAGGATCTATCGTTCTTCAATTTTTCCTGTTCTCATCAGAACCACCCTGGCCTCTCGAGTAGTGGGATCTACCATCATAGCCCCGATCTCTCCCTCCACTACTACCACGGCTGTAACCTCCGTCACTCCTCCTATCACCATAACCTCCACTGCTCTGACCACTACCTCCATATCCACCAGTGCCTCAGGATCCCCACCACCACTGTGATAACCACCGTCTCCACCTTCACCTCCACTGCCAGAGTTAGATTGAGCTTGGTTGACAGTGATGTTTCTGCCATCAAGGTTCTGCCTATTCTTAGGGTTTAGGTTTAGGTTTAGGTTTATTAGGTTTTAGGATTTAGGGTTTAATTTTTAGGGATAAGAGTTAAGGGTTTAGGGTTTAAGGTTTAGGGTTAAGGGTTTTTTAGGGTTTAGGGTTTAGGATTTAGTGTTTAGGGTTTAGGGTTTAGGGTTTTTTTTGAAAAAAATTAAAGAAATTGGTAGGTTTAGGTTTATTTAGTTTATTTTATAATTTAATTTAGGTATATTTTATATTTTTATTTAGTTATTTTTATTTTTTTTAGGTTAGGATTTTTATTTTAGTTTATTTTTTAGGTTTAGGTTTTATTTTTATTTTAGGTTTTATTTTATTATTTCAGGTTTAGGTTTTAGGTTTTTATTTTAGGTGTTTTGTGTTTTTTTTTTAGTTTAGGCTTTATTTTAAGTTTATTTTATTTTAATTAGTTTAGGTTTAGTTTATTTATTTAGTTTAGTTATTTATTTTAGTTTTAGTTTAAGTTTAAGTTTATTTTATTTTATTTTGGAGGTTTTTTTTTTTTGGTTTAAGGTTTAGATTTTATTTTCTATTTATATTTAGGTTTTATTTTTTAGTTTAGTCTTTATTTTATTTTCCTTATGTTTATTTATTTTTTTATTTTATGTTAAGGTTATTTTATTTAGGTTTTTTTAATTTTAGTTTATTTAGGTTTTATTTATTTTATTTTAGTTTAGTTTTAGTTTTATTTTTATTGTTATTTTAGGTTTTAGTTTATGTTTTTATTTGATTTTTGTTTAGGTTTATTTATTTTTTTATTTTTTTATATTTTATTTAGTTTAGGTTTAGGTTTTTAGCTTTTTAGGGTTTACGATTTAAGGTTTGTTTATGGTTTAGGATTTAGGGTTTAAGGTTTAGGGTTTAGGGTTTAGGTTTTAGGTTTAGGGTTTAAGTGTTAGTTTAGTGTTTAGGGTTTTTGGTTTTTTTTAAATAGAGAACAATTTTTGATTCAACATTTCTTCTTTTTGATTTCATCAACCAAGTAACACTCTAAGTTTTCTAAGATGAAAGTGATGATAGAGACAAAAAGTGAGCACGCATAAAGCAAATCAATCACCTTAGATAACTTGAACCATCTCTACCATAAAGACACAATTTTATAAACAATGATCGATCGACTGCTTCGCTTTCTCGCCTGCTCAGGACCACTCGACCTCTCGAAAGCAGAAATCCACCATCATATCCTTGATCTCTCCCTCCACCACCACCACGACTGTAACCTTCATCGCTTCTCCTGCCTCCATAACCACCACTACTTCGACCACCACCTCGATATCCACTAGCTCCTCTAGATCCCCCACCACCACTGCGATAACTTCCACCTCCTCCTTCACCTCCCCTACTAGATCTAGATTAAGCCTGGCTGACGGTGATGTTCCTGCCATCAAGGTTCTACCCATTCATAGGGTTTAGGATAATGTTTATTATGTTTTAGGGTTTAGATTTATTTTATAATTTATTTAGTTACTTTAGGTTTAGGTTTAGGGTTTGATGTTTGGGGTTCAGGGTTTAGGATTTAGGGATAGTGTTCAGGGTTTATTGTTTAGGGTTTAGGGTTTATGGTTTATGGGTTTATGCTTTTATGATTTAGGGTTCAGAGTTAGGGTTTAAGGTTAGGGTTTAGGGTTTAGGGTTTAGTGTTTAGGATTTAGGGTGGTAGGTTTATGGTTTAAGGTTTAGGATTTAGGATTTTTGGTTTTTTTTTAAAAAAAAATTAAATAAACTAGTAAGTTTAGGTTTAATTAGTTTATTGATTTATTCATTTTAGTTTATTGTATGTTTTATTTATATTTTTGTTTATTTTTCATTTTTATTTAGTTTAGTTTATTTATTTTAAGTTTATTTATTTTAGTTTGTGTTTTTTATTTTAGTTTTTTCTTTAGGATTAGGTTTAGGTTTAGATTTATCTCTTTAGAGTATTTTTTTATTTTATTTTATATGTGTAGTTTTATTTTTTTACCTTTAAGTTTAGGTTTAGGTTTTTATTTCATTTTTTTAGGTTTAGGTTTAAGATTTTTATTTTAGGATTATTTTTAGGCTTAATTTTTTAGTTTAGGTTTAGGTTTATTTTTAGTTTATTTTGTTTTATTTAGTTTAGGATTAGTTTATTTTAGGTTTAGGTTTAGGTTTTACTTATTTTAGTTTATTTTCATTTAAGTGTAGGTTTATTTTATTTTAATTTTAGGTTTAGGTTTTTTTTTAGTTTATGGTTTAGGTTTTATTATACCTTATGTTTTAGAGACCTAGACTGGTTAAGATGTAAAAAAATGATCTTAGTATACTTGAATTAAATGGGAATTTGACACACATAAAAGATGGAAGACTGATGAACCCAATACCCAGTGGGATTAAAGCTTATTATTGTTGTTGTTGTTTAGGTTTTATTATTTATTTATTTTTAGTTTATTTATTATTAGTTATTTTATTTTATTTTTAAGTTTATGTTTAAATTTAGGTTCTATTATTTTATTATATATAGGATATATATATATATTATTATTTAGTTTAGGTTTAGGTTTAGGTTGTGGAGTTTTAAGTCAGCTTTAAGATGGTAGGTCACCAGGCCTGGGGCTCAGCCTTAGGTCATTAGGGCTCACTGCCTAGCCCAGGGTCAGCCTAGGGCCCAGGGTCATAGGCCCAGGTTGGCCTAGGCCTGGGGCTTTAGGGCTCAGCCTTTTGGCTCAGGGTCAGGGCCCAGGGCCCAGGGCCTAGGGAGGAAGGTTTTGTGGCTCAGGTTTAGAGTCCACGATCAGGTTTAGGGTTTAGGGCCCAGGCTTAGCCAGGGCCCAGCCTTGGGCCTTTAGGGTGGGATCATGGTCCCAGCTCAGGTTTAGGGCTCAGGATTAGTTGGTGCCTGAGGTTTTTTTTAAAAAAATTAAGCAAACCAGAGTTTAAGTTTATTTAGTTTATGTAGTTTTATTTATTTTAGTTTATCTTTATTTTATATTTTATTTAGGTTTATTTTATTTTTTTATTTAGTTTATATATTTATTTTAGGTTTATTTTTAGTTTATTTTTTAGGTTTAGGTTAATGTTTATTTTTTGTTTAGTTTTATTTTTCTTATATTTTTTAAGTTTTGGTTTTCTTTTTGGTTTTTAGGTTGAGGTTTAGGTTTAATTTTAGTTTATTTTATTTTATTTAGTTTGTTGTTTAGGTTTAGTTTATTTTAGGTTTAGATTTAAGTTTTATTTATTTCAGTTAAATTTATTTAAGTTAGGTTTATGTTTATTTAATTTTTTTATATTAGGATTTGTTTTTTTAAGGGTTTATGTTTATTTTTTTATTTATTTTAAGGTTTATTTTTAAGTTTAGGTTTTATTTAGTTTTATTTTATTTTAATTTAAGTTTTATTTTATTTTTATTTTATGTTTAGTTTTTAGTTTATTTAGGTTTTTTATTTTTAGGTTTATTTTATTTTTTAGTGTAGTTTAGGTTTTTATTTATTTTATTTTAGTTTAGTTTTAATTTTTTATTTGATTTTAATTTGAGGTTTAGATTTAGGTTTACATTTTGGTTTTAGTTTAGTTTTTATTTAATTATATTTAAGTTATGTTTTATTTATTTATTTTATTTTTAGGTTTTATTTCGTTTAGGTTTAGGTTTTAGGATTTAGGGTTTAGAGTTTAGGGTTTTTAAGGTTCAGGGTTTAGGTTTTAGGTTTAGCATTTAGGTTTTAGTTTAGGGTTTAGGGTTTTTGAAAATTTTTTTAATAGAGAACAAATTAAAATTCAACATTTCTTCTTTTTGATTTAATTAACCAAGTAACAAACCAGAAGTGAGGTAATCAAATGACTTCCTATGGGCTAGCTAAAGCCTTGTGTTTTCGGGATGTCCAGACTATATTCCCATTAGCATTCAATCTTATATAAATCAATATATGAATAGAGGAAAGGGAACTCAACATTCATACACTTAAGCTATAAGCACATGCATTTCTTATGTATTTATAACTAGAATCATAACACATATTATTTTTCATTTATAAGCTTTTAAAAAATACATTTGGATTTAATAGTGATAATAGCCACTCATATATTAAATTAAATCAACACATGCAAGCTTACATAAAAAAATCCACTTTGTTTTACTTGATTTTGAAAAGGTGGATGAATTAATTCAAATGACATACCAAATTTAACATGATTGGAAAGAGGACAATCAAATATAAGCACATGATTCATTCATTCAAACTAGTTCTTAAGGACAATGAAATCAAATAAGATTACTTAAAGCAAACCAAAGCTTCTTTAATAATTAAGTTTTTGGATTTGATTTTATTTAAAGAGGAGAAGAGAAATCATCACTTGTTATTTTAAACCCATTCCCACATTAGTGATTTAATTTAATTTAAGGAAATGTAATTAAGTTAATTTTATGGTTAATTAAGTTGAACCCTTAATTAGATGAATTAATTACCCTTACTTATGTCACCTTAAAGTAATTAACTAAATAATTATGAGCCAACATGATATGCATGGAAAATAAACTTGCAATGATCCTAGGAAATAAATGGGGCCTAATGCAATTGGCTCATGATTAATAGTTAGTTTGATTAAGGGACTTAACTAATTACTCTTATAGTTTTGTCACACATGTGGACTAACCATAATTTTAAACACCTAAAGATATACACCCATGATTTAATTTATTAAGGTCTGATGTGATTATGATTTCAGTTTGATCAAGTGATTTAATTAATTAGTTAAATATTAATTAATTTCATTTTAAAAAAGGCTAAAATAAACTTAGTGAAAGGGGTCTCAACCGTATTCCTTAGTTCACTTATTGTTTAACAATGATTAATAAACTTAATTAACCAATTTGTTATTGTTCATGGGATCAATTGATCATTAATTAACTTAAAAGAGTAGTTAAGGTTTAATTAGTAAATTTTCCTAGTTAAGTGAGGAATAAATTCCAAAAAAATCATGGGAGGCAGAAGTCATCCCATTAAACTAACCCACAAAATTTGGGATTAACTGCTCAACTAATTAAGGAGTAATTAAGCAAATTAATTTTATAATTAAACCTTAATTCAAAATTATGATCATTTTTAAATAATTCTCCTCTAAAATACTTTAAAATGAGCATTTATTTGCATTTTTTTATTTCTTTATGATTTTTATGATTTTTAGAAGTTTCAGTAATTAAAAATGATTAATTAAGCCTAAATAAAGCTTAATCATGTTGGCGCCACATGGTGCTTAGATGTGGTGTACTTTTCACATGGCGTGCTAACGCATTGCGCTTTCCTAGTGGCATAGAGGCATTATACTTAAAACTTATCTGACTCAGCGCCTCGTGGCAGGGGTGGATGCGCTTTCTAGTCAATTAGATGCGCTTTCTCATCCATCATCCAATTTAAGATTGGACGACTATGATTAATCCCATAACTTAATAGGATTAAATCGATATCGAATGATCAAATCATGACCTATATTCGATCAATGAATGGACAAGGCGCGATCTAATGTCATGCAGGTGAGGGGGAATGGTGTCTATCCACCATTGCTCACTTAATCTGGGCTTACCTGAGCTCAGATCAACTCCAAAAGGATTCCACACCTTCACGACATCAATCAAAGGGGATCCAATGGTCAAGATCACAGGAGATGCAAGTTTTCTTCAAAAAGCTTTGACCCATTTTTCCTAAGCATCAGTTTTGGAAGCATACCTCATCGGAGCTCAAGACTGGCCACTCGAATGATTAAAGAAGCTTCATCTAGTGGAGATTAAACCCTGTTGAGTAGTAATTGGATCAATTATTCGATGTTCACTCAGAAGACCATGAACCGATGATTTGGAGCTCAGCTTTGATCGAAGTCACACCTTTAGTGCTCGGGAAGCTTGGGAGATGATTTGTTCTTGCTCGATGAGGCCTAGGGAAGGTGAATGCAATGTTAATTTAAATTTGATGGAGAAATAGGGAAGTTAGGTCAGAAATGGGAGCGCCCTATTTTGGGATGGATGGAATGCCATTTTTTGATCGAGGAATGAGCTTGGGAGCTTAAAGAATGGCTCTAGCAGCTCATCTTGGGTAGTGAGGGCTCTGAGGAATGATTTTATGTGTGTTTGAGTGGAAATGCAAGGGTGTATACTTGATCTAACATCACGCAAGTGAGGGAGAATGGAGTCTATCCACCATTGTTCACTTGATCCAAGCTTACCTGAGCTCGAATCAACTCCAAAAAGATTTCACACCTTCAAGAAAATAATCGGAGGGGATCCAATGGTCAAGATCACATGAGATGTAAGTTTTCTTGAAAATGCTCCAACCCATTTTGATTAAGGATCAGTTTTGGAAGTATACCTCGCCAATGCTCAAGACTAGAGACTCGAATGATTAATGAAGCTTCATCTAGTGGAAATGAAGCTCCGTTGAGCAGCAATTAGATCAATTCTTTGATGTTCACTCAGAAGGCTACGAGCTGATGATATGGAGCTCGACTTTGATCGAAGTCACACCTCTGGTGCTTGGGAATCTTAGGAGATGATTCATTCTTTCTCGATGAGGCCTAAGGAAGGTGTGTGCAAAGTTAATTTGAGTTTGATGGAGAAAATGGGGAAGTTAGGTCAGAAATGGGAGCGCCCTATTTTAGGACGGAAAAATATCATTTTTTGATTGAGGAATGAGCTTGGGATCCTAAGGAATATCTCTACCGGCTAGTCTTAGGTAGCTAGAGCTTTGAGGAATGATTTTTGTGTGCATTTGAGTGGAAATGAGAGGGTGTATCCCCCCCTCCCCCTCTCATTCATCTTCATCAAACGGTGGGATTGGATTTGGCTTCTAGTGGCTGTCTGACAATCTCATGGAGTGGTGGCTGGTAGGGAAGAGGTGAGTTGGCTCGGCTTAGTTGGTTGAAGGTGGAGGTGGCTGCTAAGGAGGAAAAATGGGTGTCTTATGGGTTTCAAATGCTCTAATGGGGAGGGTGAGGTGATTTCACCTCCCACGGGTCATGGCCAACCCAACCACCCCTTGGGTAGGTTGGGCAGTGCCCTAGATGCCTAGGTGGACCATTGGGAGAGTACCATATGACAAAGAATGAAAATGACTAGTTACATTGGTGATTTGACTCAAGTGATGCCCATGACCTAAGGGTAGAATGCTCATTTGGCATTGAATTTGATTTGGCCAGATTTAAAATGAGCCAAAAGTGGGTTAGCCCAAATTTCAAGTCAAATGGAGTTGATTTGGTTAAGTTTGGCTCAATTTAAAGTTTACTGGGTTGTGTTTCAGGTTTAGGGTCCGTGGTTAGCTTAGGGTTTAGGCTTTGGGTTTTTTAGGGTTTAGGGTTTAGGTCTGTGGTTTAGTGTTTAGTTTTAGGGTTTAAGATTTAAGGTCTTTTTAAAAAAAAAAAAAAAAAAACCAGTAGGTTTAAGTTTATTTAATTTATGTAGTTATTTGTATTTATTTTTGTTTATTTTATTTTATATTTTTATTTAGGTATATTTTTTATTTTTATTTAGTTTAGTTTATTTATTTTAGGTTTATTTTTTTAGTTTATTTTTTTAGTTTATGTTAATGTTTATTTTTTTTTTGTTTAGTTTTATTTTTATTTTATTTTTTAGGTTTTGGTCTTCTTTTTTTTGTGTCAGTTTAGGTTTTATGTTATTTTTTTTGGTTTAACCCTAGGTTTTTTTATTTATTTTTAGTTTAGGTTTAGGTTTAATTTTAGTTTATTTTATTTTATTTAGTTTTTTAGGTTTAGTTTATTTTAGGTTTAGGTTTAAAATTTATTCTTTAATTTATTTTAGTTTAGGTTTATGTTTATTTAATATTTTTATATTAGGTTTAGTTTTTTTTTAAGTTTAGGGTTTATTTTTTTATTTTTTTATTTATTTTAGGTTTATTTTTTTTTTAGGTTTAGGTTTTATTTAGTTTTTATTTTATTTTAATTTAGGTATTATTTTATTTTTATTTTATGTTTAGTTTTTATTTTATTTAGGTTTTTTATTTTTAGGTTTATTTTATTTTTTCGTGTAGTTTAGGTTTTTATTTATGTTATTTTAGTTAGTTTTTATTTTCATTTGATTTTAATTTGAGGTTTAGGTTTAGGTTTAGGTTTTGGTTTTATTTTAGATTTTTATTTAATTTTATTTAGGTTATGTTTTTTTTAGGTTTTATTTAGTTTAGGTTTAGGTTTTAGGATTTAGGGTTTAGGGTTTATGGTTTTTGAATTTTTCTTTAACAGAGAACAAATTAAAATTCAACATTTCTTCTTTTCGATTTCATCAACCAAGTAACAAACCAGGGAAGTGTGGTAATCAAATTACTTTCTATGGGCTAGCTAAAGCCTCATGTTTTTGGGATCTCCAGACTATATTCCCATTAGCATTCAATCTTATATAAATCAACATATGAATAGAGGAAAGGGAACTCAACATTCATACACTTAAGCTATAAGCACATGCATTTCTTATGTATTTATAACTAGAATCATAACACATATTATTTTTCATTTATTATCTTTTGAAAAATACATTTGGATTTAATAATGATATTAGCCACTCATATATTAAATTAAATCAACACATGCAAGCTTACATAAAAAAATCCACTTTGTTTTACTTGATTTTGAAAAGGTGGATGCATTAATTCAAATGACATACCAAATTTAACATGATTGGAAAGAGGACAATCAAATATAAGCATGTGATTCATTCAATCAAACTAGTTCTTAAGGACAATGAAATCAAATAAGATTACTTAAAGCAAACCAAAGCTTCTTTAATAATTAAGTTTTTGGATTTGATTTTATTTAAAGAGGAGAAGAGAAATCATCACTTGTTATTTTAAACCCATTCCCATATTAGTGATTTAATTTAATTTAAGGAAATATAATTAAGTTAATTTTATGGGTTAATTAAGTTGAACCCTTAATTAGAGGAATTAATTATCCTTACTTATGTCACCTTAAAGTAATTAACTAAATAATTATGAGCCAACATGATATGCATGGAAAATAAACTTGCAATGATCCTAGGAAATAAATGGAGCTTAATGCAATTGCCTCATGATTAATAGTTAGTTTGATTAAGGGACTTAACTAATTACTCTTATAGTTTTCCCACACATGTGGACTAACCATAATTTCATTAAACTCCTTTAGGTTTTTAAACACCTAAAGATCTACCCCCATGATTTAATTTATTAAGGTCTGATGTGATTATGATTTTAGTTTGATTAAGTGATTTAATTAATTAGGTAAATATTAATTAATTTCATTTTAAAAAAGGCTAAAATGAACTTAGTGAAAGGGGTCCCAACCGTATTCCTTAGTTCACTTACTGTTTAACAATGATTAATAAACTCAATTAACCAATTTGTTACTATTCATGGGATCAATTGATCATTAATTAACTTAAAATGGAGGTTAAGGTTTAATTAGTAAATTTTCCTAATTAAGTGAGCAATAAATTCCAAGAAAATCAAGGGAGGCAGAGGTCATCCCATTAAATTAACCCACAAAATTTGGGATTAATAACTCAACTAATCAAGGCATAATTAAGTTAATTAATTTTATAATTAAATAGTAATTATTGTTCAAAATTAGTTATGATCATTTTAAATAATTCTCCTCTAAAATATTTTAAATTGAGCATTTATTTGCATTTTTTTACTTCTCTATGATTTTTATGATTTTTAGAAGTTTCAGCCATTAAACATGATTAATTAAGCCCAAATAAAGCTTAATCTGTGGTGCCTGGTGCTTTTCACATGATGCGCCGATGCGTACTTTCCACGGCATTGAGGCATTGCTAAAACTTATCCACTCGACCACATGGCGGTGGACCGCTTTCTTGTCAACCGGACGCGCTTTCTTGTCCATCATCCAATTTAAGATCGGATAACTATGATTAATCCCATAACTTAATAGGATTAAATTTGATCGATCTAGCTGATCAAATCATGACCGTTTATTCTGATCATGTAGAACGGATAGTGTGTGATCTAATGTCATGCAAGTGAGGGAGAATGGAGGCTATCCACCATTGCTCACTTAATCTGAGCTTACCTGAGCTCGGATCAACTCCAAAAGGATTCCACACCTTCACGACATAAATCGGAGGGGATCCAATTATCAAGATCACAAGAGAAGCAAGTTTTCTTCAAAAAGCTCCGACCCATTTGGCCTAAGGATCGGTTTTGGAAGCATACCTCCTCGGAGCTCAAGACTGGTGAGTCAAATGATTAAGGAAGCTTCATCTAGTGGAGACAAAACCTTGTTGTGTAGTAATTGGATCAATTCAATGATGTTTGCTCAGAAGACCATGAATCAATGATTTGGAGCTCGGCTTTGATCGAAGTCACACCTCCAGTGCTCGGGAAGCTTGGGAGATGATTCATTCTTGCTCGACGAGGCCTAGGGAAGGTGTGTGCAATGTTAATTTAAATTTGATGGAGAAATGGAGAAGTTAGGTTAGAAATAGAGCGCCCTATTTTGGGATGGATGGGAATGACATTTTTTGATCGAGGAATGAGCTTGGGAGCTTAAGGAATGGTTCTAGCAGCTTGTCTTGGATAGCGAGGGCTCTGAGGAATGATTTTTGTGTGTGTTTGAGTGGAAATGAGAGGGTGTATACCTGATCAAATGTCACGTAAGTGAGGGAGAATGGAGTTTATCCATCATTGTTTACTTGATCCGAGCTTACCTGAGCTCGGATCAACTCCAAAAGGATTCCACACCTTCATGATAATAATCGGAGGGGATCCAATGGTCAAGATCAGATGAGATGTAAGTTTTCTTCAAAATGCTCCAACCCATTTTGATTAAGGATTGATTTTGGAAGTATACCTCGCCAGAGCTCAAGACTAGTGGCTCGAATGATTAATGAAGCTTCATCTAGTGGAAATAAAGCCCTGTTGAGTAGCAATTAGATCAATTCTTTGATGTTCACTCAGAAGGCCACAACTGATGATTTGGGGCTCGACTTTGATGAAAGTCACACCTCCGGTGCTTGGGAATCTTAGAGATGATTCATTCTTGCTCGATGAGGCCTAAGGAAGGTGTGTGCAAGTTAATTTGAGTTTGATGGAGAAATGGGGAAGTTAGGTCAGAAATGGGAGCACCCTATTTCAGGACGAACGAAAATGGCATTTTTTGATCGAGGAAGGAGCTTGGGAGCTTAAGGAATGGCTATACCGGCTAGTCTTGGGTAGCTAGAACTCTGAGGAATGATTTTTGTGTGCGTTTGAGTGGTAATGAGAGGGTGTATACCCCCACTCTCGTTCATCTTGATCGAACGGTGGGATCGAGTTTAGCTTCTGTCGATCCTCTCATGGAGTGGTGGGTGGTAGGGAAGAGGTGAGTTGGCTCGGCTTAGTTGGTTAAAGGTGTGAAGGTGGCCAAAGAGGAATCATGTCCCTATGGGTTTCAAATGCTCCAATGGGGAGGGTGAGGTGATTTCACCTCCCATGGGTCATACCCAACCACCCCTTGGGTTGGGCAAGTGTCCGCCTGGGGTGGACCATTGGGAGAGTACCATGTGGCAAAAGAATGGAAATGACCACTTACATTGGTGATTTGTCTCATGTGATGCCCATGACCTAAGGGTAGAATGATCATTTGGCATTGAATTTGATTTGGCCAGATTTGAAATGAGCCAAAAGTGGGTTGGCCCAAATTTCAAGTCAAATGGAGTTGATTTGGTTAGATTTGGCTCAATTTGACTCATATAGATCAAATTAAGTTATGATGCATCAAGTTGAGCAATTGGTCAAATTAGATCAAACCAAGAGCTGGGCCAAGTTCATATGATTATTTGGGATGTTTTGGTTTAATTGGTTTCATTTAGTTTGGCTTAGATTTGATTTTGGCTCATTTGAATTCATTTGGGTCAAATGGGTTGTTGACTAAATTGACCAAATTAGCCAAATTAGCATGTTGGTTTGGGTTTAGTTGACTAATTAAAGATGAAGATTTAGTTTCAATTTATTTGGATTTAGGATTTGATTTAGGCCAACTTGACCCGTCAACAAGTAGGTCAATCAATTGTCCAATCATGACTTTAGTAGCCATTGGTTGCAATCAATTTGGTTTATATTTTGATTTGACCTATCTTTTAGGTCAATTTGGGTCAATCAAGAGGGCCAATTGGGTTTGTTTGACTCAATTGAAGGTCAAGTCATATTTAAATATTATTTTTGATTTTATGAATCATTTGTTTTAAGAGATTGCAATTTGGCTAGTTTAGCTTCATATGGGTTAAGGGGTTGACTTAGTTTGACCCAATTTATGATAATTGATCAACCTAGGTTGATCAACAATCATGATGTGAGGTTTTCATTGGCTTAGTTCAATCCAATTTTGGTAGGATTAGAACTTGGCTCAAATAGTCAAGTTGCCCACTTTAGGTCAAGTGGACCAATTGGGTTTTGTTAGCTTGATTTTGGGTTGAGTTTGATTTAGTTGAGTTTATATATGGATTTGGGATTGATATATAAATTCAATTCCAATTAGTTTGGTTCATTTGAACATTTTAAGTCAAAAGGGCTAAGTTGGGTTTGACTTGGGGTTGATTTTTGTTTTGCTTGATGATTATATATTTCATTTATATTTATGAATATAATTGAAGGTATGATTGATTCATGAGAAAATCAATTTAATTTGGGTTTTGGAATGAAGGAATTTGGCTAAGTCCATGGAGTTGGGTCATGTGTCATAGGTTTGGATTTTGCTTTAGTTTGATTTATTTTTATTGATTTAAATGTATATTTAATTTAAAATTGTGAAGATGATTGAAAATATGATTGAATTATGGGAAAATCAAATGAGTTTGACTTGATTTGGATTAAAATTTGGCTAAGTCCATGGGATAGGTCATACGGCTTAAGAAGGTTTTAATTTAATTTGATTACATTTGATTTAGTTTTGATCATTTGAATATAAATTTGTTTAATATTTAAGAAGATGATTGAAGATATAAATTGATTATGAGAAAATTAATTGATTTTGGATTGATTTGGATCAAGATTTTGCTACATCCATGGGATAGGTCATATGGCTTAGGAAGGGTTTCAAGTTTGGATTTTATCATGGTTCAATCATTTTGTTTCTAATTTGGGTTTGGATTTTGATTTGAATTTGATGTTTGAATTGAACTTGAGGTTTGGTTTGAGAAGGTGAACATGGATTAGATTTGGGTTATTTGCTAGGTGAATTATCTTAATCCCTAAAGCATAAGCTAATCTTATGGTTAACCCTTCTAAGTCTTTAGGCTTAGGTTAAGTGTTTACATAATTGTTAGAAGTGTCTTATGACTAGGAAAGTATTAGTGTCTAGAAGATTCCTAAGTCTAAGATGGGTAAATTGAATTTTCACTCCAAAAGTAAGATCAACAGGCCTTAGGCTCAATAGCGTTTCCCTTGGAGATAGATGATTAGAAGATAGAAGCCAAGTTTCACATTATAGACTCAGATACATCTTTCAATGCTTTGCTTGAGAGACCATGGATACATGAGAACAATATAGTTTCATCCTCTCTACATTAGTATATGAAGTTCATGAGAGGTGGGATCATCTACTATGTGAAAAGAGATCTCAACCAATTTATAGTTCATGAGGTCGGCATATATGAGGATGCGGCTTACTACCTCCCTCAAAATCAACAAGTCTATTCTCGTGAACTTGGTCAAAGTTTAAAAATAAAATAAAAAGAAAAAGAAAAAGAAAAATTGAGAGAAAAGGAAAAAATAAAAGAAAAGAGAAAATGAAAAAGAAAATAAAAGGGAGAGAAAATACACTTGGAGGAGGAAGCGGAGCCTAACATTAGGTTTCACCCACAGTTCATTACTCCATTTGAACATATGGGTAGGACTACTTAACCTTTAGCAAGTAGAGGAAAAGGCCAATTCAGAGGTAGTCCCAAGGGTGGAAAACCTCCTTATTGGCCACCTAATAAAAGATATGTTTGAACTGCCAGGAGTACACCTGCTATCCATATAAACTTAAAATCTAGTTCATAGGATGAGTCTTATATATTTAGCATGCTAGCCAACTCTTCTCAGTAGTAGATTCCCTTGGAGGTGATAATTGAGCAATATAGTGATGAAGATTGGGCTCCAAAGTAAAGCATAAGTGTATCCAAGTGTTTATGTGAAATAGTTAGACATCAGTTGGGAACCTTAGCTCTAACCCCACTTTCCTCTTAAAAAGCTGAGGGTTTGGTAGTTAAGGAAGCCCTAAGTCATCCACATGCATGAAGACTTAGAGCACAGGTTGGACTACTTTGAAATAATATGGAAGAACAAGTGCAAAATCTCTTAATTAAGATCAGGACTAGGATTTCATACAATGGGTCTAGTCAATGATGACGATTAGTACTTAGAAATCACTAATCATTTGGAATCTGATAGGTTCTATTAAAATCATATTAACTCATATGAGGAGATGTTATAAACTTTAGATAATCTAGATGATTTTGAAGTCAAAGTTGGACTGTCAGAGTTTGAAGAAGAGATCAAGTCAACCATCGATGAGCTCAATGAAATCAACTTAGAGTCAAGAAGATCCATCCCGACATACATCGTTCTTTGTTGAATGAAATTAAAACCAATGACTTAGTTATGCTATTAATGCGCTTTGCATGGTGTTATTAGGACATGCTTGGATTGGCTGCTAATGTAATGATCCATAAACTAGTAATAGATCCGCTACTAATCCTATCAAACAAGCTCCTAGATGCTTATGATTAGACATAGAATAATATGTCATTTATGAAGTTAAGAAACTGATTGATGTTGGCTACATCTGGAAGAAAAATACCCTACTTGGTTAGCCAGCATCATCCAAGTTAAGAAAAAGAATGGTCAAGTTCACATATGCATCGATTTTAGGAATTTAAATAAGGCATGTCCAGAAGATGAATTTCCACTACCAATCCTGAAGCTGATGGTGGACATTGCCTCATCTCATGTAGTCTTCTATTCTATGGATGTTTATCCGATATAACCAAATAAAGATGGCCCCTAAAGATGAAAGAAACACTACTTTTAGAACCCATATTAGAATCTATTGCTATAAGGTCATGCCTTTCAACCTTAAAAATGTTGATGCTACATACTAGCGGGCTATGTCTCGAATCTTCAATGAACTCATATCAATAAATTGGGTGCTATGTCGATGATCTCATGGTCAAAAGTATAGAATAGAAAGACCATCTCTTTGACTTGAGAGTAGTTTTCAAACAGTTAAGATAATTTAACCTTAAAATGAACCCCCTGAAGTGTACATTCGGAGTACCTTCAGGGAAATTCCTTAGGTTTGTTGTTCCGACACTGTGGGAATCAAAATTGATCCAGAAGATTAGATATTAAAATGCCACCGCCTAAAAGTTTAACTTAACTTTGATTATTGTAAGGGTGGTTGGCATATCTAAGATGCTTTATATTCAACTTATCGGGAAGATATTAGCCATTCTCAGCACTTATCAAAAAGGGCATAAAGTTCAAGTGGGATGACAAGTGTGAGCATGCCTTCAAAGACATCAAGCATTACTTGATGATATCGCTGGTTCAAGCAGCTCTGACACAACCACCATACTTACACTACTATGTTAGATGACTCCCTTAGTACTTTGTTGTCCCAAGCTAATGTCGAAGGGAAGAAAAATGCACCATACTACCTCAACCGTCTTCTAATCCTTGCTAAGGCTAATTATCCACTCATTGAGGAGCATTTTCTTGCTTTAATCTTTGCATTCCAAAAGCTACAACACTACATGTTTTCCTCATAAGGTGAACTTAATCTTTAGGTCTAATCCACTACAGTATCTCATGACACGGTCGACGCTATCCGAACGGTTGGCATGACTATCCATGATCCTCTCATAGTTTAACATTACCTTTGTACCCTTCCGTGTAGTGAAAGGAGAAGCACTAGCAGATTTCTTAGCAGCACACCCACTTCTTGCTAACTCTAAGCATCCAAAACATCCACATCTTTGGAGATTCTCAGCTAGTTATCAACCAAATTGTTGGGTCCTATAAGGTTATAAAGCTTAAGCTCAACCACTACCATAAGTACACCATGGAGTTGATGTCCCAAATCCTAGAGGTTACCATTTGTAAGAGTCCTCAAGGAGAGAATTCCATAGCGTATGCTTTAGCCAAGCTTTCTAAGGAGTTGGAATGTCTGGAAGAAGTGTCCTTATCAATAAAAGTCCAAAATAGACAAGTCTTATCCCTTATTGATATTGAACTCAACAAAAAGTACTCTCTTGAAGGGGAGGTTTCCATTGCCAAGAAGGATGAGGAGTTAGATTGGAGGTAACCATTCATGGATTACCTAAATTAAGGCAAACTACCTCAAGAGATGTCCCAAGCCCATAAGATGAAGTATAGAGAATTTTCCTATGCTCTTGTGGATGGTGTCTTGTACCGACAATCTTTCGATCATATGTGGTTATGTTGTTTAGACAAGCACGAAGCCCATAAGATCATGACCGAGGTACATTCAGGATTATGTGGAGCCAACCAATCTAGTTTGAAGATGAAAGCCAAGATCAAAAGACTAGGATACTACTGGCCATCGATGATCAAAGATTGCATGGATACAGCTAGGCGATGCCACCAATGTTAAATACACGGTATGGTCCTACACTAACCACTCAATATTCTACATCTTACATTGGCCTCATTGTTATTTGAGTGTTGGCATATCAACAAAATGGGTTCAATTAATCCTCCTTCTTCCAAGGGTCATCGGTTCATCTTAGCTGCTACTGACTACTTTTCTGAATGGGTGAAGGTGATTCCACTCAAAGAGATCACAACTTAGCATGTGCCTTAATTTTTTAGGAACCATATTGTATATAGGTTCAGAGTGCCTTAATGAATTATATTTGATAATGGTACTTCATTTAAGAGCATCGAGATCAACAACTTTTCCCAAAGACACAACATAGATTGGAGATATTCTATCATCAACTACCTAAGGGCAAATGACTTAGCATAAGCCTTCAACAAAGCTCTCATCCAAATACTGAAGAAGACACTCAATAACAACAAGCGACAGTGGCATGAGCAATTAGTTGAAGCCTTGTAGGCCTACCACACCATTTATAGAACTCCAACTCAGTCTACTTCATTCACCTTAGTGTATGGGTCCAAAGCCATTCTACCATTAGAAGCCCAACTACCATCACTAAGGATAGCTATGGGTTACAAGATGACAACGAGCGTAATGCCAAGTTAAAAGAGCTCAAAGGTTTAGAGGAGAGACTCATGCAGCATGACAAAACTTGAGTTGTACAAAGCTGATTCATTCAATCTCATAATAAGTTGGTCCATCTTAGAGCTTTTAAAGTAGGAGAGCTTATTTTAGTTCTAAGGAGACCAATTATTGCTTGTCGTAAGATGGGAGGCAAGTTTGAACTCACTTGGGAAGGCCCTTTTGTCATAGAGAAGGAGTAACAAAGAGGATCTTATCAACTTATTAATCATAATGGAGAGTGCCCAATACTTCAAATCAATGGGCTCTACTTAGAAAAATATTATAAATCATGTTTGAAAATAACTATTATTAATGAAAATTCCATTTCAAACTCAATCTATTCCATGTTGAAAGTATTCTTGTTTACAAATCCTCCATGATGTGTTTAGGGTAGGTGTAAGGAACCAAAGTGACATCCTATCCTTCATCAAACATAAACATAAAAACTACACAAAACATATAATAAACACATATCTTTTATCTGCTACTTTGAATTGAGATAATGCCTCCAATGGCACTCACTCTAGGTTAGGTGCCCCTACTAGTGTGTCACCTAGTGTTCTTCTTGCTTTGGAGGATACACTTTCCTTCCTTACTCGGCCATTACACACTGACAAGGGCTTTATTAGTTTGGTAGGCCTTACTGCGTAGTCGATAAGCTACCTCATGTTGGCTTCGTTTAAGTGAATGGGAGTCTGCTATGCTTTATTCTTGGATTAGCCATTGTGCACTAACTAGGTCGAGTATATTTGAGGTTTAGGATAAGCCCCCCCAGTAGCTCCTTCCCTCCTAACTGCTTCAAGTCTGGGTCCAGTCCTTCCTCGGGGCTCCCCACTTAGTAGTCGCTCTAGGTCAGATAGCATCTGTCCTACGGAAGACAAACTATCTCGATTGTCAGTTTCACTTGGAATGTTGTATGCTTACACTCTTTCTTTCTAGATTGATTATTGTACACCGATGGACACCTTAGGCTGGTTGGTTCTCACTATGTTGATGGATACACCACTCATGCTGACGGATACACCTTAGGTTGGTTGGTTCTTGCACCTTAGGATACACCACTCATGGTAGATGTAAGTTTGCTATATTTTGTCCTTTAGTTAGCCACCGTACACCTATAGGATTTCTTTTAGGCTCAAGATAATGCCCCTAGAAACTCTCCCTGTGGCACTATATTTGGAACACATCCTTTAAAACCCCATTTATACACTACCCGGTTACTATCGATTGGACAATCCTTTCTTTCCTAGTAACTACCCCTATGGTTAGAGAATTCATCTTGTGGATGTCATTCTCCCTTGGTCTAGTAAATTTGAGATAGATGACATGGCCTCTTCTGTGGTGCCTCGCACATCAACGGTCCATGTAAATAAATATATTCACTTATGGATTAGGACACCCTAGTGATACCTCTTCCTAAGTAGGTATCCTATCTTTAGAGCAGTGTCAACAAAACTTCTTATATGAATCGCCTAACTACTCTTGAGTTGATATAAGTCCCGGGCGGCATTCACTCAGTAGTTGCCCCTAAGTCAGGTTCGATTTGTTCTGCTACCAACATATCACCTTAATGATTATTCCCTGCTTTAGAAGATGTGAGTCTACTATGCCTTCTTCCTAGCACAATTGTTGCACACAAAAAGGAAATACCTTAAGTTGGCTAGCTCTACCCCACAACCAATATGCTATCCCTTTGGATTTGTAAATCTGAGATAGGACAAGTCCGATATAGCCCCTTCTCAGTGGGTCCATCACACACCGACATGGTCCATAAATAAAATCTATCAAATTTGATCGAGCTCACATCCCCAGTGGATATGCCCTCAATTCAAAATCAAACTAAACAAACAAACCGTATTAAATCAAATGAAATTAAGATAAAATTAATCCTGACTACATTTGAGTTGACATAATTCCCCTACGACATTCACTTAATAGTCACCTTAGGTTGGGTTTGATTTGTTGTGCATCCAACAGATCACCCCAATAGTTGTTCCTCACTTTAGAAGATGTAAGTCTACTATGCCTTTTTCTTAGCATAGTTGTTGTACATTGAAAGGCAACCCCTTAGTTGGCTATACCCACCCGTTAGACTATCCATTTGGATTTGTAAACCCGATGTAGGTCAAGATGATATAGCCCCTTCTCAGTGGGTCCATCGTACACCGACATGATCCATACATTAACTCAGATTAAATTAAACCTATTCTAATTTTTCCCAGTAGAGTTAAATTACACCCTTCTCCCAGTGGGGTGCCAAATTATATATAAATATGTCAAACAAATCAAATTCAAAACCAATCTCCATAATGGAGCTAAATTAAACCAACTTCCTTATTAGAGTCTAAATCAAAGAAATCCAATGAAACTCTTATCCCCAACAGATACATCCCCAAATAAATCTATGAAATCAAACTCAAATCCCAATCCCCAGTGGATAGCCTGAACCTGCTTCCATAGTGGAAGGTTCATATACCCAATCACTAGCAGACTCGAGCCCATATCTCTAACAGACACGAGCCCATATCTCTAGCAGATATGCCTCCACATCAATTAAAACAAGATAAAGTAAAGTCGATTCAATCTTAGTCCCTAGTGGATTTTAGATTCTTATCACCAACGAATCTTCTTTCCATAAATCATATAATTAAATTAAATTCGAACCTTATCTCCAGCAGATTTTCTTCTTCTATGCCCTCAACATAGACCCCTCACACGTCATGTCCAATGCATGTGTGATCCCCAAGTGGATCTCCCACCATGTCCTTGGCATGGAATTCTCATCAAATTGTATTTCTTCTCTTATGCACACCTTTAATACTTTAACCAAAAGCTTTACAATGTATTCATTCAAATTACATCATCTTAACATTGTAATCAACATTTTATGATTTGTGATGGTGCAAGCTCAAACTAACTAGTAATATCATGCTAAACATATTATAGTGTGAATTAACATACTATATTATAATATAATATATGATGTTATATTATAATTTGCTATAATATAATATATTGTCTAACATTACACCTCATTAGAATCACTTAAAAAGAACAAATAACAAAATTTTCTCAAAATATAAATAATGTTCATTTTGGATGTAAAATTGTTATTTTTCTATTATAAATGGTACAAAATAGAATAATTTTTGTGTTGATTCTTGGTGTGTGCCATGAATTTGGCCAAATTGTTCCATTTCAACCTTCAAATTAACATTTTAATTAGTTTTCACCCATTGTATTATAACAAAAGTAAAACATGCTAAAATGTACAATAACATTAAGTAACACACCAGCACATTCATATATATGTGAAGTTTTATTGTTAGGTACATTATATTTTAATATGCTTTCATATAATATATTATCTTACATTATACCTTAAAATGAATAACTTTATGCAAAAAATTTAAAAATTTGGTTGAAAAATGAACATTAATTTTGGATGAAAAATTTCATTCTTTTGATTAAATGACACACCATAGCACACCCCCAATGATGTTCCCTAAAGCTTACTTTAAATTTGGCCAAATCCCATCATCTCAGCCTATAAATTAGTATTTTTATGAATTATACTAGTGCAAACTCTACTACATCATACTATAACAAACAAAATCTAAACAACAAGTAGTAATACACAATAGTATGTTATAATGCATGATGCTACTCTATGTTATAGCATCCTATATTATAATACACTATAACATATTATATTATACTATATTGCATATCACATCACAAGGGATTTCTTAAGATAAAAAAATCTTAAAATTAGTCTAAAAATAAAAACTATATATTTTAATCAGATCACTTACATATTTTAAATTGAAATAATATATTATGATGCCATGCTCTACCTATTATTAATTTGGCCAAATTTCACCATTTTAAAGTCTAAGTCAACATTTTTATAAATAATGCTACTATAGGCTCGATTGCATGATTGTAAAATACTAAAAGAATTTAAAATGTGTAGAACAATATATTATGATATATGATGTTATACTATGCTACAACATATAATATTTATTTTAAAAATAAAATCTTACTTCTTAGACTACAAGTGATGTAGCACACCTTTGGTACTACAACCTAATTCCCACTTCAAATTTAACAAATTTCATCATTTGATTTATCAAATCAATATTTTATGATATATATTAATAAAGACTATAGGGCACAATACAATAATATACTAAAACATTTCAAAGCATCTTATAACATCCAAAAACACAACACTACATGCTTAAATATATGATCCTACATTATATTATAATATATTGTATTATAATATGATTTTGGGTATTCAAATCTCTATTAATCAAGGGAAAGTCTATTGGAGACATTTTCTTTAGCTATAATAACTATGTTATGATTAGGTAATTCTTTAGATCTACTCCCAATGACATCATTATTCAAGGTTTAGGGTTTAGGTTTAGGATTTGTAGTTTGGGGTTTAAGGTTTAGGGTTTTAGGTTTAGGGTTTTAGGGTAGGTTTTAGGGTTTGGGTTGGGGGTTTAGGTTTAGGGTTTTGTGGGTTTAATGTTTAAGGTTTAGGGTTTAGGATTTAGGTTTTTAGGGTTTAGGGTTTAGGTTTAGGGTTTATGTTTTAGGTTTAGGGTTTATGTTTTAGTTTAGGTTTAGGGTTTAGGAATTAGAGTTTAGAGTTTAAGATTTTTTTAACAGAGAATAAATTAAGATTCAACATTTCTTCTTTTCGATTTCATCAACCAAGTAGCACCCCAAGTTTTCTAAGACACAAGCGATGACATAGATAAAAAATGAGCATTAATAGAGCAAATCAAAAACCCTAGATAAGTAGAACCGTCTCTGTTGTAAAGACATAGTTCTATAAGCATTCGATTGGATTGACAGCTCTTCACTCTAATTCCCATCAGAACCAACCCTACCTCTCGAGTAGTGGGATTCACCATTATATCCTCGATCTCTCCCTCCGCTACCACCACAACTATAAACCTTCGTCACTCCTCTAGCCTCCATATCCACCAATGCTCCGTCCACCACCACAGCGATAACCACCACAGTCTACCCCTCCACCTCTAGATCTAAAGTAAGCCTAGTTGATGGCAATGTTCCTACTGTTATGTTTCTGCCCATTCTTAGGGTTTAGGGTTCAGGGTTAGTTTACGGTTTAGGGTTTAGGGTTAGTTTAGGGTTTAGGGTTTCTAGTTTATGGTTTAGGGTTTAGTGTTTAGTATTTAGGGTTTAGGTTTAGGGTTTTAGGGCTTAGGGTTTAGGGCTTATGGTTTAAGTTTTTAGGGTTTAGGGTTTAGGGTTAGTTTTAAGGTTTAGGGTTTAGGGTTTTTGATTTAGGGTTTAGGGTTTTTTGTTTAATTAAGTAAATCAGTAGGTTTAGGTTTATTTAGTTAATTTTTTATTTATTTGAACTTATTTTTTGATTTTATTTTAATTTTTATTTTATTTATTTTAGGTTTATTTATTTTAGTTTAGGTGTTTTATTTAATTTATTTAAAGTTTAGATTTATTTTATGTTGAGTTTTATTTTTATTTTATTTTATTAGGTTTAGGTTTTATTTTTTATTTTTAGGTTTAGGTTTTTATTTTATTTTTTTATGTTTAGGTTTTAGGATTTTATTTTGGGTTTATTTTTAGGTTTACTTTTTTAGTTTAGGTGTATGTTTATTTTTAGTTTAATTTATTTTATTTAGTTTAGGTTTAGGTTTATTTATTTTTGTTTAGTTTATTTTTTATTTAGGTTTAGGTTTATTGTATTTATTTTTTATTTATTTTATTTTAGGTTTAGGTTTTAGTTTAAGGTTTATTTTTTATTATTTATTTATTTTAGGTTTACTTTTTTTTTGGTTTAGTTTTTAAATAGTTTTATTTTATTTTATTAGGTTTATTTTATTTTTTATTTTATGTTTATTTTATTTAGGTATAGGTTCTTTTTTTATTTATTTATGTTATGGTTTTATTTACACGAGGTTTAGTTTTAGGTTTTTTTAGTTTAGGGTTTAGGTTTAGGTTTAGGGTTTAGGGTTTTAGGTTTAGGATTTTAGGCTTAGGGTTTAGGATTAGGCTTTAAGGTTTAGGGTTAAATTTTTTAGGCTTTAGTTTAGGTTTAGGGTTAACTTTAGAGTTAGTTTAGGGGTTAGTGTTTAGGCTTTAGGGTTTAGTGTTTTTAGGGTTCAGGGTTTAGGGCCTAGGGTTAGTTTAAGGTTTAAAGTTTAGGGTTTTAGGGTTTATAGTTTATGGTTTAGGGTTTAGGGTTAGGTTTAGGGTTTAGGGTTTAGGTTATAGGGTTTAGGGTTTAGAGTTATGGTTAGTTTATGGTTCAGGGTTTTGGGTTTATGGTTTAGGGTTTAGGGTTTAGGGTTTAGGATTTAGGGTTTAGGGTTTAGAGTTTAGGGTTTTTTTTTTTTTAAATTAAGTAAACCGATAGGTTTAGGTTTATTTAGTTTATTTAGTTTATATTAATTTATTTTAGTTTATTTTATTTTAATTTTATTTGTTTATATTTTATTTTTATTTATTTTAGTTTATTTATTTTAGGTTTATTTATTTATGTTTATTTTTTAGGTTTAGGTTTAGGTTTACACTTATTTTTTATTTTGGTTGTATTTGTATTTTATTTTTTAGGTTTAGGTTTTATTTTTTATTTTTAGGTTTAGGTTTAGGTTTTTATTTTATTTTCTTAGGTTTTGGTTTTAGGTTTTTATTTTAGGTTTATTTTTAAGTTTTCTTTTATTTTATTTAGTTTAGGGATTATGTTTAGTTTATTTTAGGTTTAAGTTTAGATTTTTTTTAGCTTAGGTTTAAGTTTATTTTATTTTATTTAATTTAGCTTTAAGTTTTTTTAGTATAGGGTTTAGGTTTTATTTTTTATTTATTTTTATGTTTAGGGTTTTATTTAGTTTTTATTTTATTTTATTTAAGGTTTATTTTATTTTTGTTTTATGCTTAGTTTTTATTTTATCTAGATTTTTTTTTTTTAGGTTTTTTTAGTTTAGTTTAGGTTTTATTTATTTTATTTTAGAATAACTTTTCTTCTTTATTTTCTTTATTTTTTTTTTTTACATTTAGGTTTAGGTTTAAGTTAGGTTTAGGTTTTATTTTATTTTATTTTTTATTTTATTTAGGTTTATATATATTTTTTATTTTTTTATGTTTTATTTAGTTTAGGTTTAGGTTTTAGGTTTTAGGGTTTAGGGTTTAGGGTTTAGGGTTTAGGGTTTAGGGTTTAGGGTTTGGGGTTTGGGGTTTACGGTTTAGGGTTGTAGGTTTTAGTGTTTAGTGTTTAAGGTTTAGGGTTTAGGGTTTGGGGTTTAAGGTTTAGGGTTTTAAGGTTTATGGTGTAAGGTTAGGGTTTTTTTAAAAGAATTAAGTAAACTCACAGGTTTAGGGTTAATTAGCTTATTTAGTTTATTTTTTTATTTATTTTAGTTTATTTTACTTTTTATTTTTAATTAAGTTTATTTTAATTTTTTTAGTTTAGATTATTTATTTTAGGTTTATTTATTTTAATTTAGGTTTTTTATTTTAGTTTAGTTTTGAGGTATAAGTTTAGGTTTAAGTTTATTTTTTAAGTTTAGTTTTATTTTTTATTTTATTTTTTAGGTTTAGGTTTTATTTTTTATTTTTAGGTTTAGGTTTAGGTTTTTATTTTATTTTATTTCTTGGTTTAGGTTTTAGGTTTTTATTTTAGATTTATGTTTATGTTTTATTTTTTATTTTAGGTTTAGGTTTATTTTATTTTATTTAGGGTTTAGGTTTAGATATAGGTTTAGTTTATTTTAGGTTTAGGTTTAGGTTTTATTTATTTTAGTTTACTTTATTTTAGTTTAGGTTTAGGCTTATTTTTTCATTTTTGGATTAAGTTTTTTTTATAGTTTAGGGTTTAGGTTTTATTTTTTTTTAATTTTTAGGTTTTATTTTTAGGTTTAGTTCTTAGATTTAGGTTTTTATTTAGTTTTTATTTTACTTTATTATAGGTTTATTTTATTTTTATTTTAGGTTTAGTTTTTTTATTTAGGTTTTTTATTTTTTTCAATTAGTTTAGGTTTTTATTCATTTTATTTTAGTTTAGTTTTTATTTTTTATTTTATTTTATTTTTAGGTTTAGGTTTATGTTTTAGTTTAGGTTTTATTTTTTTTATTTTTTTATTTTATGTGGGATTCAGTTTTTTATTTATTTTATTTTTAGGTTTTATTTAGTTTAGGTCTAGGTTTTAGCTTTTTATGGTTTAGGGTTTAGATTTAGGGTTTAGTGTTAGTTGAGGGTTTAGGATTTAGGGTTTGGGGTTTAGGGTTTAGGGTTTATGCTTTTAGGGTTTTGGGTTTAGGGTTTAGGGTTTAGGGTTTTTAAGATTCAAGGTTTAGGTTTTAGGTTTAGGTTTTAGGTCAGGTTGAGTTTTCATTAGGGTTTTGGTTTTTTTTTAGCAGAGAACAAATTTAGACTCAACATTTCTTCTTTTCAAATTCACCAACTAAGTAACACACCAAGTTTTCTAAGACACAAGTGATGACATAGATAAAAAATGAGCATGCATAGAGCAAATCAAAAACTCTAGATAACTAGAATCATCTCTGCTATAAGATAACTCCATAAGAAGCAGATCAGATTAGCCATTCTATAGTTTCTCCAGTTCCCACAGAACCATCCTTATGTAGTGGGTTCCACCATTATATCCCTCTGCCACCACCATGGTTTGACCTCCTTCCTCACCTTCCACCACCACTTTGATCTTCACCCCGGATCTTGGTGCACGGTTGATGGTGACATTCACATGTCAAGGTTACACTTTATTCTAAGGGTTTAGGTTTATTAAGTTTTATGGTTTAGGTTTATTTTTTAATTTATTTAATTACTTTAGGTTTAGGTTTAGGGTTTAGGGTTTAAGGTTGAAGGTTTTAGGGTTTATGCTTTAAGGGTTTATGGTTTAGGGTTAGTGTTTAGAGTTTAAGGTTTAAGGTTTTAGGGTTTTAGGGTTTAAAGTTTTGGGCTAGGGTTTAGGGTTTATGGTTTAATGTTTAGGCTTTAGGGTTTAGGGTTTTGAGGGTTTATGGTTTAGGGTTTAGGGTTTAGGGTTTTAGGGTTTAGGGTGTAGGGTTTAGGGTTTAGGTTTTATGGTTTACGGTTTTTTAGGGTTTAGGGTTTAGGGTTTAGGGTTGTAGGTTTATGGTATATGGTTTAGGGTTAGTTTTAGAGCTTAGGGTTTAGGGTTTAGGGTTAGGGATATTTTTAAAAAAATTAAGTAAAATGGTAGGTTTAAGTTTATTTAGTTTATTTTATATATATTTTATTTTATTTTATTTTATTTATTTTTATTTAGGTTTATTTTTTTATATTTATAAAGTTTAGTTTATTTATTTTAGGTTTATTTATTTTAGGTTTATTTATTTTAGTTTAGTTTTTTTATTTTAGTTTATTATTTAGGCTGTTTAGGTTTAGGTTTATGTTTTTTTTTTTTATATGTTTATGTTTTATTTTTTAGTTTTTAGGTTTAGGTTTAGGTTTTTATTTTCTTTTTTTAAGTTTTGTTTTAGGTTTTATTTTTTGGTTTATTTTTAGGTTTTATTTATTAGCTTAGGTTTGGGTTTATTTTTAGTTTATTTTATTTTATTTAGTTTAGGGTTTAGGTTTAGTTTACTTTACATTTATGTTTAGTTTTTATTTATTTTAGTTTAGTTTATTTTAGCTTAGGTTTAGGTTTATTTTATTTTGTTTATTTTAGGTTTAATTTTATTTTTTAGTTTAGGGCTTAGGTTTTATTTTTAATTTAATTTTAGGTTTTGCTTTTTATTTAGTTTTTATTATATTTTATTTTATTTTTGGTTTATTTTATTTTTATTTACATTTTGTTTTTTTTTCTTTAAGTCTTTTATTTTGTAATTTAGTTTAGGTTTTTTTTATTTTAATTTAATTTAGTTTTATTTTTTTTATTTTATTTTCTTTTTAGGTTTAGGTTTTAGTGTTAGTTTAGGTTTTTATTTTATTATTTTATTTTTATTTAGGTTTAATTAATTATTTTATTTATATTTTTATTAGGTTTAGGTATAGGTTTTTAACTTTTTATGGTTTAGGGTTAGTTAAGGGTTTAGGGTTTAGAGTTTAAGGTCTGGGGTTTAGGGTTTAGGTTTTAGGGTTTAGGGTTTTTAGGGTTTAGGGTTTAGGGTTTAGGTGTTTGGTCTAGGGTTCATGTTTTAGTTTAGGGTTTAGGTTTTTTTGTTTTTTTAAGCAGAGAACAAATTTAGATTCAACATTTCTTCTTTTTAGTTTTAGTTAAGGGTTTAGGTTTGTTGTTTATTTTTTTAATAGAGAACAGATTCATATTCAATATTTCTTCTTTTTGATTTTTAGTTTATGGTCAAGGTTCTGCCCATTCTCAAGGTTTAGGATTAGGCTTAGGCTTATTAGGTTTTCTGGTTTAGGTTTATTTTTTAATTTATTTAGTTAGTTTTGGTATAGATTTAGGGTTTAGGGTTTAGGATTAGGGTTTAGGGCTTAGGGTTTATTATTTTGGGTTTAGGGTTTAAGGCTTAAGGTTTAGGGTTTAGGGTTTAGGGTTTTAAGGTTTTTGCTTTTAGATGTTAGGGTTTAGGATTAGGAGTTTAGGGTAGGGTTTAGGGTTTAGGAGTTTTTTTTAAATTAAAAGAGTTTAGGTTTATTTAGTTTATTTTATTTATTTTAGGTTATTTTATTATTTATTTTTATTTAGGTTTATTTTTTTTATTTAGTTTTGTTTATTTATTTATAGTTTATTATTTTAGTTTAGGTTTTTTTTTTTTAGTTTATTTTTTAGGTTTAGGTTTAGGCTTATGTTAATTTTATAGTTGAATTTTAAGTTTATTTTATTTTTTAGGTTTATGTTATATTTTTTATTTTTAGGTTTAGATTTATGTTTTTATTTTATTTTTTTTATGTTTAGGTTTATTTTTAGCTTTTACTTTTTAGTTTTGGTTTAGGTTTATTTTTAGTTTTTATATTTTATTTAGATTAGGTTTAAGTTTAGGTTTAGTTTATTTTAGGTTTATGCTTAGGTTTAATTTATTTTATTTTAGTTTATTTTAGTTTTTGGTTTAGGTTTATTTTATTTTGTTTATTTTATTTTTATTTTATGTTTATGGTTTTTTTTAGTTTAGAGTTTAGGTTTTTCTAATTTAGGGTTTAGGTTTTATTTATTTTTAAGTTTTATTTTTAGGATTATTTTTTAGGTTTAGGTTTTTATTTAATTTTTATTTTATTTTATTTTTATTTTATGTTTAGTTTTAAATTTATTAAGATTTTTTATTCTTTGGTTTATTATATTTTTTAGTTTAGTTTAGCCTTTTTATTATTATATTTTAGCTTATTTTTATTTTTTATTTTATTTTATTATTAAGTTTAAGTTTAGGTTTTAATTTAGGTTTTTATCTTTTTTTTTCATTTTATTTTATTTTATTTAGGTTTAGGTTTTTTATTTATTTTATTTTTAGATTTTAATTAGTTAGGTTTAAGTTTTTAGGTGTTTAGGGTTTTATGTTTTTGGGTTTAGTGTTTAGGGTTACGGTTCCGATTTAGGGTTTAGGGTTTAAGGTTTAGGGTTTTAGGGTTTACTCTTTTTGGGTTTAGTATTTAGGGTTTTTTAGGGTTTAAGGTTTAGGGTTTTATTTGTTATTTAATTTAGTTTACTTTATTTTATATAATTAGGTTTATCTTTTTATTTTTATTTAGTTTATTTTATATATTTTAGGTTTACTTTTTTTTTTTAGTTTTGGTTTTTTATTTTAGTTTGTTTTTTAAGTTTAGGTTTCAGTTTATGTTTATTTTTAAGTTTAGTTTTATTTTTAAGGTATTTTTTAGGTTTAAATTTTATTTTTGATTTTAGGTTTAGGTTTAGGTTTTTATTTTATTTTTTTAGGTTTATGTTTTAGGTTTTTATTTTCGGTTTATTTTTAGGTTTTATTTTTTAGTTTACGTTTAGGTTTATTTTTTAATTTTATTTTTTTAGGTTTAGGTTTTAGGTTTTTATTTTAGGTTTATTTTTAGGTTTTATTTTTTAGTTTAGGTTTATTTTTAGTTTATTTTAGTTTATTTAGATTAGGTTTAAGTTTAAGTTTAGTTTATTTTAGGTTTAGATTTCGGTTTTATTTATTTTAGTTTAAGTGTAGGTTTATTTTATTTTTATTTTTGGTTTAGGTTTTTTTTAAAGTTTAGGGTTTAGGTTTTATTTTTTATTTATCTTGAGGTTTTATTTTTTGGTTTATTTTTTAGGTTTAGGTTTTTATTTAGTTTTCATTTTATTTTATTTTAGGTTCAATTTATTTTTATTTTAGGTTTAGTTTTTATTTTATTATATTTTTTATTTTTTAGTTTAGTTTAGGTTTTTATTTATTTTATTTTAATTTAGTTTTTTTTTAGGTTTAGGTTTTAGTTTATGTTTTTATTTATTTTATTTTTTCATTTTATTTTGGTTTAGGTTTTAGTTTATTTTGGTTTATGTTTTTTTTATATAAGGAAACCATCAAGGCAAAATAGTCCATAGTGATCAGTCTGCTAAATAACAGAGAAAGCCATCCAAAACCCATAATAAACCAATCACATAATGCCAACAACCCGGTTATAGCAGATCGGCTAAGCTAAAAAAAAGCGGTAACTCCACCAAAACCAAAAAGGAAGAGAAACACAAAAAAGGAGTAGTTAGCATGAATAGGGGTAACAACACAACCCAACAATTCAATCACAAAGGCATAACAACAACCCACAACTATCTCCAAAGCACTAGCAATCCAAATCCAAGGGCAAAACCTCCACCCAAATAACAAAATAGTAGAATATAAGCAGCACCAGAGAGAGGAAAGCCATAGGGAGACCAAGAGGGCATCCAGAAATTACCATCAAAACCACCACCAAGGCAGCAAGAAAAACACCAAATCAAGCACCACCGACCAAGAGGCAAATATCAGAAAACAAGGACTTCAAAATAAATATGAGGGATTCAATACCAACAACAAACTTAAATCCTAAGACACTAAGCCAGGGCATAAGCATCCAAGGCAAGATAGCATCCAATCCCAAGTCACCAAGCCAGAGAGAGCCACAACAAGCCCTCAGCAAGCACTAGGCCAATCTAATCAGAGGAGAAACTGCCAACAAACCAGTGGGCATAGACAAAAAACAACCACAACCATCTCCTCCAATAAACAAAAACCCATGTCTGGAAGAAAAAAGAACCACAAACAGCTGTCCTCATACCAATCAATTGATAAAATAACCAACTTAAATCCCAGGACACCACAAAGTAGCTGTCCTCATTCCAATCAATTTTCCATTAATGAACTTAGCCTAAACTTTGGTCAAATCAATTCAAACTCATGCAATTTTCTCAAAACTCATTTATTTTCTCATTTATATTCACATATATAAATGAAATATAAATATAAATCAATCAAATCAAAGGCAAAAATTAAATTTCCAATTTAAAATCTCCTTAAGTCATTAATTTTCCATTAATGAACATAGCCTAAATCTTAAACAAACCATATCAAAGTCATGGGATTTTCTCATAATTCATTTATATTCTCATTTATATTCACATATATAAATGAAATATAAATATAAATCAATCAAACCAACTTCAAAAATTCAAAACCCTACTCCAAAATTTTCTAAGTCCTTTAAGTCCTTCTTAATGGACTTAGCCAAAATCATGATTAAACCACTTCAAATCCTTGAATTTTTCTCATGATCTATTAATATTCTTATTTATATTCACATGAATGAGAATATAAATGAGAAACAGTTACTACAGCTTATGTGTATATTCACAAAAATATATTCTATAGCTCAAGATCCATACACCAATGATCTTAGGGCATAACATTTTAGGGTAGAATATGTTAGAATGGCTAGAAGTGAGTCTCTTTGGGGAAGACAAAGTGAGCAGGTAGTAGCAAACTTATATTCAACCAAGGGTTTAGCAAGATCACTCGCTTCAGATGTGGGATGGTTCCTAATTTGTTGGTTTATTTTTATTGATAGAAAGAAGGTAGGGGTAGGCACGCAGATATAGTCTTTTTCAATTTGTAGACAGCTATGCCAAAATGAGGCATGAAGGAATACAACAAAGAAAGCTCCTACCATGCTAGAGAAAGGAGGGTGAAGGATTGAAAGACGTGAACCCAGAGCAGGCTTGACTTATACATTTTGTTCATTAGAGAGGCTAACTTCCTATAGAATATTTTCATCCTCATCTTCCATTTCCTTTTTTTTCTTCTTTTATTACATAATATAGGTCACCCTTCGAGGATGCTTCAAGAGCATAAACCCAAGGCCCTTGGAAATGCACTTCTCATTTATTTGCAACACCCTTGATCCTTTCTGACCCCATATCCTTTCAAAGAATTGAGCTCATTGCTTAGAGACACTAGTATGAACTCTGAGCTTCCTCATCAGTTTTCTCATCTTTGGAGGGGCATTTTTGTTGGCACCATCTCCTTAGATTCAAAGCATTGAATGGGCCAATCAAAGTCATGATCTTCATATTCCAAAGACTTGTAGAACAAGGTTCCCGATCCCTAACTCCTGGATAATGGAGGTACATAAAATGTCTTCAACGCTTCAACCTTATGAACTTCACTGAGAGTGATCTCTTTGAAGTAATGATGAGGGATTGGTGTGACCATAAACAAATCTTCTAATATCGATCGGTTAGTCATTCTCCTTGTAGAGATTTGTTGAACCTTACTTTCTCAAGTTGATTCAAATTCCTATTCATAATTAGTGTAATCTCTATGTCCTTCTCTTTTGTTGAAGGTTCATATGTCCTCTTGGGGTTGACAAGAATATCATCATCTTCCTCTGTGTCACTTCCCAAATTAGGAATAACTCTCAAAATTTTGAGTGGGGTGTTAGTTGTTTTTGGGAGAGTCAACATTGCCTTCTTTCTCATACATTATTTTCCTCCATTCTTTTTCTCAGACTATTTTGTAGTCTTTGAAGTAGATGCCATAATCTTAAGTCTTAGGAGGTTCTGCTGGCTTGGGCTCTTTTGGGATGAAAAACTTTACATCTTCATATATCTTCACTTCATGTACAATGAATGGTTGCATATTACCAATGATTCAAAACTCTTCTCCATCCCTAAAGTCTTTTATGCATTAGTGCATAGTGGACAGGACCATCTCATACTCATGAAGCAATGGTCGACCAAGGAGAGTTGTATTTCCATCGATTACATGGAATTTGTCTTTTGCATGGAGGTTCCCAAACTTGAGTAGTTGGATAAAGGATCCCATTGTCTTCTATCCTTTTTCATTGAACCCATGCACCATTAGCTTGTCTCACACAAGATGTTGAACGTCAAGGGACAACCACCTTAATGCTTTCACAAACTCATGAGATTGATAGAAGAGCCTGGTTCAATTAGGATTCGATGAATCATAACACCATCATTCTCTAAAATAACTTATGAAGGGCAATTCTATTGTGACGTTCCAATCATGAGATCTTCTTTAGAGAAAGTGATAGCTGGTAGGTCATTAGCTTTTATGACATCTATCATTCATCGCTCAACAAAGTATGCACTAAATGTAGTAGGACTAGGAAAGTTATGACTGCCTCAATTCATTCTCTCTTGCCAACCATCCATCTCAATTGTCCTAAGGTCCCTCATCAACCAATCATGCACCAGTTTTAGAAGCATTTGATTTAGATAGTTTCTCAAGATGAATATCTACCGCTTGCCACCACCCTCACATACTACGAGTGACAAAGAGAACCAACTTAGTAATCGAGGACCAATATGTCTCTAAAAAAAAATTTCATATATCAATTTATTGACACTGGAACCCAATGTACAATGAATGTATTCGGTCGATAATGACCCTTGAGACTCCTACTCTTTGACAGGATGAGTGGTTTGCAGTAGAACAGATTTCCACGAAGCCAACTCATGAAGAAAAATAGGTACAACTTGTCTTGCTCTGAAGGCTCGGCTCTCCTCAAAAATGCCTAAATTATAGTTCTAAGAACAATATCCTCCCTTTCGTCTAAAAATGCATAGGCTACAATAACTCTTTTTCAATGACTTATGTTGGAATGCTTGAGTTAAAGCTTGAATAAGTTCAATGTGACAAGAGCTTACACCGGTCAAAGGTTGCCGGCCCCATAAGATACTATTTCAATTCTCTTCAGTCTCATCACCTTATCGCTCCTATCCACAGATTTCCTTCCAAAAGATGAAAGTTGAGTTCTAGCCTTCTTCGTTTAATCAGATCGAATCTATGATGGATAAGATTTCTATATTGGATTTCAGAATCAAACTATTGGTTGTGGTGGTGCCTATTATTTTTGATTTCTTTCATGCCACTTGTATACTATTCACTGCCAATGTGTAAGGTAATTTTTTTCAACAAATAGTTCTACTTGCATGTGTCTCTTAACATTCTAGAATTCCTTAGTGTGGTGTGTGTGAGCATCTACCCATCATTAGTGATTGTGTTGTTTTCTTTCTCTACTTCTTCTTCTCTTTCCCATCTGCCTGGTGATATGCTGATGTCTAGGCGGATCATCCTTTCTTTCTCTCTCTCTCTCTCTCTCTCTCTCTCGATTCCCCTTATTCAATGATTTGTTCACTCTCTTTTCTCTAACATAGAGGAAAGACAGATGACCCAAATGGATTTCTTCTTAAAAGGAGATCGAATATCTAGTTGTAATTTTTTCTTTGAGAATTTCTACTAAGTTTTTGCACTTCCAATTCAAACATGCCTAGCTTTCTTTTTCTATGGAAAAGGTAAAAATTTTATTGAGATAAGTAAGGTGTTCTTCCTTCATTCTCCATCCTCACTACTTCCCTTGAGAACAAGTATGTTGCTATGCAAGCTTCCTTGGTTAGACCATCAGTGGCTACAAGGATAACCATCTTAAGTCGAGAGCATTCCACAGCTCTCTGCCAAGCCACTTGATAGATTTGTAAGAGAGAGGGAAAGATAGAACTAGCTAAGGCACGTAATGAAGAAAGTTTTCTTAGATCAGAACTCTAATCCGGCTATGTCAACCGAAAATGTATTTAGCCCTTTCTGGAATAGGATATGGAGAATATTTATAATTCCTCCATATTTTACAACTCAGGCATCTAGTCATCCCAATAAATCATTTCTATTTAAGCCTTTCACCAGTAGTAGAAGAAGGTAGATGGAGATAGTCCATTTTAGGGAGCACCCCAGCAAGCCACTTGACAGATTTGTAAGAGAGAGGGAAAGATAGAACTAGCTAAGGCACGTAATGAAGAAAGTTTTCTTAGATCAGAACTTTAATCCGACTATGTCAAACCCCAAAATAGATTTAGCCCTTTCTAGAATAGGATATGGAGAATATTTATAATTCCTCCCTATTTTACAACTCAGGCATCTGGTCATCCCAATAAATCATTTTTATTTAAGCCTTTCACCAGTACTAGAAGAAGGTAGATGGAGATAGTCCATTTTAGAGCACCCCATTAGGGCATTGGTCTGACAATTATGCACGGTGCAAAAAAAAAATCAAAAAATAAGATAGTGCAGTCCATGATCGGTAAGCTTACTAACATAAAAACTAAATTCATATACAACTTAGGTTCGTACCAAATCGACTGGATAATGGCTTCATGGTTAGACACAGAGAGTGGAGATTCATGTGCAATAAATATATTCAATGAAATGACTTCTATTAAAACCCATTTTTCATTTCTTTTAAAATAAGCCTTCGCTATGCTAGGTAGGTTCTCGTAAACCAAGAAAAGTATAACAAATGATTCACAAAATGAAAGAAAAAAAAGTAGAAGTAGGGGCATGAATGTTGATCAGTGAAGGCGCATCAACATTTTACAAGCAAGTTTTGAGGCTTGTTGGACATGTGGGAAAGCCACTATTAGTATTTACTTATGCCTAGCAAGCACTGCTCAATTTTCTTTTAATTTCTGGGCAAGCTCCATGAATTTTGTTCAATTCTTGAACTAGACTTATAAGCTTTCAACAACCTGTATCGAAAGTTGAAGTATGAATGCGAGCCATTAGTGGAGATTGAGCATACATATCACAATCAATCAATAAAGCATTATTAAGCTAAGTTCCTACAAAATTCATTGAGAATTTGTAACAACTAAAACCCCTCTGATTAGCTTAAATAAAAACATCTTAGGCTAAATATAAACCCTAAAACCTTTGATTGATGACTCTCAATCTATACATATACACATAAGCTGTAGTAACTATTCTACATAAGCCACCATTATATTTGCAGCATGCTTTAGAGACTCAAGAAAGGATCTTTGGACCAAAATCATTGCCAAGGAAATGTTAAGACTGCATGACCTAATAGTGGTTTAATCATAATTTAGGCTAAGTCCATTAAGAAGGATTTAAAAGACAGAAAAATTTGGAGTAGGGTTTTGAATTTTTGAAGTTGGTTTGATTGATTTATATTTATATTTAATTTATATATGTGAATATAGATGAGAATATAAATGAATTATGAGAAAATCCCATGATTTTGATATGGTTTGTTTAAGATTTAGGCTAAGTTCATTAATGGAAAATTAATGACTTAAGGAAATTTTAAATTGGGAATTTAATTTTTGCCTTTGATTTTATTGATTTATTTTTATATTTCATTTGTATATGTGAATATAAATGAGAATATAAATGAGTTTTGAGAAAATTGCATGAGTTTGAATTGATTTGATCCAAGTTTAGGCTAAGTCCATTAATGGAAAATTAAGGGACTTAAGAAAATTTCATGAATTGATTTGGAATTTTGAGTTTAGTTTGATTGATTTGAATTTATATCTCATTTATATATGTGAATATAAATGAGAATATAAATGGATTATGAGAAAATCTCAAAGATTTGATTTGATTTAGATTATGATTTTTGTTAAGTCCTTAAAGGAATATTAAGGACTTTGGCAAAATTTGGACTTAGGAAATTTTAATGAATTTTGATCATGGGTTTCAATCATATGGAGTTGTTTTAAATTTAGAGAAAATCAATTAAGATTGATTTGGAGTTTGACTTGAATGAAGGAAAGTGAGGAATTGTTTAAGTTAAGGGTAGGAAATTTTCCTAACACCCCTAAGGCATGACCTATTCCTATGGATTACTCTTCTAAGTCTCTAGGGCTAGGTTTGAGTATCCACCTAATCACTAGATGTGTCTTATGAATAGGGAACTCTTAAAGTCTTGGTAATGTCCAATTCTATAAGGATTCTAGCCACTGAAGGATGAGATTTTGTAGTCATTGCCTGATCAATTTATAATGGATGACAAAATAAAGCACCCACAGCAAAAGAGAATTGATTGTTAATGAAAGAAATTTGCATATTTGGGAGAGAAATCTAAAGTGGAACGTCTCATTTTTAAATGATTTCAAAGCAATCAAAGCCATGTTAGTTGATTCCCTAGTAATATCCATATGATCTTCATTTTCCCTAAGGAATCATCAGGGAAGAAGCCAGGCCATGGTGTCACTCTAGTGAAGACATGAAATAGGCTAGCACTCATTGATTTAAGAAGGAATCCAGTGAGAATCACACAAAATAGCTAGCAAGCGGCAAGCTAAAATGAAAAGGAAATCACTAGAAACACGATGACTGTCAGAAATAATTTTTTCAGTTTTTAGGTTTCAATTTAAGGTTTAAGATTTATTTGATTTAGGGTTTAGGTTTAGTTTAGGTTTAGGTTTAGGTTTAGGTTTAAGTTTAGGTTTAGGTTAAGGGTTTAAGTTTAGATTTAGGGTTTAGGTTTATGTTTAGGTTTAGGTTTAGGTTTAGGTTTAGGTTTAGTTTAGGATTTAGTGTTTAGAGTTTAGGGTTTAGGGTTTAGCTTAGGGCTTAGGTTTAGGGTTTAGGTTTAGGGTTTAGGGTTTTATTATTTTAGGTTTAGGTTTAGGTTTAGGTTTAGGATTTTAGGAGTTTAAGGTTTTAGGTTTAAGTTTATTTAAGTTAATATTTAGAGGTTTAAATTGGGTTTTAGATCAAGTTTAGTTTAGACTTTAAGTTTAAGTTTAAGTTTAGGTTTAGGATTTAAGTTTAAAGTTTAGATTTAATTGTAGTTTAAGTTTAGGTTTAAAGTTAGGTTTAGGTTTAGGGAATAGAGTTTGATTAAATTCATGTTAGTGTTTAGTTTATTTAGGTATAGAGTTTAAGATTTAGGTTTAGTTTAGGAGTTTGGAGTTTAGGTTAAAAAGTTTAGGTTTAAGTTATTTTTTAGGATTTAACAGGTTTAGGTTTAGGTTTAAGTTTAGGATTTAGAGTTTAAGTTTAAGAGGATTTAGGTTTAGAGTTTAAGTTTAAGTTTAGAGTTTAGGTTAGATTTAAGTTTAAGGTTCTTTAGGAGATTAGTTTAGGATTTAGTTTAAGTTTAGGTTTAATTTAGAGGTTTAGTTTAGGTTTAAGGTTTAGTTAGGTTTAAGTTTAGAGTTTAGTTAGTTTAGGTTTAGTTAGTTTAGTTTAGGTTTAAAGTTTAGTTAGTTTAGGTTTAAAGTTGATTTAGGTTTTAGTTTAGAGTTTATTTAGGAGTTTAGTTTAGGGTTTAAGGTTTTGGGTTTAGGGTTTAGAGTTTATGGTTTAAGGTTTTAGGGTTTTTTTTAGGGTTTAGTGTTTATGATTTATGGTTTTTAGGGTTTAGGGTTTAGGATTTAGGTTTTTGGTTTAAGTTTTAGGTTTTAGTTTAGGGTTTAAGGTTTATGGTTTTTTTAACATAGAACAAAATCATACTCAATATTTCATCTTTTCAATTTCAACAGCCTAGTAGCGCACCAAGTTTTCTAAGACACAAGTGATGACATAGATAAAAAATGAGTACGTATAAAGTAAATCAAAAACCCTAGATAACTAGAACTATCTCTACTGTGAAGACATAGTTCCATAAGCAGTAGATCGGGTCGGCCGTTGTTCAAATTCTCCAACTCGCATCGAAACCACCACTGCATCTCGAGTAGTAGAATCTTTCATTATATCCACGATATCCTCGTGGCCATGCTATTACCTCTCTCCTGCCTCCATAACCACCACTACTTCAATCACAACCTCCATATCCACCAGCACTTCTAGATCCCCCACCACCATTATGATAACCGCTACCTCTACATTCGCCTCCACTACTAAATCTAGACTGAGCCTAATTGATGTTGATGTTCCCACCATCAAGGTTCTGCCAATTATTAGGGTTTAGGTTTAGGTTTTGGTTTATTAAGTTTTTAGGTTTAGGTTTATTTTTTTATTAATTTAGTTTCTTTAGGTTTAGGTTTAGGGTTTAGGGTTTAGGGTTAATGTTTAGGGTATAGGGTTTAGGGTTTAGGGTATAGGGTATAGGGTTTAGGGTGTAGGGCTTTAGGGTTTAGGGTTTAGGGTTAGAGTTCAGGGCTTAGAGTTTAGGGCTTAAGGTTTTAGAGTTTAGTGTTTAGGCTTTAGGGTTTAGGGTTTTTAGGGTTTAGGGTTTAGGGTTTAGGGTTAGGTTAGTGTTTAGGGTTAGTTTATAGTTTATGGTTTAGGGTTTAGGGTTTTAGGGTTTAGGGTTTAGGGTTTAGGGTTTGGTATTTTAGGGTTTAGGGTTTAGGATTTAGGGCTTAGGTTAGGTTAGGGTTTAGGGTTAGTTTATGATTTAGGGATAATGGTTTGGTGTTTTATGGTTTAGGGTTTAGGATTTAGGGCATAGCATTTAGGGTTTAGGGTTTAGGATTTAGGGTTCAGTGTTTGGGTTTCAGGGTTAGGCTTTAGGGTTTAGGTTTTAGGGTTTAGGATTCAGGGTTTAGGATTTTTTTTAATTTTTTTTAATTTTTTAAATTAAGTAAACAGGTAAGTTTAGGTTTATTTAGTCTATTTTGTATTTATTTTAATTTAATTTTTTTTATTTTTATTTAGGTTCAATTTTATTTTATTTTGTTTAGCTTATTTATTTTAGTTTAGGTTTTTTATGTATTTTATTTTTTAGGTTTAGGTTTAGGTGTAGGTTTATTTTTTAGTTTAGTTTTATTTTTATTTTATTTTTTAGTTTTAAGTTTTATTTTTTATTTTTAAGTTTGGCTTTAGTTTTTTGTTTTATTTTTTAAAGTTGAGGCTTTAGGTTTTTATTTTAGGTTAATTTTTAAGTTTTATTTTTTAGTTTAGGTTTAGGTTAATTTGTAGTTTATTTTATTTTTTTTTGGTTTAGGTTTAGCTTATTTTAGGTTTAGGTTTTATTTATTTTATTTTAGTTGATTTTAGTTTAGGTTTAGGTTTATTTTATTTATATTTTAGGTTTATGTTTTTTTTAGTTTAGGGTTTAGGTTTTATTTTTTTATTAACTTTTAGGTTTTATTTTTATGTTTTCATTTAATTTTTATTTTATTTTTTAGTTTAGTTTAGGTTTTTATTTATTTTATTTTAGTTTTATTTTTATTTTCTATTTTATTTTTTTTTAGGTTTAGGTTTAGTTTATTATTTTATTTTATTTTAGTTTAGGTTTATTTATTTATTTTATTCTTTGGTTTTATTTAGTTTAGGTTTAGGTTTTTAGCTTTTTAGGGTTTAGGGTTTAGGGTTTAGAGTTAGTTTTGGGTTTAGGGTTTAGGGTTTTATGATTTAGTCTTTAGGGTTTAGGTTTTTTTGAGTTTGGGGTTTAGGGTTTAGCTTTTAGGGTTTAGAGTTTAGGTTTTTGATTTAAGATTCAGGTTTTAGTTTAGGGTTTAGTGTTTTGGTTTTTTTAAGAGAATAAATTCAGATTCAACATTTCTTCTTTTTTTATTTCATCAACCAAGTAACAAACCAAGTTTTTAAAGACACAAGCGACAATATAGATAAGAAATGAGCATGCATAGAGCAAATCAAAACCTTAGATAACTAGAACCATTTCTACTATAAAGACACAATTTGATAAGCATTAGATCAGATCGACCATTCTTCAGTTTCTCCAATTCCCATCACAACCACCCTGGTCTCTCGAGTAGTGGGATCCATTATAATATCCCCGACCTCTCCCTACACCACCACCATGGGTGTAACCTTTTTCTCCTCCTGTCTCCATAACCACCACTTCTCTGACTACCACCTCCATATCCACCAGCACCTCCAGATCCCCCACCGCCACTATGATAACCATCGGCTGTATCTTTGCCTCCATCGCTAGATTTAGATTGAGCCTGGTTGATGGTGATGTTCCTATCATCAAGGTTTTGCACATTCTTAAAGTTTAGGTTTACCTTTGGGTTTATTAGGTTTTATTATATAAGTTTATTTTTTAACTTATTTAGTTACTTTAGGTATAGGTTTAGGGTTTGGGGTTTAGGGTTTAGGGTTAAGGTTTAGACTTTAAGGTTTAAGATTTAGGGTTTTAAGGTTTATGTTTTTAAGGTTTAGGGTTTAAGGTTAGGGTTTAGGGTTTACAATTTAGTGTTTAGGTTTTAGGGTTTAAGGTTTAGGGTTTAGGGTTTAGGATTTAGTTTTAGTTTAGTTTAGGTTTAGGTTTAGGGTTTAGTTTAAGGTTTAAAGTTTAGGAGTTTAGGGTTTAAGTTTAGGGTTTAGGGTTTAGGTTTAAGTTTAGGTTAATATTTAAGGTTTAGGTTATAGATAGTTTAGGGTTTAGTTTAACACAAGGTTTAGTTTAAGGTTTAGGGTTTAGGTGAGTTTAAGGTTTAGGGTTTAGGGTTTAATAGGTTTAGGAGTTTAGTTTAGGGTTTTAGGTTTAGTTTAATTTTTAGGGTTTTAAGGGTTTAGGGTTTCGGGTTTAGGGTTTAGAGTTTAGGGTTTATGGTTTATGGTTTAGGATTTAGGGTTTAGGGTTGTAGGTTTAGGATTTAGGGTTTAAAGTTTAGGGTTTAGCATTGTAGGTTCAGGATTTAGGGTTTTATTTTGGGTTTAGGCCTTTGAGGGTTTATGGTTTAGAGTTTAGGGTATAGGTTTTAAAAAAAAAAATCAAGTAAACCAGTATGTTTAGGTTTATTTAGTCTATTTTTTATTTATTTTAGTTTAATTTATTTTTTATTTTTATTTAGGTTTATGCTTTTTTTATTTAATTTAGTTTATTTATATTAGGTTTATTTATTTTAGTTTATTTTTTAGATTTAAGTTTATTTTTTAGTTTAGTTTTATTTTTGTTTTATTTGTTAGGTTTAGGTTTTATTTTTTATTATTAGGTTTAGGTTTAGGTTTTTATTTTATTTTTTAGGTTTAGGTTCTATGTTGTTATTTTTGGTTTATTTTTAGGTTTTATTTTTTTAAGTTAGGCTTAGGTTTATATTTAGTTTCTTTTATTTTAGGTTTAGGTTTTATTTATTTTAGTTTAGTTTTTTAGTATAGGTTTAGATTTATTTTATTTTGTTTATTTTATTTTTATTTTATGTTTAGGTTTTTTTTTAGTTTAGGGTTTAGGTGTTGGTTTTTATTTATTTTTAAGTTTATTTTTTAGGGTTACGCTTTTATTTAGTTTTTTTATCTTAGGTTTATTTTATTTTTATTTAGGTTTTTTTAAGGTTTATTTTATTTTTTTTTTTTTTTTAGGTTGTTATTTATTTTATTTTAGTTTAGTTTTTATTTTCTATTTTATTATATTTATAGGTTTAGGTTTAGGTTTAAATTTTAGTTTAGGTTTTTAGTTTATTTTATTTTAATTTTTTTAATTTAGGTTTATGGTTTTTGGTTTAGGGTTTTAGGCTTTAGGGTTTAGGGTTTAGGATTTAGGGTTTAGGGTGTAGTATTTAGGGTTTAAGGTTTTGGTTTTAGGTTTAGGGTTTACATTTTAGCTTAGGGTTTAGGGTTTAGGGTTTCTTGTTTAGGGCTTAAGGTTAAGGGTTTAGGGTTAGTTTTAGGGTTAGAGTTTTTTTATCTTTTTATTTTATTATTTTTTTGAAATTAAGTAAGTTGGTAGCTTTAGGTTTATTTAGTTTATTTTATTTTTTATTTTTATATTTATTTTGTTTAATTTAGGTTTTTGATTTTAGTATATTTTTTAAGTTTAGTTTTAGGTTTAGGTTTATTTTTTTAGTTCAGTTTTATTTTTATTTTATTTTTTAGGTTTAGGTTTTATGTTTTATTTTTAGGTTTAGGTTTTTATTTTATTTTTTTAGGTTTAGCTTTTAAGTTTATATTTTAGGTTTATTTTTTAGTTTAGGGTTTAGGCTTTTTTTTATAAAATAAATTAAGTAAACTGATTGGTCTATGTTTATTTAGTTTATTTTTTATTTATTTTAATTTATTTTATTTTTTATTTTTATTTAGGTTTATTTTAATTTTTTATTTAGTTTAGTTTCTTTATATTAGGTTTATTTATTTTAGATTAGGTTTTTTTTTTTATTTTAGTTTATTTTTTAGGTTTATGTTTATTTTGTAGTTTATTTTTATTTTATTTTATTTTTTATGTTTAAGTTTTATTTTTTATTATTAGATTTAGGTTAAAGTTTGTATTTTATTTTATTTTATTTTTTTTGGTTTAGGTTTTGGGTTGTTATTTTAGGTTTATTTTTAGGCTTTATTTTTTAGTTTAAGCTTAGGTTTATTTTTACTTTATTTCTTCTAATTTAATTTAGGTTTATGTTTAAGTTTAGTTTATTTTAGGTTTAGGTTTAGTTTATTTTCGGTTTAGGTTTTATTTATTTTATTTTAGTTTATTTTAAATTAGGTTTACGTTTATTTTATTTTGTTTGTTTTATTTTTATTTTAGGCTTAGGTTTTTTTAAGTTTATGATTTAGGTGTTTTTTTATTTATTTTTAGGTTTATTTTTTAGGCTTAGGTTTTTATTTAGTTTATTTTATTTCAAGCTTATTTTATTTTTATTTTTGGTTTAGTTTTTATTTTATTTATGCATTTTACTTTTTGGTTTATTTGATTTTTTTGTTTAGTTTAGGTTTTTATTTATTTTATTTTAGTTTAGTTTTTGTTTTATATTTATATTTTATTTTTAGGTTTTAGGTTAGTTTTAGTTTTAGGTTTAGGTTTAGGCTTTAGGATTTAGGGTTTATGGTTTAGGGTTTTAGGGTTTAGGGTTTAGGGTTTAGGGTTTAGTGTTTAGGGTTTAGGATTTAGGTTTTAAGTTTAGGGTTTAGATTTTAATTTAGGGTTTAGGGTTTAAGGTTTAAGGTTTAGGGTCTAAAGTTTTTTTTTCTTTTAATTTTTTTTTTTTTTTTTTTTTATTTTTTTATTTTTTTTAGGTTTAGGTTTAGGGTCTAAAGTTTTTTTAACAAAGTTTAGGGTTTAGGGTAGGTTTTAGGGTTTAGGGTTTAGGGTTTAGGTAAAGGTTTAGGTTTAGGGTTTAGAGTTTGAGTTTAGGTTGTAAGTTTGAGGCTTAGGGTTTAGGGTTTAGGGTTGTAAGTTTAATGCTTAGGGTTTATGGTTTAGGGTTAGGGTTTTCTTATATTTTTTATCTTTTTATTTTTTATTATTTATTTTAGTTTATTTTATTTTTTATTTTTATTTAGGTTTATTTTTATTTTTATTTAGTTTATTGTAATTAATTTTGTTTATGTTTTTATTTTAGTCTATTTTTTTGGTCTAAGTTTAGGTTTAAATTTATTTTTTAATTTAAATTTATTTTATTTTATTTTTTAGGTTTAAGTTTTTTTTTGTTTTTAGGTTTAGGTTTAGGCTTTTATTTTATTTTATTTTTGTTTAGGTTTTGGGTTTTATTTAGGTTTATTTTGGGTTTTATTTTTAGTTTATGATTTATTTTCTTTTAAATAATTAAATCTTTAGGTTTGGGTTGTTTAGTTAATTTAGTTTATTTTTTATTTTTATTTAGGTTTTTTTATTTTAGTTTATTTATATTAGGTTTATATATTTTAGTTTAGGTTTTTTTTATTTTAGATTATCTTTTAGGATTAGGTTTAGGTTTATGTTTATTTTTTAATATAGTTTTATTTTTATTTTATTCTTTAGGTTATGTTTTATTTTTTATTATTAATTTTAGATTTAGGTTTTTATTTTACTTTTTTAGGTTTAGGTTTTACGTTGATATTTTAGGGTTTTTTAGGTTTTATTTTTTTAGTTTAGACTTAGGTTAATTTTTAGTTTATTTTATTTAATTTAGTTTAGGTTTAGGTTTAGGTTTGACCTATTTTAGTTTAGTTTATTTTAATTTAGGTTTGGGTTTATTTTATTTTATTTTTATTTTAAGTTTAGGTTTTTTTTTAACTTATGGTTTAGGTGTTATTTTTTCATTATTTTTAGGTTTATTTTTTTTGGTCTAGGTTTTTTTTAATTTATCTTAGGTTTACTTTATTTTTATTTTAGGTTTAGTTTTTATTTTATTTAGGTTTTTTATTTTTAAGTTTATTTTATTTTTTTATTTAGTTTTGGTTTTTATTTATTATATTTTAGTTTAATCATTATTTTCTATTTTATTTTATTTTTAGGTATAGGTTTGGATTTCAATTTTGGTTCTTATATTATATTATTTTATTTTCTTATTTAGGTTTAAGTTTTAGGTTTAGGGTTTAGGGTTTATGATTTAGTGTTTTAAGGTTTAGTGTTTAGGGTTTAAGTTTTATGATTTAGTGTTTAGGGTTTAGGGAATTTAGGGTTCAGGGTTTATTGTCAAGGTTTTATGTTTAAGGTTTAGGTTTTAATTTAAGGTTTATGCTTTAGGGTTTAAGTTTTTTTTTAACCAGAGTTTAGGATTTGGGGTTTGGGGTTTAGTGTTTAGGGTTTTAGGGTTTAAGTTTTAGAGTTAGGGTTTACGGTTTAAGGTTTAGGGTTTTAGGGTTTAGGGTTTAGGGTTTAGGGTTGTATGTTTAGTGTTTAGGGTTTAAGGTTTAGGGTTAACATTTTTTTATTATTTTTTATTTTTTTAAATTAAGTAAAATGGTAGGTTTAGGATTATTTTGTTTACTTTTTTATTTATTTTAGTTTAATTTTAATTTTAACTTTTTATTTAAGTTTATTTTTATAATTTAATTTAGTTATGTTTTTTATTTAAGTTTATTTTTTTAGTTTAGGTTTTATTTTTTGTTTTTTGGTTTAGGTTTAGGTTTTAATTTTCTTTTTTTAGGTTTAGGTTTTTGGTTTTTATTTTAAGTTTATTTTAAGGTTTTTTATTTTAAGTTTTTATTTTTTTAGTTTAGGTTTAGGTTTATTTTTAGTTTATTTTATTTTATTTAGTTTAGGTTTAGGTTTAGGTTTTATTTATTTTAGTTTAGTTTATTTCATTTTAGGTTTAGGTTTATTTTATTTTATTTATTTTATTATTATTATTGGTTTAGTTTTTTTTTAGGGTATTGGTTTATTTTAAGGTTTATTTTTTTAGGTTTAAGTTTTTATTTTTTTTATTTTAAGTTGATTTTATTTTTATTTTACATTTAGTTTTTATTTTGTTTAAGTCTTTTATCCTTAGGTTTATTTTATTTTTTTTAGTTTACTTTTGGTTTTTATTTATTTTATTTTAATTTATTTTTATTAGTTTATTTTATTTTATTTTAGGATTAGATTTAAGTTTTAGTTTAGGTTTTTATTTTATTTTATTTTTTTATTTTATTTAGGTATTTTAAATTATTTTATTTTTAGTTTTAATTAGTTTATGTTTAAGTTTTTAGGTTTTTTTTAGTGGTTAATTTGTTTGGGTTTCAGGTGGGGTTTAGGTTTAGGGTTTAGGATTTAGGGTTTAGGGTTTAGCAATTTAAGGCTAAGGGTTTAGGGTTTAGGGTTTGTTTTAGGGTTTAGGGTTTAGGGTTTAGGTTTTTTTAGTTTGGGTTGTGGTTTAGGTTTTAGGTTGGTTCTGGTTCATGGTTTAGGTTCAAGTTTAGGGTTTAGGGTTTTTGCCTTTTTTTTAATAGAGAACAAATTTAGATTAAACATTTCTTTTTTTTCAATTTCACCAACAAAGTAACACACCAAGTTTTCTAAGACACAAGTGATGACATAGATAAGAAATGAGCTTGCATAGAGCGAATCTAAAATCTTATATAACTAGAATAGTCTCTACTATAAAGACACAGTTCCATATGTAGTAGATCAGATTGGCCATTCTTCATTTCCTTAATTCCCATCAGAATCACCCAGACCTCTCGAATAGTGGGATCCACCATCATATCCCTAATCTATCTCTCGGCCACCACCACAACTATAACTTTTGTCACTCATCCTGCCTCCAAAACCACCACTGCTCTGACCACCACCTCCATATCCACTAGCACCTCTAGATCTCCGACCACCACTGTGATAATCGCTACCTCCGCCTTCACCAACACCACTAGATCTAGACTAAGCTTAGTTGACAGTGATGTTCCTACCGTCAAGGTTTTGCCCATTCTTAGGGTTTAGATTTAGGTTTAGGTTTATTATGTTTTTTGGGTTTATGCTTATTTTTTAATTTATTTAGTTACTTTAAGTTTAGGTTTAGGGTTTGGAATTTAAGGTTTAGGGTTTAGGGTTTAGGGTTAGGATCTAGGGTTTATGGTTTATGGTTTAAGGTTTAGAATTTTAGGTTTTATGCTTTTAGGTTTTAGGGTTACGGTTTAGGGTTTAGGGTTTAGGGTTAAGGGTTTAGTGTTTAGGATTTAGGGTTTACAGTTAGTTTAGCATTTAAGGTTTAGGGTTTTAGGATTTTAGGGTTTAGGGTTTTAGGGTCTAGGGTTGTTTAGGGTTTAAGGTTTTGGGGGTATTTTTTGGGAAAGTTAGATTTTTATTACAATAAAATGAAAAGATATAATGTCCTAAAGGGGTAAAGCTCTAAAATTCTACTCTAGAGCTACAAGAAATCTAGAGAGGTAAACCCCATCTATGTACAATATAAAAAAAAGAAGAGAAAATAAAAGAGAAAATATAGCCTAAAAAAAGCATAAGTGAAAATATGGATTAAGTCTAAAACAAATCCTGAAAATAGTAAAAGGATGAGTTAGCAGTAGTTCATGATTTCTTTGAGAAAGAAAGATAAGCAAGATCCATAACAACAACACTTGGGTTGACTGAGCAATGACCATTCCCTCTGTAAAGTTCCAACCTATAAAAGAAATCTGCAGAACACTACAAAGGCAAAAGTCATTGCTAAAAAAGATAAGGATAATGTGAGGAAAAGGAGAGAGCTAAGAAAGAGAAGGCTCGGGCTTAGTTAGGATCATCTCAAGGGGAAACAATACATATGAGCATCCAAACTTCATAAAGAAGGGTTACGATCATATGTAATGCTACCAAACAGAGAGAAGAGGTGAGTAACATCAATGCCATCATAGTCAGCATACTTGAGATAAGCAAACATCAAGGCTAGTAGTCCATAGAGTTCCAGATCTAGCAGCATTAAACAAAGATCAACCAGCCAACAACCAGCTAATAGTGAAATCCCCAAACAAAAATGACAATAGACTAGTCACAATAACCTAGAGAGAGGCTAGAAGAAAGTCAGAATACCAACAACAACCATTAACCAAATACCCATCCAAGCTCCAAACTAGAGAAAAATAGAACCAGCCATCAGCAAACACCAAACCAATGCAAATTAATAAAAAAACAACAAACAAAATGATGATAGGAGCCCTCAAGCCAAAGTCCCAATAATAAGTAGACACCAAGCCAAACCAGGGTGAGCGACCAGAAATGACTAAATAGCTCAAAAATGAAATTATCAACTGAAGGAAACATAAGCTGCAACTAGTGCAAATCACTAGAATATAAAACAACCACATTAAGGCAGGCCAAAGGTAGCCACCAACCACCAGAAACCAAAAAATCCAATCCAAAATGATCAATAAAGTTTCAGCCAGCACAGCAAAATGCTCTACCAAATTGTCAAGTTTAGGTTTTAGGTTTAGGGTTTAGGTTTTATTTAAGGGTTTAGGGTTTTTAGTTTTTTTAATAGAGAAAAAATTTAGATTCAACATTTCTTTTTTCCAATTTCATCAAAAAATTAACACACTAAATTTTCTAAGACACAAGTGATGACATAGATAATAAAGGAGAACACATTGAGGAAATCCAAAACCCTAAATAACTAGAACCATCTCTACTACAAAAACATAGTTCCATAAGCAATAAATTAGATTAGTTGTTCTTTAGTTTCTCTAGTTCCCATCAGAACCACCCTGGCCTCTTGAGTAGTGGGATCAACCATCATATCCCTAATGTTTCCCTCCACCACCACCATGGCTATAACCTCCATCGCTCCTCCTGCTTCCATAAGCACCACTGCTTCGACCACCACCTTCAAATCCACCAGCACCTCTAGAACCCACACAACCACTATGATAACCCACACTCCACCTCCACCACACTAGATCTGGAAGCTTGGTTGAAGGTGATGTTCCTACGATCAAGCCCATTCTTAGGGTTTAGGTTTAAGGTTTATTAGGTTTTAGGGTTTAGGTTTATTTAATTTATTTAGTTACTTTAGGTATAAGTTTAGGGTTTGGGGTTTAGGGTTTTTTTTGGTTAGGGTTTGTTTAGGTTAGGGTTTAGGTTGGTTTAGAGTTTAGGGTTGGGGTTTAGGGTTTTAGGGTGCTTTAGGGTTTAAGGGTTAGGGTTTTGAATTTAGGGTTTAGGGTTTTAGGGTTTAAGGTTGTTTAGGGTGGGAGGTTTAGTGAGGTTTAGGATTTAGTGTTTAGGTTAAAAAATTTAAGTAAACTAGTAGGTTTAGGTTTATTTAGTATATTTAGTTTACTTTATTTTTTATTTTATTTAGGTTTAATTATTATTTTTATTTAGTTTATTTTTTATATAAGTTTAGGTTTTTTATTTAATTTTATTTTTTAAGTTTAGGTTTAGGTTTACTTTTTAGTTGAGTTTTATTTTATTTTATCTTTTAAGTTTAGGTTTTCTTTTTTATTTCTAGTTTGGATTTAGGATTTTTTATTTTTTTAGGTTTAGGTTTTACGATTTTATTTTAGGTTTAATTTTTTTGTTTTATATTTTAGTTTAGGTTTAGGTTTAGTTTTAGTTTATTATATTTTATTTAGTTTAGGTTTAGGTTTAGGTTTAGGTTTAGGTTTTAATTATTAGAGTTTAGTTAATTTTAGTTTAGGTTTAGGTTTATTTTATTTAGATTATTTTATTTTTAGTTTAGTTTAGTTTTATTAGTTAGAATTAGGTTTTATTTTTATTTATTTTGTGTTTTATTTTTGTAGGTTTATTTTTAAGTATAAGTTTTATTTAGTTTTTATTTTCTTTTATTTAAGTTTATTTTATTTTTATTTTACATTTAATTTTTTAGTTTTTTATTCTAAGTTTTATTTTAATTTTAATTTTATTTGTTTAGTTTAAATTTTTATATATTTTAGTTTAGTTTATCTTTTTAATTTTAGGTTTAAGTTTTAGTTTAGGTTTTATTTTTTGATTTTTTTTTATTTTATGTAGGTTTAGGTTTATTTATTTATTTTATTTTTAGGTTTTATTTAGTTTAGGTTTAGATTTCTAGGTTTTAGGGTTTAGGGTTTTGCGCATATGGCTTAGGGTTTAGGGTTTAAGGTTTTATGGTTTCAAGTTCTAAGGTTTACAGTTTAATCTTTAGGCTTCAGGGTTTAGGGTTCTTAAGGTTTAAGGTTTAGAGTTTAGGGTTAGCTTAGGGGTTAGGTGTAGATTATGGTTTAGGATTTAAGGTTTAGGGTTTTAGGTTTAGGGTTTTGGGTTAGTTTAGGGTTTAAGGTTTAGGGTTTTAGGGTTTTGGGTTTAGGGTTTAGGGATTAAGGTTTAGGATTTAGGGTTTAACATTTAAGGTTTAGGGTTTAGGGTTTTTTAGGGTTTAGGGTTTAGGATGTAGTGTTTAAGGCTTAGGGTTTAGCAATTAAGGTTTTTTTGAAATTAAGTAAACTGGTAGGTTTAGGTTTATTTAGTTTATTTAGCTTAGTTTATATTTTTATTTAGGTTTATTTTTTATATCTTTTAGTTTAATTTATCTATTTTATTTTAGGTTTTTTATTTTAGTTTATTTATTAGGTTTAGGTTTAGATTTATGTTTATTTTTTAGTTTAGTTTTATTTTTATTTTATTTTTTGGTTTAAGTTTATTTTTTATTTTTATGTTTAGGTATTAGGTTTTTATTTTAGGTTTATTTTTAGGTTTTATTTTTTATTTTAGGTTTAGGTTTATTTTTAATTTATATTATTTTATTTAGTTTAGAGTTTAGGTTTAGTTTATTTTAGGTTTTGGTTTAGGTTTTATTTATTTTAGTTTAGTTTATTTTAGTTTAGGTTTAAGTTAATTTTATTTTGTTTATTTTATTGATATATTAGGTTTAGGTTTAGTTTTTTTATTTAGGGTTTAGGTTTTATTTTTATTTAATTTTAGGTTTCTTTTTTAGGTTTAGGGCTTTATTTAGTTTTTATTTTATTTTATTTTTTGTTTTATTTAGTTTTTATTTTTAGTTTAGTTTTTATTTTATTTGGAATTTTTCTTCTTAGATTCAATTTTTTTTTAAGTTTTATTAAGATTGTTATTTATTTTATCTTAGTTTATTTTTATTAATTAATTTTTTATTTTTTGGTTTAGGTTTAGTTATAGTTTAGGTTTTTATTATTTTATTATTTATTTTAATTAGGTTTAGGTTTTTTATATATTCTATTTTTATGTTTTATTTAATTTAGGTTCAGGTTTCTAGGTTTTAGGGTTTAGGGTTTAGGGTTTAGGATTTATGATTTAAGGTTAGGGATTAGGGTTTAGTGTTTAGGCTTTGGGGTTTTTAGGGTTTAGGGTTTATGGTTTAGGGTTAGTGTTCTTTTAAAAAATTAAGTAAACTAGTAGGTTTAGGTCTATTTAGTTTATTTTATTCTTTATTTATATTTATGTTTATTTTTAATTTTTATTAAGAATAGATTATTTAGTTTAGTTTAAGTTCTTATTTTAGTTTATATTTTAGGTTTAGGTTTAGGTTTAGGTTTAGTTGAGTATTTTTTTTAGGTTTAGGTTTTATTTTTTTTATTTTTAGCTTTAGGTTTAGATTTAGGTTTAGGTTTTTATTTTATTATTTTAGGTTTAGGTTTTAGATTTTTATTTTATGTTTATTTTTAATTTATTTTATTTTATTTATTTTAGGTTTAGATTTAGGTTTAGGTTTTATTTATTTTAGTTTAGGTTTATTTTATTTTGTTTATTTTTTTTATTTTAGGTTTAGGTTTTTTCAATTTAGAGTTTAGGTTTTATTTTTTATTTATTTTTCGATATAATTTTTTAGTTTTAGGATTTTATTTAGTTTTCATTTTATTTTATTTTACGTTTATTTTGGTTTTATTTATTTTAGTTTAGGTTTAGGTTTATTTTATTTTGTTTACTTTAGGTTTAGGTTTTTTTTTAGTATAGGGTACATGTTTTACTTATTATTTAATTTTAGGTTTTAGTTTTAGGTATATTTTTTAGGCTTAGGTTTTTATTTAGTCTTTATTTTATTTTATTTTAGATTGATTTTATTTCTATTTTATGTTTAGGTTTTACTTTATTTAGGTTTATTATTTTTTGGTTTATTTTATTTTTTAGTTTAGTTTAGGTTTTTATTTATTTTTTTTTTAGATTTAGGTTTAGGCTTAGGTTTAAGTTTTAGTTTAGGTTTTTATTTTATTTTATTTTTTATTTTTGTTTAGATTTTTTTATTTATTTTAGTTTTATGTTTTATTTAGTTTAGGATTAGTTTTTTAGGTTTTTAGGGTGGTTTAGGGTTTAGGGTTAGTTTAGGGTTTAAGGTTTAGTGTTTAGGGTTTAGGGTTAGTTTTAGGGTTTAAGGTTTAGGATTTAGTGTTTACAGTTTAGCGTTTAGCGTTTAGTTTTTTTTTTTAAATTATGTAAACTATTAAGTTTAGGTTTTTTTTTGTTTAGATCAAAAATGAGCATGCATAAAGATAAGTAGAATAGTCCCTACTGTAAAGAAATAATTCCATAAATAGTTGATCGAATCGATAATTATTTACCCTAACCTATTGAGTATCGGGATCCACCATCATATCCCTAATCTCTCCCTTCGCCACCACCATGGCTATAACCTTCTCCACTCCTCCGACCTCTATAACCACTGCTCAGGCCAGCCTCCAAACCCACACCCCTCAGATCCCCACCACCCTTTGCGATAACGGCCCCATCTTAGCCTGCAGGATGGCTAGTTGACGATGATGTTCCTGCTGTCAAGGTTCTGCCCATTCTTAGGGTTTAGGTTTCCTTTTTAATTTGGTTAGTTAGCTTAGGTTTAGGTTTAGGGCTTGGGGTTTAGTGTTTAAGGTTTAGAATTTAGGGCTTATGATTTTTTTTAAGTAAATTGGTAGGTTTAGGTTTATTTAGTTTATTTAGTTTATTTTTTATTTATTTTAGTTTATTTTATTTTTTATTTTAATTTAGGTTTATTTTTTTCATTTTATTTAGTTTATTATATTTATTTTAGGCTTATTTATTTTAGTTTAGGTTTATTATTTCAATTTATTTTTTTAAGTTTTGGTTCAAGTTTAGGTTTATCTTTTAGTTTAATTTTATTTTTGTTTTATTTTTTAGTTTTAGGTTTTATTTTTTACTTTTAGGTTTAGGTTTAGGTTTTTTTTTTTTTTAGGATTAGGCTTTTGTTTTTTATTTTAGGTTTATTTTTAGGTTTTATTTTTTAATTTAGGTTTAGGTTTATTTTTAGTTTATTTTATTTTATTTAGTTTAGCTTTAGGTTTAGGTTTAGTTTATTTTAAGTTTAGGTTTAGGTTTTATTTATTTTAGTTTAAGTTTAGGTTTACTTTATTTTTTTTTATTTATTTTAGTTTTTTTTAGATTAGGGTTTAGGTTTATCTTTTTTATTTATTTTATGTTTTTTAGGTTTAGGTTTTTTATTTTCATTTTATTTTAGGTTTAGTTTTATTTTATTTAGGTTTTAATTTTAATTTAGTTTAGATTTTTATTTATTTTATTTTAGTTTATTTTTTTCATTTTAGGTTTAGATTTAGGTTTAGATTTAGGTTTTAGTTTATGTTTTTATTATTTTATTATTTTTTTATTTTGGTTTAGGTTTATTTATTTATTTATTTTATTTTTAGGTTTTACTTAGTTTAGGTTTTATTTTTAGCTTTTTAGGGTTTAGGGTTTAAGGTTTAGGGTTTAGGGTTAGTTTAACATTTAGGGTATGGGGATTCGGGATTTTTTATTTTTTATTTTTTTTTTTTTAGGGGAAGCCTCATGTAGGGGTATTTTATTGCCACAAAAAGAGGGTTACAAGGTTCTTAAAAGGGGATAAACTCCAGAACTCGCACAAAGAGCTACAATTAGCCTAAGGAGTAAATCCCTATCTAAGTACATCCAAGAGTAAAAGAAAGCATAAAACAATCAAAAGATACAAGATGATTAACATAATAAGCTAAAGTAAGATTAAAGCCAATGCTCGAGGATGCGGGAATGCATGATAATGAGCGACACAAAGAAGGAGAGAGAATCACTTGCAAAGTTATAATAAGATGGAGATTAGAAAGTTAAGGTACAGACAAAAGTTAGAGGAAAATAGCATAATATGATGATGTTAGTAAGGAATTGTGATAGAGAAGGCTCAGCTCAATCACATCCTGTTGAGGCGGCAGTATGAGCATCCAAACTTCAGAAGGTCACATCACATGAGCTACTCGAGCCAATAGGGTGAGATCATCACATCATAGCCAACAAACTGTTAGAAGGTAGCACCCAGTTGTTGATATTCTTATGTGCTTTATTACCTGCAAACCTAAGCAAAATCATATCTAAAATATATAGGTAATTGCTAAGAGCTGAAGGATAAGGAGTCTCATTCAAGAAAAAAATCATCAATATAGCCATCTTGACATGAGAATACATAAACATAAGTGAGTGAGCTATCTTAGCCAGAATCTCATGAATAGCCATATTCAGGAAAGAAATTAGTTCAACATATAATCCCTCCATAAGAAAATTACAGAGGAGACAACTCACTGAAAACCTGTTAAATAAGTCAATGAGCATATAATTAACACCATCCCAATCACATGATATGTAAATGAATCTTTTCAAAGAAAACAACCCAGGAAATAATCCCCTTATTAATGTCCTGTAGAAAGCAATAGTAAAGGGCGCATAGCTCAACATAGGAATGAACGCAACCAACCAAAATAAGCACCGGAAAAAATAGTTAGAGCGGCTCCAATAGCGACATTCGGGGCCTCCATTCGGATAATCCGGATCAATAATCAATCAGAACAAGACAAAAGAAAACAACATCCAAGATAGGAAGGGACTAAAGGCCATAAAACCATTCTTTCGAATAAAGCGCTCATAAAGACACCAACCGGTAAATGAGGTAGCGGTGATGCTCGAAAAAATAGGAGGTAAATTACGAGCAATCGAAGCCAACTACCCAAATAAATACAACATTGGCACCCGCCATAAAGAAAAACAACAAGTGAATTGAAATGAGTCTCAACATTAAAATCCAGAAAATAGCAACAACTAAGATGACAACATCCAAGATAGGAAGATACAGCAAATTGGCCATAAAACTCCTCAATCAGAGTAGGCTTGGCAATAATAGATAAATAAATAAATAAAGCATAAAAATAGTTATCACGAAGAATCGACAATCACCAAAACCCTCACCATCGGGCAATGTGAGAAGACTTTGAGGCATGAGACCCTAAAATTCTACAACCAGAAAGAAAGAGCGAGGTGACAAGGTAAAACAAAAGCGGTAAATCTCCAAGATAAGAGCCAACCAAAATAGCAAAACCATTAGCTTGCCATGATGCCACTCATCCAGTATAATCAAAACAATAGCTACAAGTTTGACAGATAGCAGCCAATTGTAAAAGGTCTGATTGAGTGGATTACAAACACACCTAATCGACAATATCGTCACCATCTCAAGAGAATACAGTAACAAATGTGATGGAGCCAACATTGCAGAATCCCATTAATATGATCAGGTAGATGAGGGGACCATAACAATTGAAGTGAAGCATCTGCTGGAACCAAGCCAAACAAAGCAACCTCATGCAATCAGGATTAAGAAACCAGCCAGTGAAAGGTAAATCAACAAAATCCCAGCCTAAATTACCACAAAAATTATAGCAGATTAAAGTACCATAGCAGATTAAGAGATAAAAGATAATGTCAGCACCCTAGCAGAGACAAATCTGATCAGTGAAAATCAGAAAAGTTACCACATAAGGAACATTCATAACAGAAGCAACAATATCCCAATTCAGCCCACAATCCTTGAAGAAATACCCCACAGTCTTGCCATAATAACAATCATTGAGAGTATACAAACCATAGGTTAAAATCAAGTAGAGCTTGATTAGGCAGTGATCACAATACTAACGACTAAAAGGGATACTATAGCAGTTAAGACGGGCGAGACAATTAATCGATAAACCAAATCCACAAACATCCAAAATCTTTAAACAACAACAGGCAACATCAGACTATAGTACCTCTCAAACAGAAATGACACTCCAATCCAAGAAGGTAACAGTACAAACCCATTAGATGCAGGATTATAATATAATGATGAGTAAATATGATTCTGACCACCACGAAATGAGCGACTGAAAAATGTAAATCAAGAAAGTCCCTCCCATCAGAGCAACTAATGCAATATTGTAAGCCACAAGAATATAAAATAAGAGGATGATTTTGAGTAGAGACATCATTACCAAGCAGGAATTTTAAGATGATAAAGGTCCAAAACCAGAACTTGCTAAGATAGTAGCAGGACAGATGGCAAAAAATAGCAGGAGAAAAATTGGGAGAAGCAGCAGCAGAAAAAATCTGCAGCAGCCCGAACCCAAATGGATGAAAAAACCAAATCAATAAACAAACCAACAAACAACCATGGCAGCAAACCTCCAAAACCCAAAATGTAATTAAACCCAATCCATTCCAATACAAGGATTTCAGACCAAAATAACCATTAAAAGAGACCAGGGTATTACAATTTCTTCCCTTGTAGGAAAGCATGTTGATGTTAGGCATTATATAAGCAAGGAGGTGTATAGAAGGTCCCAAGCAACCACCAAAATCCTTTCGATAAGTGTTGAAACCTTTATGAATTAGGCCTTTAAGGAGGAAAGAGTCCCAAGGAATGTAAGCATCAGCCTAAGAAATACTATAATCATCAAAATAAAAATTGCAACCAGCATAATGCACACTAATCCGTTGCCTAGGAGCAACATAGGTAGTAGCAATGCTCCAAGCCATATTGTCAGTGAGAAAAAATTGGTTAAAGAAGTTAGTATTAAAATCAAAGCCCATCAAAACAGATAACTTCCTCCAGCAATGGTTAATTCTCTCAGGTTTAGAAATAATTGTATCAATGAAATTAAAGTCCCAAGTGGGATTGCAGTTATAAAATAAGTAACAGGTAACACAAGGCTCAACTGGGTTTCAATTCAAGAGATTGATGTGCATATAGTTCAACATCTACCCCATAATATTGAAAATGCCAAAAATAGAAATCTTCCAACTAAAGGAGAAGGGGTAAATACAACAAGTCATGGCAAAGAGCACAAGACAGTAATGATGTCTATGAGGAGTATCCATAAAGAACACAAGGAAATAGAAAACCAAAAAAAGGGAGGCGAAGAGGAGAATTAGATTCTGAGGTAAGGAAGCCCAGAATTGTCCAAGTTTACCGGACCAGCAAGTATTTGGGTAATGTAAATTGATCAAAGAAGATGATCGTCTAATCTAGCACCAGTTTGCAAGGTAATTAAGGCGTTACCTTCATGAACATGAGTGATGGTAAAAAATTTGAGAGAGAGAAGAGTCCTAGTTTGCTTGAGGAGGTAGTACAAACAAGCATTGCTCATATTGGTAGAAGTCAAAAGGTCAATCAGTAGAAGAGTGTCCACCTCTATCCAAATATTCAGCCAGCCATTTTGAAGACAAATTTCTAGAGCTTTGTGAATTGCCATAAGCTCAGTATAAGGGACAGTGCTAGAAATAAGTGGATAAGCAAATGCACATAAGACTATACCCTTAGAATCCCTAAAAATGCCTCCACAACCGAGCCATTATGAGAGAGCATCGGTATTAATTTTAATAATATGATCAAGAGGTTTTTTCCAAAAAACCATTCTATCATTTCGATAGTAAGACTGGTCTGGAAGGATGAGGCCCAGTTTATTGGCTACAGATTTACAGCCGTTAAAATGTTTGTGATGAATTAAGTTAGCTTTAAATAAGTCACAAATTTTTTTTTAGTTCTAGCAATAATCGTCATGTGATTCATACGAATCCCATGATGTTTAGCATCATTTCAGTCCATCCATATGAACCAAATAAGAGTAATGGCAATTATGGTTTTAATATGACCTTTAATTGCATTGTCAAAGTAAACTTCAAGAAGTTGATATAAAGTAAAAGAAAAATTAAAATTGATAGTGTTGAATAGATCGTCATACCAAATCCAAATTTTAGAGGCAATAGCCCCATTAACAAAAAACATGGTTAACATTCTCGGTATGGGAACAACATTGACATTTAGAGGGTAAATCCTTTACCCCACAATAATGAGTCAACAGAATAAAGTTTTTAGGATACGCCAAGTCGAAGCGAGTAAGAAGAGGGGATATTGTTATTCCAAATTTTGGAGAACACAATAGAAGAATCACGAGTGTCTTTGTGAAGCCACACATTTTAAGGTTGAAATCCCATTATGAGATAGCTTAAAGATAATCGATCATGATTGTTAAGAGTGATAGGAATATTAGTAATCATATTTAGGAAAGTGGAAGAAATAGAATCAGTAATCTTACTAGTGTTCCACTTGTGGTTATGCTAGAATGAATTAACTCTAATAGCGGAAGTGGAGTGAGTGTAGAGTAAATCATCAATGGATCCACAACCACTCAGGTTGTCTTGCCAAAGAAGGAATTGCCGAGTTTATGCCCCAAAAATTAAGGATTCTCATCCCATTTGAGAACAAAGTCTTCTCCACGGGAGAATCACCCCATTTAAAGGGACAAATGAGAGGATGTTTACCTTGGCAATATTTAGAAGTCATGAAATTTGCCCAAAGACTATTTTTGCTCGTAAAATTCCACCAAAGTTTGTAGGAGAAGGCATTGATAACTTCTTTGATGGATTTACATCCGCACCTCCCTCTTCAAGAGTACCACAACTTTAAGACCAAGATGACCAGTGCATTCTTTTAGAGGTGGTATTGGTTCCCCAGAAGAATTTGTTTAAGAGATGCTCAATTCTATTGATGGTAGAGGTGGTAGGCACAATGGTTTGAAGAAGGTATATAGGCATGGAATTTAGTGTGCTCTTGATCAAGGTAAGCCTACCATCGAAAGAGAGTAAATGAAATTCCCAAACCAAAATCTTGTTTGAAATTTTCTGAATTAGATCATCAAAAAGGTGTGATCTTTTTTGGCCTTTAAAAAGTGGAGCCCCAAGGTAAGTAAGAGGGAGTTGATTTTGCTTAAAATTAGTAATTCTAGATATTTTGTTAAGTCTATTAGAAGGAATCTTGGTTGAAGGAATAAAACTGCATTTTCCTTCATTAAGAAAAAGGCCACTAACTTTACCAAAATCATTGAGAAGGTTTTTAATGGTTTTAACATGTTGAAGGAGCCGTTCGAAGATAATGAAATCATCTGCAAAGCTAAGATGAGAAATAGGGAAGCCTCCATGTGTTTTAAAAGACATATTAGGATTATTAGCAAAGAGATCATTAAGGCTCCTTGACAGGTATTCAATAGCGATGATAAAAAGAGAAGGTGATAGTGGGTCACCTTGCCTCAAACCATGGCTAGAAGGAAAGAAACCTAGGGACTCACCATTCAAGATAACCAAAACCTAGACATTAATACACCTTTTATAATCCGGATAAAACTATCGAAAAAAACAAATTCAGGATTTGAAAGAGAAAATCCCATGAGAGATTGTCGAAGGCTTTAGCGATGTCCAGTTTGAATAAGATGTTGCCTCCTCTAGAGGGGACATCAATGTCATGAACCAGCTCTTGAGCAAGAAGAATATTATCCGATATTGCTCCATGTTTAACAAAACCAGTTTGATTTGGGGAGATGATTTTAGGAAGCAAAGGGCTAAGTCTATTATTTATTAATTTAGCAATAAGTTTTTGAAAAAAGGTGCAAAGACTAATTGATCTAAAATTGCCCCAAGATTCAGGATTGTTAGTTTTGGAAATAAGGATAATAGAAGTGCTTGAAAAGTATTTGGCAATAGGATTGCCATCAAAGAAATCAATAAGCATCAACTAAATCTTTAATAAAAGGCCAACAATCTTTAGAAGTGGGTATTATAGCCGTCGGGCGAAGTCATGTTCATGTTCTTAAGAGTAGTACTAATCTCCTCTTCAGAAGGACACATAGCGAGTAAATGAGTATCCTCACTATTAATCATAGAAGGGATAAGATGAGTGTTTGATAAAGTGCCCAGCAACGGATTAGAATTTAATAAAGTTTGGAAATGATGTATGATAGAATCCTTAATATCATTGTTATCGATTATCCATTCACCATTAGAGTTCTTAATTTTCTTGATCGAGTTTAAGGCTCTCTGTTTATTACAAATGGCATGAAAATACACGGTGTTTATCACCATATGAAATATGCTTGCGGCTTTTTTGAATAGGTTTCTTCCATGTTTTGATAATTAACCAAGTTATCCTTGGCAATATTCAACTCCTCAAGTTTCGGGATCGGTTGAGAGACCTCTTCAAGAGAACAAGCCTCTTGTTCCATAGCTTTAAGATTTGTGAAAAGGTTTTGAAAATGTTTTGTTCCTCCAATTGAGATTTTGCTTAAGTCTTTTGAGCTTAAGCCAAAGGCAGTCATACATTTAACGATTATCCAGAAAATAGGGCCATCCAATTAGTGAGAGCGACTTTGGTGAAGTCACTATGTTGGGTCCACATATTTTGAAATCTAAAGGAGAGGGAGTAGGCGGGTTAGGGGAGGATTTTGAAGGAAATCAAAAGAGGAGCAATGGTCGACAAAGTTCTACTCAAATGCTCAACAATGGTAGTAGAGATTGATCCAAAGTGAATTAAAGAGGGTCCTATCAAGACAAAGTCTAGAGTTGTGCCACGTGAAGTTAGACCCAATGAAACCAATGTCGATCAGATTGCAATCAAGGATCATATTTGAGAAGTCCTCCATGGAATGAAGGTTAGGAGAACATCCTCCCCTTCTTTCCAAACTTGCTATGATAGTATTGAAATCACCTCCAACCAACCAGGGAAGGTTAGCCGAGGAAGCGAAGGTGCGTAAGTGATTCCAAAGGATGTTCCTACCATCTCTATTACAAAAAGCATAGATAAAAGAGCCAAAAGCTGATAAGTCACCTAAAGAGATTTTGACATTAACCAATTGGTCAAGATCATCAATGATGGAAATGGTAATGGAGTTGTGCCAAAAGTACCAAATTTTATTATTAAGATTGAAGAAGAAATTATGAAAACCAAGGGATCTAGCGACAAAAGCAATCTTAGAAGAATTAATGAAAGGTTCAATAAGAACAAGTAACTTGATATTATGGGCACGACAAAGACTCCTGACACGATTGCGGACAGGAAGAGACCCACAACCCTGGATATTCCAAATAAGAAAATTAATCATAAGGGGACAACCAAAAGGGAAAAAGATAAAAGAAAGGAAAGAGAGGAGAGAAATGATGACACATTACTTGTGTGGGGTGGAAGAAGAGCGAGTGGTTTGAGTGAAGTTATTATTACAAAATTTTGCTTTGTAGGGTTTTTTGTTTTTAACAATTTGAAAGGGTCTATCAGAATCCAAATTATCTCCATCAGAAAGGGATTGATTTTTGGGTTCCAGAATAGTAGAAGAATCTATCAAAGTTCTAGAAAGGGGATTTCACCTTCTTTCGTATCGGATAGAGTGTGAGAAATTGGGTTCAATTGATTCTCACTCTGAAGGGAAATAGATGGGAAGTTAGCACCATTCATAATACAAATATCTTTCTCAATATGTTAGAAGCCATAGGGTCATCATTGTTTTGGTCCATTATATGATTCCCATTCAAATTGTTTAATTGGGTGTCCAATATAAGGCTACCATTCAGATTTTCAGTAGGATTTAATTGAAGCAAAGAGTTATCATGGGAAACTGGATTATTACAAGCAGGGGTGAGGATAGGTAAATTGCCATTGGTATCATCACACCTCTCAATGGTAGCTTTAGTACCAAGGTAAGAGTGTTTTCCACTAGACAGATCAGTAGGAGGTGTAGGGAGGAGAGGTTCTTTTTGAGTATCTTTAGGCACATATGCTAGAGTAGTGGTTTTCCCAGTTCCATTAAAGGTAGTCTTATTCTGTGGTAAATTTTTTCTGAGATTAGGATGAAGCACAAAGCATTCTAAGTGGTGCCGTGAATCTTGCTGAGTGCAAAAGATAGAAAAATTTTGAAATTGACTTTTATATATCCAAATTTTTGAGCCAATCCAAACCTCTTTGGGATATTTTTTTGATGTCTATCTCAATGAGAATCTGACGACGGATGGCCTAGATCTAGTGGCGTTGCTTGGTCTATTTGGAGAGGCCTACCAAAAGGCCTACAAACAAAACATGATGAGTGACATAATGTATGCGCATGTTAGGAAAAGCAAGCCAAAGAGGGACAATGGGAAATTCCTCTTTAACATCAAAGAGGGGCGACCATTTCAAAAGCCGCATATGACAATTATGCACAAAATAAGAATGACGAGCAAAAACTCGTGAATAATCTAAATCATTTGAGAGTTGAATAAGAATGTGACGGGGATCGATCAGCCCGATAGTGAAAGTACCCGATAATTTTAAACTATGAAAGAAAGAGCAAATATTATCAAGAGTCGGGCATCTAAGGGAGAATTTACCAAAGCAAACTCGAAGGGCTTAGCAGTTTCTCAACATCGATCGAACACATTCTGATCCATGATAAGATGTCAAAATGAGATTAACCGAAGCAAGCTAGGGATCTTACCAGATAAAGCATCTTTGAATGATTTAACAATAGGTGCATTAACAGGTGCAATCGAATCCAGAAAACTTGTAGAGTCGGGCGCCGTCGGCGTCGACGTAGGGATTCACGAGACCGAGCCTCACATTACTCTAATCCGTGGATGTCACATGGAGCCAAAATGCGTGCTCAGTGAAGAAGCACCGGTCAGTGCAGAACGCCAATCCATCGAGGGGAACTCAAAATTGCCAGAGAGGGAGCTCAGCCGAGAGGGAGGAGTTTATTGCTTAGGGTTTAGGGTTTGTATGGGGATTCGAGTTTAGGGTTTAGGGATGTAGCTTTTAGGGTTTAGGGTTTAGGGTTTATGATTCAGGGTTTAGGGTTTTAGGTTTGGGATTTAGGGTTTAGGGTTTTAGGGTTTAGTGTTTAGGGTATAGGGTTAAGGGTTTAGGGTTTATGGTTAAGGTTTTTATTTTATTTTATTTTATAATTCTTTATTTAGGGTTTAGGATTTAGTGTTAGTTTAGTGTTTAGGGTTGTAGGTTTAAGGTTTAGGGTTTAGAGTTAGTTTTAGGGTTTAAAGTTTAGGATTTAGGGCTTAGGGTTTAGGGTTTAGGGTTTAGGGTTTTTTTTAGACTAAGAGAACTTATAGGTTTAAGTTTATTTAGTTTATTATTTATTTATTTTAGTTTCTTTTATTTTCTATTTTTATATAGGTTTATTTTTTTATTTTTATTCAATTTATTTTAGTATTATTTTTTAGTTTTAATTTTATTTTAGTTTATCTTTTAGGTTTAGGTTTAGGTTTATTTTTATTTTTTAGTTTAGTTTTATATTTATATTATTTTTAAGTTCATTTTTTATTTTTTATTTTCAGGTTTAGGTATAGGTTTTTATTTTATTTTTTTAGGTTTAGGTTTTAGGTTTTTATTTTTGGTTTAATTTTAGGTTTAAGTTTATTTTTGGCTTATTTTATATTATTTATTTTATGGTTTAGGTTTAGTTTAATTTTGGTTTATGTTAAGGTTTTATTTATTTTAGTCTACTTTATCTTAGTTTAGGTTTATTTTATTTTGTTTATTTTAGGTTTAGGTTTTCTATTTAGTTTATGGTTTAGGTTTTATATTTTATTTATTTTTAGTTTTATTTTATTTTTATCTTATGTTTAGTTTTTATTTTATTTAAGTTTTTCTATTTCTAGGTTTATTTTATTTTTTAGTTTAATTTAGTTTTTTTATTTATTTTATTTTAGTTTAGTTTTTATTTTTAAATTTATTTTAATTTTAGCTTTAGGATTAGGTTTATGTTCAAGTTTAAGTTTAGGTTTTTGTTGAGGTTTTTATTTTATTTTATTTAGGTTTAGGTTTTTTTTTAAATTTAATTTTTGGTTTTATTTAGTTTAAGTTTAGGTTTTTAGGATTTTAAGGTTTAGGGTTTAGGGTTTAGGGTTACAGGTTTTAGGATTTAGGGTTTAGGGTTAAGGATTTATGGTTCAGGATTTAGGGTTTTGGGTTTTAGCGATTAGAGTTGTAGGTTAAGGGTTTAGGGTTTAGGGTTTAGGATTTAAGGTTAGTGTTTGTTTTTATTTTTTATTTATTTATTTTTTATTTATGGTTTAGGGTTTTGGGTTAGTTTAGGGCTTAGGGTTTAGGGTTTAGTGTTGTAGGTTTAGGGTTGTAGGTTTATTTTAGGTTAGTTTAGGGTTTAAGTTTAGGTTTAGGTTTAGGGTTTTAGGGTTTAGGGTTTAGTTTAGTTGTATGTTTAGTGTTTAGGGTTTAAGGTTTAGGGTTAACATTTTTTTATTATTTTTTATTTTTTTAAATTAAGTAAAATGGTAGGTTTAGGTTTATTTTGTTTACTTTTTTATTTATTTTAGTTTAATTTTCATTTTAACTTTTTATTTAAATTTATTTTTATAATTTAATTTAGTTATGTTTTATTTAAGTTTATTTTTTTTAGTTTAGGTTTTATTTTTTGTTTTTTTGGTTTAGGTTTAGGTTTTAATTTTATTTTTTTAGGTTTAGGTTTTTGGTTTTTATTTTAAATTTATTTTAAGGTTTTTTATTTTAAGGTTTTATTTTTTAGTTTAGGTTTAGGTTTATTTTTAGTTTATTTTATTTTATTTAGTTTAGGTTTAGGTTTAGGTTTTATTTATTTTAGTTTAGTTTATTTCATTTTAGGTTTAGGTTTATTTTATTTTATTTATTTTATTATTATTTTTGGTTTAGTTTTTTTTTAGGGTATTGGTTTTATTTTAAGGTTTATTTTTTTAGGTTTAAGTTTTTATTTTTTTTATTTTAAGTTGATTTTATTTTTATTTTACATTTAGTTTTTATTTTGTTTAAGTTTTATCCTTAGGTTTATTTTATTTTTTTTAGTTTACTTTTGGTTATAATTTATTTTATTTTAATTTATTTTTATTAGTTTATTTTATTTTATTTTAGGATTAGGTTTAAGTTTTAGTTTAGGTTTTTATTTTATTTTATTTTTTTATTTTATTTAGGTATTCTAAATTATTTTATTTTTAGGTTTTACTTAATTTATGTTTAAGTTTTTAGGTTTTTATAGTTTAGGGTTCAGAGTTTAGAGTTTAAGGTTTCGTGTTTTGGGTTTAGGTTTGTAGGTTTTAGGGTTTAGGGATTAGGGTTTAGGGTTTAGGGTTTAAGGCTAAGGGTTTAGGGTTTTAGGGTTTAGGCTTTAGGGTTTAGGGTTTAGGGTTTAGGGTTTAGGGGTTTAGTTTGGGTTTAGGGTTTATGGTTGTAGGTTTATGGTTTAGGGTTCAGGTTCAGGGTTTAAGTTCAAGTTTAGGGTTTAGGGTTTTTTCCTTTTTTTAATAGAGAACAAATTTAGATTAAACATTTCTTTTTTTTTCAATTTCACCAACAAAGTAACACACCAAGTTTTCTAAGACACAAGTGATGACATAGATAAGAAATGAGCAGGCATAGAGCAAATCCAAAATCCTATATAACTAGAATAGTCTCTACTATAAAGACACAGCTCCATATGTAGTAGATTAGATTGGCCATTCTTCATTTCTCTAATTCCCATCAGAACCACACCGGCCTCTCGAGTAGCGGGATCCACCATCGTATCCCTAATCTATCTCTCCGCCACCACCACAACTATAACTTTTGTCACTCGTCCTCCACCACTTTACCACCACCTCCATATCCACTAGCACCTCTAGATCTCTAACCACCAATGTGATAATACCTCCCCGTTTAGATCTAGACTAAACTGGTTGTGATGTTCCTACCGTCAAGGTTTTGCCCATTCTTAGGGTTTAGATTTAGGTTTAGGTTTATTAAGTTTTTTGGGTTTATGCTTATTTTTTAATTTATTTAGTTACTTTAGACTTAGGTTTAGGGTTTGGGATTTAAAGTTTAGGGTTTAGGGTTTAGGGTTTAGGGTTATGGTCTAGGGTTTAGGGTTTATGGTTTAAGGTTTAAGATTTTAGGTTTTATACTTTTAGGTTTTAGGGTTTAAGTTTTAGGGTTAGGGTTTAGGGTTTAGGATTTAGGGTTAAGGGTTTAGTGTTTAGGATTTAGGGTTTACAGTTAGTTTAGCATTTAAGGTTTAGGGTTTTAGGATTTAGGGTTTAGGTTTAGGGTTTGGGGTTAGGGTTTAGGGTTTAGGGTTTAGGGTTTTAGGGTCTAGGGTTGTTTAGGGTTTAAGGTTTTGGGGTATTTTTTTAGGAAAGTTAGATTACAATAAAATGAAAAGATATAATGTCCTTAAAGGGTAAAACTCAAAATTCTACTATTTGTTAGCTACAAGAAACCTAGAGGTAAACCCCATCTATGTACATTAGAAAAGAAGAGAAAACAAAGAGAAAATATAGCTAAAAGCATAAGTGAAAATATGGATTAAGTCTAACACAAATCCTGAAAATAGTAAAAGGATGAGTTAGCAGTAGTTCATGATTTCTTTGAGAAAGAAAGATAAGCAAGATCCATAACAATAACACTTGGAGCAATGACCATTCCCTCTATAAAGTTCCAACCTGTAAAAGAAATTTGCAGAACATTACAAAGGCAAAAGTCATTACTAAAAAAGATAAGGATAATGTGAGGAAAAGGAGAGAGCTAAGAAAGAGAAGGCTCGGGCTTAGTTAGGATCATCTCAAGGGACAACAATACATATGAGCATCCAAACTTCATGAAGATGGGTTACGATCATATGTAATGCTACCAACCAGAGAGAAGAGGTGTGTAACATCAATGCCATCATAGTCAGCATACTTGAGATAAGCAAACATCCAAGGCCAGTAGTCCATAGAGTTCCAGATCTAGTAGCGTTAAACAAAGATCAACCAGCCAACAACCAGCTAATAGTGAAACCCCCAAACAAAAACCATAACAGACTAGTCACAATAACCTAGAGAGAAGCTAGAAGAAAGTCATAATACCAACAACAACCATTAACCAAATACCCATCCAAGCTCAAACTAGGAAAAATAGAACACATATGAAACACCAAACCAATGCAAATTAATAAAGAAATAACCAACAAAACTAAGATATGAGCCCTCAAGCCAAAGTCCCAATAATAAGTAGACACCAAGCCAAACCAGGGTGAGCAACCAAAAATGACTAAATAGCTCAGAAATGAAACCATCAAATGAAGGAAATAGAAGCTGCAACTAGTGCAAATCACCAAAATATAAACAACTACATTAAAGCAGGCCAAAGGTAGCCACCAACCACAAGAAACCAAAAAATCCAATCCAAAAGGATCAATAAAGTTTCATGACCGAAATGCTACCAAATTGTCAAGTTTAGGTTTTAGGTTTAGGGTTTAGGTTTTATTTAAGGGTTTAGGTTTTAGTTTTTAATAGAGAAAAATTTAGATTCAACATTTCTTTTTTCCAATTTCATCAACAAATTAACACACTAAGTTTTCTAAGACACAAGCGATGGCATAGATAATAAAGGAGAACACATTGAGGAAATCCAAAACCCTAGATAACTAGAACCATCTTTACTATAAAGACATAGTTCCATAAGCAATAGATCAGATTAGCTGTTCTTTAGTTTCTCCAGTTCCCATCAGAACCACCCTGGCCTCTTGAGTAGCGGGATCAACCATCATATCCCTAATGTTTCTCTCCACCACCACCATGGCTATAACCTCCATGCTCCTCCCACTTAACCACCACTATCCCACCTTTCCTGAACCCACACAACCATGATAGCAGACACCTCCACCTTCGCCTCCACCACTAGATCTAGACTGAGCTTAGTTGAAGGTGATGTTCCTACGATCAAGGTTTTGCCCATTCTTAGGGTTTAGGTTTAAGGTTAGGTTTATTAGGTTTTAGGGTTTAGGTTTATTTCTTAATTTATTTAGTTACTTTAGGTATAAGTTTAGGGTTTGGGGTTTAGGGTTTAGGGTTATAGTTAGTTTAGGGTTTTAGTTTAGGTTTAGGGTTTAGTTTAGGGTTTAGGTTTAGGGTTTAGAGTTTAGGGTTTGGTTTTGGGTTTTAGGGTTTAACTTTAGGTTTAAGGTTTAGGTTAGGTTTTGAATTTAGGTTTAGGGTTTTAGGGTTTAAGGTTGTAGGTTTAGGGTTAAGGGTTTAGGATTTAGTGTTTAGGATTTAGGATTTAAGGTTAGAAAAAATTTAAGTAAACTTGTAGGTTTAGGTTTATTTAGTATATTTAGTTTACTTTATTTTTTATTTTATTTAGGTTTAATTATTATTTTTATTTAGTTTATTTTTTATATAAGTTTAGGTTTTTTATTTTAGTTTATTTTTTAAGTTTAGGTTTAGGTTTACTTTTTATTTGAGTTTTATTTTATTTTATCTTTTAAGTTTTGGTTTTCTTTTTTATTTTTAGTTTGGATTTAGGATTTTTTTTTTAGGTTTAGGTTTTACGATTTTATTTTATGTTGATTTTTTTTGTTTTATATTTTAGTTTAGGTTTAGGTTTAGTTTTAGTTTATTTTATTTTATTTAGTTTAGGTTTAGGTTTGGGTTTCGTTTATTTTAGGTTTTGGTTTAGGTTTTAATTATTAGAGTTTAGTTAATTTTAGTTTAGGTTTAGGTTTAATTTATTTAGATTATTTTATTTTTAGTTTAGGTTTAGGTTTTATTTTCGTTTAGGAATTAGGTTTTATTTTTTATTTATTTTTATGTTTTATTTTTAGGTTTATTTTTTAAGTATAAGTTTTTATTTAGTTTTTATTTTCTTTTATTTATGTTTATTTTATTTTTATTTTACATTTAATTTTTAATTTATTTAGTTTTTTATTCTAAGTTTTATTTTAATTTTATTTGTTTGGTTTAAATTTTTATATATTTTAGTTTAGTTTATCTTTTTAATTTTAAGTTTAAGTTTTAGTTTAGGTTTTTATTTTTTGATTTTTTTTATTTTATGTAGGTTTAGGTTTATTTATTTATTTTATTTTAGGTTTTATTTTAGTTTAGGTTTAGGTTCAGGTTTTGTGGTTTAGGAGTGGAGGGCAAGTGTTTAGGGCCCAGTTTTGGGGTTTCAAGTGGGGGTTATGTAGGTCATCGTCAGCGAGTGTGGAGGGCCTGGGCTGGCCCAGAGCCCAGGTCAAGGGGTCAGCAGATTATGGTGGATAGTGTAGGGTTTTAGTGGTTTTGGGTTAGAGATTTAAGAGGGTTTGGGTGGGAGGGAGTGATCAGGGTTTACTTTAGGGTTTAACATGGAGGGTAGGGTTTTTGGGAGGTTTAGGATGTAGTGTGGCTAGCTTTAGTGATTAAGGTTTTAAATTAAGTAAACCAGTTTAGGTATTTAGTTTATTTAAATTTAGTTTATATTTTATTTTAGTTTATTTTTTATATCTTTAGTTCAATTTATCTATTTTATTTTAGGTTTTATTTTAGTTTATTTGTTAGTTTACGTAGATTTATGTTTATTTTTTTTAGTTTATTTTTTTATTTTATTTTTATTTTAGGTTTATTTTTATTTTAGGTTTAGGTTTTAGGTTTTTATTTTAGGTTTATTTTTAGGTTTTATTTTTTAGTTTAGGTTTAGGTTTCTTTTTAGTTTATTTTATTTTATTTAGTTTAGAGTTTAGGTTTAGTTTATTTTAGGTTTAGGTTTTATTTATTTTATTTTAGTTTATTTTAGTTTAGGTTTAAGTTAATTTTATTGTTTATTTTATTGATATTTAGGTTTAGTTTTTTTATTTAGGGTTTAGGTTTTATTTTTATTTAATTTTAGGTTTCTTTTTTAGGTTTAGGCTTTTATTTAGTTTTTATTTTATTTATTTTTTGTTTAATTTAGTTTTTATTTTATGTTTAGTTTTTATTTTATTTGGGCTTTTTATTCTTAGATTCATTTTATTTTTAAGTTTTGTTAAGATTGTTATTTATTTTATTTTAGTTTATCTTTATTAATTAATTTTTTATTTTTAGGTTTAGGTTTAGTTATAGTTTAGGTTTTTATTATTTTATTATTTAGTTTATTTAGGTTTAGGTTTTTTATATATTTTATTTTTATGTTTTATTTAATTTAGGTTCAGGTTTCTAGGTTTTAGGGTTTAGGGTTTAGGGTTTAGGGTTAGTGATTAGGGTTTAGTGTTTAGGCTTTGGGGTTTTTAGTGTTTAGGGTTTATGGTTTAGGATTAGTGTTTTTTTAAAAAATTAAGTAAACTAGTAGGTTTAGGTCTATTTAGTTTATTTAGTTTATTTTATTCTTTTTAGATATTTTTGTTTATTTTTAATTTTTATTTAGATTAGATTATTTATTTTAGTTTAAGTTCTTATTTTAATTTATATTTTAGGTTTAGGTTTAGGTTTATTTTTTAGTTGAGTATTTTTTTTAGGTTTAGGTTTTATTTTTTATTTTTAGCTTTAGGTTTAGATTTAGGTTTAGGTTTTTATTTTATTATTTTAGGTTTAGGTTTTAGATTTTTATTTTATGTTTATTTTTAGTTTATTTTAACTTATTTATTTTAGGTTTAGGTTTTATTTATTTTAGTTTATGTTTATTTTATTTTGTTTATTTCATTTATATTTTAGGTTTAGGTTTTTCAAATTTAGAGTTTAGGTTTTATTTTTTATTTATTTTTTAGTATAATTTTTTAGTTTTAGGATTTTATTTAGTTTTCATTTTATTTTATTTTAGGTTTATTTTAGGTTTTATTTATTTTAGTTTAGGTTTAGGTTTATTTTATTTTGTTTACTTTAGGTTTAGGTTTTTTTTAGTTTACGACACATGTTTTACTTATTATTTATTTTTAGGTTTTAGTTTTAAGTATATTTTTTAGGCTTAGGTTTTTATTTAGTCTTTATTTTATTTTATTTTAGATTGATTTTATTTCTATTTTATGTTTAGGTTTTACTTTATTTAGGTTTTTTATTTTTAGGTTTATTTTATTTTTTTAGTTTAGTTTAGGTTTTTATTTATTTTATTTTTAGATTTAGGTTTAGGCTTAGGTTTAAGTTTTAGTTTAGGTTTTTATTTTATTTTATTTTTTATTTTTTGTTTAGATTTTTTTATTTATTGTAGTTTTAGGTTTTATTTAGTTTAGGTTTTGTTTTTTAGGTTTTTAGGGTGGTTTAGGGTTTAGGGTTAGTTTAGGGTTTAAGGTTTAGTGTTTAGGGTTTAGGGTTAGTTTTAGGATTTAAGATTTAGGATTTAGTGTTTATGGTTTAGCATTTAGCGTTTAGCGTTTAGCATTTAGTTTTTTTTTTACAATTATGTAAACTGTTAGGTTTAGGTTTATTATTTTATTTAGATCAAAAATGAGCACGCATAGAGATAACTAGAATAGTCCCTACTGTAAAGAAATAATTCCATAAATAGTTGATCGAGTGGGTCGATATTTAGTTTCTCTAGTTCCCATCAGGACCACCCTAACCTGTTGAGTATCGGGATCCACCATCATATTCCTGATCTCTCCCTTCACCACCACCATGGCTGTAACCTTCGCCACTCCTCTGACCTCCATAACCACCACTACTCCGACCACCGCCTCCAAACCCACCAGCACCTCCAGATCCCCCTCCACCACTGCGATAACGGCTGCATCCAGGTTTGCCTACACCGCCAGATCTAAATTGAGCCTAGTTGATGATGATGTTCCTGCCGTCAAGGTTTTGCCTATTCTTAGGGTTTAGGTTTCCTTTTTAATTTAGTTAGTTAGTTTAGGTTTAGGTTTAGGGCTTGGGGTTTAGTGTTTAAGGTTTAGGATTTAGGGCTTATGATTTTTTTTAAGTAAATTGGTAGGTTTAGGTTTATTTAGTTTATTTAGTTTATTTTTTATTTATTTTAGTTTATTTTATTTTTTATTTTAATTTAGGTTTATTTTTTTCATTTTATTTAGTTTAGTATATTTATTTTAGGCTTATTCATTTTAGTTTAGGTTTATTATTTCAGTTTATTTTTTTAAGTTTAGGTTCAGGTTTAGGTTTATCTTTTAGTTCAGTTTTATTTTTGTTTTATTTTTTAGTTTTAGGTTTTACTTTTTATTTTTAGGTTTAGGTTTAGGTTTTTTTTTTAGGCTTAGGCTTTTGGTTTTTATTTTAGGTTTATTTTTAGGTTTTATTTTTTAATTTAGGTTTAGGTTTATTTTTAGTTTATTTTATTATTTTAAAGTTTTTAGGTTTATTTTAAGTTTAGGTTTAGGTTTTATTTATTTTAGTTTTGGTTTAGGTTTACTTTATTTTTATTTTAGTTTTAGGTTTTTCTTAGATTAGGGTTTATGTTTTATCTTTTTTATTTATTTTTAGGTTTTTTTTAGGTTTAAGTTTTTATTTTCATTTTATTTTAGGTTTAGTTTTTATTTTATTTAGATTTTTTATTTTTTAATTTAGTTTAGATTTTTATTTATTTTATTTTAGTTTATTTTTTTTCATTTTAGGTTTAGATTTAGGTTTAGATTTAGGTTTTAATTTATGTTTTTATTATTTTTTTATTTTTTTATTTTGGTTAAGGTTTATTTATTTATTTATTTTATTTTTAGGTTTTACTTAGTTTAGGTTTTGTTTTTAGCTTTTTAGGGTTTAGGGTTTAAGGTTTAGGGTTTAGGGTTAGTTTAACATTTAGGGTATGGGGATACGGGTTTAGGGTTTAGGGATGTAGGTTTTAGGGTTTAGGGTTTAGGTTTTATGATTCTGGGTTTAGGGTTTTGAGTTTGGGATTTAGGGAGGGAGGGTTTAGGGTTTAGTGGAGGGTAGGTTTGGAGGGTTGATTTTATTTTATTTTATTTTATATTTCTTTATTTAGGGTTTAGGATTTAGGTTAGTGGTTTAGTGGTGGGTTAGGTTTAGTTTAGAGTTAGTTTTAGGGTTTAAAGTTTAGGATTTAGGGCTTAGGGTTTAGGGTTTAGGGTTGAGGGTTTTTTTTAGACTAAGAAAACTTATAGGTTTAAGTTTATTTAGTTTATTATTTATTTATTTTAGTTTATTTTATTTTCTATTTTTATATAAGTTTATTTTTTTATTTTTATTCAATTTATTTTAGTATTATTTTTAATAGTTTATAAATTTTTATTTTAGTTTATCTTTTAGGTTTAAGTTTAGGTTTATTTTTATTTTTTAGTTTAGTTTTATATTGATATTATTTTTTAAGTTCAAGTTTTATTTTTTATTTTTAGGTTTAGGTATAGGTTTTTATTTTATTTTTTAAGGTTTAGGTTTTAGGTTTTTATTTTTGGTTTAATTTTATGTTTAAGTTTATTTTTAGCTTAGTTTATCTTATTTATTTTATGGTTTAGGTTTAGTTTAATTTTGGTTTATGTTAAGGTTTTATTTATTTTAGTTTACTTTATCTTCGTTTAGGTTTAGGTTTATTTTTTTTTATTTATTTTAAGTTTAGGTTTTCTTTTTAGTTTATGGTTTAGGTTTTATATTTTATTTATTTTTAGTTTTATTTTATTTTTATCTTATGTTTGGTTTTTATTTTATTTAGGTTTTTTATTTTTAGGTTTATTTATTTTTTAGTTTAGTTTAGTTTTTTATTTATTTTATTTTAGTTTAGTTTTTATTTTTTTAATTTATTTTAATTTTAGCTTTAGGATTAGGTTTATGTTCAAGTTTAAGTTTAGGTTTTTCTTGAGGTTTTTATTTTATTTTATTTAGGTTTAGGTTTTTTTTAAATTTAATTTTAGGTTTTATTTAGTTTAGGTTTAGGTTTTTAGGATTTTAAGGTTTAGGGTTTAGGTTTAGTGGTAGGTTATTTTTAGGTTTAGGTTTAAGGATTTAGATTTAGATTTTGGGTTTAGGCTCAGTGGTTGGTTGATCAGGGTTGAGTGGGTAGGGTAGGGTTTAGGATCTGTGTGTTTGTTTTTATTTATTAATTTTATTTAGTTTGGTTGGGGTTATTTTAGGTTTAGGTTTAGGTTGTGTTTAGTTGGAGGTTTAGGTTTGGGGTCCAGGGTTAGTTGTGGTTAGTTTTTGGGTGGGGTTGGGGTTTAGGATTAGTGTGGTGTGTTTTTTTTCATTTTGTTTTTCCAAATTAAAACTGGCAGTTTGAGTTTATTTAGTTTAATTTTAATTTATTTTAGTTAATTTTATTTTATTTTGATTTTGGTTTATTTTTGTTTTTATTTTCTTAAGTTTATTTAATTTAGGTTTATTTATGTTAATTTAGGTATTTAATTTTAGTTTATTTTTTTAGGTTTAGGTTTAAATTTATGTTTATTTTTTACGTTAATTTTATTTTTATTTTATTATTTAGGTTTATTTTTATTTTTTATTTTTAAGTTTAGGTTTTCAGTTTTTATTTTAGGTTTATTTTTAAGTTTTATTTTTTAGTTTAGGTTTAGGTTTATTTTTGGCTTATTTTATTTTATTTATTTTAAGTTTTGGTTAAAGTTTAGTTTATTTTAGGTTTAGGTTTTGATTTTATTTTTTTTAGTTTAGGTTTAGGTTTATTTTATTCTTATTTTAGGTTTTTTTAGTTTATTTTTTTATTTATTTTATGTTTTATTTTTAAGTTTAAGGTTTATTTAGTTTTATTTTATTTTACTTTAGGTTTATTTCATTTTTATTGTGGGTTTATTTTTTATTTTATTTAGGTTTTTAATTTTTTTAGTTTAGTTTAGGTTTTTATTTGTTTTATTTTAGTTTAGTTTTTATTTTTTTTATTTCTTTTTTGAGTTTAGGTTTAGGTTTAGGTTGTAGTTTATGTTTTTATTTAAATTTATTTTTTTATTTTATTTAAGTTTGGGTTTTTTGTTTATTTTAATTTTACATTTTATTTAGTTTATGTTTTAGGTTTTATTTTAGGTTTATTTTTCAATTTTCTTTTTTAATTTAGGTTTAGAGTTATTTTTAGTTATTTTTTTATTCAATTTAGGGTTTAGGTTTAGTTTATTTTAGGTTTAGGTTTAAGTTTTATTTATTTTAGTTTAACTTATTTTAGTTTATGTTTAAGTTTATTTTATTTTACTTATTCTATTTATTTTATTCTTATTTTAGGTTTAGATTTTTTTTTTAGTTTAGGGTTTTGGTTTTATTTTTTATTTATTTTTAGGTTTATATTTTTATTTAGTTTTTATTTTATTTATGTTTTTATTCTTAAGCCTTTTTTGTTTAGTTTATGTTTTTATTTATTTATTTTAAATTTATTTTTATTAGTGTATTTTATTTTATTTTTAGGTTTTGGTTTATTTAGTTATTTTATTTTTAATTTTTAATTAGTTTTTGTTTAAGTTTGGTTGTGGTTTAGGGTCAGGATTTTTTGGGTTGGTTGGAAGGTAGGGGTTTAGGGTCAGTGTTAAGGGATTAGGGTGTGGTTGTGGTTTATAATGGGGTCCGTGGCTCAGGGTCAGGTTTATGGTTTAGTAGCAGAGTTTAGGGAGTGGAGGATTTAGGGTTTTAGTGTTTAGGGTAAGATCAGGTTTGGGGTATTAGATTTAGGTTTAGCTTTATGGTTTAGGATTTAGGGTTAGGATTTTTTATTTATTTCTAATTTATTTTTTTATTTAGGGTTTATGGTTTATGCTTTAGGCTTTAGGGTTTAGGATTTAGAGTTTAGAGTTGTAAGTTTACCATTATACGTTTAGGATTTTAAGATTTATGATTAATTTTAGGGTTTACGATTTAGGATTTAGGGTTTAGGGTTTAGGTTTTTTTTTAGTAAAACAAAATTATAGGTTTAGGTTTATTTAGTTTATTAAATTTATTATATATTTTTTTATTTATTTTTATCTAGGTTTATTATTTATTTTTACTTACTTTAGTTTATTTATTTTAGGTTAATTTATTTTAGTTTAGGTTTTTTAATTTAGTTTAATTTTTAGGTTAAGGTTTAGGTTTATGTTTATTTTTCAATTTAGTTTTACTTTTATTTTATTTTTCAAGTTTAGGTTTCTTTTTTTTATTTTTAGATTTAGCTTGAGTTTTCATTTTGTTTTTTAGGTTTAGGTTTTAGGTTTTTATTTTTTGTTATTTTTTGGTTTTATTTATTAGTTTAGGTTTCAATTTATTTTTAGTTTATTTTATTTTACTTAGTTTAGGGTTTAGGTATAGTTTATTTTAGCTTTAGGTTTAAGTTTTATTTATTTTAATTTAGTTTATTTTTTTTAGATTTAGGTTTATTTTATTTTATTTATTTCAGGTTTAGGTTTTTAGTTTTTTTATTTGATTTTATTTTAGTTTTATTTTATTTTTAGTTTTACATTTAGTTATTATTTTATTTAGGTTTTTAAAGGTTTATTTTATTTCTTAGCTTAGTTTAGTTTTTATTTATTTTATTTTTTATATTATTTTAATTTTAGGTTTAGGTTTAGGTTTAAGTTTAGGTTTAAGTTTTAGTTTAAGTTTTTATTTAATTTAATTTTATTATTTATTTAGCTTTAGATTCTTTTATTTATTTTATTTGTAGGTTTTTTTTAGTTTAGGTTTAGTTTATTTATGTTTTTCTAGTTTAGAGTTTTGAATTTAGGGTTTATGCTTTGGGGTTTAGGGTTTAGGTCAGTGGTAGGTTTGGGTGGGTTTAGGGTTTATGGTTTAGCTTTAGTTTAGGGTGTGGTTTTAGGGTGGGTTTGGGTTTGGGGTGGGCTCAGTTTTAGGGTTTAGTGTTAGGTTTAGTGGTGTAGGGTTAGTTTAGCATTTAGGGTTAGGGTTTTTATGTTAAGTAAACCAGTAGGTTTAAGTTTATTTAGTTTATCTTTTATTTATTTTAGTTTATTTTATTTCTTATTTTATTTATGTTTATTTTTGTTTTATTTTATTTATGTTTTATTTATTTTATTTTATTTTATTTTTAAGTTTATTTTACTTTTATTTTAGGTTTAATTTTATTTAATTTAGGTTTTATTATTTAGTTTTGGTTTTATTTATTTTATTTTAGTTTAATTTTATTTTATTTTATTATTTTAAGTTTAGGTTTAGTTTAGTTAGGTTTATATTTTGTTTTATTTTAACTTTTATTTTATTTTGGTTTAGTTTTTTATTTATTTTATTTTAGGTTTATTTAATTTAGGTTTAAGTTTTTTTTTTAACAAGGGTTTAGGGTTTAGGGTTACTTTAAAGTCACGTTTAGTTTGGGTAGAGTTTAGTTTTAGTTTAAGGTTTAGGGTTAGCATGGGTTTATGGTTATTGTTTAGGGTAGGGTTTAGGTCTGGTAGGTTATATCTCAGGTTTAGGGTTGTGGTGGTGTGGCTCAGGATTTTAAGATCTCAAGTTATGGTTTAGGTTTAGTGCCTGGGGTAGGGTTTAGGGTTTAGGGTTTAGCAGGGTTTAGGGTTACAACATGATTGCCTAGAGTTTGGGTTTTGGAATTTGTTGGTTGGGTTAGGCTTTTGTGGTTGTGGTCAGGTGGGGTTAAGTTTTACTAAGTTTAGGGTTTAGGTTGTGGTCAAGTTTTAGTTTAAATTTATTTTTAAAATAAATAAACTAGTAGGTTTTGGTTTTTTTTTGGTTTAATTTTAGGGTTTAGGGGGTTTTTTATTTTTAAATTTAGTAAACAAGACGGTTTAGGTTTATTTAGTTTTTTCTTTTTATTTTAGTTTTATTTTAATTTTTATTTTGGTTTATTTTTAATTTCTATTTAGTTTAGTTTATTAGTTTTAGGTTTATTTATTTTAGTTTATTTTTTAGGTTTAAATTTAAGTGTATGTTTTTTTAGTTTAGTTTTATTTTTATTTTATTTTTTAAGTTTAGGTTTTATTTTTTTTTATTTTTAGGTTTAGATTTAGGTTTCTATTTTCTTTTTTTAGGTTTATGTTTTAGGTTTTTATTTTAGGTTTATTTTCAGGTTTTAGTTTTTTAGTTTAGGTTTAGGTTTTTTTGTTTAATTTATTATCTTTAGGGTTTAGGTTTAGGTTTAGGTTTATGTTTAGGTTTTATTTATTTTAGTTTATTTTATTTTATTTAGTTTACGTTTAGTTTATTTTAGGTTTTGGTTCAAGTTTTATTTATTCTAGTTTAGTTTATTATAGTTTAGGTTTAGGTTTATTTCATTTTGTTTAATTTAATTATTTATCTTTTTCAAAATTAAGTAAACTAGTATGCTTAGATTTATTTAGTTTATTTTTTATTTATTTAGTTTATTTTATTTTTTATTTTTATTTAGTTTCTTTTTTAGGTTTTGGTTTAGGTTTAGGTATATTTTTTAGTTCAATTTTATTTTTAATTTATTTTTTAGTTTAGATTTTAATTTTAATTTTTAGGTTTAGGTTTAGGTTTTTATTTTATTTTTTTAGGTTTAGGTTTTAGGTTTATAATTTAGGTTTAGCTCTAGGTTTTATTTTTTAGCTTTAGTTTAAGTTTATTTTTAATTTATTTTATTTTATTTAGTTTAGGTTTAGGTTTAGGTTTAGTTTATTTTAGGATTAGGTTTAGGTTTTATTTATTAAAGTTTAGTTCATTTTAGCTTAGGTTTATTTTATTTTGTTTATTTTAGCGTATTTTCAAACTGGTTTAAAGGGTTTGGCTTTATGTTTTATGTTTGGTAAGTGTGGTATGGTTTAGGTTTAGGGTTTAGCATTTAGGGTTTAGTGGTCAGTAGGGTTTAGGATTTGGTCTATTTTAGGTTTATTTTTAGTTTAGGTTTATTTTTAATTTATTTTATTTTATTTAGTTTAGGTTTAGTATTAGGTTTTGTTTATTTTAGGTTTAGGTTTAGGTTTTATTTATTTAAGTTTAGTTTAGTGTTTAGCTTATGTTTATTTTATTTTATTTATTTTAGCTTCAGATATTTTTCTAAACTAAGGGTTTAGAGTTGTATGTTTTATGGTTTGGTGTTTATGATTTAGGGTTTAGGTTTTATGGTTTAGGGTTTAGGGTTCTAAGGTTAAGGGTTTAGGGTTTAGGGTTTAGGATTTAAGGTTTAGGGTTCAGGGTTTATGGTTTAGGGTTTAGGGTTTTAATATTTAATGTTTAAGGTTTAGTGTTGTATGTTTAGGGTTTAGGGTTAATTTTAGAGTTTAGGGTTTTGGTTTTTTATTTTATCTTATTTTTATGTTGAGTAAACTAGTAAGTTTAGGTTTATTTAGCTTATTTTTATTTATTTTAGTTTATTTTACTTTTTATTTTTATTTAGGTCTATTTTTTATATTTATTTAGTTTATTTTATTTATTTTAAATTTATTTATTTTAGTTTTGGTATTTTATTTAGTTTCTTTTTATATTTAGGTTTTGGTTTATTTTTTAGTTAAGTTTATTTTATTTTATTTTGTTTGTTCGTTTTATTTTTTTTATTTTAGGTTTAGGTTTATTTTTTATTATATTTTTAAGGTTTAGGTTTTAGGTTTTTATTTTAGGTTTATTTTTAGGTTTGATGTTTTAGTTTAGGCTTATGTTTATTTTTAGTATGTTTTATTTTATTTAGTTTGGGTTTTGGTTTAGGTTTAGTTTATTTTAAATTTCGGGTTAGGTTTTATTTATTTTAGTTTTGTTTATTTTAGTTTAAATTTAGGTTTATTTTATTTTGTTTATTTTAGGTTTAAGTTTATTTTGAAGTTTAGGGTTTAGGGTTTCGAGTTTAGGGTTTAGGGTTTAGGATTGTCAGTTTTAGGGTTTGGGGTTTAGGGCTTAGGGTTTAGGTTTTATGGTTTAGGGTTTAGGATTTACGGTTTTGGGTTTTAGGGTTTTGGGTTTAAGGTTTAGTGTTGTAAGTTTAAGGTTTATGGTTAGATTTATAGTTTAGGGTTATGTTCTTTTTTTTTAAAAATTTTTTTATGTTAAGTAAACTAGTAGTTTAGGTTTATTTAGTTTATTTTTTACTTATTTTAGTTTATTTTATTCTTTATTTTTATTTAGTTTATTTTTATTTTTATTATTATTTAGCTTTTTATTTAGTTTTATTTTATTTAATTTGAGGTTTATTTTATTTTTAGTTTAGGTTTTGTTTTTATTTTATTTTAGTATTTTAGTTTTTTTCTTTGGTTTTGGTTTTTAATTATTTTAGTTTAGTTTAGTTTTTATTTTTCATTTATTTTTCTTTTTTAGTTTTAAGTTTAGGTTTTAGTTTATGTTTTTATTTTATTTTATTTTTTATTTTATTATAGTTTAAGTTTTTTTTATTTTTAGGTTTTATTTAGTTTAGGTTTAGGTTTAGAATTTTAGTAGTTTAGAGGTTAGTGGAGAGAGAGGTTAGGTTAGTCAGGGAGTGGTGGTTTTAGTTTTGGCCTGGGTTTAAGTTTAGTAGTAGTGGAGAGTTTAGGGTTTAGGGCACAATGTGGTTTAGGTCAGTTTAGGTTTAGGGTTTAGGGTTTAGGGTTTGTGGTTTAGGGTTTAGGCTTAGGTTTTATAGTTTAGGGTGGGAGATTTAGGGTTTGGGGTGGGCTCAGTTTATAGTGGTTTAGGGTTAGTTTAAGGGTTTAGGTTAATGTTTTAGTTTAGGGTCAGGGTTTTCAGGGTTTAGGTTTATCCAGGTTGATAGTTTTAGTTTGTTTTAAACATATGTAAACTGGTAAGTTTTTGTTTTTTTTACTTTATTTTTAGGGTTTAGGGTTTAGGGATTAGGGATTAGGGTTAGCTTAGGGTTTACAATTTTTTAAAAAAAATTAAGTAAACCAATAAGTTTAGGTTTATTTAGTTTATTATTTATTTATTTATTTATTATTATTTTTGATTTATTTGGGTTTATTTTTTATTTTTATTTGGTTTGGTTTATTTATTTTAGGTTTATTTATTTTAGATTATTTTTTAGGTTTAGGTTTAGGTTTAGATTTATTTTTTAGTTGAGTTTTTTTTTTTAGGTTTAGGTTTTCTTTTTTATTTTTAGGTTTAGGTTTAGGTTTTTATTTTATTTTTTTAGGTTTAGGTTTTAGGTTTATTTCTAGATTTTATTTTTTAGTTTATGTTTATGTTTTTTTTAATCTAGTTTATTTTATTTAGTTTAGGTTTAGGTTTAGGCTTAGGTTATTTTAGGTTTAGGTTTAGGTTTTATTTATTTTAGTTTAGGTATAAATTTATTTTATTTCATTTATTTTAGGTTTTATTTCTTTTTTGAGTTTAAGATATAGGGTTTCGGGTTTAGGGTTTAGGGTTTAGGGTTATAGGTTTTAGGGTTTGGGGTTTAGGGTTTAGATTTTAGCCATTAGGGTTTAGGGTTTTAGGGTTTAGTGGTTTAGCCCAGGTATATGGTTTTTTAAGGTAGGGTTTTTATGGTTTAGGGTTTAGGGTTTAGAGGTAGGGTAGGGTCAGTTTTCTTTATTTTTTAATGAAGTAAACCATTAGGTTTATGTTTATTTAGTTTATTTTTATTTATTTTAGTTTATTTTACATTTTTTACTAGGTTTATTTTATTTTCATTTTATTTAGTTTTATTTTATTTTATTTTAAGTTTATTTTATTTTATTTTAGGTTTAGTTTTATTTTTTTTGTTTTAATTTTAGTTTTTTTTATTTATTTTATTTTTTGTTTAGTTTTATTTTTTATTTTTTTTTTTTAAGTTTAGGTTTAGGGTTTAGGTTATTTTTTTGGTTTAGGTTTTATTTATTTATTTTGTTTTATTTAGTTTAGTTTAAGTGTTTAGCTTTATAAGATTTAGGATTTAGGATTTAGGGTTTAGGGTTTGAGGGTTGCCAAGGGTTGTTAAGGTTATTTTAGGTTTAGTTTAGTTTAGTGGTTTAGGGTTTAGGGTTGGGTTTGAGGTTTATAGGATTTTTATTTTAGCTCCGTTTAGCTTATAGGTTTAGGTCCAGGGTTTTAGTTTTAGGTTTAGGGTTTAGGGTTTTAGGTTTTAGGGTTTAAGTTTTAGTGTTGGCTCAAGTTTAGTTTTTAGGGTTTTTTTTATTTATTTTAGTTTATTTTATTTTTTATTTTTATTTTGGTTTATTTTTTATTTTTATTTAGTTTGGTTTATTTATCTTAGGTTTAATTATTTTATTTTATTTTTTAGATTTAGGTTTAGGTTTATATTTTATTTTTTATTTTAGGTTATTTTAGGTTTAGGTTTAGATTTTATTTATTTTAGTTTATTTCATTTTAGTTTAGATTTAAGTTTATTTTATTTTGTTTATTTTAGGTTTTGTTTTTTTTTACGTTTAGGATATAGGGTTTGGGCTTTAGGGTTTAGGGTTTAGGGTTATAGGTTTTGGGGTTTGTGGTTTAGGGTTTAGCTTTTAGGGTTTATGGTTTAGGGTTTAAGTTTTGGGTTTAGGGTTTTAGGGTTTAGGGTTTAGGTTTTAGTGTTGTAGGTATATGGTTTAGGGTTAGGATTTTTTTAATATTTTATATTTTATTTTTTATGTTAAATAAACTAGTAGGTTTATGTTTATTTAGTTTATTTTTTATTTATTTTTGCTTATTTTACTTTTTTTATGTAGGTTTATTTTTATTTTCATTTTTGTTTAGGTTTTCATTTGGTTTTTATTTTATTTTACTTTAAGTTTATTTTATTTTTATTTTAGGTTTATTTTTTATTTTATTTTGGTTTTTAATTTTTTCTTTAGTTTTGGTTTTCATTTATTTTATTTTATTTTAGTTTTAATTTTTTATTTTTTTATTTTTTGGTTTATGTTTAGGTTTTAGTTTATGTTTTCATTTTTTTTGGTTTAGGTTTATTTATTTATTTTTGTTATATTTTATTTAGTTTATTTAGTTTAGGGTTAGGTTTAGGGAGTGGGTGTTTAGGGTTTGGGGGTCAGTTTGGGAGTTTAGCATCAGTTAAGTTTAGGGAAAGGGATTTAGTATGGTTTATAGGGTTTAGGTTTAGGGTGTTTAGGGCCCAGGATCACAGGTTTAGGGTTGTGGCCTGTGGGTTTTAGGTTTAGTGGAGGTTTAGGGTTTAAGGTGTGGCTCAGTGGTTTAGGGTTTAGGGTGGTGGTTTAGGGTTATATGGTTTAGAGGTTTAGGGAGGGTGGGTTTAGGTTTAGCAAGCCTGTTTTTTAGGATTCTGACTGAGTTTCCCGTTTAGAGTTTTGGGTCATTTAGGGTTTTGAGTTTTGGGTTTAGGGTTTAAGATTTTATTTAGTGGGGTAGTGTGGTTAGGGTTTTAAAGTTTAGGTGGTTAGGTTTAGGGTTTTAGGTTTGTGTTTTGGGGTTTAGGTTTTAGGTTTAGAGTTCAGGTTTTAGTTTAGGTTTATTTTTAAAATATGTAAACTGGTACATTTTGGTTTTTTTAGGTTATTTTTATGGTTTAGGGTTTAGGGTTTATAGTTAGCTTAAGGTTTAAGGGATTTTTGTTAAATTAAGTAAACGAGTAGGTTTAGTTTTATTTAGTTTATTTTTTATTTTTTTAGTTTATTTTATTTTTAATTTTTATTTATGTTTACTTTTTATTTTTATTTACCTTAGTTTATTCATTTTAGATTTCTTTATTTTTATTTTTTTGGTTTTTTTTATTTTAGTTTATTTTTTAGGTTTAGGTTTAGGTTTAGGTTTTAGTTAAGTTTTATTTTCATTTTACTTTTTAGGTTTAAGTTTTATTTTTTATTTTTAGGTTTAGGTTTAAATTTTTATTTTATTTTTTTAGGTTTAGATTTCAGATTTTTATTTTAGGTTTATTTTTAGGTTTTATTTTTTAATTTATCTTTATGTTTATTTTTAATTTAGTTTATTTTATTTAGTTTAGGTATAGTTTGGGTATTTTTAGGTTTTATTTATTTTTGTCTATTTTAATTTAGTTTAGGATTAAGTTAATTTTATTTTATTTATTTTAGCTTTTGTTTTTTTTCTTAAAGTTTAGGGTTTAGGGTTTGGTTTTTAGGGTTTAGGGTTTAGGTTTGTAAGTTTTATGGTTTGGGGTTTAGGGTTTAAATTTTATGGTTTAGGGTTTTAGAGTTTAGGGTTTAGGGTGGCTCAGGGTAGGTAGGGTTGGGTTTAGGGTTTGGGTTTAGTGTTGTGGTAGTTTAGGGCTGGGTTAGGATTTTTTATTTTTATTTTATGTTAAGCAAAACAAGTAGGTTTATTTAGTTTATTTTATATTTATTTTAGTTTATCTTTAATTTATTTATTTTCATTTCATTTTTATTTTGGTTTTATTTAGTTTTATTTTATTTTATTTTATTTTAGGTTAGATTTTATCTTATTTAAGTTTTTTATCTTTAGTTTTAGTTTTATTTATCTTTTAGTTTAGTTTTATTTTATATTTTAGGTTTAGGTTTAGTTTATGTTTATTTATTTTATCTGTTTATTTTATCTTTTTAGGTTATTTATTTATTTTGTCAGGTTTATTTAGTTTAAGTGTGCCCTCAGTTGGGGTCAAGGTTTAAGTTTCATTTAGGGTCAGGGCCCATGTTTAGGGCCTGGGCCTTAGCCTCAGGGAGGATCTGATTTAGGGTTTAGGGTAGGCCAGGCCCAGCCTCAGTCAGGTCCCGCATTTGTAGCCCAGGCTCATGGCTCAGGATCTTTAGGTTTTTAGGGTTTAGGTCAGTGCCTGGTGGCCCAGTGGCTGATTTAGGTTTAGGATCTCCCATCTTGGGCCTTGGGCTCAGCCCCAGGCCCATGCCTCAGTGATCTGTGCCTAGGGCTCAGGGCTAGGTTTTGGTTTTATTTGCCTGGGTCTTGGCTTTAGGGTGGTACAGGTAGGGCTCAGGTTTAGGGTTAGGGTTTTAGTCAGTGTCAGGCCTTTTAGGGTTTAGGGTTTGAGTTTTTAGTAGGGTCCAGTTCATTTAGACTTATTTTAAAATATGCAAACAGCAGGTTTTGTTTTTGTTTTTTAGAATTTAGTGTTTAGGGTTTAGATTTACTAGTATTTTAGGGTTTTTTAAAATCATGTAAACCAGTAGGTTTAAGTTTATTTAGTTTATTTTTTATTTATTTTAGTTTATTTTATTTTTTTATTCTTATTTAAGGTTTTTTTATTTAGTTTGGTTTATTTATTTTAGGTTTATTTTTTTTAGTTTATTTTTTAGGTTTAGGTTTATTTTTTAGTTTAGTTTTATTTTTATTTTATTTTTTAGGTTTAGGCTTTATTTTTTATTTTCAGGTTTGTATTTTCTTTTTTTAGGTTTAGGTTTTAGTTTCTTATTTTATGTTTATTTTTATGTTTTATTTTTTAATTTAGGTTTATTTTTAGATTATTTTATTTTATTTAGGGTTTTGTTTATTTTAGTTTAGTTTGTTTTAATGTTTTATTTATTTTATTTTATTTTATTTTATTTAGTTTAGGTTTTGGTTTAGGTTTAGTTTATATTAGGTTTAGGTTTAAGTTGTATTTATTCTTGTTTAGGTTTAGGTTTATTTTATATTTTAATTATTTATCTATTTTAAAATTAAGTAAACTTGTAGGCTTAGATTTATTTAGTTTTATTTATTTATTTTAGTTTATTTTATTTTATATTTTTATTTAGGTTTATTTTTTATTTAAATTTAGTTTAGTTTATTTATTTTAGTTTTGGTTTTTTATTTTAGTTTATTTTTTAAGTTTAGGTTTAGGTTTAGGTATATTTTTTAGTTCAGTTTTTTTTTAAAAAAAAAAATTATTTTATTTTTAATTTTTAGTTTAAGTTTAGGTTTTTATCTTATTTTTTAGGTTTTGATTTTAGATTTATTTTTAAGTTTTAATTTTTAGTTTAGGTTTATATTTTTTTATTTTATTTTATTTTATTTAGTTTAGGTTTAGGTTTAGGTTTAGGTTATTTTTGGTTTAGGTTTAGGTTTTTTTTCTTTTAGTTTATTTTAAATTAGTTTAGGTTTAGGTTTATTTTATTTTGTTTATTTTAAGTTTTGATTTTTCTCAAGTTTAGGGTTTAAGGTTTGGGGTTTAGGGTTTAGGGTTTAGGGTTGTAGGTTTTATGATTTGGGTTGTAGTGATTAAGGTTTAGGGTTAGGATTATATATATATATATATATATATATATATATATATATATATATATATAAACTAGTAGGTTTATGTTTAATTAATTTATTTTTCATTTATTTTTGCTTATTTTACTTTTTTTATTTAGGTTTATTTTTATTTTCATTTTTACTTAGGTTTTTATTTAATTTATATTTTATTTTATTTTAGGTTTATTTCATTTTTATTTTAGGTTTAGTTTTTATTTTAATTAGGTTTTTTTATTTTTTTTCTTTAGTTTTGGCTTTTATTTATTTTATTTTAGTTTAGTTTTCTTTTCTCTTTTTAGGTTTAGGTTTAGGTTAGAGTTTATGTTATTATTTTATTTTGGTTTAGGTTTTGTTATTTATTTTATTTTTAAGTTTTATTTTATTTAGGTTTAAGTTTTTAGCTTTTAAGGATTAGGGTTGATAGGGTTTAGGTGTTTGGGGCTCAGGTGTTTAGGGCCCAGTGGCCAAGAGGAGGGGCAAGTCAGGTCATGGAGGGTCAGTGGTTTGTTTAGGGTGTGGTCTCAGGAGGAGGTTTTGGGTTTAGGTTTGTGGCCTGTGGAGGGTTTAGGTTTAGGTTAAGGTTTATGGTCAGTTTTGATTAGTGTTTAGACTTTATGGTGAGTTTTTTTAGGTGGGTTTAGGTGGAGAGAGTTTAAGGGTAGTTGGTTTAGAGTGTGCCAGGATTTGTTTTTAGGGTTTATGATTTAGGGTTTAGGATTTAGGCTTTTGGTTTAGGGTTCAAGTTTTAGTTTAAGTTTATTTTTAAAATAAGTAAAGTGGTAGTTTTGTTTTTTTTTTTATTTTTTTTAGGGTTTAGGAATAGCTTAAGGTTCAAGGTTTTTTTAAAAAAAAAATTAAATAAACCAGTAGGTTTAGGTTTATTTTATTTATTTTTTAATTATTTAAGTTTATTTTATTTTTTATTTTAATTTAGTTTGGTTTATTTATTTTATGTTTATTTATTTTTGTTTATTTTATAGGTTTAGTTTCAGATTTATGTTTATTTTTTAGTTTAGTTTTATTTTTATTTTATTTTTTAGGTTTTAGTTTTATCTTTTACTTTAGCTTCTATTTTCTTTTTTTAAGTTTAGGTTTTAGTTTTTTATTTTATGTTTATTTTTAGGTTTTATTTTTTAGTTTAGGTTAAGGTTTATTTTTAGTTTATTTTATTTTATTTAGTTTAGTTTTAGGTTTAGGTTTAGTTCATTTTAGGTTTAGGTTTAGCTTTTACTTATTTTAGTTTAGGTTTTGGATTATTTTATTTTGTTTATTTATTTTATTTAGTTTAGGTTTAGGTTTAGGATTATTTTATTTTATGTTTAGGTTTAAGTTTTGTTTATTTTAGTTTAGTTTATTTTAGTTTAGGTTTAGATTTTATTTTATTTATTTTAATTATTTTATCTTTTTTAAAATTAAGTACACTGGTGGGCTTAGATTTAATTAGTTTATTTTTTTTATGTTTTTTAGTTTAATTTATTTTTTATTTTCATGTAGGTTCATTTTTTATGTTTATTTAGTATAGTTTATTTATTATAGATTTATTTATTTTAGTTTTGGTTTTTTTATTTTTGTTTATTTTTTTAGGTTTAGGTTTATTTTTTAGTTGATTTTTATTTTAATTTTAATTTTTTAGGTTTAGGTTTCATTTTTTATTTTTGGTTTAGGTTTAGGTTTTTATTTTATTTTTTCGCTTTAGGTTTTAGGTTTTTATTTTGGGTTTATTTTTAGGTTTTATATTTTAGTTTAGGTTTAGGTTTATTTTTAGTTTATTTTATTTTATTTAGTTTAGGTTTAGGTTTAGGTTTTATTTAATTTAGTTTATTTTATTTTTGTTTAAGTTTAGGTTTATTTTAGGTTTAGGTTTTTTTTTTTAGGGTTTATGTTTTATTTTTTAATTATTATTAGGTTTATTTTTTAGGTTTAGGTTTTTATTTAGTTTTTATTTTATTTTATTTTTATTTTACATTTAGTTTTTATTTGTTTAGGTTTTTTAATTTTAGGTTTATTCTATTTTTTAATTTAGTTTAGGTTTTTATTTATTTTATTTTAGTTTTATTTTTAATTTTTTATTTTATTTTTTGGTTTAGGTTTAGGTTTTAGTTTAGGTTTTTATTTTATTTTATTTTTTATTTTATTTAGGTTTAGGTTTGTTTATTAAACTTATTTGTAGGTTTTATTATATTTCGGTTTAGGTTTCTAGGGTTTTAGGGTTTCTGGTTTAGGGTTTAGGGTTTAAGACTTGGGGTTTAGGGTTTAGGGTTTAAGGTTGTAGATTTTAGGGTTTAGGGTTTAGGGTTTAGAGTATAGTGTTTAGAGATTTAGGGTTTAGGGTTTCGGGTTTAGGGTTAAGGTTTAAGGTTTAAGGTTTAGGGTTTTAGGGTTTATGGTTTAGGGTTTAGGGTTGTAAGTTTAGAGTTTAGGGTTTAGATTTTTTTTGCTATTTTTTTAAATTTGGTAAACCGATAGGTTTAGGTTTATTTAGTTTATTTTTTTTATCTATTTTAGTTTATTTTATTTTATTTATTTTTATTTAGGTTTATTTTTATTTTTATTTAGTTTAGTTTACGTTTTAGGTTTAAGTTTATTTTTATTTTTGTTTTATTTTTACTTTATTTTTTAGATTTAGGTTTTGTTTTTTATTTTTAGGTTTAGGTTTTTTTTTTAGGCTTAAATTTTAAGTTCTTATTTTAGGTTTATTTTTAGGTATTATTTTTTAGTTTAAGTTTAGGTTTATATATATTTTATTTTATTTTATTTTGTTTAGGTTTAGTTTTGGGTCTAGTTTATTTTAGGTGTAGGTTTAGGTTTTAATAATGTTATTTTAGTTTATCTCAGTTTAGGTTTATTTTATTTTTATTTTATGTTTATGTTTTTTTACTAGTTTAAGGTTTAGGTTTTTTTTAGGTTTATTTTTTTAGGTTTAAGTTTTATCTGGTTTTTTATTTAGGGTTAGCAGGATTTAGAGTTGAGGTTTAGGGATCAGCTTTAGAGTTTATGGTTTTAAGGAGGATTTATGGTTTAAGGTTTAGTTTAGGGTTTAGGATTTAGGGTTTATTGTAGGTTTAGGGTTATAGTTCAGGGTCAAGGTGGTGGTTTAGGTTTTCTGGGTTTATGGTTTAGTGTTTAAGATTTAGGGATTAGGGTTTAGGGTTTATGATTTTAGGGTTTAGGGATTTAGGGTTTAGGGTTTAAGGTTAGGGTTAGGGTTTAAGGTTTAGGGTTTAAGGTTTAGTGTTTAGGCTTTAGGGTTTAGGGTTTTTAGGGATTAGGGTTTAGGGTTTACGGTTTATAGTTTATGGTTTAAGGTTCAAGGTTTTGGTTTTGGGTTTGGGGTTTAGGGTTTTAGGGTTTTGGGTTTAAGGTTTAGAGTTGTAGGTTTAGGGTTTTTTTTTTATTAATGGTGTAGGATTTTGGTTTAGGTTTCAAATTTTAGTTTTGGTTTATTTTTAAATTAAACAAACTAGTAGGTTTTGGTTTATTTTTAGCTTATTTTTAGGGTTTAGGTTTTTTTTTATTTTTTTAAAAATTTAGTAAACAAGTAGGTTTAGGTTTATTTAGTTTATATTTTAGGTTTTTTTTGGTTTTATAATTTTTAATTAGTTTAATTTATTTATTTTTTAGGTTTAACTTTAGGTTTCGATTTATTTTTTAGTTTACTTTTTATTTTTATTTTTTTTTAGGTTTAGGTTTTATTTTTTATTTTTAGGTTTTGGTTTAGGGTTTTTTTTAGGTTTTGGTTTTAGGTTTTTATTTTAGGATTATTTTTAGGTATTATTTTTTAGTTTAGGTTTTAGTTTTTTTTAGTTTATTTTATTTTATTTAGTTTAGGTTTTGTTTATTTTAGCTAAGTTTATCTTAGTTTAGGCTTACTTTATTTCTATTTTAGGTTTAGGTTTTTTTTAAGGTTTAGGTTTTATTTTTTATTTGTTCTTAAGTTTATTTTTTTGGTTTAGGTTTTTATTTTATTTTATTTTAGGCTTATTTTATTTTTATTTTAGTTTTAGTTTTATTTTATTTAGGTTTTTTTTATTTTTTAGTTTAGTTTAGGTTTTTATTTTATTTTATTTTAGTTTAATTTTTATTTTTTATTTTATTTTATTTATATTTTTAGGGTTTAGGTTTTAGTTTAGGTTTTTATTTTATTTATTTTTTAGTTTAGGTTTAGGGTTTTGGGTTTGGGATTTAGGGTTTAGGGTTTATGGTTTAGGGTTTTTGATTTTTTAGTGTTTAGGGTTTCTGGTTTAGGGTTTTAGGGTTTAGGATTAGAGTTTTAGGGTTTAAGGTTTAGGGTTTAGGGTTTAAGGCTTAGGGTTTATGATTTTTACGATTTGCGATTTAAGATTTAGGTTTTAGGTTTAGTGTTTAAGGTTTTTGGATTTTTTTAAACAGAGAATATTCAGATTCAACATTTCTTCTTTTTGATTTTATTAACCACATAACACACCAAGTTTTCTATGACACAAGTGATGACATAAATAAAAAATGAGCACCCATGGAGAAAATCAAAATCCCTATATAACTAGAACCATCTTTACTGTAAATACAAAGTTCTATAAGTAGCATATAGGATCAGCCATTCTTTAGTTTCTCTAGTTCCCATCAGAACCACCTCGACTTCTCGAGTGATAGGATCCACCATCATATCCTGATCTCTCCCTCCGCCACCACCACAACTGTAACTTCTATCGCTCCTCTTGCCTCCATAACCACCATTGCTTCGACCACCACCTCCATATCCCCCAGCACCTCTAGATCCCTCACCAAAATTGTGAACTATCACCTCTGCCTTAGCCTCCACTGCTAGATCTAGACTGAGCCTGGTTGAGGGTTTAGGGTTTAGGGATTTTTATTGTTTAGGGTTTAGGGTTTAGGGTTTAGAGTTTAGAGTTTATGGTTGTAGGTTTAGTGCTGTAGGTTTAGGGTTTGGGGTTTAGAGTTAGTTTTAGGCTTTAGGGATTAGGGTTTAGGGTTTTTTATTTTATATTTTTTAAATTAAGTAAACCAATAGGTTTAGGTTTATTTAGTTTACTTAGTTTATTTTACTTTTATTTTTATTTAAGTTTACTTTTTATTTTTATTTAATTTAGTTAATTTATTTTTGGTTTGTTTATTTTACTTTAGGTATTTTATTTTAGTTTATTTTTTTAGGTTAATTTTTTAGTTGAGTTTTATTTTTAATTTATTTTTTAGGTTTAAGTTTTTAGGTCTTAATGGTTTATGGTTTATAGTTTAGGGTTTAGGATTTAGGGTTTAGGGTTTGTTAGGTTAGTGTTTAGGTTTAGGTTTGTTTTAGGGTTTAATTTTAGGTTGTTTAGGTTTGGGTTTAGTTTTATGGTTTAGGGTTTAGGGTTTAAGGTTAGGGTTTCTTTTTTTTATTTTTTATTTTTAGGGTTTAGGGTTAAGGGTTTAGGTTTTAGGTTTAAGGTTCAGGTTTTAGTTTAGCTTTTTTTTCAAATTAAGTAAACTAGTAGGTTTAGGTTTTTTTTTTTAGTTTATTTTTAGGGTTTAGGTCTAGCTTAGGGTTTAATTTATTTTCTTTAAAAAAAATTAAGTAAATCGGTGGGTTTGGGTTAATTTGTTTATTTAGTATATTTTTTAATTATTTTGTTTATTTTATTTATTTTAGTTTATTTATTTTAGGTTTATTTAATTTAGTTTAGGTTTTTTTTTAGTTTATTTTTTATGCTTAGGTTTATTTTAGTTGAGTTTTATTTTTTTATTTAGGTTTAGGTTTATGTTTTTATTTTATTTTTTTAAGTTTAGGGTGTAGGTTTTTATTTTAGGTTTATTTTTACATTTTATTTTTTAGTTTAGGTATAGGTTTATTTTTAGTTTATTTTAATTTATTTAGTTTAGGTTTAGTTTATTTTTGATTTAGGTTTAAGTTTTATTTATTTTAGTTTAGTTTATTTTAGTTTAGGTTTAGGTTTATTTTATTTTGTTTATTTTATTTTTATTTTAGGTTTAGGTTTATTTTTAGTTTAGGGTTTAGGTTTTATTTTTTATTTATTTTTATATTTTTTTAGGTTTAAGTTTTTTTTTTAATTTTAATTTTTTTATTTTAGGTTTCTTTTGTTTTTATTTTACTTTTAGTTTTTATTTTATTTAGCTTTTTTATTATTAGGTTTATTTTATTTTTTTAATTAAGTTTAGGTTATTATTTTTTATTTTATTTTTTTATTATTAGTTTATTTTATTTAATTACTAGGTCTAGGTTAAGGTTTTAGTTTAGGTTTAAGCTTTTTTATTTATTTTATTTTTAAATTTTATTTAGTTTTGGTTTAGGTTTTAAGATTTCAGGTTTTAGGTTTAGGGTTTAGTGTTTAGGGTTTTAGGGTTTAGGGTTTTAGGGTTTAGGGTTTAGGGTTAAGGTGTAGGGTTTAGGGTTTAGTGTTTAGGCTTTAGGGTTTAAGGTTTTTAGGGTTTAGGGTTTAGGGTTTTTAAGGTTTATTGTTTATGGTTTAAGGTTTAGGGTTTAGGGTTTAGGTTTAGTTTTATGGTTTAGAGTTTAGTGTTTAGGGTTTAGGATTTAGGGTTTAGGGTTTAGGGTTTTTTTTTTTAAATTATGTAAACCAATAGGTTTAGGTTTATTTAGCTTATTGAGTTTTTTTTTAATTTTTTTTATTTTATGTTTACTTTTTATTTTTATTTAGTTTAGTTTATTTATTTTAGGTTTATTTATTTTAGTTTAGGTGTTTTTACTTTAGTCTATTTTTTAGGTTTAAGTTTATTTTTTAGTTTAGTTTTATTTTTATTTTATTTTAAAGGTTTAGGTTTTATTTTTTATTTTTAGGTTTAGGTTTGTGTTTTTATTTTATTTTCTTAGGTTTAGGTTTTAAGTTTTATTTTATGGTTTTTTTTAGTTTAGGTTTAGGTTTATTTTCAATTTATTTTATTTTATTTAATTTACGGTTTAGGTTTAGATTTTATTTATTTTAGTTTAGGTTTATATTTATTTTATTTTATTTAGTTTAGGTTTAGGTTTTATTTTTTATTTATTTTAGGTTCATTTTCTAGGTTTAGGTTTTTATTTAATTTTAATTTTATTTAGGCTTTTGTGCCACCATTATCCAAGATCTTTGATAGCAGTGGGAACTCACAATAACACATTGCACACTTTAGAGTCGGTTGTTGCAATGCTAGTGGTAGCAACGCACTCCTCTTCCGCCTTTTCATTAGGAGTATGTTAGGTGTTGCATTTGATTGGTACGCCGAACTGCCCAATAGTTCGGTGAAGACTTTTGTTGAGTTGGAGCAACTCTTTATCAAGAGGTGGAGGTCGTAAAGGGTGGTAGAAGACCTCATGTAGAAATAGAAACTCAACGAACATTGATTACAATCTCGTGGCAACGAGCATGAAATGCGAACCACAGCTGTCCAAATAGCATGTCATTGAGATTCTTCTCAAGAATATCCATGGCCCAGTCACCTTCATGCTTAAGGGATTTACCATCAAAATATTCGAGAAATTAATCAATAAGGCGGCTAGCTTACAAGAGGAAGCCAAATAGTTTCCCTTTCTAGACCAATCATCTAAGCCCAAGTAGTAGAAGGAGTTTGAGAAGAATCCAAGGGCAATTGTGTCAGTGGACAGAGGGAAGCAACCAGCCAGAGTTTAGTATGAGAGACTATGAGCTCAGTAGAATCCTCTACTACCTCCTCTTCTGCCACCTCGACCATCATAGCGGCCACCATAGCCGCCACAACAACCATTTCCTCCACCTCATCATTCTACCTAGTAGAGATATTCATATCCATCGCTAGGTAGCTACTTTCCACTTACTCTTGCCAATAGATTGAATAATCCATATTCATTCAAAAGGGATGTAGCTAGGAAAATCTTTAATAATCTCTTAAAGAAACTTGACTTTCGATTCTTGAGCTTAAGGAAGTGGGCAAGAGCTGATCTAGCTATTGCCCTACGCATGTTAGGCCATGTCTTAGAGGATTGTATCAATTTTAAGGACAAGCTTGAGTGCAGCTACAAATTTGGAGCCATAGTTATCCCTAAAGAATACTTATTAGAACTATCTAGTTCTGTTAGAGTAATCCTTGGGGATACTTGCGATCTTCTTAAGACCAAAGAAGGTTAGGATATCTCCTATCCTGAACCTCTAAAAAGTTCATTTCTAAGATCAAGAAGCTTTCTGTAGGTGCACGAGTAGCTCAAACCACCAACACCACAAAAGGTTTGGTAGTTACAAAGGATAACTTCGGGGTGTCCAGTGAGTGAGCTCACCATAGTTGCCCTAGATAGTCTAGTAGCATAGCCATCATCTGAGTCCAGTACTCCCTCCACCATTATAGCCACCACCTCTTCTGCTAGCTCCTACTCTACTGGCAGGAGCACTGTATCTATGGATAAGGGCACTAAATCCCTTACTCCATTTACCTTACTAGATTTCTATCATGTAACTACACCCAAAAGAAATTAATGAAGAAAGTTGATTCTGCTTATATATTATCCACTTATGATGCTCTTGATTTTATCCCTATTAAAAGCTCTCTAAGTCAAATTAAAAATAATAGCTCAAGTAGTTCTGATCCTTTCCTTTCTTATTCAGAGTTAGACTGAGTGGAAAAGTTAGCTGACTCTGACGATCCTATAGGAGAAGCTATAGGTATGGTCGATAAGAAGGTAGAACTTTCCACAATATCATCATTCCAAGAAGTCACTAAAGTCAATCTATAGAGTGGAAAAGTTCTACCCCTAGGGTAGCACCTCAGGATAAGGGTAAGCATGTCACTGGTTCCAGTGAGCAGATAGCCCCTCTATAGGATGCTCCATCCAAGGATATGCTTATGGAGTACCAAGCCAGAGTTGATCATAATGTCCTAGCTCACCTAAGTTAAGCATATACGATGCCCTTGTCTTATCCAAAGGGATGAGGGAATCTCTAATCAAGGCCTTACTTGATCAAGAGATATGCTTAGCTCAGCTAACCACTACTAAAGCAGAGGCATGCCACTCGAAGGAAATCTTATGAGTTACATTCAACAATGAAGACTTACTTTTAGGGATGACCAAGCACAACCACCTCTTTACATTACAGTGGATGTTGGAAAATAGAGGCTATCTAGAGTTCTGGTTGACCTAAGTCTACCAGTCAACATTATGAGTCTAAGAACCCTTTCCTACTTGAGGATCAACATCTCCAAACTCCAAAAATAAATGATGATGTTGAGAGGATTCAATGAAGAAGGTGAAAGGGCCTTGTGGTGTTTATTTTTGGATGTATATGGGGGGGTGGAACTTTTGAGGTGATCGGGTATAACATTGAGGTATGATGTACTATCTCGAAAGATAAAGGCATCACCCTATAATGGACCTAACCACATAATAAGGACTCCTAAGGCATGATGGGTTTTCAAATGTACCAGAGATTTTTCCCCTACTTTACATGGATGAATAAATTAGGGTTATATTAAACCATGTTCTTAAGTTCCCTATAGAGGCAAGCCTCCATAGTTAATTACATCTTAAGAAATTAAATTTCTTAAGAATACTCTCGATCAAAGTAGGCAATTATCATCTCTAAAGATTTCAAGGTTAGACTATCAAAGGGTGGTTTTATTTTGAAAATAAATTGGGAATGTTCAAAAAGAAGACTTATTTTTGGAATCCAAATGAAATAAGTAAGAAATACTCATGATACTAGAAAGCCTAGTGAGCATTTCAATCTATCCTATGGTTGGGATTTATAATTTTGAAGTTGAAGAGATTTATATATTTTGAGTTGAAATTTAATTAGATTATAAAGGCTTATAATCCACCAACACAAGGTTGTGGGAATGCCAAAGAGATGAGGATTTATGCTCATAGCCCAAAGGAAATATCTTCCTCAGATCCTAAATATGGGGAGCTTTAGTATGAGCTAAAGCACTACCTAAATCTAAGCGATAGGTGGACATAAGGGTTTACCTCCATATGAGAGAATAAATTATCCGACTTCTAGACTTATAACCACCTGGAGTGGCCGCCAGCTAACTCTTATGATATTAAAACCATGTAAATTTGTCTTATGAATTACAAGATAGCTAGGGTAGTTATTTAATTGGAAAGAGACTAAAGTCTTAAACACACACCCTAAGATACTAGAGCATGAGTGGTATGAGAATATGACTTAATCTATAGATGCAAAATCCTTTCAAATTTTATTTCATTTTAGAAACATCATTTTGATAGAGGCCTTAAGATTTCTTATGTCTAAATGCGTGATGAAATAGGTTATGGGTCAAATCATCTAGAAGAAGGTGTTCCCTACCACACGGGATGCCCTCACATGTCAAGCATTCTTTTATCGTGCAAAGATGGAGCTCCTTCAGTTCAAGGGAAAAGAATATGCATGCATGATGTGAAACATACAACTATACAACTAAGGGGTTGTTAAATCTTTTAATTATCTTATTTATGTCTTAGGCTTTATGATGGGGTTATGAGTTATTTAAAATTTAGTTATGAGTGATTAGTTGGGTGGAAAAGTTAACTTTATCTTAAGAGCCTAATCGTATCCAAGCCATACAATAAGGAATCAATCATTTAAGAAACTATGAAAAGCATGTCATCCTAATGCACAATGTAAACATAAAATCAAACAATTATATAAACTAACGTAAAAGAATAAAAGGCCGGTGTGGTCAGGTACCATTGAACAACCCGAAGAGAGAAAAGATGGGTAGTTGAGATCTACCCTTATACAATGTAGAATATGAAAGAATAATTATAATGGTATTAAATGTTGTGGGGGTCTTATTTCTTCATTTCTCCATTTCTGATTTGGTTCCTTCTTTGATTTGGATGGTTCTTACTTCAAAGGCATCATGGGGCTCCCCTGGACAAAGCCTTCTAGCCATTGCTCATCCTAATCCCCCATAGCACTAATCCTAATTCCTATTACAAAAATTACATTTATGTGAGAAAAGTAAATCTAACTACACATGCAAAATAGATGTTAGCTAAATGTACTTATAATTCCAAGCAGTTGTATTTATAATTTGGACTTAGCACTATACACATGGGTAACTTAGCCCACCTACCCTAACTTTGATTATGTTTAATGATTTAAGCAACCTACAAAAAGAGCATTCATATTTATTTTTAAGCATCCCTTTAGCATAATCCCCTACAAAAAAATATTATTAGTCTAATATTGGCCTATCATCCAATCTATGAAGCATACACCCTAACATCCAATCAAAAATAATACATCATAAAACAAAAAATTCATCACATCATACACCGTCCTAACTTAGAGATAGAAGTGGTGACTTAATTTTAATGTTTGTATTAAAACTTGGTGGTAAGTATTATTAGGCATTAGTGTTGTATTTTCTAAGCGTAGAAGGATTCAATTTAACATGAATGGTTGATTTCACTTGAAGTATTTTAATTGATTTGAGAATTTTAATTTGTGTTTTCTTTTGTTTCATTTGATTATGCTTAGCAACTAAGTGTTATAAAAAGAGGAAAAGAGTATTTCACTCTTTCATCCCCACCTTAAGTCACTTTCTAAAGTATATTAATTTGATTTAGTTCTCTTTAGTGAAGGCCTTATTAAATGATTTAACTAATCCTAAGTATAAATTCACTTTAAATAATCCTATTCAAAATGAAAGGCATCTTAAGTTTAATTTAATTATTATACCAGATCACATATATTAAATCATTCCTTTCTATCTCATGTACCATGCATATGATTTAATCTTAAGTGTATTTAAACATGCAACATATTTTAGCACACTTTAATGATGAATGTATGTGTATGTTTAGAATTTATATTTTATTTGATTGAATTATTTAAACATATTCATTTAAATCTTTATCCAATTTCTTATGAAAAAAGAACTTAAGAATGAAATTAAATAGCCATGTACTGTGGTTAAACCAGGGAAGTGAGGTAATCAAATGACCTCCTTGGAGCTAGTTAAAGCCTCGTATTCTTGGGATGTCCAGACTATATACTTGCTTTTTTGGGACACACATGGATGTACACATAATTGAGAGAAAGGAAACCATGCAAATATTGTATTTATTTTTTATTGAATCATTTGTATATATTAATTAAAGATCTATCCAAATTCAAATGTTGAAATACATAAGAATTAAATCAAATGGGTATGTTCCATTATTAAGCCATGGAAGTGAGGCAATCAAACGACCTTTTTGAGACTAGCTAAAGCCTCGTGTTCTTGAGATGTCCAAACTATATACCTATTAACATTCAATCTTATATAAATCAACACATGAATAGAGGAAAGAGAACTTAACATTCATAAACTTAAGCTATAAGAACATCCATTTCTTATGTATTTATAACTAGCATCATAACACATATTATTATTCATTTATAAGGTTTTGAAAAATACATTTGGATTTAATGGTGATAACATCAATGCATATATTAAATTAAATCAACATATGCAAGCCTACATAATATAAATCTATTTTACTTTACTTGTTTTTGAAAAAATGGATGCATGAATTCAAATCACATACCAAATTTAACATGATTGGAAAGAGGATAATCAAATATAAGCATGTGATTCATTCACCCAAACAAGTTCTTAAGGACAATCAAATCAAATAAGATTATTTAAAGCTAACCAAAGCTTACTTATTAATTAAGTTCTAGATTTGATTTGATTTAAAGAGAGAGAAGAAATCCTCACTTTCTATTCTAAACCCATTCTCACATTAGTGATTTTATTTAAGTTAAGGAAATGTAATTAAGTTGATTTTATGGACTAATTAAGTTAAACCCTTAATTAGATGAATTAATTATCCTTACCTATGTAACCTTAAAGTAATTAACTAAATAATTATGAGCCAACATGATATGCATGGAAAATAAATTTGCAATGATCCTAGGAAATAAAAGGGGCTTAATGCAATTGGCTCATGATTAATAGTTAGGTTAAGGGACTTTTAATTACTCTTATGGTTTTCCTACACATGTGGACTAACCATAATTTCAATAAACTCCTTTATGTTATTAAACACCTAATGATTTACCCCATTATTTAATTAAATAAGGTCTAATTTAATTATAATTTTAATTTGATTAAGTGATTTAATTAATTATTTAATTCTTAATTAATTTCATTTTAAAAAAGGGTAAAATGAACTTAGGAAAGGGGTCCCAACCCTATTCCTTAGTTCACTTACTATTGAACAATGATTAATAAACTCAATTAATTTATTACTATTCATGGGATTAATTAATCATTAATTAACTTAAAAGAGTAATTAAGATTTAAGTAGTCAATTTTCTTAATTAAGTGAGCAATAAATCCCAAGAAAATCATGGGTGGTAGATGTCATACCATTAAATTATCCCACAAAATTTGGGATTAATTGCTCAAGTAATTAAGGAGTACTTAAGCTAATTAATTTTATAGTTAAACCTTAAGTAAACCTTAATTAGTGTTTAAAAGAAATTAAGATCATTTTAATTAATTCTCTTCTAAAATACCTTTAAAATGAGTATTTATTGGCATTTTTTTATTTCTCTATGATTTTTTATGATTTTTAGAAGTTTCAACCATTAAAAATGATTAATTAAGCCTAATTAAAGCATAATCCTAACCATGTGGTATGCGCGTCTGGCGTGCTTTCCGTGGAATCATAGGATTGTACCTTAAACTTATCTTGAGCCTACATGGCGTACAGTTGCTTTCTCATCTGGTGTCAAACTCTAATAATCCCTGACTTAATAGGATTAAATCAGATCAATCTAGTGGATGTAATCTTGATTGTCCATTCTGATCACGTGAAATGGATAGGGCGTGATCTAACGTCAGACGAGTGAGGGAGAATGGAGTCTGTCCACCATTACTCACTTGATCTGACCTTACCTGAGCTCAGATCAAATCCAAAAGGATCCCACACCTTCACAACATCGATTGAAGGGGATCCAAGGGTCAATATCACACGAGATGCAAGTTTTCTTCAAAAACATCTAACCCATTTTTTTACTGATCAATTTTGGAAGAATACCTTAGCTCAAGACCTGGCTCAAACTATTGAAGAAGCTATATATCGGTGGAGACAAAGCTTTGTTGAGTAGTAATTGGATCAATTCCTCAATGTTTCTCATAACACCATGAAGATGATTTTAGTTTGGCTTTCATCAAAGTACCACCTTTGATGCTGGAAGCTTAGGAGATGAATTGTTCTTGCGGAGGCTTAGGGAAGGCGTGTGCAAAATTAATTTGAGTTTGATGGAGAAATGAGGAAGTTAGGTCAGAAATGAGAGTGTCCTATTTTGGGATAGACGGGAATGAAATTTTTAATCGAGGAATGAGCTTGGGAGCTTAGGGAATGGCTCTAGCGGTTCATCTTGGGTAGCTAGGGCTCTACGAAATGATTTTTGTGTGTGTTTGAGTGGAAACGAAGGGATATTTACCCACCCCCCCCCCCTTCATCTTGATCAGATGGTGGGATCGGGTTTGCCTTCTAGTAATCGTTCGACCATCTTAGGGAGTCATGGGTGGTAGGGAGGAGGTGACTTGACTCAGCTTGGTTGTGGAGATGGCTGCCAAAGAGGAATCATGGGTGTCTTATGGGTTTTAAATGTTTCAATGAGGATGGTGAGGTGATTTCACCTCCTATGGGTCATGGTCGACCCAACCACCCTTTGGGTTAGGTTGGGCAGTGTCCTAGGTGCCTAGGTGGACCATTGGAAGAGTACAAAGTGGCCAAAGGATGGAAATGACCACTTGCATGGGCGATTTGTCTCATGTGATGCCCTTGACCCAAGGGTATTATGAACATTTGGCATTGGATTTGATTTGGAAAGATTTAAAATGAGCCAAAAGTGGGTTAGCCCAAATTTCAAGTAAATTGGAGTTGATTTGGTTAGGTTTGGCTCAATTTGACTCATTTAGGTCAAATTAGGTTAGGTCAACTAATTTGGTCAAATTAGGTCAAACTAAGGGTTGGGTCAAGTTCAAATTATTATTTAGGATGTTTTGATTCAATTGGTTTAGTTTAGTTTGGAAAATATTTGATTTTGGCTCATTTGAATTCATTTGAGTCAAATTGCTTAAGTTGATGAATTTGACCAATTTGGCCAAATTGGTTTGGGTTGGGTGTTAGTTTGGGTTTAGTTGATCAATTGAAGATGATTGTAGGCTTTGGTTTTGATTTAGGTCAAGTTGAACCTTTAGGTCAATATTGGGTCAAATCATGGCTTTGGTAAAGTTCAACAATCAATTTGGAATGAACTTGAGCCATTGGTTCCAATAAATTTGGTTTATATTTTGATTTGACCCAATTTGGTCCTTTAAGTCAATTTGGTCAAGTTGAGTCAACAGGGCCAATTAGGTGTGGTTTGACTCAATTGGAGGTCAAGTCATATTCAAATATTGATTTTGATTTGGTATGAATTGTTGGTTTTAAGGGATTTGGCTTAGAACACAATTTGGCTAGATTGGGTTAAGGGGTTGACTTGGTCATATGACAAAGTTGACTTGGTTTGACCCAATTTATAATAATTGATCAACCTAGGGTGATCAATAATCATGATTGGAGGTTTTGATGGGCTTGGTTCAATCTAATTTTGGTAAAATTAGAACTTGGCTCAAATAGGTCAAATTGGCCAGTTTGGGTCAAGTGGACCAATTTGGTTTAGTTGGCTTGATTATGGGTTGAGTTTGATCTATATATGAGCTTATATGGATTTGGGATATATATATATATATATATATATATATATATATATATATATATATATATATATATATATATATATATAGCTTGGGTTCAAATAAGTTTTGGTTCATTTGAACATTTCAAGTTAAAAGGGTTAAGTTGGGTTTGACTTGGGTTGATTTTGGTTTGGCTTGATAATTGTAGATTTCATTTATATTTGTGAATATGATTTAAGGTATGATTGATTAATTAGAAAATCAATTGAATTTGGGTTTTGGAATGAAGGAATTTATTTAAATACTTGGAGTTGGGTCATGTGGCTTAGGTTTGGATTTTGATTTGGTTTGATTTAGTTTTGATGATTTAAATGTATATTTCATTTACATTTATGAATATGATTGAAAATATAATTGATTTGTGAGAAAATCAATTGAGTTTGACTTGATTTGGATTAAGATTTTGCTAAGTCCATGGAATAGGTTATATGGCTTAAGAAGGGTTTTGATGTAATTTGATTTAGTTTTGATCATTTGAATGTAGATTTGATATATATTTAGGAAAATAATTGAAGATATAAATTGATTATGAAAATTAATTGATTTTGGATTGATTTGGCTAAGCCCATGGGATAGGTCATATGGCTTAGGAAGGGTTTCAAGTTTGGATTTGATCGTGGGCTTCAATCAATTGGTTTTGGAATTTGAGTTTGGATTTGGATTTCAATTTGATGCTTGAATTGAACTTGAGGTTTGAGAAGGTGGACATGGATTGGATTTGGTTGTAGGGTAGGTGGATTATCCTAATCACTAAGGCATAACCTAATCTTATGGTTAACCATTCTAATTCTTTAGGCTTAGGTTAAGTGTTTACGTAATTGTTAGAAGTTTCTTATGACTAGAGAAGTCTTAGTGTCTAGAAGATTCCTAAGTCTAAGATGGGAAGATTGAATCACTCCAAAGTGAGGTCAACAGGCCTTAGTCTCCATAGTGTTTCCATTGGAGATAAATGGTTGGAAGATCGAAGCTAAGTTTCACATTATAGACTTGGATGCATTTTTGAATGCTTTGCTTGGGAGACCATGGATACATAAGAAAAACATAGTTCCATCCTCTCTACATCAGTGTATGAAATTCGTCATAGGGGGGATCATCGACTTTGTCAAAGGAGATCTCAAGCCATTTACAGTTCACGAGGTTGGCATATATGAGGATGCAGCTTACTTCCACCCTCAAAATCAACAAGCCTATTCTCACAAACTTGGCCAAAGTTTAAAAATAAAAGATAAAGAAAAAAAATAAAAGTAATAAGAAAAAGAAAAAGAAAAGAAAAGAGAAAATGAAAAAAAAGTAAAATGGAGCGAAAATAGACTTGGAGGAGGAAGTGGAGCTTAACATTAGATTACACCCATAGTTCGTTACTCCATTCGAAAATATGGGTAGGATGACCTGACCTCCACCAGGCAGAAGAAGAGGCTAGTTCAGAGTCAGTCCTAGGGTGGAAAACCTCTTTATTGGCCACCAAATAGAATATATGTCCCATCTACCAGGAGTGCACCTGCTATTTATATAGACTTAGAATCTAGCAAATAGGATGAGTCTAATATGGTTAGCACACCAGCTAGCTCTTCTCAGTAGTAGATTCTCTTGGAGGTGACACTTGAGCCAAATAACGATGAAGATCGGGCTCCAAAGCAAAGCATAAGTGTATCCAAGTATATATGTGAAACAATTACGCATCAATTGGGAACCTTAGCTCTAACCCCACTTTCCTCTCAAAATGTTGAGGGTTTTGGTAATTAAGAATCCCCTAAGTCATCCATAGGTGTGAAGACTTAGAGGTTTTCTTGGAGCATCATCCTTAAGTCAAGAAGTTGTAGAACTTGGATGATTCATATAAATATTTAATATAATTTCCTTTTGATTGGTATTTGCCTTGTGTTCATAATTTAGCAAAGAAAGGCTTAATTCCATGTGGTCAAAGCACATGTCAGACTACTTAAAAAGAATATGGAAGAACAAATGGAAAAGCTCTCAATCAAGATCGGGACTAGAATTTGGTATAGTGGGTCCAATCGATGATGACAATTACTGCTTAGTCATCACCAATCATTTGTATCGATTTGTTCAAATCACATTAACTTATATGAGGAGCACTTACAAACTTGAGATGATTTTTAAGTCAAAGATTCACCGCTAGAGTTTAAAGAAGAGATCAAGTCAACCATCGACAAGCTCAATGAAATCAACTTAAGAACTAAAGAAGATCCATGCTCGACATACATCAGCTCTTTATTTAAGGACTGCTTTGCATGGAGTTATTAAGAGATGCCTAGATTGTCTTCTAATGTAGCAGTCCATAAACTAGCAATATGGCCTACTGCTAACCCTATCAAGCAAGCTCCTAGACTTATGTGATTAGATATAGAACAATTGGTTATTTATGAAGTCAAGAAACTAATCAATGCTGGCTTCATCTGGGAAGAAAAATACCTTACCTAGTTAGCCAACATCATCCTAGTTAAGAAAAAGAATGACCAAATTCACATATATGTCAATTTTAGGGATTTAAATAAGGCATGTCCAAAAGATGAATTTTCATTACCAATCCTGGAGCTGATGGTGAACATTGCCTCATCTCATGCAGTCTTCTCTTTCATGGATGGCTTATATGGATATAGCCAAATAAAGATAGCCCATGAAGATGAAAGAAACACTAATTTTAGATCCTTGATTAAAATCTATTGCTATAAGGTCATGCCTTTCAGACTTAAAAATGATGGTGCTACATAGCAGTGGGCTATGACTCAAATTTTTAATGAACTCTTTCATCACCAAGTTGAGTGCAATGTCAATGATCTCATGATCAAAAGTAGAAAAAAGGAATACCATCTCTTTGCTTTAGAGTAGTTTTTGAATAGTTAAGATAATTTAACCTCAAAATGAACCCCTTGAAGTTTGCATTCTAGCTTAAGGAAAATTCCTTGGGTTTGTTGTCCGGCACCAGGGAATCAAAATCGATCTAGAGAAGATCAAGGTGATATTAGAAATTCCACCCCCTAAAAGTTAACTCAACTCAGATCATTCCAAGGGTGGTTGGCATATCTAAGATGCTTTATATCCAACTTGTCGAGAAGATGTTAGCCATTCTCAACACTTGTCAAAATAAATGCCAAGTTTAAGTGGGATGAAAAGTGTGAGCATTCCTTCAAAGACATCAAACATTATCTAATGATGTCGTTGATTCTAGCAGCCCCTATCCTAGGCAAGCTGCTCATACTTTACACTACTACATTAGATGACTCCCTTGGTGCTTTGTTGGCCCAAGCCAATGACGAAGAGAAGAAAAATACACTCTACTACCATAGCCATTGTTTAATCCCTACTGAGGCTAATTATCTACCCATTAAAAAGCATTGCCTAGCTTTAATCTTTGTATCCCAAAAGCTACAGCTCTATATGCTTCCTTATAAGGAGAACTTAATCTCTAAGATCAATCCACTACAGTATCTCATGACATGGCCAACAATATGTCGATGGTTGGCACGTTGATCCATGATCCTCTCACAATTTGACATTACCTTCATACCCCTCAGTACAATAAAAGGATAAGTGGTAACAGATTTCTTAGCAGCACACCCACTTCCTATTGACTCTCTGCTTAGTCATGATCTCCTCGATGAACAAATCATGAACTTAGGAGATACTAGCATTCACCACTAGGAGATATACTTTGATGGTGTGGCTTCTTCTCAAAGAGGAGAAGAACCATAATCAACTATTCTAGGAAATGTAGAGGTAAGAATAGTTCTCTTAACTCTGGACTATGATGTGATGGATTCTCATATCATCTATCCAATCCTTGCACCAACAATGATGTTGAATACGAGGCTCTGATTACTAGTTTGGAGTTAACCGTTACTTTGAGCATCTAGAACATCAACATCTTTGGAGATTCTCAGGTAATTATTAACCAAATCACTGTGTCCTATAAGTTTATTAATCCCAAGTTCCATCACTACCACAAGTACACCATAGAGTGCACCATAGAGTTGTTGGCCTAAATTCTAGAGGTTACCATTTAGAAGATTCCTCGAGGAGAGAATGTCGTAGCTCATGCTTTAGCCAAAATAAATAAGTCTTATGCCTTATTGATATTGAACTCTTCAAAAGTACACTCTCTTGAAGGGAGCTTGCTATTGCCAAGAAATACAAGGAGCTAGGAGGCAACTATTCATGGATTACCTAAATAAAGGAAAAATACCTCAAGAGAAGTCCCAAGCGCATCATATGAAGTATAGCACTTTTCCATGCTCTTTTAGATGGTGTCTTATGATGATCTTTTGATTAGATCCGATTACACTGTTTAGACCAGCACGAAGCCCCTAAGATCGTGGCCAATGTACACTCAAGATTACATGGAGCCAACCAAACCGGTCCAAAGATAATAGCCAAGATCCAGAGACTAGGGTACTACTGACTGTCGATAATCAAAGATTATATAGATATGGCTAGGTGTTACCACCAATGTCTACTACATGGTGTGGTCCTACACCTACCACCCAACATTCTATATCTTACATTAGCCTCAAGGCCATTCGAATGTTGGGGCATTGACATAGTGGTTCCGATTGATCCTCTTTCTTCCAAGGGTCATCGGTTCATCTTAGCTCCTACTTACTACTTTTCCAAATGGGTGAAGGCAATTCTAATCAGAGAGGTCATAGCTCAGCATGTGCTCTAGGTTTTTAGGAATTATATAGTACACAGGTATTGAGTGCCTCGGTGAATTATATCTGGTAATGGTATTGCATTCAAAAGCACTAAGACCAACAACTTTACCCAGAGACATAGTATAGATTGGAGATATTATATCATCAACTATGTGAGGGTAAATGGCTTAGCAGAAGCCTTCAATAAAACACTCATCCAAATACTGAAGAAGAAACTCAATAATAAGCGATATATGGCGTTAGTTGAAGTCTTGTGGGCCTCGCACCAAATATAGAACTCCAACTTAGTCTACTCCTTTCTCCTTAGTGTATGGGTCCAAGATTTTCTACCATTAGAAGTCCAACTCCCATCAATAAGGATATCTATGGTAGCAGATCACAACAAAGCCAAGTAGTTTGAAGAAGCTCGAAGGTTTGGAGGAGATATGCCTGTGGGCATGCCAAAACCTCACATTATACAAAGTTAAAATGATTCAAGCTCAAAACAAGTTGGTCCATCCTAGAGCTTTTCAAGTAGGAGAGCTTATTTTATTTCTAAGGAGGTGATTGCCCATCGTAAGATGGGAGGCAAGTTTGAACCAACTTAGGAAGGCCCTTTTGCCATAGAGAATGCCAACGAGGAGGATCTTATCACTTATTAATCATAAGGGAGAGTTCACAATGCTTCCAATCAATGGGCTCTACTTAAAGAAATATTACAAATCATGTTAGAAAATAATTATCATCAATGTAAATTCCATTTTGAATTCAGTCTCTTCCATGTTGAAAGTATTCTTGTTTGTGAATTATGATGTGTTTAGGGTCGTGTAAGGCAGTGGTGTCATATCCTTCATCGCAATGCAAACACAAACTACACATAAACATATAAAACAAACACATATCTTTTTTGTCTGGCTAGTTGAGATAATGTGCCCAACAACACTCACTCAATACTAGGTTGGGCTAAATAGTGTGTCAATGCTTTCAAGGATGTAAGTCTGCTATGCTTTCCTTCCTTACTTGGCCACTACAGACAAACGAGGGCCGTATTAGTTTGGTAGTTCTTACTATGTGGCTGGTAAGCTACCTCATGTTTGCTTTGTTTAAGAGGATGTGAGTCTGCTATGCTTTCTTCTTGGATTAGTCTTCTTCGAGTGAGTATATTTGAGATTTAGGATAAGTATCCTAGCGGCTCCTTCCCTCTTGATTTGCTTCAAGTCTAGGTCTCCTTCCTGGCTCCCACTTGTAGTCACTCTAGGTCAAATAATATCTATCCCGCCGATAATAGACTATCTCAATGATCAGTTCTACTTGGAAAGTTGTAAGCCTACATGATTTCTTTCCATATTTATCATTGAATGCCAACGAGCAACTTAGGTTGGTTGGTTCTCACTATGCTGATAGATACACCTTAGGTTGGTTGGTTCTCGCACCTTAAGATACACCACTCATGGTAGATGTAAGTCTACTACACTTTCTCCTTGAGTTGTCCAGCATAAACCCTAAAACCCTAAAACCCTAAAACCCTTAATCTTAAACCCTAAATAAACCTTAAACTGTAAACCCTAAACCCTAAATAAACCCTAAACCCTAAGCTAACTCTAAACCCTAAACACTAAACACTAAACCTTAAAAACCTTAAACCTTAAAGCCTAAACCCTAAACCACCCCTAAACCCTAAACCATAAAACCCTAAATCCTAAACCGTAAATCCAAAGCATAAACCCTAAAAACCTAAAAATCTAAACCTAAACTATATAAAACCTAAAATTAAAATAAATAACAAAACCTAAACCTAAAATTTTTTTTAAAAAATAAAATAAAAACCTAAACTAAAACTTAAACCTAAAAATAAAAATAAAATATAATAAGAAGTAAAAATAAACTAAAATAAAATAAATAAAATATAAACTACACTAAAATAAACCTAAGACATAAAAACCTGAATAAAATAAAAGCTAAATATTAAATAAAAAATAAAATCTAAAACCTAAACCAAAAAAATTAAACATAAAATAAAAATAAAATAAACTAAATAAAATAAACATGAACATAAAATAAAATAAAATAAACTAAAACAAATAAAACCTAAACCTAAACTTAAACCTACAACAACAACAACAACAATAACAACAAGCCTTAATCCCACTAGGTGGGGTCAGCTACATGAATCCTTCATCTCCCATGTGTCTATTATGTGTCAAATTCTCATTTAATTCAAGTATACTAAGAGCATTTTTTATACATCTTAACCAAGTCTTTTAGGTCTACTTCTACCTTTCTTAACATAAAGCAAATCTAATGCATCTATCTCTCTCCTAATGGATGGAAAACCGGTGACTCTCCCTAATCTTATTTACCACTACTCCAACTTTTTTCCCATACTTATTTTGCATTCTATCTCTGGTAAAACTCATCCACTGAGCATCCTCATCTCTATAACACTTAACTTGTCTTATGTTCTCTTTATATTGGCCAACATTCATAAGTCATTGCAAGTCTTACCACCATCTTATAAAATTTTCCCTTAAGTTTAAGTGGAACTTTTCTATCACATAATAGGCCAGATGCATTCCTCCACTTCAACCATCCAACTTGAATTCTACTAATAACATCTCCATTTATTTTACCATCATTTTGAATAATAGAGCCTAAATATCTGAATCGCTCACTCTTATTAATGACTTGATCACCTAAAGTCACAACACTACCACTAAAACTTCTACAACTAAAATTACACACCATATATTCAATTTTAGATCTACTTAAATGAAAACCTTTAGACTCTAAAGTTGACCTCCATAATTCAAGTTTCTGTTGGACTCCCTCTCTAGTCTTATCAACAAGAAGAATGTCATCAGCAAAAAGCATACACCAAGTACATCTTCTTGTAAATTCCTCATAAGAACATCCATAACTAAAGTAAAAAATAAGGGCTTAATGTTGATCCTTGATGTAATCCAACTAAATAGGAAAATATTTTATCAATCCTCCTTATGTTTGGACACAAGTAACAACTCTAGTATACATATCCTTAATGACTTGAATATAACCAATATTAACTTCTTTTACGTTCTAGAACTCTCCAAAGAACATCTCTTGAGACTTTATCATAAGCTTTCTCTCAATAAATATCATATGTAGATCCTTCTTATTTTCTATGCTTCTCCATCAAACCTCTTAACAAATGTATAGCATCCATAGTAGATCTACCATGAACCAAAGCGATTATGAGAACTTACATCATAACCTATTCTCAATTACTCTCTAATTTTAATGTATGGCACATTAAATTAATTCCTCTATAATTTGCACAGTCTTGTGCATCACCTTTATTCTTAAATATAGGAACCAACAAACTCTTTCTCCACTCATCTGACATCTTTTTAGTCTTTAAAATAACATTAAAAAGATTTATGAGCCAAGAAATTCCTTTATCTCCTAAACATTTCCACACTTCTATTGGAATATTATCCGTCCTCTTGCTTTTCCACATTTCATTTTCTTTAAAGCTTCACTAACTTCAGTTACTAATGCGATGATAAAATGAAATTCTCTATTTTGTTTAGGTATTAAGGTTGCTAAAATCAATCGTACTTTCAGATCTTTCATTGAAAAATTTATTAAAATACCTCATCCACCTATTTTCAATATCTTTTTCTAAGAAAAGCACTTTATTATTTTCATCCTTAATACCCCTCACTTGAACAATGTCTTTACTTCTCCTATCTCTTTGGTTGGCTAACTTATACATACATCTTTCACCTTCTTTGGTATCTAATCTATTATATAAATCACTAAAAGCTAAATTTTTGCATCATAAATTGCTTTCTTAGAATCTCTACAGGACATTTTATATATTTCCCAATTTTTTGAGTTTTTACATCTAAACCAAGTTTTATAACAATCTTATTTCTTATCTTTTCTTGCACTCGACTCTCCCAACTATTCTTATTAAAGAAGCTTTTCCTTTGGATTGCCAAGCACATCTTTAGCAACTTGCTTAATTTCACTTGATATTTTTCCCACATAACATTAGCTTCCTTATGAACATCCCAAACTCTAATTTCTTGTAGCTTGCTCTTAAAAATATTTTTATTTGTGTTCTTTAAGTGTTCCCATCTAATCCTTGGACAATAATTTAGTTTATTTTTTCTCTTACAACCTTTCATCTTAAAATCTAGAAGTAATAGTCGATGTTGGGTACTTAAAGTTTCACTTGGAATGACCTTACAATCTTTACAATCTAAACGATCTATTTTTCTTATCAAAAAATAATCAATCGTGTTTTACTAGATCCATTTTATAAGTAATAATATGTTCATCTCTTTTCTTAAATAAAGTATTATTAACAAAATCATAAGCTAAAATCTAATATAATCACCTTCTTCATTAGTCACTCCAAATCCATGAATACTTTTAAAATCTTCTACCACTCTACCAACATGTCCATCTAAATCTCCCCAATAAATACTTTTTTTTCTTGAGGTATCTTTTGTATTAATCCTCTAATTCATTCCAAAAATTTCTTTTGAGCTTACCTCCAAACCTACTTGAGGAGCATAGACACTTATAACATTGATAATCTTAGTATCAACAATAATCTTTAAAACTATAATTCTATCTCTACATCTATTAATACTTATAACATTATCCTTCAAACTTTTATCTATAATCACACCTACACCATTTCTAGTTCGACTTTTACTTGAATACCAAAGTTTAAAACCTAAACTATCAATCTCCTTGGCCTTCTCACCAACCCATTTAGTTTCTTGACACATAAAATATTTATCTTTCTATGAATATATCTATTAATTCCATTAATTTACTGTAAGAGTACCTATATTCCAAGATCCTAACCTAATTTTTAGGTTCATGGACTAACTTCTTTGCCCGCATCCATAATGTGGAAACCCTTGCTTATTTAACCGCACCAGGCCGTGATCACGGATCTAACACATTTTTCAAGTATTCAAGCCATACAATGTGTCGCTTCTAGGGGATGCCCTAGCATTAACACAATGATTTAAAGGATTCATGTAATGATTATTTCAACAAAATTTATGCTAGCTGTCGACCACCTAACGCAACCCTCCACTTTTTGCATCCGGACTTGGGACCGACAATGGTAGTGTTCTAAACTTAAACTTAAACAAAATAAAATAAAATAAACTAAAAATAAACCTAAACCAAAAGTAAAAAAATTAAACCTAAAATAAAAACTTAAAACCTAAACCTATAAAAATAATATAAAAACCTAAACCGAAACCTAAAAATAAAAAATAAAACAAATACCTAAAAAATAAAATCTAAAAATAAACCTAAAATAAAAACTTAAAACCTAAACCTAAAAAAAATAAAATAAAAACCTAAACCTAAAAATGAAAAATAAAACCTAAACCTAAAATTAAAAAAAATAAAACTCAACTAAAAATAAATCTAAACATAAACCTAAACTAAAAATAAATTAAAATAACTTAAACTAAAATAAATCAACTTAAAATAAATAAACTAAACTAAATTAAAATAAAATAAACCTAAATAAAATTAAAATAAAATAAACTAAAATAAATAAAAATAAACTAAATAAACTAAACATCTGGCTTGATTTAAAACCCTAAACCCTAAATCTTAGTCCCTACCCTAAACCTAAACCCCTAAACCCTAAAAACACTAAACTAAACACTAAACTACTAAACCCTACAACCCTAAACCTCTAAAATCCTGCTACTAAACTCACCCTAAAACTAAACCACTAAATCATGTCCACCCCCTGGACTAAAGCTATAAGCACCTCAAAACCCTAAACCATAAACCCTAAATGCTAAACTATAAACCCTAAATTAAAACCCTCTCTAACCTAAACCCTAAACCCCCTAAACCTTAAGTAACAAAAAATTTAAAAAATAAACCTAAAACCTAAGAGCTAATAAACTTAAGCCTAAACCTAAAACTTAAGAATGTGTAGAACCTTGACAGCAGGAACATCACCATTAACTAGGGTAAGTCTAGATCTAGCAGTGGAGGCGAAGGCTGAGGAGGCAATTATCATAATGGTGGTGGGGAATCTGCGGGTGCTGGTGGATATGGAGATGGTGGTTATAGAGGCAGGAGGAGCATTAGAGGTTATAGCCATGGTGGTGGTGGAGGGAGAGATAAAAAACATGATGGTGGATCCTACTACTCGAGAGGCCAGGGTGGTTCTAATTAGTTCTAATTATCTAGGGTTTTTGATTTGCTCTATGCATGCTCATTTTTTATCTATGTTGTCGCTTGTGTCTTAGACAACTTGGTGTGTTACCTAGTTGATGAAATTAAAAAGAAGAAATGTTGAATTTGAATTTGTTCTCTATTAAAAAAACCAAAACCCTAAACCCTAAACTAAAACTGAACCAACCGTTAACCCTAAACCCTAAATAAAAAATAAAAAAATAAAATAATTCTAACCCTAAAACAAACCCTAAACCTTAAACCTAAAACTCTAAACCCTAAAGCCACCCCATAACCCAAACCCAAAACCCTAAAACCCTAAACCATAATAAACTAAAATAAAACTAAAACTAATAAATAATAAACTAAAATCGATGAACTAATAATAAACAAAAACTAATAATAAACTATAACAAAAACTAATAAAATTAACAAAACTAAATTGAATAAATAATAACCAAAAAATAATAAACTAAGAATAACAAAAACTAACTAAACTAATAAACAAAGTAATAATTAAATTAAACATAAAAAAAACCCCACTAATAATAAAAATAAACAAAAAAACTATTTAAAAATAATAAAACTAAACTAATAAAACTAAACTAATAAAAAAGTAAACTAAACCATAAACTAACTAATAAACTACATAACTTAATAAATAACTAACTTATAATAAAACTTTTGCAATAACTAAAATAATAACTAACTAAAATAAACTAAAACTAATAAATAATAAACAACTAATAATAATAAACTAAATAACTAAAACTAATAACTAAACTAAACTAATAAAATAAACTAAAAAAACTAATAATAAACTAACTAGATAATAATAACTAAAATAATAAAACTAAAAAAAATAATAAACTAAAAACTAAAACTAATAACAACTGACACTAAACTAATAAACTAATAATAAATTAAACTAAATAAAATAAATAACTAAATTAATAATAATAATAATAATAAACTAATAATAATAATAATAATAAATGAAACTAATAATAAACTAAATAATAAATAAATAAATAAATAAATAAACCTAATATTAATAAACAAACCTAATAAAACTAATAATAATAAGAAAATAAACTAAACTAATAAACTAATGAATAATAATAAAAAGAAACTAAACTAAAAACTAATAATAATAAATAAACACTAAATAATAATAAAACCTAATAACATAAACTAACTAAACTTAATTAATAATAATAATAAACTAATAAATAAAATAATACTAAACTAAAAACTAAACTAACTAAAATAATAATAATAAAATGAAATAATAATAAAACTAATAACTAACTAATAATAATAATAAATACTAAACTAATACTAATAATATATCTAAAAAATAATAATAATAATAATAACTAAAATAACTAATACTAATAATAATAATACAATACAACAATAATAATAACAATACAAACAACAACAACAACAACAATATAATAATAATAATAATAATAATAATAATAATAATAATAATAATAATAATAATAATAATAATATAATAATAGTAATAATAAACTAATTAAACTAAACCTAAACCACTAAATTAATAAATAATAATAATAAAACTAATAATAACAAACTAAACTAAAAATAAAATAATAACTAAATTAATAAAACATAATAATAATAAACAATAACTAAAAATTAATATAATAATAAATAAGCTAATAAACTAATAATAATACCAATAAACTAATAAATAATAATAAAAAAAACTAATAATAACTAATAAAAACTAAAACTAATAATTAACTAAATAAAACTAAAATTAATAATAAACTAATTAATAAACTAATAAACTAATAATAAACTTAACTAATTAATAATAAATAAACTAAAATAAACACTAAACTAAACTAATAAATTAATTAATAACTAATTAAAACCCTAAACCCATTAATAAACTCTACTAAATAAACATAATAACTAATAAAAAATAAACTAATAATAAACTTATAATAAACACTAACTAAAAATTAATGATAACTAATAATAATAAAACTAATAATAATAAAAAAAATTAACTAAATAACTAAACTAATAAACTAAAATGGTAATAATAATAATAATAAAACCAACTAATAACTAAACTAATAAAAACTAATAATAATAATAATAATAATAATATAATAATAAATTAAACTAAACTAATAAACTAATAATAATAAAACTAATAATAAATTAACTAACAAATAACTAATAACCTTAAATACTAAATAAATAAACTAAATAATAATGATAAAACTAATAATAATAAACATAAACTCATAATAATAATAAACTAAAGAAAAACTAAAATAAAATAAAACTAGTAATAAACCAACTAACTAAATAATAATAATAATAATAAATAAATAAATAACTAATAATAATAAAAAGCTAAACCATAAACTAACTAAAAACTAATAATAAATCTAATAAAATAAACCCATAACTAAACTAATAAAACTAATAAAACTAACAACCTAAATTAATAAATGAATAAGTAAAGTAACAAAACTAAATAAAACTAAACTATTAACTAAAACTAACTAAAACCTAAATAATAATAAAACCATAAACTCATAATAATAACTAATTAAATAAAATAACTAACTAACTAATAATAACTAAAACTAATACTAATATATAAAATAAACTAAACCACAATAAATTAACTAAATAAACTAAAATAAACTAATGAACTAAACCTAAAATGTCCCCACCCTTTAACCTAAAATATTAATAACTAAAACTAAAACTAATAAACTAAACTAAACTAAACTAACTAAACTAATAAAACTAAATAATAACCTAAAACTAATAAAACCTAATAATAATGAATAAACACTAAACCCTAAAACCTAATCCCTAAAACTAAACTAAACCCTCTTATTGAGCGATTTTAGGATCCCTCAAATTCTTGGTGAGTTTTTGAGCACTTTCTCTCTTGGTTTCCCTATAGATTGGTGGCATTGGGCTGATCTCGGCATGTTCTTGTCATGATGCTATGACTCATGGAGTCGGCTTCTTCAAATCCATGGGTTAAATCCCATGTGCCGATGGATCCCGCTAGGGCATAAGATATTTTGGGTAATCTTGCCTCTAAATTACTGGCTGTCACTGAATCTTTCAAAGAGGCTTTAGCTGGTAAGAATTCCTCCACCAAGCCTCCTTTGAATTTACTTCATATGACTTTTAAAGGTACTTTGACAATTATGATTTCAGATGAGGATATTGAAAGATTAGCTAAGCCTTTTGCTTTTTTTTTATTGGAAAATTTTAGTTTAAATGGCCAAAGATGGAAGATATTCATTTTTTTCATAGATTAAATTTATCTGGTTCTTTTTCTATTGGGTTGAATGATGCAAGGCATGTTCTGATTAAACTTTCTAATGACCTTGATTATGGAATAATGTTTTCTAGGCATTCTTACTATGTTTTCAATTGTCAAATTGTGATACGAAGTGCGCCTATGTTTATGTTGTTAATGAAGAGTCTCATATTATTTGAATTTCTTTACCTAACTTGTAGATTCATCTATTTAATCATCATATTCTTTATATTATTTGGGTCAATTTTGGTTGGCCTTTGCAAGTTGATCAAGCAACATTTGCTTCTCAACCAGTATGTTGCTAGAATTCTTGTAGAGATTGATATTAGTAAAAATATCCGAAAAAAATTTGGTTGGGTTAGAAGAAATGTGATTATTTTCAAAAAGTTATTTTTGAGAACTTTCCCATTTTTTGTAATCATTGTAAGATTCATAGGCATGAAATTTCTAAATGCATTATTGCTCATCCCTCTCTTAGGAAGAAAATGACCAGTAAGAATTCAATTGTTGAAAAAACTGATGATTCTCTCAAGTTGGATAATGAAAAATCTATTTTTAAAAATTTTAATGTTTTGTAAAACCAGATTTTTGAATCATTTGAAAAAGTTTTACCTATTAATGATTTGTCTAATGCAAAAAAGGTAATTTTGATGTTTCTAAAAAGGTTTTAACTAAAAATCATGTTTTAAGTGCTTCTTTTGATGATTCTATTAAAGGAAGACTTTAGAGGTTGTGGTTAATGATTCTAATGGTTTGATTGTTATCCATAACTCCTTTCATGATGATGGTTCAAATATTATTGATGCCATTTCCTCCAATAAGTTGCTTATTATTTCTCTTTCTCTATGTGCTTTAGATCATGGGAGAGAACTATTTCTTGAGAATGGTGGTGAAAAGAATGTTCTTATTTATGATATTTTAACTTCTGGTCCTAATAATCTTGTTAATAATGGTGATCCTTCTTAAAAAAAATATTAGATACCTGTGACAATTCTCTCATTATGAATAGTTCTATTTTAGTTCAAAATGATGGTTTTCTATGGGTAATTATGTTTAGAATTTTGGTAATATGCTATGTTTGTTTATGGGATTTGAATCTTATTTTAATCCCTTACATAAAGATTATACTAAAATCTGGATTCTACTTTCTTGCTTCTTTTATGAATGAAGATAGGGCTTTAGATTTTGTTGGAAGGTGAAAATATTGATAATTGTCTTTTTAATAAAGCTATTTCTGCTCCTTTTTTCACTTCTGATTTTGAAATGCATACTATTTCTGATTTTCCTTTATCTAGTGTTGTAGATGATTCTGAATGCTCTTCTTTGAAATTGATAGCTTCTATTGATCCCCATGCATTTTATAATAATATTGACTCATTTACGGAGAAAGGGTATGGTTATAAAACTATTTACAAGAAGAAAAAAGAAAAAAGTGTTCATATTTATGCCTCTCAAACTTGCCAAAGATTACTCATTCCAAAGCTTCTTAGAAATAATCCCTCTGTCCTTGGGAGGTTTTACTTTGGCTAGTTTTTTCTCTATTGGTTGAGCTTTTGATGTGCCTTTTCTTGCTAGCTAGAGTATTAGCTTCTTGGCTAATTTTCCTTCTTCTGGCATGGTGTTTATGGTTTCCTATTTGCTTGGCTTTTTTTTGTGTCCTTTAGCTGGTTAGTTTCTTGCTAGTGGCTTTATTCTTGTTGGCTTGCCTTTGTTTGGTTGGTGCTATTGCAATCTTTGTTGGTGGTAGGTTGGGCTTTTTGTTCTTGGCATGTAGTTTTTCAATTGGTTAGCTATTTCTATAGCTATTTATTTTAGCTTTTGTTGGCCTTCTTCTTTTTTTTGTTGGTTGGTTTGGTTCTCTTGCTCTTTCCGGGTGCTCTTTGTATGGCTTATATCTTCCTTTCCTTTTTGGTTGTGGCTTCATCTATCTCCTTATTTTTTTAAGAGGTGTTCTATTTGGTTTTGTTGGAATTATCTTATGTTTAATATGTTGCTCTCCTCTCTCTCTTTTGTTTCCTTAGCATCACCTTGTCTTTGGCTGTGCAACTATTATGATAGGTTTGTATTTTCCTTTAGCTGGGATGGTTATGATGATATGATGGATTTTTTCTTTGATATTTTTATGGTTGATGACTTTTCCTATTTGTAACCCTTCTTTGAAGCTGGATACACTTAGGATTTGGTGCCCCTCATTATTATGATTATCCTTCTTTCCTGATGTTTAAGCCTAAGTTTTTATCACTTTATGTTTTCACATCTCCTTCTAGCTGAGATTTCTTATAGGTTGCATATCTCTTTTTTAGATAGTCTCTTCTTCTTCTTCACGGAGCTAGAGTCTTACTAATGGTCTCTTTTTTTTTTAGATGGTTGGAGTTGTTTACATTTGCAGGTTGCAGGTTTTCTTTTCTTATGGATCTTCCTCTCTTTGGAGGTTCTTTTGGAGCTCCATGGATTCTTCCACTTTGCTATCTTTTACTTGGCTTTTTAAGTTTTTTTTTTGTTTTTTTTATTGCTCTGTGATGTATTAGTTTAGGGACTGAACTCTTTAGGGTTCTCCTGTCGCTTATTTGAGTAGTAGTTTTTTTTCTTTTTAAGTTTAGTCTTTAATATGGTCTTCTTGTACCTATTTTTCATAGAATAAATTCTTTTTTAGTTAAAAAAAATCCTAATCCCTAAACCCTAAACCAGACCTAAACCCCTAAATCCTAAACCATAAACTCTAAACCCTAAACCTTAAACCATATAAACCTAAAAACCTAAAAACCTAAACCAAAATTAAATAAAACCTAAAATTAAAATAAATAAAAAACCTAAACCTAAATAAAATAAAATTAAATTAAAATAAAAACCTAAACCTAAAAATCAAATTAAATAAAAAATAAATTAAAATAAAATAAATAAAAACCTAAACTAAACTACAAAATAAAATAAACCTAAGAATAAAAACCTAAATAAAATAAAAAACTAAATGTAAACTAAAAGAAAATAAACCTAAAATAAAAGAAAATAAAACTATATAAAATCTAAACTTAAAAAATAAAAATAAAATAAATAAAAATAAAACCTAATCCCAAAACTAAAAAAAAAATAAACCTGAAATAAAAATAAACTAAACAAACTAAAATAAAACTAAACCTAAACTAAAATAAACTAAACTAAGTTAAATAAAATCTAAACCTAAACCTAATCCTAAACTAAATAAAAAAATAAACTAAAATTAAACTTAAACCTAAACTAAAAACTAAAACCTAAAAATAAACCTAAAATAAAAACCTAAAACCTAAACCCGAAAAAATAAAATAGAAACCTAAACATAAACCTAAAAATAAAAAATAAAACCTAAACCTAAAAAATAAAAATAAAAATAAAACTCAATTAAAAAATAAGCCTAAACCTGACAAATAAACTAAAATAAAAACCCTAAACTAAAAATAAATAAACCTAAAATAAATAAACTAAACTAAATAAAAATAAAAAGTAAACCTAAATAAAAATTTAAATAATATAAACTAAAATAAATAAATAAAAAGTCCAAAGAAATTTAAGAAACCTAAGCCTACTGGTTTACTTAATTTAAAAAAAAAAAACCTAAAGCCTAAATCCTAAACCCAAAACCTACAAAACTAAACCTATAACCCTAAACCCTAACCCCTAAATCCTAAACCCTAAACCCCAACCCTAAACCCTAAAAGAAAATACCCTAAAATCGTAAACCTAAACCCCTATTGAGCTGATTTTTATAAAAGGTGATCTTACTTAAGTTAGGGAAGAGGATGTGAAATACAATGTTGGTGGTCACACTTTATGTTGGTCTTGTTGCACATATTATTATTGTGGTTACTCAAGGCATCACTAGTTTGGATCCTTCACTGACTTCTTCCTTCTAGGTTCTCAACATCCCAACTAAGATCAAAAAGGGTACTCTTGAAATTATCACCCCAGTTGAGCTGATTAAAAAGGGCAATAAGGTGGGATCCTCAAAGGCTGCTCTCTTTGCTAAGATGGGGATTAGGCCATTCTTTTATGGCCTTGTTGTCCAATCTGTGTTTGATGATGGTTCAGTGTTCAGTCCTGATGTGCTTGACCTAATTGAAGATGATCTCATCGAGAAGTGTTCGATTGGCCTTTCAATGATCACTTATCTCTCGTTGGCCCTCTCTTATCCAACCCTTCACGCCCACATGTTCATCAATGCTTACAAGAATGTCTAGACCATCATGATTGCCACTGATTACACATACCTGCAGGACGAGAAGGTTGAATAGTATTTCAAGGATCCTAATAAATTTGATGTGGCTACTATGCCTGATGCTTTTGCTACTCCTCTTACTTCTTACTCCGCTCATAGTGGAAGAAAAGATGGAAGAGCTACTAAGGAATATGATGATGATATGAGTTTACTTATTGACTAAGATTTTTTGGATATCTACAAAATAAAATTTTATTTTCATTGGGAATTAAATCATTTTGTGAAATACTATTTTGTGAATTTTTGAATTTCACTTTATCTTATCTTATTTTATTAATTATTAGAGGATAACGTCTGTTTGATTTGGTAATTTCTTGTTTATTATGGAATCATTTGAGTTTAAAAATATATAAAAAAACCCTAAACCCTAAACCTAAACCCAAACCTAAATCCCCTAAATAAATAAACCCTAAAACCTAAATCAAAGAATAGGAAGAACCTTGATGACATGAACATCCTAGACTTCAGTCTAGATGGTGGTGGAGGTGAAGGAAGGCGATCTCGCATGGTGTTTGGGGATGAGGAATGCTTGGTGGATATGGAGGTGGTGGTTATGGAGGAGGTGGGAGGCGATGGAGGTTACAACCATCATTGTAGCGGAGAGATCGGGATATGATGGTGGATCCTACTTGAGAGGATAGGGTGGTTTTGATGGAAAATGGAGAAACTGAAGATTGGATAATCTAATCTACTGCTTATGGAACTGTGTCTTTACAGTAGATAACGTTTAGTTATCTAGGGTTTTTATTTTTCTCTATGCATGCCCATATTTTATCTATGTTATCGCTTGTGTCTTAGAAAAATTGGTGTGTTATTTGGTTGATTAAATCAAAAAGAAGAAATTTTGAATTTGGATTTACTCTATGTAATAAAAAAAACCAAAAATCCTAAACCCAAAACTAAAACATGAACCACAAATCAAAATCCTAAATCCTAAACCCATAAAGCCTAAAAAAACTAACCACACCTAAACCTAAAATACTCTAAACCATAAACCCTAAACCCTCACCTAAACCCTCCAAACCTCCCTCCAACCTCCCTAAACCCAAAAAAACCACTCACACTAAACTAAAACCTAAATATTTGCTTGGTTTAAAACAAACCCATTCCATAAACTTAAACTAACCTCCTGACCTCTCCCACCTAAACCCTAAATCACTCCCAAACCTAAACCACTGTGCCACCCTCCTTAAACCCACAGTCTTAAATCTTAAACCTGCACACTAAACTCACTCCTCAAACCCCAGGCCCTCCCAAAATACTAAAACCTAAACCTACTAAACTAAATGGACCTAAAATGAAATATATAATAAACTTAAACCTGGATAAAATAAAAAATAAAATAAAATAAAACCTAAACTAAGAACACTAAGCTACCTAAACCTAAAGTGAAATAACAAAATAAAATAAAAATTAAACTCAAATAAAATAAATTAAAATAAACATAAAATAAAAAAATGAACCCAAAATAAAATAAAATAAAACTAAATAAAACTTAAACCTAAACAAAAAAAACTTAAAATAAATAAAATAAAACCTAAACCCTAAACTTAAAAAAAAACTAAACCTAAAATAAACATAAATTAAAATAATAAATAAAACCTAAACCTAAACATAAAATAAACTAAACCTAAACTTAAACTAAATAAAATGAAATAAAACCTAAAAATAATTAAAATAAAAAGCTAACACCTAAACCTAAACCTAAAATAACTAATAAAACCTAAACCTAAAAATAAAATAAAACTAAAACTAAACTAAAAATGAGCATAAGCCTAACCTAAACCTAAAATATAAACAAAATAAAACCCTAAACAAATAAATAAACCTAAAATAAATAAACTAAACTAAATAAAAAAAACATAAAATTAAAATTAAAATAAACTAAAATAAATAAAAAAAATAAACCTAAACCTACAAACCTAAACCCTAAACCCTAAACCCTGGAACCTAAAAAACCTAAACCTCAACTAAATAATGCCTTAAAATAAAATAAATAATAGTACATAAACTTAAATAAAATAAAATAAAATAAAAACCTAAACAAAACTATAAAATAAAATAAAATAAAATAAAAAACCTAAATATAATAAAAACTAAAGGTAAAAGAAAAATTAAATAAACATAAAGTAATAAAATAAAAACTAAATAAAAACCTAAACCTAAAAATAAATAAAACCTAAATCATAAACTAAAAAAAAACCTAAACCTAAAATAAAAATAAAATAAACCAAAACCTAAACTAAAATAAATAAAACCTAAGCCTAAACCTAAAATAAACTAAACCTAAACCTAAACTAAATAAAATAAATTAAACTAAAAAATAAACCAAAACCTAAACTAAAAAAATAAACCTAAAATAAACCTAAAATAAAACCTAAAACCTAAACCTAAGAAAATAAAATAAAACCTAAACTAGACCTAAAATAAAAATAAAACCTAAACCTAAAATATAAAATAAAAATAAGACTCCACTAAAAAGCACCTAAAAAAAATAAATTAAAATAAAACCTAAATTAAAATAAATAAACCTAAAATAAATAAATGGGATAGATAAAATTAAAATAAACCTAAATAAAAAAATAAAATAAACTCAAATAAATAAAAAAAAATAAAAATACTAAACAAACATAAACCTAGTAGGTTACTTGATTTCAAAACCCTAAACCCTAAATCCTTCACCCTATCAAACTCTAAATCCTAAAATCTAAACAACCAGACCCTAAACTGTAACTCACAAACCTAAACCATAAACCTTAAAACCCTAAACCCTAAACCTAAACCCTAAACCTAAAACCCTCTAAACCCTAAACCCTAAACCTAAAGCCCTAAAACCCTACCATAAACCCTAAACCTAAACCTTAAACCCTAAAACCTGACCCTAAACCCAACCCACTCTAAACCTAAACCCCAAACCCTAAACCAACCTTAACCCCTAAACTAACCCTAAAGCCTAGACCCTAAGAATGGGCAAAACCTTAGAAGCAAGAACATTATCGTCAACTAGGCTTAGTGTAGATCTGACGATGGAGGCGAAGGTGGAGGCGGTAGTTATCGTAGTGGTGGTGGGGAATTTAGAGGTCCTAGTGCATATGAAGGTGGTGATTAGAGAAGTGGTGGTTATGGAGGGAGGAGGAGCAACGGAGATTAAAGCCATGGTGGTGGCAGAGGGAGAGATAGAGGATATGATGGTAGATCCCACTACTCGAGAGGTGGGGGTGGTTCTGATGGGAATTGGAGAAATTGAAGATCGGTTGATCCGATCTGCTGCTTATGGAACTATGTCTTTACAACAGAGACGATTATACTTATCTAGGGATTTTGATTTTCACTATGGGTGCTCATTTTTAATATATGTCATCGCTTATGTCTTAGAAAACTTGGGGTGCTACTTGGTTAATGAAATCGAAATGAAGAAATATTGAATCTAAATTTATTCTCTGTTAAAAAAACCTTAAACTCTAAACCCTAAATCCTAAACTAAAACTTAAACCTTAAACCTAAACATTCAACCCTAAACCCTAAACTCTAAACCCTAAACCCTAAACCTTAAACCCTAAACCCTTAAACCCTAAATCCTAAACCCTATAAACCACCTAAACCTAAAACCTACAAAAACCCTAAATCCTAAACCCAAACCTAAACAAGCCCTAAACCTTAAACTAACACTAAACCCTAAAACCTAAACTAACTTAACTAAACAACCCAACCTAAACCCTAAACCTTGAATAAAGTTGTCATTAGGAGTAGATGTAAAGAATGACCTAATCCAAACATAGTTATGGTAGCTAAAGAAAATGTCTTCAAGAGACTTTCCCTTGACTATTAGAGATTTGAATACCCTAACCTTAACCCTAAATCATATTATAATACCATATATTATAGTATAATGTAGCATCATATATCGAGCATGTAGTGATGTTTTTTTGGGTGTTATAAGATGCTTTGAAATGTTTTAGTATATTATGGTATTCTGCCCTATAGTCTATATGAATATAAATCCTAAAATTATTCATTTAATAAATCAGATGATGAAATTTATTAAATTTGAAGTGAAAATTAGGTTGTAGTACCAAAGGTGTGCTACGCCACTTGTAGTCTAAAAAGTAAGATTTTATGTTTAAAATAAATAGTATATGTTGTATCATAGTATATCATCATATATCATAATATATTGTTCTGTGCATTTTAAATTCTTTTAGTATTTTACAATGATGCAGTCGACCCTACACTAGTATTATACAAAAATGTTAATTTAGACTTTAAACTGGTGGAATTTGGCCAAATTCATAATAGGTAGAGCATGGCATCATAATATATTATTTTAATTTAAAATATGTAAGTGATATGACTAAAATATATTATTTTTTATTGTTTAGAATAATTTTATGATCTTTTATCTTAACTAATCCCTTGTGATGTGATATGCAATATAGTATAATATAATAAGTTATAGTGTATTAAAATAAAGGATGCCATAACATAGTGTAGGATCATGCATTATAACATACTATTCAATTAGTACTTATTGTTTAGCATATTTTAGTTTGTTATAGTATGATGTAGTAGAGTTTGTACTAGTATAATTCATAAAAATATTGATTTATAGGCTGAGATGATGGGATTTGGCCAAATTTAAGGTAAGCTTTAGGGAACTTCATTTGGGGTGTGCTATGGTGTGTCATTTAACCAAAAGAATGGAATTTTGCATCCAAAATAAATGTTCACTTTTCAAACTAATTTTATAATTTTTTTGCTTAAAGTTATTCATTTAAGGTGTAATGTAAGATAATATATTATATGAAAGCATATTAAAATATAATGCACATAACAATATAACTTAACATATATATGAATGTGGTGGTGTGTTACTGAATGTTATTGAACATTTTAGTATGTTTTACTTTTGTTATAATACATTGGGTCCAAACTCACAAAAATGTTAATTTGAAGGTTGAGATAGAAGAATTTGGCCAAATTCATGACACACGCCAAGAAGCAACACAAAAATTATGTTATTTTGTACCATTTTAATAGAAAAATAATAGTTTTACTTCCAAAATGAACATCATTCCTATTTTGAGAAAATTTCATTATTTGTTCTTTTTAAGTGATTCTAATGAGGTGTAATGTTAGACAATGTATTATATTATAGAAAATGTTAATATAACATCATATTTTATAATATAATATGGTGTGTTAATTCACACTATAATATGTTTAGAATGATATTGTATAGTTAGTTTGAGCTTGCACCATCACAAATCATAAAATGTTGATTACAAAGTTAAGATGGTGTAATTTGAACGAATACATTGTAAAGCTTTTGGTTAAAGTATTAATGGTGTGCATAAGAGAAGAAATAAGATTTGATGAGAATTCCATGTCAAAGACATGGAGGGAGATCCACTAGGGATTACACATGCATTGGACATGACATGTGAGGGAGAAGAGAAAATCTGGGATAAGGTTTGAATTTGATTTGATTATATGATTTATGGAAAGAAGATCTGCTAGTGATAAGAATTTATAATCCACCAGGGATTAATATCAAATTGACTTTAATTTGTTCTATTTTAAGATGTGAAGGCATATCACTGAGATATGGGCTCGAGTCCACGAGGTCGAAATATGAACCTTGCACTAGGGAAGCGGGTTGCTATCCACATTGTGGATTTGAGTTTGATTTTATAGATTTTTTGGGATGTATTCATTGGGGATAAGAGGTTGGTGATTTCTTAGATTTAGGCTATATTGGGGAGTTAGTTTAATTTGACTCCAGGGAGATTGGTTTTGAATTTGATTTGTTTGCTTGACTTGTTTATATATGATTTGGGGCTTCACTAGGGAGAAGGGTATGATTTAACTCCATTGGGGAAAATCAGAATGGTTTTAATTTAATCTGAGTTAATGTATGGACCCTATCGGTGTGCGATGGACCCACTAGGAAGGGGCTATATCAACCTTGACCTACCTCAAGTTTACAAATTCAAAGGGATAGTCTACCGACTGTGGGGTAGAGCTAGCCAACCTAAGGGGTTGCCTTTCGGTGTACGGTATGCTAAGAAGAGAAGGCATAGTGACTTACATCTTCCAAAGTGAAGAACAACTATTGGGGTGACCTATTGGATGCACAAATCAACGACCTAGGGACTACTAGTGAATATTGGTGGGGACATATGTCAACTCAAAAGAAGTCAAAGATTAATTTTATCTTAATTTTTATGTGATTTTATATGGTTTATTTGGTTTAGTTTGATTTGAATTGAGGGCATATCCAGGGATGTGAGCTCGATCAAATTTGATAGATTTTATTTATGGACCATGTCGGTGTGCGATGGACACATTGAAAAGGGGATATATCAGACTTGTCTTATCTCAGATTTACAATTCCAAAGGGGTAATCTACTGGTGGCATGAGGTTGAGCTAGCTAACCTAAGGGGTTTACTTTCTGTGTACAACTGCTATGCTAGGAAGAAGGCATAGCAGACTTACATCTTATAAAGAAAGGAACAACTATTGGTGTGAAATATTGGTAACACAACAAATCGAACCTCACTTAAGGGTGTCTACTGAGTGAATGCTGCTGGGGTCTTATATCAACTCAAGAGTAGTTAGAAAATTCCTATATGGAGTTTTGTTGACACTGCTTTAAAGATAGGATGCCTGCTTGGGAAAAGGTAATGTTGGGAGTGTCCTCTAATCTATGAGTGAATATATATTTTGTTTATATGTTTTCATTGACATTGTTGGTGTTTGAGGGACTACGAGAAGGAGCTATGTCATCCTTGACTTATATTAGATTTACTAGACCAAGGGAGAATCTACATCTATAGGATGAATTCTCCAACCATAGGGGATTACTTGGAAAAGAAAATTGTCCAATCGATGGTAACCGGTAGTGTCTAAATGGGGTTGCAAAGGATGTGATCCAAATATAGTGTCCACGAGAGTACGCTAGGTGTCATCTTGAGCCACAAAAAGATAGCCTATAAGTGTACAGTGGCCAAATCAAGGAGAAATCATAGCAGACTTACATTTGCCATGAGTGGTGTATCCTAAGGTGTGAGAACCAACCAATCTAAGGTGTATGCATCAACATGAGTGGTGTATTCATCAGCATAGTGAGATCCAACTAACCTAAGGTGCCTTTGGATGTGCAACAATCAATCTAGAAAGAAAGCATGTAGGCTTATAACTTTCCAGTGAGCGATCATCGGGATAGTCTAGCGTGGGATTGGTGCCTATCCGGCCTAGAGCGACTACTTGGGAGCCTCGAGGAAGGACTTGAAGCTGTCAAGAGGGAAGGAGCCACTAGGGGACTTATCATAAACCTCAAAGAAACTCGACTCAGTCAGTGCACGAAGGTTAATCCAAGAATAAAGCATAGTAGACTTACATCATCCAAAGTAAGAAGACCACTAGGGTGATGCACTAGTAGGGTAGCTCATCAGCCCGACCTAGAGCAGCTAATAAGTGAGTGCCATTGGGGGCATTATCTCAATTTAGGGTTGTTTGAGATAAAAGATATGTGTTTGTTTTATATGCTTGTGTGTAGTTTGTGTTAGTGTTGTATCGATGAAGGATAGGGCGCAGCTCGGGTTCCTTACACCTATCCTAGACACATCGTGGCAGATTCTTAAATAATAAGACTTTCAACATGGAAGAGATTGAATTAAAAATGGAATTTTCATTTATGATAAATATTTTCAAACATGATTTATAATATTTTTTTAAGTAGAGTCCATTTATTGGATGGATTGGGTACTCTCCCTTATGATTAATGAGCTGATAAGATCCTCTTTGGTAGGCCTTCTCTATGACAAAAGGGCCTTCCCAAGTGGGTTCAAATTTTCCTCCCATTTTACAATGGGCAACAAATGGTCTCCTTAAAACTAAAATAAGCTCTCCTTCTTGGAAAGCTCTAGGTTGGACCAACTTATTGTGAGCTTGAATCATTTTAGCTTTGTATAACTCAAGGTTTTGGTATGCCCGCTGGAGCCACTCCTCCAAACCTTCGAGCTCTTCTAACCATAACTTCATGTTCTGCTTTATTGTAATCTTTCTACCCACATCTATCCTTAGTGATAGGAGTTAGACTTCTATTGGTAGAATGACTTCAAACCCATACACTAAGGAGAAAGGAGTATATAAAGTTGGAGTTCTATATGTGGTGTGGTAGGCCCACAAGGCTTCAACTAATTACTCATGCCACTGTCCCTTGTTATTGTTGAGTGTCTTCTTCAATATTTGGATGAGGGTTTTTTTGAAGGATTTTACTAAGTCATTTGTCGTCAGGTAGTTGATGGTAGAATATCTCCAATCTATGTTGTGTCTCTGGGCAAAGTTGTTAATCTCGGTGCTCTTGAATGCAGTACCATTATCAGATATAATTCATCGAAGCACTCCGAACCTATAAACAATATGGTTCTTAAAAATCTAGAGCACATGCTGAGCTGTGACCTCAATAGAATCTCCTTCGCCCATTTGGAAAAGTAGTCATAGCTAAGATGAATCGATCATCCTTGGAGAAAGGAGGATCAATCAAACCCACTATGTCGGAACCCCAACACTTGAATAGCCATGAGGCCAATGTAAGATGTAGAATGTTGGGTGGTTGGTGTAGCACCACACTGTGTATTTGACATTGGTGGCATCGCTTTACTGTATCCATGCAATCTTTGATCATCGATGACCAATAATATCCTAGTCTCTTGATCTTAGCTTTCATATTCAATCCAGATTAGTTATCTTAACATAATCCTGAGTGTACCTCGGTCATGATCTTACAGGCTTCATGCTTGTCTAAATAACGTAACCACATGTGATCAAAAGACTATCGGTACAAGACACCATCCAAAAGAGCATAGTAATGTGCTCTCTACTTCATCTGATGGGCTTAGGACTTCTCTTGAGGTAGTTTTCTTTTATTTAGGTAATCCATGAATGGTTGCCTCTAATCTAACTCTTCATCCTTCTTGGCAATGGAAACCTCTCCTTTAAGAGAGTACTGTTTGAAGAGTTCAATATCAGTAAGGGATAATACTCATCTATTTTAGACCTTTATTGATATGGACTCATCCTCCAGACTTGCCAACTCCTTAGCAAGCTTCACTAAATCATACACAACAACATTCTCTCCTCGAGGAATCTTATAAATGGTAACCTCTGGGATTTGGGACAACAACTCCATGGTGTACTTATTGTAGTGATGGAGCTCAAGCTTTATAACCTTATATGACCCAATAATTTGGTTGATAACTAGTTGAGAATCCCCAAAGATGTTGATGTTCTGGATGCTTAGAGTAATGGCTAACCCCAGATCAGCAATCAGAGCCTCATATTCAACTTCATTGTTGGTGCAAGGATTAAGATGATATGAGAATCTCATCACATCGTGGTCTGGAGTTAAGAGAACTATTCTTACCCCTGCCTTTCCTAGAATAGTAGATTGTGGTTCTTTTCCTCTTAGAGAGGAAGCCACACCATCAAAGTACATCTCCCAATGATGAATGCTAGTATCCCATAAGTTCATGATTTATTCATCGGGGAGATCATCACTAAGCAGAGAGTCAGTAGGAAGTGGGTGTGATGCTAAGAAATTTGCTAGTGCTTATCCTTTCACTGCACGGACGGGCACAAAGGTAATGTCAAATTGTGAGAGGATCATGGACCATCGTGCAACAGCTCGGATAGCTTCAACCATGTCATGAGATATTATAGTGGATTGATTATAGAGATTAAGTTCACCTTATGTGAAAACATGTAGTGTTGTAGCATTTGGGATGCAGAGATTTAAGCTAGGCAATGCTTCTCAATGAGTAGATAATTAGCCTCAGCAGGGATTAGATGACGGTTGAGGTAGTACAGTGTATTTTTCTTCCCTTTGTCATTGCCTTGGGCCAACAACGTACCAAGTGAGTCATCTAATATGGCAATGTAAAGTATGAGTAGCTTACCTGGGATAGGGGCTGCTAGAACTGACGGCATCATCAGGTAATGCTTGATGTCTTCAAAGGCATGCTCACACTTATCATCCACTTGAAATTAGCATACTTTTTAACAAGTGCTGAGAATGCCTAACATCTTCTCGATAGGTTGGATATAAAGCATCTTAGATATGCCAACCACCCTTGGAATGATCTGAGTTGAGTTAAACTTTTAGGGGGTGGCATTTCTAATATCACCTTAATCTTCTCCGGATCAATTTTGATTTCTCTGGTGTTAGATAACAAACCCAATGGATATTTCGCTAAAGCTACTCCGAATGCACACTTCATGGGGTTCATTTTTAGGATAAATTATTTTAACTATTCGAAAACTACTCTCAAGTCAAAGAGATGGTATTCATTTTCTCTAATTTTGACCATAAGATCATCGACATAACACTCAACTTGATGATGAATGAGTTCATCGAAGATTCAAATCATAGCCCGTTGGTATGTACCATCAGCATTTTTAAGGTTGAAAGTAATGACCTTATAGCAATAGATTCTGATCGGGGTTCTAAAAGTAGTGTTTCTTTCATCTTTAGGGGCCGTCTTTATTTGGTTATATCGAGATGAGCCATCCATGAATGAGAAGACAGCATGAGATGAGGCAATGTCCACCATCTACTCTGGGATTGGTAGTGGAAAATCATCTTTTGGACATGCCTTATTTAAATCCCTAAAATTGACGCATATGTGAATTTGGTCATTCTTTTTCTTAATTGGGACGATGCTGGCTAACCATGTAGGGTATTTTTCTTCTCGAATGATGCCAACATCGATTAGTTTCTTGACTTCATAAATGACTTATTATTCTATGTCTAATCACATGCATCTAGGAGCTTGCTTGATAGGGTTAGTAGTTAGATCTTTTGCTAGTTTATGGACAACTACGTCAGGAGCTAATCTACGCATGTCTTCATAACTCCCTGCAAAACAGTCCTTACACTCAATCAATAGCCTAACTAAGTCATTGGTTTCAATTTCATTCAACAAAGAATTGATGTATGTCGAGCATGGATATTCTTCAGTTCCTAAGTTGAATTCCTTGAGCTCATCGATGGTTGACTTGATCTCTTCTTCAAACTCTGGCAGTGCATCCTTGACTTGAAAATCATCTAGATCATCTGAGATTTCTAAGCACAACTCTTCATATGAGTTAATGTGATTTGAAAAAAACCTATCAAATTCCAAATGATTCATGAATAAGTAGTAATCATCATCAATTGGACCCACTATACCAAATCCTAGTATCGGTCTTGATTGAGAGCTTTTGCATTTGCTCTTCCATATTCTTTCAAAGTAGTCTGACTCATGCTTTGACCAAGTATGTGGGATTAACCCTTTCTTCGCTAAATAATGGACACAATGCAAGTGCCAATCGAAAGGTAATTCTATTAAATCTTTATTTAAATCATCCTCAAGTTCTACATAAACTTCTTAACTTTAAGATGATGCTCCCAGAAAGAACCTCTGAGTCTTCGCACCTATGGACGACTTAGGGGCTTCCTTAACTACCAAACCCTCAGCTTTTGAAGACAATAGTAGGGATAGAGCTAAGTTTCCAAACTAATGCTTAACTGTTACACATATAGACTTTGATACACTTATGCTTCACTTTGTATCCTGATCTTCATTGCTATCTAGCTCAAGTTTAACCTTTAAAGGAATCCACTACTAAGAAGAGCTGGTCGGTGTGGTAATCGTATAAGATTCATCCAATGAACTAGATTCTGAGTCTATATGGATAACAGGTGTACTCCTGGTAGCTATGACATATGTTCTATTGGGTAGCCAATAAGAAGGGTTTTCACCCTGGGGACCTCTGCCTCTTCCTCACGGTGGAGGTCAAGTCATCCTACCCATATGTTTTAATGGAGTAAGGGACTGTGGATGAAATCTAATGTTAGGCTCCACTTCCTTCTCTAAGTCTATTTTCGCTACCTTTTATTTTCTTTTTATTTTCTCTTTGCTTTGCTTTTTTCTTTTCTCTTTCTTTTTTTCCTTTTATTTTTCTTTTTTTTTATTTTTAAACTTTGGCCAAGTTTGCGAGAATATAATTGTTGATTTTGAGGGAGGTAGTAAGCCGCATCCTCATATATACCTCATGAACTATAAATCTTGAGATCTCCTTTGACATAGATGATCCCACCTCTCACGAACTTCATACATATAGAGGATGGAACTATGTTGTTCTCATGTATCAATGGTTTCCCAAGTAAAGCTTTGAAAGATGTATATGAGTCTATAATGTGAAACTTGGCTTCGGTCTTCCAATCATCTATCTCTAAGGGCAACACTATGGAGCTTAAGGCCTGTTGACCTCACTTTTGGAGTGCAAATTCAATCTTCCCATCTTAGACTTGGGAGTCTTCTAGACACAAAGACTTACCTAGTCATATGACACTTCTAACAATTAGGTAAACACTTAACCTAAGCCTAAAGACTTAGAAGGGTTAACCATAGGACTTGGCTATGCTTTAGGGATTAGGATAATCCACCTACCCTACAACCCAAATCCATTCCATGGTCACCTTCTCAAACCAAATCTCAAGTTCAGTTCAAACATCAAATTCAAATCCAAATCCAAACCCAAATTCCAAAACCAAATGATTGAAGCCCATGATCAAATCCAAACTTGAAACCCTTCCTAAGCCACATGACCTATCCCATGGACTTAGCCAAATCTTAATCCAAATCAATCCAAAATCAATTAATTTTTCCAAAATGAATTTATATCTTCAATCACCTTCTTGAATATAAATCAAATCTACATTAAAATCATCAAAACTAAATCAAACTAAATCAAATTAAATCAAAACCCTTCCTCAGCCAAATGACTTATCCCATGGACTTGGACAAATCTTAATCCAACTCAAGTAAAACTCAATTGATTTTCCACAAGTCAATCATATTTTCAATCATATTCACAAATTTAAATGACATATACATTTAAATCAACAAAACTAAATCAAACCAATCAAAATCCAAACCTAAGCCGCATGACCCAACTCCATGGACTTAGCCAAATTCCCTCATTCCAAAACCCAAATTCAATTGATTTTCTCGTGCATCAATCATACCTTCAATCATATTCACAAATATAAATAAAATCTACTATAATCAAGCTAAAACAAAATTAACCCAAGTCAAACCAAACTTAACCCTTTTAAAATATTCAAATGAACCAAAACCCATTTGAATCCAAGCTAATTGCAATTGAATTTACATATCAATCCCAAATCCATATATAAACTCAACTAAATCAAACTCAACCCAAAATCAAGTTAACTACACCCAATTAGTCCACTTGACCCAAAGTGGCCAATTTGACCTATTTGAGCTAAGTTCTAATCCTACTCAAATTGGATTGAACCAAGCCCATCAAAACCTCCAATCATGATTGTTGATCAGCCTAGTTTGATCAATTGTCCAAATTATGTCAAACCAAGTCAACTTGGTCATTTGACCAAGTCAACCCGTTAACCCATATGGACTGAAACTAGCCAAATTCTAACCTAAGATAAATCTCTTAAAACCATTGATTCATACCAAATCAAAATCAATATTTGAATATGACTTGACCTTCAATTGAGTAAAACTAAACCCAATTGGCCCTCTTGACCTAAGTTGACCCAAATTGACTTAAAAGACCAAATTGGGTCAAATCAAAATATAAACCAAATTGATTGCAACCAATGGCTCAAGTTCATTCCAAATTGATTGTTGAACTTCAAGAAAGCCATGATTGGACCCAATTAAACCCAATTGAACAACTTACCCCAAAGTGACCTAAATATTCAAGTTGGCTTATATCAAAACCAAATCCAAATTAATTGAAACCAAAGCCTACAATCATCTTCAATTGGTCAACTAAACCCAAACCAACACCCAACCCAAGCTAATTTGGCCAATTTGGTCAAATTGGTCAACTTAAACCATTTGACCCAAATGAATTCAAATGAGCCAAAATGAAATCTAAGCCAAACTAAACCAAACCAATTGAACCAAAACATCCTAAATAATTATATGAACTTGACCCAACCTTTGGTTTGACCTAATTTGACCAATTGATCAACTTGACCCAGCCTAACCCTGTTTGACCTAAATGAGTCAAATTGAGATAAACCTAACCAAATCAACTCCAATTGACTAGAAATTTTGGCTACCCCACTTTTGGCTCATTTTAAATCTACCCAAATCAATTCCAATGCAAAATGATCATTCTACCCTTAGTTTAAGGGCATAACATGCGCACAAATCACCCATTTGAGTGGTCATTTCCATTCCTTGGCCATTTGGTACTCTCTCAATGGTCCACCTAAGCAGTTAAGACATTGCCCAACTTGGCCCAAGGGGTGGTTGGGTCGACCGTCACTCATGGGAGGTGAAATCACCTCACCCTCCCCATTGGAGCATCTAAAACCCATATGAAACCCAAGATTCCTCCATGGAAACCACCTCCACACCTTCAACCAATAAAGCAGAGCCAACTCACCTCCTCCTTACCACCCACGACTCCCTGAGATGGCCAGACGACCACTAGAAGCCAAACCTAATCCCACTGTTGGATCAGGATGAAGGGGGGTATACACCCTTCATTTCAACTTAAACACACACAAAATCATTCCTCAGAGCCCTATCTGCTCAAGATGAGCTGCTAGAGCCATTCCTTAAGCTCCCAAGATAGTTCTTTGATTAAAAATTACCATTTTCATCCATCTCAAAAGAGGACACTCCCATTTCTGATGTAACTTCCCCATTTCTCCATCAAACTGAAATTAACTTTGCATGCACCTTTCTTAGGCCTCATCGAGAAACAATGAATTATCTCCCAAACTTCTTGAGCATCGGAGGTGGGACTTTGATCAAAGCCGAGCTCCAAATCATCAATTTATGGCCTTCCAAGCAAACATCGATGAATTGATTGAATTGCTACTCAACAGGGCTTCATCTCCACTAAGTGAAGCTTCCTTAATCATTTGAGCCACCAGTCTTGTGCTCCGGTAAGGTATGCTTTCATAACTGATCCTTATGCAAGAATGGGTTGGAGCTTTTTGAAGAAAACTTATATTTCATGTGATCTTGACTGTTTGATCCCCTCCGATCGATGTTGTGAAGGTGTGGGATCCTTTTGGAGTTGATCTAAGCTTGGGTAAGCTCAAATCAAGTGAGCAATGGTGGACAGACTATAATCTCCCTCACTCGCGTGATGTTTGATCACACACAGTGCATTCCACATGATCGGAATAGGATGTGATTAGATGCTAGATCGATGATTTAATCCTATTTCGTGGGATTAATCGCCATCGATCTTAAATCAAATGATGAACGAGAAATCACGTCCATCACACGAGAAAGTGTATCTGCCGTCACCACGTAAGTGTTGAGTCGGATAAATTTTAAGTAGCCAATCCCGCGGTGCCAATTGGAAAGTGCACTGGATCAGTGCGCCAAGTGGCGTCAACAAGATTAGGCTTTAATTAGGCTTAATTAATCATTTTTAATGGTCAAAGCTTCTAAAAATTATAAAAAATCATAGAGAAATAAAAAAATGCATATAAATACTCATTTTAAAGGTATTTAAGAGGAGAATTAATTAACAATGATTTAACTATATTTGATAGTAATTAATGTTTAAATTAAGTTTAGTACAAAATTAATTAAGCTTAATTACTTTCCTTAATTACTTGAGTAATTAATCCCAAATTTTGTGGGTTAATTTAATGGGATGACCTATGCTTTGTTGGGACTTAATTAGAAAAATTGACTAATTAAACTTAACTATTCTTTTAAGTTAATTAATGATTAATTAATCCCATGAATAGTAACAAATTGGTTAATTAAGTTTATTAATCATTGTTCAATAGTAAGTGAACTAAGGAATAGGGTTGGGACCCCTTTCACTGAGTTCATTTCACCCTTTTTTAAAATGAAATTAATTAAGATTTAACTAATTAATTAAATCACTTCACAAATTGAAATCATAATCATATCAGACCTTAATTAATTAAATCATGGGGTAGATCTTTAGGTGTTTAATAACCTAAAGGAGTTTAATGAAATTATGGTTAGTCCACATGTGTGGGAAAACCATAAGAGTAATTAATAAAGTCCTTAATCAAATTAACTATTAATCATGAGCCAATTGCATTAGGCCCCTTTTATTTTCTAGGATCATTACAAGTTTATTTTCCATGCATATCATGTTGGCTCATAATTATTTAGTTAACTACTTTAAGGTGACATAAGGGGTAATTAATTTATATAAAATTTTACATTTCCTAAATTAAATCAAATCAAATATAAAACAACAAGTGATGATTTCTCTCTCTTTTAAATCAAATCAAATCCAAAAAATTAATAAAGAAGCTTTGGTTTGCTTTCAATAATCTTATTTGATTTTATCCTTAAGAACTAGTTTGGTTGAATGAATCATGCTTATATTTGATTCTCCTCTTTCCAATCATGTTAAATTTGGTATGTCATTTGAATTCATGCATCCATCTTTTCAAAATCAAGTAAAACAAAATGGACTTCCTTTATGTAAGCTTGCATGTGTTGATTTAATTTAATATAAGCATATTATCACTATTAAATCCAAATGTATTTTTCAAAAGCTTATAAATGAATAATAATATGTGTTATGATCCTAGTTATAAATACATAAGAAATGCATGTGCTTATAGCTTTAATGTTGATTTATATAAGATAGAATGCTAATGAGTATATAGTCTGGACTTCCTAGGAACACAAGGCTTTAGATAGCCCACAGGAGATCATTTGATTACCTCAGTTCCCTAGTTTGTTACTTGGTTGATGAAATCGAAAAGGAGAAATGTTGAATTTGAATTTGTTCTCAGTTAAAAAAAGAACCAAAACCCAAACTAGACTACCTAAACCCTAAACCATAAACCTAAAACCTTAAACCCCAAACCTAACTAAATAAAACCTAAAAAAAAACCTAAATAAAATAAAAAAATAAAATAAAATAAAAAAATAAAAAATAAAACCTAAAAAAATAAAATAAAATAAAAATAAAAACTAAACAAAAATAAATAAATAAAACCTAAACTAAACTAAAAATAAAACAAACCTACAAATAAAAAAAACCTAGATAAACTAAAATAAACATAAAATAAAATAAAATAAATAAAAAAATAAAATAAAGATAAATAAAATAAAAATAAAAATAAAAAAAATAAATAAAAAAAATAACATAAAACTAAACAAAAGAAAAACTAAAACCTAAAATACCTAAACTTCAAACCCTAAATATATAATAAAATAAACTAAAAAAAAAATAAAACTAAATAAAACTAAAAAACTAAAAAATACCTAAAATAAAACTAAACCTTAATAAAAATAAAATAAAAAACCCACAATCCTAAAAAATAAAATAAAACATAAACCTAAAAAAATAAAATAAAATAAACTAAACTTAAAAAATAAGATAAACTTAAACCTAAAAAAAATAACTAAAAAAAACTAAATAAATACTTAAAATAAACTAAATTAAATAAAGAAAATAATCTAAATAAAATTAAAATAAATAAACTAAAATAAATGAAAATAAACTAAATAAACTTAAACTATCAGTTGCTTTGTTTTTTTTTTTAAAACCCTAAACTTAAAGATCATTGGACCTCCATAAATCTACCATAATAAATCTTTCCCTAACTAATGAGCCTTTAAACCCAACCCAACCCTAACAATACCACCACAAACCACTAAAACAACTGGCCACAAACTAACCCTGAAAAGCTGGCTGACCACTCTCTCCACTCCACACAAATCAGACCTAATCTGACCCTAAAGAACTCCCAACCCTGACCTACCAAAGGACAATTCTCCTATACATCCTAGCCATGAGCACTCCCTACTCCACCCTAATAAACCCTACTGACCAACCTCACTCTCCCAAGACCCTCTTCCCTTAAAAATACCACAAACTTACCTAACTCTAAATAAAAAAATATAAGACTAAATTAAATGGTATATAAATAAAATGAAACATAAACTATAAAATAAAATTAACCTGGATAAAAAAAATAAAATAAAATTAAACTAATTAAAATAAAATAAACTTAACATAAATAAATAAAAACTAAATAAAATCTAAACCTAAAATAAAGCTAAAATAAACCTAAATTAAAAAAACTACCTAAAAAAATAAAATAAAATAAACAACTAATAAAAAAATAAACTAAACTAAAATAAATAAGTAAACTAAACATAACCCAAACTAAATGAAATAATAAAATAAAATAAACCTAAAACTAAAAATAAAATAAAAAAATAAAGCTAAAATAAAAAAACTTAAACCTAAAAAATAAAATAAAACCTAAAACCTAAAATAAATAAATATAAATCTAAAACAAATAAAAATAAAACTCAACCAAAAATAAACTAAACTAAATAAACCAAAAATAAACTAAATAAAACCAAACTAAAATGAATACTACAAAATAAAACCTAAATAAATATACACTAAATAATAAAAATAATATAATAATAAACTAAAATAAATAAAATAAAATAAATAAACAAGAAGAAATGTTGATATGGTTTCTCTGTGAAAAATAACCCACTAAATACCACAACTAAACTATACCACACCCTACCTAAACTGAGCCCTCCAACCCCAAAATACCCTCCACCTACACCACTACCTACACCAAAAAAACCCTAAAAATTAATTAAAAAGATAAATAATAAATTTAAAATAAAATACTAAAACCTAAACTAAAAAAAAAAAAAAAAACTAAATTAAAATAAATAAAATCTAAACTATACTAAAATTAAAACCATAATAAAATAAAACTAAATAAATAAATAAAAAATAAAATAAACTAATGGTTAAAATAAAAACAAAATAAAAAGAAACCTAAATAATAAACCCTAAAATAAATAAAATAAAACTTAAACCTAAACTAAAAACCCAAATAAAATAAAATAAAATAAACTGCTAAACTAAAATAAACTAAATTATAATAAATAAAACCTAAACTAAACCAAATCAAAATAAAAAAAATAAAATAACTATAAAAAATAATCCTAAAATAAAAAAAAAACAAAACCAAAAATAAACTAAAATAATAACATAAAACTAAACCTAAATAAATAAAATAAAACTTAAAGCAAACTAAAATATAAAAAATAAAAGTTAAACCAAAAAATAAAATTTAAAACCCAAACTAAAAAACAAATAAACCTAGGCTAAAATAAAACAAACAAAATAAAACCTAAAATTAAAATAAATAAACTAAATAATAAATACATCAAATAAATAAAATAAAATACTACATCTTGGTTTACTTTAAAATTTAAAAAAATCTACCTTACACCTTATATAAAGCCTAAACCCAAACCAAGCCATAAACCCTAAACTAAATGTTAAACCACTAAACCCTACCAAACTCTAAACTAAAACCTAAAGCTGTAACCTAAAACTAAATAAACCTAAAATAAAATAAATAAAAAAAAAACCTAAAAATAAATAAAAAATAAAATAAATGAACATAAAATAAAACTAAGCTATAAACCTAAACAAACCTAAAAAGAAAATAAAATAAAAAAATAAAACTAAATGATAAATAAATGAAAACCTAAACTAATATAAAATAAAATAAAAACAATAAAATAAAACTAAAGAAATAAAATAAAATAAATTAAATAAAATCATAAATAAATAAAAGAACTAAACCCAAACAATAAACCTAAAAATAAATAAAAATAAAACCTACTAAACTAAAAAAAACTTAACCTAAAAAAATAAAAAATAAACTAAACTAAACTAAAATAGTAAACTAAAATAAATAAAATAAACCTAATAAGATAAAATAAATAAAATAAACTTAAAATAAAAATAAACCTAAAATCTAAACCTAAAAAAATAATAAAATCTAAACCTAATCACAAAAAATTAAAATAAAACATAAATGTTAAAAGTAAATCTAAAACTAAACAAAGAAAACAAAAATAAAAACTAAAGAAATAAAACTAAAATAAAAAACTAAGCAAAATAAAAAAAATAAAAATCAAAATCAAAATAAAATAAACTAAATAAACCTAAATCTGGGTTTACTTAATTTAAATAAAATTAAAACATTAAAAAAACAAAAATAAATAAAATAAACTAAAAAACCACAAACTTATAAACCTTAAACCCCAGGCCACAAAATAAACCAGATATGACCATAAACCCTTAATAAACCCCAAATAAAACCTAAACATTAAAATATAAACACTAAATAAAACACAAACTAAAAAAATAAACCTAAAAATAAAATTAAAAATTAAAAAAAATTATACAAAAACCCACAGATAAAAACTAAACTAAAATAAACATAAATATTAAAATAGTAAACTAAAATAAATAAAACAAAACTAGGCCCTAGCCAGCCAAGCCAAGACTGGGCCCAATACTAAACTGGGCTCCCAACCCTGATAAACCTAAACCTAAAATACAACCATAAACCCTTAACCCAAACCCCAAACCCTAAACCTAAAACATTAAAATAAACACTAAACCCTAAAAAACCTACAAACCTAAAAAAATAAATAAAAATAAAATTAAAAATTAAATACCCAGAGGCCCAAGCAGGATAAAGAGCCCTGGGCTAAAGATGGTATAAGGCACATGATAGGCTAGGCTAAGATAGATAAAGCAGATACTGAGCCTAGATATGGGCCACTGAGCCACAGACCTGGGACTAAACCCTAAACCTAAACCCTAAACTTAAAAAAAACCTAAAACCAAAACTTAAACTAAATAAACCTAAAAATAAAATAAATAAAAAACTAAACTTATAAAATAAAATAAACCTAAACTAAATAAAAAAATGAAATAAGTTTAAAATAAAAAAACCTAAAACTAACCAAAATAAACCCTAAACTATAAACCTAATCATAAACAAAACCCTAACTCCTAATTTAAACCCTAAAGCCTAAAACCTAAAACCTTGAACCTTAAACCCTAAACTAACACTAAACAATATATCCTAAACCTAAACTAAACCTAAAGTAAATCAGAACCCTAAAAATCTAACTAACCTAAACCTTAAATTAAAACTAAAACCTAAAATTAAAGTTTAAACACTAAACCCTAAACTCTAAACTATAACCTAAACTAAACCTAAACTTAAACTAAAACCCTAAACCCTAAACAAAACTTAACCCAAAACCAACTAAACCCTAAATCTAAACTCCTAAATCCTAAACCTTAAAACCTAAATAAACTCCTAAGTCTTAACAAAATATTAAAACCTAAACCTTAAACTCTAAACCTAAATTAACTAAACTTATCCACTAAACCCTAAAACCTAAACTAACCTCACTCTTAAACTAAAAATATAACTCAAAACTAAACCTAACCTAAACCTAAACTCTTAACCTACTAAATAAAACTAAATCCTAAATTCTAAAAACCCCTAAACGTTAACTAAAATGTTTAACCCTAAACACTAAAACCTAAAAAAACTTAAACCATACTAACCTAAAACCCTAAACCTAAACCTAAACACTAAAACCTAAACCTAAAACCCTAAACCCTAAAGCCTAAACACTAAACCCTAAACCTAAAACCCTAAACCCTAAACCATAAACCTAAACTAAAATAAAACATAAACCTTAGACCTTAAACCTAAACCAAAATAAAAACCTAAACTAAATAAACCTAAATAAAATAAATAAAATACCTAAATTAAACAAAATAATAACCTAAACTTAAAACTAAACTAAAATAAAATAAAATAAAAAAAAAGTAAAACAAAAATAAAATAAATAAAACCTAAACTAAACTAAATAATAAAATAAACATAAAATAAAACATAAACTAAAACTAAATGTAAAATAAAGAAAATAAAAAAATTAAATAAAAAACTAATCATAAACCTAAAACTAACCTAAAAATAAAAAAAACAAAACCTAAACCTAAACTATAAACATAAAACCTAAAATAAACATAAAAACCAAAATTAAAATAAAGTAAACTAAAATAAATAAAACCTAAACCCTATAAACCCAAATCCTTAAACTAGAACCCTAAACTAACCTAAATAATAAAACCCTAACACTAACCCTAACTTAAACTAAAAAACCTAAAGCCTAAACCTAACCTTAAACCCTAAATTTATACCTAAATAAACCTAAAATAAAGTTTAAACCTAAACCTAAACTAAAATCAAAACCTATCCCTAAAAACCTAAACTAAACTAAAACCTAAACTAAAAAACCTAAACCTTAAACCTAACCCTAAACCCTAAATTAAACCTAAACACTAAACCTAAAACTAAACTCTACCTTCCTAAAACCAAAACCTAAACCCAAACCTAAACTAAACTTAAACTCCTTAAACCTAAACCTAAACTTAAACCTAAAAAAAAACTAACCTAAAAAAACTAAAGTTTAAACCTAAACCTTAAAATAAACCCTAAACCCTAATAAAACCCTAAAACTCTAACCTATAAACTAAAACCTAAACTTAAACCTAAACACTAAACTCCTAAACTAAAAACTAAATAAAATAAAACCCTAAACTAAACTCTAAACCTAAATAAAACCTAAACTTAAAACTAATAAAACCTAAACTTAAACCTTCAACCCTAAACCCTAAATCTAAACCCTAAACCCTAAACTTAAACTATAAACCCTAAACCTAACCTAAATCTTAAACCCTAAACCCTAAACCTAAAAAAAAATAAATTAAAATAAGAACAAAATAAACCCCTAAAATAAACCCAAAACTAAAATAAATAAAAAATAAAACCTAAACCCTAAACTAAAAAAAAATAAACCTAAAATAAAAATAAAATAAACCTAAAGCTAAATTTAAATAAACTAAACTAAAATAAATAAAACATGAACCTAAACCTAAAATAAACTAAACCTCAGCCCAAAGCTAATATAACTAAAATAAAATAAATAAAAAAAAACATAAACCTAAAAAAAACCTAAAATATAAACCTAAAACCTAAACCTAAAAAAAGTAAAATAAAAACTTAAACCTAAATCTAAAAACTAAAAATAAATCCTAAACTTTAAAATATAAAATAAAACTAAACCTAAAATTAAAGTAAAAATAAAACTAAACTAAAAAAATAAATGTAAACATAAAGCTAATCCTAAAAAAAAAACTAAAATAAAAAATATAAACTAAAGTAAATAAACATAAAAGAAATAAATTAAACTAAAACCTAAATAAACATATAATAAACTAAACTAAATAAATAATACCTTTAATTTTAAAAATAAACTAAACCCTAAACACTATATCAGAATCCTACCCTAAACTAACCTCCTATTATACTAAACTTAAACCCTAAACACTAAACCCTAAAACCTAACTAAACCTCTAAACCCTAAAACTAAATTAACCCTAGTTATAAACCTAACCATTAAACTAAACCTAAACCTAACCCTAACCTAAACCTAAAATAAACCTAAAAACTCTAAAATATAAACTAAACCCTAAAAAAACTAAACCTTAAAAACTAAACCACAAAACCTAAACCTAAGTTTAAACTAAAACCTAAAACTAAAACCTAAAACTAACTCTAAATGTTAAACCTAAAATAAACTTAAACCTAAACTAAAAAACTCCTAAACTTAAACTAACTAAACCTGTTAACCTATAAACTAAAAAATAAACCTAAACCTAAACACTAAACTAAACCTAAACCCTAAATACTAAACCTAAACCTAAACTAAACCTAAACTCTAAACCTAAAACCTAAAACCTAAACTATAAACCTAACCTAAACCTAAACCTAAACCTAAAAACCTAAATCTAAACTATAAACCCTAAATCATAAACTAAACTAAATTTAAACCTAAATAAACCTAAAATAAAAATAAAATAAAATAAACTAAACCTAAATAAACCCAAAATAAAAACCTAAAGTAAATAAAAATAAAACCCAAACCAAAAAACTAAAAAAAATAAACCTAAAATAAAAAATAAAATAAACTAAACTAAATAATAAAACAACCTAAACCTAAAATAAACTAAACATAAAGCTAATATATAAAATAAAATAAATGAAAAAAAAACATAAACCTAAAAATAAACCTAAAATATAAACCTAAACCTAAACCTAAAAAATAAAATAAAAAAACTTTACCTAAATCTAAAAATTAAAATAAAACCTAAACTTAAAATATAAAATAAAACTAACCTAAAATAAAGTAAAATAAAACTAAACTAAAAAATAATAAATAAACCTAAACCTAAAAATAAACTAAAATAAAATTTAAACGAAGTAAATAAACATAAAATAAAAATTAACCTAAATAAACTAAATAAACTAAATAAACCTAAACATATTATTTCCTAAAAAAAATACTAAACCCTAAACCCTAAACACTATCAAATCCAAAACCTAAACTAACCCTAAATATAACCCTAAACCTAAACCCTAAACCCTAAACCCTAAACTAAAAAAATAACCCTAAACTTAAATGCTAAACCTAAATAAACCTACTAAGCTATAAAACCTAAACACCTAAACCTTAAACTAAACTCCTAACCTAAACCCTAAACTCCTAAACCTAAAAAACTACTAAACTAAAAACTAAACCTAAAACTAAAACCTAAACCCAACCTAAACCTTAAACCTAAAACTAACCCTAAACTTAAAGTTTAAACTAAACTCTAAACCTATTTTAAACCAAAAAAACCTAAACTTAAAACCTAAACTAAAGTAAACCCTAAACCTAATCTAAACCTAAATTAAAATTAAACCTCTAAAATAAACTAAACTCCTAAACCTAAACTTAAACTCCTAAATTTAAACCTAAACTTAAATCTCAAATAAACCTTAAACTTAAACCTAAAACCCTAAACCTTAACCCTAAACCTAAAACTAAACCTTAAACCTAAATCTAAACTATACCTAAATCATAAAACCTAACCCTAAATCTTAAACCCTAAACCCTAAACCTAAAATAAAAAAATAAAACCTAAACCTAAGTAATAAACCCAAAAAAATTAAAATAAATAAAATAAAACCTAAACCTAAACTAAAAAAAATAAACCTAAAATAAAATAAATAAACCTAAAGCTAAATTTAAATAAACTAAACTAAAATAAAACATGAACCTAAACCTAAAATAAACTAAAACCTAAAGCTAAATATAAACAAATAAAATAAAATAAATAAAAAAAACATAAACCTAAAACCTAAAATATAAACCTAAACCTAAAAAAGTAAAATAAAACTTAAACCTAAATCTAAAACTAAAATAAATAAACTTTAAAATATAAAATAAACTTGAACCTAAAATTAAAGTAAAAATAAAACTAAACTAAAAAAATAAATGTAAACATAAACCTAATCCTAAAAAATAAACTAAAATAAAAAATTTAAACTAAAGTAAATAAACATAAAAGAAATAAATTAAACTAAAAAACCTAAATAAACATATAAAATAAACTAAATAAACTAAATAAACCAAAACATATTATTTCCTTTAATTTTTTTTAAAAAAACATTAAACCCTAAACCCTAAACACTATATCGTAAATCCTAGACCCTAAAACTAACCCTAAATATTATACCCTAAACTTGCAACCCTAAACACTAAACCCTAAAAACCCCTTAACCCTAAACCTTAAATGCTAAACCCTAAAACTAAAATTAACCCTAATCACTGAGCCATAAAACCTAACCATTAAACTCTAAACCCTAAACCCTAACCCTAACCCTAAACCCTAAAGCCAAAAGCCTAAACCCTAAATCCCTAAACATTAAACCATAAACTAACTCTAAACCCTAAAGTTTAAAACATTAAACCTTTAAACTAAAACTTAAACCTACCTAACCCTAAAACCTCTAAACCTTAAAACCTAAACCCTAAACTAAAAAACCTTAAACCCTAATAAAACCTAAACTAAACTTTAAACTCTAATTTAAACTAAACCTAAACCTAAACTAAACTAAACCTAAAACCTAAACCTAAACTCAAAACTAAACTAAACCCTAAACTAAATCCTAAAACCTAAACTATAAACCTAACCCTAAACCCTAAACCTAAACCCTAAACTAAACCTTAAACTAAATTATAAAACCTTGAACCTAAATCCCCTAAATTAAACCCTAAAAAAATAAAATAAAATAAGAATAAAATAAAACCCAAACCTAAATAAACCCAAAATAAACCTTAAAGTAAATAAAAATAAAACCCAAACCAAAAAACTAAAAAAATAAACCTAAAATAAAAAATAAATAAACAACCTAAACCTAAAATAAACTAAACCTTAGCCCAAAGCTAATATAAATAAAATAAAATAAATGAAAAAAAACATAAACCTAAAAATATACCTAAAATATAAACCTAAAACCTAAACCTAAAAAAAGTAAAATAAAAACTTTTACCTAAATCTAAAAATTAAAAATAAAACCTAAACTTTAAAATATAATATAAAAACTGAAAATAAAGTAAAAAAACTAAACTAAAAAATAAAACTAAACCTAAACCTAAAAAATAAACTAAAATAAAAATTTAAACGAAAGTAAATAAACATAAAATAAATAAATTAACCTAAAAAACTTAAATAAACGTGTCAAATAAACTAAATAAACCTAAACATATTATTTCCTTTAATTTTAAAAAAATACTAAACCCTAAACCCTAAACACTATATCGTAAATCCTAAACCCTAAAACTAACCCTAAATATTATACCCTAAACCTACAACCCTAAACCCTAAACCCTAAACCCTAAAAAACCCTTAACCCTAAAACTTAAATGCCAAACCCTAAAACTAAAATTAACCCTAAGCACTAAGCCATAAAACCTAAACATTAAACTCTAAACCCTAAACCCTAACCCTAACCCTAAACCCTAAAGCCAAAAGCCTAAACCCTAAATCCCTAAACATTAAACCATAAACTAACTCTAAACTCTAAACCCTAAAGCTTAGAAACATTAAACCCTAAAGCCAAAACCAAAAACCCTAAACCTTAATCTAACCCTAAACCCTAAGCTAACCCTAAATCTTAAACCACAAAAACCCTAAACCCTAAAGCTTAAACAATAAACCCAAAATCGTAAAACCTAAAACCTTACCCTAAATGCTAAACCCTAAAACCTAAAATCGTAAACCATAAAACCCTAAACCCTAAACCCTAAACCCTAACCCTAAAATTAACCCTGAACCCTAAACTTACACCCCTAAATCCCAAAACCCTGAACTCTAAAACCCTAAAACCATAAACCCTAAAACACTAAACCCTAAACCCTAAACCATAAAACCTAAAACCCTATACCCTAAACCCAAAACCCAAAACCCTAAACCCTAAACTTTAAACCATAAACCCTAAACTGTAAACTTTAAACCCTAAAAACCTAAAAACCTAAACCTAAGTAAAACCAAAATTAAAATAAACTTAATAAAACCTAAAAATAAAATAAATTAATAAAAATTTAATCCTATATAAAATAGAAACCTAAATTGAAAACTAAATAAAACCTAAACCTAAACCTAAAAAAATATAAAATAATAAGTAAAAACTAAATTAAAATATAATAATTAAAACCTTACTAAATTAAAAAAAACTAAATAAAATAATAACTAAATGTAAAATAAAAATAAAAAACATAAAATAAAAACTAAATAATAACCTATACCTAAATATAACCCAAAAATAAAACCTAAAAGTAATTAAAGAACTAAACCTAAACCCTAAACTTAAAAAAATGTAAACCTAAAATAAACAAAAGAAAATAAACATAAACCTAAACTAAAATAAACTAAATTAAAATAAATAAAACTTAAACCCTTAATCCTAAACCCAAAACCCCAAATCCTAAACCTAAAGCCTAAACCCTAAACCCTAAAACTCTAAACCCTAAACCATAAACCCTAAACCCTAGCACCCTAAACCCTAAACCCTAAAACCTACAACCCTAAACCCTAAACCCAAAAACATTAACCCTAAACCCCAAGCCCTAAACCCTAAACCCTAAACCCTAAACTAAAAACCCTAAACTTAAACCCTAAAAACCTAAGAACATAAACCTAAACTAAATATAACCTAAAAAAATAAATAAATAAAACTTAAACCTAAATAAAATAAAAATAATAAAAATAAAATAAAACCTAAACTAAAACCAAAACCTAAACCTAACCCTAACCTTAACCCTAAACCCTAATCCCTAAACTATAAACCTTAAAACCCTAAACCTTAAACCATAAACAAACCCTTAACCCTAAACCATAAACACTAAAAACCCTAAACCCTAAAGGCTAAACCATAAACCCTAAATGTTAAGCTAACCTTAAACCCTAAGATTAGTTGAAACCCTAAACCCTAAAAACCTTAAACCCTAAAGCCTAACACTAAACCCAAAACCTAAAACCTAAACCCTAACCCTAAACCCTAAACCCTAAAACCCTAAACCATAAACCATAAACCCTAAACACAAATCCTAAACCTACAACCCTAAAACTAACCCTAAACCCTAAACATATAATTCTAAACCTAAAACCTAAACCATAAAACCCTAAACCTAAAACTTAAAACCTAAACTATAAATAAAACTCAAAACACTAAACCCTAAACCCTAAACCCTAAAGCCTATAACTCTAAACTTTAAACCCTAAACCCCAAACCCTAAACCCTAAACTATAAATCTTAAACCATTAACCTTAAACCCTTAAAAACTAAAAACCTAAACTTAAATAAAATAAAACCTAAAAAAAAATAAATAAAAAAATAAAAATTTAAATAAAAAAACCTAAACTAAAACCTAAAACTAAACCTAAACTAAAAATAAAATAAAAAAATTAAATTAAAAAATAAATAAAAACATAAACCTAAACTAAAAAATAAAATAAACCTAAAAGTAAAAACCTAAATAAAATAAAAAAAACTAAAATAAAAAAAATAAACCTAAAATAAAATAAAATAAAACTAAAAAAACTAAACCTAAAATATTCCTAAAAAATAAAACATAAAAATAAAAAAAATTAAACCTAAAGACCTAAACTAAAAAAAAACCTAAACCTAATAATATAAAATAAAATAAAAAATAAAACCTAAATGTAAATAAAAAAAAATAAAATAAAATAAAAAATAAAACTTAACTAAACAAAATAAATAAAAAAAACCTAAACTAAAAAATATAAATAAAACTAAAAGTAAAATAAAAAAATAAAATAAAATCAACCTAAAATAAACCTAAATAAAAACTTAAACCTAAAACCTAAATAAATAAAAAAATAAAACCTAAACCTTAAAAAAACACCTAAACCTAAAATAAATAAATAAAAACATAAACTTAAACTAAAATAAAGAAAACCTAAACAAAAAAAATAAATAAACCTAAAAATTAAACTAAATAAATAAAAATAAACTAAAATAATAAACCTAAATAAAATAAACTAAAATAAAAACCTAAACCTAACCTAAAATAAAAAAAATAAACCTAAACCCAAAAAAATATAAAAATAAAATTAAACTAAAAAATAAACTAAAATAAACCTAAACCTAAAATAAACCTAAAATAAAAACTAAACTAAAATAAATAAACTAAAATAAACTAACTAAAAAAAATAAAATAAACAAAAAACTATAAAAAACCTCCTAAATTTAAAATCCCTAAACAACTAAATCCTAACTAAAACTTTAAACCTTTAACCTAAACTAAAATAAAAAATATCTAAACCTAAACTTAAACTAACCTCCAACCTAAACCTAAACCCTAAACTAAACCTTAAACCTAAACCTAAACTCTAAAATAAACAAACTAAAATAAAACCTAAACCTAAACAACCTAAACTCTAAACAAACTATAAAACCTAAACTAAACCTAAACTAAAAAATTTAAACCTAAACTAAACAAAACCTAAATAAACCTAAACCTAAACCCTAAATATAAACCTAAAACTAAACCTAAACCCTAAACCTAAACCTAAACTAAAATAAAACCTATAAAATAAAATAAATAAAAACTTAAACCTAAAATAAAACCAAACTAAACCTAAACTTAAACCAAATAAAACCTAAATAAAATAAATAAAATAAAAACCTAAACTAAAATCCTAAAAATAAAATAAAAATAAAAAATTAAATAAACCCTAAACTAAAAAAAAAACCTAAACTTAAAATAAATAAAATAAACATACACCTAATAAATAAACTAAAATAAATAAAACCTAAACCTTAACTAAATAAAACCCTAAACCCTAAACTCTAAAACCTAAAAATAAAAAACCTAAACTAAATATAAAACCTAAAAAATAAATAAATAAACCTAAACCTAAATAAAATAAATAATAAAATAAAATAAAAACCTAAACTAAAACCTAAACCTAAACCTAAAAATAAAAATATAAAATTAACTAAAATAAAAAAAATAAAAACCTAAACTAAATAAAAAATAAAATAAACCAAAATAAAATAACCTAAACTAAAAAATAAAATAAACCTAAATTAAATAAAACTAAAAAAAACCCAAATAAACCTTAAAACCAATAAAAAAAACTTAACCTAAAAAAAAAAATAAACCTAAACTAAAATAAATAAAAAAATAAACCTAAAACTTAAACCTAAAAAAATAAAATAAAATAAAACCTAAACATAAAAATAAAATAAAATTAAACTCTAAAATAAATTAAATAACCTAAAAAAATAAATTAAAATAAAAACCCTAAACTAAAATAACATCAAATAAAATAAACTAAATTTAAAATAAACCTACATTAAAATATATAAAATAAATTAAATAAATCAAACTAAAAAAAATTTAAACCCTAAATCCTAAAAAAACTCTAAACCTAACCTAACTAAACCATAAACCAAACCCTAAACCCCAAACCCAAAACCCTAAACATATAAAACTTATAACCTAACCCTAAACCCAACCTAAACCCTAAATCCTAAACCTAAAACCTAAAATCTTAAACTCTAAAGCCTAAACCTAAATAAAATAAAATAAAATAAAATAAAACCAATAAACATTTTAAAATAAATAAAATAAAAATAAAAAGAAAATAAATAAAAAAACCTAAACTAAACTAAAATAAAATAAAAATAAAATATTAAACTAAAAATAAATATAAAACTAAACTAAAATAAAAAATAAAATAAAAATAAATCTAAAATAAATAAATAAAAAACCTAAACTAAACAAAAAATAAAACCTAAACCTAAAAAAAAAATAAAATAAAATAAAATAAATAAAAAAATAAAATAAACCTAAAATAAAAATAAAACCTAAACCTAATAAATAAAATAAAAATAAATAAAAAATTAAAATAAACCTAAACCTAAACCTAAACTAAAATAAAAAACCTAAACTAAAAAAATAAACTAAAATAAATAAATAAAAAAACTAAAATACTAAAAAATAAATAAACTAAACTAAATATAAATAAAACCTAAACCTATCGATTTACTTAATTTAAACCCCTAAAAAACCCTAAACCCTAAACCTTAAACCCTAAAAGTATAAACCCTATAACCTTAAACCCTAAACCCTAAACCTTACCCCTAAACCCTAACCTAAACCCTAAACCCTAAACCCCAATACCTAAATCTAAACCTAAAGTAACTAAATAAATTAAAAAATAAACCTAAACCTTACAACCTAATAAACATAAATCTAAAGCTAAACCCTAAGAACCTCGATTGTATCATCATCAACTAGCCTGATCTAGTAGTGGAGGTGAAGGCAGAGGTGGTATTATCATAGTGGTGATGGGGATCTCGCTAGTGGATGGAGGTAAAGGGTTGAGCAAGGTGATTATGAAGGCAGAGGATACTGAGGTAAACCATGGTGGTGGTGAAGGAGAGATTGCGATATGATTATGGATCCGCTACTGAGAGGTCAGTGGTTCTGATGGGAATTGGAGAAACTAAAGAACAACCGATCTAATATGCTTTTAACTGCCTTTTTATCAGAGAGACTGCTTGCTTATTCTGGGTTTTGATTTTCTTTTTTTTATCTATTGCCACTTGTGTCTTAGAAAACTTGATCTATTACTTGGTTGATGAAATCATAAAGAAGAAATCATGAATCTAAATTTGTTCTCTATTAAAAAAAACCCAAAAACCTAAAACATAAAACCTAAACTCTAAACCTTAAACCCTAAACACTAATAACCCTAAACCCCAAATCTTAAACCTTAAACCCTAAAACCCTAAACCCTAAGCCCTAAACCCTAAAATCTAAACCCTAAACCCTAAACCTAAAATCCAAAACCCAAAATCTGAAAACCTAAACCCTAAAGTAACCCTAAATCCTAAACTGTAAATCCTAAAAATCTAAAAACCTAAACCCAAACTAAATAAAACTTAAAAATTAAATAAATAAAAAGCCTAAACTAAAAATAAAAATAAAAAAATAAAATAAAATCAAAACATAAACTAAAACTTAAATCTATACCTAAACTTAAACATAAACCTAAACCTAAAAAGAAAATAAAATAAAATAAATAAAAAGCTAAACTAGACAAAAAAATAAAAAAACTCAATCAAATAAAAAATGAAACCTAGAATAAAAATAAAAGAACATAAAATAAAATAAAATAAATAATAAATAATAATAAAAAATAAATAAAATAAATTGAAATAAACTAAATAATCCTAACATAATTAAAAAAAAACCTAACCCTAAACCTTAAGCCTCAAACCCTAAATCTACAACCCTAAACCCTAGACTATAAACCCTAAAACCCTAAACCCTAAACCCTAAACCCTAAACCTTAAACATAAACCCTAAAACACTAAACCCTAAACCCTAAACCCTAAACCCTAAACCCTAAACCCTAAAAACCTAAAACCTAAAACCCAAAACTTAAAAATAAAATAATATAAAAAAAAATTAAACTAAAATAAAATAAATAATAACCTAAACTAAACTAAAAAAATCAAATAAATCTAAAAATTAAAACATAAATAAAATTAAATCTTAATGTAAAATAATAATAAAATAAACCTAAATAAAATAAAGTAAAAGCTAAATAAAAACCTAAACCTAAAAGATAAACCTAAATATAAAACCCAAAAAATAAAATAAAAAATAAAACCCAAACCATAAGCTTAAAAAAAAACCTACACCTAAAATAAACAAATGAAATAAACCTAAAACTAAACTAAAATAAATAATTAATGGTGTCTTTAAGAGACGCTTTAGTTATCTATGGTTTTGATTTACTCTTATAAGAATAATCTAGAAACCAAAATCCTAACCTAAAACCTAATAATAAGAAATCCTAAACCCAAATTTAAAACCTTTAAACCTAAAACTAAACCTTAAAACTTTAAACCTAAAACCCTAAACTCCTTAAACCCAAACCTTAAAACCTAAACCTAAACACTTAAATCCTAAACCTAAACCTAAACTTTAAATCTTTTAAACTAAAACCTATACTAAATATTAAACACTAAAGCTAACCCTAAACTTAAACCTAAACCTTAACCCTAAACCCTAACCCTAAACCCTAAAACATAATACCCTTAAACCTAAACTTAAACCTAAAAAATAAATTAAATAAAATAAATAAAAACCTAAATTAAATTAAAAAATAAAATAAACCTATGAATAAAAAACCTAAATGAAATAAAAACTAAACTTAAAATAAAATAAAATAGAAACAAAATAAAAACCTAAACCAAAAAATGAACCTCAAAATAAATAAAAACTAAAACCTAAACCCAAAACTAAAAAAAACCTAGGCCTAAAATAAAAATTAAAATAAACAAAATAAATAAACTTAGACCTAAACTAAAATAAACTAAAGTAAAATAATTAAAAATAAACCTAAACCTAAATCCTAAACTAAATAAAAGAAAATAACCTAAAAATAAATATAAAATAAAAAATAAAACCTAAAATTAAACCAAAAACCTGAACTAAATGAAACCTGAAAATAAAATAAATAAAAAAACTTAAACCTAAATAAAAAAATAAAGAAAATAAAAACATGAATTACAACCTAAACCTAAACTTAAACCTAAAAAGAAATAAAATAAAAATTTAAAACTAAACTAAAATAAAATAAATAAAAACATAAACAAAACTAACATATAAAAAACCTAAATAAAATGAAAATAAATCCTAATATTAAAATGAAATAAAGCTAAAAACATATAATAAAAACAAAATAAAAACATAAACCTAAAAAATAAAAGCTAAACCCTAAACTAAAAAAATAAAACCTAAACATAAAATAAAAAGAAAATATACCCAAACCTAAACTAAAATAAATAAAACCTAAACCTAAACCTAAAATAAATTAAACTTAAACATAAACCTAAACTATATAAAATAAATTAAACTAAAAATAAACCTAAACCTAAACTAAAAAATTAAACCTAAAATAAAAACCTAAAACATAAACCTAAAAAAAATAAAAAAAAACCTAAACCTAAACCTAAAAATAAAAAAACAAAACATAAACCAAAAATAAAATAAAAATAAAGCTAAAGTAAAAAAAAAAAAACCTAAACATAAAAAATAAACTAAAATAAAAAACTAAGCTAAAATAAATAAACCTAAATTAAATAAACTAAACTAAATAAAAATAAAAAGAAGCCAAATTCAAAATAAAAAATAAAATAAACTAAAATAAAAAATAAACTAAATAAACCTGAACTTACTAGTTTACTTAATTTAAAAAAAAACCCTAACCCTGAACCCTAAAACTAACCCTAAACCTACAACTCTAAATCACAAACCCTAAATCCTAAACCTACAACCCTAAACCTACAACACTAAACCCTAAACACTTAACTATCCCTAAACCCTAAATAAAATAAGTAAATAATTAATTAAAAATCCCTAGCCCTACACCCTAAACCCTAAAATGAACCCTAAACCCTTAAGCTTCAACTCTAAAACCATAAACCTGAAACCCTAAACCCTAAACCTTAAACCCTAAAACCTACAAGCCTAAACCCTAAACCCTAAACCAAAAATAAATAAACCTAAAATAAATAAACTAAACTAAATAAATATAAAAAAGAAACATAAATAAAAATGAAAAGTAAAATAAACTAATTAAACTAAAACCTAAACTTAATTTAAAACCATAAACCCTAAATCAGAACCCTAAAACCCAAAAACCTAAATAAACCCTAAACACTAAACCTAAACCTAAACCTAAACCTAAAACTAAAACTAAACCTAAACTATAAAAAACTAAAACCATAAACCCTAAACCCTAACCCTAAACCCTAAACCCTAAACCCTAAACCCCAAAGCCTAAACCTATACCTAAAGTAACTAAATAAATTATAAAGTAAACCTAAACCATAAAACCTAATAAACCTATATCTATACCTAAACTCTAAGAATGGATAGAACCTTGATGACAAGAATATCACTATCAATTAGGCTCAATCTAGATCTGTAGGTGGAGGCAAAGATAGATGCGGTCATTATCACAGTTGTGGTGGGGGATCTGGAGGTGGTGGTCGGAGTAGTAGTGGTTATGGAAGCGAGAGGAACGATGAAGGTTACAATCATGGTGATCGCAAAGGGAGAGATTGGGGATATGATGGTGGATTCTGCTACTTGAGAGGCCAAGGTTATTCTGATAAGAACCGGAGAAATCAAGAATGGTCAATACCGCTTCTTAACTGTCTTTACACTAGATACAATTATAATTATCTAGGGTTTTTTATTTTCTCTATCATTGCTCATTTTTTATCTATATCATCCCTTGTGTCCTAGAAAACTTGGTGTGTTACTTGGTTGATCAAATCGAAAAGAAGAAATGTCAAATCTGAATTTGTTCTTAGTTAAAAAAAACTAAAAAAAAACCTAAAACCTTAAACTAAAACCTGAACCCTAAATGTAAAACATAAATGCTAAACCCTAAAACCCCTAAACCCCAAACCCTAAATCATAAATGCTAAAACCCTAAACCCTAAACTTTAAACCCTAAATCTTAACCCCTAAACCCTAAATCCTAAATCATAAACCCAAAAAAAACCCCCTAAACCCTAAACCCTAAACCCTAAACCCTAAACCCTAAACCTTGTACTAATCCTAAACCATAAATGCTATACTACTCCTAGACCCTAAACCTTAATCCCTAAACATGAAAAAGCTAAAAACTTGAACCCAAATTAAATAAAACCTAAAAATAAAATAAATAAATAAACCAAGACCAAAATAAAGTAAAAAATATAATAAAATAAAAACATAAACTAAAACCTAAACCTAAACCTAAAAAGAAAATAAAATAAAAAAACTAAATTAAGTTAAAATAAGTAAAAACTAAAATTAAACTAAAAAATGAAAAACATAAATAAAATAGAAACTAAACCTAAAATAAAATTAAAATAAAATAAAAAACTAAAAAAAACCTAAACCTAAAAAATAAACTTAAAAATAAAACCTAAAAATAGATAAAAAAATAAATCCTAAACCCCAAACTAAAAAAAAAAACTAAACATAAAATAAAAATAAAATAAACCTAAACCTAAACTAAATAATTAAATATAAAATTAAACCTAAAACCTAAACCTAAAAAAAATAAAATAAAAACCTAAACTTAAACATTAAAATAAAAAATAAAACCTCAACCTAAAAAAAAAAACCTAAACTAAAAAATAAAACTATACTTAAAAAATAAACTAAAATAAAAAACCTAAACCAAAATAAGTAAACCTAAAATAAAAAAAACTAAAGTAAATAAAAATGAAAATAAACCTAAATAAATATAAAAATAAAATAAATTAAATAAATATATACCTACTAGTTTACTTAGTGTAAAAAAAATCTCCAAACCCCAAACCCTAAAACTAACCCTAAACCCTAAACCATAAACCCTAAACCCTAAACCCTAACCCTAATTCCAAAACCATAAATCCTAAACCCTAAACACTAAATCCTAAAACCTATAACCCCAAACCCAAAACCCTAAACCCCAAACCCTAAACCCTAAACCCTAAATCCTAATCCCTAAACCCTAAATCCTAAAAACTTAAAAACCTAAACCTAAGCTAAATAAAACCTAAAAATAAAATAAATAAAAGAACATAAACCTAAATAAAATAAATAAAATAAAATAAAACCTAAACTAAAACCTAAACCTAAACTTAAACCTAAACCTAAAAGAAAAATATAATAAAATAAAAAATAATAATTAAAATAAAATAAAATAAAATAAACCTAAAAATAAGAAACCTAAATAAAATAAAACCTAAACATAAAATTAAAAATAAAATAAAATATATAAAATTAAAAAAACTAAATAAAATCCTAAACCTGAAAAAAAAACTAAAAAAAAAACTTAAAATAAATCAAAATTAAAACCTAATCCCTAAACTAAAAAAACCTAATCCTAAAATAAATAAAATAAAATAAACCTAAACCTAAACTAAAATAAATAAAACTTAAAATTAACTTAAGAATAATCTAAATAAAATAATAACTATATGAAAAATAGAAATTAAATAAACGTGAAATAAAATAAAATAAAAACTAAATAAAATTGTAAACCTAAAAAATAAAATTTAAAAATAAATAAAAAATAAAACGTAAACCATAAACTAAAAAAAACCCTAAACATAAAATAAAAATGAAATAAATAAAATAAAATAAACCTAAACTAAAATAAACTAAAAAAATATAATCATAAACTAAATAAAATAAAATATAATAAAATTAAACCTAAATCTAAAAATAAACCTAAAATAATAACCTAAAACCTAAACCTAAACTTTAAAAAAAAACCTAAACAAAAAATAAAAATAAAAATAAAACTCAACTAAAAAATAAGCCTAAACCTAAACATGAACCTAAAAAATAACCAAAAATAAATAAACTAAACTAAATAAAAATTAAAAATTAAAAATTAAATTGGCTAAAATAAATAAAAAATAACCTAAATAAACCTAAACCTATCGATTTACTTAATATCAAAAAAAACCCTAAACCTTAAACCCTAAACCCAAAATCCTAAAAACCCTAAGCCCTAAAGCCTAAATAATAAACACTAGACCCTAAACCCTAAACTCTGATCCCTAACCCTAAACCCTAAACACTAAACCCTAAAACACTAAACCCTAAAACCCTAAATCATAAATCCTAAACCCTAAACCCTAAACCTAAAAATAAAATATTTAAAAAAACCTAAACTTAAATAAAATAAAAAAATAAAATAAAATAAAAACTTAAACAAAAACCAAAACCTAAACCTAAAAAAAAAACCTAAAATAAATAAAAATTAAAACCTAATCCCTAAACTAAAAAAAAGCTAAACTTAAAAAAAAGAAAATAAAATAAACATAAATATAAACTAAATAAATGAAACAAAAATAAATAAAACCTAAAATAAACCTAAGAATAAAAAACCTGAATAAAATAATAACTATATGAAAAATAAAAATAAAATAAATGTGAAATAAAATAAAATAAAAATTGAAAATAATCCTAAACCTAAAATAAAAAAAATCTAAAATAAACCATAAACTAAAAATAACCATAAACCTAAAATAAAAATGAAATAAACAAAATAAAATAAACCTAAACTAAAATAAACTAAAAAAAATCTAAACCAAAACAAAATAAAATAAAATATAATAAAAATAAACCCAAAATATAAACAAAAAATAAAAAGATAAAAATAAACCTAAAACCTAAACCTAAACTTAAAAAGATAAAAACCCTAAACAAAAAAATAAAATAAAATAAAACTCAACAAAAAAATAAACATAAACCTAAACATGAACCTAAAAAATAAACTAAAATAAATAAACAAACCTAAATAAAAATTATAAATTATAAATAAAATTGGCTAAAATAAATAAAAAATAATCTAAATAAACCTAAACCTGTCGGCTTACTTAATTTAAAAAAAATCCTAAATGTTAAACCCTAAACCCAAAACCCTAAAAATCCTAAAAACCCTAAAAACCCTAAGCCCTAAAACCTAAATAATAAACACTAAACCCTAAACCCTAAACTCTGATCCCTAACCCTAAAGCCTAAACCCTAAACCCTAAAACCCTAAACCATAAAACCCTAAACTCTAAATCCTAAACCCTAAACCCTAAACCCTAAACCTAAAAATAAAATATTTAAAAAAACCTAAACCTAAATAAAATAAAAAAAATAAAATTAAATAAAAACATTAGCTAAAACCTAAACCTAAAAATAAAAAAATAAAACCTAAAATAAATAAAAATTAAGAAATAAACCCTAAACTAAAAAAAAACCTAAACCTAAAATAAACAAAATAAAATAAACCTAAACCTAAACTAAAATAAATGAAACTAAAATAAATTAAACATAAAATAAACCTAAGAATAAAAAACCTAAATAAAATAATAACTATTTGGAAAAAAAGGGAAATAAAATATAATAAAAACTAAACAAAATCCTAAACCAAAAAAATAAAACTTCAAAATAAATAAAAAATTAAACATAAACCATAAACTAAAAATATCCCTAAACCTAAAATATAAATGAAATAAACAAAATAAAATAAACTTAAACTAAAATAAACTATAAAAAATCTAAACCTAAACTAAATAAAATAAAATATAATAAAAATAAACCTAAATCTAAACAAAAAATAAAAAGCTAAAAATAAACCTAAAATAATAACCTAAAACCTAAACCTAAACTTAAAAAAATAAAATAAAACCTAAATAAAAAAAGAAATAAAAATAAAACTCAACTAAAAAATAAACCTAAACCTAAACATGAACCTAAAAAATAAACTAAAATAAATAAACTAAACTAATTAAAAATTAAAAATTAAAAATAAAATTGGCTAAAACAAATAAAAAATAATCTAAATAAACCTAAACATGTCAATTTACTTAATTTTAAAAAAACCCTAAACCTTAAACCCTAAACCCTAAACCTTAAACCCTAAACCCTAAACCCTAAAAACCCTAAAAACCCTAAACCCTAAATCATAAATAATAAACCCTAAACCCTAAACCCTAAACTTTGATCCCTAACCCTAAACCCTAAAACCCTAAACCCTAAAACCCTGAAGCCTAAACTTTAAACCCTAAACCCTAAACCCTAAACTTAAAAATAAAATATTTAAACAACCTAAACCTAACTAAAATAAAAAAATAAAAATTTAAACTAAAACCTAAACCTAAACTTAAAAATAAAAATAAACTAATAAAACTAACCTAAAAAATAAACATAAACCTAAACTTAAACCTTAAAAATAAACTAAAATAAAAATCTAAACTAAAATAAATAAACATAAAATAAACTAAACTAAACTAAATTAAAATAAAAAATAATCCTAAATATAAATAACACATAAAAATAAAACTAAATATATTGAATAAACCTAAACCAACCATATTACTTAATTTAAAAATAAACCTTAAACCATAAATCCTAAACCCTAAACCTTAAACCCTAAACACTAAACCCTAAACCTACAACCCTAAACATATAACCCTAAACCCTCAACCCTAACCCTAAGTCCACAACCCTAAAACCCTAAACCCAAACACTAAAATAACCTAAACCCTAAAACTTAATAAACCTAAACCTAAACCTAAACCATAAGAATGGGCAAAACCTTGATGGCAGAAACATCACCATCAACCAAGCTCAGTCTAGATCTGTCAGTGGAGGCAAAGGCAGAGGTGGCGGTTATCATAGTGGTGGTGGCAGATCTGGAGGAGCTGGTGGATGTAGAGGTGGTGGTCGGGGTAGTGGTGATCATGGAGGCAGGAGGACCGATGGAGGTTATAGTTGTGGTGGTGGCGGAGGGAGAGATTGGGAATATGATGGTGGATCCCACTACTCGAGATGTTGGGGTGGTTCTGATGGGAGCTGGTGAAACTGAAGAACGACTGATCTGATCTACTGCTTATGGAACTATGTCTTTACAGTGAAGATAATTCTAATTATCTAGGTTTTTTGATTAGCTCTATGGATCCTCATTTTTGTTCTATGTCATAGCTTGTGTCTTTAAAAACTTGGTGTGTTACTTAGTTGATGAAATCAAAAAGAAGAAACGTTGAATATAAATTTTTTCTCTATTAAAAAAAACAAAAACCTTAAACCCTAAAACTAAAACCTAAACCCTAAACCCTAAAACCTAAACCCAAAAACTAAAAAGCCTAAAACCTAAACCCTAAATCATAAACCATAAAACCATAAACCCTAAACCCTAAATGCTAAAACCTAAACTCTAAACTGGAAACCTATAACCCTAAACCCTAAACCATAAACTATAAACCCTAAACCCTAAGAATAAAAAACTTAGATAAAATAAAAATTAAATAAACATAAAATAAATCTAAAATAAAATAAAATAAAAATTAAATAAAAACTTAAACCTAAAAAATAAACCTAAAAATAAAACCTAAAAATAAATAAAAAATAAAACATAAATCCTATACTAAAAGAACCCTAAACATATAATAAAAAGAAAATAAACAAAATAAAATAAACTTAAACCTAAACTAAATTAAACTACACTAAAATAAAAAAAACCAAAACATAAACCTAAAATAAACTAAACCCAAATGATAAACTAGGTAAAATAAAATAAACTAAAAATAAACCTAAACATAAACTAAATAAATACTAAAACTAAAATGAATAAAAAAAACCTAAACCTAAATAAAATAAAAAAACAAAGTAAAATAAAAACATAAACTACACTCTAAACGTAAACCTAAACCCAAAAAATAAAACTAAAATAAAATAAAATAATAAAAACAAAATAAAAATAAAATAAATAAAAACCTAAAAAATAAAAAACCTAAATAAAATAAAAACTAAACCTAAAATAAAAATAAAATAACATAAAATAAAATAAAATAAAAAATAAATAAAAACCTAAAAATGAAAAATAAAACCTAAAAATTAATAAAAAAAATAAAACCTAAACCCTAAACTAAAAGAAAAAATCTTAACCTAAAATAGAAATTAAATAAACCTAAACTTAAACCTAGACTAAAATAAACTAAACTAAAATAAATAAAACCTAAACCTAAACCTAAAATAAATTAATCCTAAACCTAAACCTAAACTAAATAAAATAAATAAACCTAAAATAAAAACCTAAAACCTAAACCTAATATAATAAAATAAAAACCTAAACCTAAACATAAAAATAAAAAATAAAACTTAAACCTAAAAAAAAAACTAAGGTAAAAAATAAACATAAACTTAAACCTAAAGCTAAAAGATAAACTAAAATAAAAAACTTAAAATGAAATAAATAAACATAAATTAAATAAAATAAAGAAAATATATATAAAAATGAACCAAAAGAAAAATAAATAAAATAAAATAAACTGAAATAAATAAAAAATAAATTAAATAAAACTAAACCTACTAGTTTCCTTAATTTTAATAAATAAGAAAAATAAAAATAATAAGAAAAACCCTACCTCTAAACCCTAAACCTTAAAACTAACCCTAAATTGATAGCCCTAAACCTTAAACCCTAAATTATAAAACTAGCACTAAACCATACGCCCTAATCCTATAACCCTAAACTGTATACTAACCATAAATCCTAAAATCTAAACCTTAAACCCTAAATAAAAATAAATAAAGAAAAAATAGAAAAACACTAACATTAAATCGTAAGCCATAAAATAAACACAAAACCTTAAATTCTTAACCGACAACCTTAAACCCTAAAATTCTAAACCCTAATCCCTAAACCCTAAACCCTAAACTTTAAACTCTAAAACCTACAACCCTAAACCCAAAACCCTAAACCTTAAACCCCAAAACCCTAAACCCTAAACCTTAAACCCTAAACCCTAAACCCTTAAAACTTAAACCTAAACTTAATAAAACATAAAAAAATAAAAAAATAAACCTAAATAAAATTATATTAAATAAAACCTAAACTAAAACCTATTCCTAAATGTCAACCTAAACCTAAACCTAAACCTAAAAAAAAAAAAAAAATAAAAACTAAACTAAAAATACATCAATAAAAACCTTAACTAAACTAAAAAAATAAAATAAACTTAAAAATAAGAAAACCAAAATAAAATAATAATTAAATGTAAGATAAAAATAAAATAAAATAAAAATTAAATAAAAACCTAAACTTAAAAAATAAACCAAAAAATAAAACAAAAAAATAAATAAAAATAAAACCTAAACCATAGACCAAAAAAAATATAAACATAAAATAAATAAAATAAACCTAAACCTAAACTAAAATAAACTAATCTAAAATAAATAAAACATAAACCTAAACACAAAACTAAAAAAAAATAAAATAAATTAAAAATAAACCTAAACATAAACTAAAAAAATAAAACCTAAAAATAAACCTAAAATAAAAACCTAAAATCTAAACCTAAAAAAATAAAATAAAAATCTAAACCTAAACCTAAAAATAGAAACTAAAATAAAAAATGTAAATTAAAATAAATAAACCTAAATAAATAAACTAAACTAAATAAAATAAAAAATTCACCTAAATAAAATAAAAATAAAAATAAATGAGGATAAATAAATAAATAAAAGCTAAATAAAATAAAATAAAAAGATAAACCAAAGCCTAAACCTAAACCTAAACCTAAACCTAAATCTAAAAAGAAAATAACAACTAAAGAAAAATAAATAAATAAAAACCTAAACTAAACAAAAAAATAAAAAAAATCTAAATAGAATAAAAACTAAACCTAAAATAAAAATAAAATAAAGCAAAAATAAGATAAATAAAAAATAAAATAAAAACCTAAACTTTAAAAACCTAAAAATATAACCTAAAAATAAATAAAAAATAGAACCTAAAGCTTATAATAATAAAAACCTAAACCTTAGATAAAAATAGAATATATCTAAACCTAAACTAAAATAAATAAAACCTAAAGCCAAACCTAAAATAAACTAAACCTATACCTAAAGCTAAACTAAATAAAATAAAAAAAACTAAAAATAAACCTAAACCTAAACTAAAAAATAAAACCTAAAGAAACCTAAAGTTAAACCTTAAAACCTAAACCTAAGTAAATAAAATAAAAACCTAAACCTAAACGTAAAAATAAAAAATTAAAAATAAACTTAAAAAATAAAATAAAAATAAAAATAAAACTAAACTGAAAAATAAACCTAAATAAAAAACCTAAGCTAAAATAAATAAACCTAAAATAAATAAACTAAATTAAATAAAAATAAACCTAAATAAAAATAAATAATAAAAGAAACTAAAATAAATAAAAAATAAACTACATAAACTAAATAAATCTCAACCTACCAATTTACTTAATTTAAAAAAATCCAGAAACCCTAAATCCTAAACCCTAAACCCTAAACCCTAAACCCTAAACCTATAACCCTAATCCCTAAACCATAAAAAAACCCTAAACCCTAACCATAAACCCTAAACCCTAAATGCCAAACCCTAAATCCTAAACTCAAAACCCTAATAATATGTCTAATCAATCTCTATCTGATGGTGACACTTTGGATAAAAATAGAAAATTCAAAACTATCCTTAAAAAGAAAACTAAAAACTCTAAGATGTAACCTCCTAGTCTTGCCAGATCTACTAGATATGGATTCTCTTCACATAAATAATGTGTTGTTTCAATGTTTTACTTAGAAGAGGATTTGTTATTCTTTCTCTCTCTCTTTATTATTATCCATTAATTTTCTTTTACAATTTTATTTATGTTTAATTCTTTTATTTGAAATGTTAGAGGGATTGGTACCCTCACTGTTCATAATCGTATTAGAAATCTCTGCAAAATAAATAATATCTCTTTACTTATTATTATTGAACCTCTTATACATGTTTATAAAATCAATCATGTAGTTAGAATGCTTGGCTTTAGTAAATTTTTCTCTAACATCAATAATAAAATTTGGAACTTTTAGGATAGCTTCTTAAATTTTTTAATTTTAGATGATCTATAATAAGTTGTCAATGCTCAAATTTATTTTGGTGTCTCTTGTGTGCTGGGTCTTTTATTTGCAATAGAGCTGGTCAAAATGTTCTTTGGGAGAATTTAAGAAGTTTTGATTTTTTTGTTAACAAACCTTGGTTGGTTGGGGGTGATTTCAACACTATCCTATATTCTTCAGAAAAAGGAAGTGGTTGCTCTCCTAATATTCATTATATGGAAGAATTTTCTAATAAGATTCTTGATTGTAATATTTTTACATAGGTTTTAAAGGCTCTAATTATACTTGGCAAAACTCTAAGCTCTGGCAACATTTAGAAAGAATTCTTTTCAACTCTCATTGGATTAATCAATGGCATCTACCTCTATTGACCATTTTGATAGAACTTTATCTGATTATACTGCACTTTTACTTTATGTTAAAGATGACTCTAAAATATTAAACATCTCTCCCTCTTTCAAATTTCAAAATATGTATATTCAACATTTAGATTTTCTTAAAGTCGTGGCCATTTATTGGATTGCCCCTTCATACTCAGATAATTCAATTAGGGGTATGAATAGATTATGGTTTAAGCTTAAAAGGCTCAAACAAAATTTGGTTTTGTGAAACAAACATTATTTTAAAAATCTTTTTGCTAATATAAAAAACATGGAACTTTTGGTTTGTGATCTTGAAAATGATGTTTTTACTCACTCTTCTAAGCTTAAGGATTTGAATGAAGAAAAAGATAAACTTGTTAATTATCAGAATATGGAAGACACCTATTGGCAAAAAAAAGCTGCTAGAAAACATATTACTGATGGGGACAGGAATACCATGTATTTTCATGATTTGTTTATTAAAAAGAGAGCATAAATTATATCTAAAAAAAATGAAAAATGATATTGGAGATTGGATCACTGATATTAATGTTATTAAAGATTATGTTATTAACCACTTTAGAAATATGCTTAATAAAAGCCACTCTTATAATGCTTTTTCTACACATTAATCCCCTCTATTATTACCAATGATGATAATCATTTGCTTACTGGGTTGCCTACTAAAGATGAGCTTAGTAAAGTTCTCAATAGCATGAATTTTGATTTCCTTGCTAATCTGGAGGGTTATACGACTCAATTTTTTCAAAATTATTGGTCTATTATTAAGCATGACTTAATTGATGCTATTGTTGATTTTGTTTTATTGGTAATCCTCTCCTTAAATATTTTTCAAGCATTTCCATTATTCTCATACCTAAAAAAGATAATCTAGATTCTTGGAGTGATTTCAGACCTATTAGTCTTTGCACTTTCTTTGAAAAATTGATTTCTAAAATTCTTACTAAAAGACTTAGTCCTTTACTTCAAAAAATTATCTCTCTCAACCAAACTGGTTTTGTTAGAGGGAGATATATATTTGATACCATTCAACTTACTCAATAGCTTATTCATGATTTGGATGTTCCAACTAGAGGTGGAAACATCCTTTTTAAATTAGATATTTCTAAAGCCTTTGATAATATCTATTAGGATTACTATTTAAATATTCTACATTTATTTGGGCTTTTTTAATAATTTCATTAACCTTATTAAAAACTATATTAATAATGCCAGGTTTTTTATTCTTCGTAATGGTGAAGCTTTAGGCTTCTTCCATTTTTTTTCATGGATTGAGACAAGGAGGTCCTTTGTCCCCTTCTTTGTTTATTATTACAGTGGAATACCTTTTTAGGAGTTTAAATGATTTATTCAATAATAATCCTAGCATGTACTTTAGAACTCTTGTTGGTAGCCTGTTTCTCATCTTAGCTTTGCTGATGATTTCATTATCTTTTCTAATGCATCTTTTCATCATATCAAAAGACTTATGAAATTTTTATATAATTTTGGTAGAGAAAGTGGTCTTTCTATTAATGAAAGCAAGAGCGACATTATTACTTCCTCTAAAATGTCTAATAATAAAATCAATCATATCTTGAGAATCATTAACTTTAAACACTAACAAATCCCTATTTAATATATGGGTGCTCCTCTTTTCAAAGGTAAAAAAGATCCCATATTTTTGATGAGCTTATCCAAAAAAATTCTAATAAAATTTTGATGTGGGAACTTTGCTTACTTTCATTTGGTGACAAGCTTACTTTGTTTAGGAGTACTCTTAATTCAATGCCTTTATATCTTCTTTAAACCATTATCCCTACTAATTCTATCTTAAATAGAATTGATCATCTCCTTAATAAATTTTTCTAGGGCTCAAATAATTCAATTAAAAGGATGCATTGGACTTCTTGGCTTAAATGATATGGTCCTCTTGGTGAAAGTGGACTTGGCTGCAAACCTATTCGTGAAGCTATTACTGCCTTCTCCCATCAACTATGGTGGAATTTTAGAAAAAAAAGATAGACTCTGGGCTAATTTTATGATAGCTAAATACTACCAAGGTAAGCACCCTCCAATCTATACTTATAAAGTTGGTGACTCCCCAGTTTGAAAAAGGCTTTGCTCCATTAAATGGGAGGTTGAATCTTTAATATCTTGGGGTATAAATTTAGGATCTTCTTTCTTTTGGCAAGATAACCGGATTGGTGGTGGTTCTATTGATTCTTTTTTATCTACCCATACTACTACTGCTACTAAAGTTAACTCCTTTTGGCTTAATAATAAGTAGAATGATAGTAAACTTAATTTATTCCTATCTCTCTTTTCATAAATTTAGTGATATTCTTATCTTTCCAACAAGCCTGATCAAATTTTTATTAAGCTATCTTATAATGGTAATTTTATTCTTAAAGAGGCTTGGAATTATATTAGAGATGCTCATATTTCTTCTAATCTATTTATTAAACTTTGGAAAGATATCATCCCTATCTCTTATTCTATCATTGCTTGGCAAATTCTGAAAAACTTCATTCCTATTGATTCCTTGCTCTGGGATAAAGGATTTCATTTTCCTTTCAAATGTTATTGTTGTTTTCATTTCAAAAATGTTAATCATGCTTTTGTCAATGGCGCTATTGGCTTGAAATTATGGGTTTGTTATGATTTTTTTAATACTAACCATTTCCATGGCTTTCTTTCTTTATATCAACTTCTTGAAGCATGTTTTCACAAAATTGTGAAAGGTCATATCAAAGTTTTAATTGCCATTACCCTTGTTTGGTTCATATGGATGGATAGAAATGATGCTAAATATCGTGGTATTCCTATGAATCATAAAAGGATTATTCCTAGAACCATAAAAACATATTCATGCTATATTTAATGCTAATTTAAATAGTAACACACATTTTAGAGGTTGCAAATTTGTGGCCAAAAAATTGGGTCTTTACCTGCATGAGATCACCTTCTATAAAGAAGATAGGATTATATATTGGATAAAACCTCATAATAATATTATTAAAATTAATACGATGACTCTCTCGTAATACATTTGGTGGTGGTATTTTTAGGGATTTTAAAGGTAATAACATTTGTGCTTTTGCTTATCCTTTTAAAGCTTATTTTGCTATCTATGCTAAATTAGTGGCTGTAAACAATGCTATAGACATTTGGTTGCAAAAAGGTTTCTTCAATATTTGGATTGAAGTTGATGCTCTTTTACTCATTGACATGCTGACTTCCAGTAAGATGGGGAATGCAGATTTATTCTATCTTCTTAATCATACTAGAACACTCTACTCTCAAGTATGTTTTAAAATTTCTCACATTTGGCATGAAGGAAATGTCTTTGTATATTTTTTGGCTAATTTAGGAGCTAAATTAAATGATCTCACTCTTTATGATCATCTTAATTTACCTAAACAATTGTGAGGCTTGGTTAATCTGGATAACACTGGATTACCTTATCTCAGAAATTAATTTTGCTTTATGTTTTGTTGGTTTTCTATATTTTATCTGTGTGCATTTTCATTTCACTATATTCCTCTGGTTGGTTCACTCTCTTGTCTGGTTTGTGCTGTAATATTTGGGAGATCTTTTTGAGGTGGTGGCTTGTTGTTCAACCTCTGTTGTTGAAGAGGTGTTCTCATTGGCTGACTATTTTATTTAGGTATCTGAATGTCAAAAGTTTCTTCAAGTTCTTCGTTAAACTTGTGGTGGCCTCCTTTTAGGTTATGCCTCTACATGGTTTTGGCTTTTCCCTTTTCTTAATTGGCATTATTTTTGCCTTTAGATTTTGCTGGCTGTTTCCTTACTTAGGAAGGTTTTTCCTATGTTGTTACTACCCTCTACCTAGCTAGCTTGGGTGGCTATTATTTGATGGCTACTATAGATCTTTTCACTCTTGAGTTTATGCTAGGCCTTTTAGTGGTTTTTGTTTCTTCATCCCTTTTAGGCTTGGTGGCTTTTGTTTATTGGTTTCTCCCTATACCTTGTGGCTACAAGGGTGCTAATTGGTGGTTTCTATTAACCAATTTTCTCTTTAGTACTAGTTTTTTTTTTATCTATGGAGTCTAGAAGGGACCTTAGTTTATTTTCCTTTCCACTCTGGTTGGCTATTGGTGGTTGGGTGGTCCTCCCAGGCTACAAATTTTTGTCTGGTTGGGTGATTACCATTTATTTCTTTATTGTTTTTGGTGGCTTCCTATTGGTTTCTCATTATGCCTATCTTTCTCTGTGTTGGGATTGCCTCCCCTTTGGATTGTTGCTTCCTTATCGGAGTTTGTTCATCTGCTGCTTTGTTAATTAGCTGGGTGGCTTTGTGGGCTCGCTGTTTGGTTGGTTTTCATTGTGAAGTATTATTAGCTGGTAGGGTTGCCTTTTTGGTGGTTTTTCTTTGTTTTAGTCTTGGCCTTATGGTGGTTGTTTCTTGGTTGTTGATTCTTGCTATTTGCTCAATTGGGTGGCTGTTATTTTTTCCTTGAGTGCTATTGGCTTGGTCTATTATGTTAGCTTAGGATTTGGATTGCTTTGGTTTCTTTGGCTCCTTTTGTTCCTACGTCTTACCTCTTAGTTGGTAGGGTGGGCTTGGATGTTTTCCCTGCTGCTCTTGGTGGTGATTTTCTAGTGTTTTTTGGATGTCCCTTTGGTCTCCTCATGGGTTCTTTTTCCACTCTCTGGTGCTACTATTTCCTTGTGGCTATATTTCTATCTCTGAAGGAGGTATTGCGACTACCTTTTTATTTCTAACCTCTAATGTGAGTTGGGTGGTGGTTCTTTGTTAGTGTTGGCCTTGTTCTCTGTCGGTTTGGAATTCTTTGGTTTCTTGGTGCTAGTTGTTGGTTGATGTTTTGGTTTTGGGCTATTTCTTGTGGTTGTCTGGTGACACTAGTGGGTTTGGTTCGTATCTGTGGTGGCTTTGCTTTCTGGGTGAAATCTTGGCAGCTGCTCTTTTATTTCTATTGTGGTGGTTTTGTTGATGCTACTTTTTTTCGGGCTTGGTGACCTTTAGTCAGCTGGGTTATTTGTCGGCTAGCTATTTCTGTTGCTTGGGTAGCAGGTACTAGAGAATTGTTGACTTTCACTCTTTGGCAGATTGCCTTCATTGAGATAAGTGGGTGATGATGGTTGGGATGATTTCCTTATTATCTTTTGGTTGGTAGCAGCTTATGTGATTGTAACCCTTCTTTTGATGTCTGGATGCTCACATTTGTGGTTGCCCCATAAGATGAAGGTGACTGAGCCTGAGCCTAATTTGAAAATTTTCTCTTATATTCCTCTTTATTAAGTGCTTAAGCTTTATTTTCTCTAGCTGTGTTAATTACATCTTCTATTTTCTTGCAAGATTCTTTTACAGGTTCTTCGCATGTTTCAGATCCTAGATGTGGATTATGCAACTCTTAAAAGACTTTTGATTCTAGTAGTGGGTTTTAGCTGATCCTCCTATTTACTATGTTGTTGCTTAGTTATTTTTTGGTCTTTTATTTCTTTTTCTTAGGTTTCTATTTCCTTGCTTTTCTTGTATTAGATAGGAGACTTTTCTCTCTTGGCGAAATGTAGCACTTTGAGCAGTAATTAACAAAATTTTTGCCTCTTAAGGAACTTGTACTCTTTTATTTTGTGGCAATAAAACTCTCCCTCTATGGGTTTTCTTCAAAAAAAACACTAAACCCTAAACCCTAAGCCCTAAACCCTAAACCCTTAACCCTAACAACCTAGAAACCAAAACCAAAACTAAATAAAACAAAAAATCAAATAAATAAAAAACCAAAACCTAAAGAAAATAAAAAAAATAAAATAAAATAAAAATCTCAACTAAAACCTAAACCTAAAAATAAAATAAAATAATAAAATAATAAAAAACTAAAATAAAATAAATAAAATCCTAAACTAAACTAAAAAATAAAATAAATCTAAGAATAACAAACCTAAATAAAATAAAAACTAAACCTAAAACATAAGTAAAATAAACTTATAAAAAAATAAAATAAAAACTAATTAAAAACCTAATCCTAAAAAATAAACCTAAAAATAAAACATAAAAATAAATAAAAAATAAAACCTAAACCCTAAACTAAAACAAAACCTAAACCTAAAATAAAAGTAAAATAAAAAAAATAAAATAAACCTAAACCTAAATTAAAATAAACTAAACTAAAATAAATAAAACTTAAACCTAAACCTAAAATAAACTAAACCTAAAGCTAAACAAAATATAAATAAAATAAAATAAACTAAAAATAAACCTAAACCTAAACTAAAAAATAAAACCAAAAAATAAACCTAAAATAAAATTCTAAAACCTAAACCTAAACCTAAAAATTAAAATAAAATTAAAACTGAATTAAAAAAATAAACCTACCCTTAAACAAAAAAAGCTAAAATGAAAAACTTAAATTAAAATAAAAAACTAACAAAATAAAAATAAAAAATTAAATTAAATAAAAATAAAAAATAAAGTAAACTAAATTAAATAATTAATAAACTAAATATACTATGTAAACTTAAACCTATCAGTTTACTAAATTTAAGAAAGAAATCTTAAACCGTAAATCCTAAACACTATACCCTAAACCCTAAACCCCAAACCTACAACACTTAACCCTAAACCCTATAAAACCCTAAGACCTAAACCCTTAACCCTATACCCTAAACCCTAAAATTATAAATCTTAAACCATAAACACTAAACCCTAAACCTTAACCCTAAACCCTAAACCCTAAACCCTAAACCGTAAAGCCTAAACTTAAACCCAAATTAACTAAATAAATTAAAAAATAAACCTAAAACCTAATAAACCTAAACCTAAACCTAAACCCTAATAATGGGTAGAACCTTGACGGTAGGAACATCATCGTCAATTAGGCTCAGTCTAAATCTGGCGGTGGAAGCGAAGGTGGAGGTGGCGATTATCTCAGTGGTGGTAGGAAATCTGGAGGTGCTGGTGGATATTGAGGTGGTGGTCAGATCAGTGGTGGTTATGGAGGCGGGAGGAGCAACAGAGGTTACAGCTGTGGTGGTGGTGGTGGGAGAGATCAGGGATATGATGGTGGATCTCGCTACTTGATAGGATAGGGTGGTTCTGAGGGGAACCAGAGAAACTAAAGAACAACCAATCTGATCTACTATTATGAAATTGTGTCTTTCTAGTAGAGATGGTTCTAGTTATCTTGGGTTTTTGATTTGATCTATGTGTGCACATTTTTTATCTATGTAGCCACTTGTGTCTTAAAAAACTTAGTGTGTTACTTGGTTGATAAAATTGAAAAGATGAAATTTTGAATTTGAATTTATTCTCTGTTAAAGAAAATAGATACCAAAAACACTAAACCCTAAACTAAAACTTGAACCCTAAAATTAAAACCTAAACCCAACAATTTGCTAGTACCTTTTATTATGATGGCTGAACCTTTGTTGATCCTTTTAGATTGTACTTTTTGGTTTCAGATGGTTGGTGGCTTCCTTCGACCCCCTTTTGTGTGGTTATTTTATCTTCTGGTGATTTGCATTGGCTGTAGCATATTTTTTCTTTTATTTTTCCTTAGACATTTGTGGTTGCTCACCCTGGTTTGGCTTGGTGACTGCTTATTGTTAGGACTTGGGATTGAGGGCTCGTATCATGGTTTTGTTGGTTGTATCTCTATTAATTAGCATTGGTCTAGTGCTTGTTGATGGATGATTCTGGTTTTTCCTAGTTTAGATCTTGGATGGGTATCTGGTTAATGGATGTTGTTCATGTTCTGACTTTGTTCTAGCCTCTCTCTAGGTTATTATGATTAGTCTATTGTGGTTTTTTTTTGGTGTTTTGGCTGCTAGCTGGTTGCTGCTCATTTGATTTATGTTTAATGGTGCTAGATCTAGAACTCTATGGACTGCTGGCCTTAGATGTTTGCTTGTGTTTGGTATGCTGGCTATGATGGCTTTAATGTCACTCACCTCTTCTCTCTATTTAGTAGCATTACATATGATTGTAACACTTCTTTATGAAGTTTGGATGCTCATATTTATTATTCCCCCTTGAGATGATCCTAACTGAGACTGAGCCTTCCCTTACTAAGCTCTCTCATTTTCCTCTCTTTATCCTTATCTTTTTTAGCTATGACTTTTGCCTTTGTAGTGTTTTATAGATTTCTTTTACAGGTTAGAACTTTACAGAGGGAATGGTCGTTGCTCAGTCAACCCAAGTGCTATTTTAGTGGATCTTGCTTATCTAGCTTTTTCATAGCAATCATGAACTGTTGTTGACTCATCCTTTTACTATTTTCAAGATTTATTTTAGTCTTACTTTGTGCCTTTTTCTCATATGCTTTTTAGGAATTGTATTTGCTACTTTATCCTTATCTTTTTCTATTGTACTTAGAAGGGGGTTTAGCTCTCTAGGTTTCTTATAGTTATGAAAGGAGTTGAATTTTAGAGCTTTACCCCTTTTAAGGATATTGTATATTTTCTTTTTATGGTAATAAAATTCCATCTTTCCCCAAAATAAAAACCCTAAACCCTAAACCCAAACCCTAAACCCTAAACACTAAACCCTAAACACTAAACCCTAAAGTCTAAAATCCTCAACCTAAACCCTAAACTAACCTTAAACCTAAACATAAGCTAAAAAATAAAACCTAGAAATAAACCTAAAATAAAAACCTAAATCTTAAACCTAAAAAAATAAAATAAAACCTAAACCTAAACTAAAAAATAAAATAAAATAAAATAAAACTAAATTAATAATACCTAAACTAAACTTATTAAACTAAACTAAAATAAAAATATAAACTAAATAAATAAACTAAACTAAATAAAAAATAAACCATATAAAATAAAATTAAATAAACTAAAATAAATAAAATAAACTAAATCCTAAACCTCTGGTTTGTTTTTTTAAAACCATAAACCCCAAATCCTACCCTAAATACTAAACCTGACTTTTCAAGCTCTAAACCTACTCCACCTAAACCCTAAATCCTAACCTCCCCTAAATCTTAAAGCATATAAACCTAAACATAAACCACTAGCATAGCCCACTCTAATAATAATCTAAACCCAAACCCCACTGATCCACAACCTAAAACTCCACCACAACCTAAACCTAAAGTAACTAAATAAATTAAAAAATAAACTTAAACACTAAAACCTAATAAACCTAAACCTAAACTTAAACCCTAACAATGGTATCTCCTGGCCTAAAAGATTCATATATATACCATATGTTTGGGATGGTGTTACTTATGGCCTCATCGACTTGCTTAGCAGGATTTCAGCAGGCTGCCTCTTCTGCTATTTTCTTGTGGATGGTTTTTATGCTGGCCTATTTCAAATATATAAGTATCCTCATGTCAGGGTGACCATATTGATGATACTTTTCCTGCATGGGACCCCTTATCTTTCTGCCCTTTGTAATTTCTTCTTTATATGATATATAGTTTTATTTAGGTTTGCAGGTAATAAAGCCCATAAGACTTTCAACATCTGGCTGCTATCTTCACACAGGTTTGTTAGCTATGATGGTTGTGATGATTTCACTCCCTTTTGGTTAGGTAGTAGCTCTTGTGATGTAACCATTCTGTTGAAGTTTGGATGTGCATATTTGCATCTGCCCCAACTTGGTGTGACTGAGCCTGAGCCTCCTCTATCACAATTCTTTACTATCATTCTCAGATTATGCTATTTTCAATTATCATTATGTTTGTATTACCTTAACTGCTCTAATTTTTTTCTATTTACATTTCTGCAGGTGCTTCTCTCTTGTCCTCTAGCAGGTTTGCTCCATAGTGTCATGCATTCTCACGTGCTGCAGAGCATTGGCCCTAATCTTCCTTTGGCTTTTTATGTTAATCTATTTTTAACTTTTGATTACTTTAATGTCTTCTTTTGCTTTTGATTGTACTTAGATAGGGGATCTACTCCTTATGCTGATTGTAGCTCTCTTAGCAGTATTTCTGGAGTTTATCCCCTTTAAGGACCTTATAACCCTCTTTCTGTGGCAATAAAATACCCCCTACATGGGGTTTCTCAAAAAAAAACCTAACAATGGTATCTCCTTCTGATGGAGGTCAGAATTATTTCTAGTTGGTACTGCTGAGCTTTGGTCGCCCTCTAGTTTTGGTTGCTCTCTCATCTTGTCGATCTCTTGCTGTGTTTGTTTTACGATGGCCTAGTGATTAGCAAGCTTCGGAGCATGCTTGTTTGCCTTTCTTTGTAGCATCTTTTTTACTGTGAGTGTTTTTTGGCTGGTGGTTGCTTGATGGCTATGTTTTTTCCAGCCTTTTGCTTTTGGTTTTGGCTATCTGGCATCATGATTATTGGTTGAGCCTATCCATGGGCTTTGTTCCTTCCTAGGCTGAGTTACTCTCTCTGGAGCTATTACCTACCATCTAGTTTTTGTTCCCCTTTTATGGTGATTTTTTGATGTTTTTTTTGTGGTGTTTACCTGTTGGCTGGATGGCCCAATGGCTTGTAATTTCTTACTAATAATAATAAACTAATAATAACTAAACTAACTAAATAAATAACTAATAACTAAACTAACTAAAACTAATGATAATAATAATAATAAATAGTACTAATAATAATAAAACTAAATAAACTAAACACTAAACCCCAAAACCTAAATTAATATAACTAATAATAATAAAACTAATAATAACAAACTAACCTAAAGTAAAATAACTAATAACTAAACTAATAAAACTAATAATAATAACTAAACAATAATTATAAAAACTAACAAATTAATAATAAAACTAAACAAAAACTAACTAATAACTAAATAATAAAACTTAATAAACTGAGAAATAATAAACTAAAAACTTAATAATAACTATTAAAAAATTAAAACTAATAATAAACTAAATAAAACTAATAAGAGATAACTAATAACTAATAAACTAATAAACTAATAAACTAAACTAACAATAATATAACTAATAAATTAAATAACTAAACTAAATAATAATAATAAGCAATAATAATAACCGAAAATATAAACCTAAACTAAATCCTAAACCTAAACCTAAACCTAAAAATAAAATAAAATAAAAAATAAAAATTAATCTAAAATAAAATTAATAAAAACCTAAACTAAACCAAAAAAAACCTAAAAATAAAAAACCTAAATAAAATAAAACCTAATGTAAAATAAGAAATACCTAAAATAAAGTAAAATTCAAACTAAATAAAACCTAAAATTACAAAAATAAACCTAAAAATAAAACCTAAAACAAGATGATTCCATAAACTAAAACCTAAACATAAAATAAAATAAAATAAAATAAACCTAAACTAAAATAAACTAAAGTAAAATAAATAAAACCCAAAATAGACCTAAAATAAACCTAAATATAATAAACTTAAATAAAATAAAAACTAAACATAAAATAAAAATAAAACAAACCTAAAATAAAACTAAAATAAAATAAAATAAAAACCTAAAAGTAAAAAAACAAACCTAAAAATGTATAAAATGAATCCAAAATAAACTAAAGAAATATCTAAACCTTAAATAAAAAAATAAACCTAAACCTAAACCTAAAGCTAAACTAAATAAAATATAAAAAAAATAAAAATAAACCTAAACTGAAAATTAAACTAAAATAAAACCTAAAACCCCAACCTAAAACTTAAACCTAAACCGAAAAATAAAAAATAAAATCTAATCCTAAAAAGTAAAATAAAAATACAACTAAATTGAAAAGTAAACCTAAACCTAAACCTAACCCTAAAAATAAAAAATAAAACCTAAACCTAAAAAGTAAAATAAAAATAAATCTAAATTGAAAAATAAACCTATACCTAAACCTAAATAATAATCTAAAACAAAAAGCTTTAATTAAAATTAAAAAAGCTAAATTAAATAAACTAAGTAATTAAAATTAAAAATAAACCTAAATAAAAAAATAAAATAAACTAAACTAAAATAAATAAATAAAATAAACGAAGTAAACATAAACCTATTAGTTTACTTATTTAAAATAAAATAAAACATAAAGTAAAAAACCCAAAACCTAAAACCCAAAACTTTAAAACCAACCCTAAACCCTAAAACCCAAAACCCAAAACCATAAACACTAAACCCTAAAAGCCTAAAAACCTAAACCTAAATTAAATAAAACTTTAAAAAAAATAAAAAATATATAAATATGAATAACATAAAAAAATAAAATAAAATAAAAACCTAAACTAAAACTTAAACCTAAACCTAAAATAAAATAAAATAAAAAAATATTTAAACTAATCTAAAAGAAAATAAATAAAAACATAAACTAAACTAAAAAAAAGCCTAAAAATAAAAAAACTATATAATCTAAATGTAAAATAAAAAATACCTAAATAAAATAAAATAAAAACTAAATAAATCCTAAACCTAAAAATAAAACCCAAAAAAAAGTATTCCCTAAAGTAAAAAAATACCTAAACATAAGATAAACAAAATAATATAAATCTAAACCTAAGCTTAAATAAACTAAACTAAAATAAATAAAGCCCAAAATAGGCCTAAAATAAACCTAAGAATAAAAAACTTAAATAAAATAAAAATAAAATAAACTTAAAATAAAATAAAATAAAAACTAAAAATAAATAAAAAGTAAAACCTAAAAATAAGTAAAAAATAAAACCTAAACCCTAAACAAAAAAAAGCTTAAACCTATAATAAAAATGAAATGAACAAAATAAAATAAACCTAAACCTAAATTAAAATAAACTAAACTAAAATAAAAACATAAAACCTAAACCTAAAATATAAAATAAAAATCTAAACCTAAACCTAAACATAAAAAATAAAAATAAAACCTAAACCTAAAAATTAAAAATAAAATAATACAAAACTAAAAAATAAACCTAAACCTAAACCTAAACCTAAAAAATAAACTAAAATAAAAACCTAAATGAACAAAAATAAACTAAACTAAATAAAAATAAAAAATAAACATAAATAAAAATAAAAAATAATATAAACTAAAATAAATAATAAATAAACTAAATAAACCTAAACCTTCCGGTTTAGTTTTTTTTTTTAAAAAAAAAAAACCCTAAACCCTAAACCATAAAACCCTAAAACACAAAAGAAACAAACCAAACCCCACTAAAACCCTAAACCACAAAAACCTATACAAACCTTCAAAAAACTAAACCCTAAAAACCTAAAAACCTAAACCAAAATTAGATAAAACCTAAAAATAAAATATATATAAAAAACCTAAACATAAATAAAATAAACTAAAAACTTAAACCAAAACATAAAATTTAATAAGAATAAACTAATAACAAACTAAAATAAAATAAGTAAAATCCAAACTAAACTTGAAAATAAAATAAACCTAAGAATAAAAAACCTAACTAAAATATAAACTAAACGTAAAATAAAAACCAAATAAACCAAAAATAAAATAAAATAAAAACTAATTAAAAACCTAAACCTCTAAAAATAAAAATAAAAATAAATAAAAAATAAAATATAAATCCTCAACTAAAGAAAAAAACTTAAACCTAAAATAAAAGTAAAATAAACCTAAACTGAAACTAAAATAAATAAAACCTAAACCTAAACCTAAAATGAAGTAAATGAAAACCTAAACCTAAACTAAATAAAATAAAATAAACTAAAAATAAACCTAAACCTAAAATAAAAAATAAAACCTAAAAATAAACATAAAATAACTAAAAATAAACCTAAAATAAAAACCTAAAATGTAATCCTGGAAAAATAAAATAAAACCAAAATCTAAACCTAAAAATAAAAAATAAACCTAAACATAAAGAATAAGATAACAATAAAACTATTCAAAAAAATTAAACCTAAACCTAAAAAATAAACTAAAATAAAAAACTTAAACTAAAATTAATAAACATAAAATAATTAAACTAAACTAAATAAAAGTAAAAAATAAACCTAAATAAAAATATAAAAAAAACTAAATAAACCTAAACCTTGGGTTACTTAATTTAAAGAAAAAACCTATAAACCACAAACCCTGACCTTAATCTGAGCCCTGATCCCTAAGACCCTCTAAACTCTGCTGCCCTAGGCCTGGGCCCTAAACCTGACCCCCAAACTGACCATGACCCAGAGCCTAGCCATGGCCCTACTCTTGACCTGGGCCACTGACCCAACTACCAGACGCCTGGGCCTTGGGCTCCACTATAAATTCTAAACCATAGCCACCCAAAGCCCAAACTCTAAATCATGGGCCCTGATCTGACCTGACCCTGGCTGACCTGGGCCACCCTGAGGCTAGATAATAGCCCTGCACGGCGTGACCCTGACCTCAGATGGTGGGCCCTAAACCACTGGGCCTAAGACCCTAAACTTTAGCCCTAAGATCTGACCTAAACTAAATAAAACCTAAAGATAAATAGAAAACTTAAATAATAAATTAAAATAAAATAAATTAAAAACCTAAACTAAAGCTTAAACATAAACCTCAAAATAAAAAAAAAACTAAAATAAAATAAATAAGAACCGAAACTAAATTTAAAAAAAAATAAAATAAACCTCAAAATAAAAATGCGAAATAAAATAAAAATTAAACATAAATAAAAAATAAAATAAACTTGAAATAAAATAAAACAAAAATTAAATAAAAACCAAAATTAATAAAATAAATTTTAAAATATAACCTAAAACTAAATAGAAAATAAAAACTAAACCCCAAACTAAAATAAATCATAAACCTTAAATAAAAATAAAATAAATAAAATAAAATGATCCTAAACCTAAATTAAATTAAATAAAACCTAAACTTAAACCTAAAATAAACTAAACCAAACCTAAACTTAAACTAAACAAAATAAAATAAACTAAAATAACCTAAATGTAAACTAAAAAATAAAACAAAAATAAACCTAAAAAAAATAAAATAAAATCATAAACCTAAACTAAAAAATAAAAAATAAAACCTAAACCTAAAAAATAAGATATAAAATAAAACTCAACTAAAAAAGAAACCTAAACATAAACATAAAAAATAAACTAAAATTAAAAACCTAAACTAAAATAAAAAACTAAACTAAATAGAAAAATAAAGTAAACTAAAATAAAATAAATAAAAAATAAACTAAATATACTACATAATCCTAAACCTGTTGATTTACTTAATTAAAAAAAACCATATACTCGAAATCCTAAACACCAAACCCTAAGCCCTAAATCCTAAACCTACAACCCTAAACCCTAAACATTAAACTCTAAACCCTAAATACTAAACCCTAAAAAACCCTAAACCCTAAACTCTAAACCTTAAGCTTAAACCCTAAACCTTAAAAGCATAAACTTTAAGACCCTAAATCCTAAACACTAAACCCTATACCCTAACCCTAAACCCTAAACCCTAAACCCCTAACCCTAAATCTAAATCTAAAGTAACTAAATAAATTAAAAATTAAACCTAAACCCTAAAACCTAATAAACCTAAACCTAAACCTAAACCTAAACCCTAAGAATGGGTAGAACCTTGATGATAAGAACTTCACTGTCAACCAGGTTCAGTCTAGCTTTAAAAGTGGAGGCGAAAGTTGAAGCGGTGGCTATCCTAATGGTGGTGGGTATCTGGAGGTGTTGGTGGATATGGAGGTGGTGGTCGGAGCAGTGGTGGTTATAGAGGCGGGAGGAGTGATAAAGGTTACAGCCGTCGCGGTGGCAGAGGGAGAGATCAGGGATATGATTATGGATCCCGCTACTCGAGATCCCAGGGTGGTTTTGATGGGAACTAAAGAAATTGAAGAAGGGTCCATCCGATCTACTGCTTATAGAACTATGTCTTTATAGTAGAGATGGTTTAAGTGATCTAGGGTTTTTCGTTTGCTCTATGCATGCTCATTTTTTATCTATGTCATCACTTGTGCTTTAGAAAACTTGGTGTGCTACTTGGTTGATGAAATCAAAAAGAAGAAATGTTGAATCTAAATTTGTTCTCTATTAAAAAAACTAAAAACCTTAAACACTAAACTAGAACCTAAACCCTAAACCTAAAACCTAAACCTGACAATTTGCTAGAGCCTTTTACTGTGCTAGCTGAATCTTTGTTGATGCTTTTGGATAAGAATTTTGGGTTTTTGGTGTTGGTGGCTACCTTTCAACCCCTTTTGTTGTCTCCTAGTGATTTTCACTAGCTGTAGCTTATGTTTCCTTCGGTTGATGGTTTCATTTCTAAGCTATTTAGTCATTTATGGTTTCTCACCCAAGTTAAGCTTGGTGACTACTTATTGTTGGGACTTTTTCTTGAGGGCTCCTATCTTAGTTTTGTTGATTGTTTATCTATTAATTAGCATTAGTCTGGTGCTTGCTGATGGCTAATTCTAGTTTCCCTAGTTTAGAGCTCGGATGGGTATTTGGTTAATGGTCGTTGTTGGTGTTCTAACTTTGTTCTGGCCTCTCTCTAGATTATTATGATTAGTCTATTATGGTTTTCGTTTAGTGGTTTGGTTGCTAGCTGGTTGCTTGTCGGTTGCTCTTTGTTTAATGGTGTTGGATCTAGAACTCTATGGACTACTGGCCTTAGATGTTTGCTTGTATTAGGTATGTTGGCTATGATGGCTTTGATGTTACACACCTCTTCTCTCTGGCTAGTAACATTACATATGTATTATTGCCCCTTAAGATGATCCTAACCTAGCCTGAGCCTTCTCTTTCTCAACTCACTCATTTTCCTCTCTTTATCCTTATCCTTTTTAGCTATGATTTTTGCCCTTGTAGTGTATTGCAAATTTTTTTTACATATTGGAACTTTATAGAGGCAATGGTCATTGTTCAGTCAACCTAAGTATTATTGTTATGGATCTTGCTTATCTTTCTTTCTTAACAGAATCATGAACTTCTGCTGACTCATCCTTTTCTATTTTCAAGATTTTTTTTAGTTTTACTCTGTGTCTTTTTCTCTTATGCTTTGTGGGCATTATGTTTGCTCTTTTATCTTCTTTTCTTTTTCTAATGTACTTAGATGGGAGTTTAGCTCTCTAAGTTTCTTGTAGCTCTGAGAGCAATAGAATTTTAGAGCTTTAACTTTTTTAAGGACATTATATCTTTTCCATTCATGGTAATAAAATTGTAACCTTTACCAAAAAGGAAACCCTAAACCCTAAACAACCCTAAACCCTAAAACCATATACCCAAAACCCTAAACCCAAACCCTAAAGACTAAACCCTAAACCCTAAACCCTAAACCCTAAAACCCTAAATCATAAACCCTAAACTAACCCTAAACCCTAAAGCCTAAACATTAAGCTCTAAACCCTAAACCCTAAACCCTAACCTTAAACCTTAAACCCTACAAGCATAAAACCTAAACCCTAAACCCTAAACCCTAAATCCTAAACTTTAAACCCTAAACCTAAACCCAAATTAACTAAATAAATTAAAAAATAAACCTAAACCCTAAACCAAATAAACCTAAACATAAACCCTAAGAATGGGCAGAACCTTGATGGCAGGAACATCACCATCAACTAGGTTCACTAGATATGGATGGTGAAGGTGTAGGTGATTATCAGTGGTGGTGGGCGATCTGGAGGTGCTGGTGGATATAAAGGGGGTGGTCAGAGCAATGGTGGTTATGGAGGTGGGAGGAGAGACGAAAGTTACATCCATACTAGTGGCGGAGGGAGAGATCTAGGATATGATGGTGGATCCTGCTACTCGAGAGGTCAGGGTGGTTCAGATGGGAACTGGAGAAACTGAAGAATGGCTGATCTGATCTGCAGCTTATGAAACTATGTCTTTAAGGTAGAGACAGTTCTAGTTATCAAGGGTTTTTTGGTTTGCTCTATGCGTGCTCATATTTTATCTATGTCATCGCTTGTGTCTTAGAAAACTTGGTGTGTTACTTGATTGATGAAATCGAACAGAAGAAATGTTGAATCTAAATTTGTTCTCTATTAAAAAAACCATAAACCCTAAATCCTAAACCCTAATTCCTAAACCCTAAAACCTACAACCCTAAACCCCAAACACTAAACCCAAAACCCTAAACCCTAACACCTAAAAACCTAAAAACCTAAACATAAAATAAATAAAACCTAAAACTAAAATAAATAAATAAACCTAAACCTAAATAAAATAATAAAATAAAATAAATAAAAATATTAACTAAAACCTAAACCTAAACTTAAACCTAAATATAAAATACGATAAACTAAAATAAACTAAATAAAAAACTAAACTAAATTAAAAAATAAAATAAACCTAAGAATAAAAAAAAAATAAAATAAAATAAACATAAATTAAAATAAAATAAAACCTAAACCTAAAATAAACCTTAAAATAAAACCTAAACACTAAACTAAAAAAATAAACCTAAAGTAAAAATAAAATAAATAAAATCAAATAAACCTAAACCTAATCTAAACTAAACTAGACTAAAATAAATAAAACCTAAACCTAAACTTAAACTAAATAAAAAAATCAACTAAAAAAAACTAAACCTAAACTAAAAAATAAAACCTAAAATATAAACATAAAATAAAAACCTAAAACTCAAATCTAAAAATATAAAATAAAAACCTAAAAATATAAAATAAAAATCTAAACTTAAACCTAAAAAAAAAAATCTAAGCTTAAAAAAATAAATAAAAATAAAACTCAACTAAAAAATAAACCTAAACCTAAACCTAAACGTAAAAAATAAACTAAAATAAAAACCAAAATAAAAATAAATAGACCTAAAATAAATAAACTAAACTAAATAAAAAATAAAATAAACTAAAATAAATAAAAAATAAACTAAATGAACCTTCTAGTTTACTTAATTTAGGAAAAAATCATAAACCCTAAATCCTAAACCCTAAACCCTTAAACCAAAACCTGATGTTATACCATAAATAATAAACCCTAAACCACTAAAAAGTAAAACCCTAAACCACAACCCTAAAAGCATTACCCCTAAAACCCTAAACCTTAAACCTTAAATCATAAACCCTAAACCCTAAACCCTAAACTCTAAACCCTAAACCTTAAACCCCAACCCCTAAACTTAAACCTAAAGTAACTAAATAAATTAAGAAATAAACCTAAACACTAAAACCTAATAAACTTAAACCTAAACCTAATCCCTAAGAATGGTATCTCCTTCTAATGGAGGTTGTGATTATTTCTAGTTGGTACTGTTGAGCTTTGGTTATCATCTAGTTTTGGTGGCTCTCTCCTCTTATTGGTCTCCTATTGTGTTGGTTTTAGGATTGTTTAGCGATTGGCAGGCTTCAGAGCTTACTTGTTTTTCTTTTTCCCTAACCTCTTTTTTCCTCGTGAAGGCTTATTGGATGGTGGTTGCTTGATGGTTGGGTTCTTTTCCAGCCTTTTGCTTTCATTTTTAGCTATATGGCATCTTGATTATTGGTTGAGCTTGGCCATGGGATTTGTTCCTTCTTGGGCTGAGTTACTCTCTTTGGAGTTGTTACCTACCATCTAGTTTCTGTTCCCCTTTTATGGTGGTTTTTTTGAAGTTTTTTAATGGTTTTTGCTTGTTAGCTGGATGGCCCATTGGCTTGTCATTTCTTTCTATTATGGGATAAACTTGTATGTGGTTTTGGATGTTCTTGGCTCTATTGCTATTTTTGCTAATTCTTGTTAATATGGTTGGCTGGGTGGCCCTGATGGTTGGCTGCAGCTGTGATGTTGGCTTGTGGATCTACAAAATTTTTGGTTCTTTGCCTTTGGTCTTTGTTTATTTTGGGTTGCTATTTCTTAGTTGCTATCTTGTTTGGTTGGTTTCTTTACTCTGGTTTGGCTATATGTTTTGCTAATTAGTTTCTTATTTAATCTTGATGATAGATAATGGAACTTGGCTAGCTCTTTACTGTTGGTTGTTTAGTTTAATCGAGGTAAGTTGGCTATGATGGTTGGGATGTTTCCCCTATTATCCTTTTGGCTAGTAGAACCATATGTGATTGTAACACTTCTAATGAAGTTTGGATGCTCACATATCTTGTTGCCCCTTGAGATGAATGTGATTGAGCCTAAGCCTTATCTAAGAATTTTATCATTTTGTTCCTTTTGTGTACTTAGCTTGTCCTTATTTCTAGATGCTTATCTCTATCTTAAGTTACTTGCAGATTTTTTGCAGGTTTGGGGCTGTAGGTGGTTTGTGCATATCTTAGAAGATTTCAGGATATAAATGCCTTTGGCTGCCCTTCTTAGAATTTTGGGCTAATTCTTTCTTAGTTTTTGTCTTTTCTTTCTATTTCTTTGGTTTCTTATTATAGGTAGGGGATTTACCTCTTTAGGCTAATTATAGCTATATGAGCTATAGTTTAGAGATTTATCCATTTTAAGGACCTTTTATCCCTTTCTTTCTAGCAATAAAATTCTCTCACTTTTGATTTAACAAAAATCCTAAGAATGAGTAGAACCTTGATGGCAGGAACATCACAGTCAACCAGGCTGATCAAGATGGAGGTGAAGAATGATTTTTTTACAGTGGTGGTGGGGGATCTAGAGGTGCTAGTAGATATGTAGGTGGTGGTTAGAGCAGTGGTGGTTATTGAGGTTGGAGGAGCAATGATGGTTACAACCATGGTGATAGCGGAGGGAGAGATTGGAGATATGAGGGTGTATCCTGTTACTCAAAAGGCTACAGTGGTTTTGATGGGAACTGGAGAAACTAAAAATTGGCCAATATGATCTGTTGTTTATAAAACTATGTCTTTACAGTAGAGACAACTCTAGTTATCTAGGGTTTTTAATTTGCTCTATGCATGCTAATTTTTTATCTATGATGTCGCTTGTGTTTTAGAAAACTTGGGTGTGTTACTTGGTTGATGAATTTGAAAAGAAGAAATGTTGATTCTGAATTTTGTTCTCTATTAAAAATAAATACCAAAAACCCTAAACCCTAAACCTAAAACCTAAACCCTAAACCATAAACCCTAAACCCTAAACCTTAAACCCTAAAACCTAAGCCCTAAACCCTAAATCCAAAACTTAAACTAAAAAAACACCTAAACCCTAAACCCTAAACTTGGGGCCAGTGAATGGCTTTCCCTGTCAGCTTCCTGGTGTTCAAGAAACCCTCATTTCTTTGGCTTTTACCATGGATCCTTGATGATCTTCACTAGTAAGTCTCTCATTCCTTGGCCTTTGGCCGATTCCCCTCTTTTCCACTAGTTCGAATAGCTATCTTGGAGTCAAATTTGGTGTGTAGAAAGGCTAAACTGATGCCGAAAATTGCTCCTCCTAGGACTAATGATTTCTTAAGTAAATCTAAGCTTGCATCTTCTAAATCCTACAAAGATTCCTTATCTGGTAAAGATTCTTCAACCTCCCCTAAATTTTTGATTAATCTTGTTCATATGATGTTTAAAGGAGTTCCAGCAAGAATGTGTTCTAATTTGGATATTGAGAAACTTGGTGAGCCTTATGCTTTTACTCTGATTGCCAAATTTTCTTTTTGACAGCCTAATATGGATGATATTAAATTTTTCTTTCATGATTTAAAGGTTTTCAGTGCATTTTATGTTGGTTTGTTGGATGTTCATCATGTCCTCATAAATTATCTAATGATCTTGACTATAGCTAGATTTTCCCTCGCCAGTCTTATTATGTTAAAAATTGTCAAATGCTTATCTTTAAATGAACTCCTTTTTTGACATTCAAGAAGAATCTCCTATAGTTCTAGTTTGGATTACTTTGCCTAATCTTAGGATTCAATTTCTTCATGTGGTTGGGTCTAGTTTTAGTAGAGCTTTAGAAATTGATGAAGCAACTATGGCTAAATTTCACCCTTTCGTTGCTAGTATCCTTAATGTAATTGATGTTATAAAGAATTTTCCTAAGGAGATTTGGATAGGGTCCAAAAACTATGGGTAATTTCAACCGATTGAATTTGAAAACCTTCCTGCTTTCTGCAATCACTATAAAACCCATGGCCGTGTCTTTTCAGATTGTTTCATTGCTCATCCTCAACTTAGAAAAAAATTTATTAAAAATCCTAAGTTGATTGATCAACCTAGAGATCTTTTAACTAATAAAAATAAAAAGTTATGTTTCTTCTGAAAAAGATAAAGATGTTGTTGATTGAATTTTTTTAACTTCTGAGAATGCATTTGAAAATGTTTTTAAAAATGATGATGATGCTTTGAATGGTAATCAAATTTTAGATTCTATTGATCCTATGCTTTATGGAAATATTCAAGATGATGTTATTCCAATTTTGGTTTCCTCTACTAAAGATTGTTGTGATATAGCTCCTGAAAATTTTAAAGATAATGTCTTTCTTTATGATTGTTAAGAACAATTAAAAAAAAGGATGATTTTAATTCTTTTAATATGAAAGTTGTTGATGGCTTGGATAAGATGGATGTTGTGCAACCCACTTCTTGTTTGCTTAATAAATATGTTTCTACTCATTCTTTAATTGTTATTTCTGATGATGTTTTGCCTATGGTTTCTTCTCATTTAATGGATACTAATGTTTTAGTGTCTTTTCAATTGGATTCTCCTACCAATTCTACAGTTATTAAGAGTTCTAATGCTCCTTTTGATGATGAATCTTTGGGAAATGAAACTAGTTCTCAAACTATTTTTGTGAAAAAGAAAAAATAGTTCAAAAATTTTCTTCCTAATGTTTCTAGATCGACTCGATCTTCTTCATCTTCTTTTCCTAATAAGACTTAATGTTTAATTTTTTTTAAAATGTTCGAGCATTGGTACTCTTGCTATTAGGAATATGATTAAGAACCTTTGTATGGTTTATATTGTCAGTTTCTTGGTTGTTCATGAACCTCTTATTTTTTTTTTCTTATAAAATTATGCATGCGGCTAGAATTATTGGTTTCTCCAATTATTTTTTTAACAATAGCAATAAGACTTGGTTATTTTGGAATAATTCTCTTTCTATTAATGTCATTAATGATTTTCATCAAGTTGCAAATGTGGATATTTCTTTTGGTGATTATCCTTCTTTTGGCTCTTTTATTTATGCTGCTTGTAATATGATTAAGAGGAGGATTATTTTGGATCAATTATCTACTTTTGCTTCTACTATTATTGATTCTTGGACTGTTCGTGGGGATTTCAATATGGTCCTTTCTATGAATGAAAGAAAAGGGGGTTCTTCACTGAATTTACATTCCATGGAAGATTTTTTAAATCTGTTCTTGGAGTGTAATCTGCATGATGTTGGTTTTATTAGCTCTCATTTCACTTGGAATAATCATAGACTTTGGAAACATTTGGATCGTGCCTTATTTAATATTTTTTGGTTAAATCATAGGGCATAGACTTTGGTTGAACACCTTAGTAGAACTCTCTCAGATCATGCTCCTCTTTTGATTTCCATTAAGGATATTGTTCATAACAATAATTTTATTAAAAATTTTTGTTTTCCAAATATGTGGTTGCAAGATAGCAGCTTTCTTGATGCTATTGCTTCTAATTGGTATGCTGCTATTGCTCCTAATGATTCTGCTTTTGGTATGAAGAGATTTTGGCTTAAACTAAAAAGGCTTAAGCATCATATTAATTGGTGGAATAGAAATTATTTCAAAAAGCTTTTTGATAATATCAGAACATGGAACAATAGGTGAAAGATTTGGAAGAATTTGTTATTAATGATTCCTCTTTTTGTTCTAACCTTGCTGAAGCTAAAGATAATCTCACTAAGTTTTAGGTTATAGAGGAAACCTGCTAGAGGAAAAAACTTGCATCTAAACATCTTTCTGTGGGGGAAAGAAACACTAAATATTTTCATGCTTTGCTTATGAAAAGGAGAGTTCTTGGGAAAATTCATAAAATCAAGAATTCTGATGGTTCTTGGATCACCAAAAAAGAGGATATTTTTTCTTTTACTATTAACTATTTTAAAGATCTTTTAAATAAAAATTTTCACCTTGACCAGTTATCTAACCCCTCTATCATTTCTTCTATTATGTCTCTTGAGGATAATGATTAATTGGTTTCTCCTCCTTCGGATGAGGAAATGTTTAATATTCTTGATGGTATGAATGTTAATTCTGTTGCAAGATCAGATAGCTATTCTACTTTATTCTTCCAAAAAGCTTGGTTTATTAATAAATTTGATCTTGTTAATGTCGTGAGGGATTTCTTTCTTTGGAACTCTAATCCTAAATACTTCACTTCTGCAAATACTATTCTTATTCCCAAGAAAGATAATCCCCTTCTAGAATGATTTGATTATTAGTCTTTGTACTTCTTTAATAAATTGATTTCTAAAATTACTGGTAGGCTTGGTAAATTTCTTCCTAAGATTATTTCTCCTAATTAAACTGGCTTTGTGAATGCTAGGACTATCTCGACAACGTCTTGCTTCATGATTTAAATGTAAAAAAAAAGGTGGCAATTTACTTTTCAAGCTTGATATTACCAAAGCTTATGACAACATTTCTTAGGATTTTGTTAACATCATTCTCTCTTTATTCAGTTTCTCTACTAAATTTATCTCTTTGGTTAACAATATCATTTGTAATGTTTGGTTCTCTTTAGTTATAAATGGTGAAAACTTTTGCTTCTTTAAGTCTTCCCAAGGTATTAGATAAGGTGATCCTCTTTCTCCGTCACTTTTTATTATTGCTAATGAATATTTGTCTCGTCAGCTAAATTTTTTGTTTGGGAAGAATTTTATCATGTATTTCAAGAATCTTGGTGGTTTAGCTATATCCCACTTAAGTTTTGCTCATGACTTCATTATATTTTGTAATGGCTTGTTACAATATGTTAAAAAATTGAAGGTGTTTTAGAATAAGTTTGAAAAGGAAAGTGGCCTCTTGATCAATACTTAGAAAAGCTATTTTATCTCCTATGCTTTTATTTTTGCTCATAGAATCAATAGAATAAAGGATATTACTGGATTTTCTCATCAATGTCTTCCTATCATGTATTTAAGTTCTCCTTTATATTGTTGTCCTAAGAGGTCTCACCTTTATGATGAGGTTATCCAGAACATTCAGAATAAGATTTCTACCCTTGAATTTCATTTTTTATCTTTTGGTGGCAAATTAATTGTTATTAAAAGTATTATTTACTCTCTTCCTTTTTATTTGCTACTTAATATTATTTCTACTTCTCTTATTATTATGCGGATTGAAAGGCTTTTTAATAATTTTTTTTGGGGGCTCAAGTCATTCGGCCAAAAGATTTCATTGGCCCTCTTGGAATAACATTTGTGGTACTTTATTTGAAGATGGTCTTGGTTCCAAGTCCTTGTTGGATTCTACTAATGGTTTTTCTTTTAAACTTTGGTGGAATTTTAGGAAGAATGTTAGTCTTTGGGCTAATTTTATGAATTTCAAATACTGTAAAGGTAAACATCCTTTAACTTGTAGCTATAAGTATGATGACTCTATTGGTTGAAAATTCCTTTGTGCTATTAAATGGAAAGCTAATTCTCTCATTTTTTTGGGGTATTAATAGTGAGTCATGTTTCTTTTGGAAAGATAATTGGATGGGGGAATCCTCTATTGATTCCATGCTTAATACTCACTCTACTTTTTATTTGAAAGTTAAGCATTTTATTTTAAATTGTGATTGTATTCATTCTCTTTTGTCTGACTTGATTCCTGATTTCATTTGTAATAATATCACCAAGATTCTTATTGATGGTATTATTTCTGATCAAGTTTTTACTAGCATTTCTAGTAATGGTTATTTTTTCTTTAAAGATACTTTGCACCATATTAGAGATAATAAACCCTCTTCACCTGTCATTTTTAAGATTTGGAATAACATTATTCTTACAACTTATTCTATTCTTGTTTGGAGGATTTTAACGAGTTTTATTATTGTTGATTTTTACTTTTGGAGAAAGGTTTTTATCTTTTTTCTGAATGCTTGTTTTGTTTTCATATTGAGAATGTTAGCCATGTTTTTGTTAATGGTGCTATTGTCACTAAATTTTGGAATTTGTATGAGGACTTATTCAACATTAGTTCTTTTAATAGTAATTTTACCTTAATGTAGCTCCTTAACTCTTACTCTCTTAATACTATCAAAGGGCATATCAAAATTGTTATGGCTGTTACTTTGATTTGGTTCATTTGGCTTGACAGAAATGATGCTAAACATTATAACATGCCTATGAATCATAACAGGATTATTGATAGGACTAAAGAAAAAAAAGTTTTTTTACATAAGGTTGTGCTTCTTAATGGTACTAATTTTAGAGGTTGCATGTTTGTTGCTTATAAATTGGGTATTAAGTTTCCTTATTATGATATGCCTCCTTCTTATAAATTCATTTACTGGATTAATCCTCTTAAAATTAACACTGATGGCTCTATTGCACTTAGCAAAATTGGCTATGGTGGTATTTTTCATAATAATCTTGGGAGTATTATCTTGGCTTTTTCACTTGACAAATCTGGCTGTGGTGGTATTTTTCGTAATAATCTTGGGAGTATTATCTTGGATTCATCCATTCCTCTCTCTACTACTTCTATTATTATGGCTAAACTAATGGTTGTTTATCAAGCTCTTAAGCTTTGTTTGGAGAAGAATTTTTATTCCATTTGTTTGGAATCTGATGCTAAGATGGTTGTTACTATGATAAACTCAAATCACAAGGGTAATGCACAATTTTTCTACTTAAGAATATTAAAGCTATTATTTTTAAATTGTCTTTTAAGATGACTCATATTTTGAGAAAAGGTAATGCTAGTGCTGATTTTTTTGTTGGCTAGGGGAGTAATCTTTTTTATTTTACTTTATTTTCCAATGATAATATTCTAAAGCAATAAAGAGGCCTTTCTAACTTAGATAAAGCTGGATTGCCTTATGTCAGATTTACTTAATTTCATTTTCTCCTTCTATGATGGTGGTTGTCATCCCTTGTTCTTGGCTAACTTTGCTGCTTGGTCTAGTGCATTTCTATGAGGTTTGTTGGCAATGATGGCTGGGATGTTCATTTTTCCTTTTTGGTTGGTAGCCTTTTTTTTGTGATTGTAACCCTTCTTCTGGAGGTTTGGCTGCTCCCAAAATTTGGTTGCCCCCTTTTTTCTATACTAACCATAAACCTTTCTTTCACTCTTCATCCCTTCCTTTTTTTTCTTCTTTGATCTTTCCCTTACTTTCTTTGTTGCAGGTCTTTCTTCTTTTCTTTGGTGTCGACAGAGCTCATTTGGCTTCTCTCCCTCTCTATTCTCTGGTGTGTTTCTTTTTCCTTTTTTTGTTTTTTTTATTTTCTTTTTTGCTTCTCGTCATAATAGTTTGGGGAATTTTCTCCTTAGGTTGATTGCAGTTCTTGGAGCGTTAGTTTTGAGGATTTTCCTCACTTAAGGACTTTTGAACTCCATTGTGGCATTAAAATTTCTCTATACTATGGGTTTTATCAAAAAACAAAATCCTAAACCGTAAACCCCAAACCTTAAACCTTAAACCCTGAACCTTAAACTAACCCTAAACCCTAAACCCTAACAAGCTAAAAATTAAAACCTAAACTAAATAAAATCTAAAAAGAAAATAAATAAATTTAACTAAACTAAAATAAAATAAAAACATAAACTAAAACCTAAACCTAAAAAAAAAAAAAAAACTAAACTAAAATAAAATAAATAAAAACCTAAACTAAACAAAAAAATAAAAAACCTAAATAAAATAAAAATTAAACCTAAAATAAAAATATACTAATAAAATTAAATAAAAACATAAACCTAAAAAATAAACCTAAAAGAAATTAAAAATGAAACCTAAATCCCAAACGAAAAAAAAAAAATAAAAATAAAATAAACTAAACCTAAACTAAAATAAACTAAATGGACCCTAAACCTAAACTAAATAAAATAAAATAAACTAAAATAAACCTAAACCTAAACTAAAAAAAACCTCAGTAAATAAAACATAAAACCTAAAAATAAAAATAAAACCTATAAAAATATAAATAAACTAAACTAAAATAAACATAAACCTAAAATAAACTAAATAAATAAAAGCTAAAAATAAACACTAAATAAAATAAATAAAAATAAGCGATAAATAAAAACCTAAACTACTTTTGCTAAAATAAAATAAAAGAAAAATAACCTAACCCACCCTACCCTGGGCCACTGACCCTACCCTAAACCCTGGGCTAGGCCCTAAAACTGAGCCAGCAGCCCACAGGCCCTAAACCCAAACCCTAAACCTCCTGGGCACTAAAGGCCCTAGGCTGAGCCCTAAAACCACCCAGGCTGGGCCAGGACCCTAAACCTAAACTCTAAATAAAACCATGAGTTTTGACATGGGCCCTCACCCACAGGCCCACTAAAACTTAAACCCTGGGCCACCATAACCCCACACTAAATCATAAGATCCTACCCAAGCCCATCTATACCCTGACCCAAACAAACCTAAACTTAAACCTAAACCTAAAATAAAATAGATAAAATAAAACTAAATATAAATTAATAAACTTAAACTAAACTAATAAATAAATAAATAAATATTAATAAAGATAAAATAAACGTTAAAAAGTATAAAAAAACTAAAAAATAAAACCTAAAAAAAATAAAATAATAACTAAACCTTAAAACTAAACTAAAATAAACCTAAGCAACTAAATAAATAAAAAAATAACTAAAACCTAAACTAAAAAAATAAAATAAACCTAAACCTAATAATAAAATAAACCTAAACCTAAAAAAAAATAAAATAAAATATAAACTAAAGTTAAATCTAAACTTAAACTAAACCTAAAAAAAAATAAATAAAATAAATAAACTAAACTAAAATAAATAAAAACCTAATATAAAATATACAAATAAAAATAAAATAAATTAAAATAAAATAAATAAAATAACTAAAAAAATAAACTAAATTAACTTTTTGCTTTTTTAAAAAAAAAAAACCCCTAAACCATAAACTAAAAATTATACCCAAAAATAAATATAAAATCAAAACCTAAAACCTAAACCTAAAACAATAAAATAAAAACCTAAACCTAAAACAAAAATAAAATAAAATAAAACTATCTAAAAATAAACTAAAATAATGTAAAACTAAAGTAAAATAAAATAAATCTAAATAAAATTAAAAAATAAAAATAAATAAAATAAACTAAATAAACCAACTACCGGTTTGCTTAAAAAATAAAAAAAAATAAATAAAAACCAACTACACCCTACTAATCTGAGCCATAACCCTAAACCTACTCTACCCTACCACTCTCTCTAAACCCTACCCTGGGCCTAAACTTTACCTGGGCCACTGAGCCCTGACCCAACTCTAAACCTTAAACACTACTCCAAACCCTGACCAACTAAACTAAATGTGAGCCCTACCTAAACCCTAAACCCTAAACTACCTAAATCCTAAACCCTAGAGACTGGACTGGAGATAATAATAAATAAATAACCTAAAACTGACAAATAGGAAACCAACAATTGATAATAAAATAAAATATAAAAACTAAATAAAATAAATAAACCTTTAAATAAATAATAAATAAACCTAAAATAAAACTAAACCTAATAAAATAAATAAACCTGGATAAAATAAAATAAATACTAAATGAAACCTAAACCTAAAAATAAACCTAAAATAAACCTAAAATAAATAAAAAATAACACTAAACTAAAAAAACATGGACCTAAAAAAAAAATAAAAAAAAAAAAAATACCAAACTAAAATAAACTAAACTAAAAATAAATAAAACCAAAACCTAAAATAAATAAACTAAACCTAAACTAAAAAATAATAAAATAAATAAAAAAAAATAAACTACTAAAATAAAACCTAAAATAAACCTAAAATAATAACCTAAAACCTAAACCTAAAAATTATAATTAAAAACTAAATAATCCTAATTATAAAAATAAAACTTAAAAAAATAAAATAAATAAAAACTAGAAAAAAATAAACCTAAACTTAAACCTAAAATAAACAAAATGAAAGAAACCTAAACTAAAATAAATAAACTTAATATAATTAAACTAAACTAAATATAAAAATAAATCTAACTAAAATAAAAATAAAATAAACTAAAATAAATGAAAAAATAAATAAATAAATATAAATCTATCATTTACTTAATTAATTTTAAAAAAACTCTAAAATATAAAACTAAAAAATAAAACCTAAAATAAACTAAAAAAAAAAAAAAAAAAAAAAAAATAAGCCTAAATCTAAAATATAAAACCTAAAACTAGAAAATAAAATAAAATAAAACTTAAACCTAAACTAAAAAAAAAATATACTGAAATAAAACGTAAACTAAAATAAATATACTAAATGAAATAAAAATAAAATAAACCTAAATAAAAAAATAAAAAATAAAATAAACTAAAATAAATAAAAAATAAACTAATAAAATAAAACTGGTTTATAATGTAAAAGAAATAAAAATAAAAAAAAAACCAAACTAAGGCTAAAACCTGAGCCCTATAAGCCAAACCTAGGCCAAGGCCCTAAACCACTAAACTACCTAACCTACCACAAACCCTAAATCCCTAAACCTGAGATCCACTAAAACACTAAATCTTGAGCTCTAAACTGAGGTCTAAAAAAAATGATCTTGACCCCAAAGAGACTAACTGGGCTAGCCTAGCCAACTAACCCTAAACCTGAGCTAACACTAGGCCTAAACCCTGAGCCAGGCCTAAATCCTAAAAACCCCAAACCATAAAACCATAAAAATATAAATAAAAAGAAAACTAAATAATAAGATAAACTAAAAATTAATTAAAAAAAACATAAACCTAAATTAAATAAAATAAAAGATAAAATAAAATAAAAACCTAAACTTAATAAATAATAAAATAAACCTAAAAATAAAAAACTTAAAGAAAATAAAAACTAAAAATAAAATAAAATAAACCTAGATGATTAAATAAAAGTCAGATAACCTAAAGATAAACCTAAAAATAAAACCTAAAATAAATAAAAATAACTCTAAACCTAAACTAAAAAAACCTAAACCTACAAAATAAAAAATAAATAAACAAAATAAAATGTGAACCTAAACTAAATAAACTAAACTAAATAAAATAAATAAAATAAACTAAAAACTAAACTAAATAAACCTACAAATAAACTAAAATAATAATAGCTAAAACTAAAAAAAAAATAAAAATAAAACTTAATATTAAAATAAAACCTAAAGAAAATAAAATAAAATAAAACTAAACAAAAAAAATACCTAAAAAAAAAGATAAATAAACATATATAAATAAACTAAACTAAATAAAATGAAAAACAAAAATAAATAAAATAAATTAAGATAATTAAAATTAAACTAAATGGCGTAAACTTGCTTTGCTTGGTTTTTTTTTTTAAAAAAAAAGCCTATATAGGCCTTAAACAAGCCCTAGGCCCATCCTACCCTAGGCCACCCTGGGCTCTAAGCCCTAGGCCCTAAATGACACACCCTAAACCTGAGCCCTACGATAGGCACAAAACTTTAGTTGTCCCTAGAACCCCAAACCATGGGACCCTTGAACTAAACCTACTAAACCCTAAATGACCACTGGGCTCAACCACTCACCCACCTAAACTACCCTAAACCACTCTAAACCCACACTACCTAAATCCCACTCTACCTGCCCTTATCAAACACTAAACCCCTTCTTAAACCTAAACCCCAAACCTAAACTAAACCTTCAAAGCATAAATCCTAAAACCCTAAACCTTAAACCATAATAAACTCTAATGTAAACCCACAAACCCTAAACCTAAAATATAAAGTAACTAAATGAATTAAAAAAAACCTAAACCCTAAAACCTAATAATCCTAAACCTAAATCTAAACCCTAAGAATGGGCAGAACTTTAATGGCAGGAACATCACCGTCAACCAAGCTCAGGCTAGATCTAGTGATGGAGGGAAAGGCCTAGGCAATGGTTATCATAGTGGTAGTGGGAAATTTGGAGGTGTTGGTGGATATGGAGGTGTTGGTCGGAGTAGTGGTGGTTATAAAGGTAGGAGGAGCGATGAATATTACAACCGTGGTGGTGGTGGAAAAGATATCAGAGATATGATGGTGGATCCTGCTACTCGAGAGGCCAAGGTGGTTCTGATGGGAACTAGAGAAACTGAAGAATGATTGATCCGATCTGCTACTTATTGAATTGTGTCTTTATAGTAGAGACGATTCTAGTTTTCTAGGAGTTTTTGATTTGTTCTATGCATGCTCATTTTTTATCTATGCTATTACTTGTGTCTTAGAATACTTGATGTGTTCTTGGTTGAGGAAATCAAAAAGAAGAAATGTTGAATCAAAATTAGTTCTCTTTTAAAAATAAAAAAAAATAAAAAACCTTAAATCCTAAACTAAAACCTGAACCCACCTAAACCTAAACCCTAAACACTAAACCCTGAAAACCTAAAACCCTAAAAGGTAAAACCCTAAACTCTAAACCTTAAACCCTAATCCCTAAAAAGTTAAACTAAAATAAATAAAATAAAATAAAATATAAGCCTAAACTAAAACCTAAACCTAAACTAGATAAGAAAATAAAAATAAAACTAAAATAAAATAAATAAATACATAAACTAAACTAAATAAATAAATAACTTAAATAAAAAGAAATCTACACTTAAAACAAAAATAAAATAAAATAAAAACCTAAACCTAAAAAATAAACCTAAAAATTAATAAAAAATAAAACCTAAACCCTAAACTAGAAAAACATAAACCTAAAATAAAAAAAAAAAACCTAAACCTAAACTAAAATAAACTAAACTAAAATAAATAAATCCTACCTAAAATAAACTAAACTAAACCTAAATCTAAACTAAATAAAATAAAATAAACTAAAAATAAACCTACCTAAACTAAAAAATAAAACTTTAAAATAAACATAAAATAAAATGTAAAACCTCTAAAAAGTAAAATAAAATTTGTACTAAACCTATAAAATAAAATAAAATAAATCTAAAATACACCTAAAATAAACTAAATATAAACCTAAAATAAAATAAATAAACTTAAAATAATATAAAAACTAAATAAAATAAAATTGAACCTAAAATAAAAATAAATAAAACTAACCTAAATGATGGGTTTACTTTTAAAAATAAAATATAATGAAACCCTAAACCACACTAAATCTTAAACCTTCTAAACCCTAACCCCAGGCCACAAATCCTAAACCCTAAACTATGCTATACTAAATCCTGATCCCAAAGCCTAACACCACCTAATCCACTAAACCTAAACCTAGCATACCTAACCCTAAATCTAAACCCTAAAACCCTAAACTAAACCCACAAACCTAAACCTAAACCCCAAATCCTAAACCCTAAACTTAATCCTAAAGACACTAAATAAAAAAAAACTAAACCCTAAAACTTATTAAACTTAAACCTAAACCTAAACCCTAATAATGGGAAGAAACCTGACGGTAGGAACATCAGTGTCAACTAGGCTCAGTCAAGATTTGGCGATGTAGGTGATGGTGGAGGTGGCGGTTATAGTTGTCATGGTGGGGTATCTAGAGGTGCTGGTGGATATGGAAGTGGTGGTCAGAGTAATGGTGGTTATGGAGGTGGGAGGAGCGACAGATGTTACAACAGTGGTGGTCATGGAGGGACAGATGAGGAATATGATGGCGGATCCCACTGCTGAAGAGGTGGTGGTGGTTCTGATGGGAACTGGAGAAACTAAAGAACGATCAATCTGATCTGCTACTTATGGAACTGTGTCTTTATAGTAGAGATAGTTCTAGTTATCTAGGGTTTTTGATTTACTCTATGTGTCATTTATCTATGTCATCATGTCTTATAAAACTTGGTGTGCCACTTGGTTGGTGAAATAAAATAGAATAAATGTTGAATATGAATTTGTTCTCCGTTAAAAAAAACTTTAAACCCTAAACCCTAAACTAAAACCTAAACCCTAAACCTAAAACCTAAACCCAAAACCCTAAAACCATAAACCCTAAATACTAAACCATAAACCCTAAACATAAAACCCTAAGCCCTAAAACCCTAAACCATAGACCTGTTCACCTCACTTTTGGAGTGAGCTCTCAACTTCCTTATCATAGATCTAGGACTCTCATAGACACAAAGAGTTCCTCAGTCTTAAGACACTTGTAGTGATTAAGTGAACACTTAACTAACCCTAGACTTAGAAGAGTTAGCCATAGGTGTAGGTTGTGCCTTAGAGATTTAGGAGAACTTGCCTACCCTATACCAAATCCTTGCTTCATTCTTCCAAATAAAATCTAAAATTTAAATCAAAATTCTAAAATAAAATCCAACTATCAAATAATTCAAACCCATGATCAAATTCAAACTCCAAATCCCTTCTTTGATTTTATCTTATGGACTTAGCCTTAAATTCAAATCACAATTCAATTAATTTTCTTAATTATCAAATTCATCTCTCAAATCAATTTCTAAATCATCATTCCAAACTCCAAATGGTTGAAACCCAAATCAAATCAAATTCGATTTTAGCCCATATTCTTGAACTTGGCTAAATAATACCCAAATCAATTCAAAACTTATTGATTTCCTCATGATTCAAACATTCCTACAATCATAGATCCAAATATAAATACAAACTATAATTATCAAACCAAATCCAAGATAACTAAATCAAACCCAAGTTAGCCCTTTTTGACTTGAAATTATCATATGAACCAAAATCCATATGGATCCAAATTACTTGCAATTGGATTTATATTTCTATGTCAAACCCATTTATCAATATAATTTACTTGAATCAAGCCATAAAGCCAATTAACCCATTTAGGTCCACTTGACCCAAAGTGACCTAAAAGACTTTTGAGCCAAGTTCTAATTCAACCCAAATTAGATTGAACTAAGCCCATCCAAATCTCACAACATGATCAACAATCATCTTTGGTTAATTAATTATCTTGAATTGGGTTAAAATAAGTCAAGTAACTATTATTAACCAAGTCAACATTTAGCCCAAATGAAACCCAAATTCAAAAAAAAGTACCATAAACCAAATTCATTGAAACCATTGATACAAACCCATTCCTAACCAATGATTGAACATGAAGAAACCCTCACTTGAGCCAAACCAAGCCCAATTGGCTATTTCACCCAAGTTGACCCAAATTCACCTAAAAGGCTAAATAGGGCAAATCATAATCCAACCCAAATTGATTGTAACCAATGGCTCAAGTTCATTCAAAATCACTTATTGAACGTGATCAAAACCATGATTGAGCCCAATTTGACCAATTGGTGAACTTGACCTAACTTAACCCAAATTGACCTAAAGGGTCAAATTAGCCAAAATCCAAATTATTTCCAAATTAAACCAAACCAAAGCCTACAATCATTTTAAATTAGCCAATTGAACTTGTCCTAAACCTTGGTTTGACATAATTTGACCAATTGGTCAAGTTGACCCAACCTAACCCAATTTGACCTACTAGGTTAAATCAAGCCAAATCAAATAAACTCAAACCAAACCACTTGAAATTGAGCCACTTTTTGCATCCCAAATCAAAACCAGCCAAATGACCATTTTGCCCTTGGGTTTAGGGCATCCCATGAGATAAGACATGCTCATTTGGTCATTTTTCTCCCTAGCCACTTGAATCATAGGTCCACTTAGGCACCAGGAACACCCAAGGTGGTTGGGTGGATGATCCATGGTGAGGTCAAATCACCTCCCCATCCCCATTGGAGCTTTCCAAATGACTCCCCTACTCCCTTGACCACCTCCACCTCACCCAAACATCACCACACCAGGACCTCCACCTCAATTTTGGGCAATTGATCAAGAAATATCCAAAGAAGCTGTGGCCATTAGATCCAAGGAATGAGGGCGTATTCCACCCTCATTCTCACTCAAACTCAAACACTCACACTTGATTCAACTTTAGAAGCCGAGGAGAGAGTTCACAAAGAAATTTGCAAGCCTTCCCACACTCCCAAAAATCCCTATTCTCAGTTTTATGCAAAACCAAAATAAGCGAGACCACCTTCTATTCTCATTTACTCAAACCCCCACCAAAGTGCAATTAACTTTGCACACACCTTCCTTGAAGCCAAACAAGTGAGAATGAATTATTTCCCAAGCTTCTTGATGGACAGAGGGTAGAGTTCGATCAAGCCCGAGCACCTACGCCTAGTGGGCTGGTCTTTCGAGCAAACTACACCAAATCAAAGCTCATGTGGCTCAATAGAGCTTCATTTCTACCAAATAAAGCTTTCTCAATCATTAAAATTGTCGATCATAAGCTTTAGTGAGGTATGCAATTGAAGCAGATCCTTGAATGAAGATAGGTTGGCCTTTTATGAAAGAAAGTTTCATGTCATACGATTTCCTCCATTTTATCTTCTTATTATGCTTCCCCGAAGGTGTGGGATCATTTTATCTCAATCTGAGCTTGGGTGAGCTTGGATCGAGCGATGATCGATGGATGGTAGCCATTGTTCGATGCTTGGGAGGAGATAGATCATGGAATGTCCATCCCCCATGATTGGGATGAACGGTCCTGATCTAATCACACTTAGAACCTTTGATTAATCCTTCAAAACTATGAGTTTAATTGTGGTCATCTGATCTTAGATCAGACAGTACACAGAGTTACCGCGTGCACCGCCATCTGAGTCATCACTTGGATGTGATAACTTAAATAGTAAATCCCATCATGCCACATGGAAAGTGCACCGTGTCAACGCACCATGTCAGCCTTCATGTGGCCCAATGGGATTAAGGCTCTAATCAGAGCTAATTAACTAGTTTTTAATCCTGAAACTTACTAAATTCATAATTAATTCTAGAAAAATTGATAAAGAAATACAAACTTAGGCACATTTTAAAAAAAATTTAGAGTAAAATCCAAGGAAATTATTATTAATTTATTTTGAGCAATGGATTTAGCTTAATTAGAAATGTAATTAGTCTAATTACTCCCTAATTAACCATCTAATTAATCTCAAACTTTCTGTGCATGTTAAGGGAGATGACCTCTGCCACCCCTATTTTTCTAGTTTTTTATTAGTTGCTTAATTAGGGAAACCAATGGGTTAAGGCTTAATAAGTTTTTTATTATAATTTATGATAATTAAGCAAATGAATAGTAAATTAATCAATCAATTAAGCTTATTAACCTATGTTAATGATGATGAAGTATAGAGAAATGGATTGGAACTCCCTCTTCCAATATTTTCTTTAAGTCTTCTCTAATCCCTCTTAAATTATTAATTAATTAACAATATTAATAAAAAATCCAAATGATACCCAAACTTTAATCAACAAATTATAAGGATTTAAGGATTGAGACTTAGGCTCCCTTCTTTGTCTCTTTCTTTATGCCCATCTCATTTTGATTAGTTAAGGTTAAGTAAGGTTTAATTAGTTAATTAATGAATTTAATTAATTTAATTGAATCTATTTCTAAAATTTAATCTTGGGTAGCTCTTTGGTTGTTCAATAATCCAAATGGAGAGGTAATAAAATTATGGTTTGCTCACATGTGTGAGAAAACTATAAAAGTAGTTAAGTGAGATCCCTTAAGCTTAATTAACTATTAATCATGAGCCAATTAGATTTCAAATTTACTTTCCATGTGGTTTCATATCATATTAGTTCATTATTAATTATTTAATTAACTTAAGGTGATGTAGGTAAGGGTTAATTAATTGGTTTAATTTATACCCTAACCTAATTAAACCATAATATGAACTTAAATACTTCTTCATTAAATCAAATTAACTCACACATAAGGAATGGGATTAGGATCAACAAATCTCTTTCATTTCTTAAATGAAATCAAACTCAAAATTAAGAAATCTCATTAAAGGACTTTAGCTTACTTTAAGTGACTTTATTTAATATGATTATCCTTAGAAATTAATTGGAATGAATGAGATAATGTTCTTATGTTCCTTTATTTCTTTCCAATCATGTTAAATGTTACTTCCCATGTGTAAACATGCATTAATTTTTTTTAAAAAAAATTAACTAAATGAAATGGTTTCTTTTATGTCAAATTGCATGTGTTGAGTTAAATTAAAAATATGTGTTGCTATTATCACTATTAAATCAGAAGTTATTTTCAAAAGCTCATAAATCAATTATAATAAATGAAGTGATGTTAATTTCAAATATCTATAGGTTTACATGTGTTGATAATATAATATATGCAATATGAAGCTCTCTATATTTATCTAACATGGATTCACATAGGAATTACAAATGTATAGTTAGGACATACCACACAAGCTCTCTTTATAAATTAAATCCCTCACACTTAGCAAATTACAACTCTAAAGCCTAGTTAGGACATACCACACAAGCTTTAATTGACGCATATTAGACTAAGTCACCATTTATAGCTTTATGTTAGAGAGATGTATGATTTGATGTATGCTTATTTTGTGATATATTATTGTAGATTGGATGTTTGGGTGTATGTGCATAGTCTGGATATTAGGCCGATATTATCCTAATCATGCTTTATGTAGGGGGTTGTGCTTCAGAGGCTACTAAATAAAAATATAAATGTTTTTTGCTGTGCAGGTTGCTTAGCCCCTAAACCTAACCCTAGTTAGGATAGGTGGACTTGGTTACCCATGTGAAGGGTGCTAAGTCCAAATTATTCATATAATTGCTTGGGTTGTATGGTGAGTTTAGCTAATATTTATTTTGCAGGTATAGCTTGATTTACTTTCCTTCTTTTAATGTAATTTTGCACTAGGATTAGGATGAGTATTATGGGGACTAGGATGACCATTGGTCATAAGACCAAGTGTGATGCCTTTGGAGCAAGCATATCTAAATCAATCCAAAAAGAAGGAAGAAATAGAGCAAATCAAATGAAGAAATGGAAGATGAAGAAATGAAGAAGGAACAATGAAGAATGAAGACTCCCATAACATTCATCATTTGTAATTATAATTATTCTCATGTAATTCGGGTTATATAAGAGTAGAACTTGGCTACGCACATTTCTTTTTGGGATGTACGATGGAACCAGACCACATTGTCCTTTTATTCTTTTGTGATGGCTTCATAAAAATTATTTGATGTTTTGTTTAGCTTGTGCATTAGAAAAAGCATTCCTTTTCATAGTTTATTTATGATTGGTGATTGTTGTATGGCTTGGATACGATTAGGCTCTTAGGATAAAAATAAATTTTCTATCCCATTAACAGCTCATAACTAAACATTCAAAAAAACTCATAATCTTATTTAAAAACTTAGGCATTAAATCAAAATAATAAAATATTTAGCAACCCCTTAGCTAGATGTTAATGTTTAATATCATGCATAATGATCTAGTTTCACTCTCATTAAGAGAGGGCTTCCATCTTTTCCAAATAGAATGGACTTAACCTTTGAAAGCCTATGATGGAAGAACACCTTTTTCCCTTTTGGTTTGGCCCATAATCAACTTCTCATGCATTTAGGCATACAAAATCTTATAGCCTGTGTCAAAATAAAGAGTCCTAAATTAAATAAAATTCAATAACAATTTGCGTTAGATTTAAGTCATTATTCATACCCCCCATTCTCTAGCCTCTTAGGGAGTGGGTTTAAGGACTTAGTCTCTTTCTAAATAATAACATCCTAGCCATCTCACAAAAACATATGACTTGCCTCCATGGATTTAAAGCATAGGAGGAGTTAGTTGGCGGCCACTCAAGGCGATAATAAGTCCAGCAGTCAGGTGGTTTACTCTCTCTTACGTAAGTAAACCATATACCCACTTTCACCTCAGATTTAGGTCATGATTTGGTCCTTGCCAAAGTTCTCTAGATTTAGGATATAAGGCTGCTATTTCTCTTTGCGGGCTACAAGCATAAGTCCTCACCTTGGTATTTACACAATCTTATAATGTGGAATTATAAGTCTTAGTTTTGTAATAAAATTTCTAATCAAATAAATAAATCTCCTCAATTTTAAATATATAAATCCCAACCATAGGATAGATTGGACTACTCACTAGGTTTCCTAGTATCAAATATATAAAGCCCGACCAAAGGAACTCATCTCCTTTAGTTTCAATAATAACTCTTCCCTTTTGATCCATCCCACTTGATCGTCTAAAATACAACCAATTTATTGATAGTACTATCTTTGAATTCTTTGGAGACAACAATCACCTACTTTAATCGAGAGTATTCTTAAGGGATTCATTTTTCTTAAGATATAATTAATTATGGGGGCTTGCCTCCATAGGGAACTTAATGAACCTAGTTTAAATAAACCCTGCTTTACTTTTCCAAGTAAAGTATGAAGAAAATCTCTGGTATATTCGAAGACCCATCATACCTTAGGAGTCTTTATTAGGTGATTAGGTCCATCATAGGATAGAGATTTCTATCTTTCGAGATAGTGCACTATTCCTTGATGTCATACCCGATCACCTCAATAATTACATCCTCAGATCTGCATGGTGTCCCCTCACATATACACATAAATGGCGAAATTAAACACCAAAACCCTAAACACTAAACCACAAACCCTACTATAGGCCCTAAGATAAATTGACCCCTAGATCTTGAAGTGCCTGCAAGGCCCCTAGGCCCCAGCCCTAAGGCCAAAATACTGATTCTGGGCAGATTGAGCCAGGCTGTAGATCTTGAGCCAAGCCAGGCCCCAGGCCTGGGCCCAGGCCCACTGGGCCTGGACCCTGGGCCAATAAACCCCAAACCTAAACCCTAAAAACACAAATCTAAATTCTAGGAAACCTTAAACCTTAATCTTAAACCAAATAAACCTAAACCCCAAATAGGTGAGCCTAAAACCATAAAATACCAAAATATGACCCTATCTTAAGCAAACCTGTACCCAAACTAATAAACCCTAACCTAAATAAACCCTAAACTAAATAAAGCTAAACCCTAGGCCTAAGCCTAGATTCATTAAATGAGACCTGTAAATGAAATAAAACTGAGCCATCCCTGACTACTACCTGAACACTGGGCCTAGATAAAACCAACCCTAAACCCTGGGCCCTGGGCTGGGCCTGGGCTACCCTAGGCTGAGCTAACCCACTGATAGGCTAACTGAGCCTGGGCCCTATCTGACCTAACACTATCCTGGGAAAGGCCCTAACCTTAAGCCCAGCCCTAGGCCCTGAGCTGGGCCCTGGGCTAGGCCTGGGCTAAGGCTGGGCTATGGGCCCTGGGCCTGAGTTCTGAGCCCCACTCCACAGGCAGAGGGCCCAGGCCCTGGCCTGGGCATGGCCTGGCCCTGGGCCTGAGCCAGGCTGAGCCCTGGGCCTCTAGGCCCTGGGCCCATAAATGAGCCTGGGCGGGCCCTGGGCCCTAAGGCAGGCCCTGAGCTGTGCCTGGGCCAGCCTGACTTATGGGCAGGCTGACCCTGAGCCTAAACCCCAAACCTAAACTTAAACCTGATAGGCTCCCTGAGCCCTAAAACTGAGCCTAAATCCTAAATGCCCTGCCTTAGCCATAAAACTGAGCCTAAACCAAATCCACAAATCACACCAAAACTTAAAATAAACTAAAACCTAATCACAAACTAAACCTAAACTAAGCCCTAAACCTAAACCTAAACCTAAACTAAATTAACCCTAAAACCTAAAAATAAACTAAACCTAAACATTAAAACCCAAAACCAAAAAAACACTGCTCCCCAGGTATCAGTGATTTCCCTTTCCCCTCTAATTTTTTTTTTATTTTGGCTTGGCTATTTTGTGATTCTCATTGGATTCTTCTTGAATCGAGGTCATTGGCCTATTTCATGTTTTCATTGGAGTAATACCATAGCTTGGCTTCTTCTGATGATTCATTAAAAAATCATATGGATCTATGGCATCAACTATCTTGGCTACTTTGAAATCATTCAAAGACATTCCCGTTTGGATTTCTCTCCCAATATGCATTTATTTCATTAACCATCAATTCCTTTTTATTGTGGGTGCTTTATTTTAGTCAACCATTATAAATTGACCAGACAACATCTATAAAATCTTGTCCTTTGGCTAGAATCCTTGTTGAATTAGACATTGTAAACTTAAAGAAATTTTATAATTTTGAATGCTTCATTCTTCATCCTCACCTAAAAAAATCCTTAAGGAAACTTCTATCTAACCTAGGTGATCACTATTAAATATCAAAAGCTACTTTAGAAAAAAAAGGAATTTTGAATGTTCCTAATAAGGATATTTTACCTCTTACTTCTTCTGTGCAATTGAAGGCTTCAAATGTGAGCAATAATAGTTTTTCTAAACTTTTGGATGATAATTCTATTTCTTCCGATTCAATCCTTGCATCCTTGCCAACTTTGATTGATGAAAATGATGCTTTGATTAACAATATAAATGAGGATATTAATGTTATGCATCATACAAATTCAATGGATAATATGGCTTTACCTCATGATAATCAGTTGAAAAATTGATTTTATTTTTAGATGATTTAAATTCTCAAAATATTTGGCTTTGTCTAATAATTTGGGTCATGAAAGGAAGGGCTTGGTGTTCACACTTGCCTTTTAATAAATCTATTTATGCTCTCTCTCTCTCTCTCTCTTGCTATTCCCGATGCTCATTTGGCTTTAATAAATTCTAATGTCTTGGAAGAAGGAGAACTCATTTCTAATCAGAAGATTTCTTTTAAATCTATGACTAATGTTGCTAAATCCTTCTTAGATGATGATTATATGGGAAAAGAAAATGGTTTCCAAACTTATCATGATAAAAAGAGAAAAAAATGTTAAAAAATTCCCTCCCAAATTGCCAAGAAACACTAGATGATTCTGCTCCCTCTCCTCTCAATTAACCTTTTCTTAACCCCTTTTATTTCTTTATGTTTAATTTTATTATTTGGAATGTTAGAGGGATCACCCTCTATTCATAAGTATTAGAAATCTTTGTCATATACATAATATTTCTTTACTTTTTTTTAGAGCCTCTTATTCATGATAACAAAATTAACCATGTTGCTAGAATGATCATTTTAAATAAATTTTTCTCTAATGTCATTAATAAGATTAAGTGTTTTGGAATAACTTTGCGGTTTCTATTCTTGATGATTTTCAAAAAGTTGTCAATGCTCAAACCTCTTATGGTGATTATTGTGTTTTGGGCTTAGATCTAGTAGAAATCTTCTTTGGGATAATTTGAGGAATTTTGCTATCTATGTCAATAAACCTTTGTTTGATGGTGATGATTTTAACACTATTTTATTCACTTCTGAATGAAGTGGTGGTTGCTCTCCTAATATTCATTCCATGGAAGAATTTTCTAATATGATCCTTGATTATAATTTGATTGATATTGGTTTTAAAGGTTCTAATTATACTTGGAAAACTCTAGACATTGACAAGGTTGGATCAAATTCTTTTTTAATACTCATTAGATTACTCAATGGCATATTACTTATATGATCATTTAAGTGAACTTTTCTCTTTTGGTTTCTAGGAAAATAATTATAGATTAAAAATTTCTCTCCTTTTAGATTTGGATAATGTGGATTGACATATTAATTTTTTAAGTTGTGGCTAACAATTGGAAAGCTCCTTTACATCTTGATAATTGATTATGGGGATGAATAGACTTTAGTTTAAGCTTAAATGACTTAAGCAAAATCTGGGTTGGTGGAACAAGCATTGTTATAATAACCTTTTTGCTAATATCAAAGATATGGAAAAATTTGTTTGTGATCTTGAGGTCTCTATTATGTCTGATTCTTCTAAGATTAAGGACTTGATTGAGGTGAAAGATAAACTTATTAATTTTCAAAATATGGAGGAGACATATTGGCTTCAAAAAGTTGCTAGTAAACATATTGTGGATTATAATTGGAATACTAGGTATTTCCATGCTTTAGTTATTAAAAAGAGAGCTTTAAATAATATTAATAAAAATTAAAGATGGCAATGGAGAATGGATTATGGAAAATAATGATATTAAGGTTTATTTAATTACTTTATAAATATGCTTAATAAGAGTTCTCTTATGAAGCTATTTCTAAATCACACTTGATTCCTTCTATTATTAATGATGATAATGATTTGCTTACTATTACTAATGAAGATGAAATTTTTAAAGTTCTTAATAGCATGAACATAGATTTATTTGTTCGGAGGGTTTCACTACTCAATTTTTTTTTTAAATTATTGGTTTATTATTAAAAATGATTTGATTGAGGTTATGGTTGATTATTTTTAATGGTAATCCTTTTCATAGAAATTTTTCTAGCACTTATATTGTTCTCATACCTAATAAAGATAATCCAGACTATTGGGTGATCTTAGACCTATTAGTCTTTACCTTCTTCAATAAATAATTTCCAAAATTCTTTCCATCAGCTTAGTCTTTACTTCATAAGATTATCTCTCTCAACAAACTAGTTTTGTTAGAGGTAGATCTATTCGACAACATTTCACTTAAGAATAATTCATGACTTAGATGCTAGACTAGAGGTTGAAATGTCTTTCCAAATTAGATATTACCAAAGCTTTTGATAATATCTCTTGGGATTTCCTTTTCCATATTATGAATTTATTTGGGTTTTGATAAATTTACTTTTCTTATTAAAACTTGTATTAATAATGCCGTTTTCTATTTTTTTCTTAATGGGAAAGCTTTGGCTTAACTTCTTCCTTCTTCCAATGCTTAAGAAAGGGCTTTCTCTTCATCTCTTTTGTTTATTATTGTTGTTGAGTACTTATCTAGGAGCATCAATGAGTTATTTTTAAACAATCTAGTATGTACTCTGTGAACTCTTGGTGGTCTTCTATTTCCACTTAAGCTTTGTAGATGTTTTCATTACTTTTTGCAATGCTTCTATTCAACATATCAAGAACCTCAAGATATTTTTTAAATAAATTTGGTAGAGAAAGTGGTCTTTCTATCAATGATAATAAAAGCTATTTTATTATTTCTTCAAGTATCTCTAATAATAAAATCGATCAAATCTACCATATCATTAATTTTAAACATCAACACTTACCTCTTAAGTACTAGGGTGCTCCTCTATTTGAAGGTCCAAAATGATCCCATATTTTTTATAAATTATTTCAAAAAAATTTTAAATAAAATTTTTGTTTGGGAATTCCTTTTACTTTCCTTTGGTGATTGACTCACTATTCTTAAAAGCACTCTCAATTCTATGCCACTTTATTTGATTCAAACTATTATTCCCACTAATTCTACTCTTATCATAATTGATTTATTACTTAATAAATTTTTTTTTTGGGATCAATAATTCTATTAAAAGAATGCATTGGACATCCGGCATAAATGTTGTGGTCCTTTGGGTGAAGGTGGTCTTTATTGCAAACATATTATGAAGCTATGCCTTCTCTCATGCTTTGGTGGAATTTTAAAAGAATGATAGCCTTTTGGGCTAATTTATGATGGAAAAATATTGAGGTAAACACCCCCTTAACTATGCTTATAAAGTTGGTGACTCTCCAGTTTGGAAAAGGCTTTGCTCCATTAAATGGGTTGTTGAATCATTAATATCTTGGGGTATTCATTCTCTTCTTTCTTTTGGCAAGACAATTGGATTGGCAATGGCTCTTTTGACTCCCTTTGATCAACACTCTCTTGTTGCTATCAAAGTTAACTCTTTTTTGGCTTAACAATTGGAATGAAAACAAACTTGAGAACTACATTCTATTTCTATTTTGACAAGTTTTGCAACATCTATCTTTTCTAATAAACTGATCAAATTCTTTTCAAGCTCTTACAATGGTGATTTTGTTCTTAAAGAAATTTGGAAATTTATTAGAAATAAACAAAACACTTCTAATGTTTTCATTAAACTTTGAAACAATATCATTTCCATTTCTTATTTTATTTTAGCTTGGAGGATTTTGAATGACTTCATTCTGTAGATTCTTTGCTAAAGGGTTTTACCTTCTAAGTGCTATTGTTGCTATCATATTGAAAATGTTAATCATGTTTTTTGTCAATGGTGCTATTACTTCCAAACTTTGGATATGGTATGATGATTTATTTAACACTAACTATTTTCATGGCTCTCTTTCATTATATCAACTTCTTGAAGTTTGTTTCCATATGAAAGGTCATGAAAGTTTTAATTTCTATTACCCTTATTTGGTTCATTTGGATGGATAGAAATGATGCTAAATATCGAGGCATCCTATGAACCATAAAAGGATCTTTGCTAGAACTAAAAAAAATTCATGCTTTGTTTAATGCAAATTTAATTAGTAATCTTCAATTTAGAGGTGATAAATTTGTGGCTGAAATTGGGTATCACTTTGCATGATGACCCTTCTACAGAGTATTAGGATTATACATTGGATTAAGCCTAAAGAAAATTTTATTAAGATCAATACTAATGGTTTTATTTCCCCTAATAAATATGGTTGTGGTGGAATTCTTAGGGATTCTAAAGGTACTATCATTTGTGCTTTTGCCTACCCCTCAAAGCTTGTTCTGTTATTTATGTTGAGCTCATGGCTATTAATAAAGCTAATGATATTTGTTTAAGCAAAGACATCTTTAATATTAGGATTGAAGTTGATGCTCTTCTTTTTTGATATGCTCAATACTAATAAAATAGGGAATGCTAACTTATTTTATCTTTAATCACACTAATAGGGTTCTTTCTCAAGTTTGCTACAATATTTCTCACATTCTTTGTGAAGGTAATGCTTGTGCAAATTTCAGCTAATTTGGGAGCTGAATTAAATGAGAACTTTATTTGATAACCATAGCTTACTTAATCCACATGGTGGTCAATCTGGATAACAGGTTACCTGATTTTAACTTTGGTTTGTTGATCATATTGCTATGGTGGTTTTATTGATCTATTTTTGGTTGTTTTTTTTTGCTTCCCTCAGAATTGGTTTTTGCTATTTTCTTTAGGGTCTGGTCAATCTCACTTTATATGAAAGTTGCTTATTGGTTTTAGTTTATTTCAAAACTTAAACCCCTTCCTCTTTACCCCATTGTACTTGGCTTGACCTTATTTGGGTCATGGTGGTCTATTTTTAATTAGTTTTCCTATCCTCTAGATAGTGGTTTTCTTTCTATGGTTTTATGCTTCTTTTTTTATTGGGATGTTGAGTTATGGTTTTCATATACTTATGATGTTGGGTTTGCCTCTTTGGTTGGTGTTGATGGATTTGTATTTTGGTGGTCATTTTCTTCCACCTGGTCTCTTGGTTTGGCTTAGTTTTGAGCTTTTTTTGGTGGTTTATTTGTTCTCCCTGGTTTCTCTTGGGGCTCTCTGGTTGGTTTTCCCTCTACCTTGTGGATTAGAGGTAGCTTTTTCTAGTTGTTTCTATTTTTTATCTTTTATGGTGATTATCGCTCTTTAGGGTTTGGAAGGGGCTTTGTTTGCCTATCCTTGTTTCTTTCCTCGTTGATTTCTTTGCTTGTGGTTGGGTGGTTCTCTTTGGCATTTTATGTGGTTTTTTTCCGATAAGTTACCAATTTTGTTTCTTGGTTTTTTGGAGATCTCCTGGGTTTGTGGCTATGCTGTTGTTGTTCTTTCCATTTTTTGTGCTTTGTATTGGGTTAACATCTTGTTTTAGCTAGCTGCTCCCTTTACTGAATTGTAACTTCTACTGTTGTGTTTGGTTGTTGGGTGGCAGCTATTGGTCTCTTCAAAATTTGCTTAGGTTTGGTTTTTTTCAATTCTTTTTGGTTGTTTTCCTGGTTTGGGTTGGTGTTTTCTTTTGTTGGTTGTTTTCTTTGTTGATTGGTATGAGGGGTAGCTTATGGTTTTTTTTCTTCGACTTGGGTTTTATTTACTAGAGGAGATGGTTATGGCTATTTTTTGTCTATGCCTCTAGTTTGGCTGCTCCCTACTGGATTGGTGCGGTTTTCTTGAGGGCTGTGGCTCTCTGCTTAGTGTCTTGGGATTAGATGTTGTCTTGCCTTGGATGCTTGTGCCTTGGTCTTGGGATTTAGATTGGCTGTTGGTATTGAATCCCTATGGTTTATTTTGCTCCTTGTTTCGATATGTGTCTTTGTGGGTGGTCTTGGATTTGCTATTTTTTTCTTTGGTGGTGGTTTTGATGGTAATTTTTGGATGCCCTCTTGGTCTCCCATAGCTTTCCTCTCTCGTGTTGCTTATCTTCTACTATTTTGCTATTTGGGGAGGTTTTACCCTTAGATTTGGATTAATATTGCTCGAGATAGTCTGGTTGTTGTTATGCCTTTTTTGTTGGCTTGTGTTGTTACCCCAATTCATGTCGACTTTTTTGTGTTTCTCTTCCTTTGGTGGTGGTTTTTGTGGAATTATTGCTTGGTTTTTTAGCTTGGCCACCGATCTCTAACTTTGGGTGCTAGCTTTATGTGATTGGTCGTTGTGGGTTTTGGTTGGTGCTCTACTCTCTATTTGTTTGGTGCAGGACCTCGGTCACTATGGGCTATTTTCCTTGGATGGTTTGCTTATATCAAGTATGTTGGCTATGATGGCATTACATATGACTATAACACTTCTGAAGAAGTTTGGATGCTCATATGTATTGTTTCCACTTGAGATGATCTTAACTAAGCCCAAGCCTTCTCTTTCTCATCTCTCTCTAAATTATTTACTTTATCCTTTTCCCTTGAGCTATGATTATTGCCTTTGTAGTGTTTTGCACTTTTTGCGTTGAACTTTAATGGAATGAGCTATATTCACAACTCAACCATTGTTGATGGATCTTGTTTATCTTGCTTTCAAAGGATCAAGAGCTACTTTGACTAGTCCTTTACTACTTTCATAATACTTATTTTGTGTCTTTTCTCATATGTTTTTTTAGTTAGATTTTATTTTTATTTTTTCTTTATTTTCTTTTCCATTTCTATTGTACTTAGATGGGGTTTGGCTCTTAGGTCTCTAGCTCTAGAGTAAGAACTTGAGCTTTACCCCTATTAAGGACATTGTATCTTTTCCTTTTATGGTAATAAAATTCTAACTTTTCCCAACTAAGAAATCCCTAAACCATAAACCCTAAAACCTAAAACCTATAAGCTTAAACCCTAAAACCTAAACCCTAAAACCTACAATCCTAAACCCTAAACCCTAAACACTAAACCCAAAACTCTAAACCCAAAACTCTAAACACTAAATCATAAACCCTAAAAACCTAAACACCTAAACACCTAAACCTAAACTTAATAAAACCTAAAAATAAAATAAATAAATAAACCTAAACCTAAAAAAAATAAATAAAATAAAATAAAAATCTAAATTGAAACCAAAACCTAAAGCTAAACAAAAAAATAATATAAAATAAAATAAATAAAAACTAAACTAAAATAAAATAAATAAAAACCTAAACTAAACTAAAAACAAAATAAAGTTAAAATAAAACCTTAATAAAATAAAACAAACCTAAAATAAAAATAAAATAAACCTAATATAAAATAAAATAAAAACTTAAACCTAAAAATTAAAAATAAAAATAAAATCTAAAAGACAATAAAAAATAAACTCTAAACCCTAAACTAAAAAAAGAAAAAATCTTAAACTTAAAATAAAATAAAATTAACAAAATAAAAGAAACCTAAACAAAAATAAACTAAACTAAAATAAATAATACCTAAACCTAAACCTAAAAAAAACTAAACCTAAACTTAGACCTAAACAAAATAAAATAAAATAAACTAACAATACACCTCAACCTAAACTAAAAAAATAAAACCTAAAAATAAACCTAAAATAAAAACCTAAAACCTAAACCTAAAAAAATAAAATAAAAACCTAAACCTAAACCTAAAAATAAAAAATAAAACTAAACCTAAAAAATAAAAGAAAAATAAAACTAAACTAAAAAATAAACCTAAATCGAAAAAATAAATTAAAATAAATAAACATAAAAATATATAAACAAAACTAAATAAAAGTAAAAATAAACCAAAATAAAATAATAAATAAAATAAAATAAAATAAAATAAACAAAAATAAATAATAAATAAACGAAATAAACCTAAACCTAGGAGTTTACTTAATTTAAAACAAAATAAATCCTAAACCCTAAACTCTAAACCCTAAAACTTAAACCCTAACCCTAACCTTAACCCTAAACCCTAAACCCTAAACAAACTAATCCCTAAAACCATAAAATAAACCTAAACTAAACCTAAACCTAAACCTAAAACTAAACCCTAAACTATAAATCTAAAATAAACCTAAACTAAACTAAATAAATCATAAAACCTAACCTTAAACTAAAGAAAACCTAAACCCTAAAGCCTAAACACTAAACTAAATCTAAAACCCTAAACACAAAACCCTAAACCTAAACCTAAACCCTAAACCTTAAAACACTAAACCCTAAACCTAAAACCCTATACCTAAACCCTAAACCCTAAACCTAAACCTAAACACTAAACCTAAACCTAAACCCTAAACTTAAACCTAAACCTAAACCATAAATAAATACCAAAAAAACTAAAACTAAACACTAAACAATAAACCATAAGCCCTAAAAACCTAAAAACCTAAACCTAAAATAAATAAAACCAAAAAATAAAATAATTAAAAAACCTAAACGTAATTTAAATAAAATTAAATTGAATAAAAAAACTAAAACTTAAACCTAAACCTAAATCGTAAAATAAAATAAAATAAAAAATAAAAACTAAACTAAAATAAAATAAATAAAAACCTAAACTAAACTAAAAAATAAAATAAACCTAAAAATAAAAAACAACTAAATAAAATAAAAACTAAACCTAAAATTAACATTAATTAAACCTAAAATAAAATAAAATAAAAACTGAATAAAAACTTAAACCTAAAAAATATACTTAAAAATAAATAAAAAATAAAACTTAAACCCTAAACTAAAAAAAATCAAACATAAAATAAAAATAAAATAAATAAAACAAAATAAACTTAAACTAAAATAAACTAAACATAAACCTAAACCTAAAATAAACTAAACCTAAACCTAAACCAAAAGTAAATAAAATAAAATAAACTAAAAATAAACCTAAACTTAAACTAAAAAGTAAAACTTAAAAATTAACGTAACCTAAAAACCTAAAACATAAACCTAAAAAAATAAATTAAAAACCTAAACCTAAACTTTAAAATCAAAAATAAAACCTAAACATAAAAAATAAAATAAAATAAAAACTAAACTAAAAAAGTAAACCAAAACATAAACCTAAAACTTTAAAATAAACTAAAATAAAAAACCTTAACTAAAAGAAATAAACCTAAATAAATAAATTAAACTAAATAAAAATAAAAAATTAAAATAAACTAAAATAAATAAAAAATAAACTAAATAAACTAAATAAATGAAAACCAACTAATTTACTTAATTTAAAAAAAATTAACTAAAACAAAAGAAAAAAACCCTAAACCCTAAAGAATGAACCCTAACCCTAACCCTAATGCTAAACCTTAAACCCTAAACCTTAAATCCTAAACCCCAAGCCTTAAACAACCCTAAACCCTAAAACCCTAAACACCCTACCCTAAACCATAAACCATAAATCAAATAAAACTAAACCCTAACTTAAACCACTAAACCTAAAATAAACTAAACCTTAAACCTAAACTAAGCTCCTAAACCCTAAATTATAAACCCTAAACCTAACTCTAAACCTAAACCCTAAACTCAAACCTAAACTATAAACCCTAAACCCTAAACTAACCATAAACCTAAACCTAAACCCTAAACCAGAAACCTACTATAAACTAAACCCTAAACCTAAACCCTAAAACTAAACCTAAACACTAAACCCAATCCTAAACTTAAACCCTAAACTTAAAACCCTAAACTATAAACCCTAAACCTAAACTATAAATCCTAAACTAAACCCTAAACCCTAAAGCCTAAACCCTAAACTCTAAACTTAAACCCTAAAACCTAAAATAAACCTAAATGAAATAAAATAAAAAATAATTATGACAACTTAAACCTAAATAAAAAATAAAAATAAAATAAAATAAAATCCTAAACTAAAACCTAAACCTAAACCTAAAACTAAACTTAAACCTAAAAATAAAATAAAATTAAAAAGATGAACTAAAGTAAATAAAAACCTAAACTGAAATAAAATATAAAATAAACTTAAAAAAACTAAATAAAATCAAAATTGTACCTAAAATAAACATTAACTAAATCTAAAATTAAATTAAATTAAATTATATAAAAACCTAAACCTAAAAATTAATCCTAAAAATAAATAAAAAGGAAAACCTAAACCATAAACAAAAAAAAACCTAAACCTAAAGAAAAATAAAATATACCAAAACTAAAATAAACTAAACTATATTAAATAAAAGCTAAACCTAAACCTAAACATAAACTAAATAAAATATAATAAACTAAAAATAAACTTAACCTAAACAAAAAAATAAAACCTAAAAATAAACCTAAAATAAAAACTGAAAACATAAACATAAAAAATTAAATTAAAAATCTAAACCTAAACATAAAAATAAAAAATAAAACGTAAACATAAGAAATAAAATACAAATAAAATTATACCAAAAATGAACCTAAACGTAAACTAAAAACAATAAAACCTAAAAATAAAAACCTAAAACCTAAACCTAAAAAAATAAAATAAAAACTAATCCTAAACCTAAAAATAAAAAATAAAACCTAAACCTAAAAATAAAATAAAAATAAAACCAAACTAAAAAATTAACCTAAATTTAAACGTAAACCATAAAATAAAGTAAAATAAAAAACCTAAACTAAAATAAATTAACCTAAAATAAATAAACTAAACTAAATAAAAATAAAAATAGACCTAAATAAAAATAAAAAATAAAATAAACTTCAATAAATACAAATAAACTAAATAAACCTAAAGCTACTAATTTACTTAATTTAAAAAATAAATAAATAAGTAAACCCTAAAACCTAAACCCTATAACCTAAACCCTAAAAACCATAAACCCTAAATCCTTCACTCTATACCCAAACCCCTAAACCGTAAACCTTAAACTTTAAACCCTAAACCCTAAACCATAAACAACCTCAAAGCCTAAAACCCTAAACCTAAAACCCAAACCCCAAACCCTAAACCCTAAATCCTAAACCATAAACCCTGAACACTAAACCTTAAACCCTAAAACCCTAAACCCTAAACCATAAACCCTAAACTAACCCTAAATATTAAGTTATCCCTAAACCCTAAACTCTGAACCCTAAAGATTAAAAACTAAACCCTAAACCCTAAACGCTAAACCTTAACCTAAACCCTAAACCCTAACCCTACTGGAGGTGCTGGTGGATATGACGGTGGTTATGGAGGAAAAATTTAGAGGTGGGGGATCTAGAGGTGCGGGTGGATATGATGGTGGTGATTATGGAGGCAGGAGGAGTGATAAAGGTTATAACCATGGTGGTGGCCAAGGGATAGATCAAGGATATGATGGAGGATCCTACTACTCAAAGGGTGGTTCCATGGGAATAAGAAATTGAAAATGGTCGACCGACATTGCTTATGGAAATGTGTCTTTAAAAGTAGAGATGATCTAGTAAGGTTTTATTTTCTATATGTGTGCTCATTTTTTATCTATGTCATTACTTGTATCATAGAAAACTTGGTCTCTGATATGGTTGATGAAATCCAATAGAAGAAATTTTGAATATGAATTTATTCTCTATTAAAAACCCATCACCTTCAATCTCAAACCCTAAACCCTAAACCTTTAACCCTAAAAACCCTAAAAACCCTTAAAACATAAACCCTAAACCTTAATCCTTAAACCCTAAACCCTAAACCCTAAACCCTAAACTAACCTTTAAACCCTAAACCCTAAACTAACCTAAACCCTAAACCTAAATCCTAAACTGTAAACCCTAAACCCTAAATTAACCTAAACCTTAAACCATAAATCCTAAAAAGAAAACCCTAAACCCTAAACCCTAAAATGAAACCCAAATATAAAATAAGAATAAAAACCCTAAAATAAAATAAAATAAGAACTAAATAAAAACATAAACCTAAAAAATAAATCTAAAAATAAAATCTAAAAATAAAGCCTAAACCCTAAACTAAATATAAACCTAAACCTAAAATTAATAAAATAAATAGAAAACCTAAACCTAAATAAAATAAAATAAAATAAAAAATAAAAAATAAAAACTAAAAAACCTAAACAAAAAAAAAAACTAGAAAATAAAATTAAAAATAAAAACTAAACTAAAATAAAATAAATAAAAACCAAAACGAAATAAAAAAATTGAAAACCTAAATAAATTCGAAACTAAAACTAAAGTAAAAATGAATTAAACCTAAAATAAAACAAAATAAAAATAAAATAAAAACCTAAACCTAAAAATAAAACCTAAAAATAAATAAAAAATAGAACCTAAACCATAAACTAAAAAATAAACTTGAACCTAAAATATAAATAAAATAAATTTAAATTTAAACTAAATTAAACTAAATTAAAATAAGTAAAACCTAAACATTAACTTAAAATAAACTAAATCTAAACCTAAACCTAAACTAAATAAAATAAAATAAACCAAAAATAAACATAAACCTAAACAAAAATATAAAACCTAAAAATAAACCTAAAGTAAAAACCTGAAACCTAAACATAAAAAATTAAAATAAAAAACCTAAATCTAAACTTAATAATAAAAAATAAAACATTAACCTAAAAAAATAATAATAAAACTAAAGTAAAAAATAAACATAAACTTAACTCTAAACCTAAAAAAAAACTAAAATAAAAAACATAAAATAAAATAAATAAACTTGATTTTAATAACTAGACTAAAATAAAATAAATATAAAGCAAAATCTAAATTAAAAATATAATAAACAAAATAAAAAAATAAACTAAATAAACCTAATCCTAAACCTGAAACCCTAAAACTAACCCTAAACCTTAAACCCTAAACCCTAAAACTAACCCTAAAGCCATAACCCTAAGCTATAACACTAAAACCTAAACTCTAAACCCTTAATAAATAAATAAATAAATAAAAACCCTAACCCTAAACCCTTAACCTACAACCCAAAACCCTAAAACCCAAAACCCAAAACCTAAAACCCTAAACCCTAAACCCTAAACACTAAACGCTAAACTCTAAAACCTTCAATCCAAAACCCTAAACCCTAAACCCCAAACCCTAAACCCAAAACCTTAAACCCAAAACCTTAAACCCAAAAACCTAAAACCTAAACCAAAACTAAATAAAACCAAAAAATTAAATAAATAAAAAAACCAAAACCTAAATAAAATAAAATAAAAACATAAACTAAAACCTAAACCCAAACCTAAACCCAAAACTAAACCTAAACCTAAACCTAAACTTAAAAATAAAATAAAATAAATAAAAAAAAAATTTAACTAAAATAAAATAATTAAAAACATAAACTAAACTAAAAAAATAAAAGAAACCTAAAAATAGAAAACCTAAATAAAATAAGAACTAAACGTAAGATAGAAAAAGTAAATTTAAAAAAAATAAAATAAATACTAAATAAAAACCTAAACCTAAAAAATAAACATAAAATTAAAACCTCAAAATAAATAAAAAATTAAACCTAAGCCATAAACTAAAAAAAAAAAAACCTAAGCTAAATAAATAAAATAAAATAAACAAAACCCAAATTAAAATAAACAAAACAAAAAAAAAAAAAACTTTAAACCTAAATTAGCAATAATGTAACTGAACTAAGTAAATAAAATGAGATAAATAAAATTAACATAAACCTAAAGTAAAAAATAAAACCTAAAAATGAACCTAAAATAAAAACTAAAAACCTAAACCTAAACCTTAAAAAAAAACCTGAACCTAAACAGTAAAATAAAAATAAAACTAAACTAAAAAAATAAACAAAAACATAAACCTAAACCTAAACCTAAAAAATAAACTAAAATAAAAAATGTAAACTAAAATAAATAAACCTGAATTAAATAAACTAAATGAAAATAAATAAAGGATAAACTAATTAAACGTAAATCTATTAGTTTGCTAAATTTAAAAAAAAAATAACCATAAATCCTAAACCCTAAATCCTAAATCGTAAATCCTAAACCCTAAACCCTAAACCCTAAAACATAAACTCCAAAACTAAACCTAAATACTAAACCATAAACCTACAACCCTAAACCCTAAATGAACTCTAAACCCCAAATCCTAATTAAAAAATTTTAAGAAATACTCTAACCACTAAACCACACTAAAAAGTGAAACCCTAAACCCTAAAATCTTAAATCCTAAACCCTAAACTATTCTCTAAACCCTAAAAGTTACAACCTAAACCCTAAACCCTACAAAACCCAAAACCCAAAAAACCTAAATTCTAATTACTAAACCCCAAACACTAAATAAAATAGTAAACCCCTAAACCTAAAAATAAACCTTACCTACCACAAACCTAAACCTAAACCTAAAAAAAAACCCAAAAAAAAAAAAATAAAATGAAAAAAAAACCAAAATTAAATCAAAAAATAAAATAAATATTTAAACATAAAAAACTAAAAAAAAAACTAAACTAAAATAAAATAAATAAAAACCTAAAATAAACTAAAAAATAAAAAACCTAAATAAAATAAAAACTAAACCTAAAATAAAAATAAAATAAACCTAAAATAAAATAAAATAAAGACTAAAATAACCAAAAAATAAATAAAAAATAAAACTTAAACCCTAATCTAAAAAAAACTAAACCTAAAATAAAAATAACATAAACCTAAACCTAAACTAAAATAAATAAAACCTAAACCTAAACCTAAAATAAACTAAATCTAAACCAAAAGCCAAACTAAATAAAATAAAATAAATTGAAAATGAACTTAAACCAAAACTAAAAAATCAAACCTAAAAATAAACCTCAAATTAAAAACCTAAAACCTAAACCTGAAAAAATAAAATAAAAACCTAAACAAAAACCTAAAAAAATAGATAAAATGGAAACCTAAAAAATAAAATAAAAATGAAACTAAATTGAAAAATAGAACTAAACCTATACCTAAACCTAAGAAAAAAATAACAACAAAAAACCTAAACTAAAATAAATAAACTAAACTGAATAGAATAAAAAATAAACCTAAATAAAAATAAAAAATAAAATAAACTAAAATAAATGAAAAATAAACTAAATAAACTAAGTAAACCTAAACCTATAGGTTTACTTAATTTTTAAAAAAACATAAACCCTAAATCTTGAAGCCTAAACCCTAAACCTACAACCCTAAAGAACCCTAAACGTTAAACACTAAACACTAACCATAAACCCTAAACCCTAAAAGCATAAACCCTAAAACCCTAAACCCTAAACCCAAAACCCTAAACCATAAACCTAAACCTAAAGTAACTAAATAAATTAAAAATTAAACCTAAACCCTAAAACCAAATAAACCCAAACCTGAACCTAACCCTAAGAATAGGCAGAACCTTGATGGCAGAAATATCATTATCAACTAGGGTCAGTCAAGATCTGACGGTCGAGGCGAATGCGATGCAGCCATTATCATAGTGGTGGTGCGGGATCTGGATGTGTTGGTGGATATGAAGGTGGTGGTTTGAGTTGTGGTGGTTATGGAGGCAGGAGGAGTGACGAAGGTTATAACCGTGGCGATTATGGAGGCGGGAAATCGGGGATATGATGGTGGATCCCTCTACTCCAGGGGCTGGGGTGGTTCTGATGGGAACTAGAGAAATGGAACAAGGGCCGATTCGATCTTCTGCTTATGGAACTTTATCGTTATAATACAGACGGTTCTAGTTATCTAGGATTTTTTTATTTTCTCTATGAGTGCTCATTTTATATCTATGTCTTTGATTGTGCCTTAAAAAACTTTGTATGTTACTTGTTTGATGAAATCAAAAAGAAGAAATGTTGAATCTAAATTTGTTCTCTCTCAAAAAAGAAACCCAAAACCCTAAACTAAAATCTAAACCCTAAACCTAAAATGTAAACGATAAACTCTAAAGCCCCTAAACCATAAACCCTAAACGGGAAACCCTAAAACCCTTAACCTTAAAGCCTAAACCCTAAACCCTAAACCCTAAACCCTAAACCTAAACCCTAAACCCTAAACCCACCCCAAACCCAACCACATGCCTAAACCATAATCCCTAAAATGCTTAAAACCTAAACCTAAACTAAATAAAACCTAAAAATAAAATAAATAAAAAAACCTAAACCAAAGTATAATAAAACCTAAACTAAACAAAACCTAAAATAAAATAATAACTTAAGCTAAAACCTAAACCTAAACCTAAACCTAAAGCTAATCCTAAATTTAAAAATAAAATAAAATAAAAAATAAAACGAAAATAAAATAAAATAAATAAAAACCTAAACTAAACTAAAAAAATAAAAAACCTAAAAAAAATAAAAACTAAACCTAAAATAAAAATAAAATAAATCTAAAATAAAATAAAATAAAAACTAAGTAAAATCTAAACCTAAAAAAGAACTAAAAATAAATAAAATAAATAAATTCTAAACCCTAAACAAAAAAACCTAAACCTAAATAAAATAAAGTAAATAAAGCTAAAAAACTAATTAAAATTAGCTAAACTAAATTAATTTAAACTAAAATAAATAAAACCTAAACCTAAACCTAAAATAAACTAAACTTAAACCTAAACCTAAACTAAATAAAATAAAATAAACTCAAAAAAATCCTAAAGCTAAACTAAAGAACAAACCTTAAAAAATGGACACAAACTAAAATGAAAATAAAATAAATAAACTAAAATTAAAAAAAATAAACTTACCTAAAAAATAAAATAAAAATAAAACTAAACTAAAAAATAAACCTAAACCTAAAAAATAAGCTAAAATAAAAATCCTAAATTATAATAAATAAACTAAACTAAATAATAATAAAAATAAACCAAAATAAAAATTAAAAAAACCTAAATTAAAATAAATATTAAAATAAGCTAAATAAACATAAACCTACTAGTTTACATAATTTAAAAATAAGAAAAAAAGGAAAAAAAAAACCCAAACCCTAAAACTAACTTAAACCCTAGGCAACCTGCTACTAAAGGCTAAACCCTAAAGATCCTGTACCTGACCCTGAGCCTAAAACTGTGATCCCTAACCCTGATCAACCCTGTAATCACAGACCTGCACCTTAGGCCTAAACCCTAACCTTATACCCTAAACTCTAAACCCTAAACCTTTAACCCTAAAAACCAAAAAACATAAACCTAAACTAAATAAAACCTAAAAATAAAATAAATAAAGAAAACCAAAACCTAAAGAATAAAATTAAATTAAATTAAAAACTCGACTAAAACCTAAACCTAAACCTAAACCTAAAAAGAAAATTAAATAAAAAACTAAATTAAAATAAAATAAATAAAAACCTAAAACAAACAAAATAATTAAAATAAACCCAAAATAAAAAAACCTAAATAAATTAAAACATAAATGTAAAATAAAAATAAAATAAACCTAAAATAAAATAAAATAAAACCTAAATAAAGACCTAAACCTAAAAAAATAAACCTAAAAATAAAACTTAAAAATAAATAAAAAATAAAACCTAAACCCTAAACTTAAAAAACTAAACCTAAAATAAACAAAGTAAAATAAACCTAAACCTAATCTAGAATAAATTAAACCAAAATAAATAAAACCTAAAACAAACCTAAAGTAAAGCTAAGAATAAAAATCCTAAATAAAATAAAATTAAACATAAATAAAATAAATAAACCTAAAATAAACCTAAAATAAAATAAACTAAAAACTAAATAAAATCATAAACCTAAAAAATAAAACCTAAAAATAAAACCTATAAAATAAATAAAAAATAAAACATAAACCCTAAACTAAAAAAATCTAAACCTAAAATAAAAATGAAATGAACAAAATAAAATAAATCTAAACCTACTCTAAAATAAACTAAACTAAAATAAATAAAACTTAAACCTAAACCAAAACCTAAAATAAACTAAAAATAAATTAAATCTAAACTAAAAAAGTAAAACCTAAAAATAAACCTAAAATGAAAACCTAAAACCTAAACCTAAAGAAATAAAATAAAAACCTAAACCTAAAATAAAAATAAAAAATAAAACATAAACCTTAAAATAAAATAAAATAAAACTCAACTAAAATAAACCTAAACTTAAAAAAATAAACTAAAATGAAAGACCCAAACTAAAATAAATAAAGTAAAAATAAATAAATAAACTAAATAAAATAAAAAATAAACATAAATAAAAAATCAAAATAAAATAAAATTAAAATAAATAAAAATAAACTAAATAAACCTGTTGCTTTGCTTAATTTTTTTAAAACCTAAACCAAGCTAAAGGCCCTAAACCCTACCATAAACCCTAAACCCTAAAGCCCAAAACCAGGCCACACCAAACCCTAAACCCTAAACCCTGATCCCTTACCCTAAACCCTAAACCCTAAACCCACCACAGGACCCAATGCAGACCACCACCACAAGACCCTAAACCCTGGATCCCTAAACCTTAAACCCAAACCTACCTTAAACCCTAAAAAAAGCTAAACCTAAATCAAAATTAAATAATACTTAAAAATAAAATTTATAAAATAACATAAACCTAAATTAAATATAAAATAAAATAAAATAAAAACCTAAACTAGAACATAAACCTAAACCTAAAATAAAAATAAACTAATAAAAATAAAATAAAATAAAATAAATAAAAAACTAAACTAAACTTAAAAATAAAATATAATTAAGAAAAAAAACATAAATAAAATATGAACTAAACGTAAAATAAAAACCAAATAAACCAAAAATAAAATAAAATAGAAGCCTAGACCTAAAAAATAGACCTAGAAATAAAACCTAAAAATAAATAAAAAATAAAAAATTAACCCTACACTAAAAAAATCTAAACTTAAATTAAAAATAAAATAAACATAACCTAAACTAAAATCAAACCTAAAATAAAATAAATAAACATAAAATAAATAAACTAAACTAAATAAGATTAAAAACAAAACTTAAATAAAATATAAAATAAACTAAATGAACCAAAACCTACCAGTTTTCTTAAGTCAGAAAAAAAACTATAAACGTTAAATCCTAAACCCTAAACACTAAATCTTAAACCCTAAACCCAAAAATTAACCACAAACCTTGGACACTAAAACACCCTAACCTCACTACACTAACCACAAACCCTTAAAACCCTAAACCCTAAACTCAAACCCTCCCACAAAACTATGACCTGACCCAGACCTTAAACCTAACCCTAACTGACTAAACCTCCTACCCTAAACTCTACCACACCTGACCCCACCCTAGAATCATAAAACAAACCATGACCACAAACCCTGAGCCTAAACTATACAGGCTGACCCTAAACCTTGGGCCAACCCTGACACAGGCTGACCGGATCTTAAACCCTGAGCTAAATCTAAACCCTAAACCCAGGCCCTAAAGCTGAGCCTGATCCAGGCCTTCCTGAACCCAGGCCACACCCTGGGCCCTAAACCACCACCCCAGGCCACACCTACTCTGGACCTCTAAACCACTAAAACATAGCCTAAACATAGGCTTAAAATAAAATAAATAAAACCTAAACCTAAATAAAATAAATAAAGAATAAAATAAACCTAAAAAAACCTAAACCTAAAAATAAAATAAAATTAAAAAAATAAAAATAAACTAAAATAAAATAAATAAAAACCTGAACTAAACATAAAAATAAAATAAACTTAAGAATAAAAAACTTAAATAAAATAAAAATTGAATAAAAATCTAAACATAAAAAATAAACTTAAAATTAAAACCTAAAAATAGATAAAAAATAAAACCTAAACCCTAAATTAAAAAAACTTAAACCTAAAATAAAAATAAAATAAGATAAATCTAAATCTAAACTAAAATAAACTATACTAAAATAAATAAAACTTAAACGTAAACCTAAAATAAACTAAATCTAAATGTAAACCTAAAATTAAATAAAATAAAATAAACCTAAGGCTAAACTAAAAAATAAAACCAAAAAATAAACCTAAAATAAAATCCTAAAACTTAAACATAAAAAAATAAAATAAAATCCTAAACATAAACCTTAAAATAAAAAATAAAGACTAAACCTAAAAAATAAAATACAAATAAAACTCAACTAAAAAATTAACCTAAACCAAAACCTAAAAAATAAACTAAGATAAAAATCCTAAACTAAAATAAAAAAAACTAAGCTAAATAAAAATAAAAAATAAACCTAGATAAATATAAAAAATAAAGTAAATTAAAATAAAAAAAATAAACTAAATATACTAAATATCAAGAATGCTAGATTTGATGGCTTTGATGTTACTCACCTGTTTTCTCTATTTGGTAGCATTACATACGATTGCAACCCTTCTTTATGAAGTTTGGATGCTCATATGTATTGTTGCCCCTTGAGATGATCCTAACTGAGCTTGAGCCTTCTCTTTCTCAGCTCTCTCTCCTTTTCTTCTCTTTAACTTTATCCTTCTTAGCTATGAATTTTGATTTTGTAGTGTTTTACAGATTTCTTTTACAAGTTGGAACATTATAGAGGGAATGGTGGTTGCTCAATCAACCCTAGTGCTATTGCAGTGGATCTTACTTATCTTACTTTCTCAAAGGACTCATGAACTTTTGCTGACTCATCCTTTTACTATTTTTAGGACTTATTTTAGTCTTTTGTGTCTTTTTATCTTATGCTTTTAGGCGATGTATTTGCTCTTTTATTTTCTTTTCTATTTCTAATATAATTGGATGGGGGTTTAGCTCAGTAGGTTTCTTGTAGCTCTGAGAGCACTAGAATTTTAGAACATTTACCACTTTAAGAAAATTGTATCTTTTCCTTTTATGGTAATAAAATTCTAACTTTACCCAAAAAAAAACTCTAAACCCTAAACCCTAAACCCTAAATAACCCTAAACCCTAAAACCCTAAAACCCTAAAACCCTAAAACTCTAAAACCCTAAACCCTAAACCCTAAACCCAAACCCAAAACCTTAAACCCTAAACTTTAAAGTCTAAACCATGAAATCTTAAACCTTAAACCCTAAACTAACCCTAAACCTTAAAGCCTAAACACTAAACCCTAAACCCTAAACCCTAAACCCTAACCCTAAACCCTAAACCCTAAAAGCATAAAACCTAAATTCCTAAACCCCTAAAGCTTAAACCCTTAGTCCTAACCCTAAACCTTAAACCCGAAACCTCAATCCCTAAACCTAAAGCTAAAGTAACTAAAAAAATTAAAAAATAAACCTAAACCCCAAAACTTAATAAATCTAAACCTAAACCAAAACCTTAAGAGTAGGCAGAACACTAATGATAGGAACAACACCGTCAACCAGGCTCTATCTAGGTATGGCGATGGAGGCGAAGGAGGAGGCGGCGATTTTCATAGTGGTGGTGGGGGATCTGATGGTGCTAGTGGATATGGAGGTGGTGGTAGGTGCAATGATGGTTATGGAGGCACAAGGAGCGATGAAGGTTACAATCATGCTGGTCACGGAGGGATAGATCAGGGATATGATGGCAGATCTCGCTACTCAAGAGGTTGTGGTGGTTCTGATGGGAACTGGAGAAACTAACGATCGACCGATCCTATCTGATGCTTATGGAACTGTTTCTTTACAATAAAGATTGTTCTAGTTATCTATGGGTTTTTGGTTTGCTCTATGCATGCTCTTTTTTATCTATATCATCGCTTCCATCTAAGAATCTTGATGCGCTACTTGGTTGGTTAAATCAAAAAGAATAAATAATGAATATGAATTTGTTCTCTATTAAAAAATAACCTTAAACCCTAAACCCTAAACTAAAACCTAAACCTTGAACCTAAAACCTAAATGCTAAACTATAAACCCAGAAAACCATAAACCCTAAACACTACACCTTAAACCCTAAACCTAAACCTAAATCATAAACCTTAAACTCCAAACCACACCTAAACCACAACCTACCCTAAAACCCTAAACCCTAAACTTTAAACCCTAAACCTAAAATGCCTAATCTCTTAAATCATAAACCCTATAACCCACCATGATTCTCCATAAACCATAAATCCTAAACCCTACCTGACCCTAAAATGCACCTGGGCCTCTAAACCTGAGCCTAATCTAAACCCTACCATAAAGCCTAGGCCACAACCTAACCAAGTTAAACCTAAACCTAAACCTACTGAGCTGGCCTAAACATACCCTAAACAAATATAACCTAAACCTGGACCAAAATAAAATAAATAAACTAAACCTAAAAATAAAATAAAGCCTAAACCTAAAAAATAAAATAATATTAAACTAAATTAAAAAATAAACCTAAACCTAAACCTAAGCCTTAAAAATAAACTAAAATAAAAAACCTGATCTAAAATAAATAAGCCTAAAATAAATAAATTAAACTTAATAAAAATAAAAATGAACCTAAATAAAAATAAAATAATAAAATAAATTAAAATTAATAAAAAAATAACCTATATAAACAAAATAAATCTAAACCTACTCATTAACTTAATTTTAAAAAATTTAAAAAATAAATAAAAAACCCTGAACCCTAAATCCTAAACCCTAAACCCTAAAAATCCTAAATCCTAAATCCTAAACCCCAAACCCTAAACCCTAAACCTTAAATTGTAAACCTTAAACCCTAAACAAACCCAAGCCCTAAAACTCGAAACCTTAAACCCTAAACTGAATCCCTAAATCCTAAACTCTAAACATTAAACACTAAACACTAAACCACAAACCCCACAAAAAAACTAATGTAACCTAAAACATCACTAGCTGCAAACCCTAAACCCTAAAAAGCCTAAACCCTAAAGCCCAAACACTAAACCCTAGAGGTTAAACCTAAAACCCTATCCTTAGACCTTAAACCCTAACCTTACTAGAGGTGCTGGTGGATCTAGAGGTGCTGGTGGATATAAAGGTGGTGGTTATGGAGGCGGGAGGAGTGATGGAGGTTACATCCATGGTGGTGGTAGAGGGATAGATCTAGGATATCACGGCAAATCTTACTACTCAAAAGGCAAGGATGGTTCTGATGGAAACTAGAGAAATTAAAGAATGGCTGATCTAATCTACTGCTTAAGGAATTGTGTCTTTATAGTACAGACAGTTCTAGTTATCTATGGTTTTTGATTTGCTCTATGTATGCTCATTTTTTATCTATCTTTTATCTTAGAAAACTTGGTCTGCTGCTTGGTTGATGAATTAAAAAAAGAAGAAATGTTGAATCTGAATTTGTTCACTATTGAAAAAAACCTTAAGCCTTAAACCATAAATTCCAAACTGAAACCTAAATCCTAAACCTTAAACCCTAAAACCCTTAAAAACTCTAAACCCAAAACCCTAATCCCTAAACCCTAAACCCTAAACTAACCTAAACCTTAAAACATAAACCCTAAACTAATCTAACCTAAACATAAACTTAAAAACCCTAAACCCTAAAACCTTTATCCGTAAACCCTAAACTCTAAACTAAACCCCTAAACCCTAATCCCTACACCCTAAACCCTAAACCTTAAACTTTAACCTAAATTAATAAAAAATAAAGCTAAATCCTAAAAGTAAATACACCTAAACCTAAACTTAAACCCTAAGAATGGGCAGCACCTTGATGGCAGGAACATCACCGCTAACCAGGCTCAATTTAGATCAGACTGTGGAGTCTAAGATGGAGGCGATAGTTATCACAGTGGTGGTGGGGATCTGGAGGTTTTGATGGATATAAAGGTGGCAATTATGGAGGCAGGATGAGAAATGGAGGTTATAGCCTTGGTGGTGATAGAGGGCATATGATGGCGGATCCCGTTACTTGAGAGGCGGGAGTAGTTCTGATGGAAATTGGAGAATCTAAATCATTCTTACTTCATTTTTAATTATCAAATGTGCGTACTAAAGTGGTCACCTCTTTTTGATATTAAGGAGGAATCTCCTATTATCCCTATGTGGCTATCTCTTCCTAATATGCACATTGATTTTGTTACACATCATGTGCTTTTTTCTATTAGAGCTCTTTTTGGTCGGCCTTTACAACTTGACCAAGCAACTGCTGAGCAATCTCGCCCTTCTGTGGCTCAAATTCGAGTGGAATTAGACATATTTAAAAGATAACCTAAGGAAGTTTGGATTGCCTCTGAAAAATATGAGTATTCGTAAAAGGATGAATTAGAGAATCTTTCAATTTTTTGTTATCATTATAAAATTCATGGTCATAATAACTTAGATTGCTTTATTCTCCATCCTCATTTAAAAAATTGAAATCCTACCAAGAAAAATCTGGTTCCTAGTAATAAGCTGATCCCCACATATGTTCAAAAATTAGCCTCAGATCTTAAGAATGGTATGAAAGCTGCTATTGAGGTGATTCCTTGAATATTGGGATTATCCCTGTTGAACCTATTTTGGATCCTACAGTTGCTAGGTCTTCGACTGAGTTTCAGAATGGGAAGGATGAACTACCTCTTACCTCTTCTTTAAAATTGAATATTTCTAATATAGAGAATAATAATTTTTCTAAGTTATTGGATGATGAATCTGTTTCCTCTGATTAATCCCTACTTTTATGCTTCCTTTGATCAACAAAAATGATAATTCCAATGAGGATTTAAATGATGTCGATCAAGCTAAAAATGTTCCTGATCTGAATTTAACTGTTTGTGCTTTAAATGGTTCTAAGTCATCACCATCTCTCATTTCTATTCTTGATATTCATGTTCATCCTACTTTTCAACTTAATTTGGATTTGGTAGAGGGTCAACTTCCCTCTAAACATGATTCTAGGGAAAAAGGAAATCATTTTCAAACTTATCAAGCTAAAAAGAAAAAAAAGTGTTAAAAATTACACTCCCAAACTATCCAAAAACACTACATCTACTACTGTCTCTCACTCATCTATCAATAAACCTTTACTTAACCTTTTTTTCCATTATGTTTAATTTTTTTGTTTAGAATGTTAGAGGGATTGGTACCCTCCCTATTTGTAATCATATTAGAAATCTTCGTCACATTCATAAAAAATTTTTTACTCATTATTTTGGAACCTCTCATTCATTCTAATAAAATTAGCCATGTTGCTAGAATGATCGGCTTTAAAAAATTTTACTCTAATGTTACTAATAAGATCTGGTGTTTTTAGAAAAATTTTGTTGAGGTTTTTATTATTGATGATTTTCAATAGGCTATTAATGCTCTAATCTCCTATGGTGACTATTGAAATTTAGGCTCCTTTGTTTACGCTTCTTGCTATAGATCTAATCGTAATCTCCTTTGGGATAATTTGAGGAACTTTGCTAACTCCATCAACAAAACTTGGTTTGTGGGGGGAGATTTCAACACTATTTTATTTTCTTCTAAATGGAGTGGTGGTTGCTCTCCCAATATTCATTCCATGGAAGAATTTTCCAATATGATCTTTGATTGTAGTTTGAATTATATTGGGATTAAGGACTCTAACTACACTTCACAAAACTCTAGATTTTGGCTAAGGTTGGACAAGATTTTTTAATGCTCATTAGATAACCCAATGGCCTACTACGTTTGTTGATCACATAAACATAACCTTGTCTGATCATGCTCCTCTTCTGGTTTCTATTAAGAATAATTATAATAGATTAAAAACCTCCTCTCCTTTTAGTTTTCAGAACATGTGGATTCAGCATACTGATTTCTTTGTTGTTGTAGCTAAGAATTTGAAAGCCCCTTTGCATCCTAATAATTCAATTACAAGGATGAATAGACTATGGTTTAGACATAAAAGACTTAAACAAAATTTGGGTTGGTGGAACAACCATTTTTTTAAAAGCCTTTTTGCTAATATTAAAGACATGGAAATTTTGGTTTATTACCTTTAAGTGTCTATTATGTCTGACCCTTCAAATTTTACTGATTTGAGTGAAGCGAATGATAAGCTTGCTAATTTCTAAAGCATGGAAGAGACTTACTAGCGCAAAAAAGTGGCTAGTAAACATTTTACGGATGGTGACAAGAATACTAAATATTTCCATGCTTTGGTTAACAAAATAAGAGCTTTCAATAATATTCTAAAAAGTATAAATGATAATGGAGATTGGATTTTAATGAGATTAAGGATTCTGCTATTAATTCGGCTATTTCTATGCTTTAGGATAAATTTTACCAATCTGTGAAGCTATCTCTGCTTTCTCTCATAAAATTTGGTGAAATTTTAGAAAGAATGATAACCTTCAGGCTAATTTTATGATGAAAATTTTTGTCAAGGTAAACACCCTCTTAATTATGCTTATAAAGTTGGTGACTCTCTGGTTTGGAAAAGGCTTTGTTCCATTAAATGAGTTGCTAAATCATTAATTTCTTGGGGTATCCAGTCAGGATCTTCTTTCTTTTGGCAAGACAATTTGATTGGCAATGGTTCGATTGACACCCAATTATGTACGCACTCTACTACTATCAAAGTTAATTCTATTTGGATTAAGAATAATTGGAATGAAAATAAACTTGATAACTATATCCCTACTTCTCTTTTTAACAACTTTAAAATTATTCCTATTACTTCTAGCAAACCTGATCAAATTCTTTTTAAACTTTCTCATAATGGTGATTTTGTTCTTAAAGAGGTTTGGAACTTTATTATAGATAAACTTTAATCTTCTAATGTTTTCATTAAACTTTAGAATAATATCATTCCCATTTCTTATTCAATTTTAGCTTGGATGATTTTGAATAACTATATTCCTGTGGACTCTTTGCTCTAGACTAAAGGGCTTTGTTTACCTTCAAAGTGCTATTGCTGCTTTCATGTTGAAAATGTAAATCATGTCTTTATCAATGGTGCTAATGCTTATAAATTATGGTTTTGTTCTGATGATTTATTTAATACCAACTATTTTCATGGCTCTCTTTCTTTATAGCAACTTGTTGAAGCCTATTTCAAAAATACTGTGAAAGGTCATATAAAAGTTTTAATTGTTATTATCCTTATCTAGTTCATCTGGATGGTTGTGTATGATGCTACATATTATGGTATTTTTATAAACCATAAAAGGATATTGGCTAGAACTAAAGAAAAAATTCATGGTCATTTTAATGACAGTCTTATTCGTAATAATCATTTTAGAGGTTACAAATTTACGTCTGAAAAATTGGGTATCATTCTGCATGATCTTGACCCTCATAAAGGTGCTAGAATTATCTATTGGATCAAACATAAAGATAATGTGATTAAAGTTAATACGGATGGTACTGTTACTTCCAATAAATATGGCTATGGTGGTATCCTTAGAGATTCCAAAGGTACTAACATTTGTGCTTTTGCCCACCATCTCAAAGCCTATTATGTTCTCTTTACTGAGCGTATGGTTGTTAATAAAGCAATTGATATTTGTTTGAATAGAGGTTTTCTCAACTTCTAGATTGAAGTTGATTCTCTCTTGCTTTTTGATTTCCTTAATTCCAATAAAAATGGGAATGCTGAATTATTTTATCTTCTTAATCATACTAAAGTTCTTCTTTTTCAAGTTTCTTTTAAATTTTTCACATCCTTTGTGAAGGTAATGCTTGTGCTGATTATTTAGCTAATTTGGGTGTCAACTTGACTGAGTTCACTTTATTTGACAACCAAACATTGCCTAAATTATTAAGAGGTTAGGCTATTATGGATAATACCAGATTTCCTTATCTCAGATTATAATTTCTTTGAATGGTTTTATCCTTTTTTGATGATCTTTTGTTTTTTTTTGGCATTGTTAAACCATCTTTGGGTTGTGGTCAACTTCTAATTTTCCCTCTACAATTTTTATTTATTTATTTTGTCCTGGTTTTTACTCTGATATGGTTTTTGTCAGTGCAGCCTAGGGTGTTTTGGTTTTTTCAGCTTGGTGGTTGGCAACTGTCTGCCTGGGCTTTTATCAAAATTTTTCCTTTGCTATTTCCCATTTCCTTCTTCTGGGTTGCAGCTTTGGCTGGTGTAGGAATTTTCTTCTGTATGGGTTTTGCCTCTTTTCTAGCCTCCCAACAAATCTATTATACCTGCTGCTGTGGTGGTGGACTATGTGGCTTGGTTGGCTACCTGGGTTGGCTAGCAATTTTTGCTATTTGGGTTGGTTGGATGGTTATTTTAGGTGGTTTATCTCTTGCTTATTTTTGGCATGGTGGAGGTGGTTGGCCAGCTGTTTATTAATTGGGGTTTGGTGGTTGTTGGGATTATTTCTGGTTGGATTTTTTTGGTTATGGGTTGGACCTCCTCTTGTGATACAGAGGCTTTGGGTTTGGGTATTATTTTGAAAAGGTGGGTTGACGGATGCTATATGGCTATTATTGGGCCTTGGCTACTACTTTTTTTGTTTTTGTGCCTTTCTTGAGATATTTTTGTTATTTGGCTTGTTATATGTCTTACCGGACTATGTATCTTTCTATCTTTGGCTGGTTTTCTACCCTTTTGTATTTGTTTTTCTTTTGCCTTGATTGGGTTTGGAGGCTGTTGTTTTTCTCTTTTCCTTCCTGAGCTATTTTGGATGCTTTTGGCTTGATGACTGTTGTTGGTCTTGATACTGATGTTTTTGGGTTTGATGACTTAGATCTTCTTCTGTTGAGGTGGTTCGCTAGGAGGATTAGTTGGATAGCTGTTTGGATTGTTTGTTTTGGCTAGCTGGACTGGTTGGAGGAGTGGCTATCTTGGCTATTTTTTTCCGCTCCTTTGGTGACTGCTTTAGGAAATTACTGGTTGTCTTTCTATGATTATTTTCTTCTAGTTTCCTCCTTCTTATTCTCATCTCTCTTGGCTGTAGAAGAACACCCTCTTCCTGCTGGGATGGCATCTTTGCTCCCCACCCCTCTTATTATTAGGCTAGATTTTTCTATTTGGTGGTTGGACGATTTGAGCACTTATGGTCTTCCTTTTTGCTCTTGTCTGTCTCTTTTTAGTGATGTTACCCATATCATGATGTTTGCTCATCTTGAATTGGATATTCTCATTTGGTGGTGCCTCTGGTGGTGCTCCTTACTTTCTTCTATCTTTGTGGGGTGCTTAACAACCTATCTTTTAAGCTTGAATGTTACGGTGGATTGGTGGTTTATATATTTTCTATTTTGATGATTTTGCAAGCTTGCTGGAGGACTGTCTTTGGATTATGTGTGACACGACGTATGCTGGCAATGATGGCCTTAAGGTTTCCCACTCTTTCTTCTTTTGGCTAGTAGCGCTATATGTAAGAGTGACCATCTTGCTCCATGAGATGATTGTAACTGAGCCTGAGCCTTTTCTTTACTTTACTCCTTTTATCTTATCTTAGTCTTTATGCTTGATTAATTGTACTCATCCTTTCAAAAGTATGTTGTAGATTTCTATTACAGGCTGGAAGACTTTTTTATGTGTAACTTACTAGCATCAAAAAGGACCAGATGAAGTTGGTTGTTGCTTACATGGATTTTATTTTGTTGTTTATTTGACTGCTTTTCTTTTGCTTCCTTTCCTTAATTAACGTTATAGTATGGGAGTTTATCTCTTTAGGACTTATTGTATCTCTTTGAGCATTAACTTAGAGATTTAATCCCTTTAAGGACTTTGTACCTTTTCTTTATGGCAATAAAATTTCCCTTATTTTTCTAACTAAAAATAAAAACCCTAAACCCTAAACCCTAATCCCTAACCCTAACCCTAAACCCTAAACCCACCCTAAACCCTAATCACCCACCCTAACCCAACCTACCAAACCCTAAACCTACCCTAAACCCAAATACCCACCTAAACCTTAAACTTAAAACCAAACCCACCCTAGTCTAAACCCTAAACCTTAAACGTGACCCTAAATTCCCAACAAGCTAACCTAAACCCTAATCCATAAACTAACCCTATATAATCCCTCCCTAAACCCTAACCCTAACTATAATCTCTAAACCATAAACCATAAACCTAAAATAACCTACTAAACCTACCCTAAAGCCTAAACCCTAAACTTTAAACCCTAAACCATAAACTAACCCTAAACCCTAAACCTTAAAATCCTAAACCCTAAAGCCCTAAACCCTAAACCCTAAACTATAAACCCTAAAAACCCAAAAAATTAAACTAAATAAAACCTAAAAATAAAATAAATAAAAGGACTAGACCCAGACTTGAAGCTGTCAGGAGAGAAGGAGCCACTAGGAGACTTATCCTAAACCCTAAATATACTCGACCCAGTCAGTGTACAAAGGCTAATCTAAGAAGAAAGTGTAGTAGACTCACATCCTCTTAAATGAAGCCAATATGAGGTAGCTTACAAGCCATGCAGTAAGGACTACCAAACTAACAAGGTGCTTTTCGGTGTGTAGTGTCCAAGTAAAGAAGTAAAGCATACAAGACTAACATCCTCCAAAGCATGAAAACCATTATGGTGACAAACTAGTAGGGTAGCACTTCATCCCGACTTAGAGAATCTACTGAGTGAGTTCCATTGGAGGCGTTATCTCAACTCAGAGTAGCCCGAGATAAAAGATATGTGTTTATTTTTTATGTTTCTGTGTAGTTTATGTTTGTGTTGTGTCGATGAAGGATAGGATGCTACTCGAGTTCTTTACACCTACCCTAAACACAATATTGTGGATTCACAAACAAGAATACTTTCAACATGGATGAGATTGAATTTGAAATGGAATTTCATTGATGATAATTATTCTCAAACATGATTTATAATATTTTTTTAAGTAGAGCCCATTGATTGGAAGCATTGGGTGCTCTCCCTTATGATTAATAAGCTGATAAGATCCTCTCTGGTAGGCCTTCTCTATGGAAAAAGTGCCTTCCCATGTAGGTTCAAACATGCCTCCCATCTTACGATGGGAAATAATTGGTCTCCATAAAATTAAAATTAGCTCTCCTACTTAAAAAGCTCTAGGACAGACCAACTTGTTATGAGTTTGAATCATTTTAGCTTTGTACAATTAGAGGTTTTGGCATGCCCGCAAATGTCTCTGCTCCAAACCTTGGAGCTCTTCTAACCCCAACTTGGCATTCTGCTCTATTGTTATCTTGCTACCCATAGCTATCCTTAGTGATGGGTGTTGGACTTCTAATAGTAGAATGACATCATACCCACACACTAATGAGAAAAGAGTAAACTGACTTAGAGTTCTATATGTAGCATGGTAGGCCCACAAGGCTTCAACTAAATGCTCATGCCACTATCGTATGTTGTTGTCGAGTGTCTTCTTTAGTATTTGAATGAGAGTTATGCTGAAGGCTTCTGCTAAGTGGTTTGCGCTCGAGTAGTTGATGGTAGAATATCTCCTATCTATTTTATGTCTTTAGGAAAAGTTGTTGATCCTGGTTCTCTTGAATGTAGTACCATTATCAGATATAATTTGTCGAGACACTTTGAACTTATATACGATATGATTCCTAAAAAATTATAGCAATTCTGAGCTATGACATCTTTGAGCAGAATCGCCTTCATGCATTTGAAAAAGTAGTCAGTAGCAACTAAGATGAACCAATGACCCTTGGAAAATGAGGATCAATCAGACTGACCATGTTGATACCCCAACACTCGAATGGCCATGAGGCCAACACAGGATGAAGAATGTTGGGTGGTTTGTGTAGGACCATACTATGTATTTTACATTGGCGTCATCCCTTACCCATATCTACAAAATCTTTGATCATCGATGGCCAGTAGTATCCAAGTCTAACTAAGTCATTGGTTTTAATTTCATTCAATAAAGAACTAATGTATGTCAGGTGTAGATCTTCTTAAGTTCTTAAGTTGACTTACTTGAGCTCATCGATGGTTGACTTGATCTCTTCTTCGAACTCTGGTGATGCATCTTTGACTTCAAAATCATCTGGATCATCTAAATTTTTTAAGCATAACTCCTCATACGATTTAAGGTGATTTGACAAGAACCTATTAGATTCCAAATGATTGGTGTTGACTAAGCAGTAATCGTCATCATCGACTAGACCTACTATACCGAATCCTATTCTTGGTCTTGATTGAGATATTTTGCAATTTTTTCTTCAATATTCTTTCGATGTAGTCTGACCTATGCTTTGACAAGTATATGGGATTAACACTTTCTTTGCTAAATTATGAAAATAAGGAAAGTACCAATCAAAAGGTAATTTTATTAAATCTTTATATGAGTCATACTCAAGTTTTACAATAACTTCTTGACATGAAGACGATGCTCCCAAAAAGAACCTCTGAGTCTTCCACGGTTTTACTTAAGGGATTCCTTAACTACCAAACATCGACTTTTGAGAGGCGGGGTTAGAGCTAAGGCTCCCAATTGATGCCAAACTATTTCACATATAGGTTTAGATACACTTATGCTTTGCTTTGGAGCCCGGTCTTCGACTCAAGTGTCACATCCAAGGGAATCTACTGCTGAGAAGAGCTAGCTGGTGTGCTAACTATATAAGACTCATCCTATAAACTAAATTCTAAGTCTATATGGATAGCAGGTGTACTGTTGGTAGCTGTGACATATCTTTTATTGGGTGGCTAATAAAAAGGTTTTACACCCATAGGATTACCTCTGAACTATCCTCTTCCTCTACCTGGAGTAGGTCTGGTCGTCCTACTCATATGTTTGAATGGAGTAATGAACTGTGGGTGGAATCTAATGTTAGGCTCCACTTTCTCCTCCAAGCCTATTTTTGCTCCCTTTTATTTTCTTTTTTATTTTCTCTTTTCTCTTCTTTTTCTTTTTCTCTTTCTTTTTCTTTTTCTTTTTCTTTTATTTTCTCTTTTATTTTTTTTCTTTTTCTCTTTCTTTTTGTTCTTTTTATTTTTCTTTTATTTTTAAGTTTTGGCCAAGTTCATGAGAATAGACTTTTAGATTTTGAGGTAGGTAGTAAGCCGCATCCTCATATATGCCAACCTCATGAACTATAAATGTCTTGGGATCTCCTTTGACACAGTAGATGACCCCACCTCTCACAAAATTCATATATGGATGTAGAGAGGATGGAACTATATTGTTCTCATGTATCCATTGTCTCCAGACTGACTGCTCAAAGAGCTACAATCAGCCTAGGGAGAAAATCCCCTATCTAAGTACATCCAAAAGCAAAAGAAAAGAGTTAAGCAAGCAAAAGATACAAATTGATTAACATATATAAGCAAATGAAGGATAAGGGTCAATGTTCTGTAGGATTTGAGAATGCATGACACAATGGAGTATCTTGCAAGAGAAAAAGGAAAACACACGCAAGATGGTAGGAGAAAGAAGTTAGAAACGTTAAGGTAATCTGAGAGAAAGTGGTAATTGAGAGCAGCAAATTCTGAGAAAGGTAATAATAAAGAGGTGTGAATAGAGGTGGCTCAGGCTCAATCACACCAAGTTGGGGCAGATATAAATATGAGCATCCAAACTTTAGCAAAAGGGTTACATCACAAGAGCTACTACCAAACCAAAAAGGTGTGAAATCATCACAGCCATCATAGCCAACAAACCTGTATACCAGCCATTTGATGAAGATCTGTTGAGCCATAATACCTGCAAACATAGGCAAAGCCATATACAGGGTAAAAAAAAGAGCAGCAACGAGCAAAGTGGGTAAGGGGATAACATGCAAATTATATGTCATCATATTAGGCTCCATGGCATGACAATCCCAACTCAAATAAAAGAGAGCCATCAATGTCCAGTCATCTAGATTTTTTAACTAGATTTAAAGGATTAATGAGACTAGCAAGAAGAGTCACAAGAGGGAAACAATAGAAATTCTGCTGCAAACCAGTTAGGCAAAGACAAGAGCATGGAATTAACCCCATTCCAAGCCTAAAGGACAATAATAAATACACAGTCTTGGTAAATAGTCCAGTAAGCAATTTAGGGTTATTTTTGAGAAAAGGATAACCAAAGAATGTAAGTAATGCAGCTCTTAACAATCTCCTTATTTCAGAATTAAGAAAATAGCGATTATAAAGGGAAACAGTAAACCCCAATCCCTAATTACCACAGGAATTGGGAATACAACAACAGATAAGAAGAGATAGATAAAAGGTAGCTCCCCACCATAAATAACTCCAATAAGAGACAATCAAAGCTAACACCATATGATCAGCTTGCTTATCATCATACCTAATAATCCAGTTTGGCCAACAGTAAAAGAATGTAAGTGATGCAGCTCTTAACAACCTCCTTGATTCAAAAATAATAAATCAGCAAATATAAATGGAAGCAGCATATCCCAAGCCCAAATAACCACAGGAAATGGGAGTACAATAGCAGGTATGAAGAATCAAGTAAAGGGCTGATCCCCACCATAAATAACTCAAATAAGTGGCAACCAGAGATAACACAACAGAAGCATCTTGCTTATCATTAAACTCAATAATCCAGTTCAGCCAACAGTCATGATAGTAATATCTAGCTAGTTGGCCATAAATCTATCCATTGAGATTAAATAGTGCAAAGATTAAAATAAAGAGAGGCAAAAGCATAATCATAATGATCTGCACAAATCTAGCATAACCAAGAGGGAAAAAATAGCAGCAGATGAAGTTAGCTGCATCCCTTATGTTAACAGCAAAAACCCAAAATCCAATAACCAGAATGTGCAACAAACAGCCAACAACCATAAAAACAACCTACTGGATAAAGGACCCAGAAATCCAAAGGACAATAGGATAAGCAATAATATAATTATTACCCTCACTATATAAAACTCTGTTAGAAGGCAGATAAGTAGAATGAAAATTGAAGGTGTTCAAAGGATGATTAGCAGAAAAGTCCCTCCAGATAAAGATAATCAAGCTGGCAGCTAAACCCAGATCCTCAGTTAAAGCAAACTGCATTAAGGAAGTCCAATCCTATAAAGGGATAGTAAAATAAACAACATTAAAATGACCCTGCTGAACAGGATGGATAAACCCAGAAGCAGGAAGCCGGACAAAAGATTCAGTGATCCAGATCAGCCAACCCCCAAGATATAAAATAGCAACAAGTTGTGCAAAAACCAACCCAATCAAGAAAGAAAATACAAAAGTTAATTTCCAGATAGGTAGGGAAAAGGCTTGGCCAAGACTAGCAGAGTGGAAAAAATAGCAACAAGTGAAACCAACTGCAGGCTTGATGGAAAGAGCAAAAGCAGTCAGAAAATCAAATGACCAGCAACAGCCAACAATCACAAAGATAACCTACTAGATAAAGGAAACAGAAATCCAAAAGCCAATAGTGGAGAAAATAGAACAGTTAAAGCACCCATCATATAAAACTCCAATAAAAGACAAAGTTGAGAGATAGAGACAAAAGTGGTTCAGAAGATAACCAAGAAAAAAACCCTTCCAGAAAGGATGATGCATCAGAAAATTCCAAAGGAATAGGAACACCTTATCATTGAAAGTAGCAAAAATAAGAAGGGCCCAAATAGAATTAATGCAATTAAACCAACAGCACATGCTAAAGAAATCAGCAGAAAAACACTAAGGGATATCTGGATGAAGCATCAGCAAATACTAAGAAAACAACAACACTGAATAGAAAGTGATCATGCAGTTAAGCGGTGACAGATCAAGCCAGGTTAGATTACTTTTGAGATAAGCCCAGATTGTCCAGATTAACCAAGCCACACATATATTTAGGAAGAGTTAGTTTATCAAAGAAGTTTATACCATCCAATCTAGCACCCAGATTGGCAAGGTAACCAGCACATGCATTACCCTCACGCCATACGTGAGTGATTCTAAAATTAAGTTGGGTAAGGGGAACTCTAGTTTGCTTGAGAAGGTAGTACAATTTAGTGTTGCTCATTTTGGTAGAAGTCAAAAAATCAATCAGCAAGAGGGCATCCACCACAATCCAAATATTGAGCCAACCATTTTGAAATCAAATCTGGAGAGCTTTGTACACTGCCATAAGCTCAGCAAATGGAACAGAGTAAGAAGCAAGGGGGTAGGCAAAAGCACATAGGACTTTACCATTAAGATTTCTAAAAATTCAACCACAACCTGAACATTTATGAGAGACAGAGCCATCAGTGTTAATTTTAATAGTATTATCAAGAGGTTTTACCTAATAGACAATCTTGTCATTGTTACAGTAGGGTTGATCCAGCAAGTTAAAACCCAATTTATTTACCACAAATTTACAACCTTTGAATTGTTTGTAGTTAATGAGATTGGCATTGAACATTTCTCAAATATTTTTTTTAATTCTAGCAATTATCCTCATGTGATTCATAGAAATCCCACGATGTTTTGCATCATTTCTGTCCATCCATATGAACCAAATAAGAGTGATAACATTTATGACTTTAATGTGACCTTTAATAGTGTTGTCAAAATAAACTTCAAGAAGTTTATATAAAGTTAAGGAGCCATTGAAAATGATAATGTTAAAGAGGTCATCATACCAAATCTAAAGTTTAGAAGCAATGGCCCCGTTAACAAAAACATGGTTCACATTCTCAATGTGAAAGCAGCATTGGCATTTTGAAGATAATTGAAAGCCTTTACCCACAACAAGGAATCAACATGGATGAAGTTTTTCAAAATATGCTGAGTAAGAACCGAATAGGAAGTAGGGATAGTGTTATTCCATAGTTTGAGAAACACATTGGAAGAATCATTAGTTTCTTCAATGTGAATCCAAACATTTTTAAAGATGAAATCACCATTATGTGAGAGCTTAAAAAGGATCTGGTCTTGATTGGTAGGAATGATAGGAATAGTAGTAAGCTTGTTTAAGAGAAAGGAAGGAATATAATCAATAAGCTTACTATTGTTCCACATATTATTCTGCCAGAAAGATTTCACTTTAATAGCGGCAGTAGAATGGGTGGAAAGTAAATCATCAATGGACACACATCCAGTCCAGTTATCTTGCCAAAAGAAGGAGGAGTCAGAGTTAATCCCCCAAAATATTAAGGATTTTGCATCCCATTTGACATAACAAAGTCTTTTCCAAACAGGAGAGTCTCCTGCTTTATAGGGACAAATGAGGGGGTGCTTACCCTGGCAATATTTAGCAGTCATGAAATTATCCCAAAGAATATTGTTACTCCTAAAATTCCACCAAAGCTTATAGGAAAAAGTAGTGATAGTTTCTTTGATTGGCTTACATCCAAGGCCACCTTCAGCTAGGGTGCCACAACTTTTAAACCAAGAGGTCCAGTACATTCTTTTAGAGGAGTTATTAGAGCCCCAAAAAAAATTGTTAATGAGACGCTCAATTCTATTAATGATAGAAATGGTCGGCGCAATGGTTTAGAGGAGATATAAAGGCATGGATTTAAGAGAGCTCTTAATCAATGTGAGCCTACCACCGAAAGAGAGTAAATGGAATTCCCAAATAGAAATTTTATTAGAGATTTTTTGGATTAGATCATCAAAAAGATGAGATCTTTTCTGGCCTTTAAAAAGTGGCACCACAAGATAATTAATGGGAAGTTCATGTTGCTGAAAATTAGTAATTCTCAAGATTTGATTGGTCATATTAGAAGGGATTTTAGAGGAAGAAATGAAATAGCATTTTCCTTCATTGAGAAAGAGACCACTTTTGTTGCCAAATTTATTTAGAAGGCTCTTAATAGTTTTAATGTGCCAAATAGAGGCATTGCAAAAGATTATAAAGTCATCAGCAAAATTAAGATGAGAGACAAGAAGACCACCTTTAGTTTTAAAAAACATGGAAGGATTTTTATAGAAAGGTTCATTCAGGCTGCTCAAAAGATATTCAACATCAATAATAAAAAGAGAGGGTGAAAGGGAGTCTCCTTGTCTCAAGCCATGCCTCAAAGTAAAGAAACCAAGGGACTCGCCATTCATAATAACAGAGAACCAAACATTGGTAATACAATTTTTGATGAGGTGGATGAAATTATTAGAAAACCCAAACAAATGGAAAATTTGAAAGAGGAAATCTCAAGAGAGGTTATCAAAAGCTTTAGAGATGTCCAGTTTGAAGAGGATGTTGCCACCTCTAATAGGAACATCAAGGTCATGAACCAACTCTTGGGCTAGAAGGATATTGTCGAATTTAGCTCTACTTTTAACAAAGCCAGTTTGGTTAAGAGAAATAATTTTAAGGAGCAGCAGACTTATCCTATTATTAATTAATTTGGCAATGAGTTTTTGAAAGAAGGTGCAATGGCTGATAGGTCTAAAATCTCCCTAAGTTTTAGGATTATTAGTTTTGGGAATGAGAATAATAGAAGTGCTAGAAAAGTATCTAGGTAAAGAGTTGCCATCAAAGAAATTAACAATAACATCAATAAGGTCAGACTTAATAATACGCCAATAATGCTAAAAGAAATGAGTCGTGTAGCCATCAGGGCCAGCAACAGAGTCAGTGTTCATGCTATTGAGAATACTACTAATCTCGGTTTCTATGGGATGCAAAGTGAGTAAATGGTTTTCATCATTAGTAATCATAGAGGAGATTAGGTGTGTGTTGGAGAGGGGTTCTAAGTTAGGGTTGTTGTTTAATAAATTTTGCAAATGTTAAATGACAGAATCTTTAATTTCATTATTATCAGTGATCCAACTACCGTTAATATTTTTGATTTTTTGAATAGAGTTTAAGGCTTTCCTTTTTTTGAAAAGAGCATGGAAATACCTTGTACTTCTGTCACCATCAACAATATGTTTGCTAGTGGCCTTTTCGCCGGAGGTTTCCTCCATATTCTGATAATTAATCAAGTTATCTTTAGCAGTGTTCAACTCTTCAAGCTTAATAGGGTCAATTAACACAACATCTTCAAGGGAACAATCTAATTGTTCCATATTTTTTAGATTGGCAAAAAGATTTTTAAAATGGTGCTTGTTCCACCAATTTAGGTTTTGTTTTAGTCTTTTAAGCTTAAGTTAAAGCCGAATCATACCTTTAATGGAATTTTTGGGTGAATAGGGGCCATCCAATTAGTGGTAACAACATTAAAGAAATCACTATGCTGGGTCCACATATTTTGGAATCTAAAAGGAGTGGGGGAGGATATAGTACTGGAAAGAGTTTTGATGGAGATCAATAGCGGAGCAAGGTCAGACAAATTTCTGCTTAAATGCTCAATAGAAGTGAGGGGCCATTGATTGATCCAAAGGGAGTTAAAGAGGGTCCTATCAGGCTGCTGTCAGGGTCTAGAGTTATGCCACATATAGTTGGAGCCAAAAAAACTAATATCAATTAGATTGCAATCGAGAATCATATTAGAAAAATCTTCCATGGAGTGGATGTTAGGAGAGCAACCTCCCCTTCTTTTTGAGGTAGCGATAATAGTGTTGAAATCACCCCCAACCAACTAGGGTTTATTGATCGAGGAGGCAAAAGTTTTTAATTGATCCCAAAGGATGTTCCTACTAGCTCTATTATAAGATGCATAGATAAAGAAACCAAGAGCAAAAAATTTGCCCAATGAGATTTGATCATTAACTAATTGTTGGAGATCATCAATGATAGAAATGTTGACTAAATTATTCCAAAAACATTAAATTTTATTACTAATATTATAAAAGAAATTTTGAAAGCCTAGTGTTCTAGCAATATGGGTAATCATAGAAGAGTGAATGAATGGCTCAATAACAATAAGTAAGGCTATGTTATGAGTACGACAAAGGCTTCTAATACGATTGCGGACAATGAGAGTCCCAATACCCTAAACTTTCCAAATAAGAAAATTGATCATAATAAGCTGAAAGAAAGGAGAAGTGATAACTGAAAAATGAAAAACAAGAAGAAGAGAAACATGAAACTATTATTTATGGGAAGTTAGAGAAGATCGAGTGGTTCTAGTGGAGCTAATAGTGAACATTCTAAGTTTAAGGGATTTTTTTTAATAACAGTTTTAAAAGGCATATCTATGTCCAAAGTATCTCCATCTAAAAGAGGGTGATTTGTGATATTTATAATAGGACTAGTATCTGTCAAAGCATTCCTAATGGTGATTTCCCCTTCTTCGGTATTAGAGTTAGGTTAAGAAATAGGGTTAGCATGTGTATCACTCTGTAGGGTAATAGAAGGAGAAGTTGTGACACCATTAATAACACAAAATTCATTTTCATTTCCATGAGTACTATTCAAATTTTGATCCGTCACCAAATTTCAAAATTTTTTAGAACAATTCCAGAATAAGTTTTGAGATTTTGATCCAACTTGAGGTTCCCATTCAAATCACCATTATGATTCATATGAGTCAAGGGATTGTCTTAAGATGCCAAGTTATTATAAGTAGAAGCAATGTTAGGTAAGTTATCATTAGTTTCCTCACAAATCTCAATAGCATTATTTTTATCAAGCTCAGATTGTTCCCCAATAGGCAAATTTTTAGGTAATAAAGGAGAGGGGGTAGGAGGGTGAGTTCCATTTTTAGTAACTTTAGGCACATAAGCGAACTTATTATTTTTTTCATTTGTTAGAGGGGGATTAGGATCCGATAATTTTTTCTTTTTAAGATTAGGGTGTAACAAAAAGCATTCAGAGTAATCATGACCATGGATCTTACAATGTGTGCAAAAAATAGGGAAATTTTCAAATTCTACTTTCTGATTATACCCAAATTTTTCTGAATCAATCCAAACTTCTTTATGGTACTATTTGGTAATATTAATCTCAACCAAAATATGAGCAACTGATGGTCGTGATCTCGCTGTGGTGGCTTGATCTATTTGAAGGGGCCTACCAAAGAGAGCCCCAACTGCCAATAGGACTTGATGGGTAACATAATGTATCCTCATGTTTGGAAAAGCTAGCCATAAAGAAACAATTGGGGATTCCTCTTTGACATCAAATAGAGGAGATCATTTGAAAAACCTCATTTGATAATTGTACACAAAGTAAGAGCGACGAGCAAAGACTTTTGAGTAGTCTAAATCATTAGATAGTTGAATAAGAAAATATCTAGGATCAATCAATCCGATAGTAAATACACCCAAGATCTTTAGGATATGAAAGAAGGATCAGATGCTTTCAAGAGTCAGGCGACGCAATCAAAATTTACCAACTAATAAAAATTCAAAGGGCTTCGCCAGCTTTTCCACATCAAGATCCGAGCACAATATAGCCGGCATTCCACGAAAAGAAGTTAAGATTAAATTGACTGAAGTATTAGAGCAAGTGTTCTAATCAGATAAAGCATCCTTGAAGGACTTATCAGCATGGCATAGTAATGGCTAGAGTTAGATCGATATTACCCTAAAATTTGGAAGCCTTAACTGACACCTCCAAGTTCAAAGAGCTCGGCTGTGCGGAAAGCGGCGCTTTCGCCAACGTAAGATCGAGGGAAACTCACATAAGCGGCCAACCGAGAGCAGAAATCTAGATGGAACGATCAAGAATGTTGAAGGTTTAGGGTTAGCTTAGGGTTTAGGGTTAGTTTAGGGTTTAATCTTTAGGCTTTAGGGTTTATAGATTTTTGAATTTAGGGTTTAGGGTTTAGGGTTTTAGGGTTCAAGGTTTAGTGTTTTGGGCTTAGGGTTTAGGGTTTAGGCTTTAGGGTTTAAGATTTTAGGGTTTAGGGTTTAGAGTTTAGGGTTTAGGGCTTTAGGGTTTAGGGTTTAGGGCTTATGGTTTAAGGTTTAGGGTTAGGATTAGGGTTTAGGGTTTAGGGTTTGCATTTATGTTTTGGCTTTAGGGTTTAGGGTTTTGAGGGTTTATTGATTAGGGTTTAGGGTTAGCATAGGGTTTAGTGTTAGTTTAGGGTTTAGGGTTTAGGCTTTAGGGTTTATGGTTTTTAGGTTTTAGGGTTTAGGGTTTAAGGTTTAGGGTTTTAGGGTTTAAGGTTTTAGGGTTTAGGGTTTAGGTTTTCAAATTTAGGGTTTAGGTTTAAGGTTTAGAGTTTAGGGTTAGGGTTGGGGTTTAAGGTTTAGGGTTTAGGATTTATGGCTTAGGGTTTAGGGTTAGTTTAGCTTTTAAGGTTTTTTAAGGTTTAGGGTATAGGGTTTAGGGCTCAGAGTAGTAGGTTTAGGGTTTAGTGTTTAGGGTTAGTTTAAGGGTTTAAGGTTTAGGATTTTGGGTTTAGGGTTTAATGTTGACAGTTTAGGGTTTTTTTTTAAATTAAGTAAATTAGTAGGTTTAGGTTTATTTAGTTTATTTTTTATTTATTTTGGTTTATTTTATTTTTTTTATTTTTATTTAGGTTTATTTTTTATTTTTATTTAGTTTAGTTTATTTATTTTATTTTAGGTTTTTTAGTTTAATTTTTTAAGGTTTAGGTTTTGGTTTAAGCTTATTTTTTAATTTAGTTCTATTTTCATCTCTTTTTTTTAGTTTAAGTTTTATTTTTTATTTTTAGTTTTAGGTTTAGGTTTTTATTTTAATTTTTTAGGTTTAGGTCTTAGGTTTCTATTTTAGGAATATTTTTTGATTTTATTTTTTAGTTTAGGTTTATGTTTATTTTTAGTTTATTTTCTTTTATTGGTTTAGGGTTTAGGTTTACATTTTGGCTTTATTTATTTTAGTTTAGGTTTAGTTTTTTTTTTGTTATTTTTATTTTAGGTTTAGTTTTTTTTGTTTAGGGTTTAGGTATTAATTTTTATTTATTTTTAGTTTTATTTTGTAGGTTTAGATTTTTATTTAGTTTTTATTTTATTTAATTTTATGTTTATTTTATATTTATTTTATGTTTAGTATTGATTTAATTTAGGTTTTTTATTTTAAGTTTATTTTATTTTTATTTTATGTTTAGTTTTCATTTTAGTTAGGTTTTTATTCTTAGGGTTATTTTATTTTTTAGTTTTGTTTAGGTTTTTATTTATTTTATTTTAGTTTATTTTTATTTTTATTTTATTTTATTTTTAGGTTTAAGTTTAGGTTTTAGGTTTAAGTTTAGGGCTTAAGTTTTAGCGTTTAGGATTGAGGGTTAAGGGTTAGTTTATTATTTAGGTTTTAGGGTTTAGGCTTTAAGGTTTAGGGTTTTGAGGGTTTAAGGTTTAGTGTTTCGGGTTTAAGGTTTTGTGTAGCATCATGCATTATAGCATACTATTGTGTATTATTACTTATTGTTTAGCATATTTTAGTTTTTTATAGTACGATGTAGTAGAGTTTGTACTTGTATAATTCATAAAAATATTGATTTATAGGCTGAGATGATGGGATTTGGCCAAATTTAAGGTAAGCTTTAAAGAACATCAATGGGGTTGTGCTATGGTGTGTCATTTCATCAAAAGGATGAAATTTTGCAACCAAAATAAATGTTCATTTCTCAACCAAATTTGATAAATTTTTTGCTTAAAGTGATTCATTTTAAAGTGTAATGTCAGATAATATATTATATGAAAGCATATTGAAATATAATGTACATAATAATATAACTTCCTTATATATATATTATATATATATATATATATATATATATATATATATATATATATATATATATATATATATATATATATATATATATATATATATATATATATATGAATGGTGGTGTGTTATTAAATATTATTATACATTTTAGTATGTTTTACTTTTGTTATAATACATTGGGTCAAAACTCACAAAAATGTTAATTTAAAGGTTGAGATGGAAGAACTTGGCCAAATTCCTGGCACACGACAAGATGCAACACAAAAATTATGCTATTTTGTACCATTTTTAATAGAAAAATAACAATTTTACATCCAAAAAAAACATTGTTTATATTTTGAGAAAGTTTTGCTTTTTGTTCCTTTTAAGTGATTCTAATGAGGTGTAATGTTAGAAAATATATTATATTATAGGAAATTATAATATAACATCATATAATATAATATAATATAGTGTCTTAATTCACACTATGATATGTTTAGCATGATATTGTATAGTTAGTTTGAGCTTCCACCATCACAAATCATAAAATGTTGATTACAATGTTAAGATGATGTAATTTGAATGAATACATTGTTAGGCTTTTGGTTGAAGTATTAAACGTATAAATAAGAGAAGAAATAAGATTTGATGAGACTTCCATGTCAAGGACATGGAGGGAGATCCACTGGAGGATCACACATGCACTGGATATGACATGTGAGGGGTCTATGTCGAGGGAATAGAAGAAGAAAATCTATTGGGGATAAGGTTTGAATTTGATTTGATTATATGATTTGTGGAAAGAAGATTTGCTGGGGAAAGAATCTATAATCCACCAGGGATTAAGATCGAATCCACTTTAATTTGTTTTGTTTTAATTGATGAGGAGGCATATATACTAAAGATATGGGCTCGAGTCCACTGAGGATCGGGTATATAAACCTTCCACTAAGGAAGCAGGTTCGGGCTATCCACTGGGGATTAGAATTTGAGATTGATTTCATAGAATTATTTGGGGATGTATCTAATGGGGATAAGCATTTTGTTGGATTTATTTGATTTAGACTCTACTAGGGGAGTTAGTTTAATTTTCCTCCACTTAGAAGGTTGGTTTTGAACTTGATTTGTTTGCTTGACTTATTTATGTATGATTTGGGGCTCCACTAAGGAGAAGGGTGTGATTTAACTCCACTAAGGAAAATTAGATTGGGTTTAATTTAATCTGAGTTAATGTATGGACCCTATCGGTGTGCGATGGACCCACTGAGAATAGGTTATATCAGCCTTGACTTACCTTAGGTTTATCAATCCAAAGGGATAGTCTACCGGTTGTAAGGTAAAGCTAGCCAACCTAAGGGGTTATCTTTCGGTGTGTAATGGCTATCCTAGGAAGAAGGCTTAGCAGACTTACATCTTCTAAAGTGAGGAACAACCGCTGGGATGACCTGTTGGATGCACCACAAATCGAACATAACCTTGGGCGACTACTGAGTGAATGTCGATACGGACTTATGTAAACTCAAAAGTAGTTAAGATTGATTTTATTTTAATTTCATTTGATTTGATATGATTTATTTTGTTTAGTTTAATTTTAAATTACGGGCATATCCATTGGGGATGTGAGCTTTGTCAAATTTGATAGATTTAATTTATGGACCATGTCGATGTGCTATGGATCTATTGAGAAGGGGCTATATTAAACTTGTCCTATCTTAGACTTACAAATCCAAAGGGATAGTCTACTAGCCATGGGGTAGAGCTAGCCAACCTAAGGGGTTGCCTTTCGGTGTGCAATGATTATGCTAGGAAGAAGGCATAGCAGTCTTGCATCTTCTAAAATAGGGAACAATTGTTAGGGTGACATGTTGGTAGCACAATAAATTGAACCCGGCTTAGGGGCGACTACTGAGTGAATGCTGCTGGGGACTTATATCAACTCAAGAGTAGTCAGTAAATTCCTATAAGGAGTTTTGCTAATATTTCCCTAAAGATAGGATACCTGCTTAAGAAAAGGTACGACTAGGGGTGTCCTCCTAAACCACAAGTGATTATATATATTTTTATATGTTTCTATTAGTGTACAAAGGACCACACTAAGAAGGGGCTATGCCAGCCTTGACCAATCTCAGATTTACTAGACCAATAAAGAATCTACACATCCATAGGATGAATTCTCTAACCACAGGGGTGGTTACCAAGAAAGGAGAACTATTTAATCTAATAGTAACCCTAATATAGTCTAAATGTGGCTGCAAAGCACATGATCCAAATATAAAGCCCATAGTGGAGGTGCTGCTAGGGGCATTATCTTGAGCCGGGAAAAGAAAGCTTATAGGTGTATGGTGGCCAACTCAAGGAGAAAGTGTAGCAGACTTACATCTGCCATGAGTGGTGTATCCTAAGGTGCGAGAACTAACCAACATAAGGTGTATCCATCGGCATGAGTGGTGTAAGCATAGTGAGAATCAACCAACCTAAGGTGCCTGTTGGTGTACAATGATCAATTAGGAAATAAAGCATGTAGGCTTGCAAATTTCTAAGCATAACTGGTCATCAGAATAGTCTATCATCGGTAGAATAGATGCTATCTACCCTAGACTGACTATTAAGTGGGGAACCCCGAGGAAAGACTGGACCTAGACTTGAAGCAGTCAGGAGAGAAGGAGCTACTAGGGGAATTATCCTAAACCTCAAATGTACTCAACCCAATCAGTTCATGAAGACTAATCCAAGAAGAAAGCATAGCAAACTCACATCCTCTTAAACAAAGCTAACGTGGTAGCTTACCGGCCACGCAGTAAGGCCTACTAAACTAACAAGGCGCTTGTCAGTGTGTAGTGGGAAAATAAGGAAGGAAAGCCTAGAAGACTTACATCTTCTAAACTAAGAAGACCAATGGGGTGGCCTTAGCGGTAGCATGCCAAACCTAAAGCGATTCTTGAGTGAGTTCCACTTGGGGCATTATCTCAACTCAGAGTAGCCCAAGATAAAAGATATGTGTTTATTTTATATGTTTGTGTGGAGTTTGTGTTTGTGTTGTGTCGATGAAGGATAGGACATCACACAGGTTCCTTACACCTGCGCTAAACACATCATGGTAGATTCGTAAATAAGAATACTTTCAACATGGAAGAGATTGAATTTGAAATGGAATTTTCATTGATCATAATTATTTTCAAACATGATTTATAATATTTCCTTAAGTAGAGCCCATTGATTGGAAGCATTGGGTGCTCTCCCTTATGATTAATAAGTTGATAAGATCCTACTTAATAGCCCTTCTTTATGCCAAAAAGGCATTTCCATGTGGATTCAAACTTGCCTCCCATCTTATGATGAGTGATAATCGATCGGGAGTTGGAATTCTAATGGTAAAATGACTTTTGACCCATACACTAAAGAGAATGGAGTAGGCTGAGTTGGAGTTTTACATGTGGTGTGGTAGGCCCATAAGGCTTTAACTAACTTCTCATAACACTATCACTTATTATTGTCGAGTGTCTTATTTTGTATTTGAATGAGAGTTTTTCTTATGGCTACAACTAAGCCATTTTTTCTCGAGTAGTTCATGGTAGAATATCTCCAATCTATGCGATGACTCTGGGCAAGTTGTTGATCTCGGTGCTCTTGAATGAAGTATCATTATCAGATATAATTCATCGAGGCACTCCGAACCTATATATGATATGGTTCCTAAAAAATTGGAGTGCAAGCTAAGCTATGACCATTATGAGAAGAATTGCCTTCGCCTATTTGGAAAAGTAGTTAGAGGTAGTTAAGATGAACTGATGACCCTTAGAAGAAGGAGGATCAATCAGACCCACTTTGTCGATACCCCAACACTCAAATGGCCATGATGCCAATGTAAGATGTAAAATGTTGTGTGGTTGGTGTAGGACCACATAGTGTATTTGATATTGGCAGCATCGCCTAGTCATATCCATGCAATCTTTTATAATCAACGGCCACTGGTATCCTAGTCTCTTAATCTTAGCTTTCATCTTCAGATCGGATTGGTTGGCTCCAAATAATCGTTAGTGTACCTTGATCATCATCTTATGGGATTTATTCTTGTCTAAATAATGTAACCAAATATGATCGGAAGACCACCTGTACAAGACATTATCATAAGATTATAGGAAAGTGCTCTCAGCTTCATCTGATAGGGTTGGAACTTCTCTTGAGATAGCTTGCCTTTATTTAGGTAATCCATGAATGATTTCCTACAATCTAACTCCTCATCCTTCTTGAAAATGGCAACCTCCCCTTCAAGAGGGTACTTTTTGATGAGTTCAATATTAATAAGGGATAGAACTTGTCTATTTTGTACCTTTATTGATATGGACTCATCCTCCGGACATGAAAACTCCATGTCAAGCTTGGCTAAGGCATACAATATGGCATTCTTTCCTCAAGGAAGCTTATATATTGTAACCTCAGGATTTGGGCCGACAACTCAATGATTTAGTTTTGGTAGCATTGAATCTTAGGCTTTATAACCTTATAGGACCCAACGATTTGGTTGATAATTAGCTGAGAATCCCCGAAGATGTTGATGTTCTGGATGCTTAGAGTAACGACTAACTCTAGACCGGCAATCAGAGCTTCATATTTGACTTCATTGTTGGTTCAAGGATTAGACAGATGATATGAGAATTTCATCACATCGTGATCTAGAGTTAAGAGAACTATTCATATCCCTTCCTTTCCCAGAATAGTAGATAATTATTCTTCTCCATTTTGAGAGGATGCTGCACCATCAAAGTACATCACCCAATGGTGACTACTAGTATCCCCTAAGTTCATGATTTGTTCATTGTGGAGATCATCACTAAGAGGAGAGTCACCAGGAAGTGGGTGTGTTGCTAAGAAATCTGCTTACGCTTGTCCTTTCACTGCATAGAGGGGTACAAAGGTAATGTCAAACTGCAAGAGGATCATGGACCATCGTGCCAACCATTCAGATAACATCAGTTGTATCATGAGATACTATAATGGATTGATCCTAGAGATTATGTTCACCTTATGAGGAAGCATGTAGCGTTGTAGCTTTTGGGAAGCAATGATTAAAGCTAGGCAATGCTTCTCAATGGGTGGAGAATTAGCCTCAGTAGGGATTAGACGATGGCTGAGGTAGTAGAGTGCATTTTCCTTCCCTTCATCATTGGCTTGGGCCAACAAAGCACTAAGAGAGTCATCTAATGCAGTAGTGTAAAGTATGAGAGGCTTGCCCGAGATAGGGGCTACTATAATCGGCGGTGTCATCAAGTAATGCTTGATGTCTTTGAAGGCATGCTCGCACTTGTCATCCTACTTGAACTTGACATTGTTTTTGACAAATGCTGAGAATGGCTGACATCTTTTTGATAGGTTGAATATAAAGCTTCTTAGATATGCCAAGCACTCTTGGAATGATCTGAGTTGAGTTAAACTTTTAGGGGATGGCATTTCTAATATCACATTGATCTTCTCTATATCGATTTTAATTCCCAGGTGTCAGACAATAAACCCAAAGAATTTTCATGAAGCTACTCCGAATGTACACTTCAAGGGGTTCATTTGAGGTTAAATTATCTTAACTATTCGAAAACTACTCTCAAGTCAAAGAGATAGTCTAACTTTTCTCTACTTTTGACCATGAGATCATCGACATAGCGCTCGACTTGATGATGAATGAGTTCATTAAAGATTCGAGTCATAGCCCACTGGTATGTAGCATCGACAATTTTAAGGCTGAAAGGCATGACCTTATAGCAATAGATTCTGATCAGGGTTCTAAAAGTAGTGTTTCTTTCATCTTAAGGGGCCATCTTTATTTGGTTATATCCAGATGAGCCATCCATGAATGAGAAGACTGCATGAGATGTGGCAATGTTCACCATCAGCTATGGGATTGGTAGTGAAAATTCATCATTTTGACATGCCTTATTTAAATCCTTAAAATTGACGCATATGTCAATTTGGCCATTCTTTTCTTAACAGGGATGATATTGGATAACCAGGTAGGGTATTTGTTGAGTTTCTATTTCTCTATAATGAGGTCGTATATAGTCACCCTCTGCAGAGCTCCAGCAAACCTCTTGATGAAGAGGAGCTCCAACTCAACAAAAGTCTTCACCAATCCGTTTGGCAGTTTAGCATACCAATCAAATGCAACACCTAATAGACAGCTAACGAAAAGGTAGAAGAAGAGTGCATTGCTATCACTGGTGTCACAACCTCGGGCTCTAAAGTGTGCAATGTGTTATCGTGGGCTCCCACAACCATCAAAGGTCATGAAGGACAGTGGCACAAAACCCTAAATAATAGAAAAACTAAATAAAAATCTAAACCTAAAAAATAAATCTAAAAATAAAACTTGAAAAATAAACAAATAATAAAACCTAAACCCTAAACTAAAAAAAAGCTAAAACTAAAATAAATAAATTAAAATAAACATAAAGCTAAACTAAAATAAACAAAACCTAAACCTAAACCTAAAATAAACTAAACCTAAACCCTAAATGAAAAATAAACCTAAACCTAAACTAAAAAAAACCTAAAAATAAACCTAAAATAAAAACATTAAACATAAACCTAAAAAAATAAAATAAAACACAAACATATACCTAAAAATAAAGAAAGAAAACCTAAACCTAAAAAATAAAATAAAAAAAAAACTAAACTAAAAGCTAAACATAATCCTAAACCTAAATCTAAAAAAAACTAAAATAAATAAACCTAAAATAAATAAACTAAACAGAATAAAAATAAAAAATAAACCTAAATAAAAATACAAAATAAAATATACTAAAATAAATAAAAAATAAATTAAATAAACCCTATGCTTAACCTTAAACCCTAAAACCCTAAACGTTAAACCAAAAACTAACCCTAAACCCTAAAAACCCTAAACCCTAAACCCTAAACCTTATACTCTAAACCATAAACTAACACTAAACCTTAAGCTAACCCTAAACCCTAAATCCTAAAGGCTAAACACTAAACCCTAAACATAAACTCTAAACCGTAACCCTAAACCCTAAAACCCTAAACCCAAAACCCTAATCCTTAAAAACCTAAAAACCTAAACCTAAGCTAAATAAAACTTAAAAATAAAATAAATAAAAAACCTAAACCTAAATGAAATAAGAAAATAAAGTAAAATAAAAAAAACTAAACCTAAACCTAAAAATAAAATAAAAATAAACTAATAAAGTTAAACTAAATAGAAATGAATAAAAATCTAAACTAAACTAAAAAATAAAATAAACCTAAGAATTAAAAACCTAAATAAATAAAACAAAATAAACCTAAAATAAAACAAAATAAAAATGAAATAAAACCTAAACCTAAACAATAAATCTAAAAATAAAACCTAAAAATAAATAAATAAAACCTAAACCCTAAACTAAAAATAAAAACTAAACCTTAAATTAAAAATTAAAATAAACAAAATAAACCTAAACTTAAATAAAATAAACTAAACTAAATAAGTAAAACCTAAACCTAAACATAAAATAAACTAAACCTAAATCGTAAACTAAAAAAGAAACTATTCCTAAACCTATTCTAAAAAAATAAAACCAAAAAAAAAAAAAATCCTAAACTAAAAAGCTAAAAACATAAACCTAAACTAAAAAAACCCAATAAAAAATTAAATAAATAAACCTAAACAAAAATAAAATGAAAAAATAAAATAAAATAAAAACATAAAGTAAAACCCAAACTAAAACCTAAACTTAAATAAAAAATTTAAAATAAAAACTAAAGTAAAATATAATAAATAAAAGCTTAAACAAAACTAAAAAAAACATAAATAAAATAAAAACTAAACTTAAAATAAAATCAAAATAAATTTAAAATAAAATAAAATTAAAACTAGGTAAAAACCTAAACCTAAAAATAAAAACTAATAATAAATAAAAAATAAAGCCTAAACCATAAACTAAAAAAAAACCTAGACCTAAAATAAAATTAAAATAAACCTAAACCTAAACCAAGATAAACTAAACTAAAATAAATAAACCTAAACCTAAACTAAAAAATAATACCTAAAAATAAACATAAAATAAAAACCTAAAACCTAAACCTCAAAAAATAATATAAAAACCTAAACCTAGTCCTAAAAATAAAATATAAAACCTAAATCTAAGAAATAAAACAAAAATAAAACTAAATTAAAAAATAAACCTAAAATAAATAAACATAAAATAAATAAACTAAACTAAATAAAAATAAAAATAAACCAAAATAAAAATAAAAAATAAACTAAAATAAAGAAAAAATAAACTAAATAAACATAAACCTACCAGTATACTAACTTTAAAAAATGAAAAAAAATAATAAAAAACTAAAAAAAACAAATAAAAAAACCCTAAACCCTAATCCATAAACCCTAAACCACACCATAAACCCTGACAACCATAAACCCTAATCCCAATTTTAAAACCTAAATCTTACCAGCCCTAAACTCTAAACTAAGCCACAAACCCTAAAACATAAAACCTAAACCTAAAAAATAAAAATAAATGAATAAAATAAATAAATAAAACTTATATCTAAATAAAATAAAAAAATAAAATATAAATAAAAACCTAAACTAAAACCTAAACTTAAACCTAAAAATAAAAAAAAATAAGCAATAAAAATAATAAATAAAATAAATAAAAACCTAAACTAAACTAAAAAAATAAAATAAACCTAAGAATAAAAAACCTAAATAAAATAAAAATAAAATGTAAAATAAAAAAATTAAACTTAAAATAAAATAAAATAAAAACTAAATAAAAACCTAATCCTAAAAAATGAACCTAAAAATAAAACTTATAAATAAATAAAAAAGGAAACCAAAACCCTAACCAAAAAATAAAAACTACCCCAAAAAAAAACCTAAACCTAAAAAAAAATAAATTAAACTAAAATAATTAAAACCTAAACCCTAAACTGAATAAAATAAAATAAACTAAAAATGAACCTAAACCTAAACTAAAAAATAAAACAAAAAAATAAACCTAAAATAAGAACTTAAAACCTAAACCCTAAACCCTAAACCCTAAACCCTAAAACGCTAAAAACCTAAACCTAAACTAAATAAAACCTAAAAATAAAATAAATAAATAAAACCTAAACCAAAATAAAATAATAAATTAAAATAAAATTAAAACATAAACAAAAACCTAAACCTAAACCTAAACCTAAAAGAAAATAAAATAAAAAATAAAAAAGAAACCAAAAATAAATAAATAAAATCTAAATGAAACTAAAAAAAGATAAAAAACATAAATAAATTAAAAATTAAACCTAAAATAAAAATAAAATAAACCTAAAATAAAATAAAAACCTAAACCTAAAAAATAAATCAAAAAATAAAACCTAAAAATAAATAAAAAATAAAACCTAAACCATAAACTAAAAAAAAAAAACCTAAACCTAAAATAAAAAGGGTAAACCTAAACCAAAACTAAGATAAACTAAACTAAAATAAATAAAACCTAAACCTAAACCTAAATTAAACTAAACCTAAACCTAAACCAAAATAAATTAAAATATAATAAACTAAAAATAAACCTAAACCTAAACTAAAAAATAGATAAAACCTAAACCTAAAATAGAAACCTAAAACCTCAACCTAAAAGAATAAAATAAAATCCTAAACCTAAACCTAAAAATAAAATTTAAAACCTAAAATTTAAAATAAAAATTAAAAAAAAATAAAGTAAAAAATTAACCTCAACCTAAACCTAAACCTAAAAAACAAACTAAAATAAATAAACCTAAAATAAATGAACTAAACTAAATAAAATTAAAAGTAAACCTAAATAAAAGTCAAAAATAAAATAAATTAAGAAAAATAAAAAATACACTAAACTAAATAAAAAATAAACCCTCTTACTTAATTTAAAACATGAAAAATAGAAAGAAAATAAAAAAATACTGACCTACAACCCTAAACCCTAAACCCTAAACCCTAAACCCTAAACCCTAAACCATAAAACCCTAAACCTTAAACTCTAAAACCTAATCCCTAAAATCTATAACCCTAAATCCTAAACCCCAACTATACAAAACTAAAACCAAAACCTATATACTAAATAAAAATAAAATAAAATAAATAAAACCAAAACCTAAAAATAAAATAAAAGTAAAATAAAGAAACTAAAATAAATACTAAACTTAAACCTACACACAAACCTAAACATAAACCTAAAAATAAATTAAAATAAAATATAAAAACTAAACAAAAATAAAATAAATAAAAGCCTAAACAAAACTAAAAAAGTAAAATAAACCCAAAAATAAAAAAAGAACTTAAATAAAATAAAAACTAAACATAAAATAAAAATAAAATAAACCTAAAATAAAAACATTATAAAAACCTAAACCTGAAAAAAAACCTAAAAATAAATAAAACAATAAATCCTAAAGTCTAAACATAAAAAAATTAAACCTAAAATAAACAAAATTAAATAAACTTAAACATATACTAAAATAAATAAAATCTATACATAAACCTATATCGTAAACTATATAATATAAAATACACTAAAAATAAACTTAAACCTAAACTAAAAAATTAAACCTAAAAATAAACCTAAAATAAAAACAAAAAACCTAAACCTAAAAAAATAAAATAAAAACCTAAACCTAAACCTAAAAATAAAAAATAATTCTTAAACCTAAAAAATAAAATAAAAATAAAACTAAACTAAAAAATAAACTTAAACTTAAACCTAAACCTAAACATTAAAAATAAACTAAAATAAACATAAAAATAGAATAAATAAACCCAAATTAAATAACAAATAAACTAAATTAAATAAATAAACCTAAACCTATTAGTTTACTTTTTTTTGAGAAATCCTACAGAATCCAAAACAACCCTAAACCCTAAACCTAAATCCCAAACTAAAAATACTACACTACAACTAAACCTAAACTTGCATAACTTAACCACTGACCCTACCAAAATGTTCTACCCAAATAAATCCTAAATCCTAAACTCACACCCTAAACCCTAACCCAAAGCCACTAAAGCTAAACCCTAAACCCAGGCTTACTGGGTTGTAACCCTGACTAAACTCATCTGACCATGACACTAAACTAAACCCTAAACCTAAACTCACACCCTATACCTTAAAAACCTAAAAACCTAAACCTAAACTAAATAAAACCTAAAAATAAAATAATTAATAAAACCTAAACCTAAATAAAAATAAAAATAAAATAAAAACCTAAATTAAAACCTAAACCTAAACATAAAATAAAATAATATAAAAATTAAAAATAAACTATATTTAAATAAATAAAGACTAAACTAAACTAAAAAATAAAATAAACCTAACAATAAAAAACCTAAATAAAATAAAAAACTAAACCTATAATAAAATAAAATAAATACTAAATAAAAACCTAAACCTAAAAAATAAACCTAAAAACTAGAACCAAAAAAATATATAAAAAATAAAAACTAAACACTAAACTAAAAAAAATATAGCTAAAATAAAAATAAAATAAACGTAAACGTAAACTCAAATAAACTAAACTAAAAATAAATAAAACCTAAACCTAATCCTAAAATAAACTAAACCTAAACCTAAACCTAAACCATAAATAAAAATAAATTAAATAAAAAGAAAACCTTAACCTAAACTAAAAAAAAGAAAACTTAAAAAGTAAACCCAAAAAAAAATGTAAAACCTAAACTGAAACCTAAAAATTAAAATTAAAATCTAAACCTAAAAAAATAAAATAAAAATAAAACTAAACTAAAAAAATAAACTTAAAGCTAAACCTAAACATAAAAAATAAACTAAAATAAAAAACCTAAACTAAAATAGATAAACCAAAAATAAATAAATTAAATGAAATGAAATAAACTTAAACCTAGGAGTTTACTTAACTAAAAAAAATAAAAATATATATACAAAAAAATCCTTAACCCTAAACCCTAAACCTTTAAACTTACCTAATCCTCCACGGACCCCAAACCTACTGACCCTAAACTAAAACTTTAAACCTAAAACCCTAAACCTTAACCTTTAAAAATAAACCTAAAATAAAAACCTTAAACCTTATCCTAAAAATAAAAATAAAACCTAAACCTAAAATATAAAATAAAATTAAAATAAAATAAAAAATATGCATAAACCTAAACCTAAAAAGTAAATTAAGATAAAAAACCTAAACAAAAATAAATAAACCTAAAATAAATAAACTAAACTAAATAAAATAAAATGGACCTAAATAAAAATAAGATAAACTAAAATAAATAAAAAAATAAACTAAATAACTAGTGGTTTAATTAAATTTAAAAAACTAGAAACTACCCTAAACCCTAAACTAACTAAACTTTGGCTAAACCCAAAGACCCTGGCCTAAACCTTAAATGACTGACCTACCACCCAAACCCTAAACCCTAAAACCTAAACCACGTCTGACCCTGAGCCCTAAACTTTAAACCTTAAATCTTAAAACTGAGCCACTCACCCTATATCCCTAAACCCTAAAGTAAAGGCCCTAAACCCTGGGCCTAACCCTCAAACCACTGCCTCACTAAATTACCCTAAACTAAATCTGACCACTAAACCCTAAAACCCTAAACCCTAAACCCTAAACCCTAAAAATAAAAAAACCTAAAACTAAACTAAATAAATCCTAATAATAAAATAAATTAAAAAACTAAACCTAAATAAAATAAAATTAATAAATTAAACTGAAAACCTAAATTAAAACCTAAGCTTAAACCAAAAAATAAAATAAAATAAAAAATAAAAATAAACTAAAATAAACTAAATAAAAACCTAAATGAAACTAAATAATAAAAAAAACCTTAGAATAAAAAATTTGAATAAATTAATAATTAAATGTAAAATAAAAATAAAATAAACCTAAACCTAAATAAAATTAAAACTAAACATAAAATAAAAAATAAAATAAATCTAAAATAAAATAAAATAAAAACTAAATAAAGATCTAAACCTAAAAAATAAACCCAATAATAAAATAAAAAAATAAATATAAATTAAAACCTAAAGCATAAACTAAAAAGAAACATAAACCTAAAATAAACAAAATAAATTAAACCTAAACCAAAACTAAAATAAATAAAACAAATCCTAAATGAAAAGCATAAACTAAATATAATAAAATAAAATAAAAATAGACCTAAACCTAAACTAAAAAAATAAAATAAAATCCTAAACCTAAACCTAAATATAAAAAAAAAATAAAACCTAAACTTTAAAAATAAAATAAAATAAAACTAAACTAACAGAACATAAACCTAAATCTAAACATAAAAAATAAACTAAACTGAAAAATCTAAACTAAAATAACTAAACTAAACTAAATAAAAATAAAAAATAAACCTAAATAAATAAAATAAAATAAAATAAGCTAAAATACATAAAAAATAAACTAAATAAACCTAAACCTGCAGGTTTACTTAATTTAAAATAAAACCCCAAAACCTAATCCCTAAACCCTAAAATAACTAAACCCTAACTAACTCCCTAAATCTTAAACCTAACAAACATAACACTCCCACCTAAACATAAACCTAAACCCTAAAGCCTGAAAGCTGAAAGCCTAAGTTGGTGACCTTTAATTCTGCATGACCCTAACCTGACCACAACCCCTAAACCCTAAATCTTAAGCACTCCCTAAACCACTATAACCTAAACACTAATTTTAAACCCTAAACCCTAAACCCTAAAACCATAAAAAACCCACTAAAACCATAAACGATAAACTGATCCCTAAAACTTAAACTTTAAACCCTGATCCTAAACTTACCTAAACGACCTGCCACTAAACCCTAAACCTCACTAACTAAACCTAAATCCTAAAAAGCTAAAATCCTAATCCTAAACTAAGTAAAACCTAAATATAAAATAAATGAGAAATAAGATAATGATATAAAATAAAATAAAAACCTAAACTAAAACCTAAATTTAAACCTAAAAATAAAATAAATAAAACCCTAAACTACACTAAGAAATAAAAACCCTAAATAAAAGAAAAACTAAACTTAAAATAAAATCAAAACTAAATAAAAACCTAAACTTAAAAAATAAACATAAAAATAAATAAACTATAAACCCTAAACTAAAAAAACTAAACCTAAAATAAAAATAAAATAAACCTAAACATAAACTAAAATAAACTAAGCTAAAATAAATAAAACCTAAACTTAAACCTAAAATTAATTAAACCTAAACTTAAACCTAAACCCTAAATAAACTAAAATAAACTAAAAATAAACCTAAACCTAAACTAAAAGATAAAACATAAAAATAAACCTAGACTAAAAGCCTAAAACCTAAACCTAAAAAATAAAATGAAAACCTAAACATAAACTTAAAAATAAAAAATAAAACCTATACCTAAAAAATAAAATAAAAATAAAACTAAACTAAAAAATAAACCTAAACCTAAAAAATAAACTAAAATAAAAAACCTAAACTAAAATAAATAAACTAAACTTCAACAACAACAATAACAAGCCATTATCCCACTGTGTTTCTAGAATCCTTCATCTCCATTGTGTCCTATTATGTGCCAAATCCTCATTGAATTCAAGTATACTTAAGCCATTTTTTATACATCTTAACAATGTCTTTTTAGATCAACCTCTATCTTTCTTAACATAAGGCAATTCCAATGCATCTACTCTCCTAACCGGGTCATTGGATGACCAATTCTTCATGTGGCCTAACAATCTAAAGCCACTCTCTCTAATTTTATCTACCACTAGAGCTACTCCAACATTTTCCCAAACATACACATTCCGCATTTTATCTCTAAGAGTAAAGCCACTCATCCACCTAAGCATCCTCATCTCTAACACTTAACTCTCTTGCTTCTCTTTTATCAAATTAGACCATAAATCATTCAGATCTCAACACCATCTTATAAACTTTTCCCTTAAGTTTAAGCGATACTTCTATCATATCATACGGGCTAGATTGCTCCACTTCAACCATCCAACTGAATTCTATAGATAATATGTCCATCTATTTCACCATCATTTGGAATAATAGAGCCAAAAAAATCTACTCTTTTAATAACTTGTTCACTTAATGTCATAACACTAGCACTATAACTTCTACTGCAAAAATTACACACCATAAATAAACTAAACTAAATAAAAAAATAAACTAAACTAAAATAAAAAAATAAACTAAATAAACTAAATAAACCTAAACCAACCAGTTTACTTAATTTAAAAAAAATCAATAACCCTAAACCACAAACCCTAAAACTAACCCAAAACCCTAAATCCTGAACCCTAAACCTACAACCCTGAACCCTAATCCCTAAACCCTAAACCGTAAAATCCTAAACCCTAAACCCTAAACCCTAAGCCCTAAACCCTAAAACCCTAAACCCTAAACCCTAAAACCATAAACCCTAAACCCCAAACCTTAAACACTAAACCATAAACCCTAAAAACCTAAAAACCTAAAAACCTAAAAACCTAAACAAAATAAAACCTAAAAATAAAATAAATAAAAAAACCTAAACCTAAATAAAATAATAAAATAAAATAAAATAAAAACATAAACCAAAACTTAAACCTAAACCTAAACATAAAAATAAAATAAAATAAAAAATAAAATCTAAACAAAAATAAAATAAATAAAAACCTAAACTAAATTAAAAAAACAAAATAAACCTAAAAATAAAAAACATAAATAAAGTAAAAAATTAAACGTAAAATAAAAATTAAATAAACCTAAAATGAAATAAAATAAAAACTAAATAAAAACCAAAGCCTAAAAAATAAACCTAAAAATAATATCTAAAAATAAATAAAAAAATAAAACCTACACCCTAAACTAAAAAAAAAATACTAAACCTAAAATAATCATAATAAAATAAACTTAAACTAAAATTAAAATAAACAAAACTAAAATAAATAATACCTAATCCTCAACCAAAAATAAACTAAACCTAAACCCTAAATAAAATAAAATAAAATAAACTAAAAATAAAACTAAAATAAAAAAACTAAAAATAAACCTAAAAAGAATAAATTAAAAACCTAAACCTAAACTTAAAAATAAAAAAATAAAACCAAAACCTGAAAAATAAAATAAAAATAAAATAAAACTAAAATAAATAAATTTAAAATAAATAAAATAAACTATAAAAATAAAAAATAAACTTAAATAATAAAAAAATAAAATAAACTAAAATAATTAAAAATAAACTAAATAAACCTAAACCTACTGATTTACTTAATTAAAATAAAACTATAAACCCTAAACCATAAATCCTAAACCCTAAACCCTAAAATTAACCCTAAAGCCACAAACCCTAAACCAAAACCTAAATCCTAAATCCTAAATCCTAAAATCACTAAACCAAATCATAAACCATAAACCCTAACCCTAACCTAAACCACAACCTTAATCTAACCATATAACTAAACAAACTCCACTAAACATTAAAGCCTAAACCATAAACCTTAATCCCTAAACACTAAACTAACCCTAATCCTTATGTTAACCCTAAACCCTAAACCTTAAACCCTAAAGACCCACAGCAACACCAAACCTAAAACACTAAACCCTAAATCTAAACATTAAATCCTAAAATCCTAAACACTAAAACCCAAAACCCTAAACTCTAAACTGTGAACCCATAAACCCTAAACCATAAAAACCTAAAAACCTAAACCTCAAGTAAATAAAACCTAAAAATAAAATAAATAAAAGAAACCTAAACTAAATAAAATAATAGAATAAAATAAAATAAAAACCTAAACTAAAATCTAAACCTAAACCTAAAAATAAAATAAAATAAAAAATAAAAAAACTAAAATAAAATAAATAAAAACCTAGACTAAGATAAAAAATAAAATAAAGCTAAGAATAAAAAACATAAATAAAATAAAAACTAAACATAAAATTAAATAAAAATAAACCTAAAATAAAATAAAATAAAAACTAAATAAAAAGATTAACCAAAAAATAAACCTAAAAATAAATAAAAAATAAAATCCAAACCCTAAACTAAAAATTAATACTTAACTTAAAATAAAAATAAAATAAACAAAATAAAATAAACCTAAACCTAAACTAAAATAAAATGAACTAAAGATAAACCTAAAGCTAAACTAAAAAATAAAACCTGGAAATAAACCTAAAATAAAAACTTGAACCTGAAAAAATAAAATAAAACCTAAACCTAAACCTAAAATTAAAAAATAAAACATAAACCTAGAAAAGATAATTAAAATAAAGCTAAACAAAAAAATAAACATAAACCTAAACCTAAACCTAAAAATAAACTAAAATAAAAAACCTTAAATAAATAAAACAAACAAAATAAAAATAAAAAATTAACTTAAATAAAAATAAAAAATAAAAAAACTAAAATAAATAAAAAATAAACTAAATAAAGTAAATAAACTTAAACCTATCAGTTTACTTAATTATTTTTTTGAAAAAGAAATACCTAAACCATAAACCCTAAACCCTAAACCCTAAACCTAAACCATAAACCATAAACCATAAACCATAAACCATAAACCATAAATCCTAAATCCCAAAACCCTATCCTAAAAAACCCTAAACCATAACCTTAAACCCTAAACCCTAAACCATAAGCCTAAACTTTAAACCCTAAAAGCATAAACCCTAAAATGCTAAAATCCTAAACACTAAACCCTAACCCTAAACCCTAAACCTTATACTCCAAACACTAAGCCTAAACCTAAAGTAACTAAATAAATTAAAAAGTAAACCTAAACCCTAAAACCTAATAAACCTAAACCTAAACCCTAAGAATAGGTAGAACCTTGATGACAGGATCATCACCGCCAACCAAGCTCAGTCTAGATCTAGTGGTGGAGGCAAAGGCAGAGGCGACGGTTATCACAGTGCTAGTGGGTGATAAGTAGGTGCTGGTGGATATGGAGGTGGTGGTGGGAGTAGTGGCTGTGGCGGAGGGAGAGATCTGTGATATCATGGTGGATCCCACTAATCGAGAGGCCAAGGTGGTTCTGATGGGAACTAGAGAACTTATAGAATGGTCGATCTGATCTGTTGCTTATGGAATTATGTCTTTATAGTAGAGACAATTCTAGTTATCTAAAGTTATATTTTGTTATGTGCGTGCTCATTTTTTATCTATGTCATTGCTTGTGTTTTAGAAAACTTAGTGTGTTACTTGGATGATGAAATCAAAAAGCTGAAATGTTGAATCTAAATTTTACTAAAAATAAAACTTAAACCCTATACCTAAAAGCTAAACCCTCAACCCTAAACCCTAAACCCTAAAAACCCTAACCATAAACCCTAAACCCTAAACCCTAAACCCTAAACCCTAAACCCTAAACCCTAAACCCTAGTTAAACCATAAACCATAAACCCTAAACACTAAACCCTAAACCCTAAACCCTAAACTCTAAACCCCATACCCTAAACCCTAAACCATAAACCCAAAACCCTAAAAAGCAAAAAACCTAAACATAAACTAAATAAAACCTAAAAATAAAATAAATAAAAAAACATAAACTAAAATAAAATAAAAAATAAAATAATATAAAAACCTAAGTTAAAACTTAAACCTAAAAAAGAAAATAAAATAAAAAATAAAAAATAAATCAAAATAAAATAAATAAAAACCTAAACTAAACTAAAAATAAAAATCTAAATAAAAGAAAAACTAAACTAAAATAAAAATAAAATAAACCTAAAATAAAATAAAATAAAAATAAATAAAAACCTAAACCTAAAAATAAACCTAAAAATAAAACCTAAAAATAAATAAAGAATAAAACCTAAACCCTAAACTAAAAAAAAAAAACTTAAACCAAAAATAAAAATTAAATAATCATAAACCTAACAAAAATGAACTAAACTAAAATAAATAAAACCTTAACATAAACCTAAAATAAACTAAACTTAAAACTAAACCAAATCCCTAAATAAAATAAAATAAACCAAAAATAAACCTAAACCTAAACTAAAAAATAAAACCTAAGAATAAACTTAAAATAAAAACTTAAAACAAAAACCTAAAAAAATCAAATAAAAACCTAAACATAAACCTAAAAATAAAAAAAATAAAACTAAAACCAAAAGAAAAATTTAAAGTAAAACTAAACTAAAAAATAAATTGAAACCTATACCTAAACCTAAAAAATAAACTAAAATAGAAAACCTAAACTATATAAACTAAATAAACCTTAACCTACTAGTTTACTTTATTTAAAAAATTAAAAATAAATTAAATCAAATCAAATTAAAAAAAACACTAACCCTAAACCCTAAACCATAAAACTAACCCTAAATCCTAAACCCTATACCCTATACCTACAACCCAAAACCCAAAACCCAAAACCCTAAATATAAATAACCTAATGACCTAGCTAACCCTAACCACACCCTAAACCCAAAACTACCTAAACCCTAAACCCTAAAAACCTAAAAACCTAAACCTGAACTAAATAAAACATAAAAATAAAATAAAACAAAAACACAAAACCTAAAAAAAATAAAATAAAATAAAACTAAAAACCCAAACAAAAACCTTAACCTAATCCTAAACCTAAGCCTAAACCTAAATGTAAAAATAAAATAAAAAATAAGATAAAAATGAAACTAAAGTCAAATAAATAAAAGCCTAAAGTAAACTAAAAAATAAAATAAAATAAAAAAAACCTTTATATAATAAAAACAAAATGTAATATAAAATAAAATAAACCTAAAATAAAAGAAAATAAAAACCTAAACTGTAAAAAAAATGTAAACCTAAAATAAAAAACTAAATCTAAACTAAAGTAAACTAAACTAAAATAAGTAAAACAAAACCTAAACCTAATATAAACTAAACCTAAACCCTAAACTAAATAAAATAAAATAATCTAAAAATAAACCTAAACCTAAACCAAAAAATAAACCTAAAATAAAAACCTAAAACTTAAACATAAAAAATAATATAATAACCTTAACCTCGGTCTAAAAATAAAAAAGAAAACGTAAACCTAAAAAAGAAAATTAAAATAAAACTAAACTAAAAAAGAAACATGAACATAAACCTAAACCAAAAAATAAGCTAAATTAAAAAACCTACACTAAAATAAATAAACTAAAGTAAATACAAATAAAAATAAACAAAAATAATAAGAAATAAAATAAAATAAACTCAAATAAATAAAAAAAATAAACTAGATAAACCTAAACCTACTAGTTTACTTAATTTTAAAAAAAAATACAAAAAAAAACCTTAAACACTAAACCCTAAACACTAAACCCAAAATCCTAAACCCTAAACCCTAAAACTAGCCTTAAACCTATAAGGCTCATAAGACTTTCAACAAATGGTTGCTATCTTCCCACAGGTTTGTTGGCTATGATGGCTGTGATGATTTCACTCCTTTTTAATTTAGTAGTAGCTCTTGTGATGTAACCCTTCCACTGAAGTTTGGATGCTCATATTTGCATCTACCCTAATTTGGTGTGACTGAGTCTGAGCCTTCTCTCACACACTTCTTTATAATTTTTCTCAGTTTATGCTATTTTCAATTTTCATTTTGTGTATTACTTAACTAATCTAATTTCTATCTTTCTACAATTTTGCAGGTGCATTTCTCTTGTTCTCTTGCAGGTTTGCTCCCTAGTGTCATGCATTCTCTCATCCTGAAGAGCTTTGGCCCAGATCTATTCATTGGCTTAATTATGTAATCAATTTGTGTCTTTTTCTTTCCTTTACTCTTTTATTTTGCTTTAGGTTGTACTTAGATAGAGGATTTACTCTCTAGGCTGATTATAGCCCTTTCAGCAATAGTTGTGGAGTTTATCCCCTATTAAGGACCTTGTAACCCTCTTTTTGAGGCAATAAAATTCCCCCTATATGGGGTTTCCCAAAAAAAAAAACACTATAAACCCTAAAACTTAAACACTAAACCCTAAACCTTGAATCCCAAACCATAAACCCTAAACCCTAAACTAACCCTAAACCGTAAACCCTAAAATGCTAAAAACCTAACCCTAAACTAAATAAAACCTAAAAATAAAATAAATAAAAAATCCTAAACCAAAATAAAATAAAAAATAAAATAAAATGAAAACATAAACTATAACCTAAACCAAAACCAAAACCTAAGCCTAAATCTAAAATGAAAACAAAATAAAAATTTAAAACTAAACTAAAATATAAGAAAAAATAACATAAACTAAACTAAAAATAAATAAATAAAATAAAAACTAAACCTAAAATAAAAGTAAAATAAACCTAAAATAAAATAAAAAATAAAAACTTAAACCTAAATAATAAACATAAAAAATAAATAAAAAAATCAAACTAGGTAAAAAAAAAAAAAAAACCTAAACCTAAAATAAAAATAAAATAAACCTAAACCTAAACTAAAATAAATAAAACATAAACATAAACCTAAACCTAAACATAAATTAAATAAAATAACAGAAACTAAAAATAAACCTAAACCTAAATTAAAAAAATAAAACTTAGAAATAAACCTAAAATAAAAACCTAAAACATAAACCTAAAAAAACAAAATAAAACCTTAACCTAAACCTAAAAATTAAAAATAAAGCTAAACCTAAAAACTAAATTAAAAAAAACTAAACTAAAAAAATAAACTTAAAGCTAAACCTTAACCTAGAAAATAAACTATAATAAAAAACCTAAACTAAAATAAATAAACATAAAATAAATAAACTAAACTAAATAAAAATAAAATAAAATTGAAATTAAAATAAAAAAAGTAAAATATACTTCAATAAATATAAAATAAACTAGATAAACCTAAATCTATTTTGACTTAATTTAAGAAATATATAAAAATAAAAAATAAAAAAATAAAAAAACCCTAACCCCACAATCATAAGCCCGAAAGCCTAAAACCCTAAACCGTAAACCCCTAAAACTTAAACCCTAAACCCTAAACTAACCTTAAACCCAATAACTTAAACCCAAAAACCTAAGCCTTAAACCTCAAAACCCTAAACCATAAAGCCAAAAACTTAAACCCTAAAACCCTAAACCCTAAACCCTAAACCTTAAACTCTTGGACAGCTATTCATTATCTATCCTTTCCTTTACCGATATATGTTTATGGGTGGAATCTTGGATAGCTTGTTGGTTTTAACTGCCTTGTTGGTTGGCTGATCTGGATCAATACCCACCACGCCTTGGGGCTTTGGATTATTTTGTACAAGTCTCTTTTGAAGTTGCTGATTGCTTGGTAGATTTTGCTTAGAACCTCCTTACTGGTTTCTTTTACGCTTATCATTGGAATTCATTGATCTACCTTTTCTGCTATTGTTTACTTCATCCTTTTTCTATCAATCTTGTATCTATTGTTTTGCTTATACTGGATGAGTGGCATCATGGCAAGCTAATTGGTTTTTGCTATTTTGGTTGTCTCTTGTCTTGGAGATTTTTTTTTGACCTTGTCATCTCAGTTGGCTCTTTCTTGGTTGGTTGTAGAATTTCAGGGTCTCATGCCCGTTCTGACATTCTTTGTCGATGGTGAGGGTTTTGGTGATTTCTCGATTCTTGCCTTGATAACAATTTTTATGCTTTATTTATTTATTGATCTATTACTGCCATGTCTACTCTGATTGAGGAGTTTTATGGCCAATTTGTTGTATCTTCCTATCTTGGATGTTGCCGTCTTAACTGTTGCTATTTTCTGGATTTTAATGTTGAGACTCATTTCAATTCACTTGTTGATTTTTTTTATTGCGGGTTCCAATGTTGTATTAGCTATTTGGCTGTTGGGGTTGGCTTTCTGATTGCCCATGAAATTTATCTCCTATTTTTTCTGATCTACATCACCTACTACCTCATTTCTGATTGGTTTGTGCAGTCTTACGAGCAGTTTATTCTGAAAGAATGGTATTATGGCCAGTTTAGTCCCTTCCTATCTTGGATGTTGTTGCCTTTGCTTCCTTGTTCTCTGGATTCATTGTTGATCTGGATCATCTGAATGGAGGCCAGAATCGCTATTGAGGCCTGCTTCTATTTTTTCTAGGTGCTTATTTTGGTTGGTTGCAGTTCATTCCCTGTGTTGAGCTATACTATCTTCCTTTACTATTGCTTTCTCCAGGACATTAATAAAGGGATTGTTCCCTGGGTTGTTTTCTGCACTGAATGATTCATTTACATATCATGTGATTGGGATGGTGTTAAGTATAAGCTCATTGACTTATTTAAGGTTTTGAAGTTGTCTCTTTGTAATTTTCTTATGGAGGGATTATATCTGAACTAATTTCTTTCCGAATATGGCTATTCATGAGATTACGGCTAAGATGGCTCACTCACTTATGTTTATGTATTCTCATGTCAAGATGACTATATTGATGATAATTTTCTTGAATGAGACTCCTTATCCTTCAGCTCTTAGCAATTTCCTATATATTTTAGATGTGATTTTACTTAGGTTTTGCGGGTAAGCTCAAAGAATATCAAGAATATCTGCTACCTACTCCCGGTTTGTTGGCTATGATGGTTGATGATCTCACTCCCTATTGGTTGGTAGTAGCTCATGTGATGTAACCCTCAGTTTGGATGCTCATACTTGCATCACTGCAGATGTGATTGAGCACGAGCCTTCTCTATCACAATTCCTTTCTAACATACTCATATTATGTTATTTTCCTCTTTTTCTATTACCTTAACTATTCTAATCTCCCTCTTATTATAACTTTGCGGATGATTCTCTCTCCTTCTTTTTGTGCCTTGATTATCATGCATTCCCACATCCTCCAGAGCATTGGCTTTAATCTTACTTTTGCTTATTATGTTAATCATCTAGTATCTTTTGATTATTTTTATGCTTTCTTTTACTCTTGGATGTACTTAGATAGGGGATTTACTCCTTAGGCTAATTATAGCTCTTTGAGCAGTAGTTCTAGAGTTTATCCCCTTTTAAGGACCTTGTAACCCTCTTTTTGTGGCAATAAAATACCCCTACATGGGGCTTCCCCTAAAATAAAAAAAATAAAAAAAAAATAAAAAAAAAAACCTAAACCTTAAACTTTAAACCCTAACCCTAAACCCTAAACCCTAAAAGCATAAACCCAAAAACCATAAACCCTAAACGCTAAACCCTATACCTTAAACCCTAAACCTAAGCATAAACCTTGAACCCCAAACCCTAAACCTAGACCTAAACTAACTAAATAAATTAAAAATAAACCTAGACCCTAAGAATGGACAGAACCTCAACAAATCTTAGTCTAGGTATGGCGGTGGAGACGAAGGCGAAGGTGGTTGTTATTTCAATGGTTATGGGGGATCTGGAGCTGTTGGTGGATATGGAGGTGGTTGTCGGAGTAGTGGTCATTATGGCAGTGAAAAGAGTGATAAAGGTTACAACAGTTGTTGTGGCAGAGGGAGAGATTGGGGATATGATGGTGGATCTCACTACTCAAGAGGTCGTGCTAATTCTGATGGGAACTAGAGAAACTGATGAGTGACAGATATAATCTATTGCTTATGGAACTATGTCTTTAAAGTAGATACGGTTCTAGTTATCTAGGGTTTTTGATTTGCTATATGTGTGCTCATTTTTTATTTATGTCATCGCTTATGTCAAAAAACATGGTGTGTTACTTGGTTGATGAAATCAAAAAGAAGAAATGTTGAATCTAAATTTATTCCTTGTTAAAAAAAACCAAAAACTTTAAACCCTAAACTAAAACTTGAACCCTAAACCTAATCCCTAAACCATAAACCATAAACCGCAAACTATAAACCATAAAAATAAAAAATAATAAAAAAGAACCCTAACCCTAAACACTAAACCCTAAAACTAACTCGAAACACTAAACATTAAACCATAAACCCTAGAACCCTAAATCTTAAATCCTAAACCCTAAACCATAGAACTTGAATCTCAAACTTTAAACCCTGAACCCTAAACCCTAAACCCTAAATCCTAAAGCATAAAGCCTAATCCCTAAACCCTAAAAACCTAAAAACCTAAACTGAAATGAAATAAAACCTTAAAATAAAATAAATAAATAAACCTAAACCTAAGTAAATAAAATAAAAAAATCTAACAAAAACCTAAACCTAAACCTAATATAAAATAAAATAAAAAATAAAAACTTAATTAAAATATAATAAATAAAAACATAAACTAAACAAAAAAAACCTAAAAAGAAAAAACCTAAATGAAACAAAACTAAATGAAAATAAAATAAAATAAACCTAAAATAAAATAAAATAAAACTAAATAAAACCTAAACCTAAAATATAAACCTAAAATAAATAAAAATAAACCCTAAACCCTAAAACTTTAAATTAAATTAAATTAAAATAAATAATAAATAAAATAAATCAAACCTAAGATTAAATCTAAAATAAAGTAAAGCTAAACCCTAAAGTAAATAAAATAAAATAAACTAAAAATAAACCTAAAATTAAACAAAAAAATAAAACGTAAAAATAAACCTAAATTAAAAACCTAAGACCTCAACCTAAACCTAAAAATAAAAAATAAAACCTAAACATAAAAAATAATATAAAAATAAAACTAAACTAAAAATAAAACATAAACTAAAAATAAAACATAAACTAAAATAAATAAACCTAAAATAAAAAAATAAACTAAATGAAAATAAAAGTAAACCTAAAAATAAATAAAAAATAAAATAAACTATAATAAATAAAAATATATAAAATAAACTAAAAAAAACATAAACATACCAGTTTACATAGTTTTTATTTTTAAAAAAAACCGTAAACCTTAAACCCTAAAACCTAAACCATAATCACAAACATGTAACCCTAAACCTTATACAAAACTAGGCCCTTCCTACCCCAACCACCTTAAATCCCCCCACTGAAACCATAAACCCTAAACATTAAAAACTATAAACCCTAAATCCTAAACCCTAAAATCTTACCACCCACCCACACTAACCATACCACCCAATTAAAGCTACTATACCCCAATGACCTGGCCCAGGTTGGCCTGACCCCAAAACCCTACCCTAAATCCTAACCCTAAACATGCCTAATCCCACCCAAACCCTAAAGGCCTAAACCCTAAACCCTAAACCATAAACCCTAAAAACCTAAAAACCTAAACCTAAAGTAAATAAAAACTAAAAATAAAATTAATAAATAAACCTATACCTAATAAAACAAAATAAAAACCTAAACTAAAACTTAAACCTAAACATAAAAATAAAATAAAATAAAAAATAAAAAAATAAACTAAAATAAATAAATAAAAACCTAAACTAAACTAAAAATAAATAAAATAAATTAAGAATAAAAAACCTAAATAAAATAAACTAAATGTAAAATAAAATAAAATAAACCTAAATAAAGAAAATAAAACTAAATAAAACCTAAACCTAAAAAAATAAACCAAAAAATAAATAAAAATAAAACCCAAACCCAAAACTAAAAATAAAAACTAAACCTAAAATAAAAATAAAATAACCAAAATAAACTAGACCTAAACCTAAACTAAAATAAACTAAACTAAAATAAATAAAATATAAACCTAAAGCTAAAATAAACTAAGCCTAAACTCTAAACAAAATAAATTAAAATAAAGTAAAAATAAAACTAAACCTAAACTAAAAAACAACCTTAAAATAAACTTAAATTAAAAACCTGAAACCTAAACCCTAAAAAGCTTAAAACCTAAACCTAAAAATTAAAAAAAAAAATTAAACAAAATAAAAGGAAAACTAAATGAAAAATAAAAATAAAATAAACCTAAAATAAAATAAAATTAAAATAAAATAAAAACCTAAACTTAAAATATAAACCTAAAAATAAAACCTAAAAAAAATAAAAAATAAAACATAAACCTTAAACCAAAAAAACAAAACTAAAACCAAAAATAAACAAAATAAAATAAACCTAAACCTAAAATAAAATAAACTAATCTAAAATATGTAAAACCTAAACCTAAAACTAAAATAAACTGAACCTAAACCCTAAACTAAATTATATAAAATAAACTAAAAATAAGCCTAAACCTAAAAATAAACCTAAAATAAAAACCTGAATCCTAAACTTAAAAAAAATAAAATAAAAACTTAAACCTAAGCATAAAAATAAAAAATAAAACCTAAACTTAAAAAATAAATTAAAAATAAAACTAAACTAAAAATAAATATAAACCTAAACCTAAACCTAAACCTAAAAAAATAAGTTAAAACTAAAAACCTAAACTAAAATAAGTAAACCTAAAATAAATAAAATAAACTAAATAAAAATATAAACCTAAATAAAATTAAAAAATAAAATAAACTAAAATAAATAAATAAATAAAATAAAACAAATAAACTACAAAAGCCTAAACCTGGGTTTACTATTTAAAAAAGAAGATGAAAGTACTGACCTTAAATCCTAAACCACTCTAAATCCAAACTCAATCTAAAGCCTCATTGCTTTCTACCCCTGATCACCCAGGCCCTAAACCTTAAACTGTGCCTACCCACTCTGACCTCCACCTCCCTGGGCCTCCCTCTCTCCACACCTCTCTGACCTCCCACCTGACCTCCTCCCTGGTTAAACTAAAACTAACCTAAACCCTAAAAGCACTGATCACTAAAAACCTAAACCTAAAACAAACTTTAAAGCAACACAGCCCTTGAACCCTAAACCCTAAACCCAAACCTAAAACCCACCCAGGCCTGAGGCTGGGCACTCCTGGGCCCTGGGCCTGGGCCCTTCTGACCTGGGCCACCCTAAACCCTCCTCTTCCTCCCACCCAAACTCCCAGGGCTCTCTAAATTTAGTCTGTAATAAACCTAAAAATAAATATAAACATAAACCTAAATAATAGGAAACCCTAAATCCTTACACTAAACCCTTTAACCCTAAACCTAAGCCTAAAACCTAAGCCCTAAAACCTAAAAGTATAAAACCTTCTTACCAGACCTGACCCAACCACCTAAACCTCCTAAAACCTGTATAAAACCTCAAATCCTAAAATAAACCTAAACCTGGACCCTAACTAAAACCTAAACCCAACCTAAAGTAACTAAATAAATTAAAAAATAAGCATAAACACAAAAACATAATAAACCTAAACCTAATCCTAAACCCTAAGAATGGGCAGAACCTTGACGGTATGAACATCACCATCAATTGGGCTTAATCTAGATCTAAAGGTGGAGGAAAAGGCGGAGGTATCGATTATCACAGTGATGGTTGGAGATCTAGAGGTGCTAGTGGTTATGGAGGTGGTGGTCAGAGCAATGGTAGTATTGGAGGCAGGAAGAGCAACAAAAGTTATAGTAGAGACGATCCCGCTACTCGAGAGGCCGGGGTGGTTCTGATGGGTACTAGAGAAATGAAGAACGGCCAATCCGATCAACTACGTACGAAACTGTGTCTTCATTGTAGAGATGATTCTAGTTATATAGGATTTTGGATTTGCTCTATGTATGCTCATTTCTTATCTATGTCATTTCTTGTGTCTTAGAAAACTTGGTGTGTTACTTGGTGAAATTGAAAAAAAAAGAAAAGTTTAATCTAAATTTATTCTCTATTAAAAAAAAAGCTAAAAACCCTAAACCCTAAACTTGAACCTAAACCCTGAACCTTGAACCCTAAACCCTAAACTTACAACCCTAAACCTTAAACCCAAACTAAAACCCTAAACCTTAAACCTTAAACCCTAAACCATAAACCCTAAACCCTAAAACCCTAAACCCTAAGCCTTAAACCCTAAACCTTAATCCCTAAATCATAAAACCTACAATCCTAAACAATAAACCCTAAACCCTAAACCCTAAACCCTAAACCCTAAAAACCTAAAAACTTACACATAAACTAAATAAAACCTAAAAATAAAATAAATTAAAAAACCTAAATAAAATAAAAAATAAAATAAAATAAAAATCTAAACTAAAACCTAAACCTAAACCTAAAATAAAATAAAATAAACTAATAAAAATAAATTAAAATAAAATAAATAAAAACCAAAACTAATCAAAAAAATAAAATAAACCTAAGAATAAAAAACTTAAACAAAATAAAACTAAATGTAAAATAAAAATAAAATTAACCTAAAATAAAAAATAACAACCTAAACCTAAAAAATAAACCTTAAAATAAAACCTAAACCATAAAAAAAAATTAAACCAAAAATAATAATAAAATAAATAAAATAAAATAAACCTAAACCTAAATAAAAAAAAAAACTAAAATCAATAAAACCTAAACCTAAACATAAACTAAATAAAATAAAATAAACTAAAAATAAACCTAAACCTAAACTAATAAAATAAATCCTTAAAATAAACTTATAATAAAAACCAAAAACCTAAACCTAAAAAAAATAAAATAAAAACCTAAACCAAAACTAAAAAATAAAAAATAAATCCTAAACCTAAAAAATAAAATAAAAGTTAAACTCAACTAAAAAATAAGCCTAAACCTAAAAAATAAACTTAAATAAAAAACATAACTAAATTAAATAAAAATAAAAATAAACCTAAATAAAAAGTTAAAATTAAAATTAAACTAAAATAAATAAAATGTAAACTAAATAAACCTAAACCTACCATTTTACATAATTTAAAATAAATTTAAAAAAATAAAAAATAAATGTTAACCCTAAACACTAAATCTACAACCCTAAACCCTAAACCCTAAACCCTAAAACCCTAAACCTAAAATCGTAAACCCTAACTCTAAAACTTAAACCCTAAAACACTAAACCCTAAACCCCAAACCCCAAATCCTAAACTCATTAAAAAAACTTAACCACTAAAGCCTAAACTTTAAATTCTCTAAACTTAAACCTAAATAAATATAAACTTCCTAAATACTAAACCCACTAAACCTAAAATAAAATAAAATAAAAGATAAGAAAACTAAATAAATAAATAAAAATAAAGATAAATAAAATAAAATAAATCTAAAATAAAATCTAAATAAATAAAAACTAAAAATAAAAATAAAATAAATAAATAAATAAAATAAATAAATAACTAGTCTTAAAATAAACTAAAAATAAAACCTAAAAATAATAAAATAAACTAAACTATAAATAAAAAAACCAAAAAATAAAAATAAAATAAATAAAATAAAATAAACTAAACCTAAATTAAAATAAATTAAACTAAAATAAGTAAAACTTAAAACCTAAACTAAATAAAATAAAATAAATAAAAATATAAAATAAACTTAAAGTAAATTTTTAAACTAAAATATAAAATAAAACTTAAACCTAAACTAATAATAAAAATAAAACCTAAAACTAAAGAATAAAATAAAAATAAAACTATTAAAATATACAGATAATATAAAATTAAAAACTATAAAATAAATTAACCTAATATAAAATAAACCTAAATAAAATAAAATAAAATAAAATAAATTAAACTAAATAAAATTTAATTATTTAAAGAAATACTAAAAAAATAAAACCCAAAAATAAACCATAAAAACCTAAAACTTAAACAAAAAATAAAATAATATAAAAACCTAAACCTAAACATAAAAATAAAAAATAAAAGCAAAACCTAAAAAATAAAATCAAATAAATCAAAATTAAAAAATAAATCTGAACCTAAACTTAGACCTAAAAGTAAACTAAAATAAAAACATAAACTAAACTAAATAAAATAAACTAAATAGATTTAAATATAAATATAAATAAAATGAAATAAAATAAATAATTAATAAATTATATAAATCAAAACTTGTCAATTTATTTAATTTAAAAAAATAAAAAAAATAAAAAATATAAGAAAACCCTAACCCTAAACCCTAAAGGCGCGTGACCCTGATCCAAACCACCCAAAACTTGACCCTAAACTCTAAACACTAAACACTACCACTAAACCTTTAACTCTAAACTGACCCTAAATGCTCCCTACCCTAAAAGATCCTGGGCCCTGGGCTTTGTTAAACTTTGGACCACTTAAACCCACCCTGGTTAACCCTGGGCCCTAAACCTAAACCTCCTAAACCCTAAACCCTACACTGACCCTACCATAAACCCTCCAACCCTACCATGACATTGGGCCCATAAACCTAAACCTAAACTAAACCTGGCCCAAACCTAAAAGATAAAATAGAAGATAAAATAAACTAAAATAAAGATAAATAAAACCTAAACTAAATAAAAAAAATTAAATAAACCTAAAAATAAAACACCTAAATAAAATAAAAACTAAACCTAAAATAAAAATAAAATAAACTAAATGAAAACTTAAGCCTAAAAAATAAACCTAAAAATAAATAAAAAATAACTCATAAACTATAAACTAAAAAAAAAACCTAAACCTAAAATAAAAATAAAATAAAATAAACCTAAACCTAAACTAAAACAAACTGAATTAAAATAAATAAAACCTAAACCTAAACCTAAAATAAACTAAACCTAAACCTAAAATAAACTAAAACTAAGCATAAACCTAAATTAAATTAGAAGAAATAAAGTAAAAATAAACCTAAGGACAAACTAAAAAATAAAACCTAAAAATAAACCTAAAATAACAATTAAAACCTAAACTAAAAAAAATACAAACTTTAACCTAAATCTAATAATAAAAAATAAAACTTAAACCTAGAAAATAAAATAAAATTAAAACTAAACTACAAAATAAACATAAACCTAAAAAATAAGCTAAAATGAAAAAAAAACCTAATCTAAAACAAATAAACCTAATATAAATAAACTGAACTAAATAAAAAATAAAAATAAACATAAATAATAATAAAAATTAAAATAAAGTAAAATAAATAAATAATAAACTAATTAAACCTAGACCAATCGGTTTACTTAATTTGTTTATAAAAAAACACTAAACTCTTAATTAAAAAATAAAACCTAAAATATTAACTTAAAACCTAAACCTAAAAAAATAAAATAAAAATCTAAACCTAAAATAAAACATAAAACCTAAAATAAAATAAAATAAAACTAAACTAAAATAAACATAAACCTAAAACTAAACTTAAAATACTAAAATAAAAACCTAAACTAAACTAAATAAAATAAAATAAAATAAATTTAAATAAACTAAACCTTGGTCTTTAATAATAAAATAAAAGATTAAAACCCTAACCAAACTAACTTAACCTAAAACCCTTAACCCTAATCCCTAAACCATAAACCCTAAACCCTAAAACTCTAAACCTAAACCATAAACTCGTTGAAAAACCTTAAACCCTAAACCCTCCACTGTGCTGATGTAAACCTAAACTTAAACCTAAATCCTACCTAAAATGGTGCACCCTAAACTATCACACCTTAAAGCCTAACCCTACCAAACCCTAAACCTAAAGTAAAATATTAAAATAAAATAAACTAAACATAAACTAAAATCTAAACCTAACCTAAAATATAATAATAAAAATAAAAATAAACTAAAATAAAATAAATAAAAACCTAAACAAAATAAATAAAATAAAATAGACCTTAAATAAACCTAAATAAAAAAAACTGAACCTAAAATTAAAATAAAATATACCTTAGATTAAAAAACTAAATAAAAGCCTAACCCTAAAAAATAAACTTAAAAATAAATAAAAAATGACTTCCATACCCTAAACTAAAAAAAAACCTAAACTTAAAATATAAATAAAATAAATAAAATAAAATAATCCTAAACCTATACTAAAATAAACTAAACTAAAATAAATCAAACCTAAACCTAAAATAAACTAAAGCTAAACCTAAACTTAAACTAAATAAAATAAACCAAAAATAAACCTAAGCCTAAACTAAAAAAATAAAACATAAAAATAAACCAAAAATAACAACATAAAACTTAAACTTATAAAATAAAATAAAAACCTAAACCTAAACATAATAATAAAAAATAAAACCTAAACCTAAAAATTGAAATAAGAATAAAACTAAACAAAAAAATATACCTAAATCTAAAAAATGAACTAAAATAAATAAACTAAATTAAATAAATAAACATAAACTTAAATAAAAATAAAAAATACAATAAATTAAAACAAATAAAAAATAGACTAAATAAACCTAAACATACCGGTTTCCTTTTTTTCTTTTATAAAAAACCTAAACCCTAAACTCAAAACCATAAACCCTAAATGTGAAACCCTAAAATAGGCATTGAGGGGTGTGACGCTACCAATGGCAATATACCTAACCTCACCCCTACTTGTAATAATTTGGTTTCCCATGATAGCTCTTTGCTTCAGTTAAATCCTATTGAAAATCTGAATGGTAGCCTTATATTGGACACCCAATTAAACAATTTGAATGGGAATCATATAATGGACCAAAACAATGATGACCCTATGGCTTCAGAACATATTGAGAAAGATATTTGTATTACGAATGGTGCCAGAACTTCCCCATCTACTTCCCTTCAGATTGATAATCAATTGCACCCAATTTCTCACACTCTTTTCGATACGGAAGATGGTGAAATCCCCTCTTCTAAAACCTTGATAGATTCTTCTATTATTTCGGAACCCAAAAATCAATCCCTTTTTGATGGAGATAATTTGGATTCTGATAGACCCTTTCAAATTGTTAAAACAAAAACCCTACAAAGCAAAATTTTCTAATAATAACTTCTCTAGAACCACTGCTCTTCTTCCACCCCACAAGTAATGTGTCATCATTTCTCTCCTCTCTTTCCTTTCTTTTCCTTTTCTTTTGGTTGTCTCCTTATGATTAATTTTCTTATTTGGAATATCCACGGTTGTGGGTCTCTTCCTATCCGTCGTGTTAGGAGTCTTTTATCATAATATCAAGTTACTTGTTCTTATTGAACCTTTCATTAATTCTTTCGAGAGTGCTTTTGTCGCTAGATCCCTTGGTTTTCATAATTTTTTCTTCAATCTTAATAATTTTGCTCAACCCCATCACCATTTCCATCATGATGATCCCAACCAATTAATGTTAAAATCTCCTTAGGTGACTTATCGGCTTTTGGCTCTTTTATCTTGTAATAGAGTGGTAGGAACATCCTTTGGAATCACTTACGCACCTTAGCTTCCTCCTTCCCAGTTGGTTGGAGGTGATTTCAATACTATCATAGCTAGTTCAGAATGAAGGGGAGGATGTACTCCTAACCTTCATTCCATGGAGGACTTCTCAAATATGATCCTCGATTGCAAACCTGATCGACATTAGTTTCACTGGGTCTAACTTCACGTGGCACAACTCTAGACTTTGGCAGCGTCTTGATAGGACCCTCTTTAATTCTCATGGATCAATCGGTGGCTACTACAAATGTTGAGCATTTGAGAACTTTGACCATGCTCCTCTCTTGATTTCCTTCAAAAATCCCCCCCTAACCCATCTACTCCCTCTCCTTTCAGATTTCAAAATATGTGGACCCAACATAGTGACTTCACCAATGTCACTCTCACAAATTGGATGGCTCATGTTTTCCTGGATAATTCTGTTAAAGGTATGACTCATCTTTGGCTTAAGCTCAAAAGACTTAAACAAAATCTCAATTGGTGGAACAAACATATTTTTAAAAACCTTTTCACAAATCTTAAAGCTATGGAACAAGAGGTTTATTCCTTGAAGAGGCTCTCTCCCAGTAAACTTGAGGAGTTGAACATTGCCAAGAATAACTTGGTTAATTATCAAAACATGGAAGAAACCTATTGGCGTCAAAAGCAAGCAAACATATTTGCGATGGTGATAGGAACACCGTATTTTCATGCCATTTGTAATAAAGCCTTAAACTTCGATTAAGAAAATTAAGAACTCTAATGGTGAATGGATAATGTCGATAATAATGATTCTATCATACATCATTTCCAAACTTTATTAAATTCTAATCCGTTGTTGGGAACTTTATCTAACACCCATCTTATCCCTTCTAAGATTAACAATGAGGATAATCATTTACTCACTATGTGCTCTTCCGAAGAAGAGATTAGTAATACTCTTAAGAACATGAACACGACTCATTTCGTACGATGGTTTATCGACCCACTTCTTTCGACATTGTTGGCCATTTATTAAAAGCGACTTAGTTGATGCTGTTATTGATTTCTTTGATGGCAATCCTATTCCCAAATACTTTTCAAGCACTTCAATTGTCCTTATTTCCAAAACTAACAATCCTGAATCTTGGGGAAATTTTAGACCGATTAATCTTTGCACCTTTTTTCAAAAACTCATTGCTAAATTAATAAATAATAGGCTTAGCCCTTTGCTTCCTAAAATCATCTCCCTAAATCAAACTGGTTTTGTTAAACACAGAGCAATATTGGATAATATTCTTCTTGCTCAAGAGTCGGTTCATGACCTTGATGTCCCTACTAGAGGCAACATCTTATTCAAACTGGACATCGCTAAAGCCTTTGACAAACTCTCATGGGATTTTCTCTTTCAAATCCTAAATTTGTTTGGTTTTTCTGATAGTTTTATCCGGATTATAAAAAGGTGTATCATGAATGTCTAGTTTTCGGTTATCATGAATGGTGAGTCCATAGGTTTCTTTCCTTCTAGCCATGGTTTGAGGCAAGGTGACCCACTATCACCTTCTCTTTTTATCATCGCTATTGAATACCTATCTAGGAGCCTTAACGATCTTTTCTCTAATAATCCTAATATGTCTTTTAAAACTCATGGTGGTTTCCCTATTTCTTATCTTAGCTTTGCAGATGATTTCATTATCTTCAGCTCCCTTCAACATGTTAAAACCATTAAGAACCTTCTAAATGATTTTGGTAAAGTTAGTGGTCTTTTCTTAATGAAGGAAAATGCAATTTTATTCCTTGACTAAGATTCCTCTAATAGACTTAACCAAATATCGAATTACTAATTTTAAGCAAAATCAACTCCCTCTTAATTACCTAGGGGCTCAGCTTTTTAAAGGCTAAAAAAGATCACACCTTCTTAATGATCTAATTCAAAAAATTTCTAAAAAAATTTCAGTTTGGGAATTTCATTTACTCTCTTTCGGTGGTAGGCTTACCTTGATCAAGAGCACCCTAAATTCCATGCCTATATACCTTCTTCAAACCATTGTGCCTACCAATTCTACCATCAATAGAATTGAGCATCGCTTAAACAAATTCTTCTGGGGAACCAATACCTCCTCTAAAAGAATGCTTTCATCTTGGTTGTGGTACCCATGAAGGGAGGTCTGGATGTAAATCCATCAAAGAAGTTATCAATGCCTTCTCCTACAAACTTTGGTAGAATTTTAGGAGCAAAAATAGTCTTTGGTAATTTCATGACTTCTAAATATTGCGGGGTAAACATCTCTCATCCTCCCTTTAAATGGGTGATTCTCCTGTGGAGAAGACTTTGTTACTCAAATGAGATGAATCCTTAATTTTTTGGGGCATAAACTCTCGGCAATTCCTTCTTTTGGCAAGACAACCGGTGGTGGTGGATCCATTGATGACTCTACACTAAATCCACTTCCTTCGAGTTAATTCACTCGCAAAACCACAAGTGGAACACTAGTAGGATTCTTGATTCTATTCCTTCCACTTTCTTAAATATGATTACTAATATTCTATCACTCCTAGCAATCATGATCAGATTATCTTTAAGCTATCTTATAATGGGGATTTCAACCTTAAAAATGTGTGGCTTCACACTAAAGACACTCAGGAATCTTCTATTGTGTTCTCCAAAATTTGGAATAACAATATCCCCTCTTCTTACTCTGTTCTAACTTGGTGTATCCTAAAAAACTTTATTCCTGTTGACTCTTTATTATGAGGTAAAGGGTTTTATTTACCCTCTAAATGTCAATGTTGTTCCCATATTGAGAATGTTAACCATGTTTTTGTTAATGGGGCTATTGCATCAAAATTTGGATTTGGTATGATGATCTATTCAACAATCAATTTTAATTGTACTTTTACTATATATCAACTTCTTGAAGTTTACTTTGACAATGCCATTAAAGGTCATATTAAAATCATAATCATTACTCTTATTTGGTTCATATGGATGGACCGAAATGAAGCATCATGGGATTATTTATGAATCACATGAGGATTACTAGAACTAAAACAAAATTTGTGACTTGTTTAAAGCCAATTTAATTCATCACAAACATTTTAAAGAAAATCATTTTGCCTCTCAACCTTCCCCGTCTTACTATCGAAATGATAGAATGGTTTTGGAAAAACCTCTTGATCATATTATTAAAATTAATCGATTAATGTCTCTTATAATGGCTCTAGTTTGTGGAGGCATTTTTAGTGATTCTAAGGGTATAGTCCTATGTGCATTTGCTTATCCCCTTATTTCCAGCACTGTCCCTTATACTGAGCTTATGGCAGTCCACAAAGCTCTTGAAATTTGTCTTCAAAATGGTGGCTCAATATTTGGATAGAGGTGGTGGGCTCTTCTCGATTGACCTTTTGAATTCTACCAATATGAGCAACGCTTGTTTGTACTACCTCCTCAAGCAAACTAGGGCTCTTCTCTCTTAATTGAATTTTACCATCACTCATGTTTGGTGTGAAGGTAACACCTGTGCTGATTACCTTGCTAATCTAGTTGTGAGATTAGACAATATCATCCTCTTTGATCAATTTACAATACCTAAATACTTGTGTGGTCTGGTTAACTTGGACAATTCCAGGCTTCCTTACCTCAGAATCTAATTCTCCTCTTCGTCTTCCTTTTTTTGGGTTTTCTGTTTCCTTGTGTTCTTTATGGATACTCCTCATAGATATCATTGCTGTCTTGTGCTCTTTACCATTAGTTGCTGCCTTTACCCCTTCTCCTTTAGTTGGAAGATCTCTATTTTTGCCATTTATAATATTATGGGACAGATGTTGAACTATATGCACATCAATCTCTTGAATTGGAACCCAGTTGAGCTTTGTGTTATGGTTTTATAACCAATCCCACTTGGGATATTGATGATTCTTGTTAGGTTATTGGATCCTAGCGATAATGATTTGTTTGGTTTTGATATGCTGATTGTCTCCCATATTCTCTTTGATTCTAGCTTGGAGCTGACAATTTTCTTTAACTTTTGGGAATTATATTTTAATTTATTTCTGTGCATGAAGAGGCTTTTTGGCCTTTTTTCTTCTCATCTTGGTTTATAATAACCTGGACCCTTATAAGCTCTTTGGAATCCATTTCTGTTTGTGGTCTCTTGTGGGATCTTGTTGTGGGGTGCTTTCTTCCACTATGGATGTTCTTTCGGGCTTTCTCATAGGTTGCTGCTGACCTCCTTACCCTTAATGGCAGAATTATCATTGTGTAGAACTTTGATGGTACTTCTTGGTTAACCTTTTATGTAACTCTTATTTGTACTATTTATTTTTTGCCCTGGATGGAGTTTCTTCAGATTGTTACTGGTTGTTATATTCAAAAGAACCTTTTGCAAGCTTCAGATTGCTTTGGTCTTATCTTGCTCCATGCGAATGGGCTTTCATGTTGGCCTTTCTTTTGGTTTTTTTTTGTCCCATCTTTTTTCTCTTTCTATCCCTTTGCTTCTGGGGTTTGTTGGTCTTCCCTGCGCTCTTATCCTTGGCATCTAGATTAATGTGACTAATCATCCGCTAATGCTTTGAATGTCCCTTATTGGATTGGCTTATGGTGGGGAGTTTTCTTCCACCCAATCTTTTATACACTTTTGGGGTGGATTCTTGGCGGTGTTGGTATTCTTGCCTTGGTTGTTGGTCGGATTAATACTCTATAGGCTATTTCTGGGGTTTTGATTTATTTTGTTCAGCAAGATGTTGATGATTGCATGGTTGGTTTTGTTTTGAACCCCATTAAACTTGTATCAATTGCACTGTTTATCCTGGATGGGTGGTTTTATGGCAAGCTAGCTGGTTTTTATTATCTTGATTGTCTAAGGTTTTTTGGTGTTTGTTGTCCGGATTGCTGCACTCAAGATACTTATTCCTATGTTATATCTTCTTATTAACTATGGCATTGTCTCATTGAGAGGCTTGGATGGTTTTGCCCTATTATTCTATCCTAATGATATTTTTCATTTGAATTATTGATCCTTCTCCCAATTCTATATCTCTCATTGCTCTCGGTACTTTTGTAGTTTTCGTGTTTGGTTATACTCTGGATATGATTAAGGGTTTCAATTTTATGCTTGTCAGTTATCTTGTCTCTATTTGTTTTGGTCATATGTATCTTTCTAATTATGGTACTATGTTGTCCCTTCTTATCTTGGCCGTATTTTTGCTACTCCCTTGGCTATTTTTTTGTCTTGGTTATTTGCTGTCTTGTTTTTTTGGATTGTAATGTGGACCCTAATTTGTATTTACATTTACTAGCTATTTTGTTGTTAGGCTTTCTCTGAGTGGCCTTCTATTTCTATCGGTGTATTGCTCATTATCGATAAGCTGATCTACATTACCCTTGTTGTTTCCTATTCCCTGAATGGCTTGTGCTCTCTTGTCTTTTGTCTTGGGGATCTCACGGAATGCAATCTTTATCGCCCTTTCATGTCTTGGCTTTGGTTCTTGGTCTTTATGCAGCCTTTTACTCTTGGTTATCTGTCTTGTTTTTTTCTCATAGGAAATTATTTGGACTCCCGGTTTTTTTCTGCGAGTTAGTGCTTACTCCTTGGAATATAATCTCTATTATTAAGGGGTGGTATTATGAACTGTTTCTATCTTTTCTTGTTTATGGTTTAGTTCTACTAGCTTTTGCTGCCATGCTTGGATGTTGCCATCTTAACTATTGCTGTTTTCTGGATTTTAATATTGAGACTCATTTCAATTTACTTGTTGATTTTTTTTATGGCGGGTTCCAATGTTGTATTAGCTATTTGGCTATTGGGGTTGGCTTGCTGATTTCCCGTGCAATTTATCTCCTATTTTTTTGATGCATCAGCTACCTCATTTTACTTGGTTGTGGTCTTGCGATTTATTCAAAAGAATGGTATTATGGCGGTTTAGTCCCTTCCTATCTTGGATGTTGTTGCCTTTTGTCTTGTTCTCTGGATTGATTGTTGATCTGGATTATCTGGAATGGAGGCCACGAATCTTTGCTATTGGGCTCGCTCTAACTATTTTTTTTAGGTGCTAATTTTGGTTGGTTGCGTTCATTCCACGTGTTGAGCTATCTTTGTCTTCCTTTACTATTGCTTTCTCCGGACATTAATAAGGATTGTTTCACAGGTTGTTTTCTGAAAGATTCACTTACATATCATGTGATTGGGATGGTGTTAATTATAGGCTCATTGACTTATTTAAGGTTTTGTGTTGTCTCCTCATAATTTTCTTATAGAGGATTATATCTTGAACTAATTTCTTTCACGAATATGGCTATTCATGAGATTAGCTAAGATGGCTCACTCACTTATGTTTATGTATTCTCATGTCAAGATGGCTATATTGATGATATTTTTCTTGAATGAGACTCCTTATCCTTCAGCTCTTAACAATTACCTAAATATTTTAGATATGATTTTGCTTAGGTTTGCAGGTAATAAAGCTCACAAGAATATCAACAACTGGGTGCTTCCTTCTCACAGGTTTGTTGGCTATGATGGCTGTGATGTTCTCACTCCTTTTGGTTCGGTAGTAGCTCATGTGATGTAACCCTTCTGCTGATGTTTGGATGCTCATACTTGCATCTACCCCAACATGGTGTGATTGAGCTTGAGCCTTCTCTATCACATTTCCTTATTATCATACTCATATTATATTGTTTCCTTCTTGCCTTTTCTCTAATCTCTCTCTCATTATAACTTTCTGTTTCTCTCTTATCTTGCTTTGCTCCAAGCAACAACCATGAGCATTGGCCTTAACCTTCCTTTAGCCTATTATGTTAATCATCTTGTATCTTTTGATTGCTCTAATGTTTTCTTTTGCTCTTGGATGTACTTAGATGGGGATTTACTCCTTAGGCTCATTGTAGCTCTTTGAGCAGTAGTTTCAGAGTTTATCCCCTTTAAGGACCTTGCAACCCTTTTTTTGTGGCAATAAAATACCCTCGTATCATGGGGTTTCCCAAAAAAAAAAAATCCTAAACCTACAATGCTAAACCCTAAACCCTAAACCTACAACCCTAAAGCCTAAATCTTAAACCATAAACTATAAACTCTAAACCCTAAATCCTAAACCTGAAACCCTTAAAAAACCTAAAACCCTAAATCATAAACCCTAAAAAACCATAAATCCTAAACCCTAAACCTTAAACTAACCCTAAATCCTAAACCTTAAATGCCCCTAGAACCTTAAAACCTAAACCCTAAACCCTAAACCATACAACCTAAGCCTTAAACCCTAAACCTTAAACACTAAACAACCCTAAGCTTTAAAACCCTAAATGCAAATCCTGGGCCCTTTTAGGCCCACCCACCTGGCTAAATCACCTGACCTTAAACCACCCACCCCACACCCTGATTACCTAAACTAAGCTAAATCAATAATAACCTAAACTAAAAATAAAATAGATAAAATAATAAATTAAACTAATCATAAACATAAACTAAAATAAATAAACATAAAATAAAAAAGCTAAACAAAAATAAAAATAAAAAATAAAAGTAACTAAAATAAATAAAAAATTAAATCCTTCATAAAAGTCTTGCTTTTCAAAAATACCTTTTCAAAATACACTTAATAAAATATTTGCACTACATCTAACAATTTTCATAATTGTTACATGTAGGAACATTTGAAAAATAAAACCAACATGATTTCGATAAGATAAGGGTGTCATATATGTTTAACTTAGCTGAAAACTTTCTAAGGTGAGCTAGGACATTATAATCAACTCTGGCTTGGTCCTCCACAAGCATATCCATGGGTGGAGCATCTTATGAAGGGGCTATCTACTCACTATACCTAATTACTTGCTTACCCTTATCCTGAGGTGCTACCTTATGAGTTAGAATTTTTCCACTACGTAGGTTGACTTCAGAGACTTCTTGGAATGATGAGCTTATGGAAAGTTCTACCTTCTCATCAGGCATACCTACAACATCTCCTATGGGATACTCAGAGTCAGTTGACTCCAAGTCAATCTCAAGAAGTGAACCTGATTTATTCAGAGAAGGATAGTCTGACTCTGAATCAGAAAGGAAAGGATCTGAGCTACTAGAGCTAATATTTTTATTTAGACTTGGAGAGCTTTCAATAGAAATAAAATCAAGAGGATCAGAAGTAGACAATATATAAGTAGAATCAACTTTTCTCATTAATCTCTTTTATGGTGGAGGTACATGATAGAAATCAAGTAAAGTAAGCGGGTGAGGGATTTAGTGCCCTTATTCATAGATTCAATGGTCCTGCCGGTAGAAAAGGAGCTAGCAGAAGAGGTGGTAGTTGTGATGATGGAGGGAGTACTAGACTCGGATGATGGCTACACTACTGGATTATCTCACGAAAGTATGGTGAGCTGCTGCTGCTAGGCTATCACCCTCCTTGAGTTATGTTTTGCAACTAACAAACCTTTCTTGGTGTTGGAGGTTTGAGCTACCTTAGACACCTATAAAGAAACCTTCTTGATCTTAGAAATGATCATCTTATTGGTTCAAGATAGGGAGATATCCTAACCTTTTTTGGTCTTAACAGGATCACAAGTATCCCCAAGGATTACTCTAACCGAACTGGATGGTTCTTCTAATAAATATTCCTTAGGGATAACTAAGGCTCTCAACTTGTATCTGCACTCAAGATAATCCTTAAAAGTGATATAATCCTCTAAGACATGGCCTAACATGTGGTGGTAGGGGAAATAGCTAAGATCATCACTCTTGCCACTTCCTCTAGCCTCTTAGGCTCTAGTAACTGAAAGCCAAGTTACTTTAAGAGATTCATAAAAATTTTCTAACTCCTCCCTCTTGAATGAATATAGCTTATTCAATTTATCAACAAGATTAGGTGAAAAGTAGCTACCTGGCGATGGATATGAATACTGCTATTGTGTAGGCTACTGAGGTGGTAGAAATGGTCATTGTGGCCGCTGAGGTGGTCAATATGATGGCTGAGGCGGTGGAAAAAGAGGTGGAAAAGGAGGCCGCTTAGCTCATAGTCTCTCATACTAAACTCTAGGCTGGCTGCTTCCCTCTATTCACTGACACAACTATCCCTAGCTTCTTCTCAAACACATTCTATGGCTTGGGCCTAGGTGATTGGTTGGGAAAGGGAAACTATTTGGCTTCCTCTTTTAGGCTAGCCACCTTATTGATTAATTTCTTGAATGTTTTGATGGTAAAACCTTTAAGCATGAAGGTGGCAGACAAGGATATTCTTGAAGAATCTCAATGGCATGCTATTGAGATTGTTGTTCTCATTTCATGCTTTAGGTTGCACCACGAGAATGTAATCAACATGGGCATCATTGAGTTTTGTTTCTATATGGTGGCCACTTACGGTCACCCTCGATGTGCTCCGACCTCTTGATTAAGAGGTTCTCCAACTCGAAGTGTTGAGAGAACCATTAGGAAGTTCGATGTACTAATCAATGCAACACTGACTCTTAACATAAAATGCGGTCTACCGTTTACAACACTAGCTCTAAAGTGTACGATGTGTTATCATGGGTTCCCACTGCCATCAAAGATCTTGAACGGTGGTGGCACAAAACCCTAAATAAAATAATGATAAAATTAAAACTTAAACCTAAAAAATAAACCTAAAAAAAACCTAAACACTAAACTAAAAAAAATAAAAACTATACCTAAAATAAACAAAATAAAATAAACATAAACCTAAACTAAAATACATAAAAACTAAACTTAAAACCAAAATTAAATAAATTAAAATAAACTTAAAATAAACCTTAACCTAAACTAAAAAAAACCTAAAAATAAACGTAAAATAAAAAGTACTCTATTATTGGTGGGATAGATGTTAACTGAGCTTGAGAGACTACAAAGTGAGGAGCATCGAGGAAGGACTAGTTCTAGACTTGAAGCAATTAGGAGGGTGTTCCTGCCATCAAGGTTCTGCCCATTCTTAGCGTTTAAGTTTATGTTTATTAGGTTTTAGGGTTTAGGTTTATTTTTTAAATTTTTTTAGTTACTTTAAGTTTAGGTTTAGAGTTAGGGGTTTAGGGTTTATGGTTTAAGGTTTAGGATTAGGGTTTAGGATTTAGGGTTTAGGGTTTAAGGTTTATGGTTTAGGATATAGGGTTTAGGGTTGTTGGTTTAGTGTTGTAGGTTTAGGGTTTAGGGTTAGTTTTAAGGTTTAGGGTTTAGGGTTTATGATTTAAGGTTTAGGGTTTAGGCATTTATGGTTTAGGGTTAGTTTAGGCTTTAGTGTTTAGGCTTTAGGGTTTAGGGTTTTTAGGGTTTAGGGTTTTAGGGTTTAGGTTTAGATTTCTGATTTAAGAGTTTAGGAGTTAGGGTTTAAAGTTTAGTATTTTATTTTTTGGCTTTAGGGTTTATGTTTTTGAGGGTTTATGGTTTAGGGTTTAGGGTTAGTTTAGGGTTTAATGTTTAGGCTTTAGGGTATATGGGTTTTAGGGTTTAGGGTTTTGGGGTTTAGGGTTTTAGGGTTCAAGGTTTAGTGTTTTGGGTTTAGGGTTTAGGGTTAGCTTAGGGTTTATGGTTTAATTTAAGGTTTAGGCTTTAGGCTTTAGGGTTTAGGGTTTTTAGGGTTTAGGGTTTGGAGTTTAGGGTTTAGGGTTTTAAGGTTTAGGGTTTAGGGTTTATGGTTTAAGGTTTAGGGTTAAGGGGTTAGGGTTTAGGGTTTAGGGTTTAGCATTTTATGTTTTGGCTTTAGGTTTTAGGGTTTTGAGGGTTTAAGATTTAGGGTTTAGGGTTAGCTTAGGGTTTAGGATTAGTTTAGGGTTTAGGCTTTAGGCTTTAGGGTTTATGGTTTTTAGGGTTTAGGGTTTAGGGTTTAAGGTTAGTTTAGGGTTTAGGGTTTAAGGTTGAGGGTTTCAGATTGAGGGTTTAGGGTTTAGGGTTTAGAGTTTAGGGTGAGGGTTAGGGTTTAAGGTTTAAGGTTTAAGGTTTAGGGCTTAGAGTTTAGGGTTAGTTTAGCTCTTAAGCTTTTTAGGGTTTAGGCTTTAGAATTATAGGTTTAAGTTTTAGTGTTTAGGGTTAGTTTTAGGGATTAGGGTTTAGGATTTTGTGTTTAGGGTTTAGTTATGATAGTTTAGATTTTTTTTAAAAATTAAGTAAACTGGTAGGTTTATGTTTATTTAGTTTATTTTTTATTTAATTTAGTTTATTTTATTTTTTGATTTTATTTAGGTTTGTTTTTTTATTTAGTTTAGTTTAGGTTTTTTAGTTTAGTTTATTTTTTAGGTTTAGGTTTTGGTTTATGTTTATTTTTTAATTTAGTTTTATTTTCATCTAATTTTTTAGTTTAGGTTTTATTTTTTATTTTTAAGTTTAGGTTTAGGTTTTTATTTTAATTTTTTAAGTTTAGGTTTTAGGTTTCTATTTTAGGTTTATTTTTAGGTTTTATTTTTTAGTTTAGGTTATGTTTATTTTTAGTTTATTTGATTTTATTTAGTTTAGGGTTTAGGTTTAGTTTATTTTAGGTTTAGGTTTTAGTTTTATTTATTTTAGCTTAGTATATTTTAGATTAGGTTTAGGTTTATTTTTTTTGTTTCTTTAGTTCTGGTTTAGGTTTTTATTTTTATTTTAGGTTTATTTTTCATGTTTAGGTTTTTATTTAGTTTTTATTTTATTTTATTTTATGTTTATTTTATGTTTAGCATTGATTTTATTTAGGTTTTTTATTTTATTTTTATATTATTTTTTTAGTTTTTTTAGGTATTTATTATTTTATTTAAGTTTAGGCTTTAATTTTTATTTAATTTTATTTTTACATTTAGGTTTAGGTTGAGGTTTAGGTTAAAGTTTAGGTTTTAGTTTAGGTTATTATTTTATTTTATTATTTTATTTTTTAGGTTAAAGTTAATTTATTTATTTTTCTTTTATTTTTTTTAGTTTAGGTTTAGGTTTTTAGGTTTTTAGTGTTTAGGGTTTAGTGTTTTGGGTTTTGGGTTTAGCGTTTTGGGTTTAGGGTTGTAGGTTTTAGGGTTTAGGGTTTAGTGTTTATGGTTTAGGGTTTTAAGGTTTAGGGTTGTAGGTTTAGTGTTCAGGGTTTAGGATTTTGGGTTAGTTTTAGGGTTTAGGGTTAGTTTAGGGTTTATGGTTTTTTAGAACTTAGGGTTTAAGGCTCAGGGTTATACATTTAGGGTTGTAAGTTTAGGGTTAGTTTTAGGGTTTAGGGTCTAGGATTTAGGGTTTAGGGTTTAAGATTTAGGGTTTTTTTAAAAAAAAAAAAAAATTAAGTAAAGCTGTAGGTTTAGGTTTATTTAGTTTATTTTTTATTTATTTTAATTTATTTTATTTTATTTATCTTTATTTAGGTTTAATTTTTCTTTTTATTTGGTTTAGTTCATTTATCTTAGGTTTATTTATTTTAGTTTAGGAATTTTAATTTAGTTCATTTTCTTAGTTTTGGTTTAGGTTTGTGCTTATTTTTTTAGTTTAGTTTTATTTTTATTTAATTTTTTAGGTTTAGGGTTTTTTTATTTTGATTTAGGTTTTTATTTTCTTTTAGGTTTTGGTTTTTGCTTTTTATTTTAGGTTTATTTTTTGGTTTAATTTTTTAGCTTAGGTTTAGATTTATTTTTAGTTTATTATAATTTATTTAGTTTAGGATTTAGGTTTAATTTATTCTGGGTTTAGTCATAAGTTTTATTTATTTTAGTTTAGTTTATTTTAGCTTAGGTTTAGGTTTATTTTATTTTTTTTATTTTAGGTTTAGTTTTTTTTTAAGTTTATGGTTTAAGTTTATTTATTTATTTATTTTTAGGTTTACTTTTTAGGTTTAGGTTTTTATTTAGTTTTTTATTTTATTTTACATTTATTTGTTTTTTATTTTACCTTTAGTTTTATTTTATTTAGGTTTTTTATTTTATTTGTTAGTTTAATTTAGGTTTTATTTAATTTTTTTTAGTTTATCTTTTAGCTTTAATTTTATTTTATTTTTACATTTAAGTTTAGGTTTAGGTTCACGTTCAGGTTTAGGTTTTAGTTTAGGTTTTTATTTTTTGCTATTTTTTATGTTATTTGGGTTTAGGTTTTTGATTTATTTTATTTAAGGTTTTATTTTATTTAGGTTTAGGTTTTTAGGTTTTTAAATTTTAGGGTTTATGGTTTATGGTTTATGGTTTAGGGTTTAGGGCTTAGGATTGTAGGTTTTAGGGTTTAGGGTTTAGGGTTTAGGGTTTAGGATTTAGAATTTACGGTTTAGGGTTTAGGGTTTAGGGTTTTAAAGTTTAGGGTTTAGGGTTTAGTTTAGTTTAGGGTTCATGGTTTAGGTTGGTTTAGGTTCATGGCTTAGGGTTTAGGGTTTTGGGTTAGCATTTTTTATTTTATATTATTATTTTTTAAATTAAGTGAACTCATAGATTTAAATTTTTTTAGGTTTTACTTATAGGTTTAGGTTTAGGTTTAGGTTTAGGTTTATGGTTTATTTTTTTGGGTTCATTTAGTTTAGGTTGTAGGTTTTAGGATCTAGGATTTAGGGTTTAGAGTTTAAGGTTTAGGTTTTAAGTTTGGTTTTAGTTTTGGGATGTAGGTTTAGGGTTAAAAGGGTTTGAATTCATTTAGGGTTTAGGTTAGTTCTGATTTTGGGTTTAGGGTTTTTTTTTTATTATTTTTTAAAAAACTCATAGGTTCAGATTTATTTATGTTTTTTATAGGTTTAGGTTTAGGTTTAGGGTTTACTTTTTTTAGGTTTATTTAGTTTATGGTTGTAGGTTTTAAGGTTTAAGATTTAGGTTTAGGTTTAGGATCCAAGATTTAGTTTGTTTAGGTATGGGGTTAGGTTAGGTTTAAGATTTTGTGTTAGTTTTAGGGTATAGGGTTTAGGATTTAGGGTTTAAGGTTAGGGGAGTTTAGGGTTTAGGGTTTAGGGTTTTCGGGTTAATAGTTATTTTAGGGTTTAGGGTTTAAGGTTTATGGTTTTTTAGGGTTTAGGGTATAGGGTTTATGGTTTAGGGTTCATTTTAGGGTTTAGGGTTTAAAATTTAGGGTTTAGCGTTTAGGGTTTAGGGTTTTTGGGTTTTTAAATTCAGGTAGGTTTGGGTTTATTTAGTTTTTTTTATTTATTTTAGTTTATTTTTTACTTTGTTTAGGTTTATTTTATTTTATTTAGTTTTTTTTATTTATTTATCTTAGGTTATTTTAGTTTATTTTTTAGATTTATGTTTATGTTTAAATTTTTATTTTATTTTAGTTCTATTTTTATTTTAATTTTTTAGGTTAAGGGTTTTTTTTTTATTTTTAGTTTTAGGTTTATGTTTTTATTTTATTTTTTTAGGTTTAGGTTTTATGTTTTTATTTTAGGATTAATTTTATGCTTTATTTTTTAGTTTAGGTTTAGCTTTATTTTTAATTGAATTTATTTTATTTATGGTTTATGTTTAGGTTTAGGTTTAGATTTAGTTTATTTTAATTTAGGTTTCTGCTTATTTTAATTTTATTTTATGTATAGTTTTTTTTTTAGTTTAGGGTTTAATTTTATTTTTATTCATTTTTAGGTTTATTTTTAGGTTTATTTTTTTTCAATTTTATTTAGTTTTTATTTTATTTTATTTTAAGTTTTATTTTTTTATTTTAGGTTTAATTTTATTTTATTTAGGTTTTTTTATTTTTTAGTTTAGTTTAGGTTTTTATTTATTTTATTTTAGTTTAGTTTTTTTTTCTTTTTAGTTTTAGGTTTAGGTTTAGGTTTTAGTTTAGGTTTTTATTTTTTTTTATTTTTTTATTTTATTTCGGTTTACGCTTTTTTATTTATTTTAAGGTTTTGTTTAGTTTAGTTTTCAATTTTAGCTTTTTAGGGTTTAGGGTTTTTTTTTTTTTTAGGGAAGCCCCATGTAGGGGTATTTTATTGCCACAAAAAGAGGGTTACAAGGTCCTTAAAGGGGGTAAACTCCACTCGCTCAAAGAGCTGATCAGAAGGAGTAAATCCCTATCTAAGTACATCCAAGTGTAAAAGAAAGCATAAAATAATCAAAAGATACAAGATGATTAACATAATAAGCTAAAATAAGAATAAAGCCAATGCTCTGGAGGAAGTGGGAATGCATGATAATCGGAGCAATGACAAAAGAAGGAGAGAGAATCACCTGCAAAGTTATAATAAGAGGGAGATTAGGATAGTTAAGGTAATACAAACAAAAAGTTTGAAGAAAACAATATAATATGAGTATGTTAGTAAGGAATTGTGATAGATAAGGCTCAGGCTCAAGCACATCCTGTTGGGGTAGATGCAAGTATGAGCATCCAAACTTCAGCAGAAGGGTTACATCACATGAGCTACTACAACCAATAGGGAGTGAGATCATCCATCATCATAGTACAAACTGAGAAGGTAGCACCCAGTTGTTGATATTCTTGTGAGCTTTACACAAACCTAAGCAATATCTTATCTAAAGAATATAGGAATTGCTAAGAGTGAAGGATAGAGTCTCATTCAAGAAAAAATCATCAATATATATCTTGACATGAGAATACATAAACATAAGAGAGTGAGCCATCTTAGCCAGAATCTCATCAATAGCCATTTCCAAGAAAGAAAGCAATCCAATATACAATCCCTCCTTAAGAAAATTACAGAGGAGACAACTTGCTGAAAACCTGTTAAATAAGTCAATGAGCTTATACTTAACACCATCCCAATCACATGATATGTAAATGAATCTTTCGGTGCAGCAAACAACCCAGGAAACAATCCCCTTATTAATGTCCTGGAGAAAGCAATAGTAAAGGAAGATAGCATAGCTCAACACAGGGAATGAACTACAACTAACCAAAATAAGCATCCAGAAAAAATATTTAGAGTAGCAGCTCCAATAGCAGCATTCAGGGCCTCCATTCAGATAATCTAGATCAACAATCAATCCAGAGAACAAGGCAGCAAAAGGCAACAACATCCAAGATAGAAAGGGACTAAACTGGCCATAATACCATTCTTTCAGAATAAACTGCTCATAAGACTGAACCAACCAGTCAGAAATGAGGTAACAAGTGATGCAGAACGGAAAAAATAGGAGATAAATTGCAGACAATCGCATGACCAAATGCCAAGCAGCTAATACAACATTGGAACCCGCCATAATAAAATCAACAAGTGAATTGAAATGAGTCTCAACATTAAAATCAGAAAATAGCAGTTAAGGCGGCAACATCCAAGATAGGAAGATACAAAATTGGCCATAAAACTCCTCAATCGAGTAGACATGGCAATAATAGATAAACAAATAAATAAAGCAAAATAGATATCAAGGCGAAATCACAAAATCAAAACCCTCACCATCAAGACAAGAATGTCAGAGCGACTTTGAGGGCATGAGACCACGAAATTCTACAACCAATAAAGAAAGAGAACAGAGGTGACAAGGTAAAACAAAAAGGTAAATCTCCAAGATAAGAGACAACCAAAATAGCAAAACCAGTTAGCTTGCCATGATGCCACTCATCCACTATAATCAAAACAATAGATACAAGTTTGACAGAAAAAGGATGAAGTAAACAAGTGTAAAAGGTAGATCAATGAATTCCAATGATAGGCATAAAATAAACCTAGTAAGGTGGTTCAAAGCAAAATCTACCAAGCAATCATCAACTTCAATAGAGACTTCGTACAAAATAATCCAAAGCCCAGGCGTAAGGTGGGTATTGATCCATATCGACCAACCAACAAGGCGTTAACCAACAGTCCAAGATTCCACCCATAAACATATATCGGTAAAGGGAAGGATAGATAATGAATAGCTCCCCACCATAAGCTTATCCAGTAAGTGACATTCAGAGAAATCATATCAGTGTCAGGATGCTTATTAACCATAACCCAATTCTGCCAAGGGTAATGACAATAATAACCAATGGGTTTGTCAATAACCCAATTATGCATATAAGAGAAATCATTGATTAATTCCAAGCATAACAAAGAAATGTGCTTCAAGTTGTACATGTTCCAATCATAGCATAGGATGGGAGAACAACAACAAGGAAAAGCAACAACACATCCAGTGTTAGCAATCGCAATCGGAAAATAGCGCATGGATAATTTTACAGAGTAAGCAGTGCCCACAATCTCAGCAGATGCATAATGATAATCCCTTGAAAAACTCCAAACCTGCTGAGCATGGGAAGCAAGACCAGAAACAACAAGACTAGTATTGAGAAAAATAACATAATTCTATTTCTGCAAAATAAGGTGGGATATCCCAAACAGGAAAATAACAGCAATAAAGAAAATTGCAACCAATAGGTGATCAATAGCAATTCTAAGAGCAAATAGTTCAGTAGCAGGTTGCTTTGTCACATTAAGCTAGTATTGCCAAGGATATTGACAGTCATAATCAGTAGGAATATAGGATAGACCATTGGTTACATATAAGAAGAAGAGTAGAATGGTCTTCAGGACTTTCATGATCTCCTCAAAGCATGAAGGGTGAAAACAATTGTAGTAAAGTCCAACATCAACCCAAATGTTAACAACAAAAGCGAAAATGAAAACAGAAGAGGAGGGTAAACACAGAAGAACCAAAAGGAGCGAGAAATCCATTCCTCAGGGATAGAAAAGACATCATTACCAAGCAGAATTTTAAGACAATAAAGGTCCAAAACCGAACTTGCTAAGATAGTAGCAGGCAAGATGGCAAAAAATAGTAGGAGGAAAGCGGGGGAAAGAAGAAAAATCTGCGATAGCCCGAACCCAAAGGGATTAAAAAAGCAAATCAACAAACAAATCAACAAACAACCATGGTAGCAAACCTCCAAAACCCAAAAAGTAATTAAGCCCAATCCATTCTAGTACAAGGATTTCAGACCAAAATAACCATTAAAAGAGACCAGGGTATTACAATTTCTTCCCTTGCAGGAAAGCATGCTGAGGTTAGGCATTATATAAGCAAGGACAGTCGGCTGTCCAGAAAGTCTTGAAGCCCAACAGCAACCAAAATCCTTTCAGCATAAGTGTTGAAACCTTTATGAATTAGGCCTTTAAGGAGGAAAGAGTCCCAAGTAATGTAAGGAATGTAAGCATCAGCCAAAGAAATACTATAATCATCAAAATAAAAGCGCCGACATAATGCACACTAATGTTACTAGAAGCAACATAGGTAGTAGCAATGTTCCAAGCCATATTGTCAGAGAGAAAAAATTGGTTAATTCTCTCAGGTTTAGAAATGAATGTATCAATGAAATTAAAGTCCCAAGTGGGATTGCAGTTATAAAACCAGTAACAGGTAACACAAGGCTCAACTGGGTTCCAATTCCAGATATTGATGTGCATATAGTTCAACATCTGTCGAATAATATTGTAAATGCCAAAAATAGAATTCTTCCAACTAAAGGAGAAGGAGTATAGGCAGTAAGTCATGGCAAAGAACACAAGACAGCAATGATATCTATGTGGAGTATCCATAAAGAACACAAGGAAACATAAAACCAAAAAAAAGGGAGGCGAAGAGGAGAATTAGATTATGAGGTAAGGAAGCCCAGAATTGTCCAAGTTAACCAGACCACGCAAGTATTTGAGTAATGTAAATTGATCAAAGAAGATGATACTGTCTAATCTCGCACCCAGGTTTGCAAGGTAATCGGCAGAGCATTCACCGCTAACATGAGTGATGGTAAAATTCAGAGAGAAGAGCCCTAGTTTGCTTGAGGAGGTAGTACAAACAAGCGTTGCTCATATTGGTAGAAGTCAAAAGGTCAATCGTAGAAGAGCGTCCCCTATCCAAATATTGAGCCGACCATTTTGATGACAAATTTCTAGAGCTTTGTGGTGCCATAAGCTCGGATAAGGGACATGGTGGAAATAAGGGGATAAGCAAATGCACATAGGACTATACCCTTAGAATCCACGAAAATGCCTCCACAACGAGCCATTATGAGAGAGAGAGCCATCGATTAATTTTAATAATATGATCAAGAGATTTTTCCAAAACCATTCTATCATTTCGATAGTAAGGTCGGAAGGTTGAGGCCCAGTTTATTAGCTACAAATTTACAGCCTTTAAAATGTTTGTGATGAATTAAATTGGCTTTAAACAAGTCACAAATTTTGTTTTTAGTTCTAGCAATAATCCTCATGTGGTTCATATGAATCCCACGATGTTTAGCTTCATTTTGGTCCATCCATATGAACTAAATAAGAGTAATGGTGATTATGATTTTAATATGACCATTAATTGCATTGTCAAAGTAAACTTCAAGATGTTGACATAAAGTAAAAGAACAATTAAAATTGTGATGTTGAATAGATCATCATAAATCCAAATTTTAGGCAATAGCCTCATTAACAAAAAACATGGTTAACATTCTCAATATGAGAACAACATTGACATTTAGAGGGTAAATAAAACTTTATCCCACAACAAAGAGTCAACAGAATAAAGTTTTTTAGGATACGCCAAGTTAAAAGAGTAAGAAGAGGGATATTGTTATTCCAAATTTTGGAGAACACAATAGAAGAATCGAGTGTCTTTAGTGTGAAGCCACACATTTTAAGGTTGAAATCTCCATTATGAGATAGCTTAAAGAAAATCTGATCATGATTGTTAGGAGTGATAGGAATATTAGTAATCATATTTAGGAAAGTGGAAGGAATAGAATCAGTAATCTTACTAGTGTTCCACTTGTGGTTGAATGACTTAACACTAATAGCGGAAGTGGAGTGAGTGTAGAGTAAGTCATCAATGGATCCACAACCACTCTAGTTGTCTTGCCAAAAGAAGGAATTGCCAGAGTTTATGCCCCAAAATATTAAGGACTCTACATCCCATTTGACAGAACAAAGTCTTCTCCACACAAGAGAATCACCTAATTTAAAGGGACAAATGAGAGGATGTTTACCCTGGCAATATTTAGAAGTCATGAAATTCGCCCAATGACTATTTTTGCTCCTAAAATTCCACCAAAGTTTGTAGGAGAAGGCATTGATAATTTCTTTGATGGATTTACATCCTAGACCTCCCTCTTCAAGAGTACCACAACTTTTAGACCAAGATGACAGTGCATTCTTTTAGAGGAGGTATTGGTTAAAAAATTTGTTTAAGAGACGCTCAATTCTATTGATGGTAGAGTTGGTAGGCACAATGGTTTGAAGAAGGTATATAGGCATGGAATTTAGAGTGCTCTTGATCAAGGTAAGCCTACCACCAAAGAGAGTAAATGAAATTCCCCGAGATTTTGTTATAAATTTTTTGAATTAGATCATCAAAAGGTGTGATCTTTTTGGCCTTTAAAAGCGAGCCCCAAGGTAATTAAGAGGGAGTTGATTTTGCTTAAAGTTAGTAATTCGGATATTTGGTTAAGTCTATTAGGAGGAATCTTAGTTGAAGGAATAAAGCGCATTTTCCATCATTAAGAAAAGACCACTAACTTTACCAAAATCATTTAGGAGGTTCTTAATGGTTTTAACATGTTGAATGGAGCCGTTGTAGAAGATAATGAAATCATCTGCAAAGCTAAGATGAGAAATAGGGAAACCTCCATGAGTTTTAAAAGATATATTAGGATTATTAGTGAAAAGATTGTTAAGGCTCCTTGACAGGTATTCAATAGCGATGATAAAAAGAGAAGGTGATAGTGGGTCACCTTGCCTCAAACTATGGCTAGATGGAAAGAAACCTATGGACTCACGATTCATGATAACCAAAACTAGACATTCATGATGATACACCTTTTATAATCGGATAAAACTATCGAAAAACTAAACAAATTCAAGATTTAAAAAGAGAAAATCCCATGAGAGATTGTCAAAGGCTTTAGCGATGTCCAGTTTGAATAAGATGTTGCCTCCTAGAAGGGACATCAATGTCATGAACCAAACTCTTGAGCAAGAAGAATATTATCCAATATTCTGTTTAACAAAACCAGTTTGATTTGTGAGAGATGATTTTAGGAAGCAGGGCTAAGCCTATTATTTATTAATTTAGCAATGAGTTTTGAAACAAGGTGCAAAGACTAATCTCTAAAATTGCCCCAAGATTCGTGGATTATTAGTTTTGGAAATAAGGACAATAGAAGTGCTTGAAAAGTATTTGGAATAGGATTGCCATCAAAGAAATCAATATCAACTAGACAGCTTTTAATAAATGGCTAACAATGTTGAAAGAAGTGGGTCATATAGCCGTCAGGGTCAACAACAGAGTCAGTGTTCATGTTCTTAAGAGTATTACTAATCTCCTCTTCAGAAGGACACATAGTGAGTAAATGATTATCCTCAATGTTAATCATAGAAGGGATAAAATGGGTGTTTGATAAAGTTCCCAGCAACGGATTAGAATTTAATAAATTTTGGAAATGATGGATGACAGAATCCTTAATATCATTATTATCGGTTATCCATTCACCATTAGAGTTCTTAATTTTCTTAATCGAGTTTAAGGCTTTCCGTTTATTACAAATGGCATGAAAATACCTGGTGTTTCTGTCACCATCAGCAATATGTTTGCTTGTGGCTTTTTTGATGCCAATAGGTTTCTTCCATGTTTTGATAATTAACCAAGTTATTCTTGGCAATGTTCAACTCCTCAAGTTTTGGGATCCTTGAGATAGCCTCTTCAAGAGAGCAAACCTCTTGTTCTAGAGCTTTAAGATTTGTGAAAAGGTTTTTAAAAATGTGTTTGTTCCACCAATTGAGATTTTATTTAAGTCTTTTGAGCTTAAGCCAAAGATGAGTCATACCTTTAACAGAATTATCCAGGAAAACAGGGGCCATCCAATTAGTGAGAGTGACATTGATGAAGTCACTATGTTGGGTCCACATATTTTGAAATCTGAAAGGAGAGGGAGTAGATGGGTTACGGGGGGATTTTGAAGGAAATCAAAAGAGGAGCATGGTCGACAAAGTCAAATGCTCAACAATGGTAGGCCACCGATTGATCCAAAGAGAATTAAAGAGGGTCCTATCAAGACGCCAAAAGTCTAGAGTTGTGGAAGTTATAGACCCGTGAAACCAATGTCAAATTGCAATCAAGGATCATATTTGAGAAGTCCTCCATGGAATGAAGGTTAGGAGAACATCCTCCCCTTCTTTCGATCTATGATAGTATTGAAATCACCTCCAACCAACCAGGTTAGGGAAGCGAAGGTGCGTAAGTGATTCCAAAGGATGTTCCTACCAGCTCTATTACAAGAAGCATAGATAAAAGAGCCAAAAGCCAATAAGTCACCTAAGGAGATTTTGACATTAACCTTGGTCAAGATCATCAATGATGGAAATGGTGATGGAGTTGTGCCAAAAGCACCAAATTTTATTATTAAGATTGAAGAAGAAATTATGAAAACCAAGGGATCTAGACAAAAGCAATCTTAGAAGAATTAATGAAAGGTTCAATAAGAACAAGTAACTTGATATTATGAACACAAAGACTCTAACACGATGGGACAGGAAGAGACCCACCCCGGATATTCCAAATTAGAAAATTAATCATAAGGGGACAACCAAAAGGGAAAAGGAAAAAAGAAAGGAAAGAGAGGAGAGAAATGATGACACATTACTTGTGTGGGGTGGAAGAAGAGAGAGTGGTTCTAGTGAGGTTATTATTAGAAAATTTTTCTTTGTAGGGTTTTTTGTTTTTAACAATTTGAAAGGGTCTATCAGAATCCAAATTATCTCCATCAGAAAGTGATTGATTTTTGGGTTTCAGAATAGTAGAAGAATCTATCAATGTTTTAGAAGAGGGGATTTCACCTTCTTTCGTATCGGATAGAGTGTGAGAAATTGGGTTCAAGTGATTATCACTATGAAGGGAAATAGATGGGGAAGTTTTGGCACCATTCGTAATATAAATATCTATCTCAATATGTTCTGAGGCCATAGGGTCATCATTATTTTGGTCCAATATATGATTCCCATTCAAATTATTTAATTGGGTGTCCAATATAAGGCTACCATTCAGATTTTCAGTAGGATTTAAAGGATGCAAAGAACTATCATGGGCAACTAGATTATTACTAGCAGGGGTGAGGTTAGGTAAATTGGCATTGGTATCATCACACCCCTCAATGGTTATTTTAGTACCAAGGTCGAGTGTTTTCCACTAGAGATCGAGGAGGTGTAGGGAGGAGAGGTTCTTTTGAGTATTTTTTGGCACATATGCTGAGTAGTGGTTTTCCCAGTTCCATTAATGGTATTCATATTCTGTGGTAAATTTTTTCTAAGATTAGGATGAAGCACAAAGCATTCTGAGTGATCGTGCCCGTGAATCTTACAATGAGTGCAAAAGACAGGAAAATTTTTGAATTCGACTTTTTGACTATATCCAAATTTTTCGGAGCCAATCCAAACCTCTTTGGGATATTTTTTTGTGATGTCTATCTCAACAAGAATACGAGCGACAGATGGCCTAGATCTAGTGGCCGTTGCTTGGTCTATTTGGAGAGGTCTACCAAAAAGGCCGCCAACAGCAAACAAAACTTGATGAGTGACATAGTGTATTCGCATGTTAGGAAAAGCAAGCCAAAGAGGGACAATGGGAGATTCCTCTTTGACATCAAAGAGGGCGACCATTTCAATAGCCGCATTTGACAATTATGCACGAAGTAAGAACAATGAGCGAAAACCCGCGAGTAATCTAAATCATTTGAGAGTTGAATAAGAATGTGACGGGGATCGATCAGCCTGATAGAGAAAGTACCTGATAATTTTAAACTATGAAAGAAAGAGTGAATATTATCAAGAGTCGGGCATCTAAGGGAGAATTTACCCACCAAAGCGAACTCGAAGGGCTTAGCAAGTTTCACAACATCCATCCAACACACGCAATCCATGATAAGATGTCAAAATGAGATTAACCAAAGCATTCAAGCTAGAGATCTTACCGTGATAAAGCATCTTTGAATGATTTAACAATAGAATTATTAACAAATCAAAAAACCAGAGTCGAGAGCAAAGCCGGCAGGAGCGTCGAGAGTTACCTGGATTCAGAGAGTGAGCCTGCCATTGCTCTAATCCAAGGATGTCACATAGGGAGTATTAGCCAGAGAGAAGCATGCGAGAAGTGGCTAATTACCGAGAATAGCCAATCCATCGAGGGGAACACAAAATCAGAGAGGAGAGAGGGTTTTAGGGTTTGGTTTAGGGAGTTTGGGTTTAGGATGGGTTGTGGATTAGGGTTTAGGTTTAGGATTTAGGGTTTAGGTTTAGGTTTAGGGTTTAAGGTTTAGGGTTTAGGGTTTATGGTTTAGTTTAATGTTTAGGGTTTAGGTTTTGAGGTTTTGAGTTTTGGGGTTTAGATTTGTGGATTTTTAGGTTTAGGTTTGGTTTAGGATTTTGTCTAGGGGTTTTAGTTTAATATTTAGACCAAGTAGCACTCAAGTTTTCTAAGATTAGGACATAGATATTAGAATGCATAGAAAATCAAAACTCTATAACTAGAACCATCTCTACTACAAACACACAGTTCCATAAGCATTAAATTAGATTTATCATTCATTAGTTTCTCCAGTTCCCATTAGAACCACCCTGGCCTCTCGAGTAGCAGGATCCACCATCATATCCTCGATCTCTCCCTCCACGACCCCCACGGATGTAACCTCCATTATTCCTCTCACCTCCATAACCACCACTTCTCAGACCACCACCTCCATATCTACTAACACCTATTACCACCATGATAATATATTTTTAGCCTCCACCAATTCTAGGAGAGGTTAGGTGATATTTTAGGTTTATCCATTCTTAGAGTTTAAATTTATTAGGTTTTAGGGTTTAAGTTAATTTTTAATCTATTTAGTTACTTTAGGTTTTGGTTTAGGGTTTAGGGTTTGGATTTAGGGTTTAGAGTTTAGTCTTTATGGTTTTAAGGTTTAGAGTTTTAGGATTTAGAGTTTAGGATTTAGTGTTTAGGCTTTAATGTTTAGGGTTTTGAGGGTTTAAGGTTTATGTTTTAAGGTTAGTTTAGGGTTTAGAGTTTTTAGGGTTTTGGGTTTAGGGTTGAAGGTTTAGGGTTAGCTAAGGGTTTAGGTTTAATTTAGGGTTTAGAGTTTAAGGTTTAGGGTTTAGTCTTTAGGGTTTATGGTCTTTAGGGTTTAGGGTTAGTTTAGGGTTTACAATTTAGGGTTTAAGTTTTTATTTAGGATAAGGTAATTTTAGTTTAGTTTAGTGATTAGGTTTAGGTTTAGGATTTAAGATTTTTTTATTTTAGGTTTAGGGTTTAGGGTTTAGGATAGTGTTTAGGTTTAGGGTTTAGGGTTTTATTAGGTTTTAGGGTTTAGGATTTTTGGTTTTTTTTAACATAGAATAAATTCAGATTCAACATTTCTTCCTTTCAATTTCATCAACCAACACACCAAGTTTTCTAACACACAAGTGATGACATAGATAAAAAATGAGCATGCATAGAGCAAATCAAAAACCTTAGATAATGATAGTCTTTAATGTAAAGACACAGTTCCATAAGAAATAGATCAAATTTTCCATTCTTCACTTTCTTTTAGAACCACCCGGCATCTTTGATCCACCATCATATACGATCTCTACACCAGTTATATCCTCCATCGCTCCTTTAACCATTTTGGCCACCTTCCATATCCAGGCCTCGGTCCCCAACAACTTTGTGATAAATGCTAAGCCTTAGATCTAGGGAGTTAGTGATGTTCTTGTCATCAGGTTAGATTCTTAGCAATTAGGTTTATCTTTAAGTTTATTAGATTTTGGGGTTTAGGTTGATTTTTAATTTATTTTACTTTAGGTTTTTAGGATTTAGGTTTAGGTTTATGGTTAGGTTTAAGATTAAGGTGTATTTATGGTTTAGTTTAGGGTTTAGGCTCCATGCAGGTTTAGGGTTTAGCATTTTAGGGTTTAGGGGTTTAATGTTTATGTTTAGGTTTATGATTTAGGGTTAGTTTTAGGGTTTACTTTGGGTTTAGGGTTTATTTTTAATTTTTTTATTTTAATTTTATCTAGGTTTATTTTAATTTTTATTTAATTTAGTTTATTTATTTGGGTTTATTTATTTTTTTATTTTATTTTAGTTTATTTTTTTTTATATTATTTATCAATTAGTTTAGTTTAGGTTTATTTATTTTATGGTTTATTTTAGGGTTTTCAAATTTAGCATTATTTTTATTTAGGATTTAATGTTTAGGCTTTATTTTTTTTTTTTTTAATGTTTCTTAGGTTTAGGGTTTTATTTAGGGATTATTTATAGTTTAGGGTTATTGGTTTTAGTTTGGGTTTTAGTTTTAGGGTATATTATTTAGTTTTAGTTTAGGTTTTTTAGTTTGGGTTTTGTGTTTAGGGTTTAGGGTTAGTTTTAGTTTTAGGGTTTATGGTTTATTTTTTTATTTTTTAGGGTTTAGTTTAGGTTTAGGTTTTAGTTTAGTTTATGGTTAGGTTTATTTCAGAGTTTGGGTTTATTAGGGTTTTAGGGTTTAGGTTTTGGTTTAGGGTTTAGGGTTTAGAGTTTTTATTTTTTTAGGGTTTAAGTTTAGTTTAGGTTTAGTTTAGGGTTTATGGTTTAGTTTATTTTTTATTTATTTAGCTTATTTATTTTAGGTTTACTTATTTTTGTTTTGGTTTTATTTTTTGTTTATTTTTTTTATTTAGGTTTAGGTTTATGTTTATTTTTTTTAGTTTATTTTATTTTATTTTTTAAATTTAACCTTTAGGTTTTATTTATTTAGGTTTAGGGTTTAGGATTTAGGGTTTAGGGTTAGGGTTTAGTGTTTAGGCTTTAAGTTTAGGGTTTTTAGGGTTTAAGGTATAGGGTTTATGGTTTAGTATTTAGGGTTTGGGGTTTAGGGTTTTGGGTTTGGAGCTTAGTGTCTAGGCTTTAGGGTTTAGGGTTTTTAGGGTTTAGGATTTAGGGTTTAAGTTTTAGGGTTTAGGGTTATTGATTTAGGGTTTAGGGTTATTGATTTAGAAATTTTTCTTTAAGGTTGTATGTTTAGGGTTTATGGTTAGTTTTAGGGTTTATGGGTTAAGATTTAGGGTATAGGGTTTAAGATTTAAGGCTTACGGTTTAGGATTTAGGGTTTTAGGTTTTAGGTTTGGGGTTTTGGATTCTAGGTTTTAGGGTTTAGGATTTAGGATTGTAAATTTAAGGTTTAGGGTTTCTTTTAGGGTTTAGGGTTAGGATATTTTTTTTTTAATTTTTTGGGTTTAGGGTTTAGGGTTTAGGGTTTAGGTTCTAGGTTTACGGTTTAGGTTTTAGTTTAAGTTTATTTTTAAATTTTTATTAGGTTTATATAGTTTATTTTATTTATTTTAGTTTTATTTTATTTATATTTATGTTTATTTTAATTTTATTTAGTTTATTTTATTTATTTTTAGGTTTATTTATATTATTTTTGGTTTTTATTTTAGTTTAATTTTTCTGTTTAGGTTAGGTTTATTTTTTCGTTGAGTTTTATTTTTATTTTATTTTTTAGGTTTAGGTTTTAGGTTTTTATTTTAGGTTTATTTTTAGGTTTTATTTTTTTAGTTTAGGTTTAGGTTTAATTTTAGTTTATTTTATTTTATTTATGTTAGTTTTATGTTTATGTTTCATTTATTTTAGGTTTAGGTTTTATTTATTTTAGTTTAGTTTATTTACTTTAGGTTTAGGTTTATTTTATTTTGTTTATTTTTTTTATTTTAGGTTTAGCTTTTTTTTTTGTTTATGGTTTAGGTTTTATCTTTTATTTATTTTTAGGTTTATTTTTAGGTTTATTTTTTAAGATTAAGTTTTATTTTATTTTATTTTAAGTTAATTTTAGGTATATTTTATTTTTATTTTGCATTTAGTTTTTATGTTATTTAGGTTTTTTATTCGTAGGTTTATTCTATTTTTTTAGTTTTGTTTATATTATTATTTATTTATTTTAGTATATTTTTATTGGTTTCATTTATTTAATTTTTAAGTTTAAGTTCAAGCTTTAGTTACGATTTTTATTTTGTTTTATTTTTTTAATTTATTTAGGTGTAGGTTTTTTTATTTTTTTTATTTTTAGGTTTTGTTTAGTTTAGATTTAAGTGTTTAGTTTTTTATGGTTTAGGGTTTAGGGTTTAGGGTTTTAGGGTATCAGGTTTAGGGTTATGGTTTAGGGTTTAGGGATTAGGGTTTAGTGTTTAGGCTTTAGCTTTTAGGGTTGTTAGGGTTTAGGGTTAGCATATGGTTTATTGTTTTTTAGGGTTTAGGGTTTAGGGTTTAGGGTTTAGGATTTAGGGTTTAAGGCTTATTCTTTAGAATTTAGTGGTTTTTTTTAATTAAGTAAACTAGTAGGTTTTGGTTTATTTAGTTTATTTTTTATTAATTTTAGTTTATGTTATTTTTTTATTTTTATTTAGGTTTCTTTTTTATTTTTATTTAGTTTAGTTTATTTATTTTAGTTTATTTTTTAGATTTACATTTAGCTTTATGTTTATTTATTAGCTTAGTTTTATTTATTTTATTTTTTTTTAGGTTTAGGTTTAGGTTTATTTTTATTTTAGGTTTAGGTTTAGGTTTATTTTATTTTTATAGGTTTAGGTTTAGGTTTATTTTAGGTTTATTTTAATTTATTTTTTAGTTTAGGTTTAGGTTATTTTTAGTTTATTTTATTTTATTTAATTTAGGGTTTAGGTTTTGTTTATTTAAGGTTTAAGTATTATTTATTTTTGTTTAGTTTTTTTAGTTTAGGTTTAAGTTTATTTTATTTAGTTTATTTTAGGTTAAAGTTTTTTTTTTAGTTTAGGGTTTAGGTTTTGTTTTTTATTTATTTTTAGGTTTTTTTTTAGGTTATTTTTTAGGTTTAGGTTTTTATTTAGTATTTATTTTATTTTATTTTAAGCTTATTTTATTTTTATTTTACCTTTAATTTTTATTATATTTAGGTTTTATTCTTTTTAGGTTTATTTTTTTTAATTTAGTTTAAATTTTGATTTATTTTATTTTAGTTTAGTTTTGATTTATTTTATTTTATTTTATTTTTTTGGTTTATGTTTAGGTTTAACTTTAGGTTTTAGTTTAAGTTTTTATTTTATTTTAATTTTTTTAGTTTAATTAGGTTAAGGTTTTCTATTTATTTTATTATTAGGTTTTATTTAGTTTAGCTTTTTTTAGGGTTTAGGGTTTAGGGTTTAGGTTTGTGTTTAGGGTTTAAGGTTTAGGTTTTTTTTTTTTTTTGGGAACCCATGATCTGAGGTATTTTATTGCCACAAAAAAAAGGGTTACAAGGTCCAAGGGGATAAACTCACTACGCTCAAGAGCTACAATCGACTAAGGTAAATCCCCATCTAAGTACATCCAAGATCAAAAGAAAACATTAAAGCAATCAAAAGATACAAGATGATTAACATAATAGGCTAAAGAAGGTTAAGGAATATGGTTGTAAGAGTGCTTGGTAATATGGAGCAACAGATAAAAGAGAAACACACAGTTATAATGAGAGAGATTAGAGCAGATTAAGGTATACAGACAAAAGGTAGAAGGAAAAAATATAATATGAGTATGATAATGAAATGTGAAAGAGAAGGCTGAGCTCAATCACACCATGTTAGGCATGCAAGTGAGCATCCAAACTTAGAAGGGTTACATCATGAGCTACTACCAAACCAAAAGGGTGAGAACATCATACCAACAAACAGGAAGGAAGCACCAGGTTGAGAATCATGAGCTTTATTACCAAACCTAAACAAAATCATATTTATGCATATGTAATAGGTCAGCATAGAAATCATCCACTAGAAAATAGCAGCAGAAGAAGTAGCCTGTTGAAATCCTGTGAAGCAAGTCAATGAGGGTTTAAATGACACCATCCCAATTATAAGGATAAATGAATCAAACCTTAGGGGTAGATGTAAGTCAAAAAATGAGAATCAATATAATGAATCGATTGGTGCAATCCCCTTATTAGATCCAAATCAATAGTTGGCAAAACAATAGTAAGGAAGCAAAACCAAAACCAAAGAAAATAGCCAATGTGCAAAGCCTAGAACTAAACCATAAACAAGAAAACAAAGATCATAATACCACATAATAATTGAGAATATATTCCAAAGGAGTAAGCACTAAGAGGTAGTTAGAAAAAAGAGTCCAAATAATTTCCATGAGAATCGAAAAATAGACAAGATAACCAAGAGTAAAAAAGCATTGACAAGCAGTAAAAAAAAACAAGACATGAAAGGGCCAAGATTGCATTCAGGGATCCCAAGACAAAACAGATCCAGCACAAGCCATTGAGTCCCAGTTAGAATAAAACAAGGGTAATAGCAGTTATCGATTATGAGCAATAGGATAGAAATAGCAAGGGCACTGAAAGAAAACAACAACAAAATAGCTAGTAAATACAAATTAGGATCCACATTAGAGTCAGAAAAATAAGGCAAAAAATAACTAAGACAAAAAATAGCCAAGGCAAGTAGCCCAAGGCGATAAAGAAGGGACAACATAGTAATAATTGAAAGCCAGGCAGATACCAAGAGAAAATAACAGAGACTATCTGGACAAGCATACACTTGAAACCATAATCATATCAGCGATAATGAACAAAAACTAGTGTTGAGCAAGAGCAATAAAGAGCCAATCGAGAGCCAATCCCAACAGAGAGAGGTTATTGCAGATTGGAACAAAAAAAGGATCAAAATTGTATTCAAATGAAAAACATCATTAGAATAGACAAAACAATATAACAAGTAAAAAACCAACTAGGACAACAAAAAATAGGGCAAAACCATCCAAGCCTCTCAATCAGAGTAGACAATGCCATAGTTAATAGCCAAGAAGATATAACATAGGAACAAGTATTTTGAGTGCATACAATAGAAACACCAAAAAACCTTGAACAATCAAGACAACAAAACTTTGCCATAAACCACATCTAGGATAACGGTAATTGATACAAGTTTAAGGGGTTCAAAATAAAACCAACCAAGCAATCATCAACATCTTCGAACAAAAACAACCAAAACCCCAAAAAGCCTATAGAATATTAATCGGCATAACAACCAAGCCAGTTAATACCAACAAATAGCCAGAATCCACAAAAGCATATATAAAGATAGGGTGGGGAAAACTCCCCACCAGCCAATCAATAAGGACATTCAAAGCATTAGCGGATGATTAGTCACATTAATCAGTCGGATAAAAGCAGGATGACCACCAACAACCCAATAGGAACAAAAAGAGAAACAAAGAAAAAATTAAACACAAAAAAAACCAAAAAAGAAAGGCCAACATGAAAGCCCATTCTGCAGGGAGCAAGATAAGACCAAAACCCCAATCTGCTTCAAGAAAGGTTCTCTTGAATATAACAACCATTACAATCGAAACTCCATCCAAAGAAAATAAGCAATAAATAAGAGTTACATAAGGTTAACCAAGTGCTATCAAGTTCCCATGATAATTACCATTAAGGAGGTCAGGACAACCTATGAAAGCGAAAAAAAACATCCATAGCGTGGAAGAAAGCACCCACAACAAGATCCAGACCTGAAATAAATGGATTAGAAAACTTCGTAAGTTAAGATACAGTATAAACAATAGCCAAGATGATAAGTATCATAAGGCCAAAATAGCCTCTTCATGCAGAAATAAATTAAATATAATTCCCAAAAATAAAAGAAAACCATCAACTCCAAGCTAGAATCAAAGAGAATATGGGAGACAATCAGCATATCAAAAACCAGACTCATTTCGTTAGGATCCAATAACCTAACAGAAATCATCGATCCCAAGTGGGATTGCGGTTATAAGATCAGGTAACACAAAGCTCAAGGTTCCAATTCAAGAGATTGATGTGCATATAGTTCATCACCCCATAATATTGTAAATGCCAAAACAGAGATCTTCCAACTAAAGGAGAAGGGTAAAAAGCAAGTCATGGTAAGAGCACAGACAATGATATCTATGAGGATCCTAAAGAACACAAGGAAACAAAAAAAAAGGAAGATGAAGAGGAGAATTAGATTAGAGGTAGGAAGCAATTGTCCAAGTTAACACCAATCAAGTATTTGGGTATTGTAAATTGATCAAAGAGGATGATACTGTCTAATCTCTCACAATCAAGGTAATGACAAGGCGTTACCTTCACCAAACATGAGTGATGGTAAAATTCGGTTGAGAGAAGAACCCTAGTTTGCTTGAGGTAGTACAAACAAGCGTTGTTCATATTGGTAGAAGTCAAAAGGTCAATCAGAAGAGCATCCACCTCTATCCAAATATTGAGACCATTTTGAAGACAAATTTCAAGAGCTTTGTGGTGCCATAAGCTTAGTATAAGGGAGACTTGGAAATAAGGGGATAAGCAAATGCACATAGGACTATACCCTTAGAATCCTAATGCCTCCACAACCAGATCCATTATGAGAGACATAGCCATCAGTATTAATTTTAATAATATGATCAAGAGGTTTTTTCCAAAAAACCATTCTATCATTTTGATAGTAAGACTGGTTTGGAAGGTTGAGGCCAGTTTGGCAACAGAATTTACACCTTTAAAATGTTTGTGATGAATTAAATTGGCTTTAAACAAGTCACAAATTTTGTTTTTAGTTCTAGTAATAATCCTCATGTGATTCATACGAATCCCGATGTTTAGCTTCATTTTGGTCCATCCATATGAACCAAATAAGAGTAATGGCGATTATGATTTTAATATGACCTTTAATGGCATTGTCAAAGTAAACTTCAAGAAGTTGATATATAGTAAGAGTACAATTAAAATTGATACTATTGAATAGATCAGCATACCAAATCCAAATTTTAGATGCAATAGCCCCATTAACAAAAACATGGTTAACATTCTCAATATGGGAACAACATTGACATTTAGAGGGTAAATAAAACCCTTTACCCCACAACAAAGAGCAGAATAAATTTTTTAGGATGCCAAGTTAGAGCAGTAAGAGGGGATATTGTTATTCCAAATTTTGGAGAACACAATAGAAGAATCAGTGTCTTTAGTGTGAAGCCACACATTTTAAGGTTGAAATCCCCATTATGAAAGCTTAAAGATAATCTGATCATGATTGTTAGGAGTGATAGGAATATTAGTAATCATATTTAAGAAAGTGGAAGGAATAGAATCAGTAATCTTACTAGTGTTCCACTTGTGGTTTTGCCAGAATGAATTAACTCTGATAGCGGAAGTGGAGTGAGTGTAGAGTAAGTCATCAATGGATCCACCACCACTCCAGTTGTCTTGCCAAAAGAAGGAATTGCCAGAGTTTATGCCCCAAAAAATTAAGGATTCAACATCCCATTTGACAGAACAAAGTCTTCTCCACACAGGAGAATCACCCGATTTAAAGGGACAAATGAGAGGATGTTTACCCTGGCAATATTTAGAAGTCATGAAATTCGCCCAAAGACTATTTTTGCTCTAAAATTCCACCAAAGTTTGTAGGAGAAGGCATTGATAACTTCTTTGATGGATTTACATCCCAGACCTCCCTCTTCAAGGGTACCACAACTTTTAGACCAAGATGACCAGTGCATTCTTTTAGAGGAGGTATTGGTTCCCTGAAGAATTTTTTTAAGAGACGCTCAATTCTATTGATGGTAGAATTGGTAGGCACAATGGTTTGAAGAAGGTATATAGGCATGGAATTTAGAGTGCTCTTGATCAAGGTAAGCCTACCAGAAGAGAGTAAATGAAATTCCAAACCAAATTTTGTTAGAAATTTTTGAATTAGATCATCAAAAGGTGTGATCTTTTTTGGCCTTTAAAAGCGGAGCCCCTAGGTAATTAAGAGGGTTGATTTTGCTTAAAATTAGTAATTACGGATATTTGGTTAAGTCTATTAGGAGGAATCTTAGTTGAAGGAATAAAACCACATTTTCCTTCATTAAGAAAAGACCACTAACTTTACCAAAATCATTTAGAAGGTTCTTAATGGTTTTAACATGTTGAAGAGCGTTCGAAGATAATGAAATCATCAGCAAAATGAGAAATAGGGAAACCTCCATGAGTTTTAAAAGACATATTAGGATTATTAGAAAAGAAAGAGTTAAGGCTCCTAGATAGGTATTCAATAGTGATGATAAAAAAAAAGGTGATAGTGGGTCACCTTGCCTCAAACCATGGCTAGAAGGAAAGAAACCTATGGACTCACCATTCATGATAACCAAAACCAACATTGTGATACACCTTTTTTATCCGGATAAAACTATCGAAAAAACCAAACAAATTTGGGATTTGAAAGAGAAAATCCCATGAGAGTTGTCAAAGGCTTTAGCGATGTCCAGTTTGAATAAGATGTTGCCTCCTCTAGAAGGGACATCAATGTCATGAACCAACTTGAGCAAGAAGAATATTATCCGATATTGCTATGTTTAACAAAACCAGTTTGATTTGGGGAGATGATTTTAGAAGCAAGGGCTAAGCCTATTATTTATTAATTTAGCAATGAGTTTTGAAAAAGGTGCAAAGACTAATCGGTCTAAAATCCCAAGATTAGATTGTTAGTTTTGGAAATAAGGACAATAGAAGTGCTTGAAAAGTATTTGGGAATAGGATTGCCATCAAAGAAATCAATAACAGCATCAACTAAGTCAGTTTTAATAAATGGCCAACAATGCTGAAAGAAGTGAGTCGTATAGCCATCGGGGCCGACAGAGTGTTCATGTTCTTAGAGTATTACTAATCTCTTCTTGAAGGACACATAGTGAGTAAATGATTATCCTCCATTAATCATAGAAGGGATAAGATGGGTGTTTGATAAAGTTCCCAGCAACGGATTAGAATTTAATAAAGTTTGGAAATGATGTATGAAAGAATCCTTAATATCATTGTTATCGATTATCCATTCACCATTAGAGTTCTTAATTTTCTTAATCGAGTTTAAGGCTTTTCGTTTATTACAAATGGCATGAAAATACCTGGTGTTTCTGTCACCATCAGCAATATGTTTGCTTGCGGCTTTTTGAAGCCAATAGGTTTCTTCCATGTTTTGATAATTAACCAAGTTATTCTTGGCAATGTTCAACTCCTCAAGTTTCTGGGATCGGTTAGAAGCCTCTTCAAGAGAACAAACCTCTTGTTCCATAGCTTTAAGATTTGTGAAAAGGTTTTTTAAAATGTGTTTGTTCCACCAATTGAGATTTTGTTTAAGTCTTTTGAGCTTAAGCCAAAGACGAGTCATACCTTTAACAGAATTATCCGGGAAAATAGGGGCCATCCAATTAGTGAGAGTGACATTGGTGAAGTCACTATGTTGGGTCCACATATTTTGAAATCTGAAAGGAGAGGGAGTAGATGGGTTAGGGGATTTTTGAAGGAAATCAAAAGAGGAGCATGGTCAGACAAAGTTCTGCTCAAATGCTCAACAATGGTAGTAGCCAGATTGATCCAAGAGAATTAAAGAGGGTCCTATCAAGATCGCCAAAGTCTAGAGTTGTGCCACATGAAGTTAGACCCAGTGAAACCAATGTCAATCAGATTGCAATCAAGGGTCATATTTGAGAAGTCCTCCATGGAATGAAGGTTAGGAGAACATCCTCCCCTTCTTTCTGACTAGCTATGATAGTATTGAAATCACCTCCAACCAACCAGGGAAGGGTAGCTAAGGAAGCGAAGGTGCGTAAGTGATTCCAAAGGATGTTCCTACCAGCTCTATTACAAGAAGCATAGATAAAGAGCCAAAGCGATAAGTCACCTGGAGATTTTGACGTTAACCAATTTGTCAAGATCATCAATGATGGAAATGGTGATGGTTGTGCCAAAAGCACCAAATTTTATTATTAAGATTGAAGAAAAATTATGAAAACTAAGGGATCTAGTGAAAAGCAATCTTGGAAGAATTAATGAAAGGTTCAATAAGAACAAGTAACTTGATATTATGATGACAAAGACTCTAACACGATTGAGACGAAGAGACCCGGATATTCCAAATAAGAAAATTAATCATAAGGGGACAAACTAAAAGGGAAAAGGAAAAAATAAAGGAGAGAGAAATGATGACACATTACTGTGGGGTGGAAGAAGAGCGAGTGGTTCTAGAGAATTATTAGAAAATTTTCTTTGTAGGGTTTTTTGTTTTTAACAATTTGAAAGGGTCTATCAAAATCCAAATTATCTCCATCAGAAAGGGATTGATTTTTGGGTTCCGAATAATAGAAGAATCTATCAATGTTTTAGAAGAGGGATTTCACCTTCTTAGTATGATAGAGTATGAGAAATTGGGTTCAATTGATTATCACTGAAGGAAATAAATGGGGAAGTTCACCATTCGTAATACAAATATCTTTCTCAATATGTTCGCCATAGGGTCATCTTTTTTGGTCCATTAAGTGATTCCCATTCAAATTGTTTAATTGGGTGTCCAATATAAGGCTACCATTGATTTTGATTTTAAGCAAAGAGCTATCATGGGAAACCAAATTATTACAAGCGGGGGTGAGGTTAGGTAAATTGCCATTGGTAGTCCACCCCTCATTTGTTTAGTACCAAGGTCGTGTTTTCCAATAGATAGATCGGTAGGAAGAGTAGGGAGGAGAGGCTCTTTTTGAGTATTTTTTGGCACGTATGCTAGAGTATTGGTTTTCCCAGTTCCATTAATGGTGTTCATATTCTGTGGTAAATTTTTTCTGAGATTACGATGAAGAACAAAGCATTCTGATTAGGTTTGAGATTTAGGTTTTAGGGTTTAGGGTTTAGGGTTTAGGGTTGTAGGTTTAGGGTTTAGAGTTTAGGGTTTAGGATTTATTATTATTATTATTATTATTATTATTATTATTATTATTATTATTATTATTATTATTATTATTATTATTTATTAAATTAAGTAACTTGGTAGGTTCAGGTTTATTTAGTTTATTTTTTTAGTATATTTTAATTTCTATTCTAATTTAGGTTTATTTTTACTTTTACTTAATTTAGTTTATTTATTTTAGGTTTATTTATTTTATTTTAGATTTTTTATTTTAGTTTATTATTTTAGTTTAGGTAGATTTTTTAGTTTAGTTTTATTTTTATTTTATTTTATTTTTTCTGTTCAAGTTTTATTTTTTATTTTTAGGTTTAGGTTTTTATTTTATTTTTTTAGATTTAGATATTAGGTTTTTATTTTAGTTTCATTTTTTAGTTTAGATTTTTTTTGGTTTAGGTTTTAGTTTATTTTTAGTTTATTTTATTTTTATTTAGTATAGGTTTTGTTTATTTTAGTTTTAGTTTATTTTAGTTTAGGTTTAAGTTTTATTTTTTATTTAGTTTAGGGTTTAGGTTTTATTTATTTATTTTTAGGTTTTATTTTTATGTTTATTATTTCAGTTTTGATTTTTATTTAATTTTAATTTTATTTTATTTTAGGTTTATTTAATTTTTATTTTAGTTTTAGTTTTTATTTTATTTAGGTTTTTTATTTTATTTAGTTTATTTTATGTTATTATTAATTTTATTTTATTTTAGTTTTATTTATTTATTTTCTTTTTAGGTTTAGGTTTAGGATTATGTTTTAGTTTATGTTTTTATTTTATTTTGGTTTAAATTTATTTATTTATTTTATTTTTATGTTTTATTTAGTTTAGGGTTAGTTTTGTATCATTTTAGGGTTTGTGATTTAGGGTTTAGGGTTTAGGGTTTAGGGTTTAGGATTTAGGATTTAGTTATAGGCTTAGAGTTTAGGTTTTATTTTAGGGTTTAGAGTTTTTGGTTTTATTTTAAAAGAGAACAAATTCAGATTCAATTTTTCTTTTTTTTGTTTATTTAGTTTATTTTATTTCTTATTTTTATTTATGTTTATTTTTATTTTTATTTAGTTTAGTTTATTTATTTTATGTTAGATTTTTTAATTTAAATTATTTTCTAAGTTTAGGTTTAGGTTTTAGTTTAGGTTTATTTTTTAGTTGAGTTTTATTTTAATTTTAATTTTTATGTCTAGGTTTTATTTTTATTTATATGTTTTGGTTTAGGTTTTTATTTTATTTTTTTAGGTTTAGGTTTTAAGGTTTTATTTTAGGTTTACTTTTAAGTTTAGGTTTAGGTTTATTTTTAGTTTATTTTATTTTGTAAAATTTATGGTTTAGGTTTACTTTAGGTTTTATTTATTTTAGTTTAGTTTATTTTACTTTAGGATTAGGTTTTTTTTCTAATTTAAGTTTAGGTTTTTTTTTTAGTTTAGGGTTTGGGTTTTTTTTATTATTTATTTTTAGGTTTACTTTTAGGTTTACATTTTAATTTACTTTTCTACTTTAGGTTTATCATATTTTTATTTTACGTTTAGTTTTTATCTTATTTAGGTTTTTTATTCTTAAGTTTATTTTATTTTTTTAGTTTAGTTTAGGTATTTATTTATTTTGGTTTAGTTTATTTTTATTAGTTTATTTCTTTTATTTTAATTTATTTTAATTTAATTTTTATTTTATTTAGCTTTAGGATTTTTAATTTAATTTATTTTTGGTTTTAGAGTTTAGGTTTGGTTTTTTTTAGGTTTAGGTTTAGGTTTAGGGTTAATTTAGGTTTAGGTTTAGGTTTATTTTATTTTAGGTTTATGATTTTGGGATTTAGGGTTAGGTTTAGGTTTAGTTTAGTTTAAACTTTAGTTTAGTTTAGGGTTTAGGTTTAGGTTTTAGTGTTTAGGTTTAGTTTATGGTTTAGTTTTAGGTTTATGGTTTAGATTTAGTTTAGGTTTAGTTTAGGGTTTAGGGTTTAGGTTTTTAGTTTAGTTTTAGGGTTTAGGTTTAGGGTTTAGTGGTTTAGTTTAGGTTTAAGGTTTAGGGTTTAGTTTGGTTTATGGTTTTAGGTTTAGGGTTTAGTTATGGTTTTTTATTTTTATTTTAAATTTAAATTGGTAGGTTTAGTTTAGTTTATTTTATTTATTTTAGTTTATTTTATTTTATTTTGATTAGTTTATCTTTATTTTATTAGATTATTTATTTTAGGTTTATTTATTTTTATTTTAGTTTATTTTATAAGTTTAGGTTTGTTTTTAAATTTAGTTTTATTTTTATTTTATTTTTCAAGTTTAGGTTTTATTTTTTATTGTTAGGTTTAGGTTTAGGTTTTTATTTTATTTTTTTAGGTTAAGATTTTAGGTTTTTATTTTAAGTTTATGTTTGGGTTTATGTTTAGTTTATTTTATTTTCTTTAGTTTAAATTTATGTTTAGGATTAGCTTAGGTTTAGAGCTAGTTTAGGGTTTAGGGTTTAAGGGTTAGGGTTAGTTTAGGGTTTAGGGTTTAGGATTTTAGGGTTTGGGGTTTAGGGGTTTTTAGGGTTTAGGGTCATAGGTTTAGGGTTTAGGGTTTTTGGTTAGTTTTATGATTTAGGGTTTAGGGTTCACGATTTATGGTTTATGGTTAAGGGTTAAGGGTTTTTTTTAAAAAAAATTATTAAGTATTTTAGTTTATTTAGTTTATCTTGTATTAATTTTAGTTTATTTTATTTTTTATTTTTATTTAGTTTAGTTTATTTATTTTAGTTTTATTTATTTTAGTTTTATTTATTTTAGTTTTTTTTTGTATTTTAGTTTAATTTTTAGGTTTAGGTTTATGTTTATGATTATTTTTTTAGGTTTATTTTTATTTTATTTTTTAGGTTTAGGTTTTATTTTTTATTTTTGGTTTATGTTTGGGTTTTTATTTTACTTTTTTTAGGTTTAGGTTTTAGGTTTTTTATTTTAGGTTTATTTTAGTTTAGGTTTATTTATTTTAGTTTATTTTATTTTATTTAGTTTAGGGTTTAGGTTTAGGGTTGATTTATTTTAGTTTAAGTTTAAGTTTATTACATTTTATTTATTTTAGGTTTAGGGTTTATGTTTTTTTTTTAGGTTTATTATTTAGGTTCAGGTTTTTATTTAGCTTTTTATTTTATTTAGGGTTTTGTGCCACCATCCTTCAAGATCTTTGATGGCAGTGGGAACCCACGATATCACATTACACACTTCAGAACCAGCTGTTTCAACACCGATGGATACAATGCACTCCTCTTCAGCCTTTTCATTAGCAGTCTGTTAAGTGTTGCATTTGATTGGTATGTCAAACTTCCCAACGGATATGTCCTACTAGGAGTACACATGCTATCCATATCTACATAGAATCTAGTTAATAGGACGAGTCTTATATGGTTAGCACACCGGTCTTCTCTACATTGGAGGTGACACTTGAGCCAGATAATGTTGAAGATCGGGTTCCAAAGCAAAGCATAAGCGTATCCATGTCTATATGTGAAACAGTTAGGCATTAGTTGGGAACCTTAGCTCTAACCCCACTTTCCTCTCAAAAAGCTGAGGGTTTGGTAGTTAAGGAAGCCCCTAAGTCATCCAAAGGTGTGAAGGATCAGAGGTTCTTTCTAGGAGCATCATCCTCAAGTCAGTAAGTTGATGTAGAACTTGAGGATGATTTATATAAAGATTTAATAGAATTACCTTTTGATTGATACTTGCCTTATGTTCATAATTTAGCAAAGAAAGGGTTAATCTCACATACTTAGACTAAGCACAGATCAGACTACTTCGAAAGAATATGGAAGAAGAAATTTGAAAGTTCTCAATCAAGACCGGACTAGGATTGGTATAGTGGGTGATGATGGCGATTCTTTTGCTAAGTCATTCATTTGGAATCATTGATCATATTAACTCATGAGGCGTGAAATTTTAGATGATCCAAATGATTTTGAGGTCAAAGATGCACCACCGAGTTGAAGAAGAGATCAAGTCAACCATTGATGAGCTCATGGAAATCAACTTAGGAATTGACGAAGATCCATGCTTGACATACATCAGTTATTTATTGAATGAAATTGAAACCAATCACATAGTTAGGATATTTATCGAGTTTAAGGATTGCTTTACATTGGGTTATGAAGAGATGCATGAATTGGCTCCTAACGTAGGGTCCATAAACTAGTAATAGAGCCTAATGCTTACCTTATTAAGTAAGCTCCTAGATGCATGCGATTAAACATAAAATAATAGGTCATTTATGATGTCAAGAAACTGATCAATGTTGGCTTCATTCGGGAAGGAAAAATACCCTACTTGGTTAGCCAACATCATCCTAGTTAAGAAAAAGAATGGCCAAATTCACATATGCATCGATTATAGGGATTTGAATAAGGCATGTCCAATCAAATTTCCACTACCAATCTTGGAGATGATGGTGGACATTGCCTCATTTCATGCAGTCTTCTTTCTCATAAATGGCTCATCTGGACATAGCCAAATAAAGATGGCCTCCAAAGATGAAAGAAACACTGATTTTAGAACCTCGATCGGAATCTATTACTATAAGGTCATGCCTTTTTTTAAAATCTTTTGATACCAGTGAGCTATGACTTGAATCTTTGATGAACTCATTCATCATCAAGTCGAGTGCTATGTCGATAATCTCATGGTCAAAAGTAAAGAAAAGGAAGACCATCTCTTTGACTTGTTAGTAGTTTTCGAATAGTTAAGATAATTTAACCTCAAAATGAACCCCATAAGTGTGCATTTGGAGTAGCTTCAGGGAAATTCTTTTGGTTTGTTGTCTGACACCAGGGAATCAAAATTGATCCATAGAATATCAAGGTGATATTAGAAATGACACCCACTAAAAGTTTAACTCAACTCAAATCATTCCAAGGGAGGTTGGTGTATCTAAGATGCTTTATATCCAACCTATCGAGTAGATGTTAGCCATTCTCAAGGATTGTAAAAAAGGATGCCAAGTTCAAGTGGGATGACAAGTGTGAGAATGCCTTTAAAGATATCAAGTATAATCAGATGACGCCACCAGTTCTAGTAGCCCCTATCCCAAGCAAGCTGCTCATACTTAACATTGCTGCATTAGATGACTCCATTGGTGCTTTGTTACCCCAAGTAAATGATGAAGGGAACGAAAATGCATTCTACTAGCTCAGCCATTTTCTAATCCTTGTTGAGGCTAATTATCCACTCATTAAGAAATATTTCTTTGCTTTAATCTTTGCATCCCAAAGCTACATCACTACATGCTTCCTAATAAGGTAAACTAAATCTCTATGATCAATTCACTACAGTATGTCATGTAACGGAGATGCTATCCAGACGGTTGGCACGATAGTCCATGATCTTCTCGTAGTTTAACATTACCTTCGTACCCCTCTATGCGGTGAAAGGACAAGTGCTAGCTGATTTATTAGTAGCACACCCTCTTCTTGCTAACTCTCTGCTTAGTGATGATCTCCCCGATGAATAAATCATGAACTTATGGGATACTAGCATTCACCATTGGGAGATGTACATTGATGGTGTTGCTTCTTCTCAAAGAGGAGAAGAACCATGATCTACTATTCAAAGAAAGGCAGGGGTAAGAATAGTTCTCTTAACTTCGGACCATGATGTGAAGAGATTCTTATATCATCTGTCCAATCCTTACACCAATAATGAAGCTGAATATGAGGCTTTGATTGTCGATCTAGAGTTAGTCGTTACTCTAAGCATCCAGAACATCAACATCTTCAAGGATTCTCGCTAGCTATCAACCAATTCACTGGATCCTATAAGGTTTTAAAGCCCAAGCTCCATCACTACCATAAGTACACCATGGAGCTATTGGCCCAAATCCCAGAGGTTACCTTTTATAAGATTCCTTGAGGAGAGAACACTGTAGTGTATTTTTTAGCCAAGCTTGCCAAGGAGTTGGCATGCCCAGATGATGAGTCCATATCAATAAAGGTCCAAAATAGACAAAGTCTTAGCCCTTATTGATATTGAACTCATCAAAAAGTTATTTCTTGAAAGGGAGGTTACCATTGCCAAGAAGGATGAGGTGTTAGATTGGAGGAAACCATTCATGGATTACCTAAATAAAGGCAAACTGCATCAAGTGAAGTCCCAAGCCCATCAGATAAAGTAGAGAGCACTTTCCTACACTCTTGTGGATGGTTTCTTGTACCGGTGGTCTTTCAATCATATGTGATTATGTTATTTAGATAAACACGAAGCCCATAAGATAATGCCCGAGATACACTCTGGATTATGTGGAGCCAACTAATCCAGTCTGAAGATGAACGCCAAGATCAAGAGACTAGGATACTACTGGCCATCGATGATCAAAGATTACATGGATACGGGTAGGTGATGCAACCAATGTAAAATACACGTTTGGTCCTACACCAACCACCCAACATTCTACATCCTACATTAGCCTCATGGCTATTTAAGTGTTGGGGTACCAACATAGAGGGTTCAATTGATCCTCCTTCTTCCAAGAATCATCGGTTCCTCTTAGCTGCTACTAACTACTTTTCCAAATGGGTGAAGGCAATTTTGCTCAAAGAGGTCATAACTCAGCATATGCTCTAGGTTTTTAGGAACCATTTCATATATAGGTTTGGAGAGCCTCGATGAATTATATCTAATAATGGTATTACATTCAAGAGCATCGAGATAAACAACTTTTCCAGGAAATATAGCATAGATTTGAGATATTCTACCATCAACTACCTGAGGGCAAACGGCTTAGCAGAAGCCTTCAATAAAGATCTCATCCAAATGCTGAAGAAGAAACTCGACAATAATAAGCCATACTGGCATGAGTAGTTAGTTGAAGCATTGTGGGCTCTGCACCATATAGAACTAACTCGTCTTTCTCCTTAGTGTATGGGTTTGAATCCATTCTACCATTAGAAGTCTGACTCCCATCATTAAGGATAGCTTTGGGTAGCAAGATCACAATAGAGCAGAATGCCAAGTTATGGTTATAGGAGCTTGAAAGTTTGGAGAAGAGATGCCTGCGGGCATCCCAAAATCTCAAGTTGTACAAAATGATTTAAGCTGACAAAATTTTGGTCCATCCTAGAGCTTTTCAAGTAGGAGAGCTTATTTTAGTTCTAAGGAGATCGATTGTTGCCCATCATAAGATGGGAGGCAAGTTTGAACCCACTTGGGAAGGCCCTTTAACCATAGAGAAGGCCTACCAAGGAGGAACTTATCAGCTTATTAATCACAAGAGAGAGAACCCAATTCTTCCAATCAATGCGCTCTACTTAAAGAAATATTATAAATCATGTTTGAAAATAATTATCATTAATGAATATTTCATTTTGAATTCAATCTCTCCCATGTTAAAGTATTCTTGTTTATGAATCTTCCACGATGTGTTTAGGGTAAGTGTAAAGAACCATAGTGGCATCATATCCTTCATTAACACAAAATAAACATAAACTACACATAAACATATAAAACAATCACATATCTTTTATGTCGGGCTACTCTGAGTTGAGATAATTCCCTTAGTGGCACTCACTCAGTTGCTGCTCAAGGTCAGGTTGATAGGCTACCCTGCTAGTGTGTCGCGCCAGTGGTCTTCTTTCTTTGGACGATGTAAGTCTGCTAGGCTTTCCTTCCTTACTTGGCCACTACACACTGACGAGCACCTTGTTAGTTTGATAGGTCTTAGTGCATGGCCGATAAGCTACCTTATGTTGGATTTGTTTAAGAGGATATGAGTTTTCTACACTTTCTTCTTGGATTAGCCTTCGTGCACTGACTAGGTCAAGTATATTTTAGGTTCAGAATAAGTCTTCTAGCAGTTCCTTCCCTCCTGGCTACTTTAAGTCTGGGTCCAATCCTTCCTCGGGGCTCCTCACTAAGTAGTCACTCTAGGTCGATAACATCTCTACCGATGATAGATGATCTTGATGATCAGTTCTACTTAGAAAGTTGCAAACAAGCTTTCTTTCCAGTTGATCATTACTGTGAGCACCTTAGGTTGGTTAGTTCTCACTATGTTGATGGATGCACCAATCATGCAGATAGATACACCTTAGGTTGGTTGGTTCTAGCACCTTAAGATACACCACTCATGGCAAATGTAAATCTGTAACAATTTCTCCTTGTGTTAGCCACCATACACCAATAGGCTTTCTTTTCTAGTGCTTACGATAATGCCCCTAGCAGCACCTCCCCTATGGGCACTATATTTAGATTACATCCTTTGCATTTAGACACTACTAGGGTTACTATCGAATTGGATAGTTCCCCTTTTTAATAACTCGATTGGAGAATTTGTTCTGTGGATGTGCAGATTCTCCCTTTGTCCAGTAAATCTTAGATAGTTCAAGGCCGACATAGCCCCTTCTCAGTGTGGTCCCTCACACACCAACAAGGTCCACACAAACATTTAAATAAAATATATATTCACTTATTGATTAGGAGGGCACCCATAGCGATACCTTTTTCAAAGCAATCATCCTACATTAGGCTAGTATCGGCAAAGCTCCCTATAGGAATTGCTTGACTACTCTTGATTTTATATAAGTTTCTAGTGACATTCACTTAGTAGTCGCCCCTAAGTTTGGTTCGATTTATTGTACTACCAATAAGTCACTCCAACAGTTATTCCCTGCTTTAAAAGATGTAAGTTTGCTACGTCTTCTTCCTAGCATAGCCATTGCACACTGAAAGGCAACCCCTTAGGTTGGCTAGCTCTACCCCACGACCAGTAGACTATCCCTTTGGATTTGTAAATTTGAGATAGGATAAGTTTGATATAGCCCCTTCTCAGTGGGTCCATCACACACTGACATGGTCCATAAATTAAATCTAATAAATTTGATCGAGCTCACATCTCCAATGGATATGCCATCAATTCAAAATCAAACTAAATCAAGCAAACCATATCAAATCACATGAAATTAAGATAAAATTAATCCTGACTACTTTTGAGTTGACATAAGTCCTAAGTGGAATTCAGTCAGTAGTCATCCTAGGTTAGGTTCAATTTGTTGTGCATCTAGTAGGTCATCTCAACGGTTATTCCTCACTTTGGAAGATGTAAGTTTGCTATGTCATTTTCTTGGCACAGTCATTACACACTAAAAGGCAACCCCTTAGGTTGGCTAGCTCTACCACACAGCAAGTAGATTATGCCTTTGGATTTATAAACCTAAGGTAGGTCAGGATGATATAGCCCCTTCTTAGTGGGATCCATCCATCGACATAGGTCCATACATTAACTCAGTTAAATTAAATCAATTTTCCTAGTGGAGTTAAATCACACCCTTCTACCCAGTGGAGCCCCAAATAATATATAAACAAGTCAAGCAAACAAATTAAATTCAAAACCAACCTCTCTAGTGGAGCCAAATTAAATCAACTCCCCCAGTAGAGTCTAAATCAAAGATATCCAACAAAACTCTTATTCCTAGTAGATACATTCCCAAATAAATATATGAAATTAAACTCAAATCTTAATCCCTAGCGGATAGCTCAAACCTTCTTCCCTAGTAGAAGGTTCATCTTCTTAATCCCTAGCGGACTCGAGCCCATATCTCTAGTAGATATGCCTCCACAATAATTAAAATAAAATAAATTAAAGTCAATTCGATCTTAATCTCTGGTGGATTATTGATTCTTATCCCTAGTGGATCTTCTTTCCACAAATCATATAATCAAATCAAATTCAAACCTTATCCTCAGCAAAGTTTCTTCTTCTACCTCGACATTCAATCACATATCATGTCCAATGCATGTGTCCCTAGTGGATCTCTCCATGTCCTTGACATTTAATTATCATCAATTTATTTTAGGTTTTTATTTTAGTTTAGTTTATTTTAGTTTTAGGTTTAGGTTTATTTTATTTTGTTTATTTTATTTTATTTTAAGTTTAGATTTTCTTTTTTAGTTTAGGGTTTAGGTTTTATTTTTTATTTATTTTTAAGTTTCTTTTTTAGGTTTAGGTTTTTTTGTAGTTCTTATTTTATTTTATTTTAGGTTTATTTTTTATTTTACATTTAGTTTTTATTTTATTTAAGTTTTTTATTCTTAAGTTTATTTTATTTATTTTTGTTAAGTTTAGGTTTTTATTTATTTTATTTAAGTTTATTTTAATTTTTATTTTACTTTTATTTTTAGGTTAGATTTAGGTTTAAATTTAGGTTTTTAATTCACTTTATTTTATTATTTTATTTATGTTCAAGTTTTTTATTTATTTATTTTATTATTAGGTTTTATTTAGTTTAGGTTTAGAATTTTAGGTTTTTAGGGTTTAGGGTTTAGGGTTTAAGGTTTTATAGTTTAAAGTTTTATGGTTTAGGGTTTAGTGATTAGGCTTTAGGGCTTATGGTTTTGAGGGTTTAGTGTTTATGGTTTGTTTAGGGTATAGGCTTTAGGCTTCAAGGTTTAGGGTTTAGTGTTTAGGGTTTGGGGTTTAAGGTTAGTTTAGGATTTTGGGTTTAGGGTTTTAGTGTTTAGGGTTTAGGTTTTAGAGTTTAGTGTTAGGGTTAGGGTTTAGGGTTTAGAGCAGGTTTAGGGTTTATTCTGAGCTTAAGATTTAGGATTTAGGTTTAAGGTTAGATTAGTTTAGGTTTAGGATTTAGGATTTAGGTTTTATAGTTTTGTTGTAGGTTTAGGTTTTAGGGTTTAGTGTAAGTTTTAGGGTTTATAGTTTTGGGTTTAGGTTTTTTTTTAAAATTAAGTAAATCTGTAGGTTTAGGTTTATTTAATTTACTTTTTATGTAATTTAGTTTATTTTATTATTTATTTATTTTTAGGTTTAGTTTTTTTATTTAGCATAATTTATTTATTTTATGTTTATTTATTTTAGTTTAGGTTTTTTATTTTAATATATTTTTAGGTTTAAGTTTAGGTTTAGGTTTATATTTTTAGTTGAGTTTTTTTTTTTTTTTTTTAGATTTAGTTTATTTTCATTTGTATTTAGGTTTAGGTTTTATTTATTTTTTGGCTTAGGATTTAAATTTTATTTTAGGTTTATTTTAGGTTTTATTTTTTAAGTTTAGGTTTAGGTTTGTTTTTAGTTTATTATATTTTATTTAGTATAGGTTTAGGTTTAGGTTTTACTTCTTTTAGTTTTGTTTATTTTAGTTTAGGTTTAGATTTATTTTCTTTTGTTTATTTTATTTGTATTTTAGGTTTAGTTTTTTTTTTAGTTTAGGGATTAAGTTTTATTTTTTATTTATTTTAATGTTTTATTTTTAGGTTTATTTTTTAGGTTTAGGTTTTTATTTAGTTTTGATTTTATTTTATTTTATTTTTATTTTACATATAGTTTTCATTTTAGCAAGGCTTTTATTCTAACATTTATTTTTATTTTTTTTAGTTTAAGTTTTTATTTATTTTATTTATTTTATTTTTAGGTTTAAGTTTAGGTTTTAGGTTCAGGTTTAAGGCTTAGGGTTTAGGGTTTAGGTTAAGGGTTTAGGTTATTTTATTAAGTTTAGGGTTTAAAACTTTAAGGTTTAGTGTTTGATTAAGGTTTAGTGTTTGGTTTAGATTTAGACTTAGGGTTTAGGTTTAGTTTGAGGTTAGTTTAGTTTAGGGTTTAGTTTTAGGTTTAGTTTAGTTTAAGTTTAGGTTTTATAGTTTAGGTTTAAACTTTAGGTTTAATTTAGGGTTGAGTTAAGGTTAAGTTTAGAGGTTTAGGTTTAGGGTTTAGTTTAGCTTATAGTTTAGGTTTTTTAGAGTTAGGGAGTTTAGGAGGTTTAGGTTTAGGGTTCATTTATTTTAACTGTTTAGGGTTTGAAGGTTTAGTTTTAGGTTTAGGTTACAGTTTAGTTTAGTTTAGGTTTAGGTTTAGGGTTTATGATTTATAAGGTTTAAGGTTTAGGTTTAAAGTCAATTTAGGGTTTAAGTTTAGAGTTTTATTTAAGGTTTATAGTTTTGATTTAGGTTTAGGTTTTGATTTAATTTAGGTTTAGGGTTTAGAGTTTAGGTGGTTTAGGGTTTAGGTTTAGGTTTTGGATTATAGCAGGGTTATTAGTTTAGCTCTTAGGTTTTGGTTTAGAGTATAGTTTAGGATTTGTTTAGGGTTAGTTTTAGGGTTTAAGATTTAGTGTTGATAGTTTAGGTTTTTTTTTAAATTAAGTAAACAGGTAAGTTTAGGTTTACTAAGTTTATTTTTTATTTAGTCTAGTTTATTTTATTTTTTTATTTGTATTTGGGTTTATTTTTTATTTTTATTTAGTTTAGTTTATTTATTTTAGTTTATGTTTTTTAATTTAGTTTATTTTTTAGGTTTAGGTTCTGGTTTATGCTTAATTTTTAATTTAGTTCTATTTTCATCTAATTTTTTCGTTTATGTTTTCTTTTTTTATTTTTAGGTTTAGGTTTAGGTTTATATTTTAATTTTTTAGATTTAAGTTTTAGGTTTCTATTTTAGGATTATTTTTAGGTTTTATTTTTTAGTTTTGGTTTATGTTTACTTTTAGTTTAGGTTCTAGGTTTAGTTTTTTTTAGGTTTAGGCTTTGGTTTTATTTATTTTAGTTTAGGTTTAGTTTTTTTTTTACTTTTTTATTTTAGGTTTAGTTATTTTTTTGTTTAGGGTTTAGGGTATAGGTTTTATTTTTTATTTATTTATAGGTTTATTTTTAAGTTTAAGTTTTTATTTAGTTTTTATTTTATTTTATGTTTATTTTATATTACTTTATGTTTAGTATTAATTTTATTTAGGTTTATTTTTTTTATTTAGGTTTTTCTTAAGTTTATTTTATTTTTTAGCTTAGTTTAAGATTCTATTTATTTTATTTTAGTTTATTTTATTTTTTTTATTTTATTTTATTTTTTTGGTTTAGTTTAAGTTTAGGTTTAGGTTTAAGGGTTTAGGGTTTAAGGTTTAGGGTTTTAAGGGTTTAAGGTTTAGTGTTTCGGGTTTAAGGTTTTGGGATAGCATAGGGTTTAGGGTTTAGGGTTAGTTTAAGGTTTAGGCTTTAGGCTTTAGGGTTTAAGGTTTTTAGGGTATAAGATTTAGAGTTTAAGGTTTAGGGTTTTAGGGTTTAGGGTTTACTGTTTAAGGTTTAAGGTTAGGGTTAGGGTTAGGGTTTAGGGTTTAGGGTTTAAAGTTTAGCATTTTGTGTTTTGGCTTTAGGGTTTATGATTTTGTGGGTTTAGGGTTTAGGATATAGGTTAGCTTAGGATTTAAGGTTAGTTTAGGTTTAATGTTTAGGCTTTAGCATATGTTTAGGTTTAAGTTTAGGTTTGAGTTTAGGTTCAAGGTTTAGTGTTTTGGGTTTAAGGTTTTGGGTTAGCTTAGGGTTTAGGGTTTAGTTTAGGGTTTAGGGTTTAGGTTTTTTAAGGGTTAGGGTTTAGAGTTTAGGGTTTATGGTTTTAAGGATTAAGGTTTAGGGTTTATGGTTTAAGGTTTAGGGTTTAGGTTTAGGGTTTAGGGTTTAGCATTTTTGGTTTTTTCTTTAAGTTTTAGGGTTTTGAGGGTTAGTTTAGGTTTAGGCTTTAAGCTTTAGGGTTTATGGTTTTTAAGGTTTAGGGTTTAGGGTTTAGGGTTTTAAGGTTTAAGGTTTTTTTTTTTGGGAAACCCCATATAGCAAGAATTTTATTGCCACCAAAAGAGGGTTACAAGGTCCTTGAGGATAAACTCAAAACTACTCAAACTAGCTAGAGAGTAAATCCCATCTAAAACCAATAAAAAAAAAAGAAAGCAAAAGATACAAAATGATTAACATAGATAAAATGGATAGATCTGGGCCAAAGCTCTTGGGATAGAGAAAGTATGGCACTAGGGAGCAAACCACAAGAGAAAAAAAGAAAAATGCATGCAAAAGGTAGAAAGATAAAAATTAGAGCAGTTAAAGCAATAGAAAGTGAAAAAAAACAACATAAACTAAGAAAAATTATATAGTGTGTGAGAGAAGGCTCAGGCTCAGTCACACCAAATTGGGGCAGATGTAAATATGAGCATCTAAACTTCAGCGGAATGGTTACATCACAAGAGCTACTACCAAACCAAAAAGGAGTGAAATCATCACAGCCATCATAGCCTGCAATCTTGTGGGAAGATAGCATCTATTTGTTGAAAGTCTTATGAGCCTTAGTACCTGCAAACCTAAACAAAGCCATATACATCATAGAAAAGAAGACATTAAAGAGCAGAAAGGGAAAGGGGATCCCATGTAGGGTAAATATCAGCAATATAGTCACCATAGCGTGAGAATCCCTACACATATGAAAATGAACCATCTTTGCGGATCCACCTTTAATACCGAGCCAAGAGTATAATTAGCATGAAAACCCACCACAAGAAAATAGCGAAAAGGCGCAGAGGATAGAAATAATATACAATCATGTTGAAAAGCTGTTGTAATCCCTAAGCAAATCAATTAACACATCCCAATCATCTGGGATATATATGAAACTTACAGGCTAGGAGTACATCTCAGGAATATGGCCCAAAAAAGAAACCCATACAAAATAAGCAATGCAGATGTTAACAACCCCCTTGTTAATAATCATTGCTGAAATTAACAAACAACAAATGTAAAGCGAGACAACATAACCCAAACCAAAAATACAACAGGAAATGCAGAAGTCTAACAGAACCAAGATGGGAATGCAGCAGGAGATAAGCTGCACCCCACCACAAACAACACCAAATAAAGACAATCAGAGAGACAACCCCAGTAGCAGCTTGCTGGGCATAAAACTCGATAATCCAGTTCAACCAACAACCAAGATAGTAAATAACAGCTAGCTGGCCATAAAACCACCCATTCAAAATAGACAGTGCATAAGTTAATAACCATGTAGGTAATAACATAATCACATTGATCTGCAAAAGTCTAACAGAACCAAGATGGAAAAAACAATATTAAATAGACATCAGTGATAAAAAACCGGTTAAATAGTAAAATAATCAAAAAAATAACCTAGAAGCGACTCTGGACATAAGACCCAAAAATCCAACAGCCAACAAATAAAATAGCAAAACAATTATTGCACCCACCATAAGATAATCCAATAAAAAATAGTGGTACAACATAGACTCGAAAGGGGTTAAAGGAGAGCCATCATTGAAATCCTTCAAGATAAAGAAAAGCAGACCAGCAGCTAAGCCAACATCATCAGTAAAAAAAGGCTGGATGGAAATCAAGAAGTAATTCTGATCCTACAAAGAAATAGTAATAATAACAAGGGTATTGCAGTTTCTCTCCTTACAGGTTATGGAGGTGAGGTTAGAGAGCATAAGAGGGGCCACAACCCTATTAAAGAGAGAAAAGATAGATAAATTAGGGTCTGCCATGAAGCTATACAAAAATGTAGCAATTAAAGAATGAGACATCAAAGTCATGAGCCCCAACACATATTTCTAGAAAAAGGAAAAGAGACAAAAGACAGCCTTAATCATAAAATGGAAAATAGATATAGTAAGACCCATAAATAAAATATTGATGGCAAGAAGTCTGTTCCTGTTGATCAGAAAGTAAAAAGTAGAACATCTCCTCCAGATCCTGATAAGTGAAAATATCTCCATCCAGCAGGTTAGAAAAATAGGGAACACCTTACCATTAACAGTGGAAATAGTAGAAGCAGTAAGACCTCAAATAAGATTAGGGTAATTAATCCAGCAGCAGATGCCACAGAGATCACAAAATAACTAGAAAAGGGTATCAGGAAGATGCATCAACAAAACCCAGGGAAACAATAACACTAAATAAAAGTTGGTCATGTGATTAAATAAGCTAAACAATAGGCCAAAACAATAGAATGAATTAATTTCTGAGGTAAGGGAGTCTAGTATTGTCCAAATTTACCAAACCACGCAAATATTTAGGAAGTGTAAGTTGATCAAATAATTTTATGCCATCTAATCTAGCACTTAGATTAACAAGGTAATCAGCACATGCATTACCTTCACGCCATACATGAGTGATTTTAAAATAGAGTTAAGAAAGGAGAGCTCTAGTTTGCTTTAAAAGGTAGTACAATTCTGTATTGCCCACTTTGGTGGAAGTTAAAAGATCAATCAGTAACAGGGCATCCACCTCAATCCAAATATTAAGCCATCCTTTTTGAAGGCAAATCACAATAGCTTTGTAAACCGCCATTAGCTTATCAAAAAAAGAAGCAAGTATTAAAAAGCAAAAGCACAAAGGACTTTACCATTAAGGTTTTGAAAATGCCACCACTAGAAGTAGCGAAAAGAGCCATTAGTGTTAATTTTAATAGTATTAGCATGAGGTTTTATCCAATAAATAATCTTGTCATCTTTACAGTTGGGTTGATCCGGCAAGTTAAAACCTAGTTTATTGGCCACAAATTTGCCTTTGAATTGATTGTAGTTAATTAAATTGGCATTAAACAAAAATTTTATTTTAATTCTAGCAATTATCCTCATATGGTTCATAGGAATCCCATGATGTTTTGCATCATTTCTGTCCATCCATATGAACCAAATAAGAGTGATAGTAGTTATCACTTTAATGTGGCCTTTAATAGTGTTTTCAAAATAAACATCAAGAAGTTGGTATAGAGTTAAGGAGCCATTGAATTTGACAATATTAAAGAGTTCATCATACCAAATCCAAAGTTTGGAAGCAATGGCTCCATTAACAAATACATGATTCACATTCTCAATGTGAAAGCATATTTTAAGTAAAAACCTTTACCCCACATCAAGGAGTCAGGGATGAAGTTTTTCAAAATATGCCAAGTTAGAAGAATAAGAAATATAAATAGTGTTATTCCAAAGTTAAAAAAACACATTGGAGAAATCATGAGCTTCTTTAATATGAATCTACATTTTTAAGGTTGAAATCACCATTTTGGGAAAGCTTAAAAGGATCGATCATGATTGCTAGGAATGATAGGAATAATAGTAAGCTTATCTAAAAGAGAGAAAGGAATATAGTAAGAAGCTTACTATTGTTCCACTTATTATTCTGTCAGAAAGAGTTCACTTTAAAAGCAGTAGTGGAGTAAGTAGAAAGTAAATCATCAATGGACCCACCTACAGTCTAGTTATCTTGCCAAAAGAAAGTGGTGCCAGAGTTAATCCCCCATGAGATTAATGATTCTACCTCCCATTTGATGGAATAAAGTCTTTTCCATACAGGAGAGTCTCCCACTTTATAAGGGCAAATGAGAGGGTGCTTACCCTGGCAGTATTTGGCAGTCATGAATTTAGCCCAAAGACTATTATTTCTCCTAAAATTCCACCAAAGTTTATAGGAAAAAGCTTTGATAGCTTCCTGATTGGCTTACAACCAAGCCCACCTTCAACAAGAGTGCCAGCCTTTTATACCAAGAGGTCCAATGCATTGTAGAATTATTAGTAAGAATTTAAGGAGGCAATGCTAATGGTAGAATTGGTCGACAATGGTTTGAATGAGATATAAAGGCATGGAGTTAAGGGTACTCTTAATCAAAGTGAGCCTACCACCAAATGAGAGTAAATGAAATTCCCAAATAGAAATTTTATGAGAGATTTTGGATTAACTCATCAAAGAGATGTGATCTTTTTGACCTTTAAAATGGAGCACCAAGATATTTAATAGGAAGTTATTGTTGCTAAAAATTAGTAATTCTCAAGATTTGGTTGATCCTATTACTAGAGATTTTAGAGGAAGGAATGAAACAACTTTTACCATCGTTAAGAAAGAGACCACTTTTGTTACCAAATTTATTTAAAAGATTCTTAATAGTTTTAATGTGATGAATAGAGGCATTGCAAAAAGATTATGAAGTCATCAAAGCTAAGATGAGAGACGGAAGACCACCTTGAGTTCTAAAATATATGCTAGGATTATTGTTGAAAAGATCATTAAGATTCCTCAAAGATATTCAACAACAATAATAAAAGAGAGAGATAAGGGATCTCCTTGTCTCAATCCCAAAAGGAAAAACCTAGGGACTCACCATTCATGATAATGGAGAACCAAACATTGGTAATACAATTTTTAATGAGATAGATAAAATAGTCAGAAAAACCAAACAAATGTAGAATTTGGTAGAGAAAATTCCAAGAGAGGTTGTCAAAAGATTTAGAGATGTCCAATTTAAAAAGGATGTTACCACCTCTGGTAGAAGCATCAAGGTCATGAATCAACTCTTGGGCTAGAAGAATGTTGTCAGATATAGCTCTACCTTTAACGAAACCAGTTTGGTTGGGGGAAATAATTTTAGGCAGCAGTGGACTAATTCTATTGGAAATTAATTTAGCAATGAGTTTATGAAAGAAGGTGCAAAGGCTGATATGTCTAAAATTGCCCCAAGATTCAGGATTATTAATTTTGGGAATGAGAACAATGGAAGTGCTAGAAAAATATCTAAGTAAAGTATTGCCATTGAAGAAATCAACAATATCGACAAGGTCGACTTAATAATAGGCCAACAATGCTAAAAAAAATTGATGTAGCCTCGAGCAATAGAATCGTTCATGCTATTAAGAATACTACCAATCTCCTTCGTAGGATGCATATTAAAAGTGGTTGTCATCATTAGTAATTGTTGAGGGAATCAAGTGAGAGTTGGAGAGAGCTTCTGAAGAAGGGTTATTGTTTAATAAGTTTTTAAAATAATGTATGACAGAACCTTTAATATCATTATTTTCTGTGATCCAACTGTCGTTATCATTTTTAATTTTTTTAATAGAGTTTAAGGCTTTCTTTTTTTTTTGAAAAGTGCATGGAAGTACCAGGTATTTCTATCACCATCAATATGTTTGCTAGACCTTTTCCTAGGTTTCCTTCCATATTCTATAGTTAACCAAGTTATCTTTAGCTTCATTCAACTCCTCAAGTTTAGTAGAATCACCAAAATGACATCTTCAAGAGAACAAACTAATTGTTCCATATTTTGATATTGGCAAAGAGATTTTAAAATGATGCTTGTTCCACCAATTTAGGTTTTGTTTAAGTCTTTAAGCTTAAGCGAGGAAATCATGCCCTTAATCAATTATCGGATGAAGAGGAGCCATCCAATTAATGGATACAACATTTATGAAATCAATGTGTTGGATCCACATATTTTGGAATCTAAAGAGGTTGGGAGGATAATCTATTAGAGGGATTTTGGATAGAAATCAAAGTGGAGTATGATACAAAGTTCTCAAATGTTCAAATAGAAGTAAGGGGCCATTGATTGATCCAAAGAGAATTAAAAGAGTCCTATCAAGCGCCAGTCTAGAGTTATGCCATGTATAATCCGAACCCAAATAGCCAATATTAATCAGATTGCAATCAAGAATCATATTTGAAAAGTCTTCCATGGAATGAGTGTTAGGAGAGCAACCTTCCCTTCTTTCTGAGGAAGAGAGAATAATGTTAAAATCACCCCCAACCAACCAGGGTTTGATGACCGAGGAGGCAAAGGTTCTTATGTTATCCCAAAGGATGTTTCTACCAACTCTATTAAAAGAAGCATAAATAAAGGAACCTAGAACAAAAAATTCACACAATGAGATGTCAAGATTAACCAATTGTTGAAGATCATCAAGGATAGATATGTTGACTAAATTATTCCAAAAACACCAAATTTTATTGCTAATATTATAAAAAAAGTTTTGAAAGCCAAGCGTTCTACTAAAGTTGTGGGTTTAGGGTTTAGGGTTTTAGATTGAGGGTTTAGGGTTTAGGGTTTAGAGTTTAGGTGACGGTTAGGGTTTAAGGTTTAGGGTTTAGGGTTTAGGGCTTAGGGTTTAGGGTTAGTTTAGCTCTTAAGGTTTGTTAGGGTTTAGGGTATAGGGTTTAGGGTTTAGTGTTATAGGTTTAGGGTTAGGTTTAGGGTTTAGGGTTTAGGATTTTGGGTTTAGGGTTTAGTGTTGATAGTTTATGTTTTTTTTTTAAAATTACAGTTGTAGGTTCAGTTTATTTAGTTTATTTTTTATTTAATTTAGTTTATTTTATTTTTTATTTTTATTTAACTTTATTTTTTATTTATTTAGTTTATTTTAGTTTAGTTTTTTTAGTTTAGTTTATTTTTAGGTTTAGATTTTAGTTTATTCTTATTTTTTAATTTAGTTTTATTTTCATCTTTAGTTTATTTTTATTTTAAGTTTAGGTTTTATTTTTTAATTTTAGTTTAGGTTTTAGGTTTCTATTTTAAGTTTATTGTTAGGTTTTATTTTTTAGTTTAGGTTTATGTTTATTTTTAATTTATTTTATTTTATTTAGTTTAGGGTTTAGGTTTTAATTTTATTTATTTTAGCTTAGTTTTTTTTGGTTTAGGTTTAAGTTTTTTTTACTTTTTTTAATTTTATGTTTAGTTTCTTTTTTAGTTTAGGGTTTAGGTTTTATTTTTTATTTATTTTTTGGTTTATTTATTAGGTTTAGGTTTTTATTTAGTTTTAATTTTTTTTAATTTTATTTTACATTTAATATTGATTTTATTTAGTTTTTTTTTTTTAGGTTTATTTATTTTTTATTTATTAGGTTTATTTATTTTATTTTATTTTTTTTTTTTTTTTAATTTTATTTTACGGTTTAGGTTTCGGTTTAAGCTAGGTTTTAAGGTATTATTTTATTTTATCTATTATTTTAGTTTTATTTATTATTTTATTTTATTTTTAGTTTTGATTTTTAGGTTTTTAGTGTTTATGGTCTTTTGTTTTGGTTTATGGCCAGTTTCAGGTTTGGCTAGGATTTTAGGTTTAGTTTTAAGGTTTGCTGCCCATGGTTTGAGTTTTAAGGTTTAGGGTTTGGGTTTGTGGCTAGGTCTCAGTTACAGGGTTTCAGTTCTGTGGTATGGGCTAGAGTCAGACCGTGAGTTTGGGCTGGCTAGGGTTGGTTTAGTTTTTATAGTTTTTAGCCTTAGTTTGGGCCAAGGGTCAGCATTTGGTATAAGTTTAGGGTCTTTTGTGGTTTGTGGCATAAGATTTTAGGTTTGGTTTTGGTTTTAGAATTTATGTTTTTTTTAAATCAAGTAAACATCAAGTTTAGTTTATTTAGTTTATTTTTATTTATTTTAAAATTTTATTTATCTTTATTTAGGTTTAATTTTATTTTATTTGGTTTAGTTTATTTATTTTATTTATTTTAGTTTTTAATTTTTTTATTTTCTTAATTTAGTTTAGGTTTGTGCTTATTTTTAGTTTAGTTTTATTTTATTTAATTTTGGTTTTAGGTTTTTTTTTTATTTTTTTAGGTTTATTTTTTTTTTATTTTGTTTTGGTTTTAAATTTTATTTAAGGTCTATTTTTAGGTTTTATTTTTATAGTTTAGATTTATTTTAGTTATTATAATTTATTTAGTTTATTTAGTTTAGTTTATTCAGTTTAGAGGTTTTTATTTATTATAGTTTAATTTATTTTAGTTTACATTTCTTTTATTTTGTTTATTTTATTTTAGTTTTTTTTTAATATAGGTTTATTATTTATTTATTTTAGGTTTATTTTTAGGTTTAGGTTTTATTTAGTTTTATTTTATTTTATTTAGATTTATTTTTTTATTTTACATTTAGTTTTATTTAATTTAGGTTTTTATTTTTAGTTTATTTTATTTAGTTTAGTTTAGTTTCATTTAATTTATTTTAGTTTATCTTTAGTTAATTAATTTTATGTTTAGTTTAGGTTTGTGTCTCAGTTTAGTTTTAGTTAGATTTTATTTTCATTTTTATATTATTTAGGTTTAGTTTGATTTATTTTATTTTAGGTTTTATTTAGTTTGGCTTTAGTTTTAGTTTTAAGGCCTAGGTTTTTATTTTAGTGGTCTGGGATTTGGGCTTACTCAGGGTTTTGGCTAGGGCTCAGGATTTGGGTTGGCTCAGCCCTGTAGTTAAGATCAAGGCTCATTTTGGCCTGTAGCTCAGGTCTCATTAGTCCTAGGGTTAATTTTTTTATGGCTTTTCTTTTAGCATTTTATTTTTATTATTATCTTTTTAATCTAAACCCTGCAGATTTATTTGTGCCTTTTGGTTTAAGTTTCATTTATGGTTTATCTTTTATCATTTATTTTGGGGTCAGTAGGCCTTGTGATCTGGTGATTAGGGCTGGCCTGGGCTTGTCACTTTGGTTAGGGCTCAGTGTCAGATTTTTTTTTTTAATCATTATTTTTTAAAACAAGCAAACCCAGAGGCCTAGATTTATTTGTGCCTTTTTTTATAAGCTTGGCTCAGTTTATGGCCTATCTTTTGGCCTTTTACCTTCTTGCCTTGCCAGGCCTGTTTCAGAGCTTTAGCTCAGTGGCCAGTGGCCAGGCTTGTGGCTCCTAGGGCCCAGGGCCTGGGTCAGTCAGGCCTAGGGCCTCAGGCTCAGCCAGGGTTGGGTCAGCTCAGGGCCCAGTCATGGTCTTTTGGCCCATGCTTCATGTCAGTGCAGCCCAGGGTCAAGGCCCAGTGGCCCAGGGCCCAGGGGCTCAGGCCTTTAAATTGTCAGGCCCAGGGCCCAGGCCATGGCTCCTTTATTTAGGGCTCATTTAGTTTATTATTCTTTTTGTAGGTATTTACATTTATAGTTTAGTTTATATCTTACATTATCCTATGTTGTTTAGTTTTTTAGATTTATGTGTTTTGTTTAGTAGTCCATTATTATTTAGGTCAGGTTTTATTTTTAGGTTTAGTAGGTTTTATTTTATCTTTAGGTTTAGCTTTGGTTTTATTTTAGGTTTATTTTATGCTTTATCTTAGTTTAGTTATTATTAGTTTATTTTATTTTTAATTTATTTTATCTATTTAGTGCTCATGTAGAGGTAGATTTAGTTTATTTTATAGGTTGATTTATTTTATCATTTTAGGTTTTAGTTTAGTTTTAAGTTTTATTTTTATTCATTTTAGGTTTTATTTTAGGTTTATATTTTAGGTTTTGGTTTTATTTTAGTTTTATATTTTATTTAATTTATTTATTTTTTTGGTTTATTTTATTTATAGTTTTATTTTTTAGTTTATTTTAGGTTTTTATTTTATTTATTAGTTTTAATTTTATTTTCTTTTACTTTAGTTTAGGTTTTTAGGTTTTATTTACATTTTATTTTATTTTATTTTTATTTTATTTTATTTTTGGTTTTTTATTTATTTTAGTTTTTAGTTTAGTTTCAATTTTATTTTTTTTGGGTTTTGGGTTTAAGGTTAGTGGTTTGTGGTCTTTTAGGTTTTATTTGTGGTTTAGGGTTTTGGGTTTTTAGGTTTAAAGTTTCAGTGGGTTTAGGTTTGTGGGTTTAGGGTTTAGGATTTTAGGTTTGTGGTTTAGGATTTTGGAGGGTTCGATTTAGTTTAGATTTAGGGTTTTGGTTTTTATTAATTAAGAAGAAATTAGATTCAACATTTCTTAGATTTCATCAACCAAGTAGCACTCCAAGTTTTCTAAGACACATTACATAGATAAAAACTAGCACAGAGAAAATTAAAAAACTCTAGATAACTAGAACATCTCTATTACAAAAGACATAGTTCCATAAGCAAGTAAATTAGATCTATCATTGATTTCCTAGCTTATCAACCACCCTAGCATCTCATAGGGATCCACCATCATATCCTCAATCTCTCCCCACCACCACCACCATCGTAACCTTCATTGCTCCTATTACCTCCATAACACCACTTCCACAGCACCTCCATATCTAGCACCTCCACCACCCTGCAATGCCGCCTCCCTCCACCCATGAGATCTAGATCCCGGTTGATGGTGATGTTCACCATCAAGGTTCTATCCATTCTTAGGTTTAAGGTTTTAGGTTTAAGTTAATTTTTATTTATTTTTAAGTTTTATTAGGGTTTAGGTTTAGGTTTTGTGGGTTTTTAGGAGAGGGTTTTAGTGGTTTAGGGTTTAGTTTAGGGTTTAAGGTAGTTTAGAGTGGTTAGGAGGTTTAGGTGGGTTTAGTAAGGGTAGAAGGGAGTTTAGGGTTTAGTAGGGTTTAGTGGTTTTGTGGTTTAGTAGTTTAGGAGGGTTTTGTGGGTTTAGGTTTAGTGGTTGTTTGGGTTTAGGTTTAGTAGTAGTGGGTTTATGGAGTTTAGGGTTAAGGTTGTAGGGATTAGGAGGTTTAGGGTTTATGATTTTATGGGTTTAGGTTTAGGGTTTAGGGTTTAGAGTTTAGTTTAGGTTTTTAGGGTTAGGGTTATTTTAGTGAGGTTTAGGTTTAGGGTTTTGGTTTTTTTTAGAGATAAATCATTCAACATTTCTTCTATTTCATCAACCAAGTAACACAAAGTTTTAAGACACAATGACATAGAAAAAAATGATAACATAAAATCAAAACCATAGATAATTATAACCATTTTAATGTGAATAGTTCATTAGATCCCATTCTTTAGTTTCTTTTCCCAAATCCACCAAGATCTCGAGTAGGGATCCACCATCATATCCTGATCTCTCCTCTACCACCATGGTTGTAACCTCCATCGCCTCCCGCTCCATAACCACCACTTCCATCCAAAGCACCTCCAGATCCCAAACAACCACTATACCACATTCGCCTCCATTTGATTTAGGAGTCGACAGTGATGTTCTTGTTCAAGGTTTATTCTAGAATTATTTAGTTTAGATTAGTTTTGGATTTTGGGTTTAGTTTAAATTTATTTAGTTTCAGTTTAGTTTAGGATTTGTAAGGGTTTAGGTTGGGTTAGGATTTAGGGTAGGGTTTAGTTTAGGGTTTAGTGGTTTAGGTTTAGATTTAGGTTTAGGGTTTAGTTAGGGTTTGTAGAGAGGTTTAAGTTTAGGGAGTTTAGTGTTGTGAGTTTAGGTTTTTAGGTTTAGAGTTTAGGAAAGTTTAGTGGGGTTGGTAGAAGGGTTTAGGGTTTATTTTATTTATATTTTATTTAGTTTATTTTATTTATTTAGTTTATATTTAGTTTACATTTTTTATTTATTTTTTAGTTTAGGCTCATTTAGAGTTTAGGTTTAGAGTTTAGGAAGAGGGTTTTATTTAGGTCAGGTTTAGTTTGGGTAGTTTTTTTAGATTGAGGGTAAGGCCCAGGTTGGGAGTTAGTATAAGTTTAGGGCCCAGTGGGTGGGCCTTTAGGGTTTGTGTGGGTATGGTTTAGTGTATTTAGTTTAGGTTTTTTAGGGTTTATGGGGCCTTTTTTATAATCTTTTTAGAGAAGTTTAATTTTAGTTTAAGTTAGCCTTTAGGATCAGATCTGAAGAGTTAGGCCTGAGTTTTGGGTTTAGGGCTCAGGATTGGTTGAGGCCAAGTTTAGATTTAGTTTGAGCCTGGTGGCCTTGTGCTCAGGCTCATTTATGCCTAGGTTCAGTGCCAGGGTTGGCTTTTAGTGGGTTTTGGGTTTAGGGTCAGGTTTGATTAGGGTTGTAGATTGTTTGGGGTTTAGGATCTAGGTTTTTTTTTAAACCAAGCAAACCACTAGGTTTATTAGACATTTAAATTTTTTATTTTTTTTTTTAATTTTATTTAGTTTATTTATTTTATTTTATTATGTTTATATTTTATTTTATTATTTTATTTTAGGATTTTATTTTATTTTATTTAGTTTAGGTTTAAATTTTTAGATTTTTATGGTATAGGGTTTATGGTTTAGGTTTTAAGGTTTAGAGTTTGGGGTTTAGCGTTTTATGGTTTAGTGTTTAGGGCTTAGGTTTTAGTTTAGGGTTTAGGGTTTTTGTTTTTTGTTTTTTAATAATGAACAAATTCAAATTCAAAATTTCTTCTTTTCGATTTCATCAACTAAGTAACACACCAAGTATTTTAAGACACAAGTGATGACAGAGATCAAAAATGAGCACCATAGAACAAATTTATAGAACTTCTACTACAAAGATGTTCATAGGACCGGATCTTATTCTTCCCATTTCCCATCAACCACCCTAGCCTCCAGGGGATCCATCATCATCATATCCCCCCATCTCCTCGCCACCACCACCTTGTAACCTCATCACTCTCACCCCATAACCACCACGCTTTGACCACCACCATATCCACTAGCACAGATTCCCACCACCACCGTGCAACCGCCATGTTCTAGATAAGTTTTGTTACTTTGTTTAAGTTGGATGGTTTTATTTAGGTTTAGGTTTAAGTTTAAAGTTTATTTTAGGGTTTAGGTTTTTTATTTAGTTTTATTTTAGGTTTTTTTTATTTAGAATATTTAGATTAGATGTTTATTTTATTACATTATTTAGGTGGTTTTTTTAATTTGGGTTAGGATTTTTATATATTTGTTGTTTATTATTAAAATACCATTGAAATTATTCTCAAGAATATCCATGACTCTCGCCACCTTCATGCTTAAGGGTTTTACCATCAAAATATTTGAGAAATTAATCAACAAGATGGCTAGCTTAAAAGAAACCAAATAGTTGCCCTTTCTTGACCAATCATATAGGCAGGTGTTTGAGAAGAAGCTGTGATTGTGTTAGTGGATGAGGGAAGCAAAAGCTAGAGTTCAAGAAGATAGACTTCAAGTTTAGACCTCCTTTGAGACCTACTCTAGCACCAAATAAGCCATCCACCACCACAATGACTATTTCCACCACCTAGCCTACCAGTAGCTTATTCATATCCATCGCCAGGTATCTACTTTTCACCTACTCTGCCTATAGATTGAATAAGCCATAATCATTCAAGAGGGAAGTAGTTAGAAAAATCTTTAAGAATCTCTTAAGGAAACATGAATTTCAGTCACCAGAGCCTAAGAGGCTGGAGGAAGTGGGAAAGAGTGATGATCCTAGTTATTGCCCCTACCACCGTAGAGGCCATATATCTTAGAGGATTCTATCACTTTTAAGGACAAGCATGAGCATAGCTACAAGTTGTGAGCCATAGTTATCTCTAAGGAATACTTATTAGAACAACCATCTAGTTATGTTAGAGTAATCTTTGGGGATAGTTGCGATCCTCTTAAAACCAAAAATGGTTAGGATATCTCCTTATCTCAACCTCTAAGAAGATCATTTCTAAGATCAAGCTTTTCTTGTGCTCAAGTAGCTCAAACCTCCAACACTAAGGAAGGTTTGTTAGTTGCAAAGGACAACTCAGGAGGGTGATAGCCCAACAGCGAACATCTCACCATACTTGGATAGTCCAAGAGTATAGCAACCGAAGTTTTATACTCCATCGCTGTGTACTACCACCTCCTCCTCTATCCAAGGAGCATTGTATCTATGGATAAGGGCACAATTCTATTATTTTGCTTACTTTACTTGATTTCTATCATGCACACCCAAAAAAGACATTAATGAAGAAAGTCGATTCTATATATATATCTACTGATGATCCTGATTTTATTCCTATTGAAAGCTCACCAAGTCTAAATAAAAATAATAGCTCTAGTAGTTTCAATCCTTCCTTTCTGATCAGAGTTGGACTATCCTTCTCTGAATCAATTAGGTTCACCTCTTGAGATTGACTTGGAGTCAACTAACTCTGAGGATTCCATAAGAAGAGTAAGTCTCCCCGATGAGAAGGTAGAACTTTCCAAAAGCTCATCATTCCAAGCAGTCACTGAAGTCAACCTATGCATTGGCAAAGTTCTACCTCCTAGGGTAGCACCTCATGATAAGGGTAAGTAGGTCGTTGGTTCTAGTGAGCAGATAACCCCTCCAAAGGATGGTCCACCTATGGATATGCTTGTGGAGGACCAAGCCAAAGTTGATTACAATGTCCTAGCACACCTTAGAAAGTTTCCTACTAAGTTAAGTATATACAACACCCTTGTCTTATCCAAAGAGATGAGGGAATCTTTAATCAAGTCTTTACTTAATCTAAAGATATGCATGGCTCAGCTGACAGCTATGAAAGAGGAGTCATGCCACTCGAAGGACATCTTCATAGTTACATTTAGTGATGAAGACTTACTCTTTGGGATGATCGAGCACAACTGCCTCTTTACATTATATGTTTTGAGTTGAAATTTATTTAGATTACTATGGCTTATAATCTAACAACATAAGGTTGTGGGAATACCTAAGAGGTGAGGAATTATGCTCGTAGCCTGAAAGAAATAGCTACCTTATATCCTAAATCTAGGGAGCTTTAGTACGAGCTATAGCATGACCTAAATCAAAGTGACAGGTGGACATAAGGGTTTACCTCCATAAGAGAGAATAAATTGTTCACGGACTTATAACTTGAGTGGCGCTAGCTAACTCCTCCTATTTTGAAACCATGTAGTCATCTTTTGAATTGCAAGATAGCTAGGGTAGTTATTTAATTAGAAAGAGACTAAAGTCCCGAACACACTCCTTAAGAGACATGAGTGATATGAGCATATGACTTAATCTATAGATGCAAAATCTTTCCAAATTTTATTTCATTTTAGACACATCATTTTGACTGAGGCTTTAGGATTTCTTATGCCTAAATGCATGATGAAATAGGTTATGGGTTAAATCAGCTAGAAGAAGGTGTTCTCCACCACAAGGATGCCCTCACAAGTCAATTCATTTATTATGCAAGGATGGAGATCCTTCATGTTCAAAGGAGATAGAATATACATGCATGAAGTGAAACATACAACCATACAAAGGGGTTGCTAGATCTTTAATTATCTTATTTATGTTTTAGGCTTTATGAAGAGGTTATGAGTTGTTTAAAATTTAGTTATGAGTGATTAGTTGGGTAGAAAAGTTATTTTTATCCTAGGAGCCTAATCGTATCCAAGCCACACATTAAAGCATCAATCATTTATGAAAATATGAAAAGCATGCCATCCTAATGCATAATGTAAACATAACATCAAACAATTATATAAACTATCATAAAAGAGTAAAAGGCCAGTGTGGTTGGGTACTACCGTACAACCCAAAGAGAGAAAATATGGGAAGCCAAGCTCTACCCTTATACAACCTAGAATATGATAGATTAATTATAATTGTATTAAATGCTATGGGGGTCTTCTTTCTTCATATCTCCATTTTTGATTTGGTTCTTTCATTGATTTGGATGGTGCTTTAAGGGCATCATAGGGCCCTGGACAAAGCCCTTCGCCACCTCAATCTCCCATAGTACTAATCATAATTCCTATTGCAAAATGTACATTTTTATGGGAAAAGTAAATCTAACTACACTTGCAAATAGATGTTAGCTAAATATACATATAATCTCAAGTAGTGGTATTTATAATTTGGACTTAACACCCTACACATGGGTAACTAAGCCCACCCATCCTAACTTGGATTATGCTTAAGGATTTAAGCAACCTGCAAAAAAAAGCATTCACATTTATTTTTAAGCATTCCTTAAGCATAATCTCATGCCAAAACACGATTTGGCTAATATTAACCTATCATCCAGTCTATGAAGCATACACCCTAACATCCAATCTAAAATAATATATCATAAAATAAAACATACATCACATCATACACCGTCCTAACTTAGAGATAGAAGTGGTGACTTAACTCTAATGTGTGTATTAAGGCTTATGTGATAAGTTTTGTTAGGCAATAGTGTTGTATTTTCGAAGTGTAGAAGGATTCAATTTAACATGAAAGGTTGATTTCACTCGAAGTAGTTTAATTGATTTGAGAATTTTAATTTATGTTTTATTTTGTTTCATTGGATTACACTTAGCAACTAAGTGTTTTAAAAAGAGGAAAAAAAGGATTGCCCTCTTTCATCCCTACCTTAAGTCACTTTCTAAAGTAAATTAATTTGATTTAGTTCTCTTTAGTTAATGGCTTATTAAATGATTTAATTAATCCTAAGCTTAGGTTCACTTTAAATAAATCCTATTCAAAATGAAAGGTGTCTTAAGATTAATTTGATTGAATTACTACCACATGACATATATTAAATCATTCCTTTCCATCACATGTAACATGCATTTGATTTAATCCTAAGTGTATGTATACATGCAACATATTTGCATAATTTAAATGATGAATGTATGTGTTATGTTAAATTTATATTTTATTTGAATTATTTAAATGATTAAAATTCATCCAAAATTATACAAAATATAAGAGGAAATCATTTTGTGTCATTGTAACATGAGGTAATCAATACCTTATAAAGCTAAATTTTCATGTAAATGGCTATATCATTTTACTATGACATAATATGTACAATTTAAATTATATGGTCATTATAAATAGGCATGTATGAATGATAATAAGAATTTTAATACATTATACACACACTATGTATATAAATGAGGGAAAGAAATTAGGAATATATTTTTTATTGAATCATTTATATATATGAATTAAAGCTCTATTTTTTTAATGTTGAAATATATAAGAATGAAATCAAATGGGTCATTGTTAAAAGGAAGTGAGGTATTCCTCCTTGCTAGCTAAAGCGTGTTCTGGATGTCATATACCCATTACCATTCAATCTTATATAAATCAACACATGAATAGAGGAAAGAGAACTCAACATTCATACACTTAAGCCATAAGCACATGCATTTCTTATGTATTTATAACTAGCATCATAACACATATTATTATTCATTTATAAGCTTTTAAAAAATACATTTGGATTTAATAGTGATAATACCACACATATATTAAATTAAATAAACACATGCAAGCTTACATAAAGGAAAATCATTTTATTTTACTTGATTTTGAAAAGATGGATGCATGAATCCAAATGACATACTAAATTTAACATGATTAGACAAGAGCATGTGATTCATAACCAAACTAGTTCTTAAGGATAGTCAAATCAAATAAGATTATTTAAAGCAAACCAAAGCTTCTTTATTAATTAAGTTTTGGATTTGATTTGATTTAAAGAGGAGAAGAGAAATCATCACTTGTAGTTTTAAACCCATTCCCACATTAGTGATTTTATTTAATTTAAGGAAATGTATGGGTTAATTAAGTTGAACCCTTAATTAGATGAATTAATTACCCTTACCTATGTCACCTTAAGGTAATTAACAAAATAATTATGAGCCAACATGATATGCATGGAAAATAAACTTACAATGATCCTAGGAAATAAAAGAGGCCTAATGCAATTGGCTTGTAATTAATAGTTAATTAGATTAAGGGACTTAATTAATTACTCTTATGGTTTTCCCACACATGTGGACTAACCATAATTTCAAAAAACTCCTTTTGGTTATTAAACACCTAAAGATCTACCCCACAATTTAATTAATTAAAGTTTGAAGTGACTATGATTTCAATTTGATTAAGTGAATTAATTAATTAGTTAAATCTTAATTAATTTCATTTTAAAAAAGGGTGAAATGAACTTAGGGAAAGGGGTCCCAACCCTATTCCTTAGTTCACTTACTATTGAATAATGATAAATAAACTTAATTAACTAATTTATTATTGTTCATGGGATTAATTAATCATTAATCATTAATTAACTTAAAAGTAGTTAAGATTTAATTAGTCAATTTTCTAATTAAGTTAGAAATAAATCCCAAGAAATTCATGAGAGGTAGAGGTCATCCCATTAAATTAACCCACAAAATTTGGGATTAATTGCTCAAAAAATTAAGGAGTAATTAAGCTAATAAACTTTGTAGTTAAATATTAATTAAACCTTAATTGCTATTCAAAATTAGTTAAGATCATTTTTAATTAATTATCCTTTGAAATAACTTTAAAATGAGTATTTATTTGCATTTTTTTATTTCACTAAAATTTTTTATTATTGTTATAAGTTTAATTCATTAAAAATGAATAATTAAGCCTAATTAAAGCCAAGTCCTTTTGGTGCCACGTTGCACGCTGATGTGGCATGCTTTCCACATGGTGCCACGAGATTTGCTACTTAAAACTTGTCCAACTCACCGCATGGTGCATGGATGTGCTTTCATCCATCGATTCAATCTAAGATGATCGGTATGATTAATCCCATAGCTTTATAGGATTAAATTAGATTGATGTAGCGATCTAATTACGATCCATTCCATCATCATGGAACATATGCGTGATCTAACATGACATGTATGAGGAGAGAAGTCCATCCATCATTACTCACTTGATCTGAGCTTACTCAAGCTCAGATCAACTCCAAAAGGATCCCACACCTTACGACATCGATCAGAGGGGATCCAACGGTCATGATCACATGAGATGCAAGTTTTTTTAAAAAAACTCCAACCCATTTTTTCCTAAGGATCAATTTTGGAAGCATGCCTCGCCGGAGCTCATGACCGGTGGCTTGAATGATAAAGAAAGCTTCATCTAGTTGAGATGAAGCCCTGTTGGAAAGCAATTGGATCAATTCCTCGATGTTCACTTGGAAGGCCACAAATTGATGATTTGGACCTCAGCTTTGATCAAAGTCCCACCATCGGTGCTCAGGAAGCTTGGGAGATAATTCATTCTTGCTCAATGAGGCCTAGGGAAGGAGCTTCCAAAGTTAATTTGAGTTTGATAGAGAAATGGGGAAGTTAGATAAAAAATGGGAGTGTCTTATTTCAGGACTGACCTGAATGGCATTTTTTGATCGAGGACAAGCTTGGGTGCTTAGGGAATGGCACTAGCATCTCATCTTGGGTAGCTACGGCTTTAAGGAAAGATTTTTGTGTGTGTTTGAGTGGAAATGAGGGGGTGTATATGCCCCTTTCATCTTGATCAGATGGTGGCATAGGGTTTGGCTTCTAGTGGCCATCCGACCATCTCAGGGAGCCATGGGTGGTAGGGAGGAGTGAGTTGGATCAACTTGGTTAGTTGAAGGTGTGGAGGTGACTGAGGAGAATCATGGGTGTCCTATGGGCTTCAAATGCTCTAATGGGGAGGGAGGTGTTTTCACCTCCCATGGGTCATACACCCAACCACCCCTTGGGTCGGGGGTGTCCTGGTGCTTAGGTGGACCATTGGGAGAGTACCAAGTGGCCAAGGAATGGAAATGGCCACTTACATGGGTGATTTGTCTCATGTGATGCCCTTGGCCTAAGAGTAGAATGATCATTTGACATTAAATTTAATTTAGGCAAATTTCAAATGAGCCAAAAAAGGGTTAGCCCAAATTTCAAGTAAATTGGAGTTGATATGGTTAGGTTTGTCTCAAATTGACTCATTTAGGTCAAATTGGGTTAGGTTGGGTCAAGTTGACCAATTGGTCAAATTAGATCAAACCAAGGATTTGGTCAAGTTCATATGATCATTTGGGATGTTTTGGTTTAATTAGTTTGGTTTAGTTTGGCTTAGATTTGATTTTAGCTCATTTGAATTCATTATGGTCAAATGGGTTAAGTTGACCAATTTGACCAAATTGACCAAATTGTCATGGGTTGGGTGTTGGTTTGGATTTAGTTGACCAATTGAAGATGATTGTAGGCTTAGGATTTAATTAATTTGGATTTGGTTTTGATTAAGGCCAACTTGAACTTTTAGGTCAATTTGGGCTAACTAAGTCAATTGGGTTCAATTGGGTCCAATCATGGCTTTGGTAAAGTTCAACAATCAATTTGGAATGAAATTGAGCCATTGTTACAATCAATTTGATTTATATTTTGAATTCAACCAATTTGGCCTTTTAGGTCAATTTGGTCTTTAGTCAATTTGGGTCAACTTGGATCAAGAGTGCTAATTGGGTTTGGTTTGACTCAATTGAAGGTCAAGTCATATTCAAATATTAATTTTGATTTGGTATGATTCATTGGTTTCAAGGGATTTGGCTTAGTTTACAATTTGGCTAGTTTGGTTCATTTGGGTTAAGGGATTGACTTGGTTTGACCTTTTGATAATTGACCAACCTTGGGTGATCAATAATCATGATGGGAGGTTTTAATGGGCTTGGTTCAATCCAATTTCAGTAGGATTAAAACTTGGCTCAAATATGTCAAATTGGCCATTTTTGGTCAAGTGGGCCAATTGGGTTTAGTTGGCTTCATTTTTGGTTCAGTTTGATTTAGTTGAGTTTATATATGGATTTGGGATTTATATATAGATTCAATTTCAATTGGCTTGTGTTCAAATGGGTTTTGGTTCATTTGAACATTTCAAGTCAAAAGCATTAAGTTGGGTTTGACTTGGGTTGATTTTGATTAGGCTTGGTGATTGTAGATTTTATTTATATTTGTGAATATGATGGAAGGTATGATTTATTCATGAGAAAATCAATTGAATTTGGGTTTTGGAATGAAGGAATTTGGCTAAGTCCATGGAGTTGGGTCATGTGGATTAGGTTTGGATTTTGATTTGGTTTGATTTAGTTTTGATGATTTATATGTATATTTCATTTAAATTTGTAAAGATGATTGAAAATATGATTGATTTATGGGAAAATCAATTGAGTTTGACATGATTTAGATTAAGATTTGGCTAAGTCCATGGGATAGGTCATATGGATTAAGAAGGGTTTTGATTTAATTTGATTTAGTTTGATTTAGTTTTGATCATTTGAATGTAGATTTGATTTATAATTAGGAAGATGATTGGATATAAATTTATTATGAGAAAATCAATTGATTTTGGATTGATTTGGATTATGATTTGCCTAAGTTCATGGGATAGGTCATATTCCCAGGAAGGGTTTCAAGTTTGGATCATGGGCTTCAATCATTTGGTTTTGGAATTTGGGTTTGGATTTGGATTTGAATTTGATGTTTGAATTAAACTTTAGGTTTGGTTTGAGAAGGTGAACATGGATTGGATTTGGGTTGTAGGGTAGGTGGATTATCCTAATCCCTAAGGCATAACCTAATCAAATGGTTAACCCTTCTTAGTCTTTAGGCTTAGGTTAACTGTTTACCTATTTTCTAGAAGTGTCTTATGACAAGGGAAGTCTTAGCATCTAGAAGACTCCTATGTCTAAGATGGGAAGATTGAATTTTCACTCCAAAAGTGAGGTCAACACCCCTTAGGCTCCATAGTGTTGCCTTTGGATATAGATGATTGGAAGACCGAAGCCAAGTTTCACATTATAGACTCGGATACATCTTTCAACGCTTTGCTTGGGAGACCATGGATACATGGGAACAACATAGTTCCATCCTCGCCACATCAATGTATGAAGTTTGTGAGAGGGATCATCTATTATGTCAAAGGAGATCTCAAGCCATTTACGCTTCATGAGGTCAAGATATATGAGGATGCAACTTACTACCTCCCTCAAAATCAACAAGTCTATTCTCTGAACTTGGCCAAAGTTTAAAATTAAAAAAGGAAAAGAAAAGAAAAGAAAAAAGAAAAAGAAAAAGAAAAGAAAGAGAAAGAGAATAAAAAAGAAAATAAAAGGAGAAAATAGACTTGGAGGAGGAAGTGGAGCATGACATTAGATTCCACCCATAGTTCATTACTCCATTCGAACATATGAGTCGACGACTTGACCTCCACTAGGTAGAGGAAGAGGCCAGTTCAAAGGCAGTCAGAGGGGTGAATAACCTCCTTATTAGCCACCCAATAAAAGATATGTCCGAGCTACCAGGAGTACACCTACTATCCATATAGACCTAGAATCTAGTTCATAAGATGAGTCTTATATTGTTAGCACCGCCGCCTCTTCTTAACAGATTCCCTTGGAGGTGACACTTGAGCTAGATAGAAAAGAAGAGATCTTCAAATCAAAGCATAAGTGTATCCAAGTCTATATGTGCATATTAGTTGAGAACCTTAGCTCTAACCCCACTTTCCTTTCAAAAGCTAAGGTTTGGTAGTTGGAAGCCCTAAGTCATCCATGGTGTGAAGACTCGAGGTTCTAAGTATCATCCTCAAGAAAGAAGTTGATGTAGAACTTGAGGATGATTCATATCTTTAATAATTACCTTTTGATTGGTACTTGCCTTGTGTTCATAATTTATCCAAGAAAGGGTTAATCCCACACACTTGGTCAAAGCACAGGTCAGACTACTTTGAAAGAATATGGAAGAACAAATGTAAAAGCTCTCAATAAAAAAATTACTAGATTTTGATTGGTCCAAATGATGATCACGATACTTGGCATCAATCATTTGGAATTTGAGGTTCTTTTCAAATCACATTAACTCATATGAGGAGCTATGATTAGAAACTTTGATGATGATGACTTTGAAAAAGATGCACCACCAAAGTTCAAAGAAGAGATCAAGTCAACCATCGATGAGCTCAAGGAAATCAACTTATGCACTAAAGAAGATCCACAGCATATATATCGCTTATTTATTGAATGAAATTAAAACCAATGACTTAGCTAGGCTATTGATTGAATTTAAGGATGATTGCATTGATTTATGAAGAGATGCTCGATTGGCTCAAAGTTGGTCCATAAAGAAGAACCTAGCTAACCCTATCAAGCAAGCTCCTAGACACATGCGACAAACATAGAATAACATTTTAAAGTCAAGAAACTAATCAATGATGGCTTCATCCGAGAAAAAGAATACCCTGCTTGGTTAGCCAACATCATCCCAATTAAGAAAAAGAATGGCCAAATTCACATATGCATCATTTTAGATTTAAATAAGGCATGTCAAAAGATGAATTTCCACTACCAATCTAGATGGTGGACATTATCTCATCTCATGCATCTTCTTTCATGGATGGCTCATCTAGATATAACCAAATAAAGATGGTCAAAGATGAATGAAACACTACTTTTAAATTAGAATCTATTGTTATGGGTCATGCCTTTAGCCTTAAAATGAATTTCATTCAAGCGCTATGAATCTTGATGAACTATCATCATGTAGAATGCTATGTCGATGATCTCATGGTCCAAAATAAATGGAAGACCATCTCTTTGACTTGAGAGTAGTTTTAGATCAATTAAGATAATTTAACCTCAAAATGAAACCCTTAAAGTTTCATTCAAAGTAGCTCAAAGATTCCTCTTTATTGTCCTTTGAAATTGAAATCATCTATATAGTGATATTAGAAATGCCACTAAAAGTTTAACTAATGATCATTCCATATTGGTGTATTTAAGATGCTAAATAACCTATGGAAGATGTCACCATTCTTAGAACTTCCAAAAGATGCTAAGTTCAAGTGGGATGACAAGTGTGACCATGCCTTTGAAGATATCAAGCATTTGACTCTAGATATTAAAGATACTATTTAATTATTGAAAGATGCCATTAGTGCTTTGTTAGCCAAAGCCAATGATCAAGAAGAAAATGCACTATAATCATGTTGTCATTGAGGCTAAATCACCCATTAGAAAATTGCCTAACTTAATATTTGCATCCCAAAAGCTATACCACTACATCTTCCAAAGTGAACTTAATCTCTATGATCAATCCACTATATTTAAGATGCTATATATATGATGACTAGCATGAAGGTCCATGATCCTCTCAAAATTTGACATTACCTTTATACCCCTCTTTGCAGTGAAAGAACAAGCACTAGTGGATTTCTTTGCAGTACACCTAGTTCCTATTGACTCTTTGCAATGAACAAATTATGAACTTATGGGATACTAGCATTCACTATTGGGAGATGTACTTTGATGGTGCAACTTCCTCTCAAAGAGGAGAAGAACCACAATCTACTATTCTAAAAAAGGAAGGAGTAGGAATAGTTCTCTTAACTCAGGACCGTGATGTGATGTGATTCTCATTTCATCTGTCCAATCCTTGTACCAATAATGAAGCTAAATATGAGGCTTTGATTGCTGGTTTGAGTTAGCTATTATTCTAAGCATCCATAACATCAACCTCTTTGAGGATTCTCAGCTAGTTATCAACCAAATCGCTGGGTCCTATAAGGTTATAAAGCCCAAGCTCTATCACAACCATAAGTACACCATAGAGTTGTTAGCCCAAATCCTAGAGGTTACCATTTATAAGATTCATCGAGGAGAGAATTCTGCAGTGTATACTTTAGCCAAGCTTTAAAGAGTCATGTGAGGATGAGTCCATATCAATAAAGGTCCAAAATAGACAAGTTTTATCCCTTACTGATATTGAACTCATCAAAAAGTACTCTCTTGAAGGGGAGGTTGCCATTGCCAAGAAGGATGAGGAGTTAGATTGGAGGCAACCATTCATATATTACCTAAATAAAGAAAAACTACCTCAAGAGAAGTCCCAAGCCCATCAGATGAAGTAGAGAGTACTTTCCTATGCTCTTGTGGATGGTGTCTTATACCGCAATCTTTGATCATCATAAGGTTGTTGTTTAGACAAGCATGAAGCCCATAAGATCATGACGAGGTACACTCAGGATTATGTGAAGCCAACCAATCGGTCCAAAGATGAAAGCCAAGATCAAGAGACTAGGATACTACTAATCATCGATGATTAAAGATTGCATGGATATAGCTAGGTGATGCCACCAATGTCAAATACACAGTGTGGTCCTACACCAACCACCCAACATTCTACATCCTACATTGGCCTCATGGCCATTTGAGTGTTGGGGTACCTACATAGTGGGTCTGAGTGATCCTCCTTCTTCCAAAGGTCGTCGGTTCATCTTAGCAACTACAGACTACTTTTCCAAATGGATGAAGATAATTTTGATCAGAGAGGTCATAGCTCTACATGTGCTCCATATTTTTTGGGAATCATATCGTATATAGGTTCGGAGTGCCTCAACAAAATATATTTAAAAATGGCATTGCATTCAAGAGCATCGATATCAATAACTTTTCCTCGAGACACAACATTGATTGGATATATTCTATTATCAACTACCCAAGGGCAAATGGTTTAGCAAAAGACTTCAAAAAAACTCTCATCTAAATACTAAAGAAGACACTCGACAACAACAAGCGATAGTGGCATGATGAGTTAGTTAAAGCCTTATGCATGTACCGCACCACATCTAGTACTCCAATTCAGTCTACTCCTTTGTCTTTAGTGTATTGGTATGAAGCTATTATACCATTAGAAGTCCAACTCGCATCACTAAGGATAACTGTGGGTAGCAAGATCACAATAGAGTAAAACAATAAGTTATGGTTAGAAGAGCTCGAAGTTTTGGAGGAGAGACGCCTGTGGGCATGCCAAAACCTTGAGTTATACAAACCTAAAATGATTCAAGCTCACAATAAGTTGGTTAGCCCTAGAGCTTTTCAAGTAGGTGAGCTTATTTTAGTTCTAAAGAGATCTTTGTCCACCGTAAGTTGGGAGGCAAGTTTGAACCCACTTGGAAAGGCCCTTTTGCCATAAAGAAGGCCTACCCAAAGAGGATCTTATCAGCTTATTAATCATAAGGGAGAATGCCCAATGCTTCTAGTCAATGTGCTATACTTAAAGAAATATTACAAATCATGTCTAAAAATAATTATCATCAATAAAAATTCTATTTTGAATTCAATCTCTTCCGTGTTGAAATATTCTTATTTGCAAATCTGCCATGATGTGTTTAAGGTAGGTGTAAGGAACCCACAAAAAAACACAAGCTACACATAAACATATAAAAAAAACAAATATATTTTATCTCGGGCTACTTTGAGTTGAGATAACGCCCCTAGCAACACTCATACAGTAGCTGGTCTAAGTCGGGTTGACGTGCAACCCTACTAGTGTGTCTCCCCGGTGGTCTTCTTGCTTTGGAGGATGGATGTCTGCTACACTTTCCTTGCTTACTAGGCCACTACATAATGACAAGCATCATGTTAGTTTGGTAGGCCTTATTGTGTGGTTGGGAAGCTACTTCATGTTGGCATCATTTAAGAGGATGTGAGTCTGCTATGCTTTCTTATTGGATTAGCCTTCATGCACTGACTAGGTCGAGTATATTTGAGGTTTAGGATAAGTCCCTAGTGGCTCCTTCTCTCATGACTTCTTCAAGTCTGGTCTAGTCCTTAGGGCTCCCTCCAGTAGTTCCTCTAGGTCGATAGCATCCGTCCCATGACATGACTATCGATGATCCTACTTGGAAAGTTGTAAACCTACATGCTTTCTATATTGATCATTGCAATCGATACACCTTTGGTTGGTTAGTTCTCACTATGCGATGGATACACCACTCATGATGATGATACACTTTAGGTTGGTTGGTTCACCATAGATACACCACTCGGCGATGTAAGTCCTATGCTTTCTCCTTGAGTTCCCCACCTTACACCTATAGGCTTTCTTTTCTAGGGCTCAGATATTTGGATCATGTCCTATGCAACCCCATTTAGACACTACCCGGGTTACTATCAGATTGGACAATTCCCCATTTCTGGTAACCACTCCTGTAGTTGCAAAATCCATCCTATGGATGTGCAGATTCTCCCTTGGTCCAGTAAATTTGAGATAGGTCAAGGCTGACATAGCCCCTTCTCAATGGTCCCGCATATATCCATAATATATATATATATATATATATATATATGTATGTATACTCACTTTTGGATTAGGAGGACACCCCTAGTGGTAGCATTTCCCAAGTAGGTATCCTATCTTTCGGACTATGTCAGTAAAACTCCCTGTAAGAATCACTTGGCTACTCTTGAGTTGAGATAATTCCCTAGCGACATTCACTCAATAGTTGCCCCTAGGTAGTGTTTGAATTGTTGTGCTACCAGCGTCACCCAAGTGGTTGTTCCTTGCTTTAGAAGATGTAAGTGTACTACACCTTCTTCCTAGCATAGTAGGTACACACCAAAAGGCAAGCCCTTAGGTTGCCTAGTTCTATCCTACAACAAGTAGACTATTCATTTAGATTTCTAAATCTTAGATAGGATAAGTTTGAGATAGCCCCTTCTCAGTGGGTCCATCACACACTGACATGGCCCATAAATTAAATCTATCAAATTTGACCGGGTTCACATCCCCAATGAATATTCCCTCAATTCAAAGTAAAATTAAACTAAACAAATAATATCAAATCACATGAACTTAAAATAAAATTAATCGACTACTTTGAGTTGATATAAGTCCCTAGAAGCATTTACTCAATAGTCATCGTAGGTCAGGTCTGATTTGTTGTGCCTCCAAGAGGCCAGCCCAGCAATTGTTCCTCACTTTAGAAGATGTAATTTTACCACACCTTCTTGCAAGACATTGCACAAAGGCAACCCCTGGGCTAGCTTTTCTCCATAGCCAGTAGACTATCCCATTGGATTTGTAAACCTGAGGTAAGTCAAGGCTGATATAGCCCCATCTCATTGGGTCCATCGCACACTAACAAGGTCCATACATTAACTTAGATTAAATTAAACCCAATCTGATTTTCCCCAGTGGAGTTAAATCTCACCCTTCTCCCTAATGGAGCCCCAAATCATATATAAACAAGAAGAAAATAAATCAAATTCAAAACCAACCTCCCTAGTGGAGCCAAATTAAACCAAACTCCCTAGTAGAGTCTAAATCAAAGAAATCCAACCAAACTCTTTTCCATAGCAGATACATACCCAAACAAATCTATGAAATCAAACTCAAATCCCAATCCTAAGTGGATAGCCCGAACTTACTTCCCTAGTGGAAGGTTCATATACTCCCTAGACTGAGCCCATATCTCTAGTAGATATGCCTCCACATCCATTAAAACAAAATAAATTAAAGTCGATTCAATCTTATCCCTGGTGGATTATAGATTCTTATCCCTAGTGGATCTTCTTTCCACAAATCATATAATCAAATCAAATTCAAACCTTATCCCCAGTTGATTTTCTTCTTCAATGCCCTCGACATAGACCCCTCACATGTCATGTCCAATGCATATGTGATCCCTTAGCGGATCTCCCTCCATGTTCTTGACATGGAATTCTTATCAAATCTTATTTCTTCTCTTATGCACTCCTTTAATACTTCAACCAAAAGCATAATAATGCATTCATTCAAATTACATCATCTTAACATTGTAATCCACATTTTATGATTTATGATGGTGCAAGCTCAAACTAACTATACAATATCATGCTAAACATATTATAGTGAATTAACACACTATATTATATTATAATATATGATGTTATATTTTAATTTGCTATAATATAATATATTATCTAACATTACATTTCATTAGAATCACTTAAAAGGAACAAATAATAAAATGTTCTCAAAATATGAATAATGTTCATTTTGTATGCAAAATTAATATTTTTTTGTTAGAAATGGTATAAAATAGCATAATTTTGATGTTGCTTCTTAGTGTGTGTCATGAATTTGGCCAAATTCTTCCATCTCAACCTTCAAATTAACATTTTTGTGAGTTTTGACCCAATGTATTATAACAAAAGTAAAACATACTAAAATGTGCAATAACATTTAGTAACACTCTACCACATTCATATATATGTGAAGTTATATTGTTATGTACATTATATTTTAATATGCTTTCATATAATATATTATGTTACATTACAACTTAAAATGAATCACTTTAAGAAAAAAATTTATAAATTCTCGTTGAAAAATGAACAATTATTTTGAATGCAAAATTCCATTCTTTAGATTAAATGACAAACCATAGCACACCCCCAATGATGTCCCCTAAACTTACCTTAAATTTGGCCAAATCCCATCATCTCAGCCTATAAATCAGTATTTTTATGAATTATACTAGAACAAACTCTGCTACATCATACTATAATAAACTAAAATATGCTAAATAATAAGTAGTAATACACAATAGTATGTTATAATGCATGATGCTACACTATGTTATGGCATCCTATATTTTAATACATTATAACATATTATATTATATTATATTTGCATATCACATCACAAGGGATTATTTAAGATAAAAATTATAAAATTAGTCTGAACAATAAAAAACTATATATTTTAGTCGTATCACTTACATATTTTAAATTGAAATAATATATTATGATACCATGCTCTACCTATTATGAATTTGGCTAAATTCCACCATTTTAAAGTCCAAATTAACATTTTTATAAATAATGCTACTGTAAGCTCCACTGCATGTTTGTAAAATACTAAAAGAATTCAAATGCACAGAATAATATATTATGATATATGATGTTATACTATGATACAACATATAATATTTATTTTGAACATAAAATCTTACTTTTTAGACTACAAGTGGCATTGCACACCTTTGGCACTACAACCTAATTCCCACTTCAAATTAAACAAATGTCATCATCTGATTTATTAAATCAATATTTTATGATTTATATTAATATAGACTATAAGGCACAATACCATAATATACTAAAACATTTCAAAACATATTATATCATCCAAAAACACATCACTCCATGCTCCAATATAAGATGCTACATTATGCTATAATATATGGTATTATAATATGATTTAGGGTATTTAAATCTCTAATAGTCAAGGGAAAGTCTATTGAAGACATTTTCTTTAGCTGTCATAAGTATGTTAGGATTAGGTCATTCTTTAGATCTACTCCTAATGACATATTTATTCAAGGTTTAGGGTTTAGGGTTCAGGTTTAAGGTTAGTTTAGGGTTTAGGGTTAGTTTAGGGTTTAAGGTTTATTTAGGTTAGTTTAGGGTTTAGGGTTTAAAGTTTTGGGTTGGGGGTTTAGGGTTTAGGGTTTAAGGTTTAGGGTTATAAGTTTTAGGGTTTATGGTTTATGTTTAGAGTTTGGGGTTTTAGGGTTTAGGATTTAGGGTTTTGGGATTTGGGTTTTAGGTTTTTGGTTTTTAGGGTTTAGGGTTTTGGATTTTGGGTTTTGGTTTTAGGTTTAGGGTTTAAAGTTTTTTTAATAGAGAAAAAATTCTGATTCAATATTCCTTCTTTTTTATTTCATCAATCAAGTAACACCACAAGTTTTCTAAGATACAAGCCATGACATAGATAAAAAATGAACACTCATAGAGCAAATCTAAAACCCTAGATAAGTACAACTATCTCTACTATAAAGACAAAGTTCCATAAGCAGCAAATTAGATCGGCCATTCATCAGTTTTTCTAGTTCCCATAAGAACAACCCTTGCCTCTCAAGTTCCTGGATCTGCCATCACATCTCCAATCTCTCCCACCTCCAACACCATAGGTGTAACTTACGTCACTCCTTCTGCCTCTAAAACCACCACTACTTTGGCCACCAACTCTATATCCACCAGCACCCTGATCCCCCACCACCACTGTGATAATCGCAGCCTCCGCCTTCTTCCACTGCTAGATCTAGCCTGAGCCTTGTTGATGGTGATGTTCTTACCGCCAAGGTTCTACCCATTCATAGGGTTTAGGGTTTATGGTTAGTTTAGTGTTTAGAGTTTAGGGTTAGTTTAGGGTTTAGGGTTTACGGTATGGGGTTTAGGGTTTAGGGTTATTTATTTTAGGGTGTAGGTTTTAGGGGTTTGTGGTTTAGGGTTTAGGGTTTTAGGGTTTAGGTTTAGGGTTTTTAGGGTTTAGGTTTAGGGTTTAGGGTTTTGGGTTTTGGGTTGTAGCATTGCAGGTTTCATTTAGGGTTTAGGTATTTTTTTTTTAAATTACAAACCAAGTTTAGTTTACTTATTTTATTTTTTTTACTTGAGTTTATTTTATTTTATTTATTTAGGTTTTGTTTTTTTTTATTTAGTATAGTATTTATTTTAGTTTAGGTTTTTATTTTATTTAATTTTTTAGTTTAGGTTAATTTTTTAGTAGAGTATTTTTTTAGTTTTGTTTTATTTTATATTTTAGGTTTAGTTTAGGTTTTTTATTTTATTTTTTTTAGGTTAATGTTTTAAGTTTTTATTTAGGTTTTTTAGGTTTTATTTTTTTAGTTTAGGTTTAGGTATATTTTTAGTTTATTTTATTTTATTTAGTTAAGGTTTAGGTTTTGGTTTAGTTTATATTAGATTTAGGTTTAGGTTTTATTTATTTTAGGTTTATTTATTTTGGTTTATTTTAGTTTATATTATATTTAGGTTTTATTTATTTTTGTTTATGATCCTAGCTATTGCCTACCACGCATGTTAGCCATATCTTAAAGGATTGTATCACTTTGAAGGGCTAGCTTGCACGTTACAAGTTGAGAGCCATAATCATCCCTAAGGAATACTTATTAACAACCATCCATTTTCTATTAGAGTAATCCTTGGGGATACTTGTGATCCTCTTAAGACTAAATAAGGTTAGGATATCTTCATATCTCTAACCTCTAAGAAGATCATTTCTATGATCAAGAAGCTTTACTTCCAGGAGCCTGAAGTAGCTCAAACCTCCAACACCAAGGAAGGTTTGCATGTTGCAAAGGACAGCTCAAGGAGGGTGGTAACCCAGCAATAGCAGCAGCTCACCATACTTGCCCAGGATAAGGGCACTAAATCCTACTCTTCTTACATTACTTGATTTCTATCATGTACCTCCACCCAAAAAGAAATTAATAAAGTAAGCTGATTCTACATGTATATTGTCTACTTCTGATTCTCTTAATTTTATTCTTATTGAAAGCTCTCTGAGTCTAAATAAAAATAATAGCTCTAGTAGTTCTGATCCTTTCCTTTTGATTCTTCTCTAAATTAATTGGGTTCACCTCTTGAGATTTACTTGGAGTCAACTAACTCTGAGGATCCCATAGGACAAGCTGTAGGTATGCCCGATGAGAAGGTCAAACTTTCCACAAGCTCATCATTCCAAGAAGTCACTGAAGTCAACCAACATAGTAGAAAAGTTCTACCTCCTAGGGTAGCACCTCAGGATAAGTGTAAGCAAGTTATTAGTTCTAGTGAGTAGATAGCCCCTCCATAGAATGCTCCACATATGGATATGTTTGTAAAGGACCAAGCCAGAGTTGATTACAATGTCCTAGCTCACCTTAGAAAGTTTTTAGCTAAGTTTAGCATATACTTGCCTCTTATCCAAAGAGATGAGGAATCTCTAATTAAGGCCTTACTTAATCTAGAGATATGCTTAGTCATGACCACTACTAAAGAAGAGGCATGCCACTCAAGGACATCTTAGAGCTACAAAGGATGAAGACTTACTCCTAGGGATGATCGAGCACAACCACCTCTTTACATTGTAGTGGATGTTGGCAGATACAAGCTATCTAGAGTTTTGGTTGACCCAAGTGTATCAGTCAATATTATGAGTCTAAGAACCCTTTCCTACTTGAGGATTGACATCTCCACACTCCAAAAAGAAAGGATGATGTTGAGTGATTCAATCAACAAGGTGAGGGCTCGAGAGGGGACACCACGCAGCATAGGGTGGTACTTTTTTGAGGTGATCGCTATAGCATTTAGGTATGATGTACTATCTCAAGAAGAGAGGGCATCACCCTATAATAGACCTAATCATGTAATAAGGACTCTAAGGCATGATGGGTCTTGAATGTACCGGATTTTTCCACTACTTTACATGGATGAATAAAGCAAGATTTATATTAAACCAAAGCTTTTGTTCTATGGAGGCAAGCCTCTATAGTTAATTACATCTTAGTAAATGAAATTTCCTAAGAATACTATCAATTAAACTAGACAACTATCATCTCTAAAGATTTCAAGGTTAAACTTTCAAAGGATTGGCTGTATTTGAAAAATCAATTAGGAAAGTTTAAGAAGAAGATGTATTCTTAGAATCAAAATAAAATAAGTAGGAAATTTTTATGATAATAAGAAGCCTAATGAGCATTCCAACCTATCATATGGTTGGGCTTTATAATTTTGAAGTTGAGGAGATTTATATATTTTGAGTTTAAATTTAATTAGATTACTAGGCTTATAAATCCAAACACAAGGTTGTGGGAAATGTCTAAGAGGTAGAATTTATGCTCATAGATCAGAGAAAATAACTACCTCAGATCCTAAATCTAAAGAGATTTAGTATGAGCTAAAGCATGACTTAAATCTAAGCAATAGGTAGACATAAGAGTTTACATCCACAAGAGAGAATAAATTGTTTGACTTCTGAACTTATAACCATCTGGAGTGGTGCTAGCTAACTCCTCCTATGATTTTAAAAAAATTTAGTCTGGCCTTATGAATTGTAAAATAGCTAAAGCAGTTATTTAATTAAAAAAAACTAAAGTTCTCAACGCACTCCCTGAGAGACTAGAGCATGAGTGGTATTAGCATATGACTTAATATATAGATGCAAAATTTTTTCAAATTTTATTTCATTTTAGACAAATCATTTTGATAGAGGCTTTAGGATTCCTTATTCTTAAATGCATGATAAAATATGTTATGGGTCAAATCAACTAGAAGAAGTAGTTCTCAGGAAGAGAGGTGCCCTCATAGGTCCAACATTCCATTATCGCAAGATGGAGATCCATCATGTTCAAGAGAGAAAGAATATGCCTGCATGATGTGAAACATACAACCATACAGCTAAGGGGTTGCTAAATCTTTTAATTATCTTATATATGTATTAGGCTTTATGATGAGATTATGAGTTATTTAAAATTTTGTTATGAGTGATTAGTTGGGTAGAAAAGTTATTTTTATCCAAGAGCCTAATTGTATCCAAGCCACACATTAAAACATCAATCATTTAAGAGACTATAAAAAGCATACCATCCTAATGCATAATGTAAACATAACATCAAAAAATTATATAAATTATAGTAAAAGAATAAAATGCCAGTGTGGTCGGGTAACACCGTATGACTCGATGAGAGAAAATGGGTAGCCAAGCTCTACCTTTATACAACCTGGAATATGAAAAAATAATTATAATTATATTAAATGCTATGGGGGTCTTCTTTCTTTATATTTCTATTTTTTATTTGGTTCCTTCTTTGATTTGGATGGTGCTTGCTTCAAAGGCATCATAGGGCAGCCCAGGAGAAAGCCTTTCAGCCACTACTCATCCTAATCCCCCATAGCACTAATTTTAATTCCTATTCCAAAAATTACATTCATATGGGAAAGGTAAATCTAACTACACGTGCAAAAGATAGTTTAGCAAAATATACATATAATCCCAAGCAGTTGTATTTATAATTTGGACTTAGCACCCTACACATAGGTAACTAAGCCCACCTATCCTAACTTTGATTATGCTTAAGGATTTAAGCAACGTAAAAGAGCATTCATATTTATTTTAAGCATCTCTTAAGCATAATCCTGTAAAACATGATCAGCTAATATTGGTTTGTTTCTACAAAGCATACACCTTAACATCCAACCTAAAACAATACATCATAAAACAAAACATACATCACATCATACACCATCCTAACAGAGAGCTAGAAGTGGTGACTTAATTCTAATGCGTGTATTAAGGCTTGTGTGGTAAGTCTTATTAAGCATTAGTGTTGTATTTTCTATGTGTATAAGGATTCAATTTAACATGAAAGGTTGATTTCACTTGAAGTAGTTTAATTGATTTGAGAATTTTAATTTGTGTTTTTTTTTCATTTGATTACACTTAAAAACTAAGTGTTATAAAGAGAGGAAAAGAGGATTACCCTCTTTCATCCCTACCTTAAGTCACTTTCTAAGTATATTAATTTGATTTAGATCCCTTCAGTGAATGGCTTATTAAATGGTTTAATTAATCCTAAGCTTAGGTTCACCTTAAATAATCCTATTCAAAATGAAAGGCATCTTAAGATTAACTTAATTAAATTACCCACATGACATATATTAAATCATTCTTTCCATCACATGTAACATGCATATGATTTAATCCTAAGTGTATCTATACATGCAACATATTTTAGCACACTTAAATGATGAATGTATGTGTATATTTAGAATTTATATTTTATTTGATTGAATTATTTAAAAATATTAATTTAAAACTTTATCCAAATTCTTACACAAAAGGACAGAAGAATGAAATTAAATAGGCATGTGCCGTTGTTAACCTAGGGAAGTAATCAAATGACCTCCTTGGAGCTAGCTAAAGCCTCATATTTTGGGATGTCTAGACTATATGCCCATTTCCATTCAAACATATGTAAATTTGTATACATGAACACAGGAAGTAAGCTCCAAATCATGTGGCTAATTAATTCAACCACTTAGTTAATTATGAATGCAAGCAATTTTAATGTAAAATGGGATTTTCATTCACTAATCACATATACATATACATGTACAAAGATATAGACAAGTGCATGTCATTGTTAAACTAGGGAAGTGAGGTAATTAAATGACCTCCTTGGTGCTAACTAAAGCCTCATATTCCCAGGATATCCAGACTATATACTTGCTTTTCTTGGACACACATGGATGTATACATAAACGAGGAAAAACTCATTCAAAGATTATATATATTTTTTGGTTGAATCATTTATATATTTGAATTAAACCTATATCTAAATTCTAATGTTGAAATACGTAAGAATGAAATCAAATGGGTACATGCTATTGTTAAACCAGGGAAGTGAGGTAATCAAATGACTAAGCCTTATGTTCCTGGGACATCAAGACTATATACCCATTACCATTCAATCTTATATAAATCAACATAAGAATAGAGGAAAGAGAACTCAACATTCATACACTTAAGCTATAAGCACATGCATTCCTTATGTATTTATAACTATCATCATAACAAATATTATTATTCATTTTTAAGCTTTTGAAAAATGCATTTAGATTTAATAGTGATAATAGCCACCCATATATTAAATTAAATGAACACATAGAAGCTTACATAAAGGAAATCCATTTTATTTTACTTGATTTTGAAAAGTTGGATGCATGAATTCAAATGACATACCAAATTTAACATGATTGGAAAGAGGACAATCAAATATAAGCATTCATTCAACTAAACTAGTTCTTAAGGATAATCAAATCAAATAAGATTATTTAAAGCAAGCCAAAGCTTATTTATTAATTAAGTTTTGGATTTGATTTAATTTAAAGAGGTGAAGAGAACTCAACACCTGTAGTTTTAAACCCATTCCCACATTCGTGATATGATTTAATATAAGGAAATGTAATTAAGTTGATTTTATGGGTTAATTAAGTTGAACCCTTAATCAAATGAATTAATTACCCTTACCTATGTCTCCTTAAAGTAATTAATTAAATAATTATGAGCCATCATGATATGCATGGAAAATAAACTTGCAATGATCCTAGAAATTAATAGTTAATTAGATTATGGGACTTAATTACTACTTATGGTTTTCCCACAAGTGGACTAACCATAATTTCATTAAACTCCTTTAGGTTATTAAATACCTAAAGATCTACCCCATAATTTAATTAATTAAAGTCTGATGTAATTATGATTTCAATTTGATTAAGTGATTTAATTAATTAGTTAAATCTTAATTAATTTCATTTTTAAAAAGGGAGAAATAAACTTAGTGAAAGGGGTGCCAACCCTATTCCTTAGTTCACTTACTATTTAACAATGATTAAAAAACTTAATTAACCAATTTATTACTGTTCATGGGATTAATAAATCATTAGTTAACTTAAAAGAGTAGTCAAGGTTTAATTAGTTAATTTTTTTAATTATGTGAACAATAAATCCCAAGAAAATTATGGGAGGCAGAGGTCATCCCATTAAATTAACCCATAAAATTTAGGATTAATTACTCAAGTAATTAAGTAGTTATCATGCTAATTAATTTTATAATTAAACTTTAATTACTATTCAAAGTTAGTTAAGATCATTTTTAATTAATTCTCTTTTGAAATACCTTTAAAATTAGTATTTATTTGCATTTTTTAATTTCTCTATAATGTTTTATGATTTTTAGAAGTTTCAGCCATTAAAAATGAATAATTAAGTCTAATTATAGCCTAATCCTGTTGGTGCCAGATGGAACACTGATGTGGCATGCTTTACACTGGGCACCATAGGATTGGCTACTTAAAACTTATCCGACTTAGTGCCTATGTGGCAACAGCTGACGTGCTTCTTCATCCTTTGTCTGATCTAAGATTGGACGGCTATGATTAATCCCACAACTTAATAGGATTATATTGGATCGATCTACTGGATCTAATCATGACCATCCATTTCAGTCACACAAAATGGATAGTGTGTGATCTAACTTCATGCGAGTGAGGGAGAATGGAGTCTATCTTCCATTGCTCACTTGATCCAAGATTACTCGAGTTCGGATCAACTCCAAAAGTATCCCACACATTCATGACAAATGAGGAGAACATCAAGATCACACGAGATGCAAGTTTTCTTCAAAAGCTCCAACCCATTTTGCCTAAGGATTAGTTTTGGAAGCATACGTCATCGGAGCTCAAGACTAGTGGCTCGAATAATTGAAGAAGCTTCATCTTGTGGAGATGAAGCCCTATTGAGCAGCAATTGGATCAATTTGTTGATGTTCATTTGAAAGGCTACAAACTAATGATTTGGAGCTCAGCTTTGATCAAAGTACCACTTTTGGTGCTCGAGAAGCTTGGAAGATGATTTATTCTTGCTCGATAAGGCCTAGGGTAGGTGCATGTAAAGTTAATTTCAATTTTATGGAGAAATGGGGAAATTAGGTCAACAATGGGAGTGTCCTATTTTGGGACAAATGAGAATGGAATTTTTTGATCAAGGAATGAGCTAAAGAACTTAAGAAATGGCCCTGACAGCTTATCTTGGGTAGCTAGGGCTCTGAGGAATGATTTTTGTGTGTGTTTAAGTGGAAATGAGGGGTTGTATACCCCCCTTCATCTTTATCAGATGGTGAGATTGAGTTTGGCTTCTAGTGGCAGTCCACCATTTGAGTCGTGGGGGAGGAGGTGATTTTGGCTACTTGGTTAGTTGAAGGTGTGGGGTGGCTTCAAGGAGGAATCATGGGTGTCATGGGTTTTAAATGCTCAATGGGGAGGGTGGGGTGATTTCACCTCCATGAATCATAACCCAACCATTGGTTAGTTGCAAAGGTTGGTGGTGGACTATTAGGAGAGTACCAAGTGGCTGAAGAATAGATTTGGTTATGGTTTAGGCCAACTTGAACCTTTAGGTTAGTTTGGGCTAAGTAGGTGAATTGGATCCAATCAAGGCTTTGATCAAGTTCAACAATCAATTTTGAATGAACTTGAGCCATTGGTTACAATCAATTTGGTTTATATTTTGATTTGACCCAATTTGGTCTTTTAGGTCAATTTGGGACTACTGGGTTTTATTTGACTCAATTGTAGGTCAAGTCATATTCAAATATTGATTTTGATTTGGTGTGAATCATTGGTTTCAAGGGATTTGGCTTAGGTTGCAATTTGGATTAAGGGGTTGACTTAGTCAAATGACCAAGTCAGCTTGGTTTGACCAAATTTATGATAATTGACCAACTATGGGTAATCAACAATCAAGATGGGAGGTTTCGATGGGCTTGGTTCAATCTAATTTGGAAAGGATTAGAACTTGGCTCAAATAGGTCAAATTACCACTTTGGGTCAAGTGGACCAACTGGGTTTAGTTGGCTTGATTTTGGGTTGAGTTTTATTTAGTTGACTTTATATATGAATTTTGGATTTATATATAAAATTCAATTGATTTTGGGTTCAAATAGGTTTTGGTTCATTTGAACATTTCATGTCAAAAGGGTTAAGTTGGGTTTAACTTGGGTTGATTTTGGTTTAACTTGATGATTGTAAATTTCATTTATATTTGTGAATATGATTGAAAATATGATTGATTCAGAAAATCAATTGAATTTGGTTTTGGAATGAAGAATTTGGCTAAGTCCATGGAGGTCACGGCTTAGTTTGGATTTTGATTTGATTTAGTTTTGTTTATTTAAATGTATTTGATTTAAATTTGTGATTTGAAAATATGATTGATTTGAGAAAATTGAATTTGATTGATTTAGATTAAGATTTTGCTAAGTCCATGGATAGTCAATGACTTAGAAATTTAGATTTAATTTGATTTAGTTTTGATCATTTGAATGTAGATTTGATTTATATTTAGAAGATGATTGAAGATATAATTGATTATGAGAAAATGAATTGATTTTGGATTGATTTGGAAGATTTTTCTAAGTCCATCATAGTCATATGGCTAAGCATTTCAAGTTTTGGTTTCATTATGAGATTCAATCATTTGGTTTTAGAATTTGGGTTTGATTTGGAGAATTTTATGTTTGAATTGAACTTTAGGTTTGGTTGAGAAGGGGAACATGGATTGGATATGTAGGGTGAGGTGATTATCAATCCCTAAGTCATAATCAACCCTGTTCTAACTTTCTAAGTCTTTTCTAAGTGTTAAAGATAAGAGAAGTTTAAAAGGAGTGAAAATAGACTTGGAGGAGGAAGTGAAGTCTGACATTAGATTCCACCCAAAGTTCATTACTCCATTTGAACACATGGGTTGTTCGACCAGGCAGAGGAAGAGGCCAGTTCAAAGGCAATGCCAGGGGTGGAAAACCTCCTTATTGGCCACCTAATAGAAGATATGTTCCAGCTACCAAGAGTACACCTACTATCCATATAGACTTAGAATCTAGTTCATAGAATGAGTCTTATATGGTTAGCACCCCAGCTAGCTCTTCCCAGTAGTAAATTCCCTTGGAGGTAACACTTGAGCTAGATAGCGATGAAGACTAGGTTCCAAAGAAAATAATAAGTGTATCCAAGTCTATTTGTGAAACAGTTAGGCATCAGTTGGGAACCTTTGCTCTAACCCCACTTTCCTCTTAAAAAGTAGAGGGTTTGGTAGTTAAGGAAGCCCCTAAGTCATCCATAGGTGTGATGACTCAGAGGTTCTTTCTGGGAGCATGATCCACAAGTCAAGAAGTTGATGTATAACTTAAGGATGATTCATATAAAGATTCAATATAATTATGTTTTGATTGGTACTTGCCTTGTGTTCATAATTTAGCAAAGAAAGAGTTAATCCCACATACTTGGTCAAAGTGCAGGTCAGACTACTTTGAAAGAATATAGATGAACAATTGTTAAAAAACTCTCAATCAAGATCGAGATTAGCATTTAGTACAATGGGTCCAGTCGATGATGATGATCACTGATTAGTAATCACCAATTATTTGGAATCTGATAGGTTCTTTTCAAATTATATGAACTCATATAAAGAGGTGTTCTTAGAAACTTTAGATGATCTAGATGAGTTTGAAGTCAAAGATGCACCACTAAAATTTGAAGAAGAGATCAAGTCAACCATCGACGAGCTCAAGGAAATCAACTTAGGAACTGGAGAAGATCCACGCCTGACATACATCAATTCTTTGTTGAATGAAATTGAAACCAATGAATTAGTTAGGCTATTGACTGAGTTTAAGGATTACTTTGCATGGAGTTATGAAGAGATGCTTGGGTTGGCCCCTGACATAGCAATCCATATACTAGCAATAGAGTATACTGCTAACCCTTTAAAGCAAGCTACTAGACGCATGTGATTAGACATAGAATAATAGGTCATTTAAGATGTCAAGAAATTGATCGATGCGGGCTTCATTCAAAAAGAAAATACCCTACTTGGTTAGCAAGCGTCATCCTAGTTAGGAAAAGAATGGACAAATTCACATGTGCATCAATTTTAAAAAAGGCATGTGTAAAAGATGAATTTCCACTTCCAATCCCAGAGATGATGGTGGACGTTCCCTCATCTCATGCAATCTTTTCTTTCATGGATGTCTCATATAGTTATAACCAAATAAATATGGCCCCTAAAGATGAAAGAAACACTTCTTTTAGAACCCTCGATTGGAATCTATTGCAATAAGGTAATGCCTTTCAGCCTTAAAAATGTTGATATTACATACCAGCATGCTACGACTCAAATCGTTGACAAACACATTCATCATCAAGTTGTGTACTATGTCGATGACTTCATGGTCAAATGTAGAGGAAAGGAAGACAATCTCTTTGACATGAGATTATTTTTTAAATAGTTAAGATAATTTAACGTCAAAATGAATCCCCTGTAGTGTGCAATCAAAATTACTTTGGGGAAATTCCTTGGTTTTGTTGTTCGACACTAGGGAATCAAAATCGAATTGGAGAAGATTAAGGCAATATTAGAAATGCCACCACCTAAAATTTTAACTCAACTTAGATCATTCTAAGGGTTTTTGGAGTATCTAAGATTCTTTATATCCAACTTATCAGGTAGATGTCAGCCATTCTTAGCACTTGTTAAAAATGAAACCAAGTTCAAGTGGGATGATAAGTGTGAGAATGCCTTTGAAGACATCAAGCATTACTTGATGATGCTTCTGGTTCTAGGTGCCCCTATCCTAGGTAAGCTACTCATACTTTACACTGTTGTGTTAGACGACTCCCTTAGTGCTTTGTTGGCCCAAGCCAATGACAAAGGGAAGGAAACTGCACTCTACTACCTCAGCCATCATCTAATCCCTACTAAACCTAATTATCCACCCATTAAGAATCATTGCTTAGCTTTAATCTTTGCATCCCAAAATATAAAACAATACATGCTTCCTCATAAGGTGAATTTAATATCTAGGATCAATCCAGTACAACATCTCATGATACGGTCGATGCAATCCAGATGGTTGGCACGATGGTCCATGATCCTCTCATACTTTGACATTACCTTTGTACCCCTCCGTATGGTGAAAGGATAAGTGCTAGCAGATTTCTTAGCAGCACACCCACTTCATGCTAACTCTCCCCTTAGTGATGATCTCCCCGATGAACAAATCATGAACTTAGGGGATACTAGCATTCACCCTTAGAGATGTACTTGTGCACTTCATCTCAAAGAGAAGAACCATAATCTACTATTCTAGGAAAGGCAGGGGTAGAAATAGTTCTCTTAACTCTAGACTGCAATGTGATGAGATTCTCATATCATCTGTCCAATCATTGGACCAACAATGAAGCCAAATATGAGGCTCCGATTGTTGGTCTAGAGTTAGTCTTTACTCTAAGCATTCAAAACATCAACATCTTTAGGGATTCTCAGCTAGTTATCAACCAAATTGTTGAGTCCTATAAGGTTATAAAGCCCAAGCTCCATCACTACCACAAGTACACCATGGAGTTGTTGGCCCAAATTCCAGGCTACCCTTTATAACATTCCTCGAGGAGAGAACATCAGCATATGCTTTAGCCAAGCCAAGCCAAGGAGTTGATATATCTGGAGGATGAGTCCATATCAATAATAGTCCAAAATAGACAAGTCTTATCCCTTATTAATATTGAACTCATCAAACAATACTATCTTGAAGGGGAGGTTTCCATTGCCAAGAAAGACGAGGAGTTACATTAGAGGCTACCATTCATGGATTACCTAAATAAAGGCAAACTATCTGAAGAGAAGTATCAAGCCCATCAAATAAAGAAGAGAGAACTTTTGTATGCTCTTGTGGTTGGTGTTCGATAGTTTTCAATCATATGTGGTTACATTGTATAGAAAAGCACGAAGCCCATAAGATTGTGATCGAACAACACTCAGGATTATGTGGAGCCATCCAATCTGGTCTGAAGATGAAAGCCAAGATCAAGACACTAGGATACTACTGGCCATCGATGATCAAAGATTACATGGATACGACTAGGCGATGTCACCAATGTCAAATACACAGTGTGGTCCTACACCAACCACCTAACATTCTACATCCTACATTGGTCTCATGGCCATTCGAGTGTTGGGGTACCGACATAGTGGGTCTAAATGGTCCTCTTTCTTCTTAAGGTCATCAGTTCATCTTAGCTGCTACAAACTACTTTTCTAAATGGGCAAAGTTGATTCCGCTCAGAGATTTCACTGCTTCACATGCACTCTAATGTTTTAGGAATCATACCGTATATAAGTTCAGAGTGCCTTGATAAATTATATATGATAATGGTACTGCATTCAAGAGCACCGAGATCAACAAATTTGCCCAGAGACACATCATAGATTGGAGATATTCTACCATCAACTACCTGAGGGAAAATGGCTTCACAAAACTCTCATCCAAATTCTGAAGAAGACACTCGAAAACAACAAGTGACAGTGTCATAAGCAGTATGTTGAAGCCTTGTGGGCCTACCATACCCCATATAAAACTCCAACTCAGTCTACTCCTTTTTTCTTAGCGTATGGTTCCCAAGCCATTCTACCATTAGGAGTCCAACTCCCATCATTAAGGATAGTTGTGGGTAGCAAGATCACTACAGAGTAGAATGATAAGTTATAATTAGAAGAGCTCAAAGGTTTGGAGGAGAGATGCCTGTGGGCATGCCAAAACCTTGAGTTATATAAAGATAAAATGATTCAAGCTCATAATAAGTTGGTTCATCCTAGAGCTTTTCAAGTATGAGAGCTTATTTTAGTTCTAAGGAGACTGATTATTGGCCATTGTAAGATGAGAGGTAAGTTTGAACCCACTTGGGAAGGCCCTTTTCTCAGAGAGAAGGCCTACTAAAGAAGATCTTATTAGCTTATTAATCATACGGGAGAGTGCCTAATTCTTCCAATCAATGGGCTCTAGTTAAAGAAAAATTATAAATCATGTTTAAAAGTAATTATCATCAATGAAAATTTCATTTTGAATTCAATGTCTTCCAAGTTGAAAGTATTCTTGTTTTTGAATCTGCCATAATGTGTTTAGGGTAGGTGTAAGAAACCCGAGCAGTGTCTTATCCTTCATCGACACAACACAAACCCAAACTACATAGAAATATATAAAACTAACACATGTCTTTTATCTCGACTACTGAAGTTGAGATAATGCCCCAACAAAGATTCACTCATTAGCACTTGGTTGGCCGACGTTACTGCTAGTGTGTCACCCCAATGGTTTTCTTACTTTAGATGATGTCTGCTATGCTTTCCTTCCTCTTGGCTACCGCACACCGATGAGTGCCTTGTTAGTTTGGCCATACAAGTGGTCTAAGCTACATCTTGGTGGATTTATTTAAGAGGATGTGAGTCTGCTACACTTTGTTCTTGGATTAACCTTCTTGCTTTAAATGGGTCGAGTATATTTGAGGTTTATGATAAGTGCCCTAGTGGCTCCTTCCCTCTTGGCTGCTTCAAGTCTGAGTCTAGTCCTTCCTCGGGGCTCCCTACTTATTAGTTGCTCTAGGTCAGATAGCATATGTCCCGCTGATGATAAACTATCCCAATAATTAGTTCAACTTAGAAAGTTATAAGCCTGTACACTTTATTTTTAGATTGATCGTTGCACACCGATGGGCACCTTAGGTTGGTTGGTTCTCACTATGCTGATGGATACACCACTCATGCTGATGAATACACTTTAGGTTCATTGGTTCTCACAACTTAGGATACACCACTCATGGTAGATGTAAGTCTGCTAAGCTTTCTCCATGAGTTAGCCACCGTACACCTATAGGCTTTCTTTTCCAAGGCTCAGGATAATGCCCCTAGTAGCACCTCCCCTTTGGGCACTATATTTAGATCATGTCCTTCGTGACCCCATTTAGACACCAGGTTACCATATAATTCGATAGTTCCCCTTTCCTAATAACCACCCTTGTGGTTGGAGAATCTATCCTCTAGATGTGCAGATTCTCCCTTAGTCTAGTAAATCTGAGATTGGTCAAGGCCGACATAGCCCCTTTTCTGTGTGATCCCTCACACACCAATAGGTTCAATGCAAAAATATAAACAAAATTTATATTCACTTTTGGATTAGGAGGAGACCCATAGTGGTACCTTTTTCAAAACTGGCATCCTATCTTTTGGGTAGTGTCAAGAAAACTCCCTATAAGAATCGCATGACTACTCTTGAGTTGATATAAGTCTCCAGTAGCATTCACTCAGTAGTCATCCCTAAGATGGGTTCTATTTTTTATGCTACCAACAGGTCACCCCAGTGATTGTTCCCTACTTTATAAGATGTAAGTCTGCTAGGCATTCTTCCTAGCACAGCCGTTGCACACCGAAAGGCAACCCCTTAGGTTGGCTAGTTCTACCCCACGGCAACTAGACTATCCTTTGGATTTGTAAATCTGAGACAAGACAAGTGTGATATAGCCCCTTCAGTGGGTTCATCGCACACCGACATGGTCCATCAATCAAATCAATCAAATTTGATTGATCTCACATTGCCAATAGATATGCCCTCAATTTGAAATCAAACTAAACCAAACAAACCATATCAAATCGCATGAAATTAAGATAAAATTAATCCTGACTACTTTTGAGTTGACATAAATCCCCAACATTCACTCGAGTCTCCTTAGGTCGTTCAATTTGTTATGCATCCAACAGTGTCACCTATGGTCCTCGCTTTGAAGATGTAAGTCTATGCCTTCTTCCTAGCATAGCCATTGGACATTGAAAGGCAACCCCTTAGGTTGGCTAGCTCTATCCCGTAGACTATCTCTTTGGTGTTCCTAGCACAACCCTGGATCCTTAAATGACACACCATAGCACACCCTAATGATGTTCCCAAAAGCTTATCTTAAATTTGGCCAAATCCCTTCATCTCAACCTATTAATCAATATTTTTATGAATTATACCAATAGAAACCCTACTACATCATACTATAACAAACTAAAATATGCTAAACAACAAGTAGTAATACACAATATTATGCTTTAATGCATGATGTTACACTATGTTATTGGCATCCTATATTATATTATATTGCATATCACATCACAAGGGATTGCTTAAGATAAAAAATCATAAAATTTGTCTAAATTATAAAAAACTATATATTTTAGTTGTATCACTTACATATTTTAAATTGAAATAATATATTATAATGCCATGCTCTACCTATTATGAATTTGGCCAAAATTTTCCATTTTAAAGTCTAAATCAACATTTTTATAAATAATGCTAGTGTAGGCTCGACTGCATGATCTTAAAATACTAAAAGAATTTAAAATGCATATAACAATATATTATGATATATGATGTTATACTATGCTACAACATATAATATTTATTTTGAACATAAAATCTTAGTTTTAGACTACAAGTGCATAGCACACCTTTGGTACAAACCTAATTCCCACTTCAAATTTAACAAATTTTATCATTTGATTTATTAAATCAATATTTTATGATATATATTAATATAGACTAAGGCATATACCATAATATACTAAAACACTTCAAAACATCTTATAACATCCAAAACACTTCACTATAAGCTCAAATATATGATGCTACATTATACTATAATATATGGAATTTATGAAATGATATGTTAAGGTTTTTATGGTATTCAAATCTTTAATCAAGGGAAAGTCTCTTGAAAACATTTTCTTTAGCTAAATACTATGATTAGGTTTCTTTAGATCTACCCTAAAATATCTTAATTTTAGGTTAGTTAGTTTTTAGGTGGTTTAGGTTTATTATTTAGGTTTGGGGTTTTAGAGGTTTATAGTTTGTGGTCAGGGTTTTAGGGTTTAGGTTATGGTTTTGGGGTTTAGGTTTAGGTTTAGGTATTGTGGTTTTAGTGTTTAGTGTTTAGGGTTTAGGGTTTTAGGTTTAGGTTTAGGGTAGTTTAGGGGTTTATTTTAGAGTTTGTGTTTTGTGTTTGGGTTTAGGGTTTAGGCTAGTTTAGAATTTAGGTTTTGTGTTTAGGGTTTAAGATTTAGAATTTAGGTTTAGGTTTGTTTTCTTAGGTTTAGGGTTTAAGTTTTAGTTTAGGGTTTAAGATTTTTTTTCTAACAAAGAACAAATTTAGTTTCAACATTTCTTCTTTTCAATTTCGTCAACCAAGTAGAAACCCAAGTTTTCTTAGATACAAGCGATGACAAAGATAAAAAAGGAGCACCCATTGAACAAATCAAAAATCCTAGGTAAGTAAAACTGTTTCTACTATAAAGACACAGTTCCATAAGTAGCAGATCGAATCATCTATTCTTCAGTTCCCCAATTCCCATCAAAACCACCCCCACCTCTCTAGTAGCGGGATCCGCCATCATATCCCCGATCTCTTCCTCCACCACCACCATGTAACCTCTCACTCCTTCCTCCATAACCACATCACCACCACCTCCATATCCACCAACACCTCTAGATCCCCCCACCACCACTATGATAACCATCGCCTCAGCCTTCATCTCCACCACTAAATCAAGACTGAGCCTAGTTGACGGTGATGTTCCTATCATCATGTTTCGATTTAGGTAGTGGGTTTAGGTATGTGGTTTGTAGGTTTAGGGTTGTAGGTTTTATGATTTAGGGTTCAGGGTTTAAGGTTTAGGGTTTAGGGTTTTAGGGATTCAGGTTTAGGGTTTAGGGTTTAGAGTTTAGGGATTTAGGGTTTAGGGTGGGAGCTTCAGGGTTGAGTTTAGGTTTGGGTTTGTGTTTAGGATTTAGGGTTTAGGATTTTTTTTAAAAAATTAAGTAAATCGATAGATTTAGGTTTATTTAGTTTATTTTATTTTTTCTTTTGATCGAGGTTTATTTTTTATTTTTATTTAATTTAGTTTATTTATTTTATGTTTATTTATTTTAGTTCAGTTTTTTATTTTTAATTTTTTTTAGGTTTAGGTTTATTTTCAAATGAGTTTTATTTTTTATTTTATTTTTTAGGTTTAGGTTTATTTTATTTTAGGTTTATAGGTTTATTTTTTTATTTTATTTTTTAGGTTTAGTTTTAGGTTTTATTTTTATTTTTATTTTAGGTTTTATTTTATTTTAGGTTTAGATTTATTTTTTATTTTGTATTTATTTAGTTTAGTTTAGGTTTAGGTTTAGTTTATTTTAGTTTAGGTTTAGGTTTTTATTTTGTTTATTATTTTATTTTAGGTTTTAGGTTTTATTTTTTATTTATTTTTAGGTTTTGTTTTTTATATTTTAGGTTTAGGTTTTATTTATTTTTATTTTATTTAATTTTAAGTTTATTTTATTTATGTTTTATTTTCATTTAGTTTAGTTTTATTTATATTATTTAGTATTTTATTTTATTTTATTTTATTTTAGTTTTAAGAAGTTTTATTTTAGGTTTTAGAGTTATTATTTTATTTTATTTTTATTTATTTTATAGTTTAGTTTCTTTTATTTATTTTATTTAGGTTTTATTTTTATATAGGTTTGGTTTTGGGTTTTTAAAGTGTAGAGGTGTGAGAGTTTAGGCCTGTGGAGTAGGATCAGGTAGGGTTTAGAGATAGGATCTGGAGTGAGATTAGGGCCCAGTTAAGATCTCAGGGCCCATGGCCCAGTTTCCAGGGCCTAGGATCAATCAGAGATCCATAGTTCTAGAGTTGTGGCCCAGTCCAGAGCCCATCAGTTCCAGGGCCTGGGCCCAGTGGCCAGTAGTAAGAGCCCAGTAAGTGAGTGAGTTTACCAGGGCCCAGAGAGAGGCCCAGGGTCAGGTTTGTGGCCCAGGCACAAGGTCAGTGGATGATTTGGGGTGATCTGTGGTAGATAGGCCGGGGTTTAGGGTTTTTTGTGGATTTAGGGTCAGGATCTTTAAGATGGCCAGTGGTTAGTTTAGGGTATAGGTTGTGGATTTGGGGATTTAGGGTTTTTAAAGTAAACCCAAGTTTAGTTTATTTAGTTTATTTAATTTTATTTATTTGAGTTTATTTTATTTTATTTTAGGTGTATTTTATTTTATTTAATTTATTTATTTATTTTATTTATTTTTATGAGTTGTGTTTTATTTTTAGTAGGAGTTTATTTTATTTTAGGATTAAGTTTATTTTTATTTAAGTTTAGTTTATGTTTATTTTATTTTTAGGTTTAGCTTTTTTAGGTTTTTTTTAGCTTTATTTTTTTTTTAGGTTTTTTTTTAGTTTATTTTTATTTATTTAGGTTTATTTTTATTTTATTTATATATTAGGTTTAAGTTGTTTTTTTAGGGTTTTATTTTATTTATTTTCATGTTTTTAGGTTTATTTTTAGTTTAAGTTTTTATTTAGTTTTTATTTTATTTTGTTTTTATTTTAGGTATAGTTTTTATTTTATTTTGGTTTCTTATTTTTTAATTAGTTTAGATTTTATTTATTTTATTTTAGTTTAGTTTTTAATTTTTAATTTATTTTTTTAGGTTTATATTTTAGTTTATGTTTTTATTTTACTTTATTTTAATTTAGGTTTAGGTTTTAGCTTTTGTTTAAGGTTTATGGTTTTATTTTTTAGTTTAGTTTAGGTTTGTTAGGTTTAGGTTTTAGGATAAGGGTTTAAGTTCTAGTTTAGGGATTAAGGTTTTTTTTAACAGAGAACAAATTCATATTCAACATTTCTTCTTTTTGATTCATCAACCAAGTAGCACCCCAAATTTTATAAGATACAAGTGATGACATAGATAAAAAAATGAACACCTATAGAGAAAATCAAAAACCCTAGATAAGTAGAACCGTCTCTACTATAAAGACATAGTTCCATAAGCAGTCGATCGGATCGGCCGTTCTTTAATTTCTCCAATTCCCATCATAACCACCCTGACCTCTCGAGTAGTGGGATCCATCATCATATCCTCGTTCTCTCCCTCTGCCACCACCATAACTGTAACCTTTATCACTCCTCCCACCCATAACCATTACACCACCACCACCTCCATATCCACTAACACCTCTAGATCCCCACCACCATTGAATAATTATCGCCTTTTCTTCCACCCTAGATCTGACCGAGCCTAGTTGACTGATGTTCCCGCCATGCCCATTCTTATGATGGTTTAGGGTTAGTTTAGGGTTTAGTGTTACTTTGGGTTTAGTGTTTGGGGATTAGGTTTATGGTTGTAGTTTGGGTTTAGGGTTAATTTAGGTTTATGGTTTTAATGTTTAGTTTTAGGGTTTGATTGAGGGTTTAGGGTTTTGAGGGTTTATGGTTTAGGTTTAGGGGTTTAGGGTTTTAGGGTTTGGGTTGGTTTAAGGTTTTAGGTTTAAGGTTTAGGGTTTAGGGTTTAGGGTTTAAGGGTTTATGTTTAGGGTTGGATTTTTTTTATTTTATGTTTATTTAGTTTATATTTATTTATTTGAGTTTATTTTATTTTTCTATTTTTATTTAGGTTTATTTTGAATTTTTATTTAGTTTAATATATTTATTTTAGTTTATATATTTTAGCTTAGGCTTTTTATTTTAGTTTGTTTTATATGTTCAAGTTTATTTATTTGATGAATTTTATTTTTATTTTATTTTTTAGATTTAGTTTATTTTTTATTTTTAGGTTTAGGTTTAGGTTTCTTTTTATTTTTTAGTGCTTTTAGGTTTTATTTTAGTTTATTTTAGGTTTTAGTTTATTTTATTTTTAGTTTATTTTATTTTATTTATTTTAGGTTTAGTTTATTTTAGGTTTATGTTTAGGTTTTATTCATTTTAGTTTAGTTTATTTTAGTTCAAGTTTAGGTTTATTATATTTTGTTTATTTTATTTTTATTTTAGGTTTATGTTTTTTTTAGTTTATGGTTTAGGTTTTATTTTTTATTTATTTTTAGGTTTATTTTTTAGGTTTAAGTTCTTAATTAGTTTTTATTTTATTTTATTTTAGGTTTATTTTATTTTTAATTTAAGTTTAGTTTTAATTTTATTTAGGTTTTTTATTTTTTAGTTTAGTTTTTGTTTTATTTTATTTTATTTATTTTTTTATTTTATTTTAGTTTATGTTTAGATTTAGATATTTTGGGTTTGGGTTTTAATTTTTGTTTTTATTTTGGTTTTTTTATTTGATTTTTAGGTTTTAATTTTTAGTTTAGGTTCAGGGTTTTAGCTTTTTAGGGTTTAGGGTTTAGTATTTAGAGTTTATGGATTTGGGTTTAGGGTTTAGGTTTTAGGTTTAGGGTTCAATTTTAGTTTAGGGTTTATTTTTTTTAGAGAATAAATTCATTCAACATTTCTTCTTTTGATTTCATCAACCAAGTAGCAAGTTTCTAAGACATACGACATAGATAAAAATGAGCAATAGAGAAAATGAAAACCATAGATAGAATGCCTCTTGTAAAGACATAGTTCCATAAGCAGTAGATTGAATTGGTCATTCTTCAGTTTCTCCAATTCCCATCAGAACTAACCCTGCCTCTCGAGTAGCGAGATTTAGCATCATATCCTCAATCTCTCTGTCTCTCTCTGCCACAACCATGACAGTAACTTCCGTCGCTCCTCTTTCCTTCATAACCACCACTGCTCTGACCACCACCTCCATATCCACTACGACCTCCAGATCCCCACCACGATAATGATAACCGTCACCTACACCTTTGTCTGCATCAAGAAGTAGCTAGGATGTTAGCCAAGGTTTTACACATTCTTGGGCTTAGGTTTAGTTTTAGGGTTTGGGGTTTGGGTTTAGGTTTTAGTTTAGGTTAGGTTTAGGTTTGTTGGGGTTTAGGTTTGGTTTATTTAGGTTTAGGGTTTGGGTAGTTTAGGGTTTAGTGGTTTGTGGTTTTAGGTTTAGTTTAGGTTTAGGATTTTGGGCTTTATGGTTTAGGGTTTAGGTTTAGAGTTAGTTTTAGGGTTTAGGGTAGGATTTTAAGGTTTATTTAAATTAAATCAAGTTTAAGATTTAGTTTATTTAGTTTATTTATTTTAGTTTATTTTTGGTTTAAATTTTATTTATGTTTATTTTTTATTTTTATTTAGTTTTGTTTCATTATTTTAGGTTTATTTATTTTAGTTTAGGTTTTTTATTTTAGTTTATTTCCTAGGTTTAGGTTTATTTTTAGTTGAGTTTTATTTTTATTTTATTTTTTAGGATTTGGTTTTATTTTTTCTTTTTAAGTTTAGGTTTAGGTGTAATGTTTTTATTTTAGGTTTATTTTCAAGTTTTATTTTTTAGTTAAGGTTTAGGTTTATTTTTTATTTTATTTATTATATTTAGTTGGTTTAGGTTTATTTACTTTATTTAGGTTTAGATTTTATTTATTTTTGTTTAGTTTATTTTAGTTTTGGTTTAGGTTTATTATTTTTATATTAGTTTTTTTTTTAGTTTAGTGTTTAGTTTATTTTTTATTATTTTTTCTTTTAGGTTTATTTTTATTTACTTTTAATTTTATTTTATTTAGGTTTATTTTTATTTTAAGTTTAGTGTTTATTTTATTTATATTTTTTACTTTTTAGTTTAGTTTATGTTTTCATTTATTTTATTTTAGTTTAGTTATTATTATTATTATTTATTTTTTGGGTTTAGGTTTAACTTTCGATTTTAGTTTATGTTTTTAGCTTATTTTAATTTTTATTTTATTTTGCATTATGTTATTTATTTATTTTATTTTGAGGTTTTATTTAGTTTAGGTTTAAGTTTTTTGCTTTTTAGGGTTTAGGGTTTAGGTTTAGTTTAGGGTTTAGGGTTAGTTTAGGGTTTAGGGTTAAAGGTTTTTTTTAGAGAACAAATTTATTCAACATTTCTTCTTTTGATTTTATCAACCAAGCAAGACCCCAAGTTTTTAAGATAAGTTTAATGTAGAGATCAAAACAAGCATCAGAGCAAGAATCACATCTAATATAAAGACAGTTCATAAGCAGATTGAATGCCGCTTCTGAGTTTCGCCCATCGTTCACCTAGTAGCGAGATCCACCATCATAGCCCCAATCTCTCCCTCTGCCACTACCACGGTTGTAACCTCCGTCGCTCCTCCCGCCTCCATAACCACCATTGCTTCGACCACCACCTCCATATCCACTAGCACCTCCAGATCCCCCACCACCACTACGATACCTGTCGCTTCCACCTTCATCTCCAAAGCAAGATCTAGATTGAGCTTAGTTGTCAGTGATATTTCTATCATGAAGGTTCTGCCCATTCTTAGTGTTTAGGGTTTAGGGTTAGTTTAGGGTTTAGGGTTTAGGGTTTAGAGTTGTAGGCTTTAGGGTTTAGGGTATAGGGTTAATGGTTTAAGGTTTTGGGTTTAGGGTTTAGGGTTTTATTATTTAAGGTTTAGAGTTTAATGTTTAGGGTTTAGGGTTTTTTTCATTTATTTTAGGGTTGTGGTTTAGGTTAAGTAGGATAGTTTTAGAGTAGAATTTAGGTTTAGAATAGGGTTTAGGTTTTAAAGCAAAAGAGTTTATAGTTTTATTTATTTGATTTATTTTATTTTATTTTTTATTTATTTAGGTTTATTTTTATTTTATTAGTTTAGTTTATTTATTTTAGGTATATTTATTTTAGTTTATTTTGTTTAGGTTTATTTTTAGATGAGTTTATTTTTTTATTTTATTTTTAGGTTTAATTTTATTTTAGTTTACATTTTAGGTTTTAGTTTATTTTTAGGTTCTTATTTTATTTTTTTTATTTTAGTAGGTTTATTTTATTATAGTTTATTATTTAGTTTAGGTTTAGTTTAGCTCAGTTTATTTATTTTAATTTAGTTTATTTTTATCATGTTAGTTTTTTTAGTGGTTAATATGGTTTTAGTTAGGGTTTAGTAGGGTTTAGGGTTTAGTGTTTTAGGCTTTTATTCAGGGTTTGAGGATTTTGGGTTTAGGTTTAGGGTTTAAGTTTAGTTTAAAGTTTATTTTGTATTTAGGTTTAGGTTTGGGGTTAGTTTGTTTAGGTTTAGGTTTTAGGGTTTAGGATTTTAGGTGGTTGGGTTTAGGCTCAGGTTTAGGTTAGATGAGTATTTTTTTATGGTTTATGGCTTATTTTGGGTTATTTGGTTTAGTTTAGAGTTTAATGTTTTTTTTTTTAGGGTTTAGGTTAGTTTTAGGTTTAAGGTTTGGCTTTAAGGCATTAGGGATTTAGGGTTTAGGGTGTAGGGTTTAGGATTTTTTTAAATAAATGGTAGTTTAGGTTTAGGGTTTAAGGTTTTTTTCTAATAGAGATCTAATTCATATTCAACATTTCTTCTTTTTAATTTCATCAACCAAGTAGCAACCCAACTTTTCTACGACACAATCGATGACATAGATAAAAAATGAGCACCCATAGAGCAAATCAAAAACCATAGATAAGTACAACTATCTTTACTGTAAAGACATAGTTCCATAAGTAGCGGAGATCGGTCATTCTGTTCTCCCATTAACCACCCTCACCTTCAGTAGGATCTTCCATTATAACCGATCTCTCTCGCCACCACCACTGAATCATCGCCTCCCACCTCCATAACCACCATTGCTCTGACCACCACCTCCATATCCACCAACAACTCTAGATCCCCCAACACCACTGCGATAACCGCCTCCTCCACCTTCGCCTCCACCGCCAGATCTAGAGAGCTTAGTTGACGGTGATGTTCCTGCCATCAAGGGTCTGCCGAGTCCTAGGGTTTATGACTTAGGGTGGTAGTTTTAGGGGTTAGGTTTGTAGGTTTAGGTTTATCTAGTTTATCTTTTATTTATTTCAATTTATTTTATTTTTTATTTATTTTTTTGTTTATTTTTTATTTTTATTTAATTTAGTTTATTTATTTTAGGTTTATTTATTTTAGTTTAGGTTTTTTAATTTTAGTTTATTTTTTAAGTTTAGGTTTATTTTTAGTTTAGTTTCTTTTTTATTTTATTTCTTAGGTTTAGGTTTTATTTTTTATTTTTAGGTTTAGGTTTTATTTTATTTTTTTAGCATTAGGTTTTAGGTTTTTATTTTAGCTTTAGTTTTAGGTTTTTTTTTTTTGTTTAGGTTTACGTTTATTTTTAGTTTATTTTATTTTATTTAGTTTAGGTTTAGGTTTAGGATTAGTTTAATTTAGGTTTAGGTTTAGATTTTATTTATTTTAGTTTAGTTTATTGTAATATAGGTTTAGGTTTTATTTTTTTAGATTACGGTTTAGGTTTTATTTTTTGGTTAGTTGTTTAGGTTTAGGTTTTTATTTAGTTTTTATTTTATTTTATTTTATATTAGGTTTATTTTATTTTTATTTTAGGGTTTGTTTTTATTTTATTTATGTTTTTTTAGTTTTGCTTTTGTTTAAGTCTTTATTTATTTTATTTAAGAATAGTTTTTATTTTTTATATTATTTCTTTTAGGTTTAAGTTTAAGTTTAGCTTTAGGCTTTAGTTTATAGTTTTATTTTATTTTATCTTTTTTTAAATTTTTTAGGTTTATTTATTTATTTTTAAGGGTTTTTTTTAGTTTAGGTTTAGCTTTTTAAGTTCTTAGGGTTTAGGTTTAGGTTTTGTGGCTAGGTTTTAGGGTTTAGATTTAGGTTTTAGTTTTTAGGTCCAAGAGTTTAGGGTTAAGTAGGGTTTTATTTTTTTTTTTTAATTTTTAGATTTTTTTTATTTTAAATTAAGTAAATTAGTAAGTTTAGTTTTATTTAGTTTATTTTATTTATTTTAGTTTATTTTATTTTATTTTATTTAGGTTTATTTTATTTTATTTTAGTTTAATTTTATTTTATTTTAGGTTTTATTTTAGTTTTTTATTATTCGGTTTAGGTTTATTTTTTAGCATTTTTATTTTATTTCACGTTTTAAGTTTAGGTTTTATTTTTTATTTTTAGGTTTAGGTTTAGGTTTTTATTTTAGGTTTAGAATTTAGGTTTTTATTTTAGGAAAACTTTGCATATTATTTTTTTGTTTCTTTTTAGGCTTATTTTTAGTTTATTTTATTCTATATTGTTTAGGTTTTAGGTTTAGGTTTAGGCTCTATTTATTTTATTTTAGGTTTAGGTTTATTTTAGTTTTTTATTTTAGGTTTATGTTTTTTTTAGTTTAGGGTTTAGGTTATATTTTTCGGTTTATTTTTTAAGTTTAAGTTTTTCTTTAGTTTTTATTTTAATTTATTTTTGGTTTATATTATTTTTTACTTTATATTTAGTTTTTATTTTATTTAGGTTTTTTATTTCTAGGTTTATTTTATTTTATTTAGTTTAGTTTAGGTTTTTATTTATTTTATTTTAGTTTTGTAATTTTTTGAAGGTTTAGGTTTAAGTTCACTTTAGGTTTAAGTTTTGGTTTTAATTTGCTTTATTTATATTTTATTTATTTTATTTTATTTAGGTAAAATTTTATTTATTTTACTTTTTAGGTTTTGTTTAGTTTTCATTTGAGTTTAGAGGTCAGAGTTTGGGGTTTAGGTTTAGGTTTTAGCCAAAGCTTTGGGGTTTAGGTAGGGCCAAGGTCAGGTTGTGGTAGGGTTGTGGGTTTATGTTTTAGGTTTGTGTAGTTTAGGGTTTATGGTTTAGATTTAGGGTAGTTTTTAGGGTTGTAGGTTTAGTGTTTAGAGTTTAGGGTTTAGGGTTAGTTTTTGAGTTAGGTTCTTTAAAATTATTATTTATTTATTTATTTTATATAATTTTAAATTAAATAAATTGGTAAGTTTAGTTTTTATTTTTATTTATTTTGGTTTATTTTATTTTATTTTGATTTTGGTTTATTTTTATTTTTATTTAGTTTAGTTTATTTATTTTAAGTTTATTTATTTTAGTTTAGGTTTCTTATTTTAATTTATTTTTTAAGTTTAGGTTTATTATTTTAGTTTAGTTTTATTTTATTTTTATATTTTATGTTTTGATCTTATTTTTTATTTTTAAGTTAAGGTTTCGGTTTTCATTTTATTTTTTCAAGTTTAGGTTTATTTTTATGTTTTATTTTTTTAGTTTAAGTTTAGGTTTATTTTTAGTTTATTTTATTTTATTTATTTTTGGTTTATTTTTATGTTTTATTTTGTAGTTTAGGTTTAGGTTTATTTTTAGTTTATTTTTTTTAGTTTAGGTTCAAGTTTAGGTTTAGTTTATTTTAAGTTTAGGTTTTGGTTTTAATTATTTTAATTTATTTTATTTTATTTTAGGTTTAGGTTTATTTTATTTTTATTTTAGGTTTAGGTTTCTTTTTAGTTTAGGTTTAGGTTTTATTTTGGTCATTGTTTAGGTTTAGGTTTTATTTAGTTTTATTTATCATATTTTGGTGTAATTTTATTTTAATTTTATTTAATTTAGTTTAGGTTTTTATTTTTTTTAGTTAAATTTTTATTTTATTTTTTATTTTTTTATGTTTAGGCTTACGTTTAGGTTTTAAATAATGTTTTTATTTTATTTTATTTTAGTTTAGGTTTTTTATTTATTTTATTTTTAGGTTTTATTTAGTTTAGGTTCAAGTTTTTAGATTTTTAGGGTTTAGGTTTAGGGTTTAGGGTTTAGCGTTTAGCTTTTAGGATTTATGGTTTAGGGTTTAGGGTTTTAGGGTTTAGGATATAGGGTTTAAGGTTGGTTTTAAGGTTTAACATTTAGAGTTTAGGGTTTTTTATTTGTTTTTATTTATTTTTATTTGTTTTTATTTTTTAAGTTAAGTAAACTTGTAGGTTTAGGTTTATTTAGTTTATTTGTTTATTTTAGTTTTTTTTATTTTTTATTTTTATTTAGGTTTATTTTTATTTTTATTTAGTTTTGTTTATTTATTTTAGGTTTATTTATTTGTTAATTTTTTAGATTAGGTTTATGTTTAGCTTTTTTTAGTTTAAATTTAATTTATTTTTAGGTTTAGGTTTTATATTTTACTTTTTTGGTTTATGTTTAGGTTTTAGGTTTTATTTTAGGTTTATTTTAACGCATTTTAACTTTAAGTTTAGATTTATTTTTTTTTGTTTATTTTACTTATTTAGTTTAGGTTTTATTTAGGTTTAGTTTTATTTTTTATTTTAGGTTTAGGTTTTATTTATTTTAGTTTAGTTTTTCTTAGTTTAGGTTTATTTTATTTTTATTTAGGTTTTTGGTTTATTTAGGTTTATTTTATTTATTTAGGTTTATTTTAGGTTTATTATAGTTTATTTTTTTATTTTATTTAGGTATTTTTTAGGTTTTATTTTTTTAGGTTTTATTTATTGTTTAGGTTTATTTATTTTATTTTATTTAGTTTTTATTTTATTTTAGGTTTAGGTTTTTAGTTTTAGGTTTTATTTTATTTATTTTATTTTATTTGTTTAGGGTTTAGGTTTAGGATAGGTTTGGGGTTTGGGTAGTTTTAGGTTTAGTTTATTTAGGGTTTAGTAGGGTTTAGGGTAGGTTTAGGGTTTAGGGTTTAGGTTTGGGTTTTAGGGTTGGGGTTTCGGGTTTAGGTTTTAGGTTTATGGTTCAGATTTTAATTTAGTGTTTAGGGTTTCTTTTTTTTCTTTTTAATAGAGAACAAATTTAGATTCAACATTTCTTCTTTTTGATTTCATTAACTAAGTAACACACTAAGTTTTCGAAGACACAAGCGACAACAAAGATAAAAAATTAGCATGCATAGTGCAAATCAAAAACTCTAGATAACTAAAACCCCATCGAAAAGTCATAGTTCCATAAGAAGTGATTGGTCATTATTGTCTCCAGCTCGTAACCACCTCTCTCTAGGTAGCAGATCCACCATCATATCCCTAATCTCCCCCTCCCACCACCATGTAACCTCTATCGCTCCTCCCACCTCTATAACCACCATTATTATGACCATCACCTCCATATCCACCAACACCTCTAGATCCCCCACCACCACTATGATAATCGCCGCCTCTGCCTTCGCCTCCACCGCCAGATCTAGACTGAGCTTGGTTGATGGTGATGTTCCCAAGTTCCCAATTCATATTTAGATTAGGTTTAGATTTATTAGGTTTTAGGATTTAGATTTATTTTTAATTTATTTAGTTACTTAGTCTAGGTTTAGGTTTGGGGTATGTGGTTTAGTTTAAGATGGAGTCTAGGTTTAGTTTTTATGATTTAGGTAGTTTAAAGTTTAGGTTTTAGGGTTTATGCTTTAGGGTTTAGGGTTTGTGGTTTTAGTTTTTGGTTTAGGTTTAGCATTGGATTTGGTTTAGGTTTGGGGTCAGGTGGTCAGGTTTAGGTTTAGTTCAGGGTTGTTTGGGTTTAGGTTTAAGTTTAGGATTTAGGGTTTAGGATCTTTTAAAAAAATTAAGCAAACCCAGTAGTTTATTTTATTTAGTTTACTTATTATTTTTTTTATTTTATGTTTAGCCAGTTTAGTTTTAGTAGTTTGTGGGTTTGGTTTCAGGCAGGGTTTAGGTTTAGGTTAGTGGTTTAGGTTTTAGGTTTTAGGTTTAGGCTTTAGGGCTCAGGGTTTTATGAGCAGGCTTTAGGTTTGGTTAGTTTAGGGTTAAGATTTTGGGTTTGTGGTTAGGCCAGTTGGGCTGTGGTGGGTTTTAGGATTTAGGGTTTGGATTTATGGTTAGTTTAGGCCTAGGTTTTAGGGTTTGGGTTTGGGTTTAGGATTTTTTAAATTAAGCAAACCGGCAGTTTAGATTTATTAGTTTAGTCTTTTATTTATTTTAGTTTATTTTATTTTATTTATTTTTATAGTTTATTTTGTTTTATTTAGTTTAGTTTATTTTATTTATTTATTTTAGTTTAGGTTTTATCTTAGTTTTTTATTAGGATAGTTAATGTTTATATTTTGGTTTAGTTTTATTTTTATTATATTTTTGAAGTTTAGTTTTTATTTTTTATTTTTAGGTTTAGGTTTAGGTTTTTATTTTATTTTTTTTAGGTTTAGGTTTTAGGTTTTATTTTAGGTTTATTTTAAGATTTTTTTATAGTTTAGGTTTAGGTTTATTTTTAGTTTATTTTATTTTATTTAATTTAGGGATTAGGTTTAGTTTATTTTAGGTTTAGGTTTAGGTTTTATTTATTTTCTTTTAGTTTATTTTAGTTTCGATTTATGTTTAATTTATTTTGTTTATTTTAGGTTTAGGATTTTTTTTTAGTTTAGGGTTTATGTTTTAGTTTTTATTTATTTTTAGGTTTTATTTTTAGGTTTATTTTTTAGGTTTAGGTATTTTTTTAATTTTTATTTTATTTAGGGTTTTGTGCCACCATCCTGCAAGATCTTTGATGGTAATGAGTACCCATGATAACACATTGCACACTTTAGAGTCGACTGTTGCAACACTGGTGGCACCAACGCACTCCTCTTTCTCCTTTTTGTTAGCAGTCTATCAGGTATTGCATCTGGTTGGTATGCCAAATTGCCCAACGGTTTAGTGAAGACTTTTGCTGAGTTGGAGCACCTCTTCATCAAGAGGTTAGCTAGAGCTTAGTAGAGGGTGACTGTAGGTGACCTCATTATAGAGAACAAAAACTCAATGAGTCCCTTGTTGATTACATTCTTAGGTGGTGCAACCTAAGCTTGAAATATGAGCCCACCATTCAATAGCATGCCATCAGATTATTCTCAAAAAATATCTATACCTAGTCGCCTTCATGCTTAAGGGCTTTACCATCGTAGAAATTAAACAACAAGGTGGCTAGCCTACAAGAGGAAGCCAAATAGTTTCCCTAGACCAATCATCTTGGCCCTGCCGTAGAAGGTGTTGAGAAGAAGCTGAATAGTAAGCAAAGGGAGAGAGAAGCAATCGCCTGTGAGTTCAATATGAGAGACTACAAGCTTAGCAGTCTCCTTTGCCACCTCCACTTCCTACACCTCAACCATCATACTGGTCACCGCAGCTGCCACAACAGTAGCAGTAGCTCACCATACTTGCCCACGATAGTCTAATAGCCCTGTCACCGTCCGAGTCTAGTACTCCATCCACCATTGCATCTACCACCTCTTCAACTAGTTCCTCTTCTATCGGTAGGAGCATTGTATCTATGGATAAGGGCACTAAATCCTATACTCCGCTTACTTTACTTTATTTCCATCATGTACCTCCACCCAAAAAAAAATTTAATGAAGAAAGTTGATTATACTTATATATTGACAACTTCTGATACTCTTGATTTTATTCCTATTGAAAGCTCTCCGAGTCTAAATAAAAATAATAGCACTAGTAGTTCTGAACCTTTCTTTTCATATACAGAGTCGAACTATCCTTCTTTGAATCAATCAGGTTCACTTCTTGTGATTGACTTGGAGTCAATTAACTCTGAGGATCCCATATGAGAAGTTATAGGTATGCCCGATGAGAACATTAAACTTTCCACAACTCATCATTCCAAGAAGTCACTGAAGTCAATCGACCTAGTGGCAAAGTTCTACTTCCTAGGGAAGCACCTCAGATTAACGGTAAGCAAGTCATTGGTTCCAGTGAGTAGATAGTCCCTCCATAGGATGCTTCACCTATGGATATGCTTGTGGAGGACCAAGCCAGAGTTGATTATAATGTCCTAGCTCACCTTAGAAAGTTTCCAGCAAAGTTAAGCATATACGATGCTTTTGTCTTATCCAAAGAGATGAGGAAAACTCTAATTAAAGTCTTACTTGAGCTAGAGATATGCTTAGCTCAACTGACTACTACTAAAGAGGAGGCATGCCACTCGAAAGACATCTTAAGAGTTACATTCAGTAATGAATACTTACTCCTAGGGACGACTGCAACCGCTTTATATTAGGGATGTTGGATATAGGCTATCCAGAGTTCTGGTTGACCCATGTGTATCAGTCAACATTATGAATCTAAGAACCCTTGCCTACTTGATGATCAACATCTCCAAACTCCAAAAAGAAAGGATGATGTTGAGAGGATTCAATGAACAAGGTGAGAGGGCCATGTAGTGTTTATTTTTGGATGTATGGGGGTAGACACCACGTAAGTCATATGGGGGTACTTTTTGAGGTGGTTAGGTACAACATTAAGGTATGATGTACAATCTCAAAAGATAAAGGCATCACCCTATAGTGGACCTAATCACGTAATAAGGACTCCTAAAGCATGATGAGTCTTCGAATGTACTAATAATTTTTACCCTACTTTACATGGATGAATAAAGTAGGGTTTATATTAAACTAGGTTCTTAAGTTTCCTATGGAGGACGGCCTCCATAGTTAATTACATGTTAGGAAATAAAATTTCTTAAGAATACTCTCGATTAAGTAGACAATTATCATCTCCAAAGATTTCAAGGTTAGACTATCAAAGGATTGGTTGTATTTGGAAAATCAATTCGGAAAGTTCAAGGAGAAGACTTATTTTGGAATTCAAATGAAATAAGTAAGAAATGCTCATATTAGGAAGCCTGGTGAGCATTCCAATCTATCTTATAGTTGGGCTCTATAATTTTGAATTTAAGGAGATTTATATGTTTTGAGTTGAAATTTAATTAGATTACTAGGGCTTATAATCCACCAACACAAGGTTGTGAGAATTCCTAAGAGGTGAGGATTTATGCTCGTAGCCCGAAGGAAATAACTACCTCTAGTCCTAAATCTAGGAAGCTTTAGATGAGCAAAGTAAAGACCAAAATCTAAGCAAGTGTGGACATAAGGGTTTAACTCCATAAGAGAGAATAAATTGTCTGACTTCTGGACTTAGAACTGCCTCGAGTGGTCATCAACTAACTCCTCCAATGATTTTAAAACCATGTAGTCTGATCTTATGAATTGCAAGATAGCTAGAGTAGTTATTTAATTATAAAAAGACTAAATTCCTAAGCACAGTCCCTAAGAGACTAGAGCATGAGTGGTATGAGCATATGACTTAATTTATAGATGCAAATCTTTTCAAATTTTATTTCATTTTAGAAACTTCATTTTGGCAGAGGCTTTAGGATTTCTTATTCCTAAATGCATGATAAAATAGGTTATGGGTCAAATCAGCTAAAATAAGGTGTTCTCCACTAAAAGGGATGCCCTCATAGGTCAAGCATTCCTTTATTGTGTAAGGATGGAGATCCTTCATGTTCAAGAGAGAAAGAATATGCATGCATGATGTGAAACATACAACCATATAGCTAAGGAGTTGTTAAATATTTTAATTATCTTATTTATGTCTTAGACTTTATGATGAGGTTATCAGTTATTTAAAATTTAGTTATGAGTGATTAGTTGGGTAGAAAAGTTATTTTATCCTAAGAGCCTAATTGTATCCAAGCAATATATTAAAGCACCAATCATTTAAGAAATTATGAAAAGCATGCCATCCTAATGCACAATGTAAACATAACATCAAAAAATTATATAAACTATCGTAAAAGAATAAAAGGTTGGTGCAGTTTGGTACCACTATACAACCCGAAGAGAGAAAAGATGGGTAGCCAAGCTCTACCATTATACAACCTAGAATATGAAAGAATACTTATAATTGTATTAAATGGAATGGTTGTATTTTTTTCTTCATATCTCCATTTCTGATTTGGTTGCTTCTTTTATTGGATGGTGCTTGCTTCAAAGGCATCACAGGGCACCGTAGGACAAAGCCTTCTGGCTACTACTCATCCTAATCTCCCATAGCACTAATCCTAATTCCTATTGCAAAAATTACATTTATATGGAAAAAGTAATCTAACAACACTTGCAGAATAGAGGTTAGCCAAATATATATATAATCCCAAGTAGTTGTATTTATAATTTAGACTTAGCACCGTACAGATGGGTAACTAAGCCCACTTGTACTAACTTGGATTATGCTTAAGGGAAAAGAGCATTCACATTTATTTTTAAGCATCCCTTAAGCATAATTTCCTATAAAAAACATGATTAGGGAAATATTGGCCTATCATCCAGTCTACAAAGCATACACCCTAACATCCAATCTAAAATAATGCATATAAAATAAAATATACATCACATCATACACCATCCTAACTTAGAGCTAGAAGTTGTGACTTAATTTTAATGTGTGTATTAAGGCTTGTGAGGTAAGTCTTGTTAGGCATTAGTGTTGTATTTTTTAAGTGTAGAATGATTCAATTTAACATGAAAGGCTAATTTCACTTGAAGTAGTTTAATTGATTTGAGAAATTTAATTTGTGTTTTCTTTTATTTCAGTTTATTACACTTAGCAACTAAGTGTTATAAAGAGAGGAAAAGAAGATTGCCATCTTTCATTCCTACCTTAAGTCATTTTCTAAAGTATATTAATTTGATTTAGTTCTCTTTAGTGAATGGCTCATTAAAAGATTTAATTAATCCTAAGTTTAGGTTCACTTTAAATAATCCTATTCAAAATGAAAGACATCTTAAGATTAATTTAATTGAATTACTACCACATGACATATTAAATCATTCCTTTCTATCACATGTAACATGCATATGATTTAATCTTAAGTGTATCTATACATGTAACATATTTTAGCACACTTAAATGATGAATGTATGTGTATGTTTAAAATTTATATTTTATTTGATTGAATTATTTAAATATATTAATTTAAAACTTTATCCAATTCTTATACAAAAAGGACATAAGAATGAAATTAAATAAGCCTGTGATGTTATTAAACCAAGGAAGTAAGGTAATCAAATGACCTCCTTGGAGCTAGCTAAAGCTTCGTATTCTCATGATGTCTAGACTATATACCCATTTACATTCAAACATATGTAAATTCGTATATATGAACATAGAAAGTAAGCTCCAAATTATATGGCAAATTAATTCAACCACTTAGTCAATTATGAATGCATGCAATTTTAATGTAAAATGGGATTTTCATTCACTAATCAGATATACATATACATGTACAAAAATATAGGCAAGTATGTGTCATTGTTAAACCAGGGAAGTGAGGTAATCAAATGACCTCAGTGGGGCTAACTAAAGCATCATATCCTCGGGAAGTCCAGACTATATACTTGCTTTCGTTGAACACACATGTTTGGATACGTAAATGATGGAAAAGAAAACCATGCAAGGATTGTATATATATATATTGATTGAATCATTTATATATATGAATTAAAGCTCTATCCAAATTATAATATTGAAATACATAAAATTGAAATAAATTGTGTACATGCCATTGTTAAACTAGGGATGTGATGTAATCAAATGACCTCCTTGGGGATAGCTAAAGCCTCATGTTCTCGGGATGTCCATACTATATACCCATTACCATTCAATCTTATATAAATCAACACATGAATAGAGAAAAGAGAACCCAACATTCATACACTTAAGCTATAAACACATGCATTTCCTATGTATTTATAATTAGCATCATAACATATATTATTATTCATTTATAAGTTTTAAAAAATACATTTGTATTTAATAGTGATAATAGCCACACATATATTAAATTAAATCAAAAAATGCAAGCTTACATAAAAGAAATTAATTTTATTTTACTTGATTTTGAAAGGATGGATGCATGGATTCAAATGACATACCAAATTTAACATGATTGGAAAGAGGACAATAAAATATAAGCATGTGATTCATTCAACCAAACTAGTTCTTAAGGATAATGAAATCAAATAAGATTATTTAAAGTAAACTGAAGCTTCTTTATTAATTAAGTTTTGGATTTAATTTGATTTAAAGACAAGAAGAGAAATCATCACTTGTTGTTTTAAACCCATTCCCATATTAATGATTTGATTTAATTTAAGTAAATGTAATTAAGTTCATTTTATGGGTTTATTAAGTTGAACCCTTAATTAGATGAATTAATCACCCTTACCTATGTCACCTTAATGTAATTAAATAAATAATTATGAGCCAACATGAAATGCATAGAAAATAAACTTGCAATGATCTTAGGAAATAAAAGGGGCCTAATGAAATTGGCTCATGATTAATAGTTAATCAGATTAAGGGACTTAATTAATTAATCTTATGGTTTTTCCCATGATTTAATTAATTAAGGTCTGATGTGATTATGATTTCAATTTGATTAAGTGATCTAATTAATTAGTTAAATCTTAATTAATTTCATTTTAACAAAGGGTGAAATGAACTTAGGGAAAGAGGTCCCAACCCTATTCCTTAGTTACTTACTATTGAATAATGATTAATAAACTTAATTAATCAATTTATTATTGCTCATTGGATTAATTAATTATTAATTAACTTAAAAGAGTAGTTAAGGTTTAATTAGTCAATTTCCTAATTAAGTGAGCAATAAATCAGAAGAAAATCATAAGATGTAGATGTCATCCCATTAAATTAACCAACAAAATTTGGGATTAATTGCTCAAGTAATTGAGGAGTAATTAAACTAATAAATTTTGTAATTAAACCTTAATTAAAGCTTTATTACTATCCAAAATTAGTTAAGATCATTTTTAATTAATTCTCCTCCGAGATACCTTTAAAATGAGTATTTATTTGTATTTTTTTATATTTCTATGATTTTAATGAATTTTAGAAGTTTCAGCCATTAAAAATGATTAATTAAGCCTTATTAAAGCTTATTCTTGTTAGAGCCACGTGTCGTGGTGACTCAGCATGCTTTCCATGTGGCTGTATGAGATTCGCTATTTAAAACATACCCAACTCAGTGCCTACATCATGGTGGCAACTCTTTCGCCATCCAAACTAAGATCGGATGGCTATGATTAATCCCACATCTGAATAGGATTAAATCAGATCAATCTAGTAGATCTAATCACATTCGTCCATTTTGATCATGAAAAATGAATAGTGCATGAACTAACGTCACATGAGTGAGGGATAATGGAGTCCATCTGCCATTGCTCACTTGATCTAAGCTTACCCGAGCTCAGATCAACTCCAAAAGTATCCCACACCTTCATGACATCAACTGGATGGGATCCAACATCAAGATCACATGAGATGCAAGTTTTCTTCAAAAAGCTCCAACCCATTTTTGCCTAAGGATCAGTTTTGGAAGCATACCTCATCAGAGCTCAAGATCAGTGGCTCAAATGATTTAAGAAGCTTCATCTAGTGGAGATGAAGCTCTGTTGAGTAGCAATTTGTTCAATTCCTTGATGTTCACTATGAAGGCCATGAATTGATGATTTGGAGCTCTCTTTGACCAAAGTTCCACCTCTAGTGCTTGGGAAGCTTGGGAGATGATTCGTTCTTCATCGATGTGGCCTAGGGACGGTGCGTACAAAGTTAATTTGAGTTTGATAAACAAATGGGGAAGTTAGGTCAAAAATGGGAGTGTCCTATTTTAGGATGGACGGCAATGGCATTTTTTGATCGAGGAATGAATTTGGGAGCTTATGGAATGGCTCTAGTAGCTCATCTTGGGTAGCTAGGGATTTGAGGAATAATTTTTATGTGTGTTTGAGTGCAAATGAGGGGGTGTATAGCCCCCTTCATCTTGATCAGACAGTAGGATTAGGTTTGACTTCTAGTGGCTATCTGACCATCTCAGGGAGAAATGGGTGGCAGGAAGGAGGTGAATTGGCTTGGCATGGTTTGTTGAAGGTCTAGAGGTGGCTGCTAAGGAGGAATAATGGGTGTCATATGAGTTTCAAATGCTTCAATGGGGAGGGTGAGGTGATTTTACCTCCCATGGGTCATGGCTGATCCAACCACCCATTTGGTCAAGTTGGGTAGTGTCTTAGGTGCCTAGGTGGACCATTGGAAGAGTATTAAGTGGCCAAGGAATAGAAATGACTACTAACATGGGGGATTTGTCCCATGTGATGAGCTTAATCCAAGGGTAGAATGATCATTTGACATTGGATTTACTTTGGGAAAATTTTAAATGAGCCAAAACTTGATTAGCCCAAATTTCAAGTCAATTGGAGTTGATTTGGTTAGGTTTGGCTCGATTTGACTCATTTAGGTTAAATTGGGTTAGTTTAGGTCAACTTGACCAATTGGTAAAGCTGGGTGAAACCAAGAGTTTGGTCAAGTTCATATGATCATTTGGGATGTTTTGGTTCAATTGGTTTGGTTAAGTTTGGCTTAGATTTTATTTTGGCTCATTTGAATTCATTTGGGTCAAATGGGTTAAGTTGACTAATTTGACCAAGTTGGCCAAATTGGCATGGTTTGGGTTTAGTTGACTAATTGAAGATGATTGTAGGTTTTGGTTTCAATTAATTTGAATTTGGTTTTGATTTAGGCCAACTTGAACCTTTAGGTCAATTTTGGGTTCAATTCCAATCATTTTGGTCAAGTTCAACAATCAATTTGGAATGAACTTGAGCCATTGGTTGCAATCAATTTGGTTTATATTTTGATTTGATCCAATTTGGTCTTTTAGGTCAATTTGGGTCAACATGGGTCAATAGGGCCAATTGGGTTTGGTTTGACTTAATTGAAGGTCAAGTCATATTCAAATATTGATTATGATTTGGTATGAATCATTGGTTTCAAGGGATTTGACTTAAGTTGCAATTTGGCTGGTTTGGGTTCATATGAGGTAAGGGGTTGACTTGGCCAAATGACCTAGTTGACTTGGTTTGACCCAATTTATGATAATTTATCAAAGGGTGATCAACAATCATGATGTGAGGTTTTGATGGGCTTGATTCAATCCAATTTATCTAGGATTAGAACTTGGCTCAAATAGGTCAAATTGCCACTTTGGGTCTAGTGGACCAATTGGGATTAGTTACTTGATTTTGGGTTAAGTTTGATTTAGTTGAGTTTATATATGGATTTGAGATTGATATATAAATTCAATTGCAATTGGCTTTGGTTCAAATGGGTTTTGGTTCATTTGAACATTTCAAGTCAATAGGGTTAAGTTGGGTTTGACTTGGGTTGATTTTGGTTTGGCTTGATGATTGTAGATTTCATTTATATTTGTGAATATGATTGAAGGTATGATTGATTCATGAGAAAATCAATATAATTTGGGTTTTGGAATGAAGGAATTTGGCTAAGTCCATGGAGTTGGGTCATGGCTTGGTTTGGATTTTGATTTGGTTTGATTTAGTTTTGATGATTTAAATGTATATTTCATTTAAATTTGTGAAGATGATTGAAAATATGATTGATTTGTGAGAAAATCAATTGAGTTTGACTTGATTTGGATTAATATTTGGCTAAGTCCATGGATAGGTCATACATGGCTTGTGTAGGGTTTTGACTTTGATTTAGTTTTGATCATTTAAATATAGATTTGATTTATATTTAGGAAGATGATTGAAGATATAAATTGATTATGAGAAAATCAAATGATTTTGGATTGATTTGGATTAAGATTTGGTTAAGTCCATGGGATAGGTCATATGGCTTAGGAAGAGTTTCAAGTTTGGATTTGATCATGGCTTCAATCATTTGGTTCGGAATGTTAGATTTGGATTTGAATTTGATGTTTGAATTGAACTTGAGGTTTGGTTTGAGAAGGTTAACATGGATAGGATTTGGGTTGTAGGATAGGTGGATTAACCTAATCCCTAAGGCATAACCTAATATGGTTAACCCTTCTAAGTCTTTAGGTTAAGTGTTTAACTAATTGTTATTAGTGTCTTATGACTAGGGAAGTCATATTGTCTACAAGACTCCTAAGTTTAAGATGGGAAGATTGAATCCACACTCCAAAATTGTGGTCAACAGGCTTTAGTCTCTATAGTGTTGCCCTTGGAGATAGATGATTGGAGAAGCCAAGCCCACAATCTAGACTTGGATCCAACTTTCAATGCTTTGTTTGGGAGACCATGGATACATGAGAACAACATAGTTCCATCCTCTCTACATCAGTGTATGAAGTTTGTGAGAGGCCAGATCGCCTACTATGTTAAAGGAGATCTCAAGCCATTTACAGTCATATATGAGGATGCGCTTACTACCTCCCTCAAAATCAACAAGTGTATTCGTGAACTTGGCCAAAGTTTAAAATTAAAAAATAAAAAATAAAAGGAAAAAGAAAAATAAAAATAAATAGAAAAAGAAAAAGAAAAAGAAAATAAAAGAAAATAAAAAATGAAAATGAAAATAAAATGGAGCAGAAGTAGACTTGGAGGAGGAATTGGAGAATGACATTAGATTCCACCCAGAGTTCGTTACTCCAATCAAACATATGGGTAGGATGACATCCACTAAAGAGAAAGAGTTCGAGGCCCTAAGGGTGGAAAACCTCCTTATTGGTCACCTAATAGAAGATATGTCCCAGCTACCCGGAGTACATCTACTATCCATATAGCCTTATATTCTAGTTCATAAGATAAGTCTTATATGGTTAGCACACTAGCTAGCTCTTCTCAATAATAGATTTTCTTGGAGGTGAGATTTGAGCCAGGTAATAATGAAGATCGGGCTCCAAACAAAATCATAAGTGGATTCATTTCTATATGTGAAATAATTAGGCATCAATTGGGAACCTTAGCTATAACCCCACTTGTCTCTCAAAAAGCTAAGGGTTTGGTTGTTAAGGAAGCCCCTAAGTCATCCACAGGTGTGAAGACTTAGAGGTTCTTTCTGGGAGCATCATCCTCAAGTCAAGAAGTTGATGTAGAACTTGAAGATGATTCATATAAATATTTAATATAATTATCTTTTGATTGGTACTTCCCTTGTGTTAATAATTTAACAAGAAAGGGTTAATCCCACATACTTTGTCAAAGCACAGGTCAGACTACTTCAAAAGAATATGGAAGAATAAATGCAATAGCTCTCAATTAAGACCAAGACTAGATTTTGATACAGTGGGTCCAGTCGATGATGATGATTACTACTTAGTCATCACTAATCTCAAATCACATTATCTCATATGAGGATCTATTCTTAGAAACTTCAAATGATCTAGATTATTTTGAAGTCAAAGATGCACCACCAGAGTTCAAAGAAATCAACTTAGGAACTGAAGAAGATCCACGCCTAACATACATCAATTCTTTGTTGAATGAAATTGAAACTAATGACTTAGGCTATTGACTGAGTTTAAGGACTACTTTGCATGGAGTTGAAGAGATGGATTGAATTTACATAGCTCGATAAACTAATAATAGAGCCTACTAACCAATCAAGCATGCATGATTAGACATAGAACATTAGGTCATTTCAAAGTCAAGAAATCATGATGCTCACTTCATCAAGGAAGAAAAATACCCTACTTAGAAAAGTGTCATCCCAATTAAGAAAAGAATGGTCAAATTCACATATGCATTGATTTTAGGATTTAAATAAGGCATGTCCAAATGAATTTCCTACTAATCTTGGAGTCGATGGTGGACATTGCCTCATCTCATGCGCCTTCTTTCATGGATGGCTTATCCGGATATATCCAAATAAAATGGCCTCAAGATGAAAGAAACACTATTTTAGAACCTAATTTATGCTATAAGGTCATGCCTTTTAGCCTTAAAATGTCTACATACTTGAGCTATGACAATCTTCATTGAACTCATTCATCATCAAGTCGAAAAGTGTCAATGATCTGGTGAGAAAAGGAAGACCATCTCTTTGACTTGAGAGTAGTTTTTAAATAGTTAATATAATTTAATCTCAAAATGAACCCCCTGAAGTGTGTATTCGGAGTAGCTTTAGGGAAATTCCTTGGGTTTGTTGTCTGACACCATGGAATCAAAATCGATCCAGAGATGATCAAGGCAATATTAGAAATGCCACCCCTAAAAGTTTAACTCAACTCAGATAATTCCAAGGACAGTTGGTCTATCTAAGAAGCTTTATATCTAACCTATCGAGAAGATGTCAGTCATTCTCAACACTTGTCAAAAAGGATGCCAAGTTCAAGTAGGATGATTGTGTGATTTTGAAGACATCAAGCATTAGACGCCACGATTCTATTTCAATCTCGTGAAAGTTGCTTATACTTTACAATACTATGTTAGATAACTCCTTTGGTGCTTTGTTTGTCCAAGCCAATGACAAAAGGGAAGGAAAATGCACTCTACTACCTTAGCTATCGCCTAATCCCTACTAAGGCTAATTATCCACCCATTGAGAAGCTTTTCCTAGCATTAATCTTTGCATCTTAAAAAATATAGCACTGCATGCTCCTCATAAGGTGAACTTAATCTCTAGGATCAAACCACTAGAGTATCTCATGATACGGCCGATGCTATCTAGATGGTTGGCACGACGGTCCATGATCCCCTTATAGTTTAACATTACCTTCATACCCCTCCGCATAGTGAAAGGGCATGCGCTAGCAGATTTCTTAGTAGCACACCTACTTCCTACTTACTCTCCACTTAGTGATGATCTTCTTGATGAAAAATCATGAACTTAGGGGATGCTAGCATTCACCACTGGAAGTTGTACTTTGATGGTGCGACTTCCTCTCAAAGAGGACAAGAACCATAATTTATAATTCCGTGAAAGTAGGAATAGGTCTCTAACTGATGCGTCATGAGATTCTCATATCATCTGTCCAATCCTTGCACCAACAATGAAGTTAAATATGAGGCTCTAATTGTCAGTCTGGAGTTAGATGTTACTTTAAGCATCAAAAATATCAACATCTCCAAGGATTCTTAGCTAGTTATCGACCAAATCATTAGATCCTATAAGGTTATAAAGCCCAAGCTCTATCACTACCACAAGTACACCATAGAATTATTGGCCCAAATCATAGAGGTTACCATTTATAGGATTCATCAAGGAGAGAATGTTGTAGTGTATGCTTTATCCAAGCTTGCCAAGGAGTTGGCTTGCCCGGAGGATGAGTCCATTTCAATAAAAGTCTAAAATAGACAAATCTTATCCCTTAATGATATTGAACTCATCAAAAAGTACTCTTGAAGGGGAGGTTACCATTGCCAAGAAGGATGAGGAGTTAGATTGGAGGAAACTATTCATGGATTACCTAAATAAAGGAAAACTACCTCAAGAGAAGTCCTAAGCCTATCAAATGAAGCAGAGAGCACTTTCCTACTCTCTTGTGGATGGTGTCTTATGGTGATAGTCTTTCTATCATATGAGGTTACATTATTTAGACAAGCACGAAGCCCGTAAGATCATGAGACTTGGATACCAGTGTCCGTTGATGATCAAATATTATGGATGCGGCGATGTCACCAATGTCAAATACATGGTGTGGTCCTACACCAACAACCCAACATTCTACACAGCATTGGTCTCACATTGAAAGTGTTGATATAAGATCGATCCTCCTTCCAAGGTTCATCGATTCATCGGTTCATCTTAGCTGCTATTGACTACTTTTCCAAATAAGGTGATGCCAAATAGGTCATAATAAAGCATGTGCTCCAGTTTTTTAGGAACCATATATATAGTTGAAATTATAGACCATCATGGTACCGCATTCAAGAGCATTGAGATCAATAACTCAAGATGTAGAATAGATTAGAGATATTCTATCATCAACTACCGAGGGAAAACAACATAACCATGAATAAAAACTCTCATCCAAATACTAAAGAAAACACTCAATAACAATAATAGAGTAGCATGAGAAGGAAAATTGTGGCCTATCCATATATATAGAACTCCAACCTGTACCTTTCTATATGGTAAGTATTAAAGTCCAACTCCCATCACTAAGGATAGCTATGAAGATGATATGAGTAATGTGTAGTTAGAAGTTCACGTGTTTGGAGAAGAGATGCGGCATGCCAAAACCTCAAGTTGTACAAAGCTAAAATGATTCAAGCTCAAAATAAGTTGGTTCATCATAGAGCTTTTCAAGTAAGAGAACTTATTTTAGAGAGACCATTGTCACCGTCAAGATGGGAGGTAAGTTTGAACTCACTTTGGAAAGCCCTTTTTCCATAGAGAAGGCCTACCAAGGAGGATCTTATTAGCTTATTAATCATAATGGAGAGTGCCCAATGCTTCCAATCAATGGGCTCTACTTAAATAAATATTATAAATTATGTTTGAAAATTATTATCATCAATGAAAATTCTATTTTGAATACAATCTCTTCCATGTTGAAAGTATTCTTAGAATCATGATGTGTTTAGGGTTGGTGTAGAGAACCCGAGTGACATCCTATCCTTCATTGGCACAACACAAACATAAACTACATAAACATATATCATTTATCTCGCTACTGAAGTTAAGATATACCCCAGTACTCACTCAAGATTCTACTAGGTTGGCACGCCCCTACCCTACTAGTGTGTCATCCCTGGGGTCTTCTTATTTTGGAGGACGTAAGTCTGCTACTATTTCCTTCCTTACTGCACATTCACGATGGACGCCTTGTCGTTTAGGTTTATTTACTATAAGCTACCTCATGTTGTCTTCATTTAAGAGGATGTGAGCCTATGCTAAGTTAGTTCAATTTGTTGTCACCCACAGTCACCCGTTGTTCCTTACTTTAGAAGATGTAAGTCTATATGCCTTCCCTAGCATAGCCATACAAAAAGACAACCTCTTAGGTTAGCTTTACTCACCACATAGACTATCCCTTTGGATTTCAAATTTGAGATAAGTGATGATATAGCACCCTCCATTACACGAGATGGTCCAAAAAATTATATCAATCAAAGTTGACCGAGCTCACAACCCCAATAGATTTTCCCTCAATTCAAAATCAAACTAACCAAAATAAACTATATCAAATCACATGAAATTAAGATAAAATTAATCCTGACTATTTTTGAGTTGAATTAAGTCCCCAACGGCATTCACTTAGTAGTCACCCTAGGTCAGGTTCAATATTTTATGCATCTAATGTCACCCCTCCTCACTTTGATGCTATTTTTTTCCTAGCACAACCATTGCACACCAAAAGGTAACCCCTAGCTCTACCCCATGATAAGACTACCCCTTTGGATTTGTAAATCGAGGTCATAATATAGTCTTCTTAGGATCCATCTCACACCATCATGGTCTATTTAGTAACTCAGATTAATTTAAACATAATCTGCTTTTCCTGAGTGGAGTTAAATTACACCCTTCTCCCTAGTGGAGCCCTAAATCATATATGAACAAGTCAAGAAAATAAATCAAATTCAAAACCAACCTCCCAAGTGGAGCCAAAGTAAACCAACTCCCTTAGTAGAGTCTAAATCAAAGAAATCCAACCAAACTCTTATTGGATACATCCCTATGAAATCAAACTCAAATCCCAATCCAACATATAACAACCTTCCCTAGGAAGGTTCATATACCATCCTTGAACTCAAGCCATATCCCTAACAGATATGCCTCCACATAAATTAAACAAAAATAAATTGAAGTCAATTCAATCTTAATCCCTAATGGATTATGGACTTTTATCCCTAGTTAATCTTCTTTCCACAAATTATATAATCAAATCAACTTCAAACCTTATCCCCAGAAGATTTTAATCTTCTTTTCCCTCGACATATACCCCTCACATGTCATGTCTAGTGCATGTATGATCCCTTAGTGGATTTCCCTCCAGGGCCATGACATGGAATTCTCATCAAATCTTATTTCTTCTCTTTTGCACACTTTTAATACTTCGACCAAAAGCCTAACAATTTATTCATTCAAATTACATCATCCTAACATTATAATCAGCATTTTATGATTTGTGTTGGTGCAAGCTCAAACTAACTATACAATATCATGCTAAACATAAAATAGTGTGAATTACCATGCTATATTATATTATAATATATGATATTATATTATAATTTACTATAATATAATATATTGTCTAACATTTAACCTCATTAGAATCTCTTAAAAAGAACAAATAATAAAAATTTCTCAAAATATGAATAATGTTCATTTTGAATGTAAATTTATTAAATTTCTATTATAAATGCTATAAAATAGCTTAATTTTGGTGTTGCTTCTTGGTGTGTGCCTTGAATTTGGCCAAATTCTTCCATCCCAACCTCAAAATTAACATTTTTGTGAGTTTTGACCGAATGTATTATAACAAAAGTAAAACATACTAAAATGTACAATAACAATTAATAACACACCACCACATTCATATATTTGTGAAGTGATATTGTTATGTTCATTATATTTTAATATGCTTTCATATAATATATTATCTTACATTACACCTTAAAATGAATCACTTTAAACAAAAAATTTAAAAAATTTTGTTGAAAATTGAACATTTATTTAGGATGCAAAATTTCATTCTTTGATTAAATGACACACCATAGCACTCTCCCAATGATGTTCCCTAAAGCTTAACTGAAATTTGGTCAAATCCCTTCATCTCAGCCTATAAATTAATACTTTTATGAATTATACCAATACAAACTCTACTACATCATAATAACAAACTAAAATGCTAAACAATAGTAGTAATACACAATAGTATGTTATAATGCATGATGCTACACTATGTTATGGCATCTTATATTATAATACATTATAACATATTATATTATATTATATTGCATATCACATCATAAGGGATTGCTTAAAATAAAAAATCATAAAATTAGTCTAAATAATAAAAAACTATATATTTTAGTCATATCACTTACAAATTTTAAATTAAAACCATATATTATGATGCCATGCTCTACATTATGAATTACCAAATATTTTTAAAGTCTAAATCAATATTTATAAATAATGCTAGTGTTTAGGGTTTTATAGGGTTTAAGTTTGGGGTTTATTTTAGGATGTAGTTTTAGTTTAGTTTAGGGTAGGGTTTGGGTTTGTGGGAGGTTTAGTGGTTAGATTTTATGGTTTAGGTTTAGGTTTGTGGGTTTAGGTTTAGTTTAGGTAGGGTTTATTTAGGTGGTTTTAGGGTAGTTGGGGTTTGGGATTTGTGTTTTAGATTTAGGGTTTTATATTAGATTTATTTGGGTTTTTTTTTAAAAAATAAACTAGTAGGTTTATTATCATTTTATTGTTTATTTGAGTTCATTTGAGTTTATTTTATTTTATTTATTTTATTTTATTTTATATTTTATTTTAGTTTATTTATTTTATTTATTTTAGGTTTTATTAATTTATTTTTTTAGGTTTAGGTTTATTTTAGTATTTTTATTTTATTTTTTTTATTTTTTTATTTTTTTTAGGTTTAGATTTCATTTTTTTTTAGGTTTTAGGTTTTATTATTTTATTTATTTTTAGTTTAGGTTTATTTTATTTTATTATTTTAATTTATTTAGTTTAGTTTAAGTTTAGGTTTAATTTATTTTATTTTAGGTTTATTTTTATATTTTAGTTTAGTTTAGATATTTTTTTTTTGTTTTTTTTTAAATTATTTTTTGTGGTTTTTTTTTTTATTTATTTAGTTTCTTTTATTTTATTTTTTTAGTTTTTTATTTTTTTTTATTAGGTTTATTTTATATTTTTATTTTATTTTATTTATTTTATTTTATTTTTATCTTGGTTTAGTTTTTATATTTTATTTTATTTATTTAGATTTAGGTTTATTGGTTTAATATTTTATTTAGTTTAATATTTATTTTAGTTTTATTTAGATTAGGTGGGTATAGTGGTTTAGGTGGTGGAGGGTGGTTTAAGTGTAGTGGGCTCATGGCAGGTTTATATGGGTTAGGGCCCAGGGTTGTGGTTAGGTGGATTTAGTCAGTAGGTGGGTTTGTGGAGATTTAATCAGTTGGTGGGTAAGGTTAGGAGGGATAGGGTTGGGTTTAGGGTTTAGTATAGGGGTTTAGGTTTAGGTTTAGAGTAAATAAATCAAACCCAGGGTTTAGTTAATCCATTTTATCGATTTTTGTTTATTTTATATTTTATGTATTTAGTTTTATTTTTTATTTTATTTGGTTTATTTATTTTATAGGTTTTATTTAGTTTATATTAGGTTTAGTATAGTTTTATTTTATTTATTTTATAGTTTTTATTTTTTTTATTTTTTTAGTTTAGTTTTTTATTTTATATTTAGTTTAGGTTTAGGTTTAATTTTAGGTTTTATTTTTAGTTTAAGTTAGGTTTATTTTTAGTTAATTTTATTTTATTTAGGGCTTATTTATTTATTTAGGTTTATTTAAGTTTTTATTTATTTTAGTTTATTATTAGTTTAGTTTATTTTTATTTTATTTTTAAGTTTATTTAGTTTATTTTAGTTTATTTTAATTTATTTAAGTTTATTTTTTAGTTTGTTTATTTATTTTATTTTAGGTTTATTTTATTTTATGTTTTATTTTTTAATTTATTTTGGTTTTATTTTTTAATTTTATTTTACTTTAGTAGTTTATTTTTTTTTAGTTTATTATTTATATTTTATTTTTTATTTAGGTTATTAGTTTATTTTTATTTTATTTTTATTTATGTCAAGTTTTTTATTTTATTTATTTTTTTATTTTAGGTATTTTTGGGTTTTTATTTGGGCAGGGTTATTTATGATTTATTTATGGTTTAGGGTTTGGGTATAGTATTTATAGGTTTAGGGTTTTTTTAGGGTGGGTTAGGGTTTTACATTTTGTTTGGGTTTAGGTTTAGTAGCATTAAGATTTAGGGTTATTTTTTATTTTATTATTTTAAATTAAGTAAATCATGTTATTTATTTATTTATTTTAGTTTATTTTATTTTATTTTTTATTTTAGGTTTTTTATTTTAATTTTTTTAGTAGTTGGTTTATTTTAGTTTTATTTTATTTATTTTAGTTTTACATTTTCATTTTAAGTAGTTTAGGTTTTTTTATTTTTTGGTTTAGAGTTATGATTTAATTTAAGTTTATTTTTTTTATATTTTATTTAGGTTTATTTAGGTTTATTTATTTATTTTAAGTTTAGGTTTATTTGTTTTATTTATTTTAGTTATGGTTTATTATATTTTAGGTTATTTTTAGTTTTATTTTATTTTATTTTATTTTTTAGGTTAATTTAATTTATTTTAGGTTTAGTTTTATTTATTTAGGTTTATTTTTATTTAGTTTAGGTTTATTTATTTTTATTTTAGTTTTATTTTTTTTTCATTTATTTCTTTATTAGGTTTATTTTATTTTTTTATTTTATTTATTTTTTTGCTATATTTGGTTTAGGTTTTTTTTTATTATTTATTTTATTTATTTAGTTAGGTTTTATTTTAGGTTTATTTAGGTTGTTTTATTTATTTTAGGTTTAGGTTTATTTTGGTTTAGGGTTTATGGTTTGATATTTTTTTTATTTAGGTTTTTTTTAGTTTTAATTTTTTTATTTAGGGTTTAGTTTTATTTTAGGTTTTTTTTGTTTTGGGTTTTAGTTTATTTATTTTTTATTTTATTAGCTATTCATTTTTTTATCATTTAAGTTTTCTATATTAAAATGATTTTATTTAGATTAACCATTTAGGTAAAGACATAGTTAAGTTATATTTATTTTATTTAGTTTAGGGATCCACCATCATATATTTACCATGGTTTCTATCATTTTTCCACCTTGTTTAGTCAGATTTGATAGTTTAGTTTAGGTTTTTGGTGATGTTTATTAGTTTTTTTTTATTCTAAGAGTTTAGATTTAGGTTTAGGTTTAATTTTAAATTTATTTATTTTAGGTTTAGGTTTAGGTTTTGGGGGTTTAGGGTTTTTTTGTTTAGTTTTTTTTTTTTTTAGGGAAAGAAGGGGTATTTTATTAGAGGGTTTTGGTTCATTTGCTCAGAGCTTTAGTGAGTAAATTATCTACATCTAAGGTAAAAGAAAGCATAGATACAAGATGATTAACATAATAAGCTAAAGTAAGATTAAAGCTAATCCTAGAGGATGTAATGCATGATAACTGAGCAAACTTGTAGAAGGAGAGAGAATCAGCAGTTATAATAAGAATTAGACCTAAGCTCTAGTGCCCATTTTAGAAAGTAGTAGGATAGAGAATCTGCTCAATCACGCCCTATTAGGTTATGCAAGTAACCAGCATTTTAGCGAAGGGTTACATCACATTACTACCAAACCATAGAGTGAGATCATCATCCCATCATCCAACAAACTCGAGAAGGTACCCAATTTTAATATTCTTATGAGCTTTATTACATCCTAAGCTCATATCTAAAATATTTAATTGCTAGGTCAAGGATAAGGAGTCTTATTCAGTATCATCAATATTGTCATTTGACATGAGTACATAAACATAAGTGAGTGAGTTTTGTTTAATATCATGTTTATTGGGTTAGTTCAGATATAATTACATAAGTTTAGGGAGGTTTATATTGTCGGAGTTTATAATTAACATTTTATGACATGTAGTCTTAGGTTGGTAGTGGTGAAGGCCCAGGATTTGTGGGGTTATGTGGCTAGGGAGGTTTAGGGTTTAAGATTTAGGAGTTTGGGTCAGTTGGGTGGGTTTATGCTCAGGCCCAGGGTTTGTTTAGTTTTGGCTCAGTGGCCCAGTGGCCCAGGGTCAATAGTGGCCTAGGGCCTAGGGTTCAGTTTGGCCCAGGGCCTGGGCCCAGGGTTTGTTGGCCCATGATTTAGGCTGGCTCAGGCAGTGGCTCAAGATTGTGGTTTTAAGTTTCAGTGGCCTGGGTTTAGCCTCTGGCCCAGTTTAGGTTCAGGGCCTAGGGCTCAGGGTTTTAAGTTTAGGTTATAGGCTTCAGGGCCTGGGTGGCCCAGTTAAGTGTGGTTAGTTTTGTTTTAGAGGGCCTAGGGCTAGATTTTACAATAGGGTTTAGGGTATGGTGTTTAGTGATTGGTTGTTTAGGTTATTTTAGGTAGATTTTTTTTATTTTAAATTAAGTCAACCCAGGGTTTATTTATTTAATTTTTTTTATTTATTTATTATTATATTTTTATTTTGATAGTTATTTTTTATTTTATTTAGTTTAGTTTATTTATTGGTTTATTTATTTTAGTTTAGGTTTTATTTTAGTTTATTTTTAGTCAGTTTAGTTATGTTTATTTTTTAGTTTAGTTTTATTATTATTTTATTTTAGGTTTAGGTTTTTATGTTTAGGTTTAGCTTTTATTTTATTTTTTTTAGGTTTTTATTTTAGTTTATTTAGTTTATTTTTTAGTTATTAGCTTAGGTTTATTTTTAGTTTATTTTATTTTATTTATTAAGTTTAGGATTAGGTTTATTTTAGGTTTAGGTTTAAGTTTTATTTTATTTAGTTTATTTTAGTTTAGGTTTAGGTTTATTTTATTTCATTTATTTTATGTTTTTTTAGTTTAGGGTTTAGTTTATTTATTATTTATTTTAGGTTTTATTTTTAGGTTTATTATTTAGGTTTAGTTTTATTTATTTTATTTTACTTTATTTTATTCTAGGTTTAGTTTTATTTTATTTAAGTTTTTTAGTTTAGGTTTTATTTATTTTATTTTAGTTTAGTTTAGTTTATTTATTTATTTTATTTTAGGTTTTATTTAGTTTTGGTTTTTAGCTTTTGGGTTATGGTGGAGGGTTTAGTTTAGGTTTAGTTTGGTTTAGTGTTTATGGTTTAGGGTTTAGGGTTTTTTGGTTTGGGGGTTCAAGTTTTTTTAGGTTTAGGGTTTTAGTTATTTTTAATAGAGAATTCATATTCAACATTTCTTCTTTTCGATTTCATCAACTAAGTACCAAAGTATTCTAAGACACAAGCAATGACATAGATAAAAAATGAGCACACATAGAATAAAAAATACTTTAGATAACTAGATCTCTATGTAAAGACAGTTCCATAAGTAGATCGAATCGAATTCTTTAGTTTCTAGTTCATAACCTCCCCCTCTCAAGTTGGGATCCACCATCATATCCTCGATCTTTCCATCGCCACCACAATCAGAATTTCCATCGCCGCCTCCCACCTCCATAACCACCACGCTCCAGCACCACCTCCATATCCTCCAACATCCACCCCACCAAATTTCGCCTCCACAGATCCACACCCAGCCTTGTAACTACCATGTTCCCACCATCAAGGTTCTTCCCATTCTGGGTTTAGATTTAGTTTTGATTTATTAAGTCGGGGTTTAGGTTTATTTTTCAATTTATTTAGTTACTTTAGTTTAGGTTTAGGGATTGGGGTTTAAGGTTATGTTTGGGTCAGTAGGATTTAGGGTTTAGAGTAGGTGTGGTAGGGTTTATGCTTTAGTGTTTAGGGTTTAGGGTTTAGGGTTTAAGATGGGGTTGGGTTTGGGGGGTGGTTGTGATTTGTGGTTTTGGTGATTTGTGGTTGGTCAGGTTTGGTGGTCAGGTGGGTTTGTGGTCAGATTTAGGGTTTAAGGTTAAGGTTTTGGGTTTAGGGTTGAGTTTGGTTGGGGGTTTTAGGTTGGGTTTGTAGGGTTTAGGTTTAGATTAGTGAGCTTTAGTGGTTTAGTTTTAGGTTTAAGATTTAGGGTTTAGGGTTAGCTTATGATTTAGGGTTAGGGTTTATGTTTTATTTAACCAGTTGAAGATGATTGTAGGCTTTGGTTTCAATTATTTTGAATTTGGTTTTGTTTCAGCCAACTTGAACCTTTAGGTCAATTTGGGCTAAGTAGGTCAGTTGGGTTCAATTCGGTTCAATTGGGTCCAATCATGGCTTTGGTCAAGTTCAACAATCAATTTGGCATGAACTTGAGCCATTAGTTGCAATCAATTTGGATTATATTTTGATTTGACCTAATTTAGTATTTTAGATCAATTTGGGTCAACTTGGGTCAAGTGGACCAATTGGGTTTAGTTGGCTTGATTTTGGGTTGAGTTTGATTTAGTTGAATTTATATATGGATTTGGGATTGACATATAAATTCAACTGCAATTGGCTTGGGTTCAAATGGGTTTTTTTTTTTCATTTGAACATTTCAAGTCAAAAGGGTTAAGTTGGGTTTGACTTGGGTTGATTTTGGTTTGGCTTGATGATTGTAAATTTCAGTTATATTTATGAATATGATTGAAGGTGTGATTGATTCATGAGAAAATCAATTGAATTTGGGTTTTGGAATGAAGGAATTTAAGTCCATGGAGTTGGGTCATGTGGCTTAGTTTGGATTTTGATTTAGTTTGATTTAGTTTTAATGATTTAAATGTATATTTCATTTAAATTTGTGAAGATGATTGAAAATATGATTGATTCATGAGAAAATCAATTGAGTTTGACTTGATTTGGATTAAGATAAGTCCATGGATAGGTCATATGGCTTACGAAGGATTTTGATTTAATTTGATTTAGTTTGATTTAGTATTTATCATTTGAATGTATATTTGATTTATATTATAAAAATGATTGAAGATATAAATTGATTATGAGAAAATCAATTAACTTTGGATTGATTTGGATTAATATTTGGCTAAGTCCATGGGATGTGGGATGGGTTTCAAGTTTTGATTTGATCATGGCTTCAATCATTTGGTTTTGGAATTAAAACTTGAGGTTTGGTTTGAGAAGGTGAACTAATTGGGTTATAGGGTAGGTGGATTATCCTAATCCCTAAGGAAAAGCCTAATCCTATGGTTAACCCTTGTAAGTCTTTGGGCTTAGGTTAAGTGTTTATCTAATTGTAAAATTGTCTTATGGTTAAGGATGTCTTAGTGTCTAGAAGACTCCCTAGTCTAAAATGGGAAGATTGAATCCACACTCCAAAAGTGAGGTCAACATGTCTTAGGCTCCATAGTGTTGCCCTTGGAGATAAATGATTGGAAGACCAAAGCCAAGTTTCACAATATAGATGTAGATACATCTTTCCACGCTTTACTTGGGAGACCATGGATACTGATAACAACATAGTTCCATCCTCTCTACATCGGTATATAAGTGGTGGGATCATCTACTATGTCAAAGGAGATCTCAAGCTATTTATAGTTCATGAGGTTGACATATATGACGATGCGGCTTACTGCTTCCCTTAAAATCAATAAGTCTATTTTTATGAACTTGGCCAAAGTTAAAAAAAAAAAGAAAAATAAAAATAAAGAGAAAAAGAAAAAGAAAACAAAAGAGAAAATGAAAAAGAAAATAAAAGGGAGAGGAAATAGACTTGGAGGAGGAAGTGGAGCATGACATTAGATTCCACCCACAGTTCATTACTCCATTCAAACATATGGGTAGGATGAACTGACCTCCACCGGGAAGAGGAAGAGGCCAGTTCAGAGGTAGTCTTAGGGGTGGAAAACCTCCTTATTGGCCACCCAATAGAAGATATGTCCTAGCTACCAGAAGTACACATTATCCATATAGACTTATAATCTAGTTCATAGGATGAGTCTATATGGTTAGCACACTAGCCAACTCTTCTCAGCAGTAGATTTCCTAGGATGTGAGACTTGAGATAGATAGTGATGAAGATTGGGCTCTAAAGCAAAGCATAAGTATATTCAAGTCTATATGTGAAATAGTTAGGCATCATTTGGGAACCTTAGCTCTAAACCCACTTGTCCCTCAAAAAGTCGAGGGTTTAGTAGCCAAGTCATCCATGATGTGAAGACTGGTTCTTTGGGAGCATCATCCTCAAGCCAAGAAGTTGATGTAGAACTTGAAGATGATTCATATAAACATTTAATAGAATTACCCTTTGTTTGGTTCTTTCCTTGTGATCATAATTTAGCAAAGAAAGGGTTAATCCCACATACTTGGTCAAAGCATCGACTACTTCAAAGAATATGGAAGAACAAAAAAGCTCTCAATCAAGTCAGACAAGGATTCAAGATGGGTCCAACGATGATGATGATTACCTTAGTCATCACCAATCATTTGGAATCGATAGGTTCTTTTCAAATCACATTAACTCATAAGAACTTAGAAACTGATGATCTATGATTTTAAAGTCAAAGATGCACCGCCATAGTTTGAAGAAGAGATCAAGTCAATCATCGATGAGCTCAAGGAAATCAACTTAGGGACTGAATAAGATCCATGCCAGATATACTTTAGTTCTGTTGAATGAAATTAAAAAACTAATATATAGTTATCGAGCTTAAGGATTGCTTTGCATGGAGTAATGAAGAGATTACTGGATTGGCTCCTAATGTTGTAGTCCATAAACTAGCAATTGAACCTACTAACTGTATCAAGCAAGCTCCTAGATGCATGCGATTAGATATAAAACAATAAGTCATATCTGAAGCCAAGAAATTGATCGATGCTGGCTTCATCCAAAAAAAAAATACCATACCTGGTTAGCCAGCGTCATCCTAATTAAGAAAAAGAATGGTCAAATTCACATATGCGTGGATTTTAGGGATTTAAATAAGGCATATCCAAAAGATGAATTTCCACTACCAATCTCGGAGCTGATGTGGAAATTGCCTCATCTCATGTAGCCTTCTCTTTCATGGATGGCTCATCCAGATATAACCAAATAAAGATGGCCCCTAAAGATGAAAGAAACACTACTTTAGAACCCCGATGAATCTATTGCTATAAGGTCATGCCTTTCGCCTTAAAATGAGGTTACATACCAAATGACTATGACTTGAATGAAACTCATTCAGCATCAAGTTGAGTGCTATGTTGATGATCTTGTGGTCAAAAGTAGAGAAAAGGAAGATCATGTCTTTGACTTGAGAGTAATTTTGAACAATTAAGATAATTTAACCTCAAAATTAATCATGTGCATTGAAATTTCAAGAAATTTCTATTTGTTGTCCAACACAAGGGAATCAAAATTAATCTTGAGATGATCAAGGCGATAATAGAAATGCCACCCTCTAAAAGTTTAACTCAACTTAGATTATTCCAAAGGTAGTTGGCATATCTAAGAAGCTTTATATCCAACCTATCGAGAAGATGTTAGCCATTATTAGCACTTGTCAAAAAGGATGCCAAGTTCAAGTAGGATGAAAAATGTGAGCATGGCTTCGAAGAAATCAAGTATTACCTGATGATGCTGCCAGTTCTAGCAGCCTATCTCGTGCAAGCTATACTTTACACTATGACTCTTTTGGTGCTTTGTTGGCCCAAGCCAATGATGAAGGGAAGGAAAATGCAATCTACCTCAATCCACCCATTATCGAGAGGCTAATTATCCACCCATTGAGAAGCATTGCCTAGCTTTAATCTTTGCATCCCAAAAGATACATCACTACATGCTTCCTCATAAGATGAACTTAATCTCTAAGATCAATCCACTAGAGTATCTCATGATACACCGACACTATCCAATGGTTGGCATGATGGTCCATGATCCTCTCACGCTTGACATTACCTTCGCACTCCCTTTAGTGAAAGGATAAGCTAGTGGATTTCTTAGCAAGACACCCACTTCCCGCTAACTCCGCTATCGATGATCTCCCTAATGAAAAAATCTTGAACTTAGGGGATACTAGTGTTCACTACTTGGCGATGTACTTTGATGGTGCAGCTTCCTCCCAAAGAGGCAAGAACCATAATCTATAATTCCAGGAAAGGAAGGGGTAGGAATAGGCCTCTTAACTTTACAAATCGATGTGATGAGATTCTCATATCATCTATGCAATCTTTGGACCAACAATGAAGCCGAATATGAGGCTCTAATTGTCAGTCTAGAGTTAGCCGTTACTCTAAGCATCCATAACATCAACATCTTTGGGGATTCTCAGCTAGTTATCAACCAAATAGTTGGTTCCTATAAGGTTATAAAGCCCAAGCTCTACCACTACCACAAGTACACCATATAGTTGTTGGCCCAAATCCCAGAGGTTATCATTTATAAGATTCTTCGAGGAGAGAATGCCATAGTGTATGCTTTAGCCAAGCTTGCCAAGGAGTTGGCATGTCCGAAGGATGAGTCGATATCAATAAAGGTCCAAAATAAACAAGTATTATCCCTTAATGATATTGAACTCATAAAAAAGTACTCTTGAAGGGGAGGTTGCCATTGCCTAGAAGGATGAGGAGTTCGATTGGAGGCAACCTGTTGACCTCAATTTTAGAATGAGCTCTCAACCCGTCCATCTTAGACATAGGACTCCTCTTAGACTTTAAGAGTTCCTTAGTCTTAAGACAGATCTAATGATTAGGTGGACACTCAAACCTTGCCCTAGAGACTTAGAAGAGTTTGCCATAGGAATAGGTCATGCTTTAGGGGTGTTAGGAAATTTTCTACCCTTAGCCTAAACCATTCCTCACTTTCTTTCTTTCAAGTCAAACTCCAAATCAATTCTATTTGATTTTCTCCAAACTCAAATCAATTCTATGATCAAAATCTATAATTGAAGTCCATGATTGAAACCCATGATCAAAATCCATCAAAAATTTCTAAGTCCAAATTTTGCCTAAGTCCTTAATCTTCCCTTAAGGACTTAACCAAAATTATGATCTAAACCAAATCGATCTTTAAGATTTTCTCATAATTCATTTACATTCTCATTTATACACATATACAAATGAAACATAGATTCAAATCAATCAAGCGAAACTTAAAATTCCAACTCAATCCATTAAAATTTTCCTAACTCTTTTAATTTTCCATTAATGAACTTAGCCAAAATCAACTATAAATCAATTCAATATCATGGGATTTTCTCAAAACTTATTTATATTCTCATTCATATTCACATATATAAATGAAATATAAATATAAATCAATTAAATCAAACCCTCAAATTAAATTCCAAATCTAAAATCTTTCTTAAACCATAATTTTCCATTAATGGACTTAGCCTAAATCATGATCAAATCAATTCAAATTCATGGGATTTTCTCAAAATTCATTTATATCCTCATTTATATTCACATATATAGATGAAATATAAATACAAATCAATCAAACCAAATTCAAAAATTCAAACTTCAAACTCAAAATTTTCCTAAGTCCTTTAAATCCTTTAAATCCTTCTTAATGGACTTAGCAAATCATGATTAAACCACATCAATATTTGAAATTTTCTCATGATCCATTTATATTCTCATTTATATTCACATATATTAATGAAATATAAATTCAAACAATCAAAACCAATCCCAAAAATCAAACTCAAGTCAACTCAAATCAAATCTAAGCCTTTCAAATCAAAATCTTGAACTTAGGCAAATCAACTTCAAATCAAGCCAAACTCTCTATTTTCTCTCATGATCCAATCAACCCTATAATCATGAGCTCATGTATAAATTCAAAATTCAATTACTCAATAAAAATGCAACTCAAAAATCAAACCTAAAATCCTTTCATATTCTTCCTTTGAATATGAAATTGTCAAATGGATCAAAACCCATTTGACTTAAAACCACTTGTAAATGGATTTATATTTCAATCATAAGTCCATATACAAGATCACTCAAGCTCAAATCAAGCTTTGACCAAGCCATTTGACCCACTTAGGCTCACTTGACCCAAAGTGACCTAAAGTACCCTTATGAGCCAAATTCTAATCCTAACCAAATTATATTGAACCAAACTCATCTATGCCTCTCATCATGATCAACAATCATCATGGGATGATCAATCAATCAAATTGGTCAAACCAAGTCAAACCTAAGGGTTGACCAAGTCACTTTGCCCAAAATGAAACCTAACATAGCCAAATTCCACTATAGGCCAAATTGATTGAAACCATTGATCTAAGTTCACTCATGACTTATGTTTGAACTTGACCAAGCCAACATTTGAGCCTAGCCAAATTGGCCACTTGACCCAAGTTGACCCAACTTGACCTAAAAGTCAAAATGTGTCAAAACTTGATCTAAGCCAAATTGATCCAAACCAATGGGTCAAATCCATCCCAAATCACTTGTGTAACTTGACTAAAGCCTCAATTGGCCAACTAACCCAAATTAATTGACTTAGACCCAACATGACCTAAAGGGGTCATGTTGAACCAAATTTGAACTTAACCCAAATTAATTAGAAAAAAAGAAACCAATGCACTCCATATGACTAACAAAACCTAAACCTACCCTTGACCTACCTCAAATAGGTCAATTTGACTCATTTGACCTAAATGAAATCATATGAGCCATATTCAAAACTATACCAAATTGAATCAAACTAAAGCCACCAAAACATTTCCAATGGTCATATGAACTTGACCCAATCCTTGGTTTGACCCAATTTGACTAATTGGTCAACTTGACTCAAGTTGACCCATTTTGACCTAAATGGGTCAACATGAGCCAAACCTTATCAAATGAATTCCAAATCTCATGAAACTTGGCCAAACCTAGTTTCTCCACATACCCAACATATCCAAAGTAAAAAAAAAAATAAACAAAATGACCATCCTACCCCTAAGCCATAGAACAAATTTTGGCTTAATCCATGGGTAATTTGGTCATACCCTCTTCATATTCACTTGAGGCTTTCCTAAAAGCTCAAGGGGACCTAATGAAGAGTGGTGCACCCAACCCAATAGGTTTAGGTCAGCCCAATTGGCCCAAGACCAAACCCAACCCCATGGGTCAAAATGGCTAATTCAAAATCCATCTCCCACTCAAAGTCAAGCACATGAGAGGTTGGTATTCCACTCAAGGCCTCAAATTGACCATGTGCAAGCATCTAACTAATCAAACAACCCTCCCATTGAGATCAATTGGATCCAAATGACACATAAGCTTGCTATCATCCAATCCTTCAAGGGGGAGATATACTCCCACTAATTGAATTCAAATCCATCATTCCTCAATTAGACTAAGCCCTAGAGAGTGTTAGGAGCCATCAGAGAGCATTCCTAAGCTTCCTAGAGAATTGAAATCAAGCATTCTCCCATCAATTCCACTCTTTGCATACTTCATCAAGGAGCTAAGTCAAGTGCACCTAAGCTTCCATTGAAGTTCCCACAATAAGAAGGAGTTGAATTGGATCAAATTCACAAAGGGGAGCAAGGGGAGTTGGTCCATAGAGCAATCCACATAACCTCAAGAGCTCATTCTTCCAACATAGCTTCGTCTCAACCAGATGAAGCTCTTCCAAATGAATCGAGTGCCAGTGATCACCTCCGGCAAGGTATGTAATTTTCCAACCACTTAGGATAAGAGGTGTTGGTCCTTTGTGAAGAGAATTTTCAATTCAAGTGAATCCCACTATTGGATGTGCCTCTTTTAGATGTGGGTTTGGTTTGAATCCGAGCTCAATCGAGCTCAGATCTTCCCCTAGATCATGGAAGACCTCTGTTGATCAAGGGTAAAGAACTTTGGAGATCTCAGCCACCCATCCATGCATTTTGGATGGATGGCCAAGATTATTCCCACATTTAGAATTTTTTTATCTTTTTTAAAACTGTGGGGAGATCTTTGGCCGTCCGATCTTTGATCAAACGGCCGAGATAAAAGCGTGACTGTCGTCAGCCGCCTTTTGGATTTGATAACTTAAGTGATCGACTCACTGCACGACGCATGTAAATTATGCTGACCACCACCGCCACACATCCCATCGTGAGCTATAGGATTAGTTAGGATGTTTTAATTAATCCTAATTAATCTAGGAATCTTCTAAAATTCATATCTCCTTCAATAAAATTTAGAAAAAAATGAAATAAATTTCTATGAAAAGATAATTCAACCTAGAATATTTTAAAATTAATTTCAAGGATTTTGAATTATTCTTTTCTCTGATTTTGGGCTTTATTAGAAACATCATTTTGCTAATTACCTTTAATTAATCCCAAACTTCTTGAGTATATTTTAGGGATGGCTTCTGCCTCCTCTAATTTTCTTAGGATTTATTGAAAGCTTAATAAGGGAAATTGCATATGGATTTCTTAATTACCTCCTATGTAATTAAGCATAATTAGGTATGATTAGTAGTTTTAATCCATGATTAGGGTTGATTAAGGTCTGATCCAATAGATAGAAGGTTTAAGGAATAATTTTTTGGCATTTCCCTTAAGCTATTCCCTAAACCCCCTTTTCCCTTATTAATCTCCTCTTAATTAAGGGTTAATTCATTAATTTTCCCCTTAATTAATTTCTAAAAAAGTTTTAAAAAGTTCTAGAACTTAATTAATCTACTTTGGGTAGATGCTTAGGTGTTTAATAGCCTAAGTTCAATTAAGAAAATCAAAACCCAATTCATATGTGTGAAAGGTGTTTTGAAATTACTTAAGCTAAACCCCTTAGCTTAATTAACCTTTAATCATGAGCCAAATTTCATTAGGCCTTTTTCTTATTAGGTGCATTGCAAATTTAAATTCCTTGTGAGTTTTTTATGTCATCTTATTAGCTCATAATTATTTGATTAATTATTTTAACGTGGTGTAGGTAAGGATAATTAACATAGTTAATTCATAACTTAACCTAATTAATACATAAAAAATGGATCTAATTATCTAAAAATTAAACAAGAATATCAAACACATATGGGAATGGGTTAGTAACAACAAACTTAACTCACCTTTTCAAAATTAAATCAAACTTAAAACTAAACAAAAATCATAATGAATACACTTTGATTTATTTTAAACTTTCTTATTCTATAAGAATGTATTTAAGATTTAATTAAAGTGAGTTTGTTTACATACTTTCATTACTTTGAGTCTTTCCCAACATGTTAAATTTGTATGTCATGTGATTTCATGCATTCATATTTTTCAAAATTCAAGTTTAAAATGAAATGTTGGCTAAAGTAGAAATATGAATGGCTATTATCACTATTAAACCCAAATTATTTTCAAAACATATAAATCAAATATCAAATCTGAAAGTATGATACTTATACTTTAATTATAAGCTTGCATGTGAAAGATTATAAAGGTATGCTTAGCATAGGTTTCCTTTCTCTCATATGTTGGTATAGTTTTGAATAGGAATTTGGTGAGATATATGGTTCATTTGAAAAGGACCTAAGACTCACCTAATTCCATATCCTATTCATCCCTATGCTATCACCTAAGAGGGGTTACCTATACTTGCATACATAAATTGCATAAACAAAATGAATCCATTAATACAACTTTTGCATTCTTCCTTTCCATTTCATTTCTTTCATACACATGTTTGTATTTAAGGAAAGTGGTATATTAGTCTAGAAACCCAAGGCAAGTAGTTTTAAGTAGCCCTAAGTAGGTCTTGTACCTTACACCTCCGGTTAACAATGGCGTACTCACTTATGCCTTTCTTACTTTCATTTGTATGTGAAAATTTTGATAAGGAAACCCCTTTCTACTTAAGAAAAATCATGCATATTCAACTTCTAAATTTTCTTAAATGGATTACTTAGCATGCATCATAAAGTATGTTAAATATTCTCATTTGTATGTATAGATATGCTTAGGGTCCATCCATATGCATGTTATATATGTTGGGAAAGAAATGAAGTAATGTGTGTTATGTGAATTTTGATTCATTTTATTTAATCTTAAAATGCCTTTATTTTTGAATAGGTTTGTTTAGAGTTCATCTAAACTTAGGATTAATTAAAAGATTTAATCAAAATATTCACTTAAACAAAACTAAAGTGTGAACCTACTTAAAAATTACTTAGGTTAGGGAAGGAAAGAGAAGTTCTCTTCTCTTTCCATCTCTTCATAACTTAGTAATTAATTGTAGGATCCACTTAAACTAAATCAAAATATCAAATAAAATCAACCAAAAATAATTAAACAGCTTAAATGAAACCGTCCTCTAAGTTGAACATGTTTTCACACTTAGAAAATTTGAACCTAAAGCCATAGCTAAGCATACCATACAAACCTTCAAAACACAGACATTAGCCTAAGTCACCACTTCTAGGTCGATGCATGGTTTGATGTTTTGTTTTATTTTGTGATATATGTTTTAGACTGGATGTTAGGGTGTATGCTCAGTAGAATGAATGGTAGGACGTTTCTTAGTCTAGCTATTCTTTCTAGGGATTGTGCTGGGGCTATCATAAATAAAAATATAAAATGCTTTTTTTGCGAGTTTTATACCCCTAAGCATAATTCAATAGGCTGAGTGGACTTAGTCACCCATGTGTGGTGATAAGTCCAATATACATGCTTGGGATTTTTGTGATTTATTTTAGCTAACTTTTGTTTTGCAGGTGTTAGTTAGATTTCCACTTTTCCTTTTCATGTAAATTTGTGCAATTAGGATTTTGGAATAATTGTTATGGGGATGAGGATGAGCATTGGTCATAAGATCTTATATTAGCCTGTGAAGCCTTGGAACATCTACCTTCCAACCATTCAAAAGAAAGAACCAAAGAAGAAAGAAGAAAAGAAGAAAGAAGAAATAAAGCTTGAAGACCCCCATAACAATGAATTCCTTGCTTAATTGTAATTTAATTCATTTGTAATCCGAGTTGTATAAGGGTAGATCTCGACTACACAATTTGATATTTTTAGGTTTGTGCGGTGGTGCCCGACCACAACAACATTTTAATCTTTTTAAGATTAGCTTTATAATTTGTTTGATGATTTATTTAGCTTTTGAATTAAGTGGCATGCTTTTCCTAGTTCCTTCCTTGCTTTATGTTTGGCCTGGATGTGGATTAGGCTCTTTAGGGAAAAAATAAATCTTTTACCCAACTTAACAACTCAAAATAAAAATTAGACAACTCATAACCTCACCTAAAGCTTAGGTTTAAAATCAAGATAAAAGAATTAGCAACCCCTTAGCTGGATGAGCATTTCTTTTATAATATCATGCAAAACAACAACATATTTCACTCTTGATTGGAGGGCTTTCACCTTTGCGAAAGAAACTTGGCTTTGAGAGAGCCATGGTGGAAACTCACCTCCTCCTTCTTGATTTTGGCCAATAACCTTCTTTCTCATGCATTACCATATGAATCCTATTAGCTGAGTCAAAATAATTGTCCAAAGATTAAAATAAAAATAAATTTGAATTGCATTATATTTAGGTCATTTGAAGCATGCCCTTTACATGATCTAGTCTCTTTAGGGAGTGAGTTTAAGGACTTAGTCTCTTTCTAAATAAATAACAACCTAGCTCTCATAAGCATAAAGACTTGCCTACATGTATTTAAAATTGTAGAGGAGTTAGTTGGCCACCACAGGTTGTAAGTCAAAGTGGGTGGTTTGTCCTCTCTTGTGAGGAAAATTAATTACCCATTTTCCTTAGATTTAGGTTATGCCCAAGCTCCCTAGATTTAGGTTTGGAGGTTGCTTATCCTTTTTATGGGCTAGAAGCATAATTCCTCACTTCTTAGGCATTTTATTAATCTTGCGTTAAGGAATCATAAGTCCTAAATTTTGAATGAAAAATTTAAATTAAATAAACTAGATCAATTTAAAAAATGTAAATCCCAACTATAGATAGTTGAGATAACTAGTTTCCAAAGATCATGTGCATCTCCCACTTATATCTTCCATTTTGGCTTCGATAATTCCCTTTTGATCAATCCCATTTGATCTTTCAAAAATGAACCAATCGATTGATAGTCCTCTCCTATTGAAATCTTCAAAGACAATGATCATTTACCTTAATCGAGAGTTTTCATAAGGAATCCCCATTCCTTACGATGTAATTAACTATGGGGGCTTGCCCCTGTAAGAAACTTAACAAACTCGATTTAAAATAAACCCTGCATTACTTTAACATGTAAAGTATGGGAAGAATCTCTGGTACATATGCAAACCTATCATCCTTAGGAGTCCTTATTGAGGTGATTATGCCCATTAAAGCATAGTGACTTCAATCTCTCGAGATAGTACACTATTTCTTTGATGACGTATGATCACCAATAAGCACATCTGGATCTGTGGCATCCTAAAAGATGAATTTCTATAGTCTTCTTTTCATTTCTCCCCAGATTTGAAAGGCAACCCTATATAATTTTCTCCATAGATTTTCCAAATTTTTTGACTAATCGGGAAGGTTCCTCTCTCCATATTTGGTAAATTATCATTGTCTTTAAGTATTGATAGTGAGTTTGTACTTTGGTATGAATCCAAGACTATCTCTCTTTCTGTTGGCACTTAGCTCATTTCATTCTTGAGTTGAGTTAGCCAACATCTTTAGGTTTTAGGATCACATTCCTTGTTGGTCTTAAAACCCCCGTTGGGTTCTCCAATGGGTAAAAATGAAAAGATCTAAATAAAAAAAGAAAACATTTTAAAGACTTCCTCCTTATCATTTTTATGATAAGGAAAAGTTCATCCTAAAATAATAAAGATAAAATAAATCTTCCATAAGAACTTTTCTTTTCAAAGCACCTTTTCAAAAATGCACTTAATAAAATTTTTTCCACAAAATTTTGTCACCCTCATTTAATAATTCCCAAAATTATTACATGTAGGATTTTCAAAAATAAAACTAACAACATTTTCAAAAGCACAAATGAACATCTTCTTTCAATTCACTTTGATGAAGATTTCATTTTAAAATAAAAGGAGCAATCATCTTTCTAAAAAATCAAAATCAAAATCATAAAGTGTTCAAAAGCACACATGAATCTTCCTATTCAATACACTCACACTTATTGAATGGAAGGTTCATTTCCAAACAAAATTAAACTTTTCAAAAAGCACACATGAATCTTCTATTCAATACACTCACACTTATTGAATGGAAGGTTCATTTCCAAACAAAATTAAAATTTTCAGAAAGCACACATGAATATTCTATTCAATACACTCACACCTATTGAATGGAAGTTTCATTTGTAAACAAAATTAAACTTTTCAAAAAGCACATATGAATATCTTCATTTAATATACTCAAATTTATTAAATGAAGATTTCATTCCCAACTAAAAAATAAATATCATTTGGGAAATCCCACCTAAACATATCCCACATATGATTAAGTTGGAATTCCTCTCTTTCAAAAAATAAACAAAGCAATAATCACACACAAAACAAAATTTTCATATTTCAAAAAAGATTGATCTCCATTCTACATACCTAAATTTGTTGAATGGAAGTACCCTTTTCAAAAATTAAAACTTAAACAATCATATTTCAAAATTTTCAAAACACATTTTTGGAACTTCATTTAGCATACTCAAATTTGCTAAGTGAAGTTTCCAAATCCAAAATCACAAAAAAAAAAAATCAACAATCATATTTCAAAATTTTCAAAACACATTTTTTGGAACTTCATTTAGCATACTCAAATTTGCTAAGTGAAGTTTCTAAATCCAAAATCAAAATAAACAATCATATTTCAAAATTTTTCAAACACATTTGGAACTTCATTTAACATGCTCAAATTTGTTAAGTGAAGTCTCCAAAGTCAAAATCAAAAACTTTCAAACACCTTTTGGAACCTCATTTAGCATACTCAAATTTGCTAAGTGAAGTCTCCAAAGTCAAAACCAAAATTCTCAAACACCTTTGGAACTTCTTTCCTTAACATACCAAATTTGCTAAGGAGAAGTTTCCATTTTCAAAACCAAAACAAATCAAAAATTTTGAACACACCATTTGGAATTTCATTCAGCATACTCAAATTTTCTAAGTGAAATTTCCATTTCACAAAACTAAGTGGGACTTCATCTTTAACATACTAAATTTGCTAAAGTTAAATCTCCACTTTCAAACACATCAAAACAAATGAAACACTTAGGATTCCCTTAGCATTTTTCTAAATATCCTACCTTTTCAAAATAAAACATCAAAACAAAAAATGAAACACTTAGGATTTTCATACCTAAATTTGCTAAGAATCTTATTTTCAAAATCAAACAAAACACACTTGGATTCTTCTTAGCATACCAAAATTTGCTTTGAGAATTCCAAATTTTCCAAAATCAAAACAAAATTCACAATCACATTCTCAAACACTTCACTTAGCATACCTAAATTTGCTAAGTATGTGAAAGTCCAAAATTATCAAACAAAAATAAAATCAATTTGACCCTTACTTTAACATGCCCAAATTTGTTAAAGGAAAGGGTCCTCAAATCAAAAATTCAAATTCAAACAAAACATGAACCTATGGAAGCATTCTTATCAAAAATTTTGAATCCATATTTCAACATACCTAAATTTGTTGAAGTTTAGATTTATATTCAAATTCCTCTTTCAATCAATCTTCTCAAATCCATTTGAACCCCACTTAACACTTCCAAGTTGTTGGATGTGGGTTCAAATTTTCAAATCTAAAATTCAAAAATCTATAGAAATAGAAATCTCATACAAATTCATTTCTCATTGTAGATCTTTATATAAGATGAGTAGCAATTCGGTTTGTCTCTTAGTTGTTGAAATGGTTAGTTCTTAAAAGTTTGTTTTTACCTTCCCCATGGTATGGATTTGCCTTTAGATCAAGCTGACTTCTCCCATCTAGACCATACTCATCTGATTCACTTTGGTCAGGGATTTGAGGGAGCTAGGATTACTTGTGAGGGCACTCTCCTCACTACAGTTAGTAGGACCAAGGTGATGGGGTAAAAGCCGATCATCAGAATAGACTTACCCTTTAACTCTAATGTCTACTTGCTAAAGAGGAAGCCTATGATAGTACCACAGACTCCAGTCATAGTAGTGCCCCACAGTACTAGCTCTGATTGTTTTCTCATGATGCGCCGGAGAGGGCTATCACCATCTCATCTATACCCTGCAAGGGTAAGGCTCCCCTGGCCTCAGGGCTTGCCTCCCCTACATTTGAGTATGGTTATAACTTACACTCCTCACATCCTACCCATTCACAGTGTAGGAATAAGAATCGCATGATCAAGAAGCACCACACCAAGATTTCCAGGGAGGCTAGAAGCGTGACTTTTTGGCCATGGAAGAGTTCCCGTTGTCACTTCACCACCGTTACAAAAAACTAGTTCCATCCTTTCTAGGTCAAATAGAGAGGATGTCAGAGGATTCGTTCATCACCTCCTCATGGTGCATTTTTTGAGTTTCAGGGGCAGGAGGTCATGCCCGACCTCGATCTATCTTTGGTATATGGGATGCTGAGTTGGGACACTTTGATCTCGATATATTATCCCTTGCATAGGGAAAAGAGAGAGGGCTTGAGGCCCATACACACATATTACTATCATGAGAGACATAGGTTCGTGCCGGTTGGTAATAGCATTGATTGATTTTCCATAGTGCGCTACACGACCATCTTGGCATATTCTTCTCACGGGGCTAGCCACCACGGAGGTAGTTCACGTGCAGAGTCGTGGTGTCTCCACCTCTACCCTCATCCACCATCACGTCTGAGGTTACAACATCTTAATCCATGGCCATGAAGGCGCATGGAAAGGCACCCATTGGTGATTTGGCTATGGTAGAATCCTACCCCTTCTACACCCATTGATGTAGGGTGAGCTCTCCCTCGACCTTCTATGATGGTGCAAAGGAGTGGCGACCAGAAGCATCATGGTCATCCCTTCACCAACTCTACCCATACAGCAGGATGTGGAGATGGTGATAGTTATTACGAATATTCCAGATGACAATCTAGCTGCACCAGTGGTAGTGGAACATCCTAGGATTGTTACCCCTCTCATAGCCACTAGTAGTTAGGAGTGTCATTCATCCAATGAGTACAATCCACACAAGATTGACTCTCTAGTGATAGGCGAGGTTGGTGCCTCTCAGTGCACGATAGTGATCACCGTCGACTAGACTTTTTACACCGAGATGGATCTCTTTAGATGAGATAGTTGCACATTATTTCATGGAGAAGAAGGAGATCTTGGGGATTGGTCGATGAAGAGAAAGTCAAATCCCAATGAAGATGACGATGGGGACTCTGGAGTGCATGGTTGACACTAGAGGATCTCTTCTTAGGGAACAACAAGCCATGGAAGGTGATGAGGTTATTCAAGAAGATACCGTAGAATCAACCTATCACCTCTGACATCAATTGAGACAGAAGGATGAGTAGATTGATAAAATGGCACATCAATTATAAGACTTGTTAGCAGTAGTGTCAATGCTTCAAAAATAAGCCCCTTTAGTTCATCCTACTACAGTTGACGTCAGTCAGCCCAAGTTAGTGCATGTCTTGGACCCAGCCAAGACTCTACCTCCTGTTGAACAAGGTAGCACTAGCTTGTATAGGAATGTAGTGGAAATTATTTCTATACAAGAAAAAGATATAAAATCTGTGGTTGAGCAGTAAGTGAAGGAAGCTTTGGCTCAAGCACGGGAGGATCATCGATTTGGTAGACCCTACCTAAAGGAATTCGATGCTATCCAATATCCCAAGGGTTTCATGCCACCTTCCTTTAAAAGCTTTGATGGTAGTGGAAACCCAAGGAAGCACATAGCACACTTCAAGACTAGTTATTGCAACACAGGTGACAGCGATGCTTTACTCTTTCACCTTTTCATTAGTAGCCTAGTGGGTATTGCTTTTGATTAGTATGTTGAACTACCCAACGGTTCAGTAAAGACATCTGCTAAGTTAGAGCAACTCTTCATTAAGAGATTTGCTGGAGCTCAGCAAAGGGTTACTAAAGGTGATCTCATTATAGCACAATAACACCTGTGAGTCCCTTATTGATTATATTCTTGATGGCACAACCGTATGAAGTGTGAAGCTGCTATGAACAACATGCCATTGAGATTCTCTTGAAGAATATCCATGGCCCGATCGCCTTCATGCTTAAGGGCTTCACTATCAAGACATTTGAGAAGCTAATCAACAAGGTGGCTATTCTACAAGGAGAGGCCAAACAGTTGCCTTTTAAGATCAGTTGCCTAAGCATAAGCCGTAGAAGGTCTATGAGAAGAAACGGAGAGTAGCGGTTGATAAGGGAAGCTGTTAGAGATCTCCAGAGACCATGACCTCGACCTCCACCTCCTTTTCCACCACTAGATAGCCCTACCTCCACCTCGACCTCCACTATACCTCACCACCATACCACCGGTGGCTGGCATGCATACCCACCTCAAGGTAGCTACTGCCCACCTACTCTTTTATATAATTTAAACAAACCTTATTCTTTTAAGAGGTAATCAAAAAAACTTTAAGAATCTCTTAAAAAACTTGCTTTTAGCTACGAGCCTAGGAGACGAAGTAGGCAAAAGTCATGATCCAAACTTTTTTACCACAAATGCTAGGTCACATTTTGGAGGATTGCTTCACATTCAAGGACTGGCTTGAACATAATTTCAAGACCGGTGCTATAGTTATCCCAAAGGAATACCTTATGGAAAACCTTCCAGTTCCATTAGGGTAATCCTTGGGGATACATGTGATCCTACCAAAAATAAAGAAGGTTGGGATATGTCCCTATCCAAAATCTCTAAGAAGATCATTTAGAAGATCAAGAAGCTTTCCTTGCGGTGCACGGTCAGCTCAAACCTCCAACACTAAGGAAGGTTTGCAAGTTGCCAGTGCAACTCTAGGAAAGTGGGAGCTTAGCAATGGCGGAGCAGCATGTGTCGGAGGTAGCCCTTTAGCACAGACCATGTCCATCCTCCGACCTTGTTGCGCTTCCACACTGACTTTTTTCCATTCATAGCTCTTCTATTTCTTCTACTAGTAGAACTCTTGTATCGAGATAAGGGCATTCAATCCCTTACTCCACTCACTTTACTTGACCCCAAATAATTCTAAGAAATTAAAGAATAAAGCTAGTTTGAATTACATCTGTCACTTCTAATGGGTTGTCTTCTTCTATTCCTAATGATAACTCTTCAAGTCTAAGTAACTTTAATAATTCTGATTCAAAGTTGGACTTTCCAACTCTGAATACTATGGGTTCACCTCTTGAGATAGACTTGGAATCATCCGATTCTGAGGGTCCCATAGGAGAAGTTGTAGGTGAGCCTGAAGTGCAGGTAGAACCTTCCACCACCTTGCCTCAAGAGATCACCAAAGTCAACATCCATAGTGGCAAGGTTCTACCTCCTAGGGAAACAAGTTATTGGTACTGAAGATTGAGAAGCCCTTCCACAAGATGCTCCACCATTGGATATGCTTGTGGAAGATCAGTCGAAGGTGGACTACAACATCCTTTCTCATCTAAGAAAGTTGCCATCTAAGCTAAGCATATATGATGCCCTTTTCTTATCCAAAGAGATGAGGGAATCACTAATCAATGCTCTCTCCTTAATCCTAAAATATGCTTATCACGATATAGGTAAGGAAGCACATTTTGCAAAAGAAGCCAAGGGATCACCTTCATAGATGAAGACCTTCTTAGGGACTTAGAGCACAACGTCCCCTATACATCACAATTGACATGGATTTAGACTTAGAGCACAACCATTTTATTCTTAGGTTTATTTTATTTTATTTATGTTATGTTTTTATTTATTTTATTTTTATTTAGTTTTTTATTTTATTTGTTGGTTTAGGTTTAGGTTTAGGTTTAAGTTTAATTTTTAACTTTATTTTATTATTTATTTTAATTAGGTTTCAATTTTATTTATTAATTTTATTTTTAAGTTTTATTTAGTTAATGTTTTGGTTTTTAGTTTTTTTGGGTTTAAGGTTTAGGGTTCAAGGTTTAGTGTTTAGGGTTTAGGGTTTAGTGTTTAGGTTTATAGATTTTAGGTATTAGGGTTAAGGGTTTAGGGTTTAGGGTTTTAGGGTTTAAGGTTTAGGGTTTAGGGCTTAGGGTTTTATTATTTAGGGTTTAGGATTTTTTAGGGAAATTAGGGAAATTTTATTGCTACAAAGAAAACGTACAAAGTCCTTAGAGGGGGTAAATCTCTAAGCTAATCCTCAAAGAGCTATAATAAATCCTAAGGAGATAAATCACCTAACTATTTAAATTTTGAAGGAAATAAAGCAAAAAAAAAAACCAAAAATCAACAACAAAAAATCTATATGAGATCAGCAAACTTCATTTGGTCGGTCTGATACTAGCAAGATCCACCTACAAGACTCTCCCATCCTATAAAAGAAATTTGCAACATACTTTTGAAAGGATCAATACAATTAAACAAGCATAAAAAGTAAGAGCAAAGAAAAGGCTCAAGCTCACTTACAATCTTCTCAAGGAGCAACACTATGTGTAAGCATCCAAACTTCAGGAGAAGGGTTACAATTACATATAGCGCTACCAGCCAAAAGAAGAAAGAGTGGGAAACATCAAGGCCATCATAGCTAGCATACCTCGTGTAGCCCATCATCCAAAGTTTGTCATCCAGGAAGGCTACAAAATTCTCCAAACAGCAAACATAATAGCTAACCACCAAGCCACTTGAACAACCAAGCCCAATAAGGAAGATAATCAACCAACCATCAGGGAAACCAGCAATTCAGTAGGAGCACCACCAAAGCCACCACCAAAAAGGAATAACAAAATCAAATAGAGCAAGCATCATGATAGGGGTAACAACATAAACTAGAGACAAATAAGAGCAAAAAAGAAAAACACAAGTACTTATATCCTCCACAAACAAAGCAAAAAAAAGAGCCAGTAAAAACACCCAGCCTAACTACAAAAGTGGTGGGCAACAAATAGAAAAAAATGGGGTCAGTAGCCAGAGAAAAATAAAGCAAGAGGAAACCAAAAATATAGATCATAGAAAGAACACAAGCAGGTTCCCAGAATAGTCACCAAAGGAGCAAGAAAAAGTAGTCAAAATAGCCACCCCTCCAACCAACACAGCTAGCCAATACAACCATCCAAACTAGCCTTCTAACATATCCTCCTAGCCAACAACCACACCAACATAAGACCCAAGTGAGTGTAAAGAACAATAGTAGTCATCATGCCAAAATCACTCAAGATAGATAGGGAATGGGTAGAAGCAGACAGCAGCCACTAAATCCAACCAAGGCAAAAGAAAATTTGATCTAGGTAAGTAGAACAGCCAACCAAAGATAAATAGGTACAAAGCCTAGTAAGATAGACTATAAGCCAACCAATAGGAACAACAACATTAAAGGCACCCAACCAAGCCACCAGCACCCGAGGCCAACTAACATTCACAAAATAGCCTTCAACCAACTAATCCAAAATAATACCCAAACCTAAAGCCACTGCAGCCAAGAGAGGAAGGCCAATACAGAAGGAGGTCAAAACCATAACCAAAAGAAACAAAACAAAATTAGCAAAACCAATCATCAAGCCCTAGTCAACAAAATAGAGAAAATAACGATGAACCAATAATCTCCACCATGCTAAAATCAAGCCAGAGATAAACCACCAACAGCCCCCCAGAACAGTCACCAACAGAAAATAAAAAATAGCCAAAATAGCCAGCCATCCAACCAACCCAACTAGCCAAAACTGGCAGCCAAAACTTCCAGCCAACAAAGCCACCCTGTCAACCACCACAACAATAGATCTAACTTAGGTAGGTTAGCAAGTAGCCTATAAAAAAGGCAAAACCCATACAATAAAGAAAAACCTACAACAACCATAACCACAACCCAAAAGGAGGATTCAAAAAATAGGCAAGGGAAATTATGGTAAACACCCATCCAAATAGATAGAAGCCACCAAGCTGAAAAAACCAAAACAACCCAAGCTACACTTATAATAACCATGAGGTAGCAAAAACCAAGCCAATCCAAAAGTAATAGATCAAAAACATAACCTAGCTCGGGCAAAAGAGAGAAGATATGTAGATAACCATAACCCAAAGAGGGTTTAACAAGGGGCAACCAAAAGAAAAAGATCATAAAAAACCAAGAGGAAAAACCAATCCAAGAATTTATAATCTGAGATAAGGCAATCTAGTATTATCCAAATTAACCAAACTTCTTATTATTTTAGGCAAAGTTTGGTTGTCAAATAAAGTGAACTTAGTTAAGTTGGCACCAAAGTTAGCCAAGTAATCAACATAAGCATTACCTTCATGAAGGATGTGGAAAATTTTAAAACAAACTTGAGAAAGAAGATTTTTAGTATGATTAAGAAGATAATATAATATAGCATTCCCGTTTCTATCAAGATTAAGCATGTTAAGAAGCAAGAGAGCATCAACTTCAATCTAGATGTTGAGGAAACCTCTATTCAAACAAATTTCAATAGCTTTAATAATAGCCATATGCTGAAAATAATAGACAGCTTTGAGAGGATAGGAAAGCACAAATATCCCTTTAGAATCCCTAAGGATACCACCATAGCCATATTTATTGGAAGCAATAGAGCCATCAGTATTCACTTTAATGAAATTGTCTTTAGATTTGATCCAATGGATAATCCTAGCACTTTTATAAGAGCTGAACTCAAGCGGAATGATACCCAATTTTTTGCCACAAATTTATAACCTCTAAAATGAATATTAGTAATAAGATTGGCATTAAAAAGAGCATGAATTTTTTCTTTAGTTCTTGCGAGGATCATTTTATGGTTCATAGGAATACCAAGATATTTACCATTATTTCTATCAATCCAGATCAACCAGATCAGGGTAATATCAATTAAAACTTTGATATGACCTTTCACTGTATTTTTGAAATAGACTTCAATAATTTGATATGAAGGTAGAGAACCCTAAAAATAATTAGTATTAAATAAATCATCATCAAAACCATAGTTTAGAAGCAATAGTACCATTGACAAAAACATGATTTACATTTTCAATATGAAAGAAACAATAGCACTTTGAAGGTAAGTAAAACCCTTTAGTCCAAAGAAAAGAGTCCAAAAGAATAAAGTTATTCAAAATCCTCCAAGCTAAAATTGAATAGGAATTAGGAATTGATATTGCTCCAAAGTTTAATAAAAACATTATAGGGGTTCTATTTATCTCTAATAAAATTCCAAATCTCTTTAAGAACAAAGTCGCCATTACAAGAAAGCTTAAAAAGAATTTGGTCAGGTTTGTTAGAATAAATGAGGATATTTCTAAAGTTATCAAAAAGAGAAATAGGGTATAATTTTCAAGTTTTCTTTCATTCTAATTGTTATTAAGCCAAAAAGAATTAACTTTTATAGCAGTAGTAGAGTGGGTAGATAAAAGGGTGTCAATAGAGTCATTGCCAATCCAATTGTCTTGCCAAAAGAAGGAAGAACTCGACTGAATACCCCAAGATATTAATGATTTAGCAACCCATTTAATGGAGAAAAGCCTTTTTCAAACTAGAGAGTCACCAAATTTATCAACACAATTAAGGGGGTGTTTACCTTAGCAATATTTTTCCATCATAAAATTAGCCCAAAGGCTAACATTCTTTCTAAAATTCCACCAGAGCTTATAAGAGAAGGCAGTGATAGCTTCACGAATAGGCTTGCAACCAAGTGCACCTCCTCCCAAAGGACCACAACATTTATGCAAAGATATCTAATGCATTCTTTTGGTAGAATTATTAGAGCCCCAAAAAAATTTGTTAAGCAAATGATCAATTCTGATAACTATAGCATTAGTGGGGGTAATAGTTTGAATCAAATAAAAAGACATTGAGTTGAGAGTGCTTTTAGGGATAGTGAGCCTACCACCGAAGGAAAGTAAATGGAATTCCCAAAAAAGAATTATATTTGATTTTTTTTTGAATTAACTCGTCAAAGAGATGGGATTATTTTAAGCCTTTCAAGAGCGGAGCACCCAAGTACTTAAGAGGTAAGTGTTGATGTTTAAAATTAGTGATATGCAAGATTTGATTAAATTTATTATTGGAGATACTAAAGGAAGTGATAAAACAACTTTTGTTATCATTGATAGAGAAACCACTTTCTCTACTAAATTTATGTAAAAAGGACTTGGGATGCTTGATGTGATGAATAGAAGCATTGCCAAAGAATAATAAAATCATCTACAAAACTTAAATGGGAAATAGGAAGACCACCAAGAGTTGTGTAGTACATACTAGGATTGTCTAAGAATAAATCATTGATGCTCCTAGATAAGTACTCAACAATAATAATAAATAAAGTAGGAGATAAAGGACCCCCTTATCATAAGCCATGGGAAGAGGGAAAGAAACCCAAGGCTTCCCCATTAAGCAAAATAAAAAATAAGCATTATTAATACAATATTTAATAAGAAAAATAAATTTATCAAAAACCACAAATAAATTTAGAATATGGAAAAGGAAATCCCAAGAGATGTTTTCAAAGGCTTTGGTAATATCAAATTTGAAAAGATTGTTGCCACCTCTAGTCTTGGCATCAAGATCATGATTTAATTCTTGGGCAAGTAAAATATTGCAGAAATGGATCTACCTTTAACAAAACTAGTTTGGTTTAGAGAGATAATTCTATTAAGTAAAGGACTAAGTCTGTTGGTAAGAATTTTGAAAATCAGCTTACTGAAGAATGTGCAAAGACTAATAGGTCTAAAATCACTCCAATTGTCTAAATTATCTTTCTTAGGTATGAGAATAATAGAAGTACTAAAAAAATATCTAGGAAAAGGATTATCATTAAAAAAATCAATCATACCCTCAATCAAATCATTTTTAATAATCATCCAACATTTTTGAAAAAATTGAGTAGTGAAACCCTCCGGACCAGCAACAGAACCTATGTTTATGCTATTCAGAACTTTGGACATTTTATCTTCATTAGGCACAATGGTAAGCAAATATTATCATCATTAGTAATAATACAAGGAATCAAGTGCGATTAAGAAATATCTTCATAAGAGAAATTCTTATTAAATATATTTCTAAAGTAATTGATAACTGATTCCTAAATATCATTATTCTCCATAATCCAATCTCCATTATCAATTTTAATTTTTTGAATATTATTTAAATATCTATTTTTTATTAACCAAAGCATGGAAATTCCTAGTATTCCTGTCACCATTCACGATATGTTTACAAGTAGCTTTTTGGCGCCAATAAGACTCTTCCATATTTTTGGTAGAATAATTTCTTAAATTATTCCAAAGAAGATTTCTACCAGATGTATAACAATATGCATAAAGAAAAGAACCCAAAACACAATAATCACCATAAGAGATTTGAGCATTAACAACTTGATGAAAGTCATCAAGAATAGAGACCTCAACAAAATTACTAACATTAGAGAAAAATTTATTGAAATCGATCATTATAGTAACATGGTAATTTTATTAGCATGAAGAAGAGACCTTAGAACAATAAGAAGAGAAATATTATGAATGAGAAAAATATTTCTAAGATGATTGCAATTAGAGACGGTACTGATCCCTCTAACATTCCAAACAAGAAAATTAAACATAAGGAAAAAAAGGGGGTTAAGTAAAGGTTAATTAAGAGAGGAGTGAGAGGTTGTAGTCGATCTAGTGTTTTTGGACAATTTGGGAGGGAAATTTTTAATATTTGTTTTTCATTTTAGCATGATAAATTGGAAGCCATTTTCTTTTCCCCTAGAGTCATCATCCGAGTAAGATTTAGTAAGATTGGTCATTGATTTTAGAGAAATCTCCAAGTGTTTGGAGGGAAGTTCACCTTCTTCCAAATCCATATTTAGTTGAAAAGTAGGATTAACATGAATATCAAGTTTAGAAATGAGAGATGGTGATGATTTAGAATCATTTAGAGCATAAGTAGTAAAATCCAGATCAAAAATGTTTTCAGCATGCTCGACATCATTTAAATCCTCATTAAAAACTTCATTTCCATCAATCAAAGCCAGCATAGATGTAGTAATATAATTAGAGGAAATAGAATCATCATCTAATAACTTAGAGAATTTATTATTTTGTGCATTAGAAATATTCAAATTCAAAGAAGGAATAAGAGGTAAATCATCCTTCCCATTTTGAATATCGGTCGAATCCTTACCAACATTAGATGCTAAAACATGTTTAATAGGATTAACCCCGATATCCAAGGAATCAACCTCAATAATAGCTTTCATACCATCCTTAGGATTAAATTTCTAAACATAAGTTGGAATACTTATGGGTAGAGACAACATCTTCCTTAGGAGGAATTCATTTTTTAAGTGGGGATGGAGAATAAAACATTTTGAATTATCATGACCATGTACTTTACAGTGGGAATAAATAACTGGATGGTTCTCCAATTCTATCTTTTGTGAATACCCATATTTTTCAAAGCTAATCCAAACATGCTTAGGGTATTTTTCAGTTACGTCTAATTCCATGAGGATCTGAGCCACATAAGGGCGAGATTGCTCAGTGGTCGCTTGGTCGAGTTGCAAAGGCCAACCATATAAAGCCTTGATAATAAAAAGTACATAATGAGTAATAAAATGAATGCACATATTAGGAAGGGATAACCACACAGGGATAATAGGAGATTCCTCCTTAATGTAAAAAAGAGTGACCACTTTAGCAAATGCAATTAATAATTAAAGATGAAATAAGAATGATGTGAAAAAACTAATGGATAATCGAGATCATTAGAAAGTTAAATCAGGATATGCTAAGGGTCAATAAGACCAATCGAAAAGGCACCCATAAGCTTGAGATTATGGAAAAAAGAGTGGATCTTAGCCAAATTTGGATGACACAAAGTAAATTTATCGATAAGAGAAAATGCAAAGGGTTTGCCAACTTTTCAATATCCACAACAGAGCACATTATGACTGACAAACCTCTAAAAGATGTTGAAATAAGATTATCCAAATCAACATAGGGAGAATTCTTACTGGAGAGTGCTTCCTTAAAAGATTTAGTAGAAGATGCAACATTAGGGCTGCATATCTGCAAAGTGTTGGATGCTTTAGATGAAACATCCATATTTTTAGGTGGAACCCAAGGACTAGAACTAAGCGCAGCCATGGTCAATCATACAAACATTATGCAAATGGTCAAATGTTGTTTAAGCCTTTGAAATTAGTTAAAATTGAAGCTAAAGCCACATAATCCCATGTCGGGGGTGCGCCACCAAGAGGGATTCAAAAATCACCAGAGAATGAGAGAGCACTTGGGGGAGGAGGGTTCTAGGTTCAGGGTATAGGGTTGTAGGTTTAGGGTTCTAGGTTCAGGGTATAGGGTTTAGGGTTTAGGATGTTAATCATCAAGTTGAGAGCCATTATTCTTTTTATATATTGTCTACTTCTAGTTCTCTTGATTTTATTCCTATTGAAAGCTCTCCAAGTCTAAATAAAAATAATAGCTCTAGTAGTTCTGATCATTTTTTATTCTAATTTAGAGTCAGACTATCCTTCTCTAAATCAATCAGGTCTACCTCTTCAGATTGACTTGAAGTCAACTAACTCTGAGGATCACATAGGAGAAGCTGTAGGTATGCCCGACAAGAAGGTAAGACTTTCCACAAGCTCATCATTCTAAGAAGTCACTAAACTCAACCTACACGGTGGCAAAGTTCAACCTCTTAGGGCACCTTAGGATAAGGGTAATCAAGTCATTGGTTCCAATGAGCAGATAACCCCTCCATAGGATGCTCCACCCATGGATATGCTTGTGGAGGACCAAGCCAGAGTTGATTATAATGTCCTAGCTCACCTTAGAAAGTTTTCAGATAAGTTAAGCAATTACAATTCCCTTGTCTTATCTAAAGAGATAAGGAAATCTCTAATCAAGGCCTTATTTGATCTAGAGATATGCTTAGCTCAGTTGACCAGTACTAAAGAGGAGGCATGCCACTTGAAGGATATCTTAAGAGTTACATTCAGCGATGAAGACTTACTCTTAGGGATGACTAAGCATAATCGCCTCATTACATTATAGTGGATGTTGGGAGATACAGGTTATCCAGAGTTTTGGTTGACCTAGGTGTATCAATTAACATTATGAGTGTAAGAACTCTTTTTTACTTGAGGATTAACATCTCCAAACTCCAAAAAAGAAAGGATGATGTTGAGAGGATTCAATGAACAAGGCGAGAGATCCTTGTGGTGTTTATTTTTGAATGTATGGTAGGGTGGGAGGGGGGGTACTTTTTGATGTGATCAAGTAAAACATTGAGGTATGATGTACTATCTTGAAAGATAGAGGCATCACCGTATAATGGACCTAATTATGTAATAAGGACTCCTAAGGCACGATGGGTCTTCGAATGTATGAGAGATTTTACTCCTATATTACATGGATGAATAAAGTAAGGTTTATGTTAAACCAAGTTCTTAAGTTTCACATGAAGGGAAGCCTCCATAGTTAATTACATCTTAGGAAAATAAATTTCTTAAGAATTCTCTCGGTTAAAGTAGAAAATTATCATCTCCAAAGATTTCAAGGTTAGACTATCAAAAGATTGGTTGTATTTGGAAAATCAATTTGGAAAGCTCTAGGAGAAGACTTATTTTTGGAATTCAAATGAAATAAGTAGGAAATTCTCATGATACTAGGAAGCCTAGTGAGCATTTAAATAAATCCTATGGTTGGGTTCTATAATTTTGAAGTTGAGGAGATTTATATATTTTGAGTTAAAATTTAATTAGATTACTAGGGCTTATAATCAACCAACACAAGATTGTGGGAATGCTTAAGGGGTAAGAATTTATGCTCGTAGCCCGAAGGAAATAGCTGCATCAGATCTTAAATCTAGGGAGCTTTTGCATGACCTAAATTTAGGTGACAGAAGGAAATAAGGGTTTACCTCCCAAGAGAGAATAAATTATTTGACTTCCGGACTTACAACTGCCTGCAGTGTTGCCAGCTAACTCCTCCTATGATTTTAATACCCTGTAGTTTGATCTTATGAATTATAAGATAGCCAGGGCACTTATTTAATTAGAATGAGACTAAAGTCCTAAACACACTCCCTAAGAGACTAGAGCATGAGTGATATGAGCATATGACTTAATCTATAGATGCAAAATCTTTTCAAATTTTATTTCATTTTAGACACATCATTTTGACAGAGGCTTTAGGATTTCTTATGCTAGAAGAAGGAGTTCTCCACCACAAGGGATGCCCTCATAGGTCAAGCAATCCTTTATCATGCAAGGATGGAGATCCTTCATGTTCAAGAGAGAAAGAATATGCATGCATGATGTGAAATATACAACCATATAACTAAATGGTTGCTATATCTTTTAATTATCTTATTTATGTCTTAGGCTTTATGATGAGGTTATGAGTTGTTTAAAATTTAGTTATGAGTAATTAGTTGGGTAGAAAAGTTATTTTATCCTAAGATCCTAATCATATCCAAGCTACACATTAAAGCATCAATCACTTAAGAAACTATGAAAAGCATGCCATCCTAATGCACAATGTAAACATAACATCAAACAATTATATAAACTATCATAAAATAATAAAAGGATGGTGCAGTCGGGTACTGCCATACAACCCAAAAAGAGAAAATACGTGTAGCCGAGCTCTACCCTTATACAACCTGGAATATGAAAAAATAATTATAATTGTACTAATTTCTATGAGGGTCTTATTTCTTCATATCTCCATTTTTGATTTGGTTCCTTCTTTGATTTGGATGGTGCTTGGTTCAAAGGCATCACAGGGCACCCCAAGATAAAGCCTTCTAGCCACTGCTCATCCTAGTTCCCTATAGCACTAATCCTAATTTGTATTGTAAAAATTATACTTATGTGGGAAAAGTAAATCTAACTACACCTGGAAAATATATGTTAGCTAAATATACAAATAATCCCAAGTTGTTGTATTTAAAATTTGGACTTAGCACCCTACACATGGGTAACTAAGCCCACCTATCCTAACTTTGATTATGCTTAAGGATCAAAGCAACCTGCAAAAAGAGCATTCACATTTATTTTTAAGCATTCCTTAAGCATAATCTCGTACAGAGAATATGATTAGGCTAATATTTGCAAATCATCTAGTATATGAAGCATACACTCTAACAACCAATCTAAAATAATACATCATGAAAGAAAACATACACATCATACACCATCCTAACTTAGAGCCAGAAGTGGTGACTTAATTCTAATGTGTGTATTAAGGCTTGAGTGGTAAGTCTTGTTACGAATTAGGGTTATATTTTCTATGTATAGAAGAATTCAATTTAACATGAAAGGTTGATTTCACATGAAGTAGTTTAATTGATTTGAGAATTTTAATTTGTGTTTTATTTTGTTTTATTTGATTACACTTAACAACTAAGTGGTATAACGAGAGGAAAATAAGATTGCCCTCTTTCATCCCTACCTTAAGTAAATTTCTAAAGTATATTATTTTGATTTAGTTCTCTTTAGTGAATGTCTTATTAAATGATTTAATTAATCTTAAGTTCAGGTTCACTTTAAATAATCCTATTCAAAATGAAAGGCTTCTTAAGTTTTGTTTAATTGAATTACTACCACATGACATATATTAAATCAATGCTTTAAATCACATGTAACATGCTTATTATTTAATCCTAAGTGTATCTATACATTCAACATATTTTAGCACACTTAAATGATGAATGTATGTGTATGTTTAGAATTTATATTTTATTTGAATGAATTATTTAAACATATAAATTTAAAATATTATCCAAATTCTTATACAAAATGAAATAAGAATGAAATTAAATAGGCATGTGTCATTGTTAAACTTGGGAAGTGAGGTAATCAAATGACCTCCTTGAAGCAAGCTAAAGCCTCGTATTCTAAGGATGTCAAGACTATATACCCATTTGAATTTAAACATATGTAAATTCATATACATGAACATAAAAGGTAAGGTCCAAATCATATGGCTAATTAATTCAACCACTTAGTGAATTATGAATGCATGAAATTTTAATGTAAAATGGGATTTTCATTCACTAATCACATATACATATGCATGCATAAAGATATAGGCAAGTACATGTCATTGTTAAATTAGGACCTCCTTGGGGCTAACTAAAGCCTCATATTCCTGGGATGTTAAAACTGTATACTTGCTTTTCTTAGACACACATGGATGTATACATAAATGAGAGAAAGAAAATCATGCAAAGATTGTATATTTTTGTATTGAATCATTTATATATATGAATTAAAACACTATCTTAATTCTAATGTTGAAATACATAAGAATGAAATCAAATGGGTACGTGCCATTGTTAAACCAGGGAAGTGAGGTAATCAAATGACCTCCTTAGGGCTAGCTAAAACCTCATGTTCCTGAGATGTCCAGACTATATACCATTACCATTCCATCTTATATAAATCAACACATGAATAGAGGAAAGAGAACTCAACAATCATACACTTAAGCTATAAGCACATGCATTTCTTATGTATTAATAATTAGCATTATAGCACATATTATTATTCATTATAATCTTTTGAAAGATACATTTGGATTTAATAGTAATAATAGCCACACATATATTAAATTAAATCAAAACAAGAAAGCTTACATAAAGGAAATCCATTTTATTTTACTTGATTTTGAAAAGATGGATGCATTAATTCAAATGACATACGAAATTTAACATGATTGGAAAGAGGGCAATCAAATATAAGCATGCCATTCATTCAACCAAACTAGTTCTTAAGGACAATCAAATCAAAAAAGATTATTTAAAGAAAACCAAAGCTTCTTTATTAATTAAGTTTTGCATTTGATTTGATTTAAAGAGGAGAAGAGAAATCATCACTTATTATTTTAAACCCATTTCCACATTAGTGATTTGATTTAATTTGAGGAAATGTAATTAAGTTGATTTTATGGGTTAATTAAGTTGAACCCTTAATTAGAAGAATTAATTACCCTTACCTATGTCACCTTAAAGTAATTAACTAAATAATTATAATCCAATATGATATGCATGGAAAATAAACTTACAATGATCCTAGGAAATAAAAGGGGCTTAATGCAATTGGCTTATGATTAATAGTTAGTTAGATTAAGGAACTTAATCAATCACTCTTATGGTTTTCCCACACATGTGGACTAACCATAATTTCATCAAACTCTTTTAGGTTATTAAACACCTAAAGATCAACCCCATGATTTAATTAATTGGGTGATGTGATTATCAATTTGATTAAGTGATTTAATTAATTAGTTAAATCTTAATTAATTTCATTTTAAAAAAAAAGGGTGAAATGAACTTAGGGAATGGGGTCCCAACCCTATTCCTTAGTTCACTTACTGTTGAACAATGATTAATAAACTTAATTAACTAATTTATTGCTATTCATGGGAGTAACTAATCATTAATTAACTTAAAAGAGTATTTAAGGTTTAATTAGTAAATTTTCCTAATTAAGTGAGCAATATATCCCATGAAAATCGTGGGATGCAGAGGCCATCCCATAAAATTAACCCACAAAATTTAGAATTAATTGCTCAATTGAGTAATTAAACTAATAAATTTTGTAAATAAACTTTAATTATAGTTCAAAATTAGTTAAGATCATTTTTAATTAATTCTCCTCTGAAATATCTTTATAATGAATATTTGTTATCATTTTTTATTTCTATGATTTTTTGATTTTAGAAGTTTTGCCATTAAAATGATTAATTAAGCTTAATTGCCTAATCTTGTTGTGCCATGGCATTGTGCGCTTTCCCATGGCGCGAGCATTGGCTACTTAAACTTATCTAACTCGGCCTATGTGGTGATGTGCTTTTCTTATCATCCGATCTAAGATCGGATGGCTACGATTAATCCCACAATTAATAGGATTAAATCAAATAAATTTAGTGGTTCTAATCATGTCCGTCTGTATTGATCATGCAGAACAGATGGTGCATGATCAAATGTCACGTGAGTGAGGGAGAATGAAGTCCGCCCACCATTGCTCACTTGATCCAAGCTTACCCGAGCTTGGATCAACTCCAAAAGGATCCCACACCTTCACAACATCAATTGAAGGGGATCCAACAGTTAAGATCATATGAGATACAAGTTTACTTCAAAAAGCTCCAACCCATTTTGGCCTAAGGATCAGTTTTGAAAGCATACCTTGCCAGAGCTCAAGACTGGTAGCTTGAACGATTGAGGAAGCTTCATCTAGTGGAGACAAAGCCCTATTGAGCAATAATTGAATCAATTCCTTGATGTTCACTTGAAAGGCCATGAACTGATGATTTGGAGCTGAACTTTGATTGAAATCTTACCTCCAGCGCTTAAAAATCTTGGGAGATGATTCGTTCTTGCTCGACGAGGCCTAGAGAAGGTGTGTGCAAAGTTAATTTGAGTTTGATGGAGAAATAGGGAAGTTAGGTCAAAAATGTGAGTGTCCTATTTGAGGATAGATAGGAATGGAATTTTTTGATTGAAGAATGAGCTTGGGAGCTTAATGAATGGCTCTAGCAGCTCATCTTTGGTAGCTAAGGCTCTGAGGAATGATTTTTGTGTGTGTTTGAGTGGAAACGATGGGTACCCCCCCTTCATCTTGATTGGATGGTGGGTCAAGTTTGGTTTTTAGTGTTCATTCAACAATCTCAGGGAGTAGTGGGTGGTAGGGAGGAGGTGAGTTGGCTCGGCTTGGTTGGTTGAAGGTGTGGAGGTGGTTGCAAAGGAGGAATCATGTGTGTCCTATGGGTTTCAAATGCTCTAATGGTGAGGTGATTTCATCTCCCATGGTCATGGTACAACCACCAGGTTAGGTTGGGCATCCAGGTGCTAGGTGGACCATTGGGAGAGTACCATGTGGCCAAGGAATGAAAATGACCACTTACATGGGTGATTTATCTAATATGATGACCTTGACCTAAGGGTAGAATGATCATTTGTCATTGGATTTGATTTGGGTAGATTTGAAATGAGCCAAAAGGGGGTTATCCCAAATTTCAAGTCAATTGGAGTTAATTTGGTTAGTTTTGGCTTTTGACTAATTTAGGTCAAATTGGGTTCAGGTTGAGTCAAGGTCAAGTTCATATGAACATTTGAGATGTTTTGGTTCAATTGCTTTGGTTTTGTTTGGCTTAGATTTAATTTTGACTCATTTGAATTCATTATAGTCAAATGGATTTAGTTGACCAATTTGACCAAATTGGCTAAATTGGCTTAGGTTGGGTGTTGGTTTGGGTTTAGTTGACCAATTGAAGATTCTTGTAGGCTTTAATGTCAATTAATTTGTATTTGGTTTTATTTAGGCCAACTTGAACATTTAGGTCAATTTGGCCTAAGTAGGTCAATTGGGTTTAATTGGGTCCAATCATGGCTTTGGTCAAGTTCAACAATAAATTTGGAATGAACATGAGCCATTGGTTGCAATCAATTTAGTTTATATTTTGATTTGACCTAATTTGGTCTTTTGGGTCAATTTGGGCCAATTTGGGTTAAGAGGACCAATTGGGTTTAGTTTCACTCAATTGAAAGTCAAGTCATATTCAAATAATGATTTTAATTTGGTATGAATCATTGGTTTCAAGGGATTTGGCTTAGGATATAATTTGGTTAGTTTGGATTCATATGGGTTAAGGGGTTGGCTTGGTCAAATAACCAAATTGACTTGGTTTGACCCAATTTGTGATGATTGATCAACCTAGGGAGATCAACAATCATGTTGGGAGGTTTTGATGGCCTTGGTTCAATCCAATTTGGGTAGAATTAGAACTTAGCTCAAATAGGTCAATTGGCCACTTTGGGTCAAGTGGACCGTTGGCTTTTTTGGCTGAGTTTGATTTAGTTGAGTTTATATATGGATTTGGGATTGAAACATAAATTCAATTGCAATTATCTTGGGTTTAAATGGGTTTTGGTTCATTTGAATAGTTCAAGTCAAAAGGGTTAAGTTGGGTTTGATTTGGGTTGATTTTGGTTTGGTTTGATGATTGTAGATTTCATTTATATTTGTAAATATGATTGAAGGTATGACATGAGAAAATCAATTGAATTTGGGTTTTGGAATGAAGAAAGCTAAGTCCATGGAGTTGAGTCATTTGTCTTAAGTTTGGATTTTGATTTGGTTTGATTTAGTTTTGATGATTTAAATGTATATTTCATTTTAAATTTGTGAAGATGATTAAAATATGATTGATTTGTGAGAAAATCAATTGAGTTTGACTTGATTTGGATCAAGAGTTAGCTAAGTCCATGTGATAGGTAATATGGCTTAGGAAGGGTTTTAATTTAATTTGATTTAGTTTCATTTAGTTTTGATCAATTGAATGTAGATTTGATTTATATTTAGGAAGATGATTGAAGATATAAATTGATTATGAAAAAATCAATTAATTTTGGATTGATTTAAATTAAGAGTTAGCTAAGTCCGTGGGATAGGTCATATGGCTTAGAAAGGGTTTCAAGTTTGGATTTGATCATGGGCTTCAATCATTTGGTTTTGGAATTTGGGTTTGGATTTGGATTTGAATTTGATGTTTGAATTGTACCTGAGGTTTGGTTTGAGAAGGTGAACATGGATTGGATTTGGGTTGTAGGGTAGGTGGATTATCCTAATCCGTAAGGCATAACCTAATCCTATGGTTACCCTTCTAAGTATTTAGGCTTAGCTTAAGTGTTTACCTAATTATTAGAAGTGTCTTATGATTAGGGAAGTCTTAGTATCTAGAACACTCCTAAGTCTAAGATGGGAAGATTGAATCTGCACTCCAAAAGTGAGGTAAATAGGCCTTAGGCTCTATAGTGTTGCCCTTGGAGATTGATGATTGGAAGATCGAAGCCAAGTTTCACACTATAGACTCAGATACATCTTTCAATGCTTTACTTGGGAGACCATGGATAGATGAGAATAATATAGTTCCATTCTTTCTACATCAGTGTATGAAGTCTGTGAGAGGTGGGATCATCTACTGTGTTAAAGGAGATCTCAAGTCATTTATAGTTCATGAGGTCGACATATATGAGGATGCGGCTTACTACCTCCCTCAAAATCAACAAGTCCATTCTTGTGAACTTAGCTAAAGTTTAAAAATAAAATAAAAAAAGAAAAAGAAAGAGAAAAAGAAAAAGAAAAAAAAGAGAAAATGAAAAAGAAAATAAAAGGGAGAAGAAATAGACTTGAGGAGGAAGTGGAGCCTGACATTAGATTCCACCCATAGTTCTTTACTCCATTTGAACATATGGGTAGGACTACCTGACCTCCACCACGCAGAGGAAGAGGTTAGTTTAGAGGCAATCCCAAGGGTGGAAAACCTCCTAATTGGTCATCCAATAGAAGATATATCACAGCTACCAGGAGTACAACTACTATCCCTATAGACTTAGAATCTAGTTCATAGGATGAGTATTATATTATTAGCACACCAGCCAACTCTTCTCAGTAGTAGATTCCCTTGGAGGTGGAACTTGAGATAGATAGCGATGAAGACCATGCTCCAAAGCAACACATAAGTTTATTCAAGTCGATATGTGAAACATTTAGGCATTGGTTGGAAACTTTAGCTCTAACCACACTTTCCTCTCGAAAGGCTAAGGGTTTGGTAGTTAAGGAAGCCCCTAAGTCATCCACAGGTGTGAAGACTTAGAGGTTCTTTTTTGGAGCATCATCCTCAAGTCAAGTTGTTGATATAGAACTTGAGGATGACTCATATAAATATTTAATAGAGTTAACTTTTGATTAGTACTTGCCTTGTGTTCATAATTTAACAAAGAAAGGGTTAATCCCACATACTTGGTCAAAACATAGGTCAGACTACTTCGAAAGAATATAAAAGAATAAATTTGAAAGCTCTCAATCAAGACCGAGACTAGGATTTGATACAGTGGGTCTAGTCGATGATGGTGATTATTTCTCAGTCATCACCAATCATTTGGAATATGATAGGTTCTTTTCAAATCACATTAGCTCATATGAGGAGTTGTGCTTAAAAATTTCAGATGATCTAGATGATTTTGAAGTCAAAGATGCACTGCCAGAGTTTGAAGAAAGAGATCAAGTCAACCATCGATGAGCTTAAGGAAATCATCTTAGGAACTGAAGAAGATCCACACCCAACATACATCAAGTTCTTTGTTGAATGAAATTGAATCTAATGACTTAGTTAGGCTATTTGTGGAGTTTATGGACTATTTTGCATGGAGTTATGAAGAGATGCCTATATTGGATCCTAACATAGCAGTCCATAAACTAATAAAAGAACTACTACTTAATCATCAAGTAGTCATTGGTTCCACATCGTCTCAATTAAGAAAAAGAATGGCCAAATTCACATATGCATCAATTTTAGGGATTTAAATAAGGCATGTCCAAAAGATGAGTTTCCACTAGTAATCCCGGAGCTGATAGTGGTCATTGCCTCATCTCATGCAGTATTCTCTTTCATGGATGGCTCATCTTGATATAACCAAATTAAGATAGCCCTTGAAGATGAAAGAAACAATACTTTTAGAACCCTGATCATAATCTATTGCTATAAGGACATGCCTTTCAACCTTAAAAATGTCAGTGCTATATACCAGTGGGCTATCACTCAAATCTTTGATGAACTTATTCATCATCTAGTTGAGTGCTTTGATCTCATGGTCAAGAAAAGGAAGAAGACCATCACTTTGACTTGAGAGTAGTTTTCAAATAGTTAATAATTTAACCTCAAAATGAACCCCTAAAGTGTGCATTTGAGCTTTAGGAATTCCTTGGGTTTGTTGTCCAACACTAGGGATTCAAAATTGTTAAGAGAAGATCAAAGCAATATTAGAAATCTCTAAAAGTTTAACTCAACTCAGATCATTCCAAGGGTGGTTGGCATATCTAAGACACTTTATATCCAACCTATCAGGAAGATGTCATCCATTCTCAACACTTGTCAAAAAGGATGCCAAGTTCAAGTGGGATGATTAGTGTGAGCATGACTTTGAAGAAATCAAGCAATACTTGATGGCCGCTTCTAGCCCTCCTTGCTCATACTTTACACATTAGATGACTCCTTTGGTGCTATGTTGGCCCAAAAATGAAGAAGGGAAGAAAAATTCACTATACTACCTTAGCCATCATCTAATCAAGAGGCTAATTATCCACCCATTGCTTTAATTTTTTGCTTCCCAAAAGCTACAACATGCTTCCTTATAAGGTGAACTTAATCTCGGATCAATCCACTACATTATCTCATAACATGGCCAATGCTATTCAGACAGTTGGCATGACGGTCCATGATCCTCTCATAGTTTAACATTACTTTTGTACCCCTCCATGCGGTGAAAGGATAAGCGTTAGCGGATATCTTAGCAGCACACCCACTTCTTATTGACTCTTTACTTAATGATGATCTCTCTGATGAACAAATCATGAACTTAGGGGATACTAGCATTCACTGCTAGGAGATGTACTTTGATGGTGAGGCTTTCTCTCAAAGAGGAGAAGAACCATAATATATTATTCCAAGAAAGGCAGGGGTAGGAATAGTTCTCTTAACTCTGAACTACGATGTGATGTTCTGTCAATCCTTCAAATAATGAAGCTAAATATGAGGCTTTAGTTGCTGGTCTGGAGTTAGCTATTACTCCAAGCATTTAGAACATCAACATCTTTGGGGACTCTTAGCTAGTTATCAACCAAATCATTGGGTCTAATAAGGTTATAAAGCCTAAGCTCCATCATTACCACAAGTACACCATGGAGCTATTGGCCCAAATCCCAGAGGTTACCATTTATAAGATTCCTCGAGGAGAGAATGTCATAACGTATGCTTTAGCCAAGCTTGCCAAGGAGTTGGCATGTCTGGAGGATGAGTTCATATCAATAAAGGTCCAAAATAGGTAAGTCTTATCCCTTATTGATTAAACTCATCAAAAGTACTCTCTTGAAGGGAGGTTGCATTGCCAAGAAGGATGAGAGTTAGATTGGAGGCAACCATTCATGGATTACTAAATAAAGGCAAACTACCTCAGAAGTCCCAACATCAAGCCCAAGTAGAGAGCACTTTCCTATGCTCTTGTGGATGGTGTCTTATACCGGCGGTCTTTCGATCATATGTGGTTATATTATTTAGACAAGAATGAAGCTCATAAGATCATGACCGAGGTACAGTCAAGATTATGTTGAGAAAACCAATCTGATCTGAAGATGAAAGCCAAGATTAAGAAAGTAGGACACTACTGGCTGTCAATGATCAAAGATTGCATGGATACAACTAAGTGATGCCACGAATGTCAAATACACAGTGTGGTCATACACCAACCAACAATTTACATCCTACATTGGCCTCATGGCCATTCGAGTGTTGGGGTACCATAATGGGTCCAATTGATCTCTTCTTTTTTTAAGGGTCATCGCTCTTACTATTTACTTTTCCAAATGGGCAAAGGTCATTCTGCTTAGATAGGTCACTGCTAAGCATGTGCTCTAGTTTTTTAGGAACCATATCATATATAGGTTTAGAGTGTCTCGATGAATTATATTTGATAATGTTATTGCATTAAAGAGCACATAGATCAACAACTTTGCCCGGAGACAGAACATAGATTAGAGATAATCTACGATCAACTACCCAAGGGAAAATGGCTTAGCAGAAGCCTTCAACAAAACTCTCATCTAAATATTGAAGAAGACACTCAACAATAATAAGCAATAGTGGCATGAGCAGTTAGTTAAAGTCTTGTGGGCCTACCACACCACATATAGAACTCCAACACAGTCCACTCCTTTCTCCGTGTGTGCAATCATTCTACCATTAGAAGTCAAACTCATCACTTAGGATAGGCGTGCATATCATGATCACATAAAGTAGAACACCAAGGCGTGGTTAAAGCTCAAAGGTTTGAGAGATGCCATGTCAAACCTCAAGTTGTACAAAGATAAAATAATTCAAGCTCAACAATGGTTGGTAGAGCTTTTCAAGTAGAGAGCTTATTTTGTTCTAAGGAGGCTTGTTGTCATAAGATGGGAGGCAAGTTTGAACCCACTTGGGAAGGCCCTTTTTCAGAGATAAGGCCTACAAGAGGATCTTATCGACTTATTAATCATAAGGGAGAGCGCTCAATTCTTCCAATCAATAGGCTCTACTTAAAGAAATATTATAAATCATGTTTGAAAATAATTATCATCAATGAAAATTCCATTTATCCAATCTCTTCCATGTTGAAAGTATTCTTGTTTATGAATCCTCCATGATGTGTTTATGGTAGGTGTAAGGAACCAAAGTGGCATCCTATCCTTCATCGACATAATACAAACACAAAATACACAAAAACATATAAAATAAACACATATTTTTATCTCGAGCTACTCTAAGTTGAGATAATTCCCCCAGTGACACTCACTCAATAGCTTCTAGGTCGGTGACATGCCTTGTGTGTCACCCATTCATCTTCTTGCTTTGAGGATGTAAGTCTGCTTTCCTTTCCTTACTTAGCCAGCCCGATGAGCACCTTGTTAGTTTAGTAGGCCTTATTGCATGGCCAGTAAGCTACCTTATGTTGGCTTCATTTAAGAGGATGTGACTTTCTATGCTTTTTTTTAGATTAGCCTTGTCCACTAATTGGGTTGAGTATATTTGAGGTTTAGGATAAGTCCCCAGCTCCTTCCTTCCCACTATTTTAAGTTTGGGTGTCTTTCCTTTGGGCTAGTAGTCACTCAGGTCGATAGCATCTATGACGATTATCCTAATGATTAGTTGAAAGTTGTAAGCCTTCATGATTTCTTGATTGTTGCAATAGCCTTTGTTTGGTTGGTTCTCACTATCTGATAGATACACCACTCATTTGATGGATACACCTTAGGTTGGTTGGTTCTAGCACCTTAGGATACACCACTCATGGCATATGTAAGTATCCTACACTTTCTCCTTGTGTTGGCCACTGTACACCTATAAGCTTTCTTTTAGGGCTCGATAATGCCCCAACAACACCTCTCCATGGGCACTATATTTGGATCACATCATTTGTGACCCTATTTAGACACTTACATTCTTGCTCGGTTCCCTTTCTACTAACCACCCACATGGTTGGAGAATCCATAATATGGATGTCGATTCTCCTTGGTCTAGTAAATCTAAGATGGTCAGGCGACATAGCCCCTTTTGTGTGGTCCCTCACACCACGGTCCACACATATAAACAAAATATATAATTCACTTGTGGATTAGGAGGACACCCAGCAATACTTTTCCAAGCATCCTATTTAGAGTGTGAAACTCCCTATAGAAATCATCGACTACTCTTGAGTTGATATATGTCCCCAACATCATTCACTAGTCTCACTGTTTGATTTGTTGTGCTACCAACAAGTCACCCAGCTGATTTTCCTTTTTAGAAGATGTAATTGCTATGCCTTCTTCTAACTTGCACACCAAAAGGAAACCCCGGGTTGGGCTATACCCCACGAGTAGACTATCCCTTTGGATTTGTAAATTTGAGATAGGATAAGTCGATATAGCCCCTTCTCATGGGTCCATTGCATGACATGGTCCATAAATTAAATCTATCAAACTTGATTTACCTCACATCCAGCAAATATGCCCTCAATTTGAAATCAAACTAAACCAAACAAACCATATCAAATTACATGAAATTAAGATAAAATTAATTCTAACTACTTTTGAGTTGACATAAGTCCCCAAATTTATTAATTCAATAGTCACCCTGGGTCAGGTTCAATTTATTGTGCATTCAATAGTTCACCCCAGTGATTGCTTATTTCTTTGGAAGATGTAATTTTGCTACACCTTTTTCCTAGCACAACTGTTATACACCGAAAGATAACCCCTTAGGTTAGCTAGCTACCATGGTATACTATCCCTTCATTTATAAACGAGGTAAAAAGTTGATATATCTGGGTTCATCACCGAGTCCATACGTTAACTCAGATTAAATTAAACCCAATTTGATTTTCCCTAGTGGAGCCCCAAATCATATATAAACAAGTCAAGCAAATAAATCAAATTAAAAAACCAACCTCCTTAGTGGAGCCATATTAAACTAACACCCATAGATTCTCTAAATCAAAGAAATCTAACCAAACTCTTATTCTGGACATCCCCAAATAAATCTATGAAATCAAACTCAAATCCCATCCCTGGATAGCCAAACCTGCTTCCCTAGTGGATGGTTCATATACTTGATCCCTAATGACTTGAGCCCATATCTCTAGCAGATATGCCTCCACATCAATTAAAACAAAAATAATTAAAGTCAATTTGATCTTAATCCTACTAAACTCAGATTCTTATCCCTAGCAGATCTTCTTTACATAAATCATATAATAAAATTAAATTTAAACCTTATCCCCAACAAATTTTCTTCTTCTATGCCCTCGACATAGACCCCTCACATGTCATGTTCAATGCATGTATTATCCCATAGAGAATCTCCCTCCATGTCCTTGACATGGAATTCTCATTAAATCTTATTTCTTCTCTTATGCACACCTTTAATACTTCAACCAAAAGCTATAATGTATTTGTTAAATTACATCATCTTAACATTATAATCAACATTTTATGATTTGTGATGGTGCAAGCTCAAACTAACTATACAATATCATGCTAAACATATTATAGTGTGAATTAACACACTATATTATATTATAATATATGATGTTATATTATAATTTGCTATAATATAATATATTATCTAACATTACACCTCATTAGAATCACTTAAAAGGAAGAAATAACAAAATTTTCTCAAAATATGAATAATTGTTCATTTTGGATGTAAAATTGTTATTTTTTTCTATTAGAAATGGTACAAAATAGCATAATTTTGGTGTTGCTTCTTGGTGCGTGCTGTAGATTTGGACAAATTCTTCCATCTCAACCTTCAAATTAACATTTTTGTGAGTTTTGACCCAATGTAATATAACAAAAGTAAAACATACTAAAATGTACAATAACATTTTGAAACACACCACCACATTCATATATATGTGAAGTTGATTATATTTTAGTATGCTTTCTTAATATATTATCTCACATTACACCTTAAAATGAATCACTTTAAGCAAAAAAAATTATAAAATTTGGTTGAAAATGAACATTTATTTTGGATGCAAAATTCCATTCTTTTGATTAAATGACATACCATAGCACACCCCCAATGATGTTCCCTAAAGCTTACCTTAAATTTGGCCAAATCCTATCATCTCAACCTATAAATAAAAAATTTCATTAATTATACCAGTACAAATTAAAATATGCTAAACAATAAGCAATATTACAAAATAGTATGCCATAATGCATGATACTACACTATGTTTTGGCATCATATATTATAATACACTATAACATATTATATTTTATTATATTGCATATCACATTATAAGGGGTTGCTTAAGATAACAGAACCATTAAATTAGTCTAAACAATAAAAACTATATATTTATATATATTTATATATATCATTTAAATATATTTTATTGAAATAAATTTACTTATTTAGAATTTGGCCAAATTCTAAATTTTAAATTTAATAAATCAACATTTTTAAAAATAATTCTAGTGATTTATATTAATGTAGTAATACCATAAATACTAAAACATTTAAAATGCATAAATAATATATTATGATATATGATCTTTAGATTATATTATAATATAAGGTATTATAATATGATCTAGGATTAGAGGTTTGGGGTATTCAAATCTCTAATAGTCAAGGAAAGTCTCTTAATTCCCACTTCAAATTTAATAAATTTCATTATCTAATTTATTAAATTAATATTTTATGATTTATATTAATATAATTATAGGCATAATACCATAATATACTAAAACATTTCAAAAGATCTTATAACATCCAAAAACACATCACTACATGCTCAAATATATGATGCTACATTATATTATAATATATGTATTATGATCTAGATTAGGGTTTAGGTATTCAAATCTCTAATAGTCAAGGAAAGTCTCTTGAAGGTATTTTCTTTAGCTACCATAACTATGTTAGGATTAGGTCATTCTTTAGATCTACTCTAATGACATCTTTATTCAAGGTTTAGGTTTGGGTTGGGGTTTAGTTTTGGGGTTTAGGGTTAGTTTAGGGTTTAGGGTTTAGGTTTATGGATTTAGGTTTTGGGTTTAGGTTTGGGTTTAGGGTTGTGGTTTAGTGTTTAGGCTTAGGGTTTTAGGTTTAGGTTTAGGTTTAATGTTTAGGTTTAGGTTTGTTTTGTTTAGGATTTAAGTTTTAGGGTTTAGTTTAGGGTTTGTTTTTTTTGATACAAAGAACAAATTCATATTCAACATTTCTTCTTCTCGATTTCATTAACCAAGTAGCATGCCAAGTTTTCTGAGACACAAGTGACACATAGATAAAAAATGAGCACCCATAGAGAAAATCAAAACCTAGATAGGGACCATCTCTATTGTAAAAGAAATTATTTGTAATAGATTGATCGTGTTCATCATTTCTGTTCCCATCAAACCACCCCGCCTCTCGAGTAGTGGGATCCACCATCATATTTCTGACCTCTCCCATTGCCACCATCATGGTTGTAACCTTCATCACCGCCTCCCTCCATAACCACCGCTCCAACCACCACCTCCATATCCACGAACACCTCCAGACCCCCACCACCACTATGATAATTGTCACTTTTACCTTTGGCTCCAATGATAAATTTAGACAGAGCGTAGTTGATGGTGATATTCCTCCCGTCAAGGTTCTGCCCATTCTTTGGGTTTAGGTTAGGTTTAGTTTTGTGGGTTAGTGTTTAGGGTAGGTTTGTGGGGTTTAGGGTTTGGGGTCTGGGGGGTTTAGAGTTTTAAGGCTTAGGGTTTAGGGTTTTAGGTTTAGGGTTTAGGGTTTGGGGGTTTAGTGTTTTAGGGTTTAGGTTTAGGTTTAGGGCTAGCTTTTCAGGTTTATGGTTTTTTAAATTAAGTAAACCAGTTTAAGTGTATTTGGTTTATTTTTTATTTATTTAAGTTTATTTTATTTTTATTTTTGTTTAAGTTTATTTTTTATATTTATTTATTTTAGTTTATTTATTTTATTTATTTTAGTTTTTTTTTCTTTTATTTTTAATGTTTAATTATTATTTAGTCAATTTTATTTTGATTTTATTTTTTTTATTTAGGTTTTTATTTTAGGTCTAGGTTTTAGGTTTTATTTTAGGTTTATTTTTAGGTTTTTTTTAGTTTAGGTTTAGGTTTATTTTATTTTATTTATTTATGTTTATTTTAGGTTTAGTTTATTTGAGGTTTATGTTTAGGTTTTATTTATTTTAGTTTAGTTTATGTTTAGGTTTATTTTATTTTATTTTATTATTTTATTATAGGTGTAGGGGTTTTTTTTAGGGTTTAGGTTTTATTTTCTATTTACTTTTAGGTTTTATTTTAAAGGTTATTTTTTAGGTTTAAGTTTCTATTTAGTTTTTATTTTAGTTTATTTTTATGTTTATTTTATTTTTGTTTTATGCTTATTTTTTTATTTTATTTGTGCATTTTATTCTTATTTTATTTATTTTTTTTTATTTTGTTTAGCTTTTATTTATTTTATTTTAGTTTATCTATTTATTTTATTTTTAGGTTTAGGTTTAGGTTTTTAGTTAAAATTTTTTATTTTATTTATTTATTTTATTTATTTTATATTTAGTTAGGTGTGGCTCAGGGTTTGGGTTGTGGAGGGCCTAGGGCCTGGGCCAGGATTTAGTGTAGGGCCCAGGGTCTAGTAGGAGCCTGGGGTGGCCTTTAGCTCAGGTTTAGAGCCAGCCCAGGGTTAATTATGCCTAGCCCAGGTTAAGGCTCAGGGTGGCCTAGGGTTTAGGGCCCAGGGCCTAGCCCAGGTCAGGTCAGGAGTGGCCCAGTTTGTATTTGGGCCTAGTCCTGTTTATATTTGGCCAGTGGTCAGTGGAGGTCAGTCAGGCCTGATTTAGGCCCAGGGTTAGGGGCTCAGGTAGGGCCCAGGTTTAGGGTCTGAGGGTTATGGTGGGCTCAGGATTTATTGGGTTTAGGCCTAGTTTTTTTAAAAAAAGCAAACCCAAGTTTAGGTTTATTTAGTTTATTTTATTTATTTTAGTTTATTATTTTTATTTTATTTATTTTTTATTTATTTTATTTATTTTAAGTTTATTTATTTATAGTTTTTATTTTAATTTAATTTTAGGTTTAAATTTATGTTTTTACTTTAGTTTTAGTTTATTTTATTATATTTTAGGTTAAGGTTTTATTTTTATTTTTTTTAGGTTTTGGTTTTATTTTAATTTTTAGGTTTAGTTTAGGTTTATTTTAGGTTATATTTTATTTATTAGGTTTATTTTTATTTTATTTATTTTATTTAGTTTATGTTTAGGTTTAGTTTATTTTAGGTTTAGGTTTAAGTTTTATTTATTTCAATTTAGTTTATTTTAGTTTAGATTTAGGTTTATTTTATTTTGTTTATTTTATTTTTATTTTAGGTTTAGTTTTTTTTTAGTTTGTGGTTTTTATTTTATTTTTTATTTATTTTAGTTTTATTTCATTTAGGTTTTATTTAGTTTTCATTTTATTTTATTTTAGGTTTATTTTTTAGATTTTACATTTAATTTTATTTATAGTTTTATTTTAGGTTTTATTTTATTTAGTTTAGTATTTTTATTTATTTCTTAGTTTATTTTATGTTTATTTAGATTTTAGTTTAAAATTTTATTTTATTTTATTTTATATTATAAGGATTATTTTTTTATAAATATTATTTTATATTTTATTTTTTCTTTTAGGTTTTACTTGTAGTTTTGTGCAGTTGTAGGTTTAGGTTTCTAGGGTTTAGGGTCATGGTTGGGTGTAGGGTTTAGATTATTTTTTTAGGGTTTAGGGTTTAGGGTTAGGGTTTTTTAAAAATTAAGTAATTAGTTTTAGTTTATTTATTTTATTTTTTAATTATTTAAATTTTATTTTTATTTAGGTTTATTTTTTTAGTTTATTTATTTTAGTTTATTTATTTAGTATTTTTTATTTGTTTTTTTTATTTTATTTTTTTTATTTATTTTTTAGTTTAGTTCATTTTTTTTTTAGTTTAATTTTTTTTTATTTTTTATTTATTTTTAATTTTATTTTATTTTATTTAGAGTTTAGGTTTATTTTATTTATTTTATTTTAGGTTTGTATTTTATTTAGTTTATTTTAATTTACATTTAGGTTTATTTTATTTTTATTTTCTAAAGATTTTTTTTAGTTTAGGTTTATTATTTTATTTATTTTGTTTTATATTTGGTTTATTTTTAGGTTTAAGTTATTAGTTTTTATTTTATTATTTTAGGTTACCTTATTTGAATTTAGGTTTAGTTGTTATTTTATTTAGGTTTTTTTTTAGTTTAGTTTAGGTTTTATTTTTATTTTAATTTAGTTTTATTTTTATTTACTTTTTTAGTTTAGGTTTAGTTTAGGTTTTATTTTATTTTATTTTATTTTATTTTATGTTTTACATTTTATATTTAGGTTTTATTTAGTTTAGGTTTGGTTTTAGCTTTTATTTTATGGTTTTGGGGTTTAAGGTTTGGTTTTAGGTTTTAGTTTTAGGTTTAGTTTTAGTTTAGGTTATTTGGTTTTTTTTAACAGAATAAATTCAGATTCAATATTTCTTCTTTTTGATTTCATCAACCAAGTAACACACAAGTTTCAAGACATATATTATAGAAAAAAATGAGCACGATGGAGAAAATCAAAACCGATAACTAGAACCATCTCTATTGAAGTCACAATTCCCCAAGTAGGATCAAATTATTCTTCCATTTATCTAGTTCCAACCATAACCACCGCCTCGAGTAGCGATCCACCATCATATGATCTCTCCTCCACCACCACCAGTTGTAACCTCCATCGCTCCTCCCATATAACCACCAAGATTCTAACACCACTCCATATCCACTAGCACCTCATGATTCTCCACCACCAGGATAACCACCACCTCTGCCTCCATCGCCAAATCTAGACAAGCTTGGTTGATGGTGATGTTCCTGGTCATTCTTAAAGTTTAGGTTTATTAGTTTGGGATTATGTTTATATTTTTAATTTATTTAATTACTTTATGTTTAGGTTTTTTTAGGTTGTGGTAGTTTGGTTTTAGGTTTGGGGTTTAGGTTTAGGTTTTTAGGGTTTATTTTGTATTTTTTTAGGGTTTGTGGGTTTTAGTGTGGGTTTTAGGATTTTGGGTTTAGGGTAAGTTTTAAGGTTTAGGTTTAGGATTTAGAGGGATTTTGATTTTTTTTAAATTACAAACTAGTAGTTCATGCTTATTTAGTTTATTTTATTTTTATTTTATTATAGTTTACATATTTTTATTTTATTTATTTTAGTTTATTTATTTTAGGTTTATTTATTTTAGTTTATGTTTTTATTTTAGTTTATTTTTTAGGTTTAGGTTTATTTTTAGTTCAATTTATTTTATTTTATTTTTAGGTTTAAGTTTTATTTTATTTTATTTAGGTTTATGTTTATTTTATTTTTTAGGTTTTATTTTTTAGGTTTTATTTTAGGTTTTATTTTTAGTTTAGGTTTATTTTTAATTTTATTTTATTTTATTTAATTTAGTTTAGGTTTTTTATTTTGGTTTTAGGTTTTATTTAATATATTTTTAATTTAGTTTAACTTTAAGTTTATTTTATTTTATTTTAGGTTTAGGTTTTTTTTTTTTTGGTTTAGGGTTTTACGTTTATATTTTTATTTATTTTTAGGTTTATTTTTTAGGTTTAGGTTTTTATTTAGTTTTTATTTTATTTTGTTTTAAGTTTATTTTAATCTTATTTTACATTTAGTTCTTTTTTATTTAGGTTTTTTATTCTTAGGTTTATTTTATTTTTTAGTTTTGTTTAGTTTTTTATTTATTTTATTTTATTTATTTTTAATCATTTAATTTATTTTATTTTTTATTTTAGGTTTAGGTTTTAGTTTGGGTTTTTATTTTATTTTATTTTGATTATATTTTAAGTTTGGTTTTTTTTTTTTTTATATTTTATTTTGGTTTTCTTAGCTTTTAGATTTAGGTTTAGGTTTTTATTATTTTAGATTTGGGGTTTAGTGTTTAGTGGTCAGGGTTTGGGTTTGTGGTTAGGGTTAGGTTTAGGGTAGCTTTGTGTTTTAGTGTTTGTTTTAGGTTTCAGTAGTTTAGGGTTACCCAGGGTTTAGGGTTTCTTTCTTTAAATTAAGTAAAACCAATGGTTTAGGTTTATTTTATTTATTTAATTTAATTTATTTTATTTTATTTTTGTTTATTTTATTTTATTTTTTTTATTTGTTTAGGTTATTTAATTTTTGTTTATTTTTTAGTTTATTTTAAGCTTTTATTTTACTGAGTATTATTTTATTATATTTTTTTAGGTTTAGGTTTTTTTTTTTTATTTTTAGGTTTAGTTTAGGTTTATTTTATTTAGGTTAGGTTTTAGGTCTTTATTTTATGTTTATTTTTAGGTTTTATTTTTTAGTTTAGGTTTAGGTTTTTTTAATTTTAATTTATTTTATTTAGTTTAGGTTTAGGTTTAGGTTTAGGTTTAGTTTACTTTAGGTTTAGGTTTAGGTTTTATTTATTTTAGCTTAGTTTATTTTAGTTTAGGTTTAAGTTTATTTTATTTTGTTTATTTTATATTTATTTTAGGTATAGTTTTTTTTAGTTTAAGGTTAGGTTTTATTTATTATTTTATTTTATATTTTATTTTTAGGTTTATTTTTTAGATTTAATTTTTTATTTAGTTTTTATTTTATTTTATTTTAGGTTTATTTTAGGTTTATTTTATTTCTATATTACGTTTAGTGTTTATTTGATTTAGTTTTTTTTTTTTATGGTTATTTTATTTTTAGTTTAGTTTAGGTTATTATTTAATTTATTTTAGTTTTATTAGTTTATTTTATTTTAGGTAGGTTTAGGTTTTAATTTATGTTTATGTTTTGTTTTATTTTATTTTTTAATTTATTTAAGTTTTTATTAAGTTTTATTTTATTAAATTTTATTAGGTTTAGTTTTATTTATTTATTTTATTTGTGTTTTATTTAATTTAGGTTTTTTTGTGGTAGGGTCAGGTTTGGAGAGTTGGTTTAGGGTGGGGTGCAGGCCAGGGTGTGTGGCTATGGCTAGGATGGCTATCAGTGGTCAGTGATTAGTGTTAGCTCAGCCTTGGATTTAGGTTTAGGGTCAGGTCAAATTTGTTTGCTCAGTGATGGTAGCCCAGGTTTTGGCCTTATGGGTCAGGGTGGAGTTAGGGTTAGGTTTAGGATCAGTGGTTTAGGGATTAGGGGGAGGTTAGGGTTTAGGTTTAGTGTTTTGAGGAGGATTTAAGATTTTATGGTTTATAGGTTTAGGTTTAGTTTAGTTTAGGGTTTAGTTTAGGGTTTAGCATTTGGGGATTGGGTTTAGTGGGGAGTTAGGAGGATTTAGGATTTGGGTTTGTGGTTTAGGGTGAAGGTTTAGGTTTTAGGTTTAGGGTTTAGGTTTTAGTTTGGTTTTTTTTATAGAGAACAAATTTAGATTCAACATTTCTTCTTTTCAATTTCATCATCCAAGTAACACACCAAGTTTTCTAAGACACAAGTGATGATATAGATAAAAAATGGGCATGCATCGAGCAAATCAAAAACCCTAAATAGTTAGAATTGTCTCTACTATAAAGACAGTTCCATATGAAGCAGATTAGATCGACCGTTCTTTAGTTTCTCTAGTTCCCATTAGAACCACCCCGACCTCTCGAGTAGCAGGATCCACCATCATATCCCTGATCTATCCCTCCGCCACCCCCATGACTGTAACCTCTGTCACTTCTCCCAACCTCCATATCCACCAGCACCTCTAGATCCCCCACCACCACTACAATAATCGCTACCTCCACCTTCGCTTCCACTGATCTAGACTGAAATGGTTGATGTGATGTTCCTACCATCTCCCCATTCTTAGGGTTTAGGTTTATTTTATTAATTTATTTAGTACTTTAGGTTTAGGTTTGGGGTTTTAGGGTTTAGGGTTTAAGGTTTAGGGTTTGTTAGCTTAATGAGCCTCATGTTAAATCCGATCAATTTTGATGATAAAAATGAATGCTTGGATGTTCTAATGTATGTTTTATGTGTTTCATATATATATTAATTGCTAATTACATATCCAATACATCTCACAATATGTTTGAGGAAATTGCAATCATAGAAGAATGAAAGATAGATCAAAATGGATAATGTGAAGCTCAAGATACAATATTTTAGGTTATATGAATTTATAACTATCTTAGAAATTCATGAGTTCATTGGCATGAATGAATTTTCTCACAACTTAACATATTATTTTTTATTTATTTTAAATAATGATAATGAGGTTAATTTATATAAGTCATTATCTAATTAACATTCAATTATATGTTTCATACATAGCATTTGAATTGTCAAAATAATAAATGATAATAAATTATGACTATTAAGTGTAATTAGTTTATATACTTAATATAATTAAATATTTCAATTTAATTTTAAGGCTTAATGATAACTAACATATGTATGATTATATATAAATTATATCATAATATTTAAATGTCATATTTCAAAATTAACAAAAAATATGTGGAATTTTGTATTTTAGCCAAAGTCATTTTATAATCAAGGAATTTATATCTGATTTCATTTCCAACAGATTCCTTGGATTTTTTTTTCCTTTAATTTGATCGGATACATTACCCACGTTTGATTAAAATTGAATTTATTATGACTTTTCAAACATTAGCTAATTTTAATAATGAATGCTGCTACAGGCTTTGAATATATTAAGAGCCATATTTGATTATTTTTGACTTGCCCATGTGAATTGTCAAATTTTGGTCATTTAAATTTAATATTTATTTAATATAAATTATATTTTTATTGAATATTAAATTATTATATGATAAAATGATGTTAGAATAATATATTTTTTGAAATAATTTATAAGGACATTCTTGCTTATAAATAACCCTCATTCTCTTGATGAAAGCATTCCTCATTCAAATTCAAAATCCCTTTAGAAAATCTACCAAGTGTTCTCCAAATATTGCAAGATCTAATCCTTGATTTGAAAGCTTCAATATCTTCAACTAAGCCGACTTTCTCAAATTACTTAAGTTTATTTTTTAATCTTAATCCCTTTTAGTTGTTCATACTATTTTCACCATCTATTCATTCTTTCCAATTTATACTTTTTTGGTGGATTAGTCTTTGGACATCAAAGTCTAAGTTTTTCACATCAAAGTTTCTTTAATCATTTTTTGTGAAAACTCTTGATAGTTTGTAGGATTTATTTCAACTTGTTGAAATTTTTATCTTCCTACAAATTTCTTTTGGTTTCTTGAAATATTTCTTCATTAGTCTTATTTGAAAGATCATTTATTCTTAGATCTATTTTAGAAGTATATTTTAAGCATTTCAAATTAATTTATTTTGTGAAATTATTTTTATATTTGTTAGATCTCTCTTTTAATTAAAAGCTTACTAGTTTACTTAAATCTATCATATACTAATTTTATTTAAGTATTTTGTGATTAGTTGTACAAATTAAAAGATTCATTTTGGTTAAAATAAAATAAATTATTGTTGGAATTTTAGAGTATATGCTAGATCTATTATAAATCAAGTTTCTTTATCAAAATAAAAATTTATAAAAAATTAAATTATTTTATTTGTCACTTATCATTTTATTTCAACTAATATCCTTTATTTTGAAATTGTTATCTTACTAAAATTTAGTAAAGCTTGTTGTTTCTATTGTTTAATAATTAAGAAAAAAGAAGTTTAGTATAAAGTTGATCTTTCTTACATCATTATATACATACTTGTTATAGTTTCTCTTAAACTTAAAATTATTCCTTGCTGAAATTTAATTTATTGTGCAATAGACTATTATGAATTTATTTTAAAATCATTTTTATATTAATCTGTAAATTATAATAACATAAACATCTTAGCAAGATCACTTTGAGATATTTATTTAATATTTTTTATCAAAATTAAGTGAGCATTATATTTTGCCAAATTAGTAAGTTGTAAAGTGATCATTTATAAGTTGTGAGATCACTTTTTGAATTGGATAGCTTGGTATATTTGTGAGAGATATATTTTATCAAACTTTATTATTTTATATTTTTCTTTTCATGATGTAAAATTTATATTAGGGTTGTACTCGCCCCTTTGTAGGAGAGTACCTATTATTGTAGGGGTTGTGCTCGACCCGTTATAGGAGAGTAGTATTTGTAAGAGATTTTTCATTTAATGGATTCCTAACCAGGGGTGGCTAGGTGTGGATGTTTGCCGATTTTGTGGTTTGGCCAAACCACATAAAAATTGTGTGCCTATTCTCTCTTTACTTTACTGTACTTTTATTTTTGTTGCATTAAGAATTATATCTTGTCATTATAAAATAAAAAATTAATTTTCTACTAAAACTTAAAATTTAAGATTTAACTTTTAAAATTTAATAATTCATTTCCCCCTTCTCTTGCTATAGTGACTCATAACTGGTATTAGAGCTTAGGCTCTTTTATTGGTTGAACATCCAAGAGTATATCTTATCACTATGGCATAAGGTTTTCCAAAAGGTTCCCTACTAGAGGGACAATCCACTCATAGACCTCCACTTTTAGATAGTGTATCATTTGATTATTGAAAAAAATAGAATTAGTACATTTTTAAGAGGTCAAGATACACGCATGTGGTATATGTTGACACATCAATATCATACACCCACAGCAGAATTAAATAGCATTAAAGTAAAAAAGCCTTTTGAGGAATGGATTGTAGCTAAAAGAGAATTTGATGAATTAAATGCTACGACTTGTAATACTTTACATTGTGCTTTATTACTTGATGATTACATAACATTTTCTATGTTAACTATAGCAAAAAAAATATGGGATAAACTCATTATAACTTATGAAGGAACAACTGAAGTTAGAAATGCTCACATAAGCATACTTGTTCATGAATATGAGTTATTTCATATGTCTCCTTTTGAATCTATTTTTGATATGTATACTAGATTAATAAAAATAATTAACACATTGCATTCTCTTGGAAAAGCATATAAGAATCAAGACTTAGTCTATAAGATTTTTAGATGTCTTCCAAAAGAATGGAAAATATAAGTAACATCTATTAGTGAAGCTAAGGATTTATCTACTTATCCACTTGATCATATTTTAGGTACTTTGATAGCACATGAACAGGTTATTTCTCAAAGGGATAAGATGGATAACTCAGTAAAAAGGGAGAAGGACAAAGGAAAAGCCATTGCATTACAAGTTGATGATAGTGATGAGCATAACACCTCAAGCTCAGATGGTGATAGTGATGAGGTGGTCATGCTATCCAAAAGGCTTGGGAACTTGCTAAGGAAGAAGAATCAAAGGTATAAAGCTATAAATTTTAAACTAAGACATTTCCTATAACTAAAGGGATCATTCACTACCATTGTAAAAAGCCTAAACACATAAGAGGTGATTTTCCAAAACTTATTGAATCTAAGAAGAAAGATATTGATGTGGAAAGAAGAAAAAATATGAAGAAGAAAAAGTACCATAAGAAGAAGAAGAAGAAGGCTTTATGGGCCAATCTTGATTCACATGAATCAAGTACTTGCTCATTCGATGATGAGGTCAACATATGTCTTATGGAAAATAGAGAATCTAACTTAGATTCTCAAGAGGAATGCCTTCAAATAAAAAGCAAAGAAGGCATGTGGTACTTGCATAGTGGATGTTCAAGACATATGATGGGAGATAAAGATAAATTCACAACTTTAGAATCAAGTGATGGAGGATTTGTTACGTATGGAGATAATGCAAAGGAAAGATCATTCATTGGTTCTATTTGTAAGAATTCTATCAATTTAGATAAAGTTTTTCTATTAGAAGGATTAAAACATAATTTAATTTTTATTAGTCAGTTATGTGATAAAGGTTTGAATGTAGTATTTCATGCATCATATTGTATTATAAAAAATAATGAAAATGTTTTGTTAGTAGGAAAAAGACTTAAAAACATTTAAGTCATTGATTTAGATAGCTTTCATGATGTGAATTTGAATTTACTTTCTTTTAAAAGCACTGATGATGATATATGATTATGGCATAAGAGACTATGTCATATTAACATGCACACACTCAATAAAATTGCTAAACTTGATTTAGTAGTTGGATTGCCTAAATTAAATTTTCATTCAAACTATGTTTGTGCATGTATGTATTTATGGTAAGCATTCTAAAGCTCATTTAAAATTAAAAATATTGTTTCTACTTTTAGACCTCTAGAATTATTGCACATGGATTTATTTGGTCCAATTACAACCGCTAGCTTAGGTGGAAAAAATTATGGTTTTGTGATTGTTGATGATTTCTCTAGATATACCAGGGTTTTGTTTGTAACTTGCAAAGATGATATTTCTAGAGAGTTTAGAAAGTTTTCTAAATATATTTAAAGAGAACAAGGCCTTTTGATTAATAGGGTTCAAACTGATCATGGTGAAGAATTTGAAAATAAATTTTTTGAGGATTATTATGATGAACATGGGATTAGACATAATTTTTTTGCATCTAGAACTCCTAACAAAATGGAGTAGGAGAGAGAAAAAATAGAATATTAATTGAATTAAGTAGATCTATGCTTGATGAGTATAAATTGCCAAAATATTTTTAGGTGGAAGTAGTAAATATTGCATGTTATGTGATGAATAGGATCTATTTTAGACCAATTTTGAAGAAGACACCCTATGAATTGTTTTTTGGAAAATAGCTTAAGATTGAGCACTTTCATGTATTTGGATGTAAATTCTTTATTTTAAATAATGGAATAGAGCATTTAGGTAAGTTTGATTGCAAATTATATGATGGTATTTTCTTAGGATACTCTCTTTCTAGTAGAGCTTATGGAGTTTTTAATAAGAGAAAAAATGATTGAAGAAGAATCGATACATGTTATTTTTGATGAAAATTTAATTGATCCCATTAGAAATGAAGTGATTGATGAAGAGATTGGTAATTTTAAGAAAATATCTTTAAAAGATAATGTGGATGATTCATTGGCTAAAGAATAGAAATATAATAAAAATCATCCAAAGGAACTAATTATAAGAGATCCTTCAAAAGGACTTATGACTAGAAGACATAGTAGAGAGGTTGTAGATCATTCAACATTTTATCCAAGGTTGAACCTAAAAATTTAGAAGAAGCATTAAAAGATAATTTTTTGGATTATTGCTATGGAAGAGGAGTTGAATCAATTTGTAAGAAATGATGTTTGGGAATTAGTCCCAAGACCCCAAGATCAAAATATCATTGGAACAAAATGGGTCTTTAGTAATAAGCTAGATGATTCAGGTTGTATTGTTAGAAAGAAAGCTAGGTTAGTTGTACAAGGGTACATACAAGTTGAAGGTATAGATTTTAAAGAATCTTTTGCACCCGTAGCAAGACTAGAAGTTATTAGGTTACTCCTTACTTATGCTTATTTTAGGGATTTTAAACATTTTCAAATGGATGTCAAGAGTGCATTTTTGAATGGATTTATTGACCAAGATGTATTTGTAGAGATAACACCTAGATTTGAGAGCCTTGATTGTCCAAATCATGTGTATAAATTAAAGAAAGCCTTATATGGTTTAAAATAGGCTCCTCATGCTTGGTATGATAGGTTAAGTAACTATTTGATAAATCATGGATTTAGAAAGGGTAGAGGAGATACCAACTTATTCCTTTAAGACATAGATGATGATTTGATTATGGTACAAGTGTATGTAGATGACATATTATTTGAAGTATAAATGAATCTTTGTGCCATGAGTTCTCATCTTTGATGTCTAAAGAGTTTGAAATGAGTATGATGGGAGAACTTAATTTTCTTCTCTTCAAGTGAAGCAACAAAAAATGGCACATTCATCAAACCAAGTACACAAATGAATTGCTTCAGAGGTTTGACATGAAAAGATTTAAATCTAGTAAAACTCCTATGAGCCCATCTACAAAATTAGATTTAGATGAATTAGGAAAATCTGTTGATCAAAAACTTTATAAGAGTATCATAGATTCACTTTTATACCTTGCTGCTAGTAGGACTGATATTATGTTTGCTATTTATTTGTGTGTTCATTTTCAGGCCAAACTGAAAGAATCTCATTTGATAGCAGTCAAGCATATCTTTCGGTATTTGATAGGCCCTATTATGTTAGGTTTATGGTATCCTAAAAATTCTTTATCATGTGATTTGGTTGATTATTCTGACGCTGATTTTGTTGGGAGTAAAGTAAATAGAAAAAGTACATCATGCACATGCCAATTTTTATGATCATCGCTTATGTCTTGGTCATCCATGAAACAAAATTATGTATCTTTATCCACTGCTGAGGCTGAGTACATTGCTTTTGATAGTTGCATTGCTCAGGTCCTTTGGTTAAAGCAAAAATTAAAAGATTTTGTTATTAAGCAAGATCACATTCTAGTTGTGTGATAATACTAGTGCTATTAGTTTGACCCAAAATCTTATCCTGCACTCATGAACTAAGCATATAGAAATTAGACATCATTTTATTAGGGATCATGTTTTGAAAGGTGATGTTAATATTAATTTTGTTAGTACTGATTTACAAATTGCAGATATTTTTACAAAACCATTAGAAGAATATTTTGTACTTTAAGATGCATGCTTGGAATGTTAGATCCTAATATTTAAAAGTATATGTAGTTCATTCTCACTTTTTGATGTTGTCAAAAGGGGGAGAAGAGTAAAATGTTGGTTAGCATTAAGTCTATTTCACGCATACATTTAGGGGGAGCAACATTATTCATCTCTTGTAAGGAAATTTTTTTAGAAGAAAATTTTCTTTCAAAATCTATGATGAATGGTCAATTTGCACCTTCATCAAAATCAATACCCAACATTAGTTTGTCATCATCAAATTGCATAATGAGCCTCATGTTCAGTTCGATCAATTTTGATGATAACAAATGAATGCTTGGATGTTCTAATGTATGTTTTATGTGTTTTAGATATATTAATTTCTAATTACATATCCAAAACATCTCACAATATGTTTGAGGAAATTGCAATAATAGAAGAATGAGAGATAGATCAAAATGGATAATGTGAAGCTCAAGATACAATATTTTATGTTATATGCATTTATAACTATCTTAGAAATTCATTTGAGTTCCTTGGCATGAATCAATTTGCTCACAACTTAACATACTATTTTTTATATTTTAAATAATGATCATGAGGATAATTTATATAAATCTGTGACTAATTAACATTCAATTATATGTTTCATACATAGCATTTGAATTGTCAAAATAATAATAAATCATGATTATTAAGTGTAATTAGTTTAAATACTTAATAGAATTAAATATTTTAATTTAATTTTAAGGTTATATGATAACTAACATATGTATGATTATATATAAATTATATAATAATATTCAAATGTCATATTTCAAAATTAACAAAAATATGTTGAATTTTTTTATTTTAGCCAAAGTCATTTTATAATAAAGGACTTTATATCTTATTTTATCTCCAACAGATTATTTGGATTATTTTCCTTTAATTTGATAGGTTACATGACCCACGTTTGATTAAAATTGAATTTATTATGACTTTTCAAACATTAGCTGATTTTAATAATGAATGCATGCTACATGCTTTGAATATATTAAAAGCCATATTTGATTATTTTTCACTTTCTCATGTGAATTGCTGAATTTTGGTTGTTTAAATTTAATACTTATTTAATATAAATTATATTTTTATTGAATATTAAATTATTATATGATAAAATTATGTTAGAATAATATTTTTTTGAAATAATTCAAAATGACCTTCTTGTTTATAAATAGCCTTCATTCTCTTCATGAAAGCATTCATCATTCAAATTCAAAATCCCTCTAGCAAATCTAAGAAAAAATTTCATAGATTTTCCTTCCTAGTGTTCTCCAAATATTGCAAGATCAAACCTTGGTTTTAAAGTTTCAACATCTTCAACTAAGCAAGCTTTCTCAAATTACTTGAGTTTATTTTCTTGATCTTAATCCCTTTTAGTTGTTCATACTATTTTCCATCTATTCATTCTTTCCAATTTATACTTTTTTGGTGGATTAGTCTTTGGACATCAAAGTCTAAGTTTTCACATCAAAAGTTTCTTCAATCATTTATTTGTAAAAATTCTTGTGATAGTTTGTAGGATTTATTTCAACTTGTTGAAATTTTTTATCTTCCTACAAATTTCTTTTGATTTCTTGAAATATTTCTTCAGTAGTCTCATTTTAAAGATCGTTTATTCTTAGATTTATTTTAGAAGTATATTTTAAGATTTTCAAATTAATTTATTGTGCTGAAATTATTTTCATATTTGCTACATCTCTCTTTTTAATTAAAAGCTTAATAGTTTACTTAAATCTATCATATACTAATTTTATTTAAGTATTTTGTGATTAGTTGCATTAATTAAAAGCTTCACTTAAATTAAAATAAAATAAATTATTGCTTGAATTTTAGAGTATATGCTAGATCTATTATAAATCAAGTTTCTTTATCAAAATAAAATTTTATACCAAATAAAATTATTTTATTTAAACTAATATTCTTTATTTTAAAAAATTTATCTTGCTGAATTATAGTACAACTTGCTTTTTCATTGTTTAATAATAAAGAAAAAGGAAGTTTAGTAGAAAGTTAATCTTTCTTACAGTGTTATATACATACTAGTTGTAGTTTCTCTTAAACTTAAAATTATTCCTTGCTAAAATTTAATTTATTATGCAGTAGACTATTGTGAATTTATTTTGAAATCACTTTTATTTTAAACTATAAATTGTAATAACATAAACATCTTAGTAAGATAACTTTAAGATATTTATTTAATATCTTTTTTATCAAAATTAAGTTAGAATTCTATCTTGCCAAATTAAAAAATTGTAAAGTGATCATTTATAAGTAGTGAGATTAGTTTTTCAATTGGATAGCTTGGTATATTTGTGAGAGATATATTTTATTAAAATTTATTAATTTGTATTTTTGTTTTAGTGTTGTAAAATTTATATTGGGTCGTACTAGCCCCTTTGCAGGATTGTACATATTATTGTAAGGGTTGTATTCACCCTGTTATAGGAGATTACTATTTGTAAGCTATTTTGCATTTAGTTGTTTCTTAGTTAGGGGTGGCTAGGTGTGGACGTATGCCAATTTTTGGGTTTTACCAAACTACATAAAAATTATCTGCTTATTGTATCCCTTTAGTTTACTGTAATTTTATTTTTGTAGCATTTTGAATTGTATCTTGTCATTATAAATAAAAAATTAATTTTCTACTAAAACTTAAAATTTAAGATTTAACTTTTTTAATATCACCCAATTCATCGCACACCCCCCCTCCTCTCAGGTGCTATAGTGATTGACAAGGTTTAGGGTTATTTTAGGTTCTAGGTTTTAGGCTTTAGGGCTTTTAGGGTTTAAGATTTATGGTTTAGGGTATTAGGGTTTAGGGTTAGTTTAGGGTTTAAGGTTGTAGGTTTAGGGTTTAAGGTTTAAGGTTTTTTCATATTAAGTAAATCAGTAGGTTTAGGTTCATTTAGTTTTTTTAGTCTATTTTTAATTTATTTTAGTTTATTTTTTTCATTTTCATTTAGGTTTATTTTTTATTTTTATTTAGTTCAATTTATTAATTTTAGTTTAGGTTTTTTTAATTTAATTTTTAAGTTTAGGTTTAGGCTTTTTTGTTTATTTTTTAGTTTAGTTTTAATTTTATTTAATTTTTTAGGTTTAGGTTTTTATTTTATGTTTTTTAAGTTTAGGTGTTAAGTTTTTATTTTAGTTTTATTTTAGGTTTTATTTTTTAATTTAGGCTTAAGTTTATTTTTAGCTTATTTTATTTAGTTTAGGTTTAGGTTTAGGTTTAGGTTTAGTTTATTTTAAGTTTAGGCTTATGTTATATTTATTTTAGTTTAGTTTATTTTAATTTAGGTTTAGGCTTATTTTTTTATTTTAGGTTTATGTTTTATTTTTCATTTATTTTTAGGTTTAGGGTTTGGGGTTTAGGCATTTAGGATTTAAGGTTTAGCATTAAGGGTTTAAAGTGTAGGGTTTTTAAGGTTTACGATTTAGGGTTTTGGTTTTAGGTTTAGTGTTTAGGGTTTTTGGTTGGTTTTTTTAACAAATAATAAATTCATATTTAGTATTTCTTCTTTTTTATTTCATCAATAAAGTAGCACACAAAAGTTTCTAAGACACAAGTGATGACATAGATGAAAAATGAGCATGCATAGAGCAAATCAAAAACCCTGGATAACAAGAACCATCTCTATTATAAAAAAACAATTCCATAAGCAATAGATCGGATTGGCCATTCTTTAGTTTCTCAAGTTCTAAACAAAATGACCCCAGCCTCTCCAGCAGTGGGATCCACCATCATATCCTTGATCTCTCTCTACGCCACCACCACGGTTGTAACCTTCATCACAATTCCATTTGTTTTTGAATTTATTTTATTTTTTATATTTTATCTAGTTTTAGCTTAGGTTTTTAGGTTTTTGAGGTTTAGGGTGTGGGGTTCAGGGTTTAGGGTTTAGGGTTTAGGGTTTAGGGTTTAGGAATTAGGGTTTAGGTTTTAGAGTTTAGGGTTTAGGGTTTAAGGTATAAGGTTTAGGGTTGTAGGTTTTAGGGTTTAAAGTTTAGGGTTTAGGGTTAGGGATTATAGTTTAGGGTTTAGTGTTTAGGTTTTAGTTTTTAGGGTTTTTAGGGTTTAGGTTCCAAGGTTTAGGTTTTCATTTTGGGGATTAGGATTTTAGGGTCTAGGGTTCTAGGTTTAGAATTTAAGGTTTAGGGTTAGCAGTTTATTTATTTATATTAATTTTTTTGTATTATTTTTAATTTTTTATGGTTTAGGGTTTAGGGTTTAGGGTTCAGGTTTTAGTTTAAATATATTTTTAAATTAATTAAACTGGTAGGTTTAGGTTTTTTTAGTTTATTTTTAGGCTTTAGGGTTTAGGGTATAGGGTTAGCTTCGTGTTTAGGTTTTTTTTAAAAAAAATTAAGTAAACATGCAAGTTAAGCTTATTTAGTTTATTCTTTATTTATTTTAGATTATTTTATTTTTAATTTTTATTTATATTTATTTATTTTATTCAATTTAGTTCATTTATTTTAGGTTTGTTTATTTTATTTTAGGTTTTTTATTTTAGTCTTATTTTACATTTAGGTTTAGTTTAGGTTTATTTTTTAGTTAAGTTTTATTTTTGTTTTATTTATAAGGTTTAGGTTTTATTTTTTTATTTTTAGGTTTATGTTTTATTTTTTATTTTTAGGGTTAGGTTTAGGTTTTTATTTTATTTTTAGGTTTAGGTTTTAAGTTTTATTTTTTTAGGATAGGTTCAAGTTTATTTTTAGTTTATTTTATTTTATTTAGTTTAGGTTTAGTTTATTTTTGGTCTAGGCTTAGGTTTTATTTATTTTAGTTTAGTTTATTTTAGCTTAGATTTAGGTATATTTTTTTTAGTTTATTTTACTTTTATTTTAGGTATAGGTTTTTTTTTTTGGTTTATGGTATTTTACATTTATGTTTTATTTTTAGGTTTATCTCTTTAGTTTAGGTTTTTATTTAGTTTTTATTATATTTTTATGCTTATTTTATTTTTATTTTACATTTAGTTTTCATTTTATTTAGGTTTTTTATTCTTAGGTTTATTTTTTTTAAGTTTAGTTTATATTATTAATTATTTTATTTTAGTGTGTTTTATTTTATTTTTAGGTTTAGGTATAGGTTTTAGTTTAAGTTTCAATTTTATTATACATTTTTATTTTATTTAGGTTTAGGTTTTTTATTTATTTTATTTTTTGGTTTTATTTAGTTTAGGTTTGGGTTGTTGGGCTTTTAAGGTTTTAGGGTTTAGGGTTTAGCATTTAGGATTTAGGGTTTAGGGTTTAGGGTTCAGGGTTTTATGGTTTAGGGTTTCAGGGTTTAGAGTATTAGATAAGGGTTTAAGGTCATGGTTTAGCGTTTAGGGTTTATTTGGGTTTTGGGTTTTGTGTATTTAGGGTATAGGGTTTTAGCTTAGCTTAAGGTTTAGAGTTTGTTAGGATTTAGGTTATAGGGGTTTAAGGTTGTAGGTTTAGGGTTTGGGATTTATGGTTTATGGCTTAAGGTTTGGGGTTTTAGGTTTTTTTTTTAAATTACATAAACTGGTAGGTTTTGGATTATTTAGTTTATTTTTATTTTAGTTTATTTTATTTTTCATTTAGGTTTATTTTTTATTTTTATTTAGTTTAATTTATTTATTTTAATTCATTTTTTAAGTTTAGATTGATGTTTCTATGTTTTTTTAGTTTAGTTTTATTTCTATTTTATTTTTTAGGTTTAAGTTTTATTTTTTATTCTTAGGTTTAAGTTCAAGTTTTTATTTTATTATTTTAAGGTTTAGGTTTTAGGTTTTTTTAGGTTTATTTTTAGGTTTTATTTTTAGTTTAGGTTTAGGTTGATTTTTAGTTTATTTTATATTATTTAGTTTAAGGTTTAGGTTTATGTTGAGATTTTATTTAGTATAGTTTACTTTTTTTTAGTTGTGGTTTAGGTTTATTTTTGGTTTAGGTTTATTTTTATTTTTAGTTTAGGGTTTAGGTTTTAGTTTTAGGTTTATTATTTATGTTAAGTTTTTATTTTATTTTATTTTTAGTTTGTTTTATTTTTAATTTTGGTTTAGTTTTTTATTTTTTACTTTTGTTTAGATTTTTATTTAGTTTATTTTATTTTAGTTTTTATTTTTTATTAAGGTTTAGGTTTTTTTATTTACTTTAGGTTTATATTTTAAATTTAAGTTTTAATTTAGTTTTAATTATTTATTTTAGTTTATTTTAAGTTTATTTTATTTTATTTTATCTTAGCAATAATGTAACTGAACGTTTTTTATTCTTAGGTTTTATTTTAGTTTAGTTTAGCTATTATTTATTTTATTTTATTTCTTTTATTAATTTATTTTATTTTATTTTATGTTTAGGATTAGTTAGTTTATGTTTTTTTTTATTTTGGTTTACATTTTTTATTTTATTTTATTTTATTTTTTATTTAGGTTTAGGTTTTAACTTTATTTTAAGATTTTTTGGGTTTGGGGTTTGTGGTTTTAGGCTCTTTGGGTTTTAGGGTTTAGTAGTTTGTGGTTTAGTTTTTAGGGTTTGGTTTATGGTTTGGGTTTAGTTTTAGAGGTTTAGTGGTTTGTGGTTTTAGGTTTTAGGTTTTAGGTTTTACTTGTGGATTAGGATTTTGGTTTTTTTAGAGAACCAACTGAGATTCATCATTCTTATTTTATATTTTATTTTATTTTAGGTTTATTTTATTTTTTTGTTTTAGTTTAGGTTTTATATAATTAATTTAATTTATTTTAATTTTTAATTTAAGTTTAGTTTAGATTTTATTTTATTTTATTATTATTTTATTTAGGTTTTAGTTTATTTTATTATCAGTTGGTTTTAGATTTTGGGTGGGCCTGTGGCCCAGGGTCAGTTTGGGATTAGTTTGGTTTGTGGTCAGGGTTGAGGATTTAGAGGGAGTGGTCTGGTTTTATAAGGCTCAGTTCAGTTTTGGGCTCAGGATTTAGATTTTAGTGTGGCCTAGTGGTCATCAGGGTTAATGGTTTAGTTTTGGGTTAAAGGTATGTAGCCTCCTTGTGGTCTGATTTTCACCACTCAGTGATGGGGTGGTTTTTTAAGTCAGTAGGCAGTGTTTTGACTAGTGCTCAGGCCTTAGAGCCCAGTTTTGGCTAGTATTTTTTGTGTCAGGAGGTCATTAGATTTTGTATTTTAAAAGTTTTAGATTGGCTCAGCTTTAGGTTTAGTAGGTTTAGGTTTTTTTTGGTTTAAGATGGGTTGAAGGGTTTGAGGTTTAACTGTATGTGAGTGGGTAGTAGGGTTTTTTTTAATTTAATATATTTTAAGATTAACCAAAGCCAGTTTATTTAGTTTATTTTATTTAGGTTTATTTTGTTTTATTTCATTTAATTTATTTACTTATTTATTTTAGTTTAGTTTTTGTTAGGTTTTTTTTGGTTAGGTTTAGGGTTTAGTTTAGGTTTAGATTAGTTTAAGTTTATTTTAGTTTATTTAATTTTATTTAGTTTAGTTTAGTTTATTTGTATATGTTTGGGTTTTATTATTTACTTAGGTTTATTATATTTTATTTTAGGTTTATTTATTATTTTTAATGATAAGTTTTATTTTGTTTTATTTTTTAGGTTTAGTTTTATTTAATTTTATTTAATTTTATTTTAAGTCATTTTATTTTATTTTATCTGTGCTTATTTTACTTAGGTTTTAATGTTTTAGTTTAGTTTTTTATTTATTTTATAGTTTTTTTATTTAATTTTATATTTAGGTTTAGGTTTATGTTTAGGATTAGGTTTTAGTTTATGTTTTTAATTTTATTTTATTTTTTTATTTTGGATTAAATTTTATTTATTTATTTTATTTTGAGGTCTTATCTTTTATATTAGGTTTCTTAGGTTTTGTGGTTTTAGCATGGTTTTTTTTTGGTCAGGTTTAGTGGCCTTAGGTCAGCTTTAATGTTTATGCTTTAGGGTTTAGGGTAGGTAGTTTATGGTCAGCTTTTAGTGGTCAGTGGCTTAGTCAGGGTTGTGATTATTTATTTGAGGTATTATTATTTGGGTGGTTTGTCAGAGTTGAGTGGTTAGGGATTTAATATGGTGGTTTATTTTGGCCCATGTCATGGCCTGGGCATTAGGTTTAGGAGGGCCTGTTTAGAGTTTGGTAGAGTGGGGTTTAGTGGTGGGTTTAAGGCCTGAGTTAGTGGTGGGTTTAGGGCTCAGGGAGGGTCAGTAGAGTGATTTAGGGTGGGTAGCTTTAGGGTTTAGGGTCACTAGGATCAGGTTAGATCTTTTTTATTTTCTTATTTTTAATGTTTTAAATTAAGTAAACCCATGTAGGTTTATTTAGTTTATTTATTTATTTATCTTTAATTTTTATTATGATTTAGGTTTATTTTAAATTTATTTATTTTAGTTTATTTATTTTTTATTTATTTAGTTTATGTTTTATTTATTTTAGGTTTAGTTTAAGTTTAGATTATTTTAGTTTAGTTTTATTTTATTTTATTTTTTAGGTTTAGGTTTTATTTTTTATTTTTAAGTTTAAGTTTAGGTTTTTATTTTATTATTTTCATGTTAAGTTTTGGGTTTTTATTTTATGTTTATTTTATAGTTTAATTTTTAAGTTTAGGTTTAAGTTTATTTTAAGTTTATTTTAGTTATTTAGCTTAGGTTTATTTTATTTTAGGTATAGGTTTAAGTTTTATTTATTTTAGTTTTGGTTTAGGTTTATTTTATTTTTATCATAGGTTTAGTTTTTTTTTTCTTAGTTTTGTGGTTTTTCGGTTTATTTATTTAGGTTTTATTTTTTATTTTAGTTTTAGTTTATTTTTTTATTATTTTATAGTTTTATTTTATTTAGGTTTTAAATTTTTAGGTTTAGTGTACCATATGTATTTAGGTTTATTTGTAATTTATTTGGTTACTTTAGGTTTAGGTTTAGGATCTTAGGGATTAGGGTTTAGGTTTAGGGTTTAGCAAAGATTTAGGTCTTTTAGGTTGGGGTTAGGATTTAGAGTTTACCATTTTTTGGTAGTGGCTGGGTTTAGAGTTATAGGTTTTTAAGATTTATTAGATTTTTTTTAAAAAAAAAGCTAAACCGGTAGTCAGTTTATCTAGTTTATCTTATTTTATTTATTTTATTTTATTTTTTTTATGTTTATTTTTAAATTTTATTTAGTTTTATTTATTTTAGTTTAAGTTTTTATTTTAGTTTATTTTTATGTTTAGATTTAGTGTAGGTTTATTTTTTTAGTTGAGTTTTATTTTTATTTTAATTTTAGGTTTTATTTTTATTTTTTATTTAGGTTTAGGTTTAGGGTTTATTTTATTTTTTTTATTTATTTTTTAAGTTTTATTTTTTTAGTTTAGGTTTAAGTTTATTTTGATTTTATTTTAATTTATTTATTAGCTTGGTTTAGGTTTAGTTTATTTTAGGATTAGGTTTAGGTTTTATTTATTTTAGTTTAATTTATTTTAGTTTATGTTTAGGTTTATTTTATTTTGTTTTATTTTATTTTATTTTAGGTTTTAGTTTTTTTTAGTTTATTAGTTTTATTTAGGTTTTATTTTAAGGTTTATTTTTAGGTTTAGGTTTTATTTAGTTTATTTTATTTTTTTAAGATTATTTTATATTTATTTTTCATTTAGTTTTTATTTTATTTAAGCTTTTTATTCCTAAGTTTATTTTATTTTTTTAGTTTAGTTTAAGTTTTATTTCTTTTATTTTAATTTATTTTTATTAGTTTATTTTATTTTATTTTAAGGTTTAAGTTTAGGTTTAAGTTTTAGTTTTTATTTTATTAAAGTTTAAGTTTTTTTATTTATTTTATTTATTGGTTTTTTTTTATTTTATTATCTGTTAAGTTAGGTTTAGTGGTAGGATTTAGTTTTAGGGTTTAGGGTCAACCATCTGGTGGTGGGTTTGTGGCTCAGGGTCAGGCTCAGTTTAGTTTAGTTTTTAAACTTTAGGGTTTGGTAAGGCCTTTTAGTGTTGGGCCTGGGTAGGGTTTAGGTTTAGTGGTCATGAGTAGGTTAGGGTTTATGATCTTTTAGGGTGTGGCCTTTTTGTTGGGTTAGTGGTTTAGGTTTGCACGATTTTTTAGGGTTTAGGGTTTTTTATTTTATTTATTTATGGTTTGGGTCATTATATTTATTTTATTTTTTTTATTTTTTCATTTTATTTAGGTATATTTTATTTTTATTTAGTTACATTTATTTATTTTAATTATATTTTATTTAGTTTAGTTTTTTTTATTTAGTTTTATTTTATTTAATTTTTAGGTTTAGTTTTATTTTATGTTTTTTTTAGTGTTTTACATTTTATTTTAGGTTTATTTTAGGTTTTATTTTTAGTTTAGGTTTACTTTTTAGTTTATTTTATTTTATTTAGTTTAGGTTTAGGTTTAGTTTATATTTAGGTTTAGGTTTTATTTTATTTATTTTAGTTTAGTTTATTTTAGCTTAGGTTTAGGTCTATTTTATTTTTATTTTAGGTTTAAGTTTTATTTTTCATCTATTTTTAGGTTTTATTTTTTGGTTTAGGGTTTTAGGGTTTACGATTTAGGGTTTAAGCATTTAAGATTTAAGGTTTAACATTTAGGGGGTTTAGGGTTTTTAGTGTTTATGATTTAGGGTTTAGGGTTTTTGGTTGGTTTTTTTAACAGAGAACAAATTCAAATTCAGTATTTCTTCTTTTTGATTTCATCAATGAAGTAGCACACAAAGTTTTCTAAGACATAAGCGATGACATAGATCAAAAATGGGCACGCAAAGAGAAAATCAAAAACCCTAGATAACAAGAACCATCTCTAATATAACAACACTGTTCCATAATCAATAGATCGGACTGGCCATTCTTTAGTTTCTCAAGTTTTGAACAAAACCACCCCGGCCTCTCCAGTAGTGGGATCCACCATCATATCCTCGATCTCTCTACTCCACCACAATTCCATGGGTTTTTTTAAATTTTTTTATGTTTTATTTAGTTTAGGCTTTGGTTTTTAGGTTTTCAAGGTTTAGGGTTTGTTGTTCAAGGTTTAGGATTTTGGGTTAAGGGTATAGGGTTTAGGGTTTAGTTTTTAGAGTTTAAGGCTTAGAGTTTAAGGTTTAGGGTTGTAGGTTTTAGGGTTTAGGGTTTATAGTTAGTGATTAAGGTTTAGGGTTTAGTGTTTAGGTTTTAGTTTTTAGGGTTTTTAGGGTTTAAGTTTTAGTTAGATTAGGATTTTATTTTATCAGGGTTTAGGAGTGAGTTTGGTTAGGGATGGGTTTTTTTATTTTAAATCTTTTTTATTATTTTTATTTTTAAGGTAGGGTTTAGGTCCGTGTTTTAGTTTAGGTATATTTTAAATTAAGTAAACCAAGTAGGTTTAGTTTTTTTTTTTTAGGGTTAGCTTAGAGTTTAAGTTTTTTTTTAAAAAAAAATTCAGTAAACTCGTAGGTTCAGGTATATTTATTTATTATTTATTTTAGGTTATTTTATTTTTAATTTTTATTCAGTTTAGTTTATTTAATTTAGGGTTGTTTATTTTATTTTAGGTTTTTTATTTTAGTAATTTTTTAGGTTTATATTTTAGTTGAGTTTTATTTTTATTTTATTTTTAATGTTTAGGTTTTATTTTTTTAATTTTAAGTTTAGGTGTTATTTTTTATTTTTAGGTTCAAGTTTAGGTTTTTATTTTATTTTTTAGGTTTAGGTTTTAAGTTTTATTTTTTAGTATAAGTTTAGGTTTATTTTTAGTTTAGTTTATTTTATATTATTTAGTTTAGGTTTAGTTTATTGCAGGTCTAGCTTAGGTTTATTTATTTTAGTTTAGTTTATTTTAGTACAGATTTAGGTATATTTTCTTTACTTTATTTTACTTTTATTTTAAGTTTAGGTTCTTTTTTTGTTTAGGGTGTAGGTTTTATTTTTTATTTACTTTTAGGTTTTATTTTTAGGTATATTTTTTAGGTTTAAGTTTTTATTTAGTTTTTATTTAATTTTCATGTTTATTTTATGTTTATTTTACATTTTCCTTTATTTAGAGTTTTATTCTTAGGTTTATTTTTTTAAGTTCGTTATTAATTATTTTATTTTAGTGTTTTATTTTATTTTAGGTTTAGGTTTAGGTTATAGTTTAAGTTTTAATATTAAAATTTTTATTTTATTTAGTTTTAGGTTTTACCATTTATTTTATTTTTGGTTTTATTTAGTTTAGGTTGTCAGGATTTTAAGTTTATTTTAGGGTTTGGATTTGTGGGCTTAGGGTTTAGGGTTTGGTTTATGGTTTATTTTAAGTGGTTTAGAGTTTTAGTTTAGGGTTTAAAGATTTTGCCTATTTGGGTTTTGGGTTTTAAGCTTTTAGGGAATAGGGTTTTAGCTTACCTTAAAGTTTAGGGGTTTTTAGGGTTTAGATTTTATGGTTTAGGGTTTAAGGTTATAGGTTTTGGGTTTAGGGTATAGGGTTAGTTATAGGGTTTAGGGTTTAGGTTTTGGGATTTATGGTTTAAGGTTTAAGGTTTGGGGTTTAAGGATTTTTTTTAAATTAAGTAAACCGATAGGTTTAGGTTGATTTAGTTTATTTTTTTATTTTAGTTTATTTTATTTTATTTATTTAGGTTTATTTTTTATTTTATTTAGTTTAACTTATTTATTTTAGGTTTATTTATTTTAGCTCTTTTTTAAGTTTAGGTTTATGCTTCTATGTTTCTTAGTTTAGTTTTATTTTTATTTTATTTTTTAGGTTTAAGTTTTATTTCTATTTTTTAGGTTTAAGTTCAGGTTTTTATTTTATTTTTTTAAGGTTTAGATTTTAGGTTTTTATTTTATGTTTATTTTTAGGTTATATCTTTTAGTTTAGGTTTTGGTTTATTTTTAGTTTATTTTATTTTATTTATTTTTGGGTTTTGGTTTAGTTTATTTTAGGTTTAGGTTTATTTTTATTTATAGTTTAGTTTATTTTATGGTTTAGGTTTATTTTATTTTGTTTATTTTAGATTTAGGTTGATTTTTATTTTTTGTTTAGGGTTTAAGTTTTCATTTTAGGTTTATTGTTTATGTTTAGGATTTTATTTTATTTTATTTTTAGTTTGTTTTATTTTTAATTTAAGTTTAGTTTTAAGTTATTTAGGTTTTTTATTTTTTACTTTAGTTTAGATTTTTATTTATTTTATTTTAGTTTAGTTTTTATTTTTATTAAAGTTTAGGTTTTATTTTTTTATTTACTATTAAGATTATTTTTTAAGTTTAAGTTCTTTTTTAATTTTTATTTTATTTTATTTTAGCTTTATTTTAGGTTTATTTTATCTTTATTTTACTTTTAATTTTTATTTTATTTATTTTTTATTTTTAGTTTTTTTTTAATTTAGTTTATTTTAGGCTATTATTTATTTTATTTTTATTACTTTTTATTAGTTTAGTTTATTATATTTTATATTTATTTTTAGGTTTTAGCTTTTTATGGTTTAGGATTTTTTTTGGGTTTAGGGTTTAGGGTTTAGGGCTTAGTGTTTAGAGTTTAGCTTTTAGAGTTTTGGGTTTAGGGTTTTGGGTTTTACGATTTAGGGTTTCTGGTTTAAGGTTTAGGGTTTAGGGTTTTTAGGGTTTAGGGTTTAGGGTTTAGGGTTTAGGTTTTAGGTTTTAGGTTTTACTTCAAGGTTTATGGTTTATAGTGAAGGGTTTGGGGTTTTTAGGGTTTAGGGTTTAGGGTTTATGTTTTAGGTCTAGGGTTCAATTTTCAGTTTAGGGTTTAGGGTTTTTTATTTTGTTTTAACAGAGAACAAATATAGATTAAATATTTCTTTTTTCAATTTCATTAACCAAGTAACACACCAAGTTTTCTAAGAGATAATCAACGACATAGATAAAAAATGAGCTCGCATAGAGCAAATGAAAGACCCTAGATAACTAGAATTGTAAAGGTATAATTCCATAAGAAACAGATTAGATTGGCCATTGTTCAGTTTCTCCAGTTCCCATCAGAACCACCCCGGCCTCTCGATTAGCGAGACCCACCATAATATCCCCGATCTCTCTCACTGCCACCACCATGGCTGCAACCTCCGTCGCTCCTCCCACCCTCATAACCACCACTACTCTGACCACTACCTCTATATCCACTAGCACCTCTCGTTCGGCCACAACCACTATGATAATTGCTGCCTCTGCCTTCACCTGCATCGCCATATTTAGACTGAGCCTGTTTGATGGTGATGTTCCTGCCGTCAAGGTTCTACCCATTCTTTGGGTTTAGGTTTAAGTTAAGGTTTATTAGGTTTTAGAGTTTATGTTTTTTTTTAATATATTTATTTACTTAGGTTTAGGTTTAGGGTGTGGGGTTTAGAGTTTAGGGTTTAGGGTTAGGGTTTAAGGTTTAGGGTTTAATGTTTAGGGTGTAGGGATTATGGTTCAGGGTTTAGGGTTTTACGGTTTATGCTTTTAAGGTTTAGGGTTTACGATTAGGGTTTAGGGTTAATTTTAGGGTTTTGGGTTAGGATATAGAGTTTAGGGTTTAGGATTTAAGGTTTATGGTATTTTTATTTAAATTAAGTAAACCAACATGGTTAGGTTTATTTAGTTTATTTTTATTTATTTTAGTTTATTTTATTTTTATTTTATTTATGTTTATTTTATTTTATTTAGTTTATTTTATTTATTTATTTTTTTAGGTTTAGGTTTAGGTTTGAGTTTATTTTTTAGTTTAGTTTTATTTTTATTTTATTTTTTAAGTTTAGTTTTTATTCTTTATATTTAGCTTTAGGTTTAAGTTTTTATTTTTATTTTTTAGGTTTAGGTTTTAGGATTTTATTTGAGGTTTAATTTTAGGTTTTCTTTTATAGTCAAGGTTTAGGTTTATTTTAAGTTTATTTTATTTTATTTATGGTTTAGGTTTATGTTTAGGTTTAAAATATTTTAGGTTTAGGGTTTATTTTAATTTTAATTTTTTAGGTTTTATTTTTGGTATATTTTAGGTTTTATATTTAGTTTTATTTTATTTTATTTTTGGTTTATTTTATTTTATTTTACATTTCTCTTTATTTAGGTTTTTTATTTTTAGGTTTATTTTATTTTTTAGTTTAATTTAAGTTTTATTTAGTTTATATTTTTATTTTATTTTATTTTTACATTTAGATTTAGGCTTAGGCTTAGGTTTAGGTTTAGGTTTAGGTTTTAGTTTATATTTTTATTTTGTTTTATTTTACTGATGTTTTTTTATATTTATTTTATTTTTAGGTTTTATTTTGTTTAGTATTAGGTTTTTAGGTTGTGGTTTAGGGTTGGGTAGTTTAGGGTGGGGTTTAGGGGTTTATGGTTATATGTTTTAGGGTTTAGGATTTAGGGTTTAAGGTTTAGGGTTTAGGGTGGTGGTTTAGGGTTTGGGGTTTAGGTTGTAAGTTTAGGTGGTTGTGGGGTTTAGGTTAAGATTTTTATTTTTTTATATTTTATTTTATTTTATTTTTCAAATTAAGTAACTCTTAGGTTTAGGTTTATTTAGTTTTTATTTTATTTTAGTTTATTTCATTTTTTTTATTTTTATTTAGGTTTATTTTTATTTCTATTTTGTTTAGTTTATTTATTATAGGATTATTTATTTTAGTTTAGGTTTTTTGTTTTAGGTTTTTTTTTAGGTTTAGGTTTAGGTTTAGGTTTAGATAGTTTTTTTAGTTTAGTTTTATTTTTATTTTATTTTATTTAGGTTTAGGTTTTATTTCTTAGTTTTAGGTTTAGGTTTTAATTTTATTTTTTTAGGTTTAGGTTGTAAGATTATATTTTTGGTAGGTTTTATTTTTTAGTTGATGTTTAGGTTTATTTTTAGTTTATTTTATTTTATTTCGGGTTTAGGTTTAGGTTTAGGTTTAGTTTTAGGTTTTATTTATTTTAGCTTAGTTTATTTTAGTTTAGGTTTAGGTTTATTTTATTTTTATTTTAGGTTTAGTTTTTTTTTTTAATTTTGGGTTTTGGTTTAATTTTTTATTTATTTTTAAGTTTATTTTTTAGGTTTAGGTTTTTATTTCATTTTTATTTTATTTTATTTTAGGTTTATTTTATTTTTATTTTAGGTTTAATTTTAATTTTATTTATGTAAAACTTGTCGAATTAATCATGACATGAATCTTTTAAAATATTGTGTTAATGCTAGGGCATCCTGAAGTTTATGCACAGATGGCTAATACAAAAAAGTGCAAGTCGCCATCGACTCTCTGGTTAAATAAGCAAGGGTTCCCACATTATGGATGGATGCGGGCAAATAAGTTAGTCCACGAAACTAGATTTAAGTTAGGATCTTGGAATATATGTACTCTTGTAGGTAAACTAATAGAATTAATAGAGATTATGGTTCATAGGAAGATAAATATTTTATGTGTTCAAGAAACTAAATGGGTTGGGGGAGAGAGCCAAGGAGATTGATAGTTTAGGTTTTAAACTTTGATATTCAGGTAGAAGTCGAATTACAAATGGCATAGGTGTGATTATAGATAATAGTTTCAAGTATAATGTTATAAATATTAATAGATGCAAAGATAGAATTATAGCTTTAAAGATTATTGTTGATACTAAGATTATCAATCTTGTAAGTGTTTATGCTCCTAAAGTAGGTTTGGATGTAGGCTTAAAAGAAAATTTTTTGAATGAATTAGAGTGATTAATACAAAACATACCTCTTGAAGAAAAAGTATTTATTGGAGGAGATTTAAATGGACATGTTGGTAGAGTGGCAGAAGATTTTAAAAGTATTCATGGTGGTTATGGATTTAGACTTCCTAATGAAGAAGGTTAGAATATATTGGATTTTGCTTTAGCCTATGATTTTTTAGTTGCTAATACTTTATTTAAGAAAAGAGATGAGCATAATATTACTTATAAAAATGGATCTAGTAAAACACAGATTGATTATTTTCTGATAAAAAAATAGGTCATTTAGATTGTAAAGATTGTAAGGTCTTTCCAAGTGAAAGTTTTAATACCCAATATAAAATATTAATGATAGATTTTAAGATGAAAGTTTTGAAGATGAAAAGTAAATCACATTATTATTCTAGGATAAGATGGGGGCACTTGAAAAACACTAATAAAAATATTTTTAAGATAAGCTACAAGAGCTTAGAATTTAGGATGTTCATAAGGAAGCTAATGTTATGTTGGAAAATGTTGCTAGTGAAATTAAACAAGTTGCTAAAAATGTGCTTGGAGAATCAAAAGGAAAAGCTTCTTTTAATAAAAATAGTTGGTGGTGGAGTTAAAATGTGCAAGAAAAGATAAAAAATAAGAAATGTTGTTATAAAACATGGTTTAGATGTAAAAACCTCAAAGAATTGGGAAAAATATAAAGTGGCATGTAGAGATTCAAAGAAAGCAACATATGATTAAAAAAAATTAGCTTTTAGTGATTTATATAATAGATTAGATACCAAAGAAGGTGAAAGATGTATGTATAAGTTAGCTAACCAAAAAGATAGGAGAAGTAAAGATCTAGCTCAACTGAAGTGTATTAAGGATTAAAATCATAAAGTGCTTTTCTTTGAAAAAGATATTAAGAGTAGGTGGATGAGATATTTTGATAAACTTTTCAATGAAGGATCTGAAAAAATGATTGATTTTAGCAACCTTAATACCTTAAACAAAAATAGAGAATTTTGTTTTTATCATCATATTAGTAAATCTAAAATTAGAGAAGATTTAAAGAAAATGAAATGTGGAAAAATAGTAGGACCTGATGATATTCCAATAGAAATGCAGAAATGTATAGGAGATCAAGAAATTTCTTGGCTTACAAATCTTTTTAATCTTATTTGATAGACTAAAAAGATGCCAGATTAGTCGAGAAAGAGTTTGTTGACTCCTATATTTAAGAATAAAGGTGATGCACAAGAGTGTGCAAATTATAGAGGAATTAAGTTAATGTGTCACACATTAAAATTATAGGAGAGAGAGTAATTGAGCATAGGTTATGATGTGATACAAAAGTTTCTCACAACCAGTTTGGTTTCATGCCAGGTAGATCTACTATGGATGATATACATTTGTTAAGAGGTTTGGTGGAGAAGTATAGAGAAAGAAAAAAGGATCTACCTATAATATTTATTATTTTAGAGAAAGCTTATGATAAAGTTTGAAGAGTTATTTTTTAGAGAGTTCTAGAAAATAAAGGAGTAAATATTGGTTATATTCAAGTCATTAAGAATATGTAGACTAGAGCTATTACTTGTGTCCAAACACAAGGAGGATTGACAAAATATTTTCCTATTTCAGTTGGATTACATCAAGGATCAGCTTTAAGCCATTATCTTTTTTTCTTTAGTTATGGATATTCTTACTAGGCATTTACAGGAAGATGTATCTTGGTGTATGCTTTTTGTTGATGATAGTCTTCTTGTTGATAAGACTAGATAGCGAGTCTAAGAGAAACTTGAATTATGGAGGTCAACCTTAGAGTCTAACGATTTTCATTTAAGTATATCTAAAACTAAATATATGGAGTGTAATTTTAGTTGTAAAAGTTATAGTGGGAGTGTTGTGACATTAGGTGAACAAGTCATTAAAAAGATTGAGTGATTCAGATATTTAGGCTATATTATTCAAAATGATGGTGAAATAGATGGATATTTTATTAGTAGAATTCAAGTTGGATGGTTGAACTGGAGTAATGCATTTGGCCTATTGTGTGATTAAAAAATATTGCCTAAACTTAAGTGAAAATTTTATAAGATGGTATAATTTATAAAAATGTTAGCCAAGAAAAGAGAAGCATGAGACTATGTTAAGTGTTGTAGAGATGAGGATGCTCAGGTGGATGAGTGGCTTTACTCTTAGAGATAAAATGTGAAATGAGTATGATCGGGAAAAGGTTGGAGTAGCTCTAGTGGTAGATAAGATTAGAGAGAGTCACCCTAGATGGCTTGGCCACATAAAGCGTCGGTCATCCAATGACCCAATTAGAGAGTAAAAGCATTATATTTGCCTTAAGTTAAGAAAGGTAGAGGTAGACCTAAAAAGGCATGGTTAATATGTATAATTAATGACTTTAGTATACTTGAATTAAATGAGAATTTGACACATACAAATGGAGATGAAGGATTCATGTAATGACCCACTAGTGGGATAAAGGCTTGTTGTTGTTGTTGTATTGGTTTCTTATTTTTTAGGTTAGTTTAGGTTTTTATTTATTTTATTTTAGTTTAGTCTTTATTTTTTATTTTGTTTTCTTTTTTGGTTTTAATTTAGGTTTTAATTTAATTTAATTTTTTTATTATGATTTAAGTTTTTTTATTTATTTTATTTAGCTTAGGTTTAAGTTTTTAGCTTTTAGGGTTTAGGGTTAATTAAGGGTTAAGGGTTTAAGGTTTACGGTTTGGGGTTTAGGGTTTAGGGTTTTGGGTTTAGGGTTTAAATTTATGGTTTAGGGTTTAGGGTTTTAGGGTTTAGGGTTTTAGGGTTTAGGGATTAGGGTTTAGGGTTTAGGCTTTTTAAGATTTAGGTTTTAGGTCTTGGGTTCAAGTTTTAGTTTAGTGTTTAGGGTTTTTATATTTTTTAACAGAGAATAAATTTAGATTCAACATTTATTCTTTTCAATTTCATCAACCAAGTAACACACCAAGTTTTCTAAGACACAAGTGATGAGATAAGTAAAAAATGAGCTTGCATATAGCAAATAAAAAACCTTAGATAACTAGAACCATCTCTACAGCAGAGACACAATTTGATAAGCAACAGATCAGATCTGTCGTTCTTCAGTTTCTCTAGTTCCCATTAGAACCACCTTGGCCTCTCGAGTAGCGGGATCCACCATCATATTTTTTATATCTCCCTCCACCACTGTCACAGTTGTAACCTCCATCATTCCTCTAACATCCATAACCAACACTACTTTTATAACCACCTTCATATCTAGCAACACCTCTAGATCCCCCACCACCACTATGATAACCACTACATCTGCCTTCACCTCCACAACCAGATATAGACTGAGCTTGGTTGATAGTGATATTCATCCTGTCAAGGTTCTACCCATTCTTAGGGTTTAGGTTTATTAAGTTTTAGGGCTTAGGCTTAATTTTTTAATTTATTTAGTTACTTTAGGTTTAGGTTTAAGGTTTCGGGTTTAGGGTTAGGGTTCATAGTTTAGGATTTAGGGTTTAGGGTTTAGGGCTTTAGGGTTTATGCTTTTAGGGTTTAGGGTTTAGGGTTTAATGTGCTTTAAGGTTTAGCATTTTTGAGGTTTTTAGAGTTTAGGTTAGCTTAGGGTTTATGATTAGTTTAGGGTTTGTGGGTTTGCATTAAGGTTTAGAGTTCTTAGGTTTAGAGTTTAGGGTTTGGATTAGGGTGGCCTGGGCTCAGGTTGTGGTTTAGTTAAGGGTCAGGATCATTTTGAGTTTAGGGCCTAGGCTCAAAGTAGGATTTGGGTTTAACATTTAGATTTGTGGCTCAGGTTTAGTTTAGGGCATGTTGTGGGTTTGCAGCTCACCCAGTAGGTTTATTTACTATTTCATCCATTTTTATTTATTTTAGTATATTATTTTTATTTTTTATTTAGGTACATTTTTATTTAGTTTAGTTTATTTATTTTAGGTTTATTTATTTTGTTTTTTTTATTTAGTTTATTTTAGGTTTATGTTAATTTTTACTTTATTTTTATTTTTATTTTATTATTTCTGTTTAAGTTATATATATTTTTTTTTAGGTTTAGGTTTAGGTTTTTATTATATTTTTGTAGGTTCACATTTTAGGTTTTAGGTTTTATTTTAGGTTTCTTTTCAGGTTTTATTTTTTAGTTTTAGTTTAGTTTTATTTTAGGTTTATTTTGTTTTATTTAGTTTAGGTTTATGTTTAGGTTTATTTTATTTTAGGTTTAGGTTTAGGTTTTTTTTATTTTAGTTTAGAATATTATAGTTTAGGTTTAGGTTTATTTTATTTTTATTTTAGGATTATATATTTTAATTTATGGTTTAGGTATATTTAAGATTATTTTTTTTTATTAGGTATATATTTTATTTTATTTTAAGTTTATTTTATTTTTAATTTAAGTTTAGTTTTCATTTTATTTAGGTTTTTTTTATTTTTTTTAGTTTAGTTTTTTTATTTGATTTTCTCTTTAGGTTTAGGTTTAGGTTTAGGTTTAGTTTATGTTAGTATTTTATTTTATTTTGGTTTAGGTTTTTTATTTATTTTATTTTTAGGTTTAGGTTTTGGGCTTTTTAGGGTTTACAGTTTTAGTTCTTTTTTTCAGTTTAGGGTTTAGGGTATAGGGTTTAATGTTTAGGATTTAGGGCTTAGGATTTATGTTTTAGGGCTTAAGGTTTAGGGTTTAAGGTTTTAGGGTTTAAGGTTTAGGGATTTGGGTTTAGGGTTTTTAGGGTTTAGGGTTTAGGGTTTAGGATTTAGGTTTTAGGTTTAGGAGTAGTTTAGGTTTTTTTGGTTTTTTAAATAAAGAATAAATTTAGATTCAACATTTCTTCTTTTGATGTCATCAACCAAGTAACACCAAGTTTTCACATAAGTTAATAGATAAGAAAATTGAGCATAGAACAAATCAAAACCCTAAATAACTAGAACTCAGATATAAAGATAGAATCCCATAAGCGAGATCGGATTGGCCATTCTTTCGCCCTCTATCATCAAATGTCCCTCTAGAGTTGCAGATCAACCATCATATCCTCGATCTCTCCTCGCCTATAACCTCATTGTAACCTGCTACTCCTCTTACCTCCATAACCACTTGCCAACCACCACCTTCATATCCACGACTGAATCCCCAACAACCACCATAACAATAACCGCATTCACCTTTTGCCTCAACCCGCTGATCCCAGCTTGACTGGTGATGTTCATGTCAAGGTTTTGCCCATTCTGGGTTTAGGTTTATTAGGTTTTAGGTTTATGTTTATTTTTTAATTTATTTAGTTATGTTAGGTTTTGGTTTAGGATTTGGGATTTAGGGTTTAGGGGTTTAGGGTTAGAGTTTAGATTTAAGGTTTAAGGTTTAAGGCTCAATTTTTGGGGTTTAGATTTTAGAGTTTATGCTTTTATGGTTGTGGTTTATGGTTTTTTTGTGGTTTAGGGTTGAGGGTTTAGTCAGGTTTAGGGTTTAGGTTTAGGATTTAGGGTTTATGGTTTTTTCTTTTATTTTTAAATTAAGTAAACAGTTTAGATTATTTAGTTTATTTTTTTATTTATTTTAGTTTATTTTATTTTATTTTTTTTAAGTTTATTTTTATTTTATTTAATTATTTATTTTAGGTTTATTTTTTTATGTTTATTTATTTTAGGTTAGGTTTTATTTTAATTTTATTTTATAGTTCAATTTTATTTTTATTTTATTTATTGGTTTTATTTTTATTTTTATTGGTTTATTTAGTTTTTATTATATTTTATTAGTTTTAGGTTTAGGTTTTATTTTAGTTTATTTTAATCTTTTATTTTATTTATTTTAGGTTTAGTTTAGTTTAGTGTATTTTAGGTTTAGGTTTTATTTATTTTAGTTTAATTTATCTTTAGTTTAGATTAGTATATTTTATTTATTTCTTTGTTTTGTTAGTTAGTTTAGGTTTTATTTATTTTATTTTAGGTTTTATTTTAGGATTCGTAGTTTAAGTTTTATATAGTTTTATTTTATTTATTTGTTTATTTTATTTTATTTTAGGTTTATTTTTATTATATTTAGTTTTCATTTTTTTTAGTTTAGTTTTTTTATTATTTATATTATTTTATTTTTATTTTTTATTTAGTTTCATTATTTTAGTTTATGTTTATTTTATTTTATTTTTATTTTGTTTTGGTTATTTCTTTAATTATTTTATTTTAGTTTATAAGTTAATTTATTTAGTTACCTTTAGGTTTCAGTAGTCCTATTTTAGGCTCTTAGGTTTAGGGTTTTGGCTTGTTTTAGATTTCAGTGGCTTCAGCTTTTTTAGGCTTCAGATTTTTTTAGGATTTTAGGGTTTATGTTTTTAGGGTTTGGGGTTTAGGGTTAGTCTTTAGGGTTTAGGGTTTAGGGGTTTTTAGGATATAGGATTTAAGGTTGTAGGCATAGTATTTAGGGTTTAGGGTTTAGTGTTTAGTGTTTAGGATTAGGGTTTATGTTTTTTTTTAAAAAAAAATTAAGTAAACTGGTAGGTTTAGGTTTATTTAGTTTATTTTTAATTTATTTCAGTTTATTTTATTTTTTATTTCTATTTAGGTTTATTTTTTATATTTATTTAGTTTAGTTTATTTATTTTAGGTTTACTTATTTTAATTTAGGTTTTTTATTTTTGTTTATTCTTTTAGGTTTAGGTTTATTTTTTAGTTGACTTTTATTTTTTTATTTTTAGGTTTAGGTTTAGGTTTTTATTTTATTTTTTTAAGTTTAACTTTTAAGTTATTATTTTTGGTTTATTTATCCATTTTCTTTTTTAGTTTAGGTTTTCATTTATGTTTTAGTTTATTTTATTTTATTTAGTTTAGGTTTAGGTTTATGTTTAGTTTATTTTAGCTTTAGTTTTAAGTTTTATTTATTTTAGTTTAGTTTATTTTAGTTTAGGTTTAAGTTTATTTTATTTTGTTTATTTTATTTTTATTTTAGGTTTAGGTTATTTTTTTGTTTAGGTTTTAAGTATTATTTTTATTTATTTTTAGGTTTTATTTTTAGGTTTATTTGTTAAGTTTTTGTTTTTATTTAGTTTTTGTTTTTCTTTAATTTTCATTTTATGTTTAGTTTTTACTTTAGTTATGTTTTATATTTTATGGTTTATTTTTTTAATTTAGTTTAGGTTTTTATTTATTTTATTATATTTTATTTTTATTAACTTATTTTATATTATTTTTAGGTTTAAGTTTAGGTTTTAGTTTAGGTTTTTATTTTATTTTATTATTTTATTTTATTTAGGTTTAGGTTTTTTTATATATTTTATTTTTAGGTTTTATTTAGTTTAGGTTTTTAAGTTTTTATGTTTTATGTTTTATGGTTTGGGTTTTAGGGTTTATGGTTTTAGAGTTTAGGGTTTAGGGTTAAGGGTTAGTGTTTAGGGGTTTAGAGTTTAGGGTTAAGGGTTAGAGTTAAGGGGTTTAGAGTTTAGGGTTTATGATTTAGGGTTTAGGGTTTTTAGGTTTATGCTTTTAGAGTTTAGTACTTAAGGTTTAAGGTTTAGGGTTTATTGTTTAGCATTTTTTAGGGTTTAGAGTTTAGGGTTTAGGGTTTAGGGTTGTCGGTTTAGGGTTTAGGATTTAGGGTGTAGTGGTTTAGGGTTTAGAAATTAAGATCTTTTTTGTTAAATTAAGTAAACTAGTAGGATTAGGTTTATTTACTTTATTTAATTTATTTTTTATTTATTTTAGTTTATTTTAGTTTTTTGTTTTTATTTAGGTTTATTTTTATAAATTTATTTAGTTTAGTTTATTTATTTTAGTTTATGTTATTTTTATTTTATTTCAGTTTAAGTTATTATTTTTATTTTATATATAGGTTTTATTTAGTTTAGGTTTAGGTTTTTAACTTTTAGGTTCTAGGGTTTAGGGTTTAGGGTTTAAGGTTTAGGGTTTATGGTCTTTTAAGGTTTATGGTTTAAGGTTAGTTTTATGGTTTAGGGTCTTGGGTTTTAGATTTAGGGTTTTGGGTTTAGGGTGCCTGAAAAAGCTGAAACCTACAACACCACGGAAGGTTTGCTAATTGCAAAGGATAACTCTGGGAGGGCGACGACCCAAAAGTAAACATAGCTCACCATATTTGCCCGGGATAGTCTAATAGCGCAACGACCATCCGAGTCCAGTACTTCCTCCACCGTTGCAGCTACCACCTCGTGTATTGGCTCCTCTTCTACAAACAAGAGCATTGTATCTGCAAATAAGGGCACTAAATTCCTTTGCTTATTTTACATGATCTATCATGTACCTCCACCCAAAAGGAAATTATTGATGAAAGTTGATTCTACTTATATATTGTCTACTTCTAATGCTCTTGATTTTATTCCTATTGAAAGGTCTCCGAGTATAAATAAAAGTAATACCTCTAGTAGTTCCTATCTTTTCCTTTTTGATTCAGAGTTGGACTATCCTTATCTGAATCAATCAGGTTCACCTCTTGAGATTGACTTGGAGCAACTGCCTCTCTGGATCCCATAGGAGAAACTGTAAGTATGCCCGATGAGAAGGTAGAACTTTCCACATGCTCATCATTCCAAGAAGTCACTAAAGTCAACCTACGCAGTAGAAAAGTTCTACCTCCTAGGGTAGCACCTCAGGATAAGAGTAAGCAGGTCATTGGTTTAAGTGAGTAGATAGCCACTCAATAGAATGCTCCACCGATGGATATGCTTATGGAGGACCAAGCCAAAGTCGATTACAATGTCCTAGCTCACCCTAGAAAGTTTCCAACTAAGTTAAGCATATACGATGCCCTTATCTTATCTAAAGAAATGATATAATCTTTAATCAAGGCCTTACTTGATCTAGGGATATGCTTAGCTCAGCTGACCGCTACTAAAGAGGAGGCTTGCCACTCGAAGGACATCTTAGAAGTTACATTCGGATGAAGACCTAGGGACAACCATACAACCACCTCTTTACATTATAGTTGATGTTGGCGATATAGCTTATCCATGGTTCTAGTTGACGTGTATCACAACATTATGAGTCTAAAACTTGCCTACTTAAGAATCGACATCTCCAAACTCTAAAAATAAAGGATGATGTTGAGAGGATACAATGCACAAGGAGAGAGAGCCTTGTGGAATTTATTTTTGGATGTAAGCGGGGAGGGGGGGTGGGACATCACGTAGATAATAAAGGGATACTTTTGAGGTGATCGGGTATAACATTGAGGTATGATGTACTATCTCAAAAGATAGAGGCATCACCCTACAATGGACCTAATCACAAAATAAGGACTCATAAGGCATGATGGATCTTTGAATGTAAAGATTTTTCCCTACTTTACATGGATGAATAAAGGGTTTATATTAAAGGTTCTTAAGTTCACTATGGAGGAAAGCCTCCATAGTTGCATCTTAGAAATGAAATTTCTTAAGAATACTCTTGATTAAAGTTGATAATTATCATATCTCCAATGATTTCAAGGTTACTATTAAAGGATTGGTTGTATTTGGAAAATCAATTAGGAAAGTTCAAGGAGAAGACTTATTTTGGAGTCTATAAATAATAAGAAATGCTGATACTAGAAGCCTAGTGAGCATTCCAATCTATCCTATGGTTTGGCTTTATAATAAGTTGATGAGATTTATATGTTTTGAGTTGAAATTTAATTAAATTACTAGGGCTTATAATCCACCAACACAAGGTTGTGGGAATGCCTAAGAGGTGAGGATTTATGCTTGTAGATCGAAGGAAATAGCTACCTTAGATCCTAAATCTAGAGAGCTTTAGTACAAGCTAAAGCATAACCTAAACCTAACTGACAGGTGGACATATGGGTTTACCTCCATATGAGAGAATAAATTGTTTGACTTCTGGACTTATAACTGCGTGGAGTGGCCGCCAGCTAACTCCTCCTATGATTTTAAAACCATGTAGTCTGGTCTTATGAATTGTAAGATAGCTAGGGTAGTTATTTAATTAGAAAGAGACTAAAGTCCTAAACACACTCCCTACATTTATGTAAGAAAATTAAATCTAACTGCATCTGAAAAGTGGAGGTTAGTTACATATAGTTATAATCCTAAGCAATTGTATTTATAATTTAGACTTAGCACCTTACACATGGGTAACTAAGCCCACCTGTCCTAACTTGGATTATGCATAAGGATTTAAGAAACCAGTAAAAAGAGCATTCAATTTTATTTTTAAGAATCCCTTAAGCATAATCCCCTGCAAAAAATATGATTATGCTAACATTGGCCTATCATCCAGTCTACGAAGCATACACCCTAACATCCAATCTAAAATAATGCATCATAAAACAAATCATAAATCACATCATACACCGTCCTAACTTAGAGTTAGAAGTGATGACTTAATTCTAATGTGTGTATTAAGGCTTGTGTGGTAAGTCTTGTAAGGCAATAGTGTTGAATTATCAATGTAAAGAAGGATTCAATTTAACATGAAAGGTTGATTTCAAGTGAAGTAGTTTAATTGATTTGAGAATTTTAATTTGTGTTTTCTTTTGTTTTATTTTATTATACCTAGCAACTAAGTATTATAAAGAGAGGAAAAGAGGATTGCCCTATTTTATCCCTACCTTAAGTCACTCTCTAAAGTATATTAATTTGATTTACTTCTCTTTAGTGAATGGCCTATTAAATGATTTAATTAATCAAAAGTTAAGGTTCAATTTAAATAATCTTATTCAAAATGAAAGGCATCTTAAGATTAATTTATTTGAATTATTACCACATGACATATATTAAATAATTCCTTTCCATCACATGTAACATGCATATGATTTAATCCTAAGTGTATCTATACATGCAACATATTTTAGCACACTTAAAAGATGAATGCATGTGTATATTTAGAATTTATATTTATTTGATTGAATTATTTAAACATGTTAATTTAAAACTGTATCCAAATTTTTATGCAAAAATGACATAAGAATGAAATTAGATAGGCATGTGCCATTGTTAAACCACAGAAGTGAGGTAATCAATTGACCTCCTTGGAGCTAGCTAAAGCCTCGTATTCTCGGTATGTCCAAACTTTATACTCATTTGCATTCAAACATATGTAAATTCTTATATATGAACATAGGAAGTAAGCTCTAATTCATAGGGCTAATTAATTCAACCACTTAGTCAATTATGAATGCATGAAATTTTAATGTAAAATGGTATTTTCATTCACTAATCTCATATACATATACATGAAAAAGATAAACACAAGTATGCATCATTGTTAAACCAGATAAGTGAGGAAATCAAATGACCTCCTAACTAAAGCCTCATATTCCGGTATGTCTGACTATATACTTTCTTTTCTTGGACACACATGGATGTATACATATATGAGAAAACCATGCAAAGATTGCATATTTTTATTTGATTGAATCATTTATATATATTAACTAAATTTCTATCCAAATTCTAATGGTAAAATACATAAGAATGAAATCAAATGGGTACGTGCCATTGTTAAACTAGGGAAGTGAGGTAATCAAATGACCTCCTTGGTGCTAGCTAAAGCCTCGTGTTACCGGGATGTCCAGACTATATACCCATTATCATTCAATATTATATAAATCAACACATGAATAGAGGAAAGAGAACTCAACATTCATAAAAATGTGATTCATTCAAAGCTATTAAGCATGTGATTCATTCAAATATAAGCATATGATTAATTCAACCAAACTAGTTCTAAAGGACAATCAAATCAAATAAGATTATTTAAAGCAAACCAAAGCTTCTTCATTAATTAAGTTTTGGCTTTGATTTGATTTAAAGAGGAGAATAGAAATCATCACTTGCTGTATTAAACCCATTCCAGCATTAGTGATATTATTTAATTTAAATAAATGTAATTAAGTTTATTTTATGAGTTAATTAAGTTGAACCCTTAATTAGATGAAATAATTTATCTTACCTATGTCACCTTAATGTAATTAACAAAATTATTATGAGCCAACATGATATGCATCAAAAATAAACTTGCAATGATCTTAGGAAATAAAAGGGGCCTAATGCAATTGCCTCATGATTAATAGTTAATTAGATTAAGAGACTTAATTATTACTCTTATTTTTCCCACACATGGACTATAATTTCATTAAACTCTTGTTATTAAACACCTCAAAGATCTACCCCATGCTTTAATTAATTGAGGTCTGATGTGATTATGATTTCAATTTGATTAAGTGATTTAATTAATTAGTTAAATCTTTATTAATTCTATTTTAAAAAAGGGAGAAATGATCTTAGGGAAAGGGGTCCCAACTTATTCCTTAGTTGACTTACTATTGAACGATGATTAATAAACTTAATTAACCAATTTATTACATTTCATGGGATTAATTAATCATTAATTAACTTAAAAGAGTGGTTAGGGTTTAATTAGTCAATTTTCTTAATTAAGTGAGCAATAAATCCCAGGAAAATCATGGGAGGCAGAGGTCATCCCATTAAATTAACTAACAAAATTTGAGATTAATTGCTTAAGTAATTAAGGAGTAATTAAGCTAATTAATTTTGTAATTAAACTTTAATTAAACCTTAATTACTATTCAAAATTAGTTAAGATTATTTTTAATTAATTTTCCTCTGAAATACCTTCAAAATGTGTATTTATTTGCATTTTTTTATTTTTCTATGACTTTTTATGATTTTTAGAAGTTTTAACCATTAAAAATGAATAATTAAACATGATTAAAGCCTAATTTTGTTGGCACAATGTGGCACGCTAAAGCGGCGTGCTTTCCACGTGGCACTATGTGATTTGCTACTTAAAACTTATTTAACATAGCGCCTACATGGTGGCGTGACGCTTGTCCATCGTCCATCAAGATCTAAGATAATGTGATTAATCCTACTTAATAATATTAAATTAGATCGATCTAGCGGATCTAATCATGGCTGTCCATTTCGATCATGTGGAATGGACAATGCATAATCTAACATCACGTGAGTGAAGGAGAATGGAGTCCATCCGCCATTTCTCACTTGATCTGAGCTTACTCAAGCTCAGATCAACTCCAAAAGGACCCCACACCTTCACGACATCAATCAGAGGGGATCCAATAGTCAAGATCACATAAGATGCTAGTTTTTTTGAAAAGCTCCAACCCATTTTTGCCTAAGGATTGATTTTGGAAGCATACCTCGTCAAAACTCAAGATCGGTGGCTCAAATGATTATGGAAGATTCATCTAGTGGAGATGAAGCCCTATTGAGTAGCAATTAGATCAATTCCTTGATGTTCACTCAGAAGGCTGTAATGTAATGATTTGGAGCCCTACTTTGATCGAAGTCCCACCTCTGATGCTTGGAAAGCTTGGGAGATGACTAGTTCTTTCTCGATGAGGCCTATGGAAGGTGCGTGCAAAGTAAATTTGAGTTTGATGGAGAAATTATGAAGTTAGGTTGGAAATGGGAGTGTCTTACTTCTGGATGGACGACAATGGTATTTTTTGATCGAGGAACAAGCTTGGGAGCTTAGGGAATGGCAATAACAGCTCATCATGGGTAGTTATGGGTCTGAGGAATGATTTTTGTGTGCATTTGAGTGGAAACAAGGGTGTATACCTTCATCTTGATCGATGGTGGGATTGGGTTTGACTTAGTGCGCCAACTCAACAGTCATGGGTGGCGGAGGAGGTGAGTTGGCTCAGCTTGGTTGAAGGTGTGGAGGTGGTTTCCAATGAGGAATCATGTGTGTCCTATGGGTTTCAAATTCTCCAATGGGGAGGGTGAGGTAATTTCACCTCCCATGGGTCATGGCTAACCCAACCACCAATTGAGTTAGGTTGGGCAGTGTCCTAGGTGTCTAGGTGAACCATTGGGAGAGTACCAAGTGGCCAAAGAATGGAAATGACCACTTACATGGGTAGTTTCTCTTATGCGATGCCTTTAACCTAAGGGTAAAATGATCATTTAGCATTGGATTTGATTTGGACAGATTTGAAATGAGCCAAAAGTGGCTTAGCCCAAATTTCAAATCATTTGGAGTAGATTTGGTTAGTTTTGGCTCAATTTGACTCACTTAGATCAAATTGGGTTCGGTTGGATCAAGTTGAATAGTTGGTTAAATTGGGTCAAACCAAGGGTTGATTCAAGTTCATATGATCATTTGGGATGTTTTGGTTTAGTTGGTTTGATTTAGTTTGGCTTAGATTTGATTTTGGCTCATTTGAATTCATTTGGGTCGAATGGGTTAAGTTAACCGATTTGACCAAATTGGCCTAATTAGCTTTGATTTAGTGTTGGTTTTGGTTTAGTAGACCAATTGAAGATGATTGTAGGCTTTGGTTTCAATTAATTTGGATTTGGTTTTGATTTAGGCCAACTTGAACCATTGGTCAATTTGGGCTAAGTAGCTTAATTAGGTTCAATTGGGTCCAATCATGGCTTTGGTCAAGTTCAACAATCAATTTGGAATGAACTTGAGCCATTGATTACAAACAATTTGGTTTATATTTTGATTTGACCCAATTTTGTCTTTTAAGTAACTTTTGGTCAACTTGAGTCAAGAGAGCTAATTGGGTTTTATTTGACTCAATTGAAGGTGAAGTCATATTCAAATATTGATTTTGATTTGGTATGAATCATTGGTTTCAAGGGATTTGGCTTAGGTTGCAATTTGTCTAATTTGGGTTCATATGGGTTAAGGGTCTGACTTGGTCAAATAACCAAGTTGACTTGGTTTGACCCAATTGTTGAAAATTGATCAACATAGGGTGATCAATAATAATGATGTGAGATTTTGATGGGCTTGGTTCAATCCAATTTGGGAAGGATTAGAACTTAGCTCAAATAGGTCAAATTGGTGACTTTGGATCAAGTGGACCAATTGGGTTTAGTTGGCTTAATTTTGGGTTGAGTTTGATTTAGTTGAGGTTATATATGGATTTGGGATTGATATATAAATTCAACAATTTGGTTTCAAATGGGTTTTAGTTCATTTGAACATTTCAAGTAAAAGGGTTGGGTTTGACTTGGTTGATTTTGGTTTGGCTTGATTGTAGATTTCATTTATATTTATCAATACAATTGAAGGTATGATTGATTCATGAGAAAATCACTTGAATTTGGGTTTTTAAATGAAGGAATTTGGCTAAGTCTATAGAGTTGGGTCATGTGGCTTAAGTTTAGATTTTGATTTGGTTGATTTAGTTTTGATGATTTAAATGTATATTTCATTTAAATTTGTGAAGATTATTGAAAATATGATTGATTTGTGAGAAAATCAATTGAGTTTGACTAGATTTGGATTAATATTTAGCTAAGTCCATGGGATATGTCATATAACTTAGGAAGGGTTTTAATTTAATTTGATTTAGTTTTGATCATTTTAATGTACATTTGATTTATATTTATGAAGATGATTGAAGATATAAATTGATTATGAGAAAATCAATTGATTTTAGATTGATTTGGATTAAAATTTTGGAAAGTCCATGGGATAGATCATATGGCTTAGGAAGGGTTTCAAGTTTGGATTTGATCCTGGGCTTCAATCATTTGGTTTTGGAATTTGGGATTGAATTTGGACTTGAATTTGATGTTTGAATTGAACTTGAGGTTTGGTTTGAGAAGGTGCACATGGATTGGATTTGGGTTGTAGGGTAGGTTGATTATCTTAATCTTTAAGGCATAATCTAATCTCTTCTAAGTTTTAAGGCTTAGGTTAGATGTTTCCTAATTTTAGTGTCTATGACTAGGAAAGCCTTAGTGTCTAGAAGACTCCTAAGTCTAAGATGGGAAGATTGAATCTGCACTCTAAAAGTGAGATCAACAGGCCTTTTGCTCCATAATGTTGCCCTTAGAGATAAATGATTGGAAGACCAAAGCCAAGTTTCACATTATAGACTCAGATACTTCTTTCAACGCTTTTCTTGGGAGACCATGGATACATGAGAACAACATAGTTCCATTCTCTCTACATCAATGTATGAAGTTTGTGAATGGTGGGATCATCTATTGTGTTAGAAGAGATATCAAGCCATTTATTATTCAAGAGGTCAACATATACGAGGATGCAGCTTACTACCTCCCTCAAAACCAATAAGTCTATTCTCATGAAATTGGCCAAAGTTTAAAAATAAAAGAAAAAGAAAAAGAAAAAGAAAAAAAAGAGAAAAAAAAAAGAAAAGAAAAAGAAAATGAAAAAGAAAATAAAAGGGAGCGAAAATAGACTTGGAGGAGGAAGTGGAGTCTGACATTAGATTCAACCCATAGTTTATTACTCCATTCGAACATATGGGTAGGATGACCTGACCTCCACCAGGAAGAGGAAGAGGCAGTTTAGGGGTGGAAAACCTCCATATTGGCCACCCAATAGAATATATGTCCCAACTACTAGGAGTACACCTGTTATCCATATAGACTTAGAATCTAGTTTATAAAGTGAGTCTTATATGGTTAGTACACTAACCAGCTCTGCTCAGCAGTAGATTCCTTTGGAGGTGGCACTTGAGCCAAATAATGATGAAGATCGGGTTCCAAAGCAATGCATAAGTGTATCCAAGTCTATATGTGAAACAATTAGGCATCAGTTGGGAACCTTAGCTATAACCCAACTATCCTCTCAAAATGCTGAGGGTTTGGTAGTTAAGGAAGCCCCTAAGTCATCCACAGGTGTGAAGACTTAGAGGTTCTTACTATGAGAATCATCCTCAAGTCAAGAAGTTGATATAGAACTAGAGGATGATTCATATAAAGATTTAATAGAATTACCTTTTGATTGTTACTTGCCTTATGTTCATAATTTAGCAAGGAAAGGGTTAATCTCACATACTTGGTCAAAGTACAGGTCAAACTACTTATAAAGAATATGGAGGAATAAATGCAAAAGCTCTCAACCAAAATTGAGACTAGAATTTAGTACAGTGGGTCCAGTTGATGATGATGATTACTACTTAGTCATCACAAATCATTTGGAATCTAATAGGTTCTTTTCAAATCACATTAACTCATATGAGGAGCTGTGCTTAGAAACTTCAGATGATCTAGATGATTTTGAAATCAAAGACTCATCGCAAGAGTTCAAAGAAGAGATCAGGTCAACAATCGATGAGCTCAAGAAAATCAATTTAGGAACTAAAGAAGATCCTCACCCGACATATTTTAGTTCTTAATTAAATGAAATTGAAACTAATCACTTAGTTAGGCCATTAATTTAGTTTAAGTATATCTTTTCATAGAGTTATGAAGAGATGCCTGGATTGGCTCCTAATGTAGTGGTCCATAAACTAGCAATAGAACCTACTACTAACCCTATCAAGCAAGCTCCTAGATGCATGCGATTAGACATAGAATAATAGGTCATTTATGAAGTCAAGCGATTGATCTTTGGCTTCATCCGGGAAAAAATACCCTACGGTTAGTGACATCATCCAGTTAAGAAAAAGAATGGCTAAATTCACATATGTGTCAATTTTGTGGATTTAAATAAGTCATGTCCAAAAGACAAATTTTCACTACCAATCCTAGAGTTGATGGTGGACATTGCCTCATCTCATGCAGTCTTCTCTTTCATGGATGGCTCATCTGGATATAACTAAATAAAGATGGCCCCTGGAGATGGAAGAAACACTTCTTTTAGAACCCTGAATCTGCTATAAGGTCATGCCTTTGACCTTAAAATGTGATTACATACCTGGGCAATGACTTGAATCTTCGAGGAACTCATGAATCATCAAGTCAAGTGCTATGCTGATGATCTCAAAGTCAAAAGTAGAGAAAAGAAAGACCATCTCTTTGACTTGAGAGTAGTTTTTGAATAGTTAAGACCATTTAACCTCAAAATGAATCCTCTGAAGTGTACATTCAGAGTAGCTTCTAAAAAATTCCTTTGGTTTATTGTCCAACACCAAGGAATCAAAATAAATTCGGAGAAGATCAAGGCAATATTATAATTTCCACCCCCTAAAAGTTAAACTCAACTAAGATCATTACAAGGACTGTTAGTGTATCTATGATGCTTTCTATCCAATTTATCAGGAAGATGTCAGCTATTCTCAGCACTTCTTAAAAAGGATGCCAAGTTCAAGTGAGATGATAAGTGTGACCATGCCTTTCGAAGACATCAAGCATTACCTGATGATGTCATTGATTCTAGCTGCCCTTATCCCGGGCAAGTCGCTCATACTTTACACTACTGCATTAGATGATTCCCTTGGTGCTTTGTTGGCCCAAGTCAATGATGAAGGGAAAGAAAAGGCGTTCTACTATCTCAGTCATCATCTAATCTATGCTGAGGCTAATTATCCACCCATTGAGAATAATTTTTTAGGTTTAATATTTACATCCTAAAAGCAACAACACTACATGCTTCCTCATAAGGTGAACTTAATCTCTAGGATCAATCCATTACAGTATCTCATGACACGATTGATGTTTTCTAGATGGTTGGCTTGATGGTCGATGATCCTCTCATATTTTGACATTACCTTCGTACCCCTCTTGGTGGTGAAAGGACAACTACTAGCAAATTTTTTGGCAACACACACACTTCCTACTAACTCTCGGCTTAGCGATGATCTCTCCAATGAACAATTCATGAACTTAGGGGATACTAACATTCACCACTAGGAGATGTACTTTGATGGTGTAGCTTTCTCTCAAGGAGGAGAAGAACAACAATCTACTATTCCAGGAATGGCAAGGGTAGGCATAGTTCTCATAACTCTAAATCGCAATTTGATGAGATTCTCATATCATCTGTCCAATCCTTGCACCAATAATGAAGCTGAATATAAGGCTCTGATTGTCAATATGGAGTTATCCATTACTATAAGCATCTAGAACATCAACATTTTCAGGGAATCTTAGCTAGTTATCAACTAAAATGTTGGGTCTTACAAGGTTATAAAGCCTAAGCTCCATCACTACAACAAGTACACCATAGAGTTGTTGGTGCAAATACCAGAGGTTGCTAGTTATAAGATTCCTTAAGGAGAGAATATTGTAGCATATGCTAAGGAGTTAGCATGTCTGAAAGATGAGTCCATATCAATAAAGGTCCAAAATAGACAAATGTTATCCCTTATTGATATTGAACTCATCAAAAAAATACTCTCTTGATGGGGAGGTTTCCATTGCCAAGAAGGATGAGGAGTTATATTTGAGGCAAACATTCATGAATTACCTAAACAAAGGCAAAGTACCTCAAGAGAAGTCTCAAGCCCATCAGATGAAGTAGAGAGCACTTTCCTATGCTCTTGTTGATGGTGTCTTGTATCGACAATCTTTTGATCATATGTGGTTACGTTGTTTAGACAAGCATGAAGCTTGTAAGATTGTGATTGAGGTACACTTAGGATTATGTGGAATCAACCAATCTAGTTCAAAAATGAAAGCCAAGATTAAGAGACTAGGATACTACTAGTCATCGATGATCAAAGATTGCATGGATACGGCTTAGCAATGCCACCAATGTCAAATAAACTATGTGGTCCTACACCAACCATCCAATATTCTACATTGTACATTGGCCTCATGGCCATTCGTGTGCTGGGATACCGACATAGTGGGTCTTATGGATCCTCCTACTTCCAAGGGTCATTGGTTCATCTTAGTTACTAATAACTATTTTTTCAAATGGATGAAAATGATTTCACTTAGAAAGGTCACAACTTAGTAGGTGATCTAGTTTTTTAGGAACCATTTCGTATATAGGTTTGGAGTGCCTCGATGAATTATATCTGATAATGGTACTGCATTCAAGAGCACCGAGATCAACAACTTTGCCCAGAGACATAGCATAGATTGGAGATATTCTGCCATCAACTACCCGAAGGAAAACTACTTAGCAGAAGCCTCCAATAAAACTCTCATCCAAATACTAAAAAAGATACTCGACAATAATAAGCGACAGTGCCATGAGTAGTTAGTTCAAGCCTTGTGGGACTACCACACCACATATAGAACTCCAACTTAGTCTTCTTCTTTTTCCTTAGTGTATGGGTCCAAAGCTGCTATACTATTAGAAGTTCAACTCTCATCACTAATGATAGCTGTGGGTAGCAAGATCATAATAAAGTAGAATGCCAAGTTATGATTAAAGATCTGAAGGTTTGGAGAAAAGAAGCACTGGGCATGCTAAAACCTTGAGTTGTACAAAGCTAAAATGATTCAAGCTCACAACTAGTTGGTCTGTTCTAGAGCTTTTCAAGTAGGAGAGCTTATTTTAGTTTTAAGGAGACTAATTGTTTCCCGTGGTAAGATGGGAGGCAAGTTTGAACCCACTTGGGAAGGCCCTTTTGCTATAGAGAATGCCTACAAAGGAATATCTTATAAACTTATTAATCATGAGGGAGAGCTCCCAATGCTTCCAACCATTGGGCTCTACTTAAAGAAATATTATAAATCATGTTTGAAAATGATTATCATCAATGAAAATTTTGAATTTTAATTTATTATCTCTTCCTTGTTTTTTCATGATGTGTTAGGGTAGGTGTACTAAGGAAGTGGCCCTATCTTCTCATCAACATAAATACAATACTACACACATAAAATAACACATATCTTTTATGTTACTGAGATGAGATGATGATGCTTTGGAGTGGCACACCTTTTTACGTCATTAGGTTGGTTGGTTCTGTTGATAGATACACCACTCATGTTGGATACCTTGGTTGGTTGGTTTCTTGCACCTTGATATCATGGAGATGTAAGTTTTATTATTTCTCCTTAAGTTGGCCATCACCTATAGCTTTCTTTCTGGGGCTCAAGATAGCGCCCCTAGCGGCACCTCCCTAGGTGGCACTATTTTGGATCACATCCTTTTGCATTCCCATTTAGACACTACCAGGATGGATTAGATAGTTCCCCTTTGATAAGTAACCACATGTGGTTGGAGAATCCATCCCCATGGATGTAGATTCTCCCATGGTCGATCGAGATAGGTCAAGGACGCATAGCTCTTCTCAGTGTGGTCCTGCACCAACAGCAGTCCATGACATATAAACAAAATATATATTCACTTATGGATTAGGAGGACACCACTATATTTTTCTCAAGACATCCTATGTTTAGGGGTGTGTAGCAATCTCCCTAGAATCACTCACTACTCTTGAGTTGATATAAGTCCAGTGCATTCACTCAATTAGCCCTAAGTCGATTTGATTTGTTGTGCTACCAAGGTCACCAGTGGTTTTCCTCCTTTAGAAGATGTAAGTTTCTGCCTTCTATTAGTCATTACACACCAAAGGCAACCCCAGGTTGGCTAGCTCCCCATATCCGTAGACTATCCCTTTGGATTATAAATTTGAGATATGATAAGTTTGATATAGCCCCTTCTCAGTGGGTCCATCACACACTAACATGGTTTATAAATTAAATCTTTTAAATTTGACCAAGCTCACGTCCCCAGCGGATATGCCCTCAATTCAAAATCAAACTAAACAAAACAAACCATATCAAATCACATGAAATTAAGATAAAAATCTTTTAGACTACTTTGAGTTGACATAAGGTCTGATTTTTTGAGCATCCAATAGGTCACCCTAACAGTTGTTCCTCTTTGGAAGATGTAAGTCTGCTATGCCTTCTTCTTAGCATAGTCATTGCAAACTGAAAGGCAAGGTTGGCTAGCTCTACCCTGTAGCTGATAGACTATGCATTTGGATTTGTAAACTTAAGGCAGGTCAAAGCTGATATAACACTTTCTCAATGGGTCCATTGCACACCAACAGGATCCATACATTAATTCAAATTAAATTAAACCCAATCTTATTTTCCCAATGGAGTTAAATTATACCCTTCTCCCTAGTGGAGCCTAAATCATATATAAACAACTCAAGCAAACAAATCAAATTCAAAACCAACCTCTCCAGTGCAGCCAAATTAAACCAAATCCCCCAATAGAGCCTAAATCACATAAATCCAACTAAACTCTTATTTTCAGTGGATACATCCCCAAATAAATCTATGAAATCAAACTCAAATTCCAATCCCCAATAGATACCACGAACACTTCCCTAGTGGAAGGTTCATATATATCCCCTGGTGGAGCCCATATCTATTAGATATGCCTCCACATCAATTAAATAAACAAATTAAAGTTGATTTCGATCTTAATCCCACGGATTATAGATTCTTTTCCTAATGGATCTTCTTTCCACAAGTCATATAATCAAATCAAATTGAAATGTTATCCCCAACAAATTTTTTTTCTTCTATGCCATAGATCCCTCACATGTCATGTCCAATGCATGTGTGATCCTAGGATCTCCTCCATGTCCTTAACATGGAATTCTCACCAAATCTTATTTCTTCTCTGCACACCTTTAATACTTCAACCAAAAGCCTAACAATGTATTCATTCTACATCATCTCAACATTGTAATCAATATTTTATTATTTGTGATGGTGCAAGCTCAAACTAACTATACAATAGCATACTGAACATATTATAGTGTAAATTAACACACTATATTAGATTATAATATATGATGTTATATTATAATTTGTTGTAATATAATATATTTTCTAACATTACACCTCATTAGATAATAAAATTTTCTCAAAATATGAATAATGTTCATTTTGGATGTAAAATTGTTATTTTTCTATTTGAAATGGTACAAGTAGCATAAATTTTGTGTTGGTTTTTGGTGTGTGCCATGAATTTGGCCAAATTTTTCCATCTCAACCTTCAAATTAATATTTTTGTGAGTTTTGACCCAATGTATTATAACAAAAGTAAAATATACTAAAATGTACAATAACATTTAGTAACACACCACCACATTCATATATATGTTAAGTTATATTGTTATGTACATTATATTTTAATATGCTTTCATATAATATATTATCTTACATTACACCTTAAATGAATCACTTTAAGCAAAAAAATTTATAAAATTTGGTTGAAAAATGAACATTTATTTTGGATGTAAAATTCCATTCTTTTGATTAAATGACACACCATAACACACACCCCAATGATGTTCCCAAAGCTTACATTAAATTTGGCCAAATCCATCATCTCGTCTATAAATCAATATTTTTATGAATTATACTAGTACAAACTCTAATACATCATACTATAAGAAACTAAAATATGCTAACAAACAAGTAATAATACATAATAGTATGCTATAATGCATGATGCTACATTATGTTATGGCATCCTATATTATATTACACTATAACATATTATATTATATTATTTTGCATATAACATCACAAGGGATTGCTTAAGATAAAAAATCATAAAATTAGTTTAAAAAATAAAAAAACTATATAATTAAGTCATATCAGTTACATATTTTAAATTGAAATAATATATAATGATGTCTAGCTCTACCTATTATGAATTTGGCCAAATTCCACCATTTTAAAGTCTAAATCAACATTTTTATAAACAATGCTAGTGTAGGCTTGATGATTGTAAAATACTAAAGAATTTAAAATTCATAGAACAATATATTATGATATATGATGTGTTATACTATGCTACAACATATAATAGATATTTTGAACATAAAATCTTACTTTTTTATACTACATGGGTGTAGCACACCTTTGGTACTACAACCTAATTCCCACTTCAAATTTAACAAATTTCATCATCGATTTATTAAATCAATATATTTATGATTTATATTAATATAAATTAGGGCACAATACCATAATATACTAAAACATTTCAAAACATCTTTTAACATCCAAAAACACATCACTACATGCTCAAATATATGATGCTAAATTATACTATAATATTTGGTATTATAATATGATTTAGGGTTAAGGTTTAGCATATTCAAATCTCTAATAGTTAAAGGAAAGTCTCTTAAAGACATTTCCTTTAGCTACCATAACTATGTTAGGATTAGGTCACTCTTTAGATCTACTCCTAATGGCATCTTTATTCAATGTTTAGGGTTTAATATTTATTATTAGTTTAGGGTTTAAAGTTTAGGGTTTAGGGTTTAGGGTTTAAGGTTTAGGGTTAGTTTAGTTTTTAGGGGTTAGGATTTAGAGTTTAGGGTTTAGGGTTTAGGGTTGTAGGTTTTAAGGTTTATGGTTTATGGTTTTAAGGTTCAGGGTTAAGGGTTTAGTGTTTAGGGTATTAGGGTTTAGGATTTATTGTTTAAGGTTTTAGGTTCACAGTTTAAGGTTTACTATTTAGTGTTTAAGTTTTAGGGTTTTTAGGGTGTAGGGTTTAGGGTTTGGGGTTTAGGTTTTAAGTTTAGGGTTTAAGTTTTAGTTTAGGGTTTAGGGTTTAAGATTTAAGGCTTTTTTTAATAGAGAATAATTTCATATTCAACATTTTTTCTTTTCAATTTTATCAACCAAGTAGCATCCCAAGTATTCTAAGACACAAGCGACGATATATATAAAAAATGAGCACCTATAAAGCAAATCAAAAACCCTAGATAAGTAGAACTTTCTCTACTATAAAGACACAGTTCCATAAGAAATAGATTGAATCGATCGTTCCTTAGTTTCTCGAGTAGCAGGATCCACCATCATATCCCTGATTTCTCCCTTTACCACCACCACCGTTGTAACCTCCATTGCTCCACCTACCTTTATAACCACCACTACTCTGACCACCACCTCCAGATCCCCCACCAACACTATGATAACTGTCACCTCCACATTCACCTCCACCGCTAGATCAAGACTGAGCCTAGTTGATAGTGATGTTCCTGTCGTCAAGGATCTGCCCATTCTTAGGGTTTATAGTTAGTTTAGTGTTAGTTTAGGCGTTATAGTTTAGGGTTTATGGTTTGGGGCTTAGTGTTTAGGGTTGTAAGTTTTAAGGTTTAGAGTTTAGGATTTAGTGTTTAGGGTTTATGGTTTTAGGGTTTAGGGTTTAAGGTTTAGGGTTTAGGGTTTTAGGGTTTTATGGTTTAGGGTTTAGGGTTTAGGGATGTAGGATTAGGGTTTAGTATTTATGGTTTAGGGTTCATGGTTTAGGGTTAGTTTTAGGGTTAGGGTTTATTTTTTTGATTTTTGATTTTTTATTTTTTATTTTAAATTAAGTAAACTAGAAGGTCTTGGTTTATTTAGTTTATTTTTAATTTATTTAAGATTATTTTATTTTTTATTTTTATTTAGTTTAGTTTATTTAGTTTAGGTTTATTTATTTTAGTTTACTTTTTAGGTTTAGGTTTATTTTTCAGTTGAGTTCTATTTTTATTTTTATTGTTAGGTTTAGGTTATACTTCTTATTTTTAGGTTTAGGTTTAGGGTTTTATTTTATTTCTTTAAGTTTAGGTTTTAGGTATTTATTTTGGGTTTTTTTTAGGTTTTATTTTTTTAGTTTAGGTTTATTTTTAGTTTATTTTAGTTTATTTAGTTTAGGTTTAGGTTTAGGTTTAGTTTATTTTAGGTTTAGGTTTAGGTTTTATTTATTTTATTTTATTTTATTTTAGTGTAAGATTAGGTTTATTTTATTTTATTTATTTTGTTTTTATTTTAGGTTTAGTTTTTTTTTAGTTTAAGGTTTAGGTTTATTTTATTTATTTTTTTAAGTTTTATTTTTTAGGTTTATTTTTTAGGTTTAAGTTTTATTTAGTTTTATTTTTTATTTTTTTTTATTTTAGGTTTACTTTTTATTTTATTTAGGTTTTTTTTTATTTTTTAGTTTAGTTTAGGTTTTTATTTATTTTATTTTAGTTTAGTTTTTATTTTTTATTTTATATTCTTTTAGGTTTAGGTTTAGTTTTAGTTTTGGTTTTTATTTTATTATATATATTTATTTTATTTTGGTTTAGGTTTTTTATTTTTTATTTTTCTAGGTTGTATTTAGTTTAGGTTTAGGTTTTTAGCATTTTAGGGTTTATGGTTTAGGGTTAGTTTAGGGTTTAGGTTTTTGGGTTTAGGCTTTAGGATTTATGGTTTAGTTTAGGGTTTAGGGTTTAAGGTTTTTTTTAACAAAAAACAAATTTAGATTCAATATTTATTCTTTTCAATTTCATCAACCAAGTAGCACCCAAAATTTTCTAAGACACAAGCGACAACATAGATAAAAAATGAGCACCTATAGGGTTATAGGTTTAGGGTTTAGGGTATAGGGTTGAGTTTTTTAAAAATTAAGTAAATTGATAGGTCTAGATTTATTTAGTTTATTTTTTTTTTCTTTAGTTTAGTATATTTATTTTAGGTTTATTAATTTTAGTTTAATTTTTTTATTTTAGTTTATTTTTTAGGTTTAGGTTTGTTTTTTAGTTGAGTTTAATTTTTATTTTATTTTTTAGGTTTACGTTTTATTTTTTATTTTTAGGTTTAGGTTTTTATTTTATTATTTTTGGTTTAAGTTTTAGGTTTTTATTTTACAGTTATTTTAGGTTTTACTTTTTAGTTTAGGTTTAGGTTTATTTTAGTTTATTTATTTTTATTTAATTTAGGCTTAGGTTTATGTTTACCTTATTTTAGGTTTAGGTTTAGGTTTTATTTCTTTTAGTTTAGTTTATTTTAGTGTAGGTTTAGGTTTATTTTATTTTGTTTATTTTATTTTTCTTTTAGGTTTAGGTTTTTTTTAGTTTAGGGTTTAGGTTTTATTTTTTATTTATTATTTGTTTTTATTTTGAGGTTCTTTTAAGTTTAGGTTTTTATTTAGTTTTTATTTTATTTTATTTTATATTTATTTTATTATTATTTTAAGTTTAGTTTTATTTTTAATTAGGTATTTTATACTTATGCTTATTTTATTTTTTAGTTTAGTTTAGGTTTTTATTTAATTTATTTTAATTTATTTTTTAATTTTTTTTTAGGTTTAGGTTTAGGTTTTTATTTTATTTTATTTTATTTAGGTTTAAGTTTATTTATTTATTTTATTATTATGTTTTATTTAGTTTAGGTTTAGGTTTTTAGTTTTTTAGGGTTTAGGGTTTAGAGTTTAGGGTTTTTTTTGGGAAACCCCATATAGGGGGAATTTTATTGCCACAAAAGAGGGTTACAAGGTCCTTAAAGGGGATAAACTCCACAACTTACGCTCAACTGATCGACTAGAGTAAATCCCTTATTTAAGTATGAACAAAAGCAAAATAGAAGATTAAAGGAATGCAAAAGACACTAATTGATTAACATAGATAAGCTACTGAATAGATCTGGGCCAAAGTTCTTTAGGATGAGAGAATGCATGACACTAGGAAGCAAACCTGCAAGAGAACAAGAGAAATGCACCTAAAAAACTATAGAAAGATAGAAATTAGAGCAATTAAAGTAATACAAACAAAATGAAAATTGAAAACAACATAAACTGAGAAAGATTATAAAGAAGTGTGTGAGAGAAGGCTCAGGCTTAGTCACACCAAATTAGGGTAGATGCAAATGAGCATCAAACTTTGGAAGGGTTACATCATAAGAGCTACTACCAAACCAAAAGGGAAATCATCACGACCATCATAGCCAACAAACTTGTGGGAAGATAGCAACCATTTATTGAAAATCTTTTTTAGTACACGCAAACCTAAATAAACCATAAACATAATAGAAAAGGATACAACAAAGGGCAGAATGGGAAAGGGGATCCCATGCAGAATAAATATCATCAATATAGTCACCATGGCATGAGAATCCCTACACATATGAAAAGTTTAAGGTTTTAGGGTTTAGTGTTTAGGGTTAGGGTTTAGGGTTTAAGGTTTAGTATTTAGGCTTTAGGGTTTAGGGTTTTGAGGGTCTAGGAATTATGGTTTAGGGTTTAGGGTTTTAGGGTTTAGGGTTTAGGGTTTAGTGTTTAGACTTTAGGGTTTAGGGTTTTGAGGGTCTAGGAATTAGGGTTTAGTGTTTAGGGTTTTAAGGTTTAGGCTTTAGGGTTTAGGGTTTAGGGTTTTAGGGTTTAGTGTTTATAGTTTAAAGTTTAGGGTTTAGGGTTAGGGTTAAGATTTAGGGTTTTAGGTTTGTTTAGGGTTTAGGTTAAGTTTAGGGTTTATTTAGTTGGTTTAGTTTAGGTTTAGGGTTAGTTTAGGTTTAGGTTTAGGGTTTAGGGTTTGGTTTAGGTTTAGGTTTATGGTTTATGGGTTTTTCTTAAATTATGTAAACTAGTAAGTTTAGGTTTATTTAATTTATTTAGTTCATTTTTTATTTATTTTAATTTATTTTATTTTATATTTTATATTTTTATTTAGTTTAGTTTATTGATTTTAATTTAGGTTTTTTATTTTAGTTTATTTTTTAGGTTTAGGTTTATGTTTATTCTTATTGTTTAGTTTAGTTTAATTTTTATTTTATTTTTTAGGTTTAGGTTTTTTTTTTTAAGTTTAGGTTTAGGTTTTGTTTTTTGTTTTTTTAGGTTTATGTTTTAGGTTTATTTTTAGGTTTTCTTTTTTTAGTTTAGATTTAGGTTTATTTTTTAGTTTATTTTATTTTATTTAGTTTAGGTTTAGGTTTAAGTTTTGGTTTAGTTTATTTTAGGCTTAGGTTTAGGTTGTTTTTAATTTAGTTTAGTTTATTTTAGTTTATGTTTAAGTTTATTTTATTTTATTTATTTTATTTTTTTATTTTACATTAGGATTTTTTTTTTAGTTTAGGGTTTAGGTTTTATTTTTTATTTATTTTAGATTTTATTTTATGGTTAGGTTTTTTTAGTTTTATTTTAGTAGTTTATTTTCTTTTATTTTACATTTAGTTTTATTTTATTTAGGTTTTTATTCTTAGTTTTATTTTATTTTTTTTTTAGTTTAGTTTAAGTTTTTATTTATTTTATTTTAGTTAATTTTTATTTTTTGTCTTATTTTTCTTTTAGGTTTAGATTTAAGTCTTAATTTAAGTTTTAATTTTATTTATTTATTCTTTGGGTTTAAGTATATTTATTTATTTTATTATTAGGTTTTATTTAGTTTAGGTTTAGGTTTTTAGGGTTTAAGGTTTAGGGTTTAGGGTTTGGGGTTTAGGGTTTAGGGTTTAGGGTTGTAGGTTTCATGGTGTAGGGTTTAGGGTTTATGGTTTATGTTTTATGGTTTAAGGTTTTGGGTTTTAGGGTTTGGGGTTTAGGGTTTAGGGTTTAGGGTTTAGGTTTTAGGTCTAAGATTCAGGTTTTAGTTTAGGGTTTAGGGTTTTTTTTAAATAGAGAACAAATTCATATTCAACATTTCTTCTTTTCAATTTCATCTACCAAGTAACACACCAAGTTTTCTAAGATACAAGCGATGACATAGATAAAAAATGAGCACACATAGAGCAAATTTAAAACCCTAGATAACTAGAATCATCTTTACCATAAAGGCGTTTTAAGTAAATCGGTCATTCTTTTTCTCCGGTTTTAGTTTAGGTTCTCTTAGATGATCCACCACCATGGCTTTTTAACCTCCATTGCTCCTTACCTCCATGACCACCACTCCATATTCAGACCTCCGGATCCCCACCACCATTGTGATTACCTCTTTTGACAGATCTAGGAGCAGTTGATGGTGATATTCATGCCATCAAGGTTTTGCCCATTCTTAGGGTTTAACTTTATTAGGTTTTATGGTTTAGATTTATTTTTTAATTAATTAAGTTACTTTAGGTTTAGGTTTAAGGTTTGGTGCTTAGGGTTAGGGTTTAGGGTTTAGGATTTTACGATTTATGCTTCAGGGTTTAGGGTTTTAGGGTTTAAGGATTTAGGGATTAGGGTTTAGGGTTTAGGTTTTAGGTTTAGGGTTTTGAGGGTTTAGGGTTAGTTAGGTTTGGTTTAGGTTTAGGGTTTATTTTATAGTTTTAAGATTTAGGGTTTAGGTTTAAGTTTAGGGTTTAGGTTTAGGGTTAGGTTTATGAGTTTTAGGGTTTAGGTTATCTTTAGGATTTAGGGTTTAGGGGTTTAGGGTTTAGGGTTTAGCATTTTATGGGTTTAGGATTTAGGTTTAGGGTTTAGGTTTAGGCTTAGGGTTTAAGATTTAGGGTTTAGGTTAGTTTGTGGTTTATGGTTTAGGTTTAGGATTTAGGGTTTAGGGTTTAGGGTTGAGGTTTTAAAGTAAAATAGGATTAAGTTTATTTAGTTTAGTTTTAATTTTTTTTAGTTTTTTTTTATTTTTTTTATTTAAGTTTATTTTTTTTATTTAGATTAGTTTATTTATTTTAGGTTTATTTATTTTAGTTTGGGTTTTTTATTTTAGTTTATTTTTTAGGTTTATGTTTATTTTTTAGTTTAGATTTATTTTATTTTATTTTTTATGTTTAGGATTTATTTTTTATTTTTAGGTTTAGGATTTTATTTTAATTTTCTAGGTTTAGGTTTTCGGTTTTTCTTTTAGGTTCATTTTTAGTTTTTATTATTTAGTTTAAGTTTAAGTTTATTTTCATTATTTTATTTTATTTAGTTTAGGGTTTAGGTTTTGTTAGTTTTAGGTTTAGGTTTATGTTTTATTTATTTTAGGTTAGTTTATTTTAGTTTAGGTTTAGGTTTATTTTATTTTGTTTATTTTTGGTTTAGTTTTTTTTTATTTTAGAGTTTAGGTTTTATTTTCTATTTCTTTTTAGGTTTATTTTTTAGGTTTAGGTTTTTATTTAGTTTCTCTTTTATTTTATTTATAGGTTTATTTTATTTTTATTTTACATTTAATTTTTATTATATTTAGGTTTTTTTAGGTTTATTTTATTTTTTAGTTTAGTTTAGGTTTCTATTTATTTTATTTTAGTTTAGATTTTTATTTTTTATTTTATTTTATTTTTACGTTTAGGTTTAGGTCTTGGTTTTAGTTTAGATTTTTATTTTTTTTTATTTATTATTTTATTTAGGTTTAGGTTTAGTTTATTATTTTATTTTTAGGTTTTATTTAGTTTAGTTTTAGTTTTTTAGACTATTAGATTTTAGGATTTAAGGTTTCGGGTTTGGGGTTTAGGGTTTAGAGTTTGGGTTTAGGTTTTAGGGTGTAGGGTTTAGGGTTTTGGGTATAGGGTTTAGGGTTTAGGGTTTCAAGGCTTAGGGTTTAGGGTTGTAGGTTTAGGATTCAAGGTTTAGGGTTAGTGTTTTTTTTAAAAAAATTTTAAAATTTTTAAAATTTTATTTATTTTTTGAAATTAAGTAAATTGGTAGGTTTAGGTTTATTTACTTTATTTATTTTATTTTATTTTCTTTCTAAATTTTATTATTATTTAGTTTAGTTTATTTATTTTAAGTTTATTTATTTTAATTTAGGTTTTTTATTTTAGTTTATTTTATAGGTTTAAGTTTAGGTTTAGGTTTTAGTTTAGTTTTATTTTAATTTTAATTTTTAGGATTAGGTTTTTTTTATTTTAGATTTAGGGTTGTAGGTTTAGGGTGTAGGATTTAGAAATTAGCGTTTAGGGTTGGTTTTAGGGGTTAGGGTTTGGGTTTTAGGGTTTAGGATTTAAGGATTAGGGTTTAGGGGTTTTATTTTCTAAATCAAGTAAACTGGTAGGTCTAGGTTTATTTAATTTATTTAGTTTATTTTCCATTTATTTTAGTTTATTTTATTTTTTATTTAGGTTTATTATTGATTTTTATTTAATTTAGTTTAAATTTTTTTTATTTAAGTTTATTTTTTAGGTTTAGGTTTTTGTTTATGTTTATTTTTCAATTTAGTTTTTTTTAATGTTTAGGGTTTTATTTTATTTTTTTATGTTTAGGTTTTATGTGTTTCTTTAGATTTATTTTTAGGTTTTAGTTTTTAGTTTAGGTTTAGGTTTATTTTTAGTTTATTTTATTTAATTTATTTTAGAGTTTAGGTTTAGTTTATTTTAGGTTTAGGTTTAGGTTTTATTTATTTTAGTTTAGGTTTAGGTTTATTTAATTTTACTTATTTTAGGTTTAGGTTTTTTCTTAGTTTACAGTTTATGTTTTATTTTTTTTTTTTTAGGTTTATTTTTAGTTTAGATTTTATTTAGTATTTAATTTATTTTAAGTTTATTTTATTTTTATTTTATGTTTAGTATTTATTTTATTTAGATTTATTATTTTTAAGTTTATTTTATTTTTAGTTTAGTTTAAGTTTTTATTTATTTTATTTTAGTTTAGCTTTTATTTTATTTTATTTTATTTTTACATTTAGGTTTAGGTTTAGTTTAATTTATTTTATTTTATATTTTTATTTCATTTAGTTTTAGGTTTATATATTTATTTAAATTTTAGGTTTTATTTAGTTTAGGTTTAGGTTCTTAGGTTTTTAAGGTTTAACATTTAGGGTTAAGGGATTGGTGTTTAGGATTTAGGGTTTAGGGTTGTATGTTTTAGGGTTTAGGTTTTAGGTTTTAGGGTTTAGGGTTTAGAGTTTATGGTTTAGGGTTTTAGCGTTTAGGGTTTAGGGTTTAGGGTTTAGGGTTTAGGGTTTTAAGGTTTAGGGTTTAGGGTTTACTGTTGTACGTTTAGGGTTCAGGGTTTAGGGTTTGGGGCTTTTTTAATTTTTTTTAAATTTTTAGATTTATTTAGTTTATTTAGGTTTATTTATTATTTATTTTAGTTTATTTTATTTTTTATTTTCATTATTATTTAGTTTACATTTTTTATTTTAGGTTTATTTACTTCAGTTTAGGTTTTTTATTTTAGTTTATTTTCTTAGGTTTAGGTTTAGGTTTACTTTTTTAAGTTTAGTTTTATTTTTATTTTATTTTTTAGGTTTAGGTTTTCTTTTTTATTTTTAGGTCTAGCTTTAGGTTTTTATTTTATATTTTTATGTTAGGTTTTATCTTTTTAATTTAGGATTTTTTTTTTTAGTTTAGGCTTACATTTTTTTAGTTTATTTTATTTTATTTAGGCTTTAGGTTTAGGTTTGTTTTAGGTTTTATTTATGTTAGTTTAGTTTATCTGAGTTTAGGTTTAGGTTTAGGTTTAGGTTTATTTAATTTTTTTAATTTAGGGTTTAGTTTTTATTTTTAGGTTTATTTTTTTAGTTTTATATTTTTATTTAGTTTTTATTCTATTTTTTAGGTTTATTTTATTTTTATTTTAGGATTAGTTTTTATTTTATTTATGTTTTTTATTTTTTTAGTTTAGTTTAGGTTTTTATTTATGTTATTTTAATTTTGTTTTTATTTTTTATTTTATTTTCTATTTAGGTTTAGGTTTAGATTTATTTTTTTTTCGATTTTCATTTAATTTAAAATTTTTATGTTATTTTGGTTTAAGTTTTTTTATTTATTTTACTTTTATGTTTTATTTAGTTTATGTTTAGGTTTTTAACTTATAGGATTTAGGGTTTTTTATTTTTAGGGAAGCCCCATGTAAGGGTATTTTATTGCAACAAAAAGAGGGTTACAAGGTCCTTAAAGGATAAACTCACTCTTTAGAGATACAATCACCTAAGAGTAAATCCCTATCTAAGTACATCCAAGAGTAAAAGAAAGCATAAAACAATCAAAGATCTGAGATGGTTAACATAATAAGCTAAAATAAGAATAAAGCCAATGCTCGAGGATGTGAGAATGCATGATAATCGCAGACTGCAAAAGAAGGAGAGAATCACCGCAGTTATAATAAGAGGAGATTAGAACAATTAAGGTAATCTGAGACAAAAGTTTAAAGAAAATAATATATATGATGTTAGTAAGGAATTGTGATAGAGAAGGCTTAGGCTCAATCACATTCTGTTGGGGCAGATGCAAGTATGAGCATCTAAACTTCAGCAGAAGGGTTACATCACATGAGCTACTACCGAACCAATAGGGAGTGAGATCATCACAGCCATCATAGCTAAACAAGAGAAGGTAGCACCCGGTTGTTGTTATTCTTGTGAGCTTTACTGCACCTAGCAAAATCTTGTATAAAGTATATAGAGAATTCTAAGAGTGAAGGATGGGGGTATCATTCAAGAGAAATATCATCAATATATGCATCTTGACATGAGAATACATTAACATAAGAGAGTGAGCCATCTTAGCGAATCTCATCAATAGCCATTTCTAGAAAAGCAATCCGGTATAATCCCTCCACAAGAAAATTGGAGGAGACAACTTGGTGAAATTCGCTAATCAAGTCAATGAGCCTATAATTAACACCATCCCAATCATATGATATATAAATGAAGCTTTGGGTGAAACAATCCAGAAACAACCCCTTATTAATATCACGGAAAAATAATAGTAAATGAAATGACAGCTCAACAGAAGTGGAGCAAACAACTAAAGTAGCATCCAAGAAAAGCGGTTGACAGAAAAGCAGTTAGAGCAAGCTCCAATAGCGTTGGGCCACAATTCAAATAATCCGGATCAACAATTAGCCAGAAAACAAAAGACAAAGGCAAAGGCGGCATAGCTCAACACGGAAATGGTGGAACCAACAAATTAGCTGTAAAAATAGTTAGCGGGCTCAAAGCATTGGGGCCACAATTGAACAATCCGTCAACAATCGTGACAAGGCGATAAAAGGCAACCTGACATAGCTCAACACGAAATGAGCAACCAACTAAAATTAGCCCCGATAAAATAGTTAGGCGGCGCTCAAAAATAGCGGCGTTGAGACAATTGATAATCGGATCAACAATCAATAGAAAACAAGAAAAGGCAACAACATCCAGAAGGAACATTCATAATAGCGACACGATATCCCAATTAGCCCATAATCCTTGCAATACCCCACGCTTGCCACAATCATTGAGAGTATACAAACCATAGGTTAAGATCAAGTAGAAACTTGATTAGGCATAGTGATCACAATACTAGCACTAAAGGGATACTATAGCGGTTAAGACAGTAGCAGACAACTAATCGATAAACCAAATCCACAAACATCCAAAGTCTTAAAGCGACAGCAGATAACATCTATAGTACCTCTCAACGAAATGACACTCTAATCCAAGAAGGTAGCACAAACCCAATAGATTCATTACAATATAACAATGGACGTAAATATGATTCCGACCACCAGATTGAGAACCACAAATAATTGAAGAGTCACTCCCATCAAAGCAACTAATGCAACATTGTAAGCCATTAGAATATAAAATAAGAAGATGATTCCAAGTAGAGACATCATTACCAAGCAAGAATTTTAAGATAATAAAGGTCCAGAACTTGCTATAGAGCAAGATGGCAAAAATAGCGGGGAGAAAATTGGGAGAAGCGGCTAGAGAAAAATTCTCTGACGAACCAAAGGGATTAAAACAAAATCAACAAATAAATCAACAAACAACCATGGCGACAAACCTCAAAACCCAAAAGGTAATTAAACCCCATCCATTCCGGTACAAAGGATTAAAATAACCATTAAAAGAGAGATTACAATTTCTTCCCTTGCAAGAAAGCATCCTGAGGTTAGGCATTATATAAGCAAGGACAGTGTACAGAAAGTCCTGAATCCCAACAGCCAACCAAAATCCTTTCAGCATAAGTGTTGAAACCTTTATGAATTAGGCCTTTAGGGAGGAAAGAGTCCCAAGGGTAAGCATCAAAAAATACTATAATCATCAAAATAAAACTACAACCAGCATAATGCACACTAATCCATTTCCTAGAAGCAACATAGGTAGTAGCAATCCTCCAAGCCATATTGTCGAGAGAAAAATTGGTTAAAGTTAGTACTAAAATCTAAGCCCATCAAAATAGATAACTTCCTCCGGCAATGGTTAATTCTCGGTTTAGAAATGAATGTATCAATGAAATTAAAGTCCCAAGTGGGATTGCGTTATAAAACTAGTAACGAGGTAACACAAGGCTCAAGCGGGTTCCAATTCAAGATATTGATGTGCATATAGTTCAACATCCCCCATAATATTGTAAATGCCAAAAATAGAATTCTTCCATCTAAAGGAGAAGGGGTAAAAAGAAGTCATGGCAAAGAGCACAAACGAATGATATTTATGAGGAGTATCCATAAAGAACACAAGGAAGCGACAAAAAAAAAAGGAGGAAGGAAATTAGATTACGAGGTAAGGAAGCCGAAATTATCCAAGTTAACCGACCACAAGTATTTGGGTAATGTAGATTGATCAAAGAAGATGATACTGGTCTAATCTACCATTTGCAAGGTAATCGGACAGGTTACCTTCATGCCAAACATGAGTGAGGGTAAAATTGTTGAGAGAGAAGAGCCCTAGTTTGCTTGAGGAGATAGTACAAACAAGCATTGCTCATATTGGTAGAAGTCAAAAGGTCAATCGGTAGAAGAAGCGTCCACCTCTATCCAAATATTGAGACCATTTTGAAGACAAATTTCTAGAGCTTTGTGGCCATAAGCTCGATTATAAGGGATCTTTGAAAATAAGGGGATAAGCAAATGCACATAGGACTATACCCTTAGAATCCCAGAAAATGCCTCCACAACCAGAGCCATTATGAGAGATAGAGCCATCAGTATTAATTTTAATAATATGATAAAGAGGTTTTTTCCAAAAAAGCATTCTATCATTTTGATAGGAAGGCTGGTCTGGAAGGTTGAGGCCCAATTTATTAGCTACAGATTTACAGCCTTTAAAATGTTTGTGATGAATTAATTTGGCTTTAAATAAGTCACAAATTTTGTTTTTAGTTCTAGCAATAATCCTCATTGGTTCATACGAATCCCACGATGTTTAGCTTCATTTTGGTCCATCCATATGAACCAAATAAGAGTAATGGCGATTATGATTTTAATATGACCTTTAATTGCATTGTCAAAGTAAACTTCAAGAAGTTGACATAAAGTAAAAGAATAATTAAAATTGACAGTGTTGAATAGATCGTCATACCAGATCCAAATTTTAGAGGCAATAGCCCCATTAACAAAAAAATGGTTAACATTCTCAATATAAGAACAATATTGACATTTAGAGGGTAAATAAAACCCTTTACCCCACAAAGAGTCAACAGAATAAAGTTTTTAGGAAAGTTAGAATAGAGTAAGAAGAGGGATATTGTTATTCCAAATTTTGGAGAACACAATAGAAGAATCCGAGTGTCTTTAGTGTGAAGCCACACATTTTAAGGTTGAAATCCCCATTATGAGATAGCTTAAAGATAATCGATCATGATTGTTAGAGTGATAGGAATATTAGTAATCATATTAAAGTAAGTGGAAGGAATAGAATCGTAATCTTATTAGTGTTCCACTTGTGGTTTTGCAGAATGAATTAACTCTAATAGCAGTGGGTGAGTGTAGAGTAAGTCATCAATGGATCCACAACCACTCAGTTGTCTTGCCAAAGAAGGAATTCGAGTTTATGCCCCAAAATTAAGGATTACGCATCCCATTTGTGAGGTCTTCTCCCACAGGAGAGTCACCCGATTTAAAGGGACAAATGAGAGGATGTTTACCATATTTAGAAGTCATGAAATTAGCCCAAAGACTATTTTTGCTCTAAAATTCCACCAAAGTTTGTAGGAGAAGGCATTGATAACTTCTTTGATGGATTTACATCCCGGACCTCCCTCTTCAAGAGTACCACAACTTTTAGACCAAGATGACGTGCATTCTTTTAGAGGAGGTATTGGTTCCCAGAAAAATTTGTTTAAGAGGCTCAATTCTATTGATGGTAGAGTTGGTGACAATGGTTTGAAGAAGGTATATAAGCATGGAATTTAGAGTGCTCTTGATCAAGGTAAGCCTACCAAGAGAGTAAATGAAATTCCCAAACCGAGATTTTGTTAGAAATTTTTTGAATTAGATCATCAAAAGGTGTGATCTTTTTTGGCCTTTAAAAGCGAGCCCCAAGGTAATTAAGAGGAGTTGATTTTGCTTAAAATTAGTGATTACGGATATTTGGTTAAGTCTATTAGGAGGAATCTTAGTTGAAGGAATAAAACGCATTTTCCTTCATTAAGAAAAGACCACTAACTTTACCAAAATCATTTAGGAGGTTCTTAATGGTTTTAACATGTTGAAGGGAGCCATTGCAGAAGATAATGAAATCATCAGCAAAGCTAAGATGAGAAATAGGGAAACCCCCATGAGTTTTAAAAGACATATTAGGATTATTAGCGAAAAGATCATTAAGGCTCCTTGACAGTTATTCAATAGCGATGATAAAAAGAGAAGGTGATAGTGGGTCACCTTGCCTCAAACCATGGCTAGAAGGAAAGAAACCTATGGACTCACCATTCATGATAATCGAAAACCAGACATTCATGATACACCTTTTTATAATCCGGATAAAACTATCAGAAAAACCAAACAAATTCAGGATTTGAAAGAGAAAATCCCATGAGAGATTGTCAAAGGCTTTAGCGATGTCCAGTTTGAATAAGATGTTGCCTCCTCTAGAAGGGACATCAATGTCATGAACCAGCTCTTGAGCAAGAAGAATATTATCCGATATTGCTCTGTGTTTAACAAAACCAGTTTGGTTTGGGGAGATGATTTTAGGAAGCAAAGGGCTAAGCCTATTATTTATTAATTTAGCAATGAGTTTTGAAAAAAGGTGCAAAGATGTCTAAAATCACCCCAAGATTGATTGTTAGTTTTGGAAATAAGGACAATAGAAGTGCTTGAAAAGTATTTGGGAATAGGATTGCCATCAAAGAAATCAATAACTCAACTAGGTAGGTTTTAATAAATGGCCAATGCTGAAAGAAGTGGGTCTATAGCCGTCGGGGCGACAACAGTCGGTGTTCATGTTCTTAAGAGTATTACTAATCTCCTCTTCGGAAGGACACATAGTGAGTAAATGATTATCCTCATTGTTAATCGTAGAAGGGATAAGATGGGTGTTCGATAAATTTCCCAGCAACGGATTAGAATTTAATAAAGTTTGGAAATGATGTATGATAGAATCCTTAATACCATTATTATCGGTTATCCATTCACCATTAGAGTTCTTAAATTTCTTAATCGAGTTTAAGGCTTTCCATTTATTACAAATGGCATGAAAATACAGTGTTTTCGTCCATCACAATATGTTTGCTTTGCGACTTTTTTGATGCCAATAGGTTTCTTCCATGTTTTGATAATTAACCAAGTTATTCTTGGCAATGTTCAACTCCTCAAGTTTCTTGGGATCGGTTGAGACTCTTCAGAACAAACTTCTTGTTCCATAGCTTTAAGATTTGTGAAAAGGTTTTTAAAAATGTGTTTTTTCCACCAACTGAGATTTTGTTTAAGTCTTTTGAGCTTAAGCCAAAGATGAGTCATACCTTTAATAGAATTATCCGGGAAAATAGGGGTCATCCAATTAGTGAGAATGACATTGATGAATTCACTATGTTGGGTCCACATATTTTGAAATCTGAAAGGAGAGGGAGTAGACGGGATAGGGGGGTGGGGATTTTTGAAGGAAATCAAGAGAGGAGCATGGTCAGACAAAGTTCTGCTCAAATGCTCAACATTGGTAATAGGCCACTGATTGATCCACAGAGAATTAAAGAGGGTCCTATCAAGACGCTGCCAAAGTCTAGAGTTGTGCCACGTGAAGTTAGACCCAGTGAAACTAATGTCGATCAGGTTACAATCAAGGATCATATTTGAGAAGTCCTCCATGGAATGAAGGTTAGGAGTACATCCTCCCCTTCTTTTCAAACTAGCTATGATAGTATTGAAATCACCTCCAACCAACCAGGGAAGGTTAGCCAGGCGAAGGTGCGTAAGTGATTCCAAAGGATGTTCCTACCGACTCTATTACAAGAAGCATAGATAAAGAGCCAAAAGCGATAAGTCACCTAAGGAAATTTTGACATTAACCAATTGGTCAAGATCATCAATGATGGAAATGGTGATGGAGTTGTGCCAAAAGCACCAAATTTTATTATTAAGATTGAAGAAAAAATTATGAAAACCAAGGGATCTATGACAAGCAATCTTGGAAGAATTAATGAAAGGTTCAATAAGTACAAGTAACTTGATATTATGAAGCTACAAAGACTCTAACATGATTCGGGAAGAGACCCACAACCACGGATATTCCAAATAAGAAAATTAATCATAAGGAGACAACCAAAAGGGAAAAGGAAAAAAAGAAAGGAGAGAGAGAGAGAAATGATGACACATTACTTGTGTTGGGTGGAAGAAGAAGAGTGGTTCTAGAAGTTATTATTAGAAAATTTTGCTTTGTAGAGTTTTTTGTTTTTAACAATTTGAAAGGGTCTATCAGAATCCAAATTATCTCCATCAGAAAGAGATTGATTTTTGGGTTCCAGAATAATAGAAGAATCTATCATGGTTTTAGAAGAGGGGATTTCACCTTCTTTACGTATGAAAATTGTGAAAGCGGGTGCAATTGATTATCACTCTGAAGGGAAGTAGATGGGGAAGTTTTGGCACCATTTGTAATACAAATATCTTTCTCAATATGTTCTGAAGCCATAGGGTCAACATTGTTTTGGTCCATTAGATGATTCCCATTCAAATTGTTTAATTGGGTGTCCAATATAAGGCTACCATTCGATTTTGTAGGATTTAATGAAGCAAGAGCTATCATGGGAAACCAAATTATTACAAGCAGGGGTGAGGTTAGGTATATTACCATTGGTAGCGTCACACCCCTCAATGCCTTTTAGTACCAAGATCGAGTGTTTTCCAATAGATAGATGTAGGAGGAGGAGGCTCTTTTGAGTATTTTTAGGCACATATGCTAGAGTATTGGTTTTCCCATTTCCATTAATGGTGTTCATATTCTGTGGTAAATTTTTTCTGAGATTAGGATGAAGTACAAAGCATTGAGTGATCGTGTGAATCTTGGTGAGTGCAAAAGAGAAAATTTCAAATCGACTTTTGACTATATCCAAATTTTTGGAGCCAATCCAAACATCTTTGGGATATTTTTTGTGATGTCTATCTCAACGAGAATACTGACAGAAGGCCTAGATCTAGTGGTCGTTGCTTGGTCTATTTGGAGAGGTCTACCAAAAAGGCCACCAACAGCAAACAAAACTTGATGAGTGACATAATGTATTCGCATGTTAGGAAAAGCATGCCAAAGAGGGACAATGGGAGATTCCTCTTTGACATCAAAGAGGGGCGACCATTTCAATAGCCGCATATGACAATTATGCACAAAGTAAGAACGATGAGTGAAAACTCGTGAATAATCTAAATCATTTGAGAGTTGAATAAGAATGTGTGAGGATTGATCACCCAATGAAAGTACCTGATAATTTTAAACTATGAAAGAAAGAGTGAATATTATCAAGAGTCGGGCGTCTAAGGGAGAATTAACCCACCAAAGCAAACTCGAAGGGCTTAACAAGTTTCTCAACATCCTGATCTGAACACATTACTGCCGGCAATCCACGATAAGATGTCAAAATGAGATTAACCGAAGCATTCGAGCTAGGGATCTTACCAGATAAAGCCTCTTTGAATGATTTAACAACAGGTGCATTAACAGGAGCAATCGAATCGGAAAACACGTAGAGTCGGAGAGCAAAGCGGTGGCACCTCGAGCTGACGGTAGGGATTCCAGAGAGGCCCGCCTCATTGCTCAATCAGGGCGTCACATCTGAGGAGCGATATGCACCAGTGAGAGGAGTGCTGAGAAGCGAATTACTCGAGAACGGCCAATCCACTGAGGGGAACGCAAAATCGCTAGAGAGGGAGCGCAACCGAGAGGGGAGTGGGTTTGATTTTGGGTTTTTGGTTTAGGGATTAGGGTTTAGAGTTTAGGGTTTAGGGTTTTGGGTTTTGGGTTTGGGGTTTAGGGTTTTAGAGTTTGGGTTTAGGGTTTAGGGTTGTAGGTCTAGGGTTTAGGGTTAGTTTAAAGGTTTAGGGTTAGGGTTTTCTTTATTATATTTTATTGTTATATTTTTTTTATTTTTAGGGTTTAGGTTTTAGTGTTTAGGTTTTAGTGTTTAGGTTTAGGTTTTAGGTTTAGGCTTCAAGTTTTAGTTTAGGTTTATTTTTAAATTAAGTAAACTGGTAAGTTTAGAATTTTTTGGTTTATTTTGTTTATTTCTTATTTATTTAAGTTTATTTTATTTTTTCTTTTTTAAAAGATTTTTTTTATTTAGTTTATTTTATTTATTATAGATTTATTTATTTTAGTTTAGGTTTTTTATTTTAATTTATTTTTTAGGTTTAGGTTTAAGTTTATGTTTATTTTTTAGTTTAGTTTTATTTTTATTTGATTATTTTGGATTAATTTTTTTTTATTTTTAGGTTTAGGTTTAGGTTTTTATTTAATTTTTTTAGGTTTAGGTTTTATGCTTTTATTTTAGTTTATCTTTTGGTTTTATTTTAATTTAGGTTTAGGTTTACTTTTTGTTTATTTTATTTTATTTAGTTTATCATTTAGGTTTAGTTAATTTTTGGTTTAGGTTTAGGTTTTATTTATTTTAATTTAGTTTATTTTAGTTTAGGTTTATTTTATTTTGTTTATGTTAGGTTTAGGTTTATTTTGTAGTTTAAGGTTTATGTTTTATTTTTTATTTCCTTTTCGGTTTTATTTTTTTTTCTTTTTAGGTTTTATTTTTTAGGTTTATTTTTAATTTAGTTTTTATTTTATTTTATTTGTATTTTTTGTTTAGTTTTTATTTTATTTAGGTTTTTTCTTTTTAGGTTTATTTTATTTTTTTAGTTTAGTTTATGTTTTGATTAATTTTATTTTAGTTTATTTTTATTTATTTATTTTTTTTAGGTTTAGGTTTTAATTTAAGTTTTAATTTTATTTTATTTTTTATTTTATTTTGTCTTAGGTGTTTTAATTTAATTTATTTTTAGGTTTTATTTAGTATATGTTAAGGTTTTTAGCTTTTTAGGGTTTAGTGTTTATGGTTTAGGATTTAGGATTTAGGGTTTAGGTTTTAGGGTTGTAGGTTTTAGGGTTTAGGGTTAGGTTTTTTTATATATTTTTATTTTTTTTAATTTTTAGGATTTTGGGTTTTGGGTTTATGGATTAGGATTTATGTTTTAGGTTTAGGTTTTAGGTTTAAGTTTAGTGTTTAGGGTTTTTGGTTTTTTTTTATAATATGGAACAAATTCAGATTCAATATTTCTTCTTTTTATTTTCTTCAGCCAAGTAACATACCAAGTTTTCTAAGACTCAAGCGACGACATTGATAAAAAATGAGCATTCATAGAGCAAATCAAAAACCCTAGATAATTAGAATTGCCTCTGATGTAAGTACATAGTTGTTTAAGCAACAGATCTGATCGACCATTCTTCAGTTTCTTTCATTCCCATTAGGACCACCCCGACCTCTCGAGTAGCGGGATCCACCATCATATCCCCGATCTCTCCCTCTGCAACCACGATGGCTATAACCTTCGTCGCTACTCCCGCCTAACTAACCACCACCTCGATATCCACCAGCACCTCTAGATCCCCCACCACCTGTGCGATAATAGCCACCTCCGCCTTCGCCTTCATTGTTAGATCTAGACTAAACCTAGTTGATGGTGATATTCCTGTTGTCAAGGTTCTGCCCATTCTTAGGGTTTATGTTTAGGTTTAGGTTTATTAAATTTTAGGGTTTAGATTTTTTTAAATTATTTAGTTACTTTAGGTTTAGGTTTAGGGTTTGTAGTTTAGGGTTTAATGTTTAAGGTTTAATTTTAGGGTTTAGGGTTTAGGGTTTCAGATTTGGGGTTTAGGGTTTTAGGGTTTATTCTTTTAGGGTTTAAGGTTTAGGTTTTAGGGTTTAGAGTTGTAGGTTTAGTGTTATAGGTTTAGGGTTTAGGGTTAGGGTTTGTTTATTTTTTATTTTTAGGTTTTATGTTGGAGGTTTACGGTTAAGGTTTTAGTTTAGTGTTTAGGGTTTTGGTTTTGTAAGAGAATAAAGATTCAACATTTCTTATTTTGATTTCATCAACCAAGTAACACCAAGTTTTCTAAGACCCAAGTGATGACATAGATAAAAAATGAGCATGCATAGAGCAAATCAAAAACCCTTGATAACTAGAACCATATCAACTGCAAAGGCATAGTTCCATAAGCAGCAGATTGTACCGATCATTCTTCAATTTCCTCCAGTTCCCATCAGAACCACCTTGGCCTCTCAAGTAATGAGATCCACCACGATATCCCTATTCTCTCTCTCTGCCACCACCATGACTGTAACCTCCATCGCTCCTCCCACCTACAAAACCACGATTACTCTAACCACCACCTCTATATCCACCAGCACCTCCATATCCTGCACCACCACTACGATAACTACTGCTTCCGCCTTCACCTCAACCACCAGATCTAGACTAAGCCTAATTGACGGCGATGTTCTTATCGTCAAGGTTCTGTCCATACTTAGGGAGTAGGTTTAGGTTTACGTTTATTAGGTTTTAGGGTGTAGGTATATTTTTTAATTTATTTAGTTACTTAGGTTTCAGTTTAGGCTTTGTGGTTTAGGGTTAGGGTTTAGGGTTTATGGTTTAGAGTTTAGGGTTTACATTTTTTTAGGGTTTAGGGATAAGGGTTTAGGGTTGTAGTTTATTATCGTAAGTTTAGGGTTTACGGTTTAGGGTTAGGGTTTATTTTTATTTTATTTATATTTTTATTTATACGATTTATGATTTAGGATTTAGGGTTGTAGGTTTAGAGTTTTAGGTTTGAGGATTAGGGTTTAGGGTTAGTTTGGGTTTAGGGTTTAAGGTTTAGGGTTTAGGGTTTAGAATTTAGGGTTTATGGTTTTTAGTAAAAAAAAAATTAAGTAAACCTGTAGTTTTAGGTTTATTTAGTTTACTTAGTTTATTTTTTATTTTTATTAAGTTTATTTTTTTATTCAGTTGAGTTTATTTATTTAAGGTTTTTTTTCTTTTAGTTTAGGTTTTTATTTTAGTTTATTTTTTAGGTTTAGGTTTATTTTTTAGTTGAGCTTTTTTTTTAATTTATTTTTTAGGTTTAGTTTTTTTAGGTTTTTAGGGTATAGGGTTTAAGGTTTAGGATTAGGGTTTTAGGGTTTAGTGTGTACAGTTTATGGCTTAGGATTTAGGGTGTACAGTTTGGGTAGGGGGGTTTAGGGGGGTGGTTGGTGGAGTTTAGGTTTAGGGTTTAGCAGTTAGTGGGGTTTAGGTTTAGGGTTAAGATTTTATTTTATATTTTATTTTAGAGTTTAGGGGTTTAGGTTTAGGTTTAGGTCCAAGATTTAGTTTAGGTTTATTTTAAAAGCAAACCCAGGCCAAGATTTTTTTATCTTATTTAGTATATTTTTATTTATTTTAGTTTATTTTATTTATTTTTTGTTTATTTATTTTAGTTTAGTATTTTTTATTTTAGTTTGTTTTTAAAGGTTTAGGTTCAGGTTTATGTTTATTTCTTAGTATATATTTATTTTTATTTTATTTTTTAGGTTTACATATTTTATTTTATTTTTAAGTTTATGTTTAGGTTTTTATTTTATTTTTTTTGTTTAGGTTGTAGGTTTTTATTTTAGGTTTATTTTTAGGTTTTAGTTTTTAGTTTAGGTTTAGGTTTATTTTTTGTTTATTTTATTTTATTTAGCTTTTGGTTTAGGTTAGGTTTTATTTATTTTTGTTTCAGTTTAGGTTTATTTTATTTTGTTTATTTTATGTTTAGTTTTTTTTAAGTTTAAGGTTTAGGTTTTATTTTTTATTTATTTTTAAGGTTTTATTTTTAGGTTTAGGTCTTTATTTCGTTTATAATTTTTATTATTTTAGGTTTTTTTATTTTGGTTTTTTGTTTAGCTTTTATTTTATTTAGATTTTTATTTTTAGGTTTATTTTATTTTTTAGTTTAGTTTATGTTTTTATTTATTTTATTTTAGTTTAGTTTTTATTTTTTATTTTTATTTTATTCTTAGGCATAAATGTTTAGGTTTAGGGTTTAGTTTAGGTTATTATTTTATTTTATCTTTTTATTTTATTTAGGTTTAGGTTTTTTATTTATATTATTTTTAGGTTTTATTTAGTTTTAAAATAGGTTTTTAGGTTTTTAGGGTTTATGGTTTAGGGTTTAGGGTTTATGGTTTAGAGTTTTGGGTTTAGGGTTGTAGGTTATAATGTTTAGTGTTTAGGTTTTAGGGTTTTAGGTTTATTATTTAGGGTTAGGTTTTTTTTTATTTTCTTATTTTTTATTTTTAGGGTTTAGGTTTTAGGGTTTAAGGTTTAGGGTTTCAGGTTTAGGTTTTAGGTTTAAGGTTCAGGTTTGAGTTTAGGGTCTAAGGTTTTAGGTTTTTTTTCTTAATAGATCCCAAATTCAGATTCAACATTTCTTCTTTTTGATTTCATCTACCAAGTAACACACCAAGTTTTCTAAGACACAAGCGACGGCATAGATAAAAAATTACCATGCATAGAGCTAATCAAAAAGCCTTGATAACTAGAATCGCCTCAACTATAAACACATAATTTAATAAGCAGCAGATCGGTTTGGCTGTTCTTAAGTTTCTTCAGTTCCCATCAGGACCACCCCAGGGTCTCGAGTAGTTGGATCCACCATCATATCCCCAATCTCTCCCTCGGCTAGCACCACAGCTGTAACCTCCATCGCTCCTCCTGCCTACATAACCACCACTGCTCTGACTACCACCTCGATATCCACCAGCACCTCTAGATCACCCACCACCACTGCGATAATTGCAACCTCCTCCTTTTCCTTCACAACCAAATCTATACAGAGCCTGGTTAACAGTGATGTTCCTATTGTCAAGGTTCTGCCCATTCTTAGGGTTTAGGTTTATGTTTAGGTTAATTAAGTTTTAAGGTTTAGGTTTATTTTTTAATTTATTTAGTTACTTTAGGTTTAGGTTTAAGGTTTGGGATTTAATGGTTAGTGTTTAGAGTTAGGGTTTAAGGTTTAGAATTTGGGATTTAGGGTTTAAGGTTTTAGGGTTTATGCTTTTAAGGTTAAGGGTTTAGGGTTAAGGTTTAGGGTTTAAGGTTTAGGGTTTCTTAGGGTTTAGGGTTTAGGGTTTATGGTTTAGGGTTGTAGGTTTAGTGTTGTAGGTTTAGGGTTTAGTGCTAAGATTTTTTTATTTTTTTAAAATTTTGAGGTTTAGGGTTTATGTTTGAGGTTTAGGGTTCAAGTTTTAATTTAGGGTTAAAAGTTTTTGGTTTTTTTTTGACAGAGAGTAAATTTAGATTCAACATTTCTTCTTTCTAATTTCATCGACCAAGGAACACATCAAGATTCTAAGATCCAAGCGATGATATAGACAAAAGATGAGAACACATAGAGCAAATCAAAAACCTTAGATAACTAGAACTGTCTCTACTATAAAGAAACAGTTCCATAAGCAACAGATCGTATCGATTATTCTTCAATTTCCTTCAATTCCCATCAGAACCTCCCTGGCCTCTCGAGTAGAGGGATCCACCATCATATCCTCGATTGCTCCCTCTTCCACCAACACTACTGTAACCTCTGTTGCTCCTCCTGCCTCTATGACCACCAATGATCTGACCACCACCTCCAAATGCCCCACCACAACTATGATAACCACTACCTCTGCCTTCGCTTCCACTGCCAAATCTAAACTGAGCCTGGTTGATGCTGATGTTCCTGCCATCTAGGTTCTTCCCATTCTTAGAGTTTAGGTTTATGTTTAGGTTTAGTAGGTTTTAGGGTTTAAGTTTATTTTTAAATTTATTCAGTTACGTAGGTTTAAATTTAGGGTTTGGGGTTTAATGTTTAGGGTTTGGGGGTTAGGGTTTAGGGTAAAATATTTTACGATTTAAGGTTTAAGTTTAGGTATTAGGGTTTAGATTTAGGGTTTAGGATTTAGAGTTTAGGGTCACGGTTTTGGGATTTAGGTGGTAAGGTTTAGTGCTGTGGGTTTAGGGTTTAGGATTTAGGATTAGTTTTAGGGTTTTTAGTTTAGGGTTTTGGTTTTTTTATTTTTTTTATTTTATTTTTAGGGTTTAGGGTTAGTTTTTGGGTTTAGGGTTTAGGGTTATATATTTAGGGTTTAGTGTTTTTTTTTTAAATTAAGTAAACTTTGAGGTTTAGATTTATTTAGTTTACTTAGTTTATTTTTTCTTATTTTATTTTTTATTTTTATTTAGGTTTATTTTTTATTTAGTTTAGTTTATTTATATTAGGTTTATTTTTTTATTTTAGTTTATTTTTTAGGTTTAGGATTAGGTTTATGTTTAGGTTTATATTTTAGATGAGTTTTATTTTATTATATTTTTTAGGTTAAGTTTTTTAGGTTTTTAAGATTTAGGGTTTAGGGTTTAGAGTTTTAGGATTTAGGGTTTTAGGGTTTAGGGTTAGTGCCAGTTTAGTGTTTATGCTTTAGGTTTAGGGTATTAGGGTTTAGAGCCCCAGGTTTAGGGTTTAAAGTTTAGTGTAGTGTAGTTTTAGGTTTTGGTGGGTTAAGTCTCAAAAGCAGTAGTGGATGGTCACTTAGGGGCTGGTTAGGGTTAAGGATGATCATTTTATTATTATTATTATTAGGTTTTAGGGTTTAGGGTTTATGGTTTAGGTTTTAGGTTTAGGGTTTAGGCTTTAGTTTAGGTTTATTTTAAACTGTCAACCAGTTGGTTTAGTATCTTTAGTTTATTTGGTTTATTTTATATATTTTATATTTTAGGTTTATTTAATTTAGTTTAGGTTTTTATTTTAGTATATTTTTAGGTTTATGTTTAGGTTTATGTTTATTTTTTAGTTTAGTTTTATTCTTTTTTTATTTTTTAGGTTTAGGCTTTATTTTTTTTTATTTTTAGGTTTAGATTTCAGCTTTTAATTTACTTTTGAAGGTTTAGGTTTTAGGTTTTTATCTTAGATTTATTTTTAAGTTTTTTTTTGTTTAGGTTTAGGTTTATTTTTAGTTTATTTTATTTTTTTTAGTTTGCATTTTATGTTTAGTTTATTTAAGGTTTAGGTTTAGGTTTTATTTATTTTAGTTTTGTTTATTTTAGTTTAGGTTTAGGTATATTTTATTTTATTTATTTTAGGGCTATTTTTTAGTTTAAGGTTTAGGTTTTATTTTTTATTTATTTTTTAGGTTTTATTTTTAGGTTTTATTTTTTTGGTTTAACTTTTTATTTAGTTTTTATTTTATTTTTGTTTAGGTTTATTTTATTTATAATTTTGGTTTAGTTTTTATTTTATTTAGGTTTTTATTTTTATGTTTATTTTATTTTATTTATTTAGTTTATGTTTTTATTTATTTTATTTTAGTTTAGTTATTTTATTTTATTTTAATTATTTATTTTATTTAGGTTTATGTTTATTTATTTTTATGTTTTATTTTGTTGATCATTAGGTTTTTAGGTTTTCAAGGTCTAAGTTTTAGGGTTTAGAGTTTAGGATTTAGGGTTGTAAGTTTTAGGGTTTAAGGTTTTGGATTTCCGATTTAGGGGTAGGTTTTTTTTATTATTTTATTTTTAATGTTTAGGGGTTAGGGTTTAGGGTTTAGGTTTGAGGTTTAGGATTTAGTTTAGGGTTTTTGGTTTTTGTTTTTTAAATAGAGAACAAATTTAGATTCAACATTTCTTCTTTTCGATTTCATCAACCAAGTAACATACCAAGTTTTCTACAACACAAGCGACGACATAGATAAAAAATGGGCATGCATAGAGCAAATCAAAATCCATAGATAACTAGAATTGTTTGTACTATAAAGATACAATTTCATAAGCACTAGATCGGATCGACAGTTCTTCAGTTTCTCTAGTTCCCATCATAACCACCCCATCCTCTTGAGTAGCGGGATCCACCATCATACCCTCGATCACTCCCTCCATCACCACTATGGCTGTAACCTCAGTCGCTCCTCCCACCTCCATAATCAATAATGCTCCGACCACTACCTTAGTATCCAGCAATTTATGCCTAATGCATGTAATTAGAAAAAAGGTTATGGTCCAAATAAGAATAAAAGAAGGTGTTATTCCATCATAGGCTCTCAAAGGTCAAGCCCAAGTTCTCTGGCAAAGATGGAAGCCCTTCCTTAATCAAGAGTGAAATAATATAATTTATGCAAGATGTTAAAACATCCAACTAAGGGGTTGCTACATATTTTATCTTGCTTTAATACCTAGGCTTTTATTTGTAGATTATGAATTACATTTATTTTTATGTTTTAATTGATTTAGTTAGGTAAAAAATTTAGTTTATCCTATGAGCCTACGTCTAGGCATACATCATAGCATAAACATAGCACAGAAAGAAACCTAGAAAAAGCATGTTGTTTTCATTGCACACCCAAAATAAATCAAGCAAAATTAAATTATATAAGAAAAAGGTCGATGCAACCAAATATCGCTGTACACCCCAGAAGAAAGAAAAATGGGCATCCGAGTTCTACCCTTATACAACCCAGCCTAGAACTACAACTTTAGATCTATGGGCCTTCTTTCCAAAAAAGTCTCTTTCTTTAATGACATCCATTGGGCCCCATAAAGGGACCACTACACCATCTCTTGGTTGGGTCAGCCCCTGCTAATCCTAGACCCCATAGATCCTAACCTAATTCTATGCTCAACTTTACATTTAAAATTTAAAAGAAATCTTATACCTAACAAAATAGATGTTAGGAAATACACACAACACATAAAGTAGTTTATATTTCACAAACATACGGGCTGAGCATTAGTTGCATGCCAGACCCACCTATCTTATGGACTATGTTAAAGGATTTTTAGCACCTGCAAGCAAATAGCAATTTTATTATTTATTAATTATAGCGTTCCCTTTAGCACATATTCTTGCCAAAAATAGTGTTAAATATAGAAAGAATGCCCTAACATCTAGTCTAACGAACAATCATGCCTAGGCATCCAGTCTAAAGCAATATACCATAGATACATGTGAAGTACAACATAGAAGATTAAAAAAAATCACAGAACGATCTAACTTAGATCTAGAGTCTATGACCTAAATGATCTATGTGTGTAAAAGAAGAATTTGTGTGGTAAGGCTTTGCTAGGCTCCTTTATGTTCATGTTTTAATTTAACATTTCATTTTGTTTAATTTTTACCTTTGGGCAGTTTCAATTCAAATAATTTAATGATCTAATTTCATTTTTATTCCATTTTATTTTGTTAAGGTTGTATAGGATTTCAAGAATAAAGAATGGAATGATTCTATTTTTGGATGGAGCTCTTTCCATTCAACATCCTAATTCCTAATGAACTTTCCAAAAGTCTAACTAAGATCCTTAAGTTGCTTTGTTAATCCTTTTAATGTTGTTTATGATTGGATTAGTTTTATTTTTTATTTCCTTATGAATTTTAGATTTGATTTGAGTTATTTCATTTGTTTGAATTGCTTTGTTTAATTTTGTTTGTTTGATTTGTTTCATTTTGAATTAAGATATATGGGTTTCATTTGATTTTGTTCATGTTAATTTAAAGAGTTTAGATTAAAGTTTGATTTCATTCAATTTATTTTAAATTTATTAAATCAAAGATTTGTAAGATTAAAGTTTAAGTTCATTAATTTGAATTAGTACTTTAAGTTTGTTCATGGATTAGGCTTAACCTAAGTACTTAGGTTATTATTTGATCTGATTTAATTGACCAAAGTTTTAGATTCATTCCTAAATTCATTAGAGATGAGTGTTTCATTAAATTTCATTGATTCAAAGTTTAAGGTTTAAGTTAATTAATAAGTTTGTTAACCTAAGGTGTTACTTCATTAACTTAAGATTGAGTTTGATCACTTCAATTGACTTAGAATATTTAGAGAAGTTCCTTAATAGTTTTCTATATATTTGATTGAAATTAATTTAAATTACCATTTAATTTAATAGATTAATTAATTTCCTTAACCTAATATCTCATTAATATTGACCTAAGGATTTAGAAAATTAACAACTTCTAATTCATAGATCAATCGGGAGTGAAAAGTTTTTGGCAAGTGGGTTATATGCTAATTTCAAATTTTTAAAGTTTCATTTTGATTAGATTTGCAATTAAGGATGTAATTAAGGTTTTAATTATTTTTTTAAAACCTAAATTAGGCCTAATTCAATTAAATTCAGTTAAGAGCTTTTATTTTTATAAATTTCACACTGAAATATCTTTCTAATGAGAGTTTACTCATAATTTTTGGTTAATTGGTTGATTTACTATGATTTAATTAAATTCAGGTTATTTAATTGAATTATTTAATTCATTGAATTACCTAATTAGGTCAATTTAAGGATTTTTAGGTTTAGTTGAGTTTAAGTGATGTTTAAATGTTCACTAAAGTTCATTAGGGTGATTTAAGGTTATTAGATTAAAATTTCCTAATTATTTCATTAAGGATTAATTAATTTGATTAATTTAAAGGTTAAGCATATTAAATTTCAATTTCCTTTGAATTCAAAGAATTTAATCCCTAAAAATTCATTGAAGGTGTGTTTTATGTATAATTTCATTTCCCCAAAGTTTCAAATTAATTGGATTATTAATTAGAGAGTAATTAGGGTTTAATGTGTTTTAATTAACCCAAATTAAGCAAAAAAGACCAATAAAAATTAGGGTTTTAATTTCTATGGATTCCTCTCATCAAGATGAATCCATAGATCTTTCATTTGTATTTTTTTAATTTATCTTTATTTTTCTATACATTTTATAAGATACTATTAATTTTTTAATTATTTTAAACTGTTAAATAATGGTATTTAATGACTTTAAGTGAAGGGGCTTGCACGGGATCAGTATGTTGCATGGCGCATCCCACCGGGTGGCACACACGGGTTGGTCCACATGGAGCTGCGTCACCTCGCATGGTTATACGAGATGATCTTGGACCATTTGATCAAAGATCGGATGGTCCGGATCGATCCCACAATTCCTAAAGAGCAAAAATCATCTGGTCTTCCTAGATCTGGACTATCCAATCCAAATCCATGGATTGGATGGTTGAGAGCTCATCTCCTTCATTTCTTGCGGGAGCCGAGAGCCATTCATAGTATTTTGCTAATTGTGAACGATCTAGAGCATGAAATCAAATGATTTCAATTGCTACACAATCGTTGATGGATATCATATGATCATATATGGTTTGATCTTATTGAAGATCATGTTTTGTTTGAAAATGATCACAACCAAATTCCTTAAGGAAAAACTCAAGCTCATTAATGGCATACCTCACTCATGGACGACATTCACTTGGAATTGATCTTGGGAAGCTGAACCTCAAATCAAACTTCCTTTCCAAAGGAATTGGGTTAATTCCTCATTGATTATTCCCTAGACCAACCCTTGGCTTGAAAATTTTATCTTCTATGGTTCGTAATGGTTAAGAACACTTGGGAGGGGGAAGAGCTTTCATTTGGCTTCAGTTTGGATGTATGAAGGTGAAGGGAACTTCAATTCTCCTTGGGGAAGAGTGTATCCATATTTTTGCTATGTGGCTGAGAGATTTTAAGCTCTTGTTTGGCTAATCCTTGGTCAGCTAGGGGGAATGAAGAGATCTGGGAAGCTTGCTAGGATCCCCCTCTCTGCCTTACAAGTGTCTAGGCTGAAGAGGTGGGAAGATATGGAAGGAAAAATGGATTTTACCTTCCCTTGTTGAATTATTTCAATTCATTTTGGGTTTTGTCATTTAGTTCCTTAGGTGGATTAGTTAAGGAGATTAATTAGCACTTATTCCCCTCATTAGCAAGGCTTAAGAGGATTAGTCTCCATCCCATATGCATTGGTTGAAAGTGATTTGAATTTTCCTTGGGTTTGAATTTAATGTAACCTATTTAGGTTATTTTGATTTAAGGAATTTAACATACCTAATCTAAGCCTCAATGGACTCAATTTTCTTTGTTATTTGATCATTTAAAATATTTTTGATGATTTAATTTGGTCAAATTTTAGTGGGTTGACTTTTTGACCAAGTGGGCCCACTTAAGTCAATCCTAGGTTGACTAGAGTTCACTTTAGGTTTGACTTTGAACTTCCATTTTTTCATTGATTTACTTGATTTAATTTATGTTGGATATTTGTTTTGGGTTTGCATCGAACTAAGTAGATTGGATTTAGCTCAAATGCATTTCCTAAGTTACTAAGCATAGTGACTTGGATATTGAATTAGAAAATCTCTATTTGAACTTAAGATCTTCTCAATTCTAAAATGACCACTTCCAAAAATGAGGTCAACAATTGGACCCCCGATATGTGTAGTGGATCAACCAAAATACACTCCACTTATTGGTGTTGACACGATTGATCAACATACAACCATAAGCTTAGGGTTTCAGTTCATGATTTTAATTTTTGATTTGAATTTCTGTTTAGATTTTGATTGTGAAAGATTGGTATATGTATACCTATCTTTGCTTTGGAGGTGTGATTCATTCCTAGAAACTTAACTTCATTAAGTTCTAGGATTAATAGGAATGGAATCAAAGAATGATCAATTCCCAAAGCAATCACTATGCTCAAAGGGACTTACTCTTAAAATAGAAAAGTGGTGATCCATGTGATTAGCTAATAAGATGGGGTCGGTAAGGGCATGGTCCATCCTAGTTAGCTAAAGAGAGGAGAAGGGTCTTTAAAGATATGATCCAATTCTCAAAATCTATGCTAGGGAGAAGAGGCTTGAAATGCTTGATCCTAATCTACAGCACTTCAACTACTAAATAGGGGTCACATGGACTTCATCCTATTTGAGTAGTCCAAACAAATGGGGCCTTCAATGGCTTGGTTCCATTCCATGAAAATTTGAATAGGAAGCCAACTGGGGAACTTACTTCTATTTGGTTAGAAAGAATGATGACTAGGGAACTTACTTCATTCTGATTAGAAAGAATGCCGACTAAGGACTTACATCTTTTTGATTAGCTAATAAGATGAGGCCATTTAGGGCATGATTTATCCTAATTAGCTGAAAAGAGAAAAGGGGTCCGTAAAGACATGATCCAATCCTTAAAATAAGATGCCAACTGGAGACTTACTCTAATGTGATTAGCTAATAAGATGGGGCCTTTAAGGGCATAATGCATCTTAATTAGTTGAAAAGAGGAAAGGGGTCCTTAAAGACATGATCCAATCTTCAAAATAAGATGCCAACTGGAGACTTACTCTAATGTGATTATCTAATAAGATGGGGCCTTTAAGGGCATAATGCATCTTAATTAGTTGAAAAGAGGAAAGGGGTCCTTAAAGACATGATCCAATCCTCAAAATAGGATGCTAACTGGGGGGCTTACTCCTAGATGTTTAGAAAGAATGCTAACTAAGAGACTTAGATCTTTCTGGCTATTAAAATGGTGTTGTAAATACTTGAACCAATCTAAATAGCCCGTGTAACATGAAAGGGGTCACAATGACTTGATCCAATCATGTACATAATAGTAGGATGCTGACTGGGGGACTTACTCCTAGATGTTTAGAAAGAATGCCGACTAAGGGACATACATCTTTTTGGCTATTAGAAAGGGCATAAAGACTTGATCCAATCTAAATAGCCTGTGTAACATGAAAGGGGTCACAATGACTTGATCCAATAATGTACACAATAGTAGGATATCGGCTAGAGGACTTACACTTGAGTTTTTAGAAAGAATTTTGACTAGGGGACTTATATCTTTCTGGCTATTAGAAGGGGCTGTAAAAACTTGATCCAATCTAAATAGCCAGTGTAACATGAAAGGGGTCACAATGACTTGATCTAATCATGTACACAAAAGTAAGAAGCCGACTGGGGGACTTACATCTTTCTGGCTATTAGAAAGGGGTTAGAATGACTTAATCTAATCTAAATAGCCTGTGTAACATGAAAGGAGTCACAATGACTTGATCCAATCATGCACACAATAGGAATGGTGCCACGAAGGGCTTGCTCCAAGCCTTTGGAAAGTAGGAATGGTGCCATGAAGGGCTTGCTCCAAACCTACAAAGATAGTTTTATGGGAATGGTGCACGAAGGCTAACTCCAAAATTATAAGGATATGAGAAAGGTGCCAAAAAGGGCTTGCTCCCATCTCACGTCATGTATAGGAAAGGTGCCACAAAGGGCTTGCTCCCACCTTATCAGTGATATGAATAATGAAAAAGGGGTCAAAGTGACTTACTCCTAATCCCCAAAAGTTTTGACTAATAAGCAAGATTTTCATGAAATTGATCTTTACTTGATCAGTATGACTTGATGAAAGGGTGATAGAAGGTTTGCTTACATTTCTTGATTTCACTAATACTCCTTACACATGAAGAAGTTTAGTGAAGAAGTTTTCAAAGAGTTGGAATTTATTTTTTTGAAGGAGGATTTGAGTATATTTTGGACCCAATGCTTTACTATGCCATGATCAAAGAAGTTCATCATTTTTCTTTCTTTCTTTTTTTCATGTCAAAGTTACAATGAACCATGCTAGATGTCCATGTCACTAAAGGTAAGACATCATAGGATACTAACCTGAGAATTCTATCTTTTTGAGCTTGCATGTGACTCTGTAGTTCTTTAGGTAGTAAGAACCAAAGTCAACCAGTGCTTCTCAAATGTAATTTCATTTTTTTATTTAGACATGTATGTCATTTTTATTTTGTTGACATGAAACAAAAACTTATAGGGAATTCTCTTGGGATCAATAGAAATCAAAATATTCATATAAAGCTTTCCAAAGTGAATGAGAATCAAGATAATCTTTTGGATTCTCATGGAGACAAAAATTTTATCTCTAATCAATAATGTAATTGAAAGGATTAACTTATTAAAAAAATTAAGATTCACCTAATAAGTTTGAAATTAAATTTCTTCAATTAATATATTGTTCTTTTAAAGGATATATGAAACGAAATTTCATAACTCTCTTTGATTCATTTCTTATTTTTTTGCATTTTTGATCCTTCTATATTTTACTACAAGGTCTTTGAAATTAATTCAAAAGAAAATTTCAAGACTCTATATGTAGTAACAAGATTTTTCTTCAAATCATATTGATGTTTCTTTTATTTTCATTTTCTTCTTTGGCAAGGTTTTCAATATAACCCTCAAACTAATTGAAAGTGGGATTATAAGAAATCTTGATCATGACCCTTTTTGCTAAATTTCCCCAAATATTTTGAGATTGAATGATATGAATCTATAATAGAACATTCTTGTAAGGATTTTGAATGTAATATCATATTCTTTCAATTCTTTTTTTCTAGAATTATTTTACTTTGACAATTTTCAGATAAGTTATCCTTAAGAAGGACAATCTTACGCATGAAAGACTTTTTTTATTTTAAAATGAAATATGGGAAATATGAACACATTTTCAAGGTAAAGATTCTACCGTAGTCCCTGGATTTGGGTCATATAATGATGTTAGCTAACCAAGAAGAATGTTTTCTTCTCATGTACATACATCATTTTCTAGCTTTAAATTTAGCAAATTTTTTGCTTTTCTTTTGGAATTTGACCACAATTGTCAAGGGGCTTAGTTTATGGAAATTGCATCAAGCTTAAGTTTATAGACCACTACATCTGGAGATCATTTCAATTTATTTCTAGGTAAAGTAGTCTTTAAACCCAAAAGATAGGTTGATCAAGTCATCAATAGCTAACTCATTAAAGAGTTAGATCATTGATAAAAACTTGTCAATTGTGGAATTTGGTTTTCTTCAAATTCTAAGGGTGCATCCTGAACTTGATGACTATATAAATCTCTAGACACATCTAACCAAAATTCATGCATTGTACTAGAGTTCATTTTAAAAAGAAAGTTAGGACCCAAACCACTTAAGCTTTTTAAAATGTAATGGCTCTATGATTCCATAACTTTTCTTGTTTATGGTTACAGGTCACTTGCAATGGAATCAGAGTATACTCGATGAGATCTTTTCCATACAAAGGATATGGAGCCCTGGAAAAGAAGATCCTCTATCTTTTCTTTTAACCTGATAAGTGAGCTCACCCAATCATAACAAAGGCTAAAATGACAAAGTATGAGATATCTGCTTATTTTTGTTCCGCTAGGGACAATTTTTGACCTCTAACCCTACCACTTTATTTTGATGTGGAGAAGTTTGAAGTTAAAATGTCCATTTACATTGGGTATTTTTACTTCATTTGTAATGGAATTAGAGTATACTCAATGGGACCTTTAACATTCAAAAAATATGGACTTTTGAAAAAGAAGATCCACTATCTTTTTGTTTAACCTGCCATGTGAGCTCACTCAATCACGGAAAAGGCTAAAATGAAAAAGCATGAGATATCTGATTATTTTTGTTTAGCTAGGGACAATTTTTAACTTCTAACACTGCCATTTTATTTTGATGTGGAGAATTTTAAAGTCAAAAATGTCCACATGCTTAGAAATTTTAGACTTCATTCTTTTGCTCATGGATATAGTCCTTCCATCCCTTTACTTTTCTTTCTTTCTTTCTTTTGGTAATATTGTGATTTCATTTCTTTATTAAAGGTTACATTTGGTAATTTTCCTAGTTACAAGATTCACTAAGAAGATAGTGTATTTAACTCATTTCCATAACATTTCACTCTTTATGAAATGACTCCATTAAATTATTTGATAGGAAATTTGATGTATTTGGCTTTTTGTCCAAATACAACATTATATTTATTGATGTTTTGATATGATTCAAGTCTTTTCTTGATTGATCATATAATATGATCCAACATTTCTATTTCTTTTTCATCATTTCATGGAACAACAAATCTTGTAAAGCCATTTAAAATTGGTAAGAATGACTCTCTAAAGATGTTACACTTATGAATTCAAAATTATTTAGTGGAGTGAGTAATTTAAGATTGGCATAATGACTTCCTCAAAAACTTTACACTTCTGACATCAAAATTTTCTAATGGAATCAAATATGTAGTGAGGCCATTTAGGACTAGCAGAATAATATTCCTAAAGACTCAACACTTTAGAATGAATATGAACATCCTTCAACAATCAATATGTTTCTTCTTTTTCTTTCCATTTGATTCCCTTCTTTTTTTCTTATTTGTGTTGGATAGGATCATCCAAGAGCAACTAAAAATGTTTCATGAATTTCGAGGCTGCTCTTTTTCATGTTTGAATTTTTATCTTCAATCAACAATGTGATTGAGACTAAGTTCTTTTTCTAGGTTGAGTTTTCAAGATTGAATTTTCATGAAGCTGAAAATTACTTTCTTTATTTGATTGAATTTATATGACACTATCTTATCAATTAATTAGAATTGAGCCTATATAAATTCAGTTTCATGTTTATAATTAATGTTGACCAATGCACCCGGATCAACAAGTGTTTGGAGATTTTCTTCTTTTGAATCTTCTGCATCGACTAAAATGTCAATAAGTTCTTAGTAGTCTATCTTCATCATAGAAGATAACCCTAGAACCTTTTCGTAGTTGTATACCACATCAGGAAGTTGCTTATAGTTAAGTAAGAAAAATTTCATGATTATGTAATACCTTGCTTTACTTTCATTTCTTTTTTCATTTTTTTATTTTATTTCATATTTCATATTGTTTTTAATAGAGCATTATGATGCTTGATTTTGCAAGCAACTTCTCTAAGATGGGCAGGACATCACATTTTGAAGGTGACTCATTTGCCATTTCTTTTCAATGTCATTTGAGGTGGTATAAGTCTACCATTTTGAATTTGATTTCAAGAATTTCCCTTTTGATATGCAAGGAAGGTAGGTCTAACTCTATCCTCAATAGATCAATAGACCTCAAGATCTATTCATTTAAAGGGTCATCATTTAAAAGAGGACCCTCTAGGGTATATGCTGTGCTATTAAAAGTCAAGATTGATTTGCATTCTTTTATAGCACATATAAGATTAAACGTAATTTCAGCTTGCAATGAAATCTTTGACTACCATACTTGACATTAAGACAATGTCAAATAGGTCATAAGACATTGCAAAGGATTCTCCTTAGGTTCACTTCGTATTGAAAGCATATAATGGCTTAGTCTTTGAACAGAGAAAACTAAGGCTTTCTTCATTCATTTGGATTGACAATGTACTAAGTGATTTATCTATCAACTAGCTAGAGATAAAAGTTTCATATTTTTTATTTCAAGAGATAGAAATATCACCGTTAGGACCCAATCCTAAGATTATGATTTATTTAGAAGGATTAAACTCTTCATTTATGTTTTCTTCATGATTTAGCTTTTAAAATTAATTAAAGCCATTCACAAAATATCATTTCATTTAATGAGAGGAAACTCTCATTAAGGAAGTTAATTTAAATTTATTAGTTTAAATTTCATTCATCGACCTTATCACAAGAATTAGAATTCTCTTTCGCTACCCTCTCTTTTCTTCAATTAATTAGGTGCAAGAGTGAATCCTTTCACTTTTTTTTTGTTTATGTCATTTCATCTTCCTCTTTTGACACTCTCCTAAGCTCTTAAGAATTTAAGGTTTTGAAAAGGTATAAAAGAGGGTTACCTCCAAGTCACTCCTTAGATTTGGCTAATCAGCTTGAATAACTGATTTTCCAATATTCTAGTGGACTTATGGAAATGAATTAAGATTAAAGCCGATTTGCATTTATGTAAAATTTTCTTCTATAGGAATAGAACATTCACATTTATTTCCTTAATCAACCTCTACTTAAGGTCAATAAGGCATTATCTTTTTGGATGATTTTTGTTTTTATCCTTTTTTTTTAAAATGCAATTCAAACTTCAATCGTGGTGCTAAAGGGGAAATAGGCATAACTATGTCGCCTTTTGATTTGGATTTTCTTAGGATTTGAAGGAATGCCTTCATTTCAATCAACATCCTTAGGTGTTTGCCATCTTTGAATTTAGTAAAATAAAGGGTATCCATTCAAGGACCATGTCTTGAATATCTTTAGCTCTAGTACAAAACCAAAGTAAGATCAAGGATAAGTTTAACTTTGAGACTTTATTTTTTGGAGATTTGCTTTTGAAATTTTAAAGTACTTTTCATACTTCTTAAAATTAAACATTTCTTTTCCATATTGGAATGGTTTCAAGTCCATCTTGACCAGATTTAGGTCTTAATAAAAATGACTTGGTTTTTATTTATTTCTCTCATTTTATTTCATGATTTGGTTCTAGGACCAAATTGTTTAACTATGATAAACGAAGAGTTCTAGAACCACTATCCAAGATGTTGGATAGGCTCAACCAAGAATGAAATGAAGAGGTATCCAATGGAAAGAAAGGAAGTCTTGACCAGTGAGTGGTATTAGTACACTGCCGATATATAGAAATAACCCTTTCTTCTAATGACGGAGAGAGGAACCAATCCCCAGCAGAGTCGCCAAAAAATATGTTGGTGTTTTTTCTGGAATAGAGAAAAGAAATGAGACCACATAGAGTTTAGGAATATTTTATTTAGATGACCAAATACAACATTAAAGAATAAACATATTATCTCAAAAGATAAACATGCTCTCCTATATTGGATTCAGTGATTTCATTAAAAGATTCTTAAGGCTAATGGGTATTTCGTGTACCAGAGTATTTTCCCCTGAACTACATGAAAAGGTAGAACAAGGTTTATTTTATCTTGGGATCATGGTTCCCTATAAAGGTAAGCCTCTATAGTTAATTACATCTTAGGAAGGGTGTCTTCTTAAGATTACTCTCGATTAAAGAAATACATGGTTATTTCTAAAGACTACTAAGGCAGCTTTCATAGGATTGATTTTTGGAAATTCAATTGGGTGAGGTCCAAATTGGAGAGAGTCATTTTCAAGAGTCAAATGGGAAAGAGTAGGAAAATCCTATTGATACTGGGATACCTAAAAGATTTTTCAACTATCCTTTGTTTGGGCTTCAAATTTGGGATTTAATTTTAGATTTTTAGTTGCCATTTTCTTAGAAATCTAAAGATTAGATTCTAGCAGCACAAGACTACAGAAATGCTAGGGTTGAAGACTTATTCATAAAAGGATGCTTTAGAACCTAGTCTACAGGTGATTTTGACACATGTCAGAGGCTCGACCTACCTCTATCCTTGGAAATCATTGGCCATTCTCCTCACCCGAGGGAACTAGCCTATTCTTGACTCTTATGGACTTACAACCTCCTCGGAGAAGGCTGCCAGCTAACACCACCTAAGCATATTTTAAATTTATGAAGTCAGGTCACATGGAAGCAAGATGGTAGGGGTGTTGCATTTTTAGGAAAGAAATTTATGAAACTAGACTCACTACCTAATCCCTAAGATCATTTAGGGCATGAGGATGCATCTAACTAATACATATTTTCCAGGTTTTATGAATTTTGACTCAAGATTCATTTAGGTCATAGGAATGAAATTTATGCCTAATGCATGTAATTAGAAAAAGGTTATGGGCCAAATAAGAATAAAAGAAGGTATTCTTCCATTATAGGTCCTTAAAGGTCAAGCCCAAGTTCTCTGGCAAATATAGAAGCCCTTCCTTAATCAAGAGTGAAGCAATATAATTTATGCATGATGTTAAAACATCCAGCTAAGGGGCTACTAGATATTTTATCTTTCTGTAATGCCGAGGCTTTTATATGAAGATTATGAATTACATTTATTTTTATGTTTCAATTGATTTAGTTGGGTAAAAAAATTATTTTATCCTATGAGCCTACGTCAAGGCATACATCACATCATAAACATAACACAGAAAGAAACCTAGAATAGCATGTTGTTTCTATTGAGCACCCAAAATAAATCAAGCAAAATTAAATTATATAAGAAAAAGGTCAATGCTGGATATGGCACCCCGTAAGAAAGAAAATGAAAATGAAGTTCCCTTATACAACTCGGCCTAGAACTACAAGTTTAGATCTATGGGTCTTCTTTCCAGGAAAGTCTCTTTCTTTAGGGACATCCATCGAGCCCCACAGGGGACCACTACACCATCTCCTGGTTGGGTCAGCTCTTATTAATCCTGCACCCCATAGATCCTAACTTAATTTTATGCTCAAATTTACATTTAAAATTTAAAAGAAATCCTACACCCAGTAAAATATATGTTAAGAAATACACACAACACACAAAGTAATTTATATTTCACAAACATACGAGCTTAGCATTAGTTGTTTGTCAGGCCCACCTATCTTATGGACTATGTTAAAGGATTTTCAGCACATGTAAGCAAACAACAATTTTATGATTTATTTATTATAGAGATTCCTTTAACATAACCTCCTGTAGAAAATAGTGTTAAATCTAGAAAGAACACCTTAACATCGAGTCTAACGAACAAACAAGCCTAGACATTTAGTCTATAGCAAAACACCACATAGACATGTAAAGTACAACATAGAAGATTAAAGAAAATTAGAAAATGATCTAACCTAGATCTAGAGTCTGTGACCTAAATGATCTAGTGTGTGTAAAAGAGGAGTTTATGTGGTAAGGCTTTGCTAGGCTATTTTAAGTTCAAGTTTTAATTCAACATTTGATTTTGTTTAATTTTTACCTTTGGACAGTTTCAATTCAAATAATTTAAATATGTAATTTTTTTTATTCCATTTTATTTTGTTAAAGTTGTGTAGGTTATCAAGAAAGAAGAATGGAAAGATTCCATTTTTGGATGGAGTTCTTTCCATTCAACATCCTAATTCCTAATGAAGTTTTCAAAAGTCTAACTAAGATCCCTAAGTTTCTTAGTTAATCCTTTTGATGTTGTTTATGTTTGGATTGGTTTTATTTTTCTTTTCCTTTTGAATTCTAGATTTGATTTGAGTTATTTCATTTGTTTGAATTAATTTGTTCGATTTGTTTCATTTTGAATTAAGCTATATGGGTTTCATTTGATTTGGTTCATGTTAATTTAAAGAGTTTAGATTAAAGTTTCATTCAATTTAATTTATGTTTATTAAATTATGGATTTGTAAGCTTAAAGTTTAAGTTCATTAATATGAATTAGTACCTTAAGTTTGTTCATGGATTAGCTTAACCTAAAGTACTGGTTAATTTTTGATCCGATTTAATTGACCTAAGTTTTAGATTCATTCTTAAATTCATTAGAGATGAGTGTTTTTATTAAATTTCATTGATTCTAAGTTTAAGGTTTAAGTTAATTAATAATTTTTTTTAACCTAAGGTTTTACTTCATTAACCTAAGATTGAGTTTGATCACTTCAATTGACTTAGGATGTTTAGAGAAGTTCCTTAATAGTTTTCTGATGTTTGATTGAAATTGGTTTGAATTACCACTTTAATAGATTAATTAATTTCCTTAACCTAATATTTTATTAACATTGACTTAAGGATTTAGAAAATTAACAACTTCTAATCCAGAGATCAATTGGGATTTAAAATTTTTTGGCAAGTGGGGTTATGTACCAATTTCAAATGTTCAAAGTCTCACCTTGATTAGATTTACAATTAGAGAGTAATTAAGGTTTTAATTATTTCATTAAAACTTAAATTAGGCCTAATAGAATGAGTTTCAATTAAGGGTTTTATTTTTTATAAATTCCACACTAAAATATCTTTCCAATGAGGTTTTATTCATAATTGTTGGTTAATTGGTTGATTTACTATGATTTAATTAAATTCAAGTTATTTAATTGAATTATTTAATATAATTTAATTTAGGTCAATTTAAGGATTTTTAGGTTTAATTGAGTTTAAGTGATGTTTTAATGTTCACAGAAGTTCATTCGGGTGATTTAAGGTTGTTAGATTAAAATCCCCTAATTGTTTCATTAAAGATTAATTAATTTTATTAATTTAAAGGTTAAGCATATGAATTTTTAATTTCCTTTGAATTTAGAGAATTAAATCCCCAAAACTTCATCTAAGGTGTGTTTTATGCTTAATTTCAATTCCCCAAAGTTTCAAGTTAATTGGATTATTATTTAGAGAGTAATTTAAGTTTAATGTTTTTTAATTAACTTAAATTAAGGGAAACATACCTAATAAAAATTGGAGATTTTATTTCCTATTTCCTATGGATTCCTCTCATCAAGATGAATCCATAGAGCTTTCATTTGTATTTTTTTATTTATAGTTATTTTTCTATAAATTTTATAAGTTTCTATTAATTTTTTAGGATTTTAAACTGTTAAATAATGGTATTTAACGATTTTAAGTGTAGGGGCCCGCACGGGATCCACATGCTACATGGCACACGCTTACGTGGCACATCCTGCCATGTGGCATGCACGGGTTGGTCCATGTAGAGCCCACGTGGTGCCACATCAGCCCACGCTATTATGCGGGATGATCTTGGATCATCCAATTGAAGATCGGACGGTCTAGATCGATCCCATAGTTCCTTAAAGGGCAAAAATCATCTGGTCCACCTAGATCTGGACCGTCCAATCCAAATGCATAGATCGAATGGTGGAGGGCTCATCTCCTTCAATTCATGCAGGAATCAAGAGCCGTTCATAGTGTTTTGCTTATTGTGAATGATCTAGAGCATGAAATCAAGTGATTTAAATCACTACACGATCATTGACGGATATCCTATGATCATATATGATTTGATCTTATTGAAGATCTTATTTTGTTATAAAATGATCATAACCAAATTATTTCAAGAAAAACTCAAGCTCGTTAATGTCATACCTCAATTCGTTGGACAATTGGCTTTGGAATTGATCCTATAGCTTTAGAATCACAAATCGAACTTGTTTGCCAAAGAATTGGGTTAATTTCTTATAGATTGTTCTATAGACCAACCCTTAGCTTAAGAAATTTTGGCTTTAGTGGTTTGCAATGGTTAAGAACACTTGAGAGGGGGAATAGCTTTCATTTGGCTTCAGTTTGGATGTATTAAGGTGAAGGGAACTTCAATTCTCCTTAGGGAAGAGTGTATCTGTGTCTTTGCTATGTGGTCGAGAGCTTTAAAGCTCTTTTTTGGCTAATCCTTATTTGGCTAAGGGACATGATGAGAGCTTGGAAGCTTGCTAGGATTCCCCTCTCTGCCTTACAAGTGTCTAGGCTAAAGACGTTGCGGAGATAGGGAAGGGAAAATGGATTTTACCTTCCCTTAGTGAATTTTTTTAATTCATTTTGGGTTTCGTCATTTAGTTCCTTAAGTGGCTTTGGTAGGGAGGTTAATTAACACTTAATTCCCTCATTAGCAAGGTTTAAGAGGATTAGTCTCCATGCCATATGCATTAGTTCAAAGTGATTTGAATTTTCCTTGGGTTTGAGTTCAATGTTGTCTATTTAGGTTATTTTGATTTAAGGAATTTAACTTACCTAATTTAGGCCTCAATGGAGTTAAATTTCTTTGTCATTATGATCGAACATGTGTATTTGATCATTTGACATATTTTTGATGATTTAATTTGGTCAAATTTTAGTGGGTTGACTTTTTGACCAAGTGGGTCCAGTTAAGTCTATCCTAGGTTGACTAGAGTTAACTTTAGGTTTGACTTTGAACTTCCATTTTATTTTCATTGATTTACTTGATTTAATTTATGCTAGATATTTAACTTAGTTTTTCATCAAGCCAAGTAGATTGGATTTAGCAAAAAATGCATTTCCTAAGTTACTAAGCATTGTGACTTGGATATTGAATTAGGAAATCTCTATTTGAACTTGAGATCTTCTCATTGCTAAAATGACTTCTTCCAAAAATGAGGTCAATAGTATCTTTAGAAGAAAATTCTCCATTACTAAAATTTTTGAAAAAAATTTGATCCAAAAAATTACCTTCAATAGAAAAATTAATGATGTTATTATAATGAAATCAAGAATCAAATCATGTAAAAGAGAAAAATTCCATTCACCATTATAAATTAAATGACCAACTTTCAAAGAAGAAGTAGAGTGAGTATTAAGCAGAGTATTAATGGAAAAATCCCCCATCCAATTATCTCACCTAAAGAAAGAAGATCCATTATTAATAGCCCAAAAAATGAGATGTTTTGCTTTCCATTTAATATCACAGAGCCATTTCAAAACAATAGAGTCACCATGTTTATAATTGCAAATTAAAGGATACTTACCTTTGCAATATTTAAATTTCATGAATTTAGACTTTCATTTTTCCAAAAATTCCACCAAAATTTATACGAAAAAACATTGGCAGAATCCTTTAAAGATCTGCACCCAATACCACCTTCATAAATAGTACCACACATATTAGACCAAGAAGTCCAATGAAGCCTTTTGGCCAAATTCCTAGAGCCTGAAAAAAACTTATTGAAAAGTCTTTCAATCTTGATAAGAGCATGGGAAGTAGGAAAAATATTAAGCAATAAGTAAAAAGGAAGAGAATAAAGTATAGTTTTAATAACAATTAATCTACCACCAAAAGATAAAAAATGAAATTCGATGGTAGAAATTTTATTTTGAATATTATGAATTACCTCATCAAAGAGATGGGATCTCTTATGGCCGCAATATAAATGGGAGCCTAAATATTTAATAGGAAGATTTTGATGAGTGTCCTTTATTTTATTAATTCTATAAATAGAAATAGAAGTTGAAGTGATTAAATAACTTTTATGAGTACTAATCAGAAGGCCACTTTCATTTTCAAATTTATTTAAAAAATCCTTAAGCTTTTTAACATAATGTAATAAGAAATTAGAAAAAACATTATGAAATCATTAGCAAAGCTTAAGTGAGAGATAGCTAAACAATAAAGATTCCTAAGATACATACTAGAATTCTTCTAAAAAAAGATTAAGCCAACGAGACAAATATTCAACCGCAATAATAAAAAGCGATAGAGAAAGAGGATCACCTTGTCTTATACCTTCAGAGCAATTAAATAAACCAAAATTTTCACCATTGATAACTAATGAAAACCAAACATTTCTAATTATATTGTTAACCAAAGAAAGAAAATGATTAGAAAAACCAAATAATGTAAGAATGATATTAAGAAAATCCCAAGAAATGTTATCATAAGCTTCGATGATGTCAAGCTTAAAATAGTAAGTTTCCACCTATATTTTTTACATTCAAATCATGAATCAATTCTTGAGCAAGCAAGATGTTATCCAAAGTAGTTCTACCTTTCACAAAGCTAGTTTGATTAGGATAGATAATCTTAGGAAGAAACTTACTAAGCCAATTAATCAAAATTTTAGAAATCAATTTATTGAAAAAAGTACAAAGACTAATAGGTCTAAAGTCATTCCAAAAGTCAGGATTATCTTTCTTTGGAATAAGAATAATAGAAGTGCTAGTAAAATATTTAAGAATATAATTCCCTTGAAAAAAATCCATAACAACATCAACAATATCATTCTTAATAATAAACCAAGCTTTTTGAAAGAATAAAGTAGTGTAACCATCTGGTCTTGCAACAGAATCAACATTCATACCATTAAAAATATTATAAATTTCCTGATCAGAAGGAGGAGCAGCCAAGCACTCAATATCCTTAGTATACATAATAGAAGGGATGATAAAGGGATTGGATAAATGCTCAAGTTGATAATTTTTATTTAAAAGATCTTTAAAATAATTAAGAGTAGAAGAAAATATATCCTCTTTTTCGGTATGCCAAGAACCATCAAAGTTCTTGATTTTATGAATGTAACCAAGGACTCTCCTTTTCATTACCAAAGCATGAAAATATTTAATGTTTCTCCCCCCTCAGAAAGATGCTTAGAGGCAGCTTTTTGTCTTCAATAAGTCTCCTCCAAATCTTGAAACTTAATGAGATTATCTTTAGCTTCAGCAAGATCAGAACATAAAGAACAATCAGTAATAATAAGTTCTTCCAAATCTTTAACCTTTTGTTCCATATTCTTGATATTGTCAAAAAGATTTTTAATGAAGTTTATACTCCACCAAGTGATATTATGCTTATGCCTTTTAAGCTTAAACCAAAATGTCATCATACCAAATGCAAAATCATCAGGGGAAAGAGGAGCACACTAATTATAAGCAATAACATCAAAAAAACTTTTTTCTTGTAACCACATATTTTAAAAACAAAACTTTTTAATGACATTAATGTTATGAACAACATTCTTATTAGAAACCAAAAGAGGAGCATGATCTAAAAGAGTTCTACTAAGATGCTCCATCAAAGTTAAAGGCTAACAATTTAACAAATAATTATTAAATAATGCACGATCAAACCGTTGCCAGAATTTATGATTATTCCAAGTAAATTGAGAACTAATGAAACTAACATCATAAATATTACAATCCAAAATCATATTTGCAAAATCTTATATTTAATGTAAATTCCACAAAGAACAACCTTTCCTTTCATTCAAAAAAGGACCATATTAAAATCCACACTAATAATCCAAGAATTATTAACAATAGAAGCAAAATTTGATAATTGATCCCAAGGAATTCTTCTACCTAACTTGTTACAAGCATCATAAACAAAAGAGTCAAAAGCATGATAATAACCAAATGAAATCTCCAAATGTTTTTTTTTCTATTGAAATAAAAATTATTAATAAAATAAGTAGAAAAAGAGATATTCCAAAATAACCAAATGTTTTTTTTTTGCTATTGAAATAAAAATTGCTAGAACCAATCATCCTAACCGCATGCATTATTTTAGAAAAAATTAATAAGAGGTTCAAGAATAACTAAGAAACCAACATTATAAATTCTACAAAGATTCCTAATTCTGTTTCTAACAGCAAGAGTACCAATGCCCCTCACATTCCAAATAAGAAAATTAAACATTAATTTTTATTAGGCAAAGAAGATGAAGAAGATCGAGTAGATCTAGAAACTTTAGGAGGATAATTTTTAAACTATTTTTTCCTTTTCACAAAAATAGTTTGAAAATCGGTCTCATTTTTGATGGATTGATCATCAAAAAAAATTTTGTCATCATTATTAATAATAGATTTAGGAGAAGATCCCATTTGACAATAAGATAAATCCTCATTCTCCATTAAATGAGAATTATCACTAAACAAAATACCATCCAGAATAATAGTTAAAGAATGGGCAGAAATAGATTTATTAACCAAATAAAAACTTGGCTACACATTATCAATAAGCTCCAACAAATCATTCTTGCACAAATTTAAAGAAGATAAAAGAAAATTTTCTTTTAAAATTTTTTTTAGAAAAATAAGAGAAACATTTTCTATAAGATTTTAAGCAAATTCATCAAAAATCTCCTTCAAATTAGAAACTAAAATAGGGAAATCATCCACTTGCAAATTTTCAAGAATATCAAAAATAATAGCAGTCGAAACCTGATTACTCTCCAAAATAGTTACATAAGCATTTTTAACAAGCTTATCACTACCACTTACACTGGGAACAACATTAGAAACATTAGTAACATCATTAGAAATGTCAACAATTTCATTCACAACACCGTTAGCCTTTTCATTTAAAGCAAAATTTCTTTTATCACTTTTTAAATCTCCAATTTTGCCACCAACCTTAAGATCTTTAACCACTTTCTTCTAAAGATGTTGATGAGGAACAAAACATTCTGATACATCATGCCCATGAGTTTTGCAATGATTATAGAAAGCAGGGAAGTTTTCAAACTCAACCTGCTAGAAATATCTATGTTTCTCTGATCCAATCCACACCTCCTTAGGAAATTTCTTTGTTACATCAATTTCAACAAGGATCCAAGCAATCGATGGCCTGGATTTGGCTGTGGTTGCTTGGTCGATTTGCAAGGGTCTACCAACATAGAACTCATAACATGCAAGAATTGTTAATTAACAAAGTGAACTTGAAGATTAGGCAAAGATAACCAAACTAGTGCTATAGGAGATTCCATTTTAAAGTCAAAAAAATGGAGTCCATTTAAGAATATGCATTTGAAATTTTTTAGCATAATAAGATCGGCAAGCAAAGATATAACTATAATCAAGGTCATTAGATAATTTAATCATCACATGTCTACCATCTAGTAAACAAATAAAAAAAACACTAGAAATATTCAAACCATGATAGAAAAATCAAATTTCCTCCATACTAGGATGTCAAAGAAAATTTTCCAATCAAAGTATACACATAAGGCTCAACTAAGTTTTCAGTATCCAAGCCATAGCACATAGTAGTCAGAACACCTTTGAAGGTCGTATGAACCTGGTTTAAAGAAAGATCAGAAGAAGTTAAAGAATCCTTACCAGATAAGGCATCTTTGAAGGATTTAGAGGTAAAAGGTTTAGCTATTTCCAAAGAATTGGAAGCCCGAGCCAGAGTAGCTGGAGCATTTAGTTTTCCCTAAGTATTCATAGAATACAATGCCATGACAAATGGAGCCACTTAAGAACCAAACAAGAATCAGCCTAAGGCAGAAGATCCGAAGCCAAAATAGAAGAAATTTCTAGAAAACTAGCACAAAAACACCGAGAAGGAGAACGAAAAGGAAAGGGATTGAAGAATCGATAGAGCTTTAAATGGGAAGGGGCCATAGGATGGGTTTAGGTTTTTATTTTAGTTTTTAGTTTATTACAGGGTTATTTGGGTTTAGGTTTTTTTAGTTATTGGTTTAGCTTAGTTAATTTTTTTGGTTTAGGGATTTAGGTTTTTTCTAATTATTTTTTTAGGGTTTAGGTTTTTTAGTTATTTATTATTTTTTGGTTTAGTTTTTGGGGGTTTTTTTTATTAGTTTTAGTTTTATTTAGGCATTTTATTATTTTGTTTAGTATTTTAGTTAGGTTTTATGTTTTATTTAGTTTTTTTATTATTTATTATTTTTTATTAGTTTTATTAGTTTTTTATATGTTTACCATTATTATTTTAGTCCTTTTGGGGAAAGGGGTGGGATTTTGGTTTTTATATTGGGTTTGGGTTTTTTTTCTTTTGGGTTTAGGTTATTTAGGTAAAATGTTAGCTTTAGGTTTATTTAGTTTATATTATATTTTTATTTTTATTTAGTTTACTTTATTTATTTTTGTTTAGGTTTTTTTATTTTAGTTTATTTTATTTAGTTTAGGTTTCGGTTTATGCTTATTTTTTAGTTTAGTTTTATTTTTATTTTATTTTTAAAATTTATTTTTTCTTTTATTATTAGGTTTAGGGTTTAGGTTTTATTTTGGTTTAGGTTTAGGTTTTTACTTTATCTTTTTTGGTTAATATTTTAGGTTAATATTTTAGATTTATTTTTAGGTTTTATTTTTTTATTTTAGGTTTAGATTTATATTTAGTTTATTTTATTATATTTAGTTTAGGGTTTAGGTTTGGTTTATTTTATGTTTTGGTTTAGGTTTTATTTATTTTAGTTTAGGTTTAAGTTTTTTTTAGTTTAGGGTTTAGGTTTTTTTTTTAAGTTTTGGTTTTTATTTATTTTTTATTTTATTTTATTTTAGGTTTATTTTATTTTTATTTTATGTTTATGTTTTATTTTATTTAGGTTTATTTTATTTTTTTTAGTTTAGTTTAATTTTTTATTTATTTTATTTTAGTTTAGTTTATATTTTTATTAGGTTTACATTATTTAGGTAAAATGTTAGGTTTAGGTTTATTTAGTTTATATTATATTTTTATTTTTATTTAGTTTATTTTATTTATTTTTGTTTAGGCTTTTTATTTTAGTTTATTTTTTTTAGTTTAGGTTTAGGTTTATGCTTATTTTTTAGTTTAGTTTTATTTTTATTTTATTTTTTAAATTTAGTTTTTCTTTTATTATTAGGTTTAGGGTTTAGGTTTTATTTTGGTTTAGGTTTAGGTTTTTATTTTATCTTTTTCGGTTAATATTTTAGGTTAATATTTTAGATTTATTTTTAGGTTTTATTTTTTTATTTTAGGTTTAGATTTATTTTTAGTTTATTTTATTATATTTAGTTTAGGGTTTAGGTTTGGTTTATTTTAGGTTTAAGTTTTTTTTAGTTTAGGGTTTAGGTTTTTTTTTAAGTTTTGGTTTTTATTTAGTTTTTATTTTATTTTATTTTAGGTTTATTTTATTTTTATTTTATGTTTACGTTTTATTTTATTTAGTTTTATTTTATTTTATTTAGTTTAGTTTAATTTTTTATTTATTTTGTTTTAATTTAGTTTATATTTTTATTATTTTATTTTATTTTTAGGCTTAAGTTTTGATTTTAGTTTAGGTTTTTATTTTATTTTATTTTTGTTATTTTATTTAGGTTTAAATTTTTTTATTTATTTTATTATTAGGTTTTATTTAGTTTAGGTTTAGCTTTTTAAGTTTTTAGGGTTTATGGTTTAGGGTTTAGGGTTTACGGTTTAGGGTGTGGGATTTAGGGTGTAGGGTTTAGGGTTTAGGGTTTAGGGTTTAGGGTTATAGGTTTACAGTTTAGGGTTTAGGGTTTAAGGACTTAGGGTTTAGGGTTTAGGGTTTAAAGTTTAGGGTTTAGGGTTTAGGGTTTAGGTTTTTTTATTTAATTTTTAAAAAAAATTTAAAATTTTTTTAATTAAGTAAAGTGGTAGGTTTATGTTTATTTAGTTTATTTTCTATTTATTTTAGTTTATTTTACTTATTATTTTTATTTAGGTTTATTTTTATTTTTATTTAGATTAGTTTAATTTTTTAGGTTTATTTATTTTAGTTTAGGTTTTTATTCTAATTATTTTTTAGGTTTAGGTTTTGGTTTAGGTTTAGTTTTATTTTTTTAGTTTAGTTTTATTTTTATTTTATTTATTATGTTTAGGTTTTATTTTTTATTTTTAGGTATAAGATTAGGCTTTTATTTTATTTTTTTAGGTATAAGCTTCAGGTTTTCATTTTAGTTTTATTTTTAAGTATAAGTTTAGGTTTAATTTTAGTTTTTTTTTTATCTTGATTTAAGTTTAGGTTTTATTTTTTTAGTTTAGTTTATTTTAATTTAGGTTTAGATTTATTTTAGTTTTATTTTAGGTTTAGTTTTTACTTTTTTTTTTACTTTTAGGTTTATTTTTTAGGTTAAGGTTTTTATTTAGTTTTTATTTTATTTTATTTTAGTTTTAGTTTATCTTTAGTTTAGGTTTAGCTTTTATTTTATTTAGCCTTTTTATTTTTTAGTTTCGTTTAAGTTTTTATCTATCTTATTTTAATTTAGTTTTTTTATTTTATTTTCTTTTTAGATTTAGGTTTAGTCTTAGGTTTTAGTTTAGGTTTATGTCTTTTTATTTATTTTATTTTTATAATTTATTTAGTTTAGCTTTAGGTTTCTAGGTTTTTAAGGTTTAGGGTTTAGGGTTTAGCATTTAAGGTTTAAGGTTTAGGGTTTAGAGTTTAGGGTTTTGGTTTTGGGGTTTAGTGTTTAAAGTTTAGGGTTTTAAGGTTTAGGGTTTAGGATTTAAGATTTAGGGTTTAGGGTTTTAGGGTTGTAGGTTTATGATTTAGAGTTTAGGGTTTAGGAATTTTTTTTATTTTCTATTTTGTTTTATTATCTTCTTATTTTTTTAAAATTAAGTAAACTCGTAGGTTTTAGTTTATTTAGTTTATTTTTTAATTATTTTAGTTTATTTTAGTTTTTTTTTTTATTTAGTTTAGTTTATTTTATTCAGGATTATTTATTTTAGTTTTTTTATGTTTAGGTTTAGGGTCAGGTTTAGCTTTAGTTTTATTTTTTAGTTTAGTTTTATTTTTAATTTTATTTTTAGATTAATTTTTATTTTTTATATTTTTGTTAAGGTTTAAGTTTTTAATTTCTTTTTTTGGTTTAGGTTTAAGGTTTTTATTAGTGGTTTATTTTTAAATAATATTTTTTACTTTAGGATTAGGTTCATTTTAGTTTGTTTTATTTTATTTAGTTTAAGTTTATGTTAGGTATAGTTTATTTTAGGTTTAGTTTTTTTTTAGTTTAGGGTCTACATTTTATTTATTATTTCTTTTTAGGTTTACTTTTTAGGTTTAGGTTTTTATTTAGTGTTTATTTTATTTTATTTTTATTTTAGGTTTAGTTTTATTTAATTAGGTTTTTAATTTTTTTAATTTAGTTAAGGATTTTATTTATTTTATTTTAGTTTAGTTAATATTTTTTATTTTTTATTTTTTTAAGTTTTGGTTTTAGTTTAGGTTTTAGTTTATGTTTTTATTTTATTTTATTAATTTATTTATTTTAGTTTAGGTTTTTTATTTATTTTACTTTTAGGTTTCATTTAGTTTAGGTTTAGGTTTTTTAGCTTTTTAGTGTTTAGGGTTTAGGGTTTAGGTTTTAGGTTTTTATTTTAGGTTAATTATTAGGTTTTATTTTTTACTTTATGTTTAGGTTTATTTTTAGTTTATTTTATTTTATTTAGTTTAGGGTTTATGTTTAGTTTATTTTAGGTTTAAGTTTAGGTTTTATTTATTTTAGTTTAGGTTATCTTAGTTTAGGTTTAAGTTTATTTTATTTTGTTTATTTTATTTTTCTTTTAGGTTAAGTTTTTATTTTTAGTTTAGGGTTTGGGTTTTATTTTTTATTTATTTTTAGGTTTTATTTTTAGGTTTATTTTTTAGGTTTAGTTTTTAGTTAGTTTTTATTTTACTATATTTTAGGTTTATTTTTTATTTTACCTTTAGTTTTTATTATATTTAAGTTTTCTATTCAAAGCTTTATTTTATTTTTTAGTTTAGTTTAGGTTTTTATTTTTTTATTTTATTTTATTAGTTTTAGTTATTTTATTTTTAGGTATAGGTTTCATTTTTAGTTTAGGAGTTTATTTTATTTTATTTAATTTATTTTGGTTTAGGTTTTTATATTTATTTCATTTTTAGTTTTTATTTACTTTAAGTTTAGGCTTTTAAGTATTTAGGGTTTAGGGTTTAAGGCTTAGGATTTAGGGTTTAGGGTTTTAAGGGTTTAGGGTTGTAGGTTTAGGGATGTACATTTAGGGTTTAGGGTTTATGGTTAGTTTTATGGTTTATGGTTTAGGATTTAGAGTTTAGGTTTTAGGGTTTAGGGTTTAGTGTTTTTTTTAAATTAAGTAAACTAGTAGGTTTAGGTTTATTTAGTTAATTTATTTTATTTTTTATGTATTTCGGTTTATCTTATTTTTTATTTTTATTTATGTTTATCTTTTATTTTTACTTAGTTTAGTTTATTTATTTTAGGTTTATTTATTTTAGATTAGGTTTTTTTTTATTTTAGCTTATTTTTTTTAGTTTCAGATTAGGTTTATGTTTATTTTCTAATATAGTTTAGTTTTTTTTATATGTTTAGGTTTAGGTTTTTATTTTATTTTATTTTTTTAGGTTTAAGTTTTAGGCTTTAATTTTAGGTTAATTTTTAGGTTTTAGTTTTTAGTTTAGGTTTAGTTTTATTTTTGTTTATTTTATTTTATTTAGTTTAGGGTTTAGGTTTAGTTTATTTTAAGTTTAGGTTTATGTTTTATTTATTTTAGTTTAGCTTATTTTAGTTTAGGTTTAGGATTATTTTATTTTATTTTATTTTGGGTTTAGGTTTTGCTTTTTAGTTTAGGGTTTAGGTTTTATTTTTTATTTATTTTTGTGTTTTATTTTTTAGGTTTAGGTATTTTTTTAGTTTTTATTTAATGTTATTTTATTTTCAGTTTATTTTTTTTATCTTACGTGTAGTTTTTATTTAATTTAGGTTTTTGATTTTTAGGTTTATTTTATTTTTTAGTTTAGTTTATATTTTTATTTATTTTATTTTAATTTAGTTTTTACTTTTTTATTTTATTTTGGTTTAGGTTTTCTTATTTATTTTATTTTTATGTTTTATTTAGTGTGGGTTTAGGTTTTTAGCTTTTCGGGGTTTAGGGTTTAGGGATTAGGTTTTGGAATTTAGGGTTTAGGGTTTAAGGGTTAAGGTTTAGGTTTTAGGGTTTAGAGTTTAGGGTTTTAGGGTTTAGGGTTTGGACTTTAGGGTATTTAGGTTTTATGGTTTATGGTTTAGGGTTTAGGTTTAGGTTTAAAGTTCAGGTTTTAGTTTAGGATTTTTGGTCTTTTTCTAATAGAAAACCAATTCAGATTCAACATTTCATCTTTTCAATTTTATTAAGCAAGAACACACGAAGTTTTCTAAGACACAAGTGACGACAGATAAAAAATGAGCATGCATAGAGCAAATCAAAAATCATAGATAACTAGAACCGTCTCTATTGTGATGACACAGTTTCATAAGCAGTAGATCGGATCAGCTAATCGTCCATTTCTCCAGTTCCCATCAGAAACACAGCGGCCTTTTGAGTAGTGGGATCCACCATCATATCCCCGATCTCTCCCTCTGCCACCACAACGGCTGTAACCTAAATTGCTCCTCTTGCATCCATAACCACCACTGCTTCGACCACCACCTCCATATCCACCATCACCTCTAGATCCCCCACCACCACTGCGATAAGTGCCACCTCCACCTTCGCCTCCACCGCCAAATCTAGACTGGGCCTGGTTAACAGTGATGTTCCTGCCGTCAAGGTTCGACCCATTCTTAGGGTTTAGGTTTAGGTTTAGGTTAATTAGGTTTTAAGGTTTATGTTTATTTTTAAATTTATTTAATTACTTTAGGTTTACATTTAAGGTTTAGGATTTAGAGTTTAGGGTTTATGGTTAGGGTTTAGGGTTTAGGGTCTAGGGTTTATGATTTAGGGTTTTAGGCTTTATGCTTTTATGGTTTAGGATTTAGAGTTATGGTTTAGGATTTTTTAGGATTTAAGGTTTAGGGGTTAGGGTTGTAGGTTTATGGTTTAGGGTTTAGGGTTTAGGGTTTAGGATTTAGGGTTTACGGGTTTTAATTAAGTAAACAGGTAGGTTTAAATTTATTTAGTTTAATTTTTTGTTTATTTTAGTTTATTTTATTTTTTATTTTTATTTAGGTTTATTTTTTATTTAGTTTAGTTTATTTATTTTAGGTTTATTTATTTTAGTTTCTTTTTTAGGTTTAGGTTAGGTTTAGGTTTAAGTTTATTTTTTGGTTGAGTTTTATTTCTATTATATTTTTTAGGTTTAGGTTTTATTTTTTATTTGTAATTTTAGGTTTAGGTTTTTATTTTATTTTTTTAGGTTTAGGTTTCAGGTTTTTATTTTAGGTTTAGTTTTAGGTTTCAATTTTTAGTTTATTTTCTTATTTAATTTAGGTTTAGGTTTAGGTTTTACTTATTTTAGTTTAGTTTATTTCAGTTTAGGTTTACGTTTATTTTATTTTGTTTATTTTATTTTTATTTTAGCTTTATTTTTTTAGTTTAAGGTTTAGGTTTTATTTTTTATTTATTTTAAAGTTTTTTATGTTTATTTTTTAGGTTTAGGTTTTTATTTAGTTTTTATTTTATTTTATTTTAAGTTTATTTTATTTTTATTTTATTTATGTTTTTTTGTTAGGTTTATTTTATTATTTAGTTTAGTTTAGGTTTTTATTTAATTTATTTTAGTTCATTTTTATTAGTTTATTTTATTTTATTTTTATGTTTAGGTTTAGTTTTTTGTTTAGATTTTTCTTTTACTTTATTTTTATATTTTATTTAGGTTTAAGCATATTTATTTATTTTATTTTTAGGTTTAATTTAGATAGGTTTATGTTTTTAGGTTTTTTGGGTTTAGGGTTTAGGGTTTAGGGTATAGAGTTTCGGGTTTTAGGATTTTAGGGTTTAAGGTTTTAGGGATTAGGGTTTAGGGTTAGGGTTTAGTGTTTAGGGTTTAGGGTTTAGGGTTTAGTGTTTAGGCTTTAGGGTTTGAGGTTTTAGGGTTTAGAGTTAGCTTAGGGTTTAGGGTTAGTTTAGGGTGTAGGGTATATGGTTTAGGGTTAGTTTAAGGGTTTTGGGTTTAAGTTTAGGTATTTAGGGTTTAGGGTTTAGGTTTTAGGGTTTAGAGTATAAGGTTTAGTGTTTAGGGTTTAAGGTTAGTTTTGGGTTTAGGCCCCATAGCAATTAATACAATTATAATTATTCTTTCCTATTCCAGGTTGAATAAGGGTAGAGCTCTCATCTTAAATCCTAAACCCGCTAACTAACCTAAACCTAAACCTCAACTAAACCCTAAAACTAAATCTTAACTAACCCACCTAGACCAAAAACCAAACTAAACTAAACCCACCAAATCTAAATCTAACTAAGCTAACCTAATAACCTCTAAACCCCCAAACCCTAAACTAAAACACTAAACCTCCTAAACCCTAAACCTAAACTAACCTAAACCCTAACACTAACTAAATGTTCCACAAACCTAAATCCTAAACCTAAACCCAAAACTAAAAAAAAAATTAAATAAACCAAAATAAAATAAAATAAAATAAAAACTAAACTAAAACCTAAAGAAATATATAAACTAAACTAAAAAATTAAAATAAACATAAAATGAAAACCTAGAAATAAACTAAATAAACAAAAGTGAAATGTTGAATCAATTTTTGTTAAAACCAAACCCTACTACCGCAACTAAAACACCCTGACCTAATTATCTCTCCCTAAACTCTGACTCTAACCATCTACCTAAACCTAAACAAAATAAACCTAAACCACCCCACCTAATGACCACTAAACCCTACTAACCTCCTACTAAACCTCATAAATAAAATAAACCTAAAAAAAATTAATAAAATCTAAACCAAATAAAATCATAAACTAAACTAAATAAACTAAAAAAAATAAACAAAATAAAACCTAAATAAATACAAAATAATAAAAACCTAAAAATAAATAATAAATAAAAACATAAAAAAAAAATAAATAAATAAATAAAAAAACCTAAACCTAAATAAAATAAACTAATCTTAAACTAAAAAAAAATAAACTAAAATAAATAAAACCTCTAAATAAAATAAACCTAAACCAAAAAATCAAACCTAAAATAAAATATAAATAAATAAACATAAACTAAAAATAAACATAAAAATAAAAAATAAAACCTAAAACCAAAACATAAAATAAAAAAAACATAAACCTAAACCTAAAAATAAAATAAAACCTAAAACCTAAAAAATAAAAATAAACCTAAACCTAAAAATTAAAAAAATAAAACCTAAACCTAAAAAAAAAATAAAACTCATAAAAATAAAACCTAAACCAAAACCTAAAATGATTAACTAAACTAATAAAATAAAAAAAATAAAAATACTAAAATAAATAAAAAAATAAAATAAAGAAGAAATGTTGAATATGAATTTGTTCTCTATTTAAAAGAAAAAAAACCCCTAAATTAAAACCAAACCTAAACCAAAACCTAAAAAACTAAACCTCTAAACCTACTAAACCTAAACCACAACCCTAAACTAAACCTAAACCTCACCACCCTAAACTAAACTAAAATCTAAACTCAGATCCCACCCTAAATCAAAACCCTAAACCCTAAACTAACTCTCACTAAACTATCTAAAATCTAAACTAAATAAACTTAAAATAAATAAATAAAATCTAAATAAATAATAAAATAATATGAAATAAAATAAACATAAAAATTCTACTATACCTAAACATACATAAACTTCAAAATAAAATAAAATATTAAAATGAAATAAATAAACTAAACTAAATAATAAATAAAATAAAATCAAATAAACTAAAATAAAAACTTAAAATAAAATAAAATAAACTAACTTATAATAAAAAATAACCTAAACCTAAACTAAATCAAACTTAAACCTAAAATAAAAATAAATAAACCTAAACTATAAAATAAACAAAAAATACTAAACTAAATAAATTAAACCTACTAAACTAAATAAAATAAAATAAACTAAAAAAAATAAACCTAAACCTAAAAAAATAAAACCTAAAAAAATAAAATAAAAACCCAAACTAAACATAAAAATAAAATATAAAACTAGAACCTTAAAAATAAAATAAAATAAAGCTTAACTAAAAAATAAACAAAACCTAATCCTAAAACTAAACATAAAAAAAAACTAAATTAAAAATCCTAAAATAAATTAAATAAACATAAAATAAATAAACTAAACTAAATATAAATATATATAACCCTAAATCAAAATAAAAAATAAAATAAATTAAAATAAATAAAAAATAAACTAAATAAACCTAAATCGGTGAGTTTACTTAATTTAAAAAAAAAAAAAAAACCTTAACCCTAAACCCTAAACCCTAAAACTAACCTAAACCTTAAACCCTAAATCCTAAACTCTAAATTCCTAAACCCTAAACCCTAAAGCCTTAAAATAAACCCTAAACCTAAACTTTCCATAAACCCAACACAAAACTAAACCTAAATAATAAACCCTAAACCTCAAACCCTAAACCGTAAACCATAAACTCCAAACCCTAAACCATAAACCCCAAAAACCTAAATAATGTAAACCTAAACTAAATAAAACCTAAAATTTAAAAAAAAATAAAAAAAACATAAAGCTAAATTAATTAAAAAAACAAAATTAATAAAAACCTAAACTAAAACCTAAAGCTAAACCTAAACCTAAACTAAAACCTAAAAATAAAAATAAAATAAAATAAAAAATAATAAAACTAAAATAAAATAAAGAAAAACCTAAACTTAACTAAATTAAATAACATGAACCTAAAAATAATATACCTAAATAAAAAAATAGAACGTAAAATAAAAATAAAATAAACCTAAAATAAAATAAAATAAAAACTAAATAAAAACCTAAACCTAAATAATGAACCTAAAAATAAATAAAAAATAAAAGAAAAACCTAACTAAAAAAACTAAACCTAAAAAAATAAAATAAAATAAACCTAAACCTAAACTAAAATAAAGAAAACCTAAATCTAAACCTAAAATAAATTTAACCTAAACACTAAATTAAATATAATAAAATAGTCTAAAAAAACATAAACATAAACTAAAAAATAGAACCTAAAATAAAACTATAGACCTAAACCTAAAAAAGTAAACTAAAATCTAAACTTAAACCTAAACCTAAAAAAAATAAAGCCTAATCATTAATAAATAAAATAAAAAAAAAAAATACTAAAAAATAAACATAAACATAAACCTAAACCTAAAAAATGTACTAAAATAAATAAACCTAAAATAAATAAACTAAACTAAATCTAAAGATAAACCAAAATAGATAAAAAATAAAATAAACTACAAATAAAATTAACTAAATAAACCTAAACCTGTTGTTTTTTGATTTAAAAAAATACTAAACTAAACTACCCTGATCCTAAACACCACCTAACATAGCTAACTCTAAACTGAGCCCACAAACTACTCCTTCAGATCTACCCTAAACTCCTAAAAACTAAAACTTAATCCTCCTTACCCAGGCCACAAAAACTAAACCTTAAACCTTAAACCCAAACCTTAAAATACCCTGAGCCCCCCTACCACAAACCTAAAACTAAAATAAATAAAACCTAAAATAAAATAAAATAAATAAAACTAAACTAAATAAATATAAAATAAATAAAATAAAACCTTAAAATCTAAAAACTAAAATAAAATCAAATAAACTAAAATAAATAAATAAAATAAAATAAATAAAACCTAAACTAAATTAAATAATAAAATGTACCTAAACTAAACCCTAAATCCTAAACCAAACCTAAACTCTAAACCCAAAAAAGAAACTAAACCAAAACTTCCAAACCCCAGGCTAACCCTAAACCCTAAAATAACTAAACCATAAACTAAAAGCATAAATCAAAATCTAAAGTAAATAAAACCTAAAAATAAAATAAATAAAAAATCAAAATCAAAATTAAATAATAAAATAAAATAAAATAAAAACATAAACTAAATCCTAAACCTATACCTAACATAAACCTAAAAAGAAAATAAAAAAATAAAAACTAATCTAAAATAAAATAAATAAAATCCTAAACTAAACTAAAAAAATAAAAAACTTAAATAAAATCAAAACTAAACTTAAAATAATAAAAAACAAACCTAAAAGATAAAATAAAATAAAAAAGACTAACTTAAATAATAAACCTAAAATAAAACCTAAACCCAAAACTAAATCAAAACCTAAACTAAAATAAAAATAAAATAAACCTAAACTAAAATAAATAAACCTATACCTAAATCTAAAATAAAACAAAACCTAAACCTAAACTAAATAAAAAAATAAACTAATAAACCTAAACCTAAACAAAAATAAAACCAAAAATAAAAACAAAATCTAAACCTAAAAATAAAATAAAACCTAAACAAAACATAAAATAAAAGTAAATTGACCTTAAAATAAAATAAAATAAAACATAACTAAAAATAAACCAAAATTCTAAACTTAAACATAAAATAAACTAAAATAAAAAACTTAAAATAAAATAAATAAACATAAAATAAAACTAAACTAAAAAATAATCATAAACATAAACATAAACCTAAAAAATGCACTAAAATAAATAAACCTAAACTTAATAAAAGTAAAAGATAAACCAAAATAGAAATAAAAAATAAAATAAACTAAAAAAATAAAAAAATAAACTAAATAAACCTAACACTATCAGTTTACTTAATTTAAAAAAAAAACAAAACTCTAAACACTAAACCCAAAATCTTAAACCTTAAACCATAAACTTACCTACCCTAAACCCCTAACCACTAAACCCTAAAACCAAACCCAACCTACTGTCCTACTACACTAGCCCTTGGCCATCTAAAATACCCAAACCCTGATCACTGACCCTAAACCCACCTAAACCCTAAACCCTAGACCTAAAAAACCTAAACCTAAACTAAATAAAACCTAAAAATAAAAAAATGAATAAACCTAAACCTACATAAAATATAAAATTAAAATAAATTAAAACCTTAACTAAAACCTGAACCTAAACATAAAAATATAATCAAATAAGCTAATAACCTAAACTAAATTAAAAAATAAAATAAACCTTAGAATAAAAAAGCTAAAGAAAATAAAAATAAAATAAACCTAAAAAAATAAAATAAAAACTAAATAAAAACCTAAACCTAAGAAAAAACCTAAAAATAAAGAAAAAAAATAAAACCTAAACCTTAAATAAAAAAACCCTAAACCTAAAATAAAATAAAATAAACAAAATAAAATAAACATAAACCTGAACTAAAATAAACTAAACTAAAATAAATAAAACCTAAGCCTAAACCTAAAATAAACTAAACCTAAACTAAATATAATAAAATAAACTAAAAATAATCCTAATCCTAAACTAAAAAATAAAATCAAAAATAGGCCTAAAATAAAAACCTAAACTCTATACATATAAAAATAAAATAAAAATCTAAACATTAACCTAAAATAAAAAATAAAATCAAAACCTAAAAAATAAAATAAAAATAAATCTCAACTAAAAAATAAACTTAAACCTAAACTTAGAAAAAAAATAAAAAAAATAAACCTATAATAAATAAACTAAACTAATTAATAATAAAAAATGAACATAAATAAAAATTAAAAATAAAAAAATTAAAATAAATAAAAAATAAGCTAAATAATCCAAAAAACCTTAAACATACTGGTTTACATACTTTTGAAAAAACCTAAACCCTAAGCTGACCCTAAACCCTAAACGTTTAAAGTAAAATAAAAAAAAACTTAAACTTACAGGTTTACTTAATTTAAAAATAAACCTAAACTAAAACCTGAACCTTAAATCAAAAATCTATACCCTAAACCCTAAAACTAAGCTAACCCTACCTAAACCCTAAAAAAAAAATCATAAACCTAAACCCTAAAATCATACCCTAAACCTAAAACCCTAAACACTAAACCCTAAAAACTGAAACCTAAACTAAATAAAACCTAAATATAAAATAAATAAAAAAACCTAAACTTAAATAAAATAAAAAATAAAATAAAATAATAACATAAACTAAAACCTAAACCTAAACCTAAAAATAAAATCAAATAAACTAAAATAAAATAATTAATAACCTAAACTAAACTAAAAAAATAAACTAAAAAAAAAAATCTAAAGATAATTAAAACTAAATGTAAAATAAAATAAAATATACCTAAAAAAATAAAAACTAAATAGAAAAACCTAAGAAAGCTAAAATCAATAAAATAAACTTAAACCCTAAAGAAAATAAACCTAAAATAAATAAAATAAAATAAACAAAATAAGAACCTAAATAAACTAAACTAAAATCAAATAAAACCTAAACCTAAAATAAACCAAACCTAAACCTAAACTAAATAAAATAAAATAAACCAAAAATAAACTTAATCCTAAACTAAAATAAAATCTAAAATAAACCTAAAAAAAAACAAAATATAAAATGAAATAAAAACCTAAACCTAAACCTAAAAATAAAAAATAAAATCTAAACCTAAAAAATATAATAAAATAAATCTCAACAAGAAAATAAACCTAAACCAAAACCTAAACATAAAGAAAATAAACTAATATAAAAAACCTAAATTAAAATAATTTGACCTAAAATAAATAAAGTAAACTAATAAAAAAAAACATAAATAAAAATTAAAAATTAAATATAGTTAAATAAATAAAAAATAAACTAAATAACCCTAAACCTACTAGTTTAATTAATTCTTTTTTTAAATAAAGTAAACCCTAAAACCATAAAACTTAGAAGTAAACTAAAAAAAATTTAAACCTATAGGTTTACCAAATTTAAAAATAAACCTAAATTAAAACATGAACCCTAAATCAAAAACCTATACACTAAGCCCTAAACCCTAAGCTATCCCTAAACCTACAAACTTAAACCCAAAAAATTAAAACCCTACTAAATGTAAGACCCTAACAAACCTAAAAAATTATATAAACAAAACCTAAACCTAAACTAAATAAAACATAAAAAACCTAAAATAAATAAAATAAAATAAAATAAAATAAAACCAAAACTAAAACAAAACCTAAAATAAAATCAAATAAACTAAAAAGTAAAATAAATTAAAGAATAAAACTTAATTAAAATAAAAAAAATAAAATAAATAAAATAAAATACCTAAAATAAAATAAAACTAAACATAAAAAAACTTAAAATTAATAAAAAAATACTTAAACCTTAAAGAAAATCCTAAATCTAAAATAAAAATAAAATCTAAACTAAAAAATAAAATTAAACTAAAATAAATACTAAACCTAAATTAACTAAACCTAAACTAAATAAATAAAATAAACTAAAATAAAACCTAATCCTAATAAAATCTAAAATAAACCGAAATAAAACACGAAATCTAAACATAAAAATAAAATGAAACTAAACCTAAACCTAAACATAAAAATAAAACCTAAACCTAAAAAAATAAAATAAATCTCAACTAAAAAATAAACCTAAACCTAAGCCTAAATCTAAAAAAAACTAAAATAAAAAACCTAAACTAAAGTAAATAAACCTAAAATAAATAAACCAAACTAAATAAAACTAAAAAATAAAATTAAATAAAAATTAGAAATTAAATAAACTAAAATAAATAAAAAATAAACTAAATAAACCTAAACCTACTAGTTTACTTGATTTTTTAAAAAATATAAACCCTAAGCTAACCCTAAACCTTAAATGTAAACTAAAAATATTTATACCTCCAGGTTTATGTAATTTTAAAATAAAGCTAAACTAAAACTTAAACCTTAAATAAAAAACTTACACCCTAAACCCTAACCCCTAAGCCCTAAATCTTAAAAAAATAAAAAAAATAAAAAAAGAATAAATAAAATAAAAAAATAACTAACCTAAACTAAACCCTAAATCAGATTACAACCTTAAATCCTAAACCTAAACCCTAAGCCTAAACCTAAATTAAAACCTTAAACCCTAATCCTAAACCCTAACCCAAATCCCCAAAACAAAAACAAAAGCCAAAATTTAAATTAAACTTTAAACCTAAATTAAAAACCTAAACAAACCCTAACCTATAACCCTAAATCCCAAACCTTAAACACTAAACCCTAAACTTTGAACCCCTAACCCTAAACCTTAAACACTAAAAACCTAAATACCTAAACCTAAACTAAATAAAACATTAAAATAAAATAAACTAAAATAACCTATGGAAGTGTGATGGAGGTTACTACCGTGGTGGTGGCAAAGGGAGAGATCGAGGATATGATGGTGGATCCCACTGCTCTAGAGGCAGGGTGGTTCTGATGGGAAATGGAGAAACTGAAGAATGGCCAATTCGATCTGGCTTATGGGAATTGCCTTCTGATAAAACAATTCTAGTTATCTAGGGTTTTTGATTTGCTTTATGCATGCTCATTTTTTATATATGCCATAACTTGTGTCTTAGAGAACTTTGTGTGTTACTTGTTTGATGAAATCAAAAATAAGAAATGCTGAATCTAAATTTATTCTTTATTAAATAAAGTAAAAACCCTAAACCCTAAACTAAAACCTGAACCCTAAACCTAATAAACTAAACCCTAAAACCTAAACCCTAAATCCTTAAAATAAAAAAATAATAAGAAAAGGAAAAAAAACCCTAACCTTAAACCCTAAACACTAAACCAAACCTAAAAACTAAACTCCCAAACCCACCAAACCCTAAACCTCACCACAAACACTAAAAAATGCTAAACCCAAACATAAAATAAACCTAAACCCTAAACCTTAACCCTTAACCCTAAACCATGAAACCATAAACTCTAAAACCCTAAACCCTAAACCCCAAACCCTAAACCCTAAAAACCTAAACTTAAACTAAGTAAAACCTAATAATAAAATAAATAAAATAAAAAATAAAATAAACTAAAATCCTAAACTAAAACCCAAACCTAAACCTAAAAATAAAATAAAATAAAAAATAAAAAATTTAAAATAAAATAAATATAAACCATAACAAAACTAAAAAATCTAATAAACCTTAGAATAAAAAAACTAAATAAAATAAACCTTACATAAAAGCCTAAACCTAAAATATAAACCTAAAATAAATAAAACATTACATAATCCTAATAAAAATTAAACTAAAAAAATAAAATAAACAAAATAAAATAAACCAAAACCTAAACTAAAATAAACTAAAAGATAAAATAAACCTAAAACAACAACAACAACAATAAGCTTTATCCCTGATGTGGTTAAATAAAACCTAAACCAAAACTAAATAAAATAAAATAAACTAAAAATAAACCTAAACCTAAACTAGAAAGTAAAACCTAAAAATAAACCTAAACATAAAAATAATAAAATATAAACCTAAACATAAACCCAAAAATAAAAGTATAACCTAAACCAAAAGATAAAAAATAAAACTCAACAAAAAATAAACCTAAACCTAAAAGATAAAGTGAAATAAAAGCCCTAAACTAAAAATAAATGAACCAAAAATAAATAAAATAAACTAAATATAAAAAAATAAACTTAAATAAAAATAAAAAAATAAAATAAATAAAAATTATACTAAATAAACATAGACCTACTAGTTTACTTAATTTTAAAAGAAACCCTATACCCTAAATCTTAAACCCAAAACCCTAAATCATAGACATATAATGTTAAACCTATAAACTTAAACCCTAAACCCTAAAAAACCCAAAACCCTAAACTTTAAATCCTAATCCCAAACCCTAAACACTAAACCCTAAACCCTAAACTCTAACCCTAAAATCTAAACCCTAAAAACATAAACCCTAAAAGCCTAAAACTTAAACCTTAAACTGTGATTAAGCTAAATTTTATTAAAGGTGATTTTAAAGAGGTCAGCGAAGAGGTTGTGAAATATGAAGTTGGTGCTCCTTCCCATGTTGCTCTTGTTGCACTTATTATTATTATGGTTCTTCCAGGTATCATGGGTTTGGATCTTTCATTGACTTCTTTCTTTGAGGTTTTGTTGAAATTATCACCCCGATTGAGATGATTAAAAAAGGTGATAAGGTGGGATCCTCAGAGGCTGCTCTCCTCGTTAAGCTGGGGACTAGGTGATTCTCTTATGGCCTTATCATCTAGTCTGTGTATGATGATGGATCGATGTTCCATCCTGAGGTGCTTGAGCTCACTAAAGATGACCTCATAGATAAGTTTTACCAGCCCTTCTATTGATCACTTCTATCTCACCAGCCCTCTCTTATCCCACCTTTATTGTAGTGTCTGAAATGTTCATCAACGTCTACAAGAATGTCCTAACCATCATGATCTCCACTAATTACACATACCCGTGGGCTAAGATGGTTAAGGAGTATTTGAAGGATCCTAGTCAATTTGATGTGGCTGCTACGCATGATGCTTCTACTACTCCTATTACTACTACTAGTCTGACTATTGTAGTGGAAAAGAAGAAGGAAGGGCCTGCTGAGCAATCTAATGATGATGTGGGTTTCAGCTTGTTCAACAAAGCTTTATTGTCCTTCTATAAAATTAATTATTATTATATATAAGAGTTAAATCATTTTGTGAAATACTATTTTTTATGAATTTTAAATTACATTTTATTTTATCCTATTTTATTAATCATTAAAGGATAATGTCTTATTTGATTTGGTAATTTCCTGTTTGTTATGGAATCATTTCTGTTAAAAAAGACCATAAACCCCAAACCCTAAACTCTAAACCTTAAAACTAAACTTTAAACCCTAAACCATAAACCCTAAAGCCCAAACCTAAACCTAAACCTAAAGTAACTAAATAAAATAAAAAATAAACCTAAACCATAAAACCTAGTAAACCCAAACCTAACCCTAAACCATAAGAATGGGCATAACCTTGATGTGAACATCATTGTAGGCTCGATCTATATTTGGCGGTAGAGGCAAAGGCAGAGGGAGTAGTTATCACAGTGCTGGTGGGGGATCTGGAGGTGTTGGTGGATATGGAGGTGGTCCTCAGAGCAGTGGTGGTTATGGAGTTGGGAGGGGTGACTGAGGTTACAGCCATGGTGGTGGCGATGAGAGAGATTGGGGATATGATGGTGGATCCTGCTACTCGAGAGGTTGAGGTGGTTTTTATTGGAATTGGAGAAACTGAAGAGTGACCAATTCAATTTGTCGCTTATGGAATCATGTCCTTACAGTAGAGACAGTTCTAGTTATCTTGAGTTTTTGATTTGCTCTATGTGTGCTCATTTTTTATCTATGTCATTGTTAATGTCTTAGAAAACTTGGTGTGTTACTTGGTTGATCAAATCGAAAGAAGAAATGTTGAATTTGAATTTGTTCTCTATTAAAAAAAAACTAAAAACCCTAAACCCTAAAATAAAACCTAAACCCTAAACCTAATTCCTAAACCATAAACCCAAGACCCTAAAAATAAAAAAAATTTAAAAATTAAAATAATACCCTAACCCTAAGCCCTAAACCTTAAAACTAACCCTAAACCCTAAACTCTAAAAACCTAAACCCCTAACCCAAAACCCTAAACCATAAAGCCAAAACCCAAAACACAAAATGCTAAACCTAAACCCTAAAAATTGTAAACCTTAAAGCTTAAACACCAAACCCTAAACCCTAAACATAATTAATTAAATCATGGGGTAGATCTTTAGGTGATTAATAACCTAAATTAGTTTAATGAAATTAAGGTTAATGTAAATGTGTGGGAAAACCATAAGAGTGTTTTGGGTTTAGGATTTAGGGTTTAGGGTTTAATGTTTAGGGGCTAGGGTTTACGATTTTAGTTTAAGATTTTAGGGTTTAGGGTTTAGGGTTTGGGGTTTAGGTTTTAGGGTTAAGGGTTATAAGTTTTAGAGTTTAGGTTTTTAGGGTTTAGGGTTTTTGGGGTTTAGGGTTTAGTTTAAAGTTTAGGGTTTACAATTTAAGGTTTTAGGGTTTAGGGTTTTTAAGTTTAGTGTTTATAGTTTAGTGTTTAGGATTTAGGGTTTAGGGTTTTGGTTAATTTAAGGTTTATGTTTGTTTAGGGTTTATTATTTAGGTTAGTTTATGGTTTAGGGTTTATGGATTAGGATTTTTGGTTTGGAATTTTAGGGTTTTTAGGGTTTAAGGTTTCAATTTGGGGTTTAGGGTTTATGGTTTATGGTTTTTTTTAGTAGAGGATAAATTCAAAATCAACATTTCTTCTTTTTTATTTCATCAAACAAGTATTAGACCAAGTTTTCTAAGATACAAGCGATGGCATAGATAAAAAATGAGCACACATAAAGAAAATTAAAAACCCTAGATAACTAGAACCGTCTATACTATAAAGACACAATTCCCTGAGCAGCATATTGGTCGATCGTTCTTCAGTTTCTCCAGTTCCCATCAGAACCACCCTTGCCTCTCGAGTAGCAAGACCTACCATCATATCCCTCATCTATCCTTCCACAACCTCAATAGATGTAACCTCTGTCTCTTCTCTCACAACCGTAACCACCACCTCCATATCCACTAGCACCTCCTAATCCATTAGCACCTCCAGTACAGTTATAGTTTAGGTTTTTTCTGGTTATGGTTTAAGGCTTCAGCTTTAGGGTTTATGACTTCGTGTTTAGGCTTTAGGGTTTAGGATTTGGGGTTTAGGGATAGCTTATGATTTAGGGTTCGTTTAGTTATTAGGTTTTAGGGTTTAGGGTTTAGGGTTTTTGGGTTTAGGGTTAAGGGTTTAATGTTTAGGGTTTAGGGTTTAGGGTTTAGGGTTTTAGGGCTTGGGGTTATTTAGTGTTTAGGGTTTAAGGTTTAGGGTTTAAGGTTTAGGATTTAGGATTTAGGATTTAGTATTTACGGCTTTTAGGGTTTAGGGCTTAGGATTTTATTTATTTATTTTTGTAAAATGATTTTCTAAATTAAGTAAATGAGTAGGTTTAGGTTTATTTTGTTTATTTCGTTCATGTTTTATTTATTTTATTTTATATTACTTTTTTATTTTTATTTAGGTCCATTCTTATTTTTATCTAGTTTAGTTTATTTATTTTAGGTTTATTTGTATTAGTTCAGGTTTTATTTTAGTTTATTTTAAAGGTTTAGGTTTAGGTTTAGGATTATTTTTTAGTTTTGGTTTTATTTATGTTTTATTTTTAGTTATTTAGGTTTAGGTTTAGGTTTTTATTTTAGTTTTATGGTTTAGTTTAGGCTTAGGTTTAAGTTTAAGGTTTAGGTTTGCATTTAGGGTTTATGGTTTAGTTTAGGTTTAGGTTTAGGTTTAGGTTTAGGTTTAGGATTAGGGCTTAGGTTTAAGTTTAGGTTTAGGTTTAGGATTTAGGGTTTAGTGCTTTAGGGTTTAGGGTTTAGGGTTTAGGGTTTAGGGTTACAAGTTTAGGGATTAGGGTTTAGGGTTTATTATTTAGGAATTATGGTTTAAATTTTATGGTTTAGGGTTTAGAATTTATAGCTTAGGAATTTTAGGGTTTACGGTTTTGGGTTTTATGGTTTAGGGTTTAGGTTCAGGGTTTAGGGTTTATGGTTTAGGTTTTATGGTTTAGGGTTTTAGGCTTTAAGGTTTAGGGTTTATGGTCTAGGGCTTAGTGTTTAGGGTTTATCATTTTTTGAGTTTAAGGTTTTTGGTTTAGGTTTTAGGTTTATGGTTTAAGCTTTAGTTTAGGGTTTATTGTTTAAGGTTATTTTTTAAGAGAGAACTAATTCATATTCAAAATTTCTTCTTTTCAATTTAACCAACTAAGTAGCACACCAAGTTTTCTAAGACACAGGCGATGATATAGATAAAAAATGAGCATGCATTGAGAAAATCAAAAACCCATAATTAACTAGAACTATCTCTACTATAAAGACACAATTCCACAACCAACATATTGGATCGGCCAATCATAAATATGTCCATTTTCCATCAGAACCACCACCACCTCTCGAGCAATGGGATCCACCATCATATACCTGATATATCCCTCCGTGACCAGCACGGCTGTAACCTCTGCCGCTTCTCTTGCCTCCATAATTACCACTGCCCTAACCACCACCTCCATATCATTAGCACCTTGGATCCCCACCACCCTTTGAAATCATCTCCTCGCCTTTCAGCAGATCTAGATTGAGCCTAGTTGATGCTGATGTTCCTACTGTTAAGGTTCTTCCCATTATTAGGGTTTACGTTTAGGTTTAGGTTTAGGTTTATTAGGGTTTAGGGTTTAAGTTTATTTTTATATTTACTTAGTTTATTTAGGTTTACGTTTAGGGTTTAGGGTTTAAAGTTTAGTGTTAGTGTTTAGGGCTTAGGGCTTAGCATTTAGGGTTTAGGGTTTAAGGGTTTAGGGATTAGGGTTATGGTTTAGGGCTTAAGGTTTAGGTTTAGGGTTTAGGGTTTAGTGTTTAGGCTTTAGGGTTTAGTGCTTAGGCTTTAGGGTTTAGGGTTTTTAGGTTTTAGGATTTAGTGTTTCATGTTTAGGCTTTAGGGTTTAGGGTTTTTAGGTTTTATGGTTTAGGGTTAGCTTAGGGTTTAGGGTTAGTTTAGGGTTTAGGGTTTAGGTTTTAGGGTTTTAGGGATTAGAGTTTAGGGCTTAGGGTTTAGGGTTTAGGGTTTAGGTTTTATGGTTTGGGTTTTGGGTTTTTAAGGTTTAGGGTTAGCTTAGGGTTTAGAGTTAGTTTATGGTTTAGGATTTAAAATTTGAATTTTTAGGGTTTAGGGTTTAGGGTTTGGGTTTCAGGTTTTTAGGGTTTAGTGTTTAAGGTTTTTGGTTTAGAGTTTAGAATTTAGGGTTCAGGGTTTAGGGTTGAATTTATACATTTATTTATTTTTATTTTTTTAAATTAAGTAAACAAGTAGGTTTAGGTTACTTTAGTTTATTAAGTTTATTTTTTATTTATTTTAATTTATTTTATTTTATATTTATATTTAGGTTAAATTTATTTTTATTTATTTTAGTTTATTTATTTTTGGTCTATTTATTTTAGTTTAGATTTTTTATTTAGTTTGTTTTTTTAGGTTTAGTTTTATTTTATAGTTTAGTTTTATTTTTATTTTATTTCTTAGGTTTATGATCTATTTTTTATTTTTAGGTTTAGGTTTACATTTTTGTTTTATTTTATTTAAGTTGAGGTTTTTCATTTTTATTTTAGGTTTATTATTATTATGTTTTTACTTTAGGTTTAGGATTACTTTTAGTTTATTTTATTTTTTTAGCTCAGGTTTAAGTTTAGGTTTTGGTTTTATTTATTTTAGTTTAGTTTATTTTAGTTTAGGTTTAGGTTTATTTTATTTTTATTTTTGGTTAATATTTTTAGTTTATTTTATTTTATTTAGGTTTTTTCTTTTTTTGTTTAGTTTAGGTTTTTATTAATTTTATTGTAATTATGTTTTTATTTTTTTATTTATTTTGTTTTTAGGTTAAAGTTTGGGTTTAGTTTAGGTTTTTATTTTATTTTATTTATTTTATTTTAGTTATTTTATTTTATTTATTTTATTTTATTATTATTTATGATTTTTTTTCATTTTATTTCTAGTTTTTATCCTATTTTGGTTTAGGTTTTTTGCTTTTTAGGGTTTAGGTTTATGGTTTATGGTATATTTAGGGTTTAGGGTTTAGGGTTTATGGTTGAGGGTTTTAGGGTTAAGGGTTTAGGATTTTAAGGGTTTTGGGTTCAGGTTTTAGTTCAGGGTATAGGGTTTTTGGTCTTTTTTTTGAAAAAAAGAAAACAAATTCAGATTCAACATTCTTCTTTTTGATTTCATTAAGAAAGTAACACACCAAGTTTTCTACGACATAAGCGAAAACATAGATAAAAAAATGAGCATGCATAGAGCATACCCAAAACCTTAGATAACTAAACCCATCTCTACTGTAAAGACACAGTTCGAAAAGCAATAGATCGGATCCATCGTTCTTCAGTTTCTCAAATTCCCATCAGTACCACCTCAGCATCTTGATTTGCGGGATCTACCATCATATCCCCGATCTCACCCTCCTCCACCACCACGGCTATAATCTTCATCGCTCCTCCTGCCTTCATAACCACCACTAGTCAGACCACCACCTCTAGATCCCCCACCACCACTAGGATAATCGATGCCTATGCCTTCACCTCCATTGCCAGATATAGACAGAGCCTGGTTGAGGTGATGTTCCTACCATCAAGGTTCTACCCATTCTTAGGGTTTAGGTTTAGGATTAGGTTTATTAGGTTTTATAGGTTGCTTTTTAATTTATTTAGTTACTTTAGGTTTAGGTTTAGGGTTTAGGGTTTAAGGTTAGGGTTTGGGTTTAGTAGGTTTTATGATTTAGGGTTTTTAGGTTTTAGGATTTAGGGTTTAGGGTTTTAAGTTTAATGTTTGAGGTTTAGGGCTTAGGATTTAGGGTTTAGGGTATAGGGTTTGGGTTTAGGGTTTAGTGTTTACGGTTTTAGGTTTAGCATTTTAGTGTTTATGGTTTTTTAGGGTTTAGAGTTTAGGGTTTAGGGTTTAGGGTTTAGGTTTGTATGGTTTAGGGTTTAGGGTTTAGGGTTTAGGGTTTAAGGTTTAGGGTTTAGGGTTTTAGGGTTTAGGGTTTAAAGTTTTGGGTTTTTTAAGGTTTATGGTTAATGGTTTAGGGTTTAGGGTTTTAGGGTTGTAGGTTTAGGGTTTAGGGTTTAGAGTTTAGGGTTTAGGGTTTAGGATTTAGGGTTTAGGGATTTTACAGTTTAAGGTTTAGAGTTTAGTGTTGAGAGTTTTTTTATTTAAAAAAAATTAGAAAAGTAATATGTTTATGTTTATTTAGTTTATTTTTATTTATTTAGTTTATTTTGTTATTTATTTTTAATTAGGTGTATTTTTATTTTTATTTAGTTTGGTTTTTTTATGTTACATTTATTCATTTTAGTTTAGGTTTTTTTTAGTTTTTTTAAGGTTTAGGTTTTTTTATAGTTTATTTTTATTTTTATTTTATTTTTTATGTTTAGGTTTAATTTTTTTTTTTTTAGGTTGTTATTTTAGGCTTTTTTTTAGATTTTATTTCTTAGTTTAGGCTTAGGTTTATTTTTAGTTTATGTTATTTTATTTAGTTTAGGTTTATGTTCAAGTTTAGTGTATTTTAGGTTTAGGTTTAAGTTTTATTTATTTTAGTTTAGCTTATTTTAGTTTATGGTTTAGGTGTTATAATTTATTTATTTATTTTTTATTTTTAGGTTTAGGCTTTTATTTATTTTTATTTTATTTTATCACAGGTTTATTTTATTTTTATTTTATGTTTAGTTTTTATTTTTTTTAGGTTTTTTTTATTTTTAGGTTATGTTTTATTTAGTTTAGGTTTTTATTTATTTTATTTTAGTTTAGTTTTTTTTTTCTATTTCATTTTAATTTTAGGTTTAGGTTAAGGTATTAGTTTATGTTTTCATTTTATTTTATTTTATTTTCTTATTTAGGTTTATGTTTTTGGGTTTAGGGTTTAGGGTTTAGGGTTTAATGTTCATGGTTTAGGGTTTTTAAGGTTTAGGTTTTAGGGTTTAGGTTTTTGGTTTATGGTTTAGGTTTTAATTTATGGTTTAGGGTTTAAGGTTTTTTTCTCAAAATAAGGTCTAGGGTTTAGGGTTTAGGGTTTTAGGGTTCATGTTTGAGGGTTTAGGTTTCAAGGTTTAGGGTTTAGTGTGTTAGGGTTTAGGGTTGTAGGTTAAGTGTTTAGCATTTATGGTTTAGGGTTAGGGTTTTTCTTTAATATTTTTATAATTTTTTTATTTTTTATTTTTTTTAAATTCAATAAAATGGTAAGTTTAAGTTTATTTAGTTTATTTTTAATTTATTTTAGTTTTTTTATTTTTTATTTTTATTTAAGTTTATTTTTATTTTTATTTAGTTTAGTTTATTTATTTTAGTTTAGGTTTTTTATTTTAGTTTATTTTATGGGTTTAGCTTTAGGTTTAGGTTTATTGTTTCATTTTGTTTTATTTTTATTTTATTTTTTAGGTATAGGTTTAATTTTTTATTTTTAGGTTTAGGTTTAGATTTAGATTTTGTTTTTTAGGTGTAGGTTTAATTTTTTTTAGGATTTATTTTTTAGTTTAGGTTTTTGTTTATTTTTAGTTTATTTTATTTTATTTAGTTTAAGTTTAGGTTTAGTTTATTTCAGGTTTAGGTTTAGGTTTTTTTTATTTTAGTTTAGGCTTAAGTTTATTTTATATTTCTTTTAGGTTTAGGTTTTTCATAGTTTAGGATTTAGGTTTAATTTTTTATTTATTTTTATGTTTTATGTTTATATTTCTTTTTTAGATTTAGGTTTTTATTTTATTTTATCTTAGGTTTTTTTTTTAATTTTAGGTTTAGTTTTTATTTAATCTAGGTTTTATATATTTTTAGTTTAGTTTAGGATTTTATTTATTTTATTTTAGTTTAGTTTTTATTTTTTTTATTTTATTTTTTGTTTAGGTTTAGGTCTAGGTTTAGGTTTAGATTTAGGTTTTAGTTTATGTTTTTATTTTATTTTATTTTTTTATTTTGTTTTGGTTTAGTTTTATTTATTTATTTTATTTTTAGGTTTTATTTAGTTTAGGTTTAGGTTTTTAGCTATTTATGGTTTAGAATTTAGGGTTTAGGGTTTAAGGTTTAGGGTTTAAGATTTAGAGTTTTCTGGGTATAGAGTTTACCGTTTAAGTTTTAGGTTTAGGGTTCATGCTTTAGTTTAGGGTTTAGAGTTTTTGATATTTCTTTTAACTGAGAACAAATTCAAATTTAACATTTCTTCTTTTCAAATTCATCAACCAAGTAACACACCAAGTTTTCTTACACACAAGCGATGACATAGATAGAAAATGAGCACACATAGAGTAAATATAACCTTAGATAACAAGAACTGTCTATACTGTAAAGGCACAATTTCATAAGCAGCAAATCAAATTGGCGATTTTTGAGGGTTAGTTATAGGGTTGAGAGTTTAGGGTTAGGGTTATTTATTTATTTATTTTATTGAGGGTTTAGGGTTTAGGGCTAGTTTAGAGCTTAGGGTTTAAGGTTTAGCATTATAGGTTTAGGGTTTAGGGTTAATTTTAGGGTTTAGGATTTTGGATTTATGGTTAAAGGTTTAGGGTTTAGGGTTTAGAGGTTCTTTTTTCAATTAAAAAACCAGTAGGATTAGGTTTATTTAGTTTATTTTATTTATTTTATTTTTTATTTTTATGTAGGTTTATTTTTTATTTTATTTAGTTTAGTTTATATATTTTAGTTTAAGTTTTTTATTTTAATTTTTTTTTTAAGTTTAGGTTTAGATTTTTGTTAATTTATTAGATTAGTTTTATCTTTATTTTATTTTTTAGGTTTAGGTTTTATTTTTTCTTTTAAGGTTTAGGTTTAGGTTTTTATTTTATTTTCTTAAGCTTATGTTTTAGGTTTTTATTTTAGGATTATTTTTATGTTTTATTTTTTAATTTAGGTTTAGGATTATTTTAAGTTTAGTTTATTTTATTTTATTTTGTTTAGGGTTTAGGTTTAATTTATTTTAAGTTTAAGTTTAGATTTTATTTATTTTAGTTTAGTTTTTTTTAGTTTAGGTTTAGGTTTATTTTATTTTATTATTTTAGGTTTAGATTTTTATTTAGTTTTTATTTTATTTTATTTTAGGCTTATTTTATTTTTATTTTATGTGTAGTTTTTATTTTATTTAGGTTTTATTAGCTTTATTTTATATTTTAGCTTAGTTTATGTTTTATTTATTATATTTTAGTTTAGTTTTTTTAAGTTATTTTATTTTTAAGTTTAGGTTTAGGTTTAGGTTTAAGATTTAGTTCAAGGTTTTATTTTAATTTATTTTTTATTTTTTTATATTTAGGTTTTTTTTATTTATTTTGATTTTAAGTTTTAATTAGTTTAGGTTTATTTTTTCAGATTTTTTTTGTTTAGGGTTTAGGCTCTAGGATTTAAGGTTTAGGGTTTAGGGTTTGGGGTTTAGGGTTTAGGGTTTAAGGTTGTAGGTTTTAGGGTTTTGGTTTTAGGGTCTAGGGTTTATGGTATAGGATTTTAGGGTTTAGGGTTTAGGGTTTCAGGTTTAGGATTTAGAGTTTTAAGGTTTAGGGTTTATGGTTTAGTATTGGTAGGCTTAGGGTTTACAATTTAGGATTTAGGTTTAATTTTGGGTTTAGGGTCAGGTTTTTTTAATTTTTTATTTTTTTTAAAATTAAGTAACCTAATAAGTTTAGGTTTATTTCATTTCTTTTTTATTTATTTTAGTTTATTTAATTCTTTATTTTTATTTTATTTTTATTTAGTTTTTCATTTAGTTTTTATTTTATTTTATTTTATTTTAGGTCTATTTTAGTTTTATTTTAAGTTTTGTTTATATTTTATTTTGGTTTTTTATTTTTTAGTTTAGTTTAGGTTTTTATTTATTTTATGTTAGTTTTTTTATTTATTAATATTTTTTTAAGTTTAGGTTTTAGTTTATGTTTTTATTTTATTTTATTTATTTATTTTATTTTGGTTTAGGTTATATTTAATTATTTTATTTTTCAGTTTTGTTTAGTTTAGGTTTAAGTTTTTAGCTTTTTAGGGTTTAGGGTTTCGGGTTTTAGTTTAAGTTTAGGTTCATTATGTTTTTGGGTTTAGGTTTATTTTTCAATTATTTTAGTTACTTTAGGTTTAGGTTTAGGTTTTGGGGTTTAGGGCTTAGGGTTATGGTTTAGGGTTTTAGTGTTTATGCTTTTAGGGTATAGAGTTTTGGTTTAGGGTTTAGGGTGTTTTAGAGTTTAGGATTTAGGATTTTGGGTTTAGAGTTGTAGGTTTAAGGTTTGGGATTTAAGGTTTAAGGTTTTATTTTAATTTAAGTAAACCTGTAGGTTTATGTTTATATGGTTTTCTTTTTATTTATTTTAGCTTATTTTATTTCTTTATTTTTATTTATGTTTTTTTTTATTTTTTATGTTTTGTTTATTTATTTTTGATTTATTTATTTCAGCCTATGTTTTTTATTTTAGTTTATATTTTTAGGTTTAGGTTTAGTTTTAAGTTTTAAGGGTTTGGGGTTTAGGGTTTAGGGTTTAGGGTTGTAGGTTTTAGGGTTTAATGTTTAGGGTTTATGGTTTAGTGTTTTAGGGATTAGGGTTTAGAGTTTAGGGTTTAGGGTTTTAGTGTTTAGGGTTGTAAGTTAAGGCTTTAGTGTTAAGTTTAGGGTTTAGGTTTACTATTTTTATTTATTTAATTTTATTTATGGTTTAAGGTTTATGGTTTGTTTAGGGTTTAGTGTTGCAGGTTTATGGTTTAGGATTTAGGGTTTAAGGGTATTTTTTAATCTTTAAATTAAGTAAACTGGTAAATCTTGGCTTATTAAGTATATTTAGTATATTATTTTATTTATTTTAGTTTTCTTTATTTTTATTTGGTTTATTTTTTATTTAGTTTAGTTTATTTATTTTAGGTTTATTTATTTCAGTTTAGCTTTTTTATTTTAGTTTATTTTTTAGGTTTAGGTTTAGGTTTGGATTTATTTTTAGTTGAGTTTTATTTTTCTTATATTTTTTTGGTTAAGGCTTTATTTATTTTCAGGTTTAGGTTTTGGTTTTTATTTTATTTTTTTATTTTTAGGTTTTATGTTTTTATTTTTGGTTTATTTTTAGGTTTTATTTTTTAGTTTAGGTTTAGGTTTATTTTTAGTTTATTTTATTTTATTTAGTTTAGGTTTAGAGTTTAAGTTTAGTTTATTTAAGGTTTAACTTTATGTTTTATTTGTTTTATTTTAGTTAATTTTAGTTTGTGTTTAGGTTTATTTTATTTTTATTTTAGGTTTAGGTTTTTTTTAGTTTAGGACTTTGGTTTTATTTTTTATTTATTTTTAGGTTTGTTATTTAGGATTAAGTTTTTTATTTAGTTTTTCTTTTATTTAATTTTTGGTTTATTTTACTTTTATTTCAACTTAGATTTTATTTTATTTAGGTTTTTATTTCTTAGGATCATTTTACCTTTTAGGTTTTTATTTATTTTGCTTGAGTTTTTTTATTATTTTATTTTATTTTATTTTTAAGTTTAAGTTTTTTATTTATTTTAGCTTAGGTTTTTATTTTATTTATTTTTTTAGATTTAGTATTTTTAGTTTATTTTATTTTTATGTTTTATTTAGTTTAGGTTTAGGTTTTTAGGGTTTAGGGTTTAGGGTTAAGTGTTTAGGATTTAGGGTTTAGGGTTTTAGGCTTTAGTGTTTTATGCTTTAGGGTTTATGGTTAGGGTTTAGTGTTTAGGGTTTAGGGTTTAGTATTTGGGCTTTAGGGTTTAGTGTTTTTGGAGTTTAGGGATAGCTTAGGGTTTAGGGTTTAGGGTTAGGGTTAGGGTTTAGGGTTTAGGGTTTAGGGTTTAGATTTTCTTTAGGGTTTAGGGTTCAGGGTTTAAGGTTTACGGTTATGGTGTTTTAGGGTATAGGGTTTACGGTTAGTTTTAGGGTTTAGGGTTTATGTTTTAAGGTTTAGGGTTTAGTGTTTAGGGTTTAGGGTTTAGGGTTTAGGGTTTAGGGTTGTAGGTTTAGGGTTGTATGTTTAATGGTTAGAGTTTAGGGTTTTAGGGTTTAGGGTTTAGGGCTTAACATTTAGGTTTTAGTTATTTTAGTTTATGTTTATGTTTATGCTTATTTTATTTATTTTAGGTTTATGTTTTTTTAGCTTAGGGTTTTGGTTTTATTTTTTATTTATTTTTACATTTATTTTTTAAGTTTTAGTTTTTTATTTAGTTTTTATTTTATTTTATTTTTTTTTAAGTTAAGTTTTTTATTTATTTTAGTTTAGTTTAGGTTTTCATTTTATTTATTTTATTATTTTATTTAAATTTAGGTTTTTTATTTATTTTTATTTATGTTTTATTTAGTTTAGGTTTAGGTTTTTATGCTTTTAGGGTTTAGGGTTTAGGGCTTAGGGATTTAGGGTTTAGTGTTTTAGGCTTTAGGGTTTAGTGTTAGTGTTTAGGCCTTAGGGTTTAAGGTTTAGTGTTTGAGCTTTAGGGTTTAGGGTTTTTGGAGTTTAAGGTGATAGCTTAGGGTTTAGGGTTAGATTAGGGTTTAGGGTTTAGTGTTTAGGCTTTAGGGTTTAGGGTTTTAGGGTTTAGGGTTTAGGGTTAGTTTAAGTTTAAGTTTAGGGTTTTAGGATTTAGGGTTAGGTTGGGTTAGGTTTAGGTTTAAGTTTTAGTTTAGGGTTTAAGTTAATAGTTTTTTTAGGTTTAGTATTTGACAGGGTTTAGGGTTTAGGTTATTTGGGTTTAGGGTTTATTTAGGATTTAGTTTATTTTATTTGGGTTTAGTTTATTTATTTTAGTTTGGTTTATTTTATTTTATTTTGTTTAGTTTAGTTTTTCTTTAAAATTTATAGTTTAGTTTATTTTAAGTTTTTAGGTTTAGGTTTTATTTAGTTTATCTTATTTAGGTTTAGGTTTTATTTATTTTTTTTTAGTTTGATTAGTTTAGGTTTTATGGTTTGGTTTAGGTTTAGTTTAGTTTTAGAGTTTAGGGTTTAGAGTTTAGGGTTTAGGGCATAGGGTTTTAGGGTTTAGGGTTTTAGGGTATAGGGTTTAAGGGTTTAAGGTTTAAGGTTTAGGGTTTAGGGTTTTTGGGTTTAGTGTTTTATGGTTTAGGGTTTAGGGTTTAGGGTTATAGGTTTAGGGTATAGGGTTTATAATTTAGGGTTATTTCTAGGATTTAGGGTTCGGGTTTAGGGTTTTAGGTTTATTTTAGGGTTTTAAACTTAGGTTTAAGGTTTAGTGTTTAGACTTTATGGGTTTAGTTTAGGGTTTAGTGTTATCATTTATTTAGATGGGTTTAGGGTTTCTTTGTTTAGAGTTTATAGAGTTTAAGGTTTAGGGTTTAGGGTTAGTTTAGGACTTAAGATTTAGTGTTTTAAGATTTAAGGTTTAGGGTTTAAGTTTTAGGGTTAGTGTTAGGGTTTAGTGTTTAAGGTTCATTTTTTTGGGTTTAGGGTTTACGGTTTAAGGTTTGTTTATAGTTTATGGTTTAGGGTTACTTTAGGGTTTTGGGTTTAGAGTTTAGAATTTAGGATTTAGGGTTTAGGGTTAGTTTTAGGGTTTAGGGTTTAGGTATTATTTAAAAAAAAATTAAGTAAACCGATAGGTTTAGGTTTATTTAGTTTATTTCATATTTTTATTTAAGTTTTTTTTTTTTAATTTTGGTTTAGTTTTTTTTAGATTATGGTTTAGTTTTTATTTTTTATTTATTTTTAAGTTTTATTTTTTAGGTTTATTCTTTATGTTTAAGATTTTATTTAGTTTTATTTTAGGTATATTTCATTCTTATTTTACATTTAGTTTTTATATTATTTAGTTTTTTTATTATTAGGTTTATTTTATTTTCTTACTTTACTATAGGTTTTTATTTATTTTAATTTAGTTTATTTTTATTATTTTATTTTTTGGTTTAGATTTATGTTTTAGTTTAGGTTTTTATTTAATTTTAATCTACTTTTTTATTTTATTTAGGTTTAATTTTTTTTATATATTTTATTTTTAGGTTTTATTTAGTTTAGGTTTAGGTTTTTAGGTTTTCAGGGTTTAGGGTTTTGTGTTTAGTGTTTTAGAGTTTAGGGTTTTAGGGTTTAGGGTTTAGTGTTAGGGTTTAGGGTTTAAGGTTTGCTTAAGGTTTAGGGTTTTTTTTTTAAAATTATGTAAACCAGTAGGGTTAGGTTTAGTTTTTATTTTTATTTAGTTTACATTATTTATTTTATTTAGGTTTTTTATTTTATTTTGTTTTAAGTTTATGTTTAGGTTTAGGTTTATTTTTTAGTTGAGTTTTATTTTTATTTTATTTTTTAGGTTTAGGTTTTGTTTTTTATTTTTAGGTTTAGGTTTATGTTTTTATTTTACTTTTTTAGGTTTAAGTTTTAGGTTTTTATTTTAGGTTTACTTTTAGGTTTTTTTAGTTTAGGTTTAAATTTATTTTTAGTTTATTTAATTTTATTTAGTTGAGGTTTAGGTTTAAGTTTAATTTATTTTAGGTTTAGGTTTATGGATTAGGGTTAGTTTAGGGTTTAGGGTTTAGGGTTTAGGGTTTGGGGTTTAGGGTTTAGGTTTTAGATTTTAGGGTTTAGGGTTTATGGTTTAGGGTTTAGGGTTTAGGGTTTTAGGGTTTAGGATTTAGGTTTTAGGGTTTAGGATTTTGGGTTAAGGTTTTAGGTTTTGGTTTCAGGTTTTAGTTTAGGGTTTAGGGTTTTTGGTTTCTTTTAACTGTGAACAAATTCAGATTCAACATTTTTAGTTTTTATTTCATTAACACACCAAGTTTTCTAAGACACAAATGACGACATTGATCAAAAATGAGCATGCATAGAACAAATCAAAAGCCCTAGATAACTAGACCCTTCTATACTGTATTTTTTAGGTTTAGGTTTTATTTTACTTTTATTTTGTATTTTATTTAGATTTTTTATTCTTAGGTTTATTTTATTTTTTAATTATAATTTAGGTTTTTAATTATTTTAATTTAGTTTATTTTTTATTTATTTATTTTATTTTATTTTTAGGTTTAGATCTACGTTTTAGTTTATGTGTTTATTTTATTGAATTTTTTATTTTATTTAGGTTTAGGTTTTTTTTATAATTTATTTTTAGGTTTTATTTAGTTTAGGTTTATATTTTTTAGGTTTTTAGGGTTTAGGGTTTAGGGTTTAGGGTTTAGGGTTTTATGGTTTAGGATTTTACTGTTTAAGGTTTAGGGTTTAGAGTTAGTGTTTAGGCTTTAGGGTTTAGGGTTAGCTTAGGGCTTAAAGTTATTTTAAAAAAATTAAGTAAACTAGTAAGTTTAGGTTTATTTAGTTTATTTTATTTTTTATATTTGTTTATTCATATTTTTATAATTTAGATTTTTTATTTTATTTTAATTTTTAGGTTTAGGTCTACTTTCTAGTTGAGTATTGTTCGTATTTTATTTCTTAGGTTTAGGTTTTATTTTTTATTTTTATGTTTAGATTTATATTTATATTTTATTTTTTTAGGTTTAGGTTTTAGGTTTTTATTTTAATTTCATTTTAAGGTTTTATTCTTTAGTTTAGGTTTAGGTTTGTTTTTAGTTTATTTTCTTTTATTTAGTTTAAGTTTATGTTTAGGTTTACTTTATTTTTGGTTTAGGTTTAGGGTTTAGGGTTAATTTAGGGTTTAGGATTTATGATTTAGGGTTTAGGGTTTAGGGTTTAAGTTTTAGGGTTTAGGGTTTAGGGTTTAGGTTTTAGGTTTAGGGTTCGTGTTTTAGTTTAGGGTTTAGGGTTTTTCATAAATATATATATTTTAATAGAGAACAAATTCAAATTCAACATTTCTTCATTTCAATTTCATCAACCAAGTAACATTAAATGTTTTCTAAGACACATGTGATGATATAGATCAAAAATGAGCATGCATAGAGCAAATCAGAAACCCTAGATAACTAGAACCATTTCTACTGTAAAGACAGTTCCATAAGCAGTAGAATGGTTCGACCATTCTTCAATTTCTCTAGTTCCCATCAAAACCACCCTGACCTCTCCAATAGTTGGATACAGCATCATATCCCCTATCTCTCCCTCGGACACCACCATAGTTTAGGATTTTGGGTTTATGTTTTAGGTTTAGTGTTCAGGTATTATTTTAGGGTTTTGGGTTTATGTTTTTTTTTAACGGTGAACAAATTCAGATTTAACATTTTCTACTTTTGATTTCATCAACCAAGTAACACACCAAGTTTTTTAAGACACAAGTGACAACATAGATCAAAAATGAGCACGCACAGAGCAAATCGACAACCCTATATACTATAAAGACATAGTTCCATAAGCAGCAGATATAATCAGCAATTCTTTAGTTTCTCCTATTCCCATGAAAACCACCTTGTCCTCAGGATCCACCATCATATCCTTGATATCTCCCTCTACCACCACCACGACTGTAACCTCCGTCGCTCATCCCACATCCATAATCACCACTACTCTAACTACCACCTCCATATCCACCAGCACCTCTAAATCCCCCACCACCATAGTGATAACCATCGCCTTCGCCTACACCGCTAGATCTAGACTAACGCTGGTTGATGGTGATGTTCCTACCATCAAGGTTCTTTCTATTCTTAGGGTTTAGGTTTAGGTTTATAAAGTTTTAGGGTTTAGGTTTATTTTTTAATCTATTTAGTTACTTTAGGTTTAGGTTTAGTATTTGAGGTTTAGGGTTTGGGGTTTAAGGTTACAATTTAGGGTTTATAATTTTAGGGTTGATGCTTTTATGATTTACAGTTTAGGGTTATAATTTAGGGTTTAGGGTTTAGGGTTTAGGGTTTTTTAGGGTTTATGATTTAGGGTTGTAGGTTTAGTGTTTTTGATTTATGGTTAGTTTTAGGGTTTAAGGTTTATGGCCTAGGATTTTGGGTTTAGGGTTTAAGGTTTAATATCCTTTTTTTAAAAATTAAGTAAACCGATAAGTTTAAGTTTATTTAGTTTATTTTTAAAAATTTTAGTTTATTTTATTTTATTTATTTTTATTTAGGTTTTTTTATTTATTTAGTTTATTTATTTTAGTTTATTTTTTTATTCAGATTTAGGTTCTATTTTATTTTTTTCACTTTAGTATATTTTTATTTTATTTTATAGGTTTAGGTTTTTTTTTTATTTTTAGGTTTCAGTTTTTATTTTATTTTCTTAGGTTTATGTTTTAGTTTTTCATTTTAGGTTTATTTTTAGGTTTTATTTTTTAGTTTAACTTTAGTCTTATTTTTAGTTTATTTTATTTTATTTTATTTAGGGTTTAGTTTTAGTTTAATTTAGGTTTAGGTTTAGGTTTTATTTATTTTAGTTTAGTTTATTTTAGTTTAGGATTAGATTTATTTTATTTTCTTTATTTTAGATTTAGGGTTTCTTTTTTAGTTTAGGGTTTAGGTTTTTACTTAGGTAATATTTATATTTTTATTTTTAGGTTTAGGTTTTTATTTAATTTTTATTTTATTTTATTTTAGGTTTATTTTATTTTTATTTAATGTTTAATTTTAATTTTAATTTTATTTTTTATTTTTAGGTTTATTTTATTTTTTAATTTTGTTTAGGTTTTTATTTATTTTATTTTAGTTTAGTTTTAATTTTGATTTTATTTTATTTTTAAGTTTAGGTTTAGGTTTAGGTTTTTTTAATATAATATAATTTATTTTATTTAGATTTTGGTGTTTTTATTTAATTTATTTTTAGGTTTTATTTAGTTTAGGTTTTTTTTTTTAGGGAAACCCCATGTAGGGGTATTTTATTGCCACAAAAAGAGGGTTACAAGGTCCTTAAAGGGGATAAACTCAACTACGCTCAAAGGGCTACAATCACCTAAGGAGTAAATCCCTATCTAAGTACATCCAAAGCAAAAGAACACATTAAAGCAATCAAAAGATACAAGTTGATTAACATAATAAGCCAAAGGAAGATTAGGGCCAATGCTCTGGAGGATGTGAGAATGCATGATAATATGGAGCAAACCTGCAAGAGAACAAGAGAGAATCACCTGCAAAATTATAATAAGAGAGAGATTAGAATAGTTAAGGTAATACAGACAAAAGGTTAAATGAAAACAACATAGTCTGAGAATGATAGTAAGGAATTGTGATAGAGGAGGCTCAGGCTCAGTCACACCAAGTTGGGGCAGATGCAAATATGAACATCCAAACTTCAGCAGAAGGGTTACATCACAAGAGCTACTACCAAACCAAAAGGGAGTGAGATCATCACATCCATCATAGCCAACAAACCTGTGAGGAGATAACACCCAGTTGTTGATAGTCTTATGAGCTTTATTACCTGCAAACCTAAACAAAATCATATCTAATATAGAGAGGAAATTGCAAAGAGCTAAAGGATAAGGTGTCCCATTCAAGAAAAGTATTATCAATATATTCACCCTGACATGAGAATACATAAACATAAGAGAATGAGTCATCTTTGCCAGAACCTCATGAAAAGGCATATCCAAGAAAAGAAAAAAAACCAGCATATAATCCCTTCACAAGAAAATAGTAGAGGAGACAACTTCCTGAAATCCTGCTAATCAAGTCAATGAGCCTATAATTAACACCATCCCAAACAAATGATATATATATGAATCTTTCAGGCCAGGAAATAACCTCCTTATTAATATCCATATCAGTAATTGGGGAAAAGCAATTGTAAAGGAAGGCAGCAAAGCCCAACATAGAAAATAGACTGCAACCAACCAAAAATAGCACAAAGTAAAGGCAGTTAGAGCTACAGCTCCAATAGCAGCATTCAAGACCAAAAATTGGATAATCCAGATCAGCAAACAACCAAGAGAGCAAGATAGCAAAAGGCAGCAACTGTCCATAATACCACCCATTCAGAATAGACAGTGCATATGACTGTACAAACCTAACCGAACCGAGATGGGAATAGAGACAACAGCAGGTAATGCAAATCATAACAATCAGGAGATCAACAGTAGCCCAGACATAAATAGCATGGACATTCAGAAAGCCGACCCCAATAGCAAAACAACGAATGCAACATTGGAACCCACAAGAAGAAAAATCAATAAGTGGATTCAAATGAGTAAGAACATTAGAATCCAGAAAAAGTAACACAGCAGATAACCAAGGCAAAAACTAGCCAAGACAGCAACAGTTAAGACAGCAACATCCAAGATAGGAAGGGACAACAAGTTGGACATAAAACCTCTTAATCAGAGTAGACATGGCAATAGTTAATAACCAAATATATAGATCATAAATACAGGTATCTGGAAGGCAGCAACCCAGATAGAAATCACCAAAAACCATCACCATCAGAACAACAATGTCAGAAATAGCTTGCTGAACATAGGACCTAGAAGTCCTATAACCAACAAAGATGGAGCCAACATAGGAGACCTAAAAAACTAAGACAACAAATCTCTAAGACAAGAAACAACCAAGACAACAAAAACCAGCTAGCTTGCCAAAAAGCCACCCATCCAGTATAAATAGTGCAATAGATACAAGTTTAACTGAAAGAAGATGGAGAAAATAGCAGCAGATAAGATAGACCAATGAATTCAGATGGTATGCATATAATTAACCAATAAGGGGATTCAAAGCAAAATCCGCCAAGCAATCAACAACTTCAATAGAGACTTGCTGAACAAAATAAAACAAAACCCCAGAGACAGCATGAAGAGTATAAATCCAGTTCAGCCAATAACCAAGGCAGTTAATACCAACAAGCTGGCCAAGATTCCACCGAAAAGCATATATAAAGATAGGGAGGGATAGATAATGAACAGCTCCCCACCACAAGCCAATCCAGTAAGAGACATTCAGTGCAAACAGTTTAGTAGCAGGATGCTTAGTCACATTAATCCAATTCTGCCAAGGATAATGATAGTAATAACCAGTAGGTTGGCCAATAACCCAATTATGCATATAAGATAAACCATTGATTAATTTCAAGCAGAATAGAAGAATGATCTTCAAGATTTGCATGTTCCCATCATAGCATAGAGAGGGAAAACAACAGTAGGGAAGACCAACAGCATCCCAGATGTTAGCAACAAAGACATAAAGAAAAACAAAGAAAACTTGCTGGGCAAGGAACATAGAATTCCAAAAACCAACAATGGGGACATTGTTACAAGTATTACACCCATTAGGAAAAGAAAATTTTAAGAAAAAGGATAAAAAGTAGAAAATGTATGAGTTCAAGTAATTCCCACTAGAGTAAACAGAAATACCCACAACCTCAGCATGATAATCCATTAAGTAACTCCAAACTTGAGAATGGGAAACAAGATAAAAATAACAAAATTGATATAGCCTCAAGGGGCCATATCAATAACAACTAAAAAAGAAGAAGATATCAATAAGTTGACCATAGGATAAGCCATTAAGAGTAGACAGTACATAAAATGGATCCCATAATTAAAAAGAAGAATTCTGACTATGGGAAACAGAACCAGGATGTAAACAGCAACATCATGTCTGATCAAAAATAGCCCAGCTGATAATAAAACAAACAGGTGAGAAATTGAGAATCAAAAAACAACCATAAATCACAAAGACAGCAGTTTGTAAAGAGGACCCAAAAAACTAATGACTAGCATTGAAAGGAATAATAAAATTCCATTCCTGTAAAGAGATATTAGAGTAGACATGGGATAACAGTAATAAGGAAGGTTGCAACCAATTGAAGCTCAATAGCTGTCCTACTTTGGGTAAAAATAATTAAGCTGCAAGTAGCAAGAAAGTCAGTAAAACCCCAACTCAGCTGTCTACAGTTACAGAAAATTGTAGGAATGAGGGAAGGTAGCAATGGGGATATGAACACTCCACCACAAGCCAATCCATAGAGACATTCAGAGAAAATAATTCGATGTTGCTTAGTCACATTAATCCAATTCTGCCAAGGATAATGACAGTAATAACCAGTAGGTTGGCCAATAACCCAATTATGAATATAAGATAAATCATTGATTAAATTCAAGCAAAATAGAAGAATGATCTTCAAGATTTGCATGTTCCCATCATAGCATAGAGAGTGAAAGAAACTGCAGGGAAGACCAACATCATCCCAAATGTTGGCAGCAAGGACAGTAAGAAAAATAAAGAGAAGAGTGTAAACACAGTAAAAACAAAAAAGAGAGGCCAACAAGAAAATCCATTCATGCAGGGAGCAAGAGAAGACAGCCAGCAAAAAACAAATAATCTGCAGACAAGAGCAGTAAAAGAGCTTGAGCAAAGCACCAATCTCAGAAACATCATGCACAGAAAGGGTCTCCTGAATAAAATAGCCAGAAGCAATCTGAAGAAACTCCATCCAGGCCAAAAAATAAATAGTGTAGAAAGGAATAATAGAATGCCAAAGATTCCACCCAAGCAAAGTAAAAGAAGCATAAAAAGATAACCAAGAAGTAATATCAAAGTTTTGCACAATAATAGTCTTGGGGTAAGGGTTTGAAAGAAGAAACTTGCAAAAAACAACCATGGAAGGTGGATGAAAAGAAGAAAGCCCCCCACCACAAGATCCCACCAAAGGGACCCTGCTGAATCAAAAAATGGATTCTAAAGAGAGCATGCTGAATTGTGTCTAGATTTCAGTATAGACAATAGCTAAGAAGATGAATATAAAAAAAAGGCCAAAAAGCCTCTTCATGCAGAAAAATAAAATAAAAGATAACTCCCAAAAAAAAAAAAAAAAATGTCAGCTCCAAGTTAGAGTCAAAGAGAATATCAGTAGCAGTCCAAGATCTAATAGGGGAGACAAAAAGCATGTCAAAAGCCAACCAGCAGTCATTATTAGTTAAAATCCAACAACCTAATTGTAAATCATCAAAATAAATATTGCAACCAGCATAGTGAGTAATAATACAATGCATAGAAACAACATAGATAACTAAGATGCTCCAAGCAGTAATATCTTTGAGAAACAGCAGGTTACAGAAATTAATGGCAATAGATAAACCCATCAAAATAAATATCTCCATCCAGCAATGATTAAGCCCCCTAGGATTAGGAATGCAGCCAACATTGGTATTAAAATCCCAAATAGGATTGGTGTTATAAAACCAATAGCAGCTGACACATAACTCAACATAATTCTAATGCAGAGTATCCGTATGCACATAACAGACCCTTTATCGTGTAAATGCCAAAAGCAATGAGCGTAAATGAAGAAGCTATTTCAAATCATGACACAAAGATCAAGACAACAAGTAGTATCCATGTGAAGCATCCACAAAAGGCACAAAAGTAACAAAAGTCAAAAAATTAAAGCATACATATATAAGAGAATGGACCGATACATCAAAAGGTTAGATTAAGATCTGAGATAAGGAAACCCAAAATTGTCCAAGTTAACTAGCCCACGCAAGTGTTTGGGTAAGGTGAGTTGATCAAAGAAGATGATACCATCAGATCTAGCACCCAGATTGGCAAGGTAGTCAGCACAAGCATTTCCTTCACACCAAACATGAGTGATGTTAAAATTCAATTGGGAAAGAAGAGCTCTACTTTACTTGAGGAGGTAGTACAATTCAGTGCTGCTCATCTTGGTGGAAGTCAAAAGATCAATCATTAGAACAACATCCACATCAATCCAAATATTGAGCCAGCCATTTTGAAGGCAAATCTCAAGAGCTTTGAAGACTACCATAAGCTCAGAAAATGGGACAGTGCAGAAATAAGGGGATAAGCAAAAGCACATAGTACTATACCCTTAGAGTTCCTGAAAATGCCACCACAACCAGAGCCATTATGAGAGACAGAGCCATCAGTATTGATTTTAATAATATGGTCAAGAGGTTTTTTCCAATAGACAATCTTGTCATTTTGACAGTAAGGTTGATCCGGCAGGCTAATAGGTCATCAGAATTTCATTCACTCTTTTTTGGTGGTAGGCTAACCTTGATTAAGAGCACAATTAATTCCATGCCTTTATATCTCATCCAAACCATTGTGCCGACCATTTCTAGCATCAACAGAATTGAGCATCTCCTAAATAAATTTTTTGAATAAGGTCATCAAAAAGATGAGATCTTTTCTGGCCTTTAAAAAGTGAAGCCTCGAGATAATTAATGGGAAGTTGACTTTGCTTAAAATTAGTAATTCTGGAGATTTGATTTAGTCTTTTGGTAGGAATCTTAGTTGAGGAATAAAATAGCATTTTTTTCATTAAGGAAGAGACCACTAACTTTGCCAAAATCATTTAAGAGATTCTTAATAGTTTTAACATGTTGAAGGGAGGCATTGCGAGAAGATTATAAAATCATCAGCTAAAATGATGAAAATAAACCACCATGAGTTTTAAAACCATGTTAGGTTTTTAATGAAAAGATCATTGAGGCTTCTCGAAAGATATTCAATAAATGATAAAAGAGAAGGAGAAAGAGGGTCACCTTGGCGAAAACCATGGCTCAAAGAAAAGAAACCAAGGGACTCACCATTTAAGATAATGAGAAAACCACGTTAGTGATACAACTTTTTTTAAGCCTGATAAAATTATCAGAGAAACCAAACAAATGTAAGATTTGAAATAAAAAATCCCATGAGAGGTTGTCAAAGGCTTTAGAGATGTCCAGTTTGAAAAGCATATTACCTCCTCTGGAAGAAACATCAATGTCATGAACCACTCTTGAGAGAAGAATATTATCGGCTGGCTCTATTTTTAATGAAACCAGTTTGGTTAGGGGAAATGATTTTATGGAGCAGAGGGCTAATCTTATTATTAATTAATTTAGCAATGAGTTTTTAGAAAAAGGTACAAAGATTAATAGGTCTAAAATTGCTCCAAGATTCAGGATTGATGGTTTTGGGAATAAGGATAATAGAAGTACTTGAAAAATATCTGGGAATAGAGCTACCATCAAAAAAATCAATAATAGCATTAACAAGATTAGATTTAATAAAAGGTCAACAATGCTGAAAGAAATGAGTCATAAAACCATCAGGGCCAACAACAGAATCAGTGTTCATGCTATTGAGAGTACTACTAATCTCCGCTTCTGAGGGACGCATAGTGAGCAAATGGTTATCCTCATTGCTAATCATAGAAGAGATTAGATGGGTGTTGGAGGGCATATCTAATTTAGGATTAGAATTTAATAAATTTTGAAAGTGATGAATGACAGATTCCTTAATTTCATTGTTATCAGTTATCCAGCCATCATTAGGGTTCTCAATTTTCTTAATTGAGTTTAGAGCTTTCTGTTTATTGCAACTAGAATGGAAGTACCTAGTGTTTCTGTCACCATCAGCAATATGCTTGCTAGCGGCTTTTTGATGCCAATAGGTTTCCTACATATTTTGGTAATTAATAAAACTATCTTTGGCAATGCTCAACTCATCAGCTTAGGGGTGTTAAGACACCTCTTCAAGAGAACAAATCACTTGTTCCATAGCTTTAAGATTGGTAAAAAGATTTTTAAAAATATGCTTGTTCCACTAATTGAGATTTTGTTTAAGCCTCTTGAGCTTAAGCCAAAGCTGAGTCATGCCTTCAACGAAATTATCCAGGTGAACAGGAGCCATCCAATTAGTGAAAACAACATTAGTGAAATCGCCATGTTGGGTCCACATATTTTGGAAACGAAAAGGTGAGGGAGTAGAAGGGTTAAGGGTGGGAGTTTTGATAGAGATCAAAAGAAGAGCATGATCAGACAAAGTTCTGCTCTAATGTTCCACAGAAGTAAGAGACCATTGATTGATCCAAAGAGACTTAAAAAGGGTCCTGTCAAGATGCTGCTAAAGTCTAGAGTTGTGCCACATGTAATCAGATCCTGAAAAACCAATGTCAATCAGATTGCAATCTAGGATCATATTAGAGAAGTCTTCCATGGAATGGAGGTTAGGAGAACATCCTCCCCTCTTTCAAGAAGCAATGATAGTGTTGAAATCACCCCAACCAACCGGAAGGTTACGAGGCGAAGGTTCTTAAATGATTCCAAAGATGTTCTACCTCTATTACAAGAAGCATAGATAAAGGAACCAAAAAAACTCACCTAAAGAGATTTTGATATTAACCAATTGATTAAGATCATCAATGATGGAAATGGTGATTGAATTATTCCAAAAACACCAAATTTTATTATTAAGATTGAAGAAGAAATTTTGAAATCAAAGCGATCTAGCAACATGGGCAATTTTGGAAGAGTTAATGAAAGGCTCAATAATAACAAGTAGTTTGATGTTATGAGTGTGACAAAGGCTCCTAACATGGTTGCGGACAGGGAGTGTACCACAACCCTGGATATTCCAAATAAGAAAATTTATCATAATAAAAAGTCCAAAAAAGAAAAGATAAAAAAAGAAAATGTAAAATGGAAGAGAGGAGGACATAATTAGTTGTGAGGTGTAAGAGAAGAACGTGTGGTTCTAGTGAAGTTATTATTAGTCATTTTGGCTTTATAAGATTTTTTTTAATAACAGTTTGGAAAGGTCTATCAGAATCCAAAGTATCTCCATTAGAAATGGATTGATTTTTGGTATCCAGAATAGGAGCAGTATCAGTCAATATTTTAGTAGTGGTGATTTCTTCTTCTTCAGTATCAAAGTTAGAATTAGAAATTTGGATAGCCTGAGTATCACTCTATAGAGAAGTAAAAGGGGAGGTTCTTGCACCATTAATAATACAAATAACATTTTCATTGCCATGATGCATATTCAAATTTTGGTCTGACACCAAAGGGTTAAAATTATTTTGATCCAATATCAGATTTCCATTCAGATTGTGATTAAGATTCAAATGAAGCAAAGGTTTGTCATGAGAAGCCAAATTATTGCAAGTAGGAGTAGTTGTATATTATCATTAGTTTCACACACCTCAATAGTAGTATTTATACCAAGCTCAGAATGTTTTCATTAGACAAATCAGTAGGTAATAAAGGGGTAGGTGTAGGAGGATGAATTCCATTATGAGTAACTTTAGGCACATAAGCTAACTTATTGGTTTTCCCAGTTCCAAGAGAGGTATTAGTGTCCTGTGATATATTCTTTTTAAGGTTAGGGTGTGTAAAAGCATTGAGTGATCATGGCCATGGATCTTACAGTGAGAGCAAAAGACGAGGAAATTTTCAAATTCAACTTTCTGGTTATATCCAAATTTTTCTTAACCAATCCAAACTTCTTTTGGGTATTTTTTGGTAATGTCAATCTCAACCAAGATGCGTGCAACAAATGGCCGAGATCTAGCAGCAGTGGCTTGATCAATTTGAAGGGGTCGACCAAATAGAGCCCCAACCGCAAACAAAACTTGATGAGTAACATGTGAATTCTCATGTTGGGGAAGCAAGCCATAAAGGAACAATAGGGATTCTTCTTTGACATCAAAAGGGTGACCATTTCAAGAGCCGCATTTGACAATTATACACAAAATAGGAGCAGCAAGACTCTGAGAATAATCTAAATCATTTGATAGTGGATAGGGATATGTCGGATCAATCCAAGTGAAGACTCGAAAGCTTAAATATGGAAGGTCAGATTGAATATTATCTAGAGTAGGGTGTTATAAAGAGAATTTACCAACCAAAGAGAATTCAAAAGGCTTAGCTAATTTCTCCACATCCTAGTTAGAACACATGACAGCCAGCAATCCACAGAAAGAGGTTGAAATTAAGTTAACCGAGGCATTAGAGTTAGGGATCTTACCTGAAAGAGTGTCCTTAAAGGACTTGATAGCAGGCGCATTTACGGATGTAATCGGATCCAAAATACCTTTAGGGTCAGACGTTAAAGCCGGTGCATCTAAGAGCGATGAGTTCGGTTGCCCGGAGAGCGAAGCCTCCACCATAGAACGATCCGATGAGAATCACATAAGCAACCAAAAGAAGCGCAAACAAGCAATAAAATAGCGATCACGATCAGGGCAGCCTGAAATGCCGCCAAACCACAGAGAATTGAACTGGAACATGATCGGGGTAGCCTGAAATGCGGCCAAACCACAGAGAATTGCAAGGGAACACAATCGGGGTGGCCTGAAATGCTGCCAAACCACAGAGAATTGCACGGGAACACAAAATCGCCAGGGAGGGAGCTCAGCTGAGAGGAAGGAGCTATTATTTAGGGTTAAGTTTTTATTTTTTTAAGGTTTAGTTTTTAGGTTTTTATTTGAGGTTTATTTTTATGTTTTGTTTTTTAGTTTAAGTGTATTATTAGATTAATTTATTTTATTTTAGTTTAGGTTTAGATTTAGGTTTAATTTTTATTTATTTTAATTTAGGTTTAGGTTTATTTTATTTTTATATTTGGTTTTGGGTTTTTTTTTAGTTTTGGGTTTAGGTTTATTTATTTATTTATTAGTTTTATTTTATGTTTATTGTTTAGGTTTAGGTTTTATTAAGTTTTATTTTACATTATTTTAGGTAAATTTGATTTTTATTTTAGGTTAAGTTTTCATTTTATTTAGGTTTTTTTATTTTTTAGTTTAGTTTAAGTTTTTATTTATTTAATTTTAGTTTAGTTTTTAGTTTTTATTTTATTTTCTTTTTAGCTTTAGGTTTAGGTTTTACTTTATGTTTTTATTTTATTTTCTTATTTTATTTTGGTTTAGTCATGATTGTTTTCAAAATGATGGTGAAATAGGTTGAGATGTTATTAGTAGAATTCATGTTGGATGGTTGAAGTGGAGGAATGCATCTGGCCTGTTGTGTGATAGAAAAGTTCCACTTAAACATAAGGAAAAATTTTATAAGATGGTGGTAAGACCTGAAATGACTTATGGTGCAGAATGTTGGCCAATAAAAGAGAAGCATAAGACTAAGTTAAGTGTTACATAGATGAGGATGCTTAGGTGGATGAGTGGCTTTACTCTTAGAGATAAAATGCAAAATGAGTATGTTCGGGAAAAAGTTGGAGTAGCTCCAGTGGCAGATAAGATTAGAGAGTCTCCTTAGATGGTTTGGCCACAAATAAGCTTGATGACCTGGTTAGGAGAGTAGATGCATTAGATTTGCCTTATGTTAAGAAAGGTAGGTAGACCTAAAAGACTTGGTTAAGATATATAAAAAATTACCTTAGTATACTTGAATTAAATGAGAATTTGACACATAATAGGACAATGGAGACTAAGGATTCAAATCAAAGTGGGATAAAGGCTTGTTGTTATCGTTCTTGGTGTATTTTATTTTGGTTTAGATTTTTTTATTTATTTTATTTTTAGGTTTTAATTTATTTAGGTTTAGGCTTTTAAGATTTTAGGGTTTAAGGTTTAAGGTTAATTTGGGGTTTAGGGTTTAGGGTTTAGGTTTTAGGGTTTACTGTTTATGGTTTAGAGTTTAGAGTTTAGGGTTTAAGGTTTTTAGTGTTTAAGTTTTGGGTTTAGGGTTTAGGTTCTAGGTTTATGGTTCAAGTTTTAGTTTAGGGTTTAGGGTTTTTGATTTTTTTTAACAGACAACAAATTCAGATTTACAAAATTTCTTCTTTTGTTTAATTAATTTATTTAGTTTATTTTTTATTTTAGTTTATTTTATTTATTTTATTTTTTTAAGGTTTGTTTTTTCTTTTTATTTAGTTTAGTTTATTAATGTTATGTTTATTTATTTTAGTTTAGGTATTTTATTTTAGTTTACTTTTTTGGATTAAGTTTAGGTTTAGGTTTATTTTTAAATTGAGTTTTATTTTTATTTTTTTTAAGGTTTAAGTTTTATTTTTTATTTTATGTTTAGGTTTAGGTTTTTACTGTATTTTTTTAGGTTTAGGTTTTAGGTTTTATTTTTTAATTTAGATTTAGGTTTATTTTTTATTTAATTTATTATATTTAGTTTAGGGTTTAGGTTTATGTTTATATTTTATTTATTTTAGTTTAGGTCTAGCTTCCTTTTATTTTGTTTATTTTATTTTTATTTTAGGTTTTAGGTTTCTTTTAAGTTTAGGGTTTAGGATTTATCCTTAGGTTTATCTTCTAGGTTTATTTATAGGTTTATTAAATTTTATGTATATTTTATTTTTATTTTAGGTTTAGATTTTATTTTATTTAGTTTTTTTTAATTTAGTTTAGTTTATTATTTATTTTATTATAGTTCAATTTTTATTTTTTATTATATTTTTATTTAGGTTTAGGTTTAGCTTTTAGCTTATGTTTTTATTTTATTTTATTTTCTTATTTTAATTTTATTTAGATTTATTTATTTATTTTATTTTTCGGTTTTAATTAGTTTTTTTTGGGAAACCCCATATAGGGGGAATTTTATTACCATAAAAAGAGGGTTATAAAGTCCTTAACAAGGGATAAACTCCACTTCTGCTCAAAGAGCTACAATCAGCCTAGAGAGTAAATCCCCTATCTAAGTGCAACCAAAAGCAAAATAAAAGAGTAAAAGAAAGCAAAAGATACAAATTGATTAACATAAATAAGCCAATGAATAGATCTGGGCCAAAGCTCTTCAAGATGAGAGAATGCATGAAACTAGGGAGCAAACCTACAAGAGAACAAGAGAAATGCACCTACAAAATTATAGAAAGATAAAAACTAGAGCAGTTAAAGTAATACACACAAAATGAAAATTGAAAATAGCATAAACTGAGAAAGATTATAAAGAAGTGTGTGAGAGAAGGCTCAGGCTCAGTCACACCAAATTGGGACAGATGCAAATATGAGCATCCAAACTTCAGCAGAAGGGTTACATCACAAGAGCTACTACCAAACCAAAAGGAGTGAAATCATCACAGCTATCATAGCCAACAAACCTGTGGGAGGATAGCAACCATTTGTTGAAAGTCTTTTGAGCCCTAGTACCTACAAACCTAAACAAAGCCATAAACATAATAGAAAAGGATACAATAAAGAGCAGAGTGGGAAAGGGGATCCCATGCAGAATAAATATCATCAATATAGTCACCATGACATGAGAATCCCTACACATGAAAATGAACCATGTTTGCCAGATCCACCTTATTTTTTACTAGAGCCAAGAGTTTAATTAGGCCAGCATGAAAACCCACCAAAGGAAAATAGCAGAAAAGGCCAGGTAGAGGAAAGAAGCAATATACAACCAGATTAAAAGCCTGCTAAAATCTAGCAAGGAAAATCAAATAGCATGTAATTAACTCCAACCTAAACATATATGACATATATGAAACTTACAGTCCTGGTATACAACCCAGGAATATAGCCTAGAACAAGGTAACCAATCATTGCGAGAGTTAATAACCGGTGTAAATAACCCAAACCCAAACAGAAATGCAGTTTAATGAGCAAGATGGGAATGCAAAGCAGATTAGATGGACGACCACGGTGTCACGCTCCCTCCACAAATAATTCCAAATAAGGATAATCGAGAGAGTAACTTCGGGCATAAAACCCGATAATCCAGTTCAGGCAACAACCAAGATAGCACATAATAGCAAGCTGGCCATAAAACCACACATTCAGAATAGACAGTGCATAAGATAATATCCAAGTAGGTAATAGTATAATCACAGTGATCTGAATAAGACTAACTAAAACAAGACGAAAAAAAACAACAGCTTATTAAATAGACCACAAACATTAGGTGATCAGTTGCAACCCAGTTGGAAACAATAAAAACAATCAGAAAAATAACTGCCAATAAACAGCCAACAACCTCAAATACAGCCTGCTGGACATAAGACCAGAAAATCTAACAATTAAAATAGTAATACAATTATTGCACCCACCATAAGATAAGCCAATAAAAAAGAGAGGTACAACATAAATACAAAAGGGGTTCAAAAGAGAGCCATCAGTAAAATCCTTCAAAATAAAGAAGACTGGGCTTGCAGCTAAACCAACATCCTCAGTAAAAGTAGACTGGAAAGAAATCATTAAGCAAGTCCAATCTTGCAAAGAGATAATAATAATAACAAGGGTATTGCAGTTTCACTCCTTACAGGTTGGGAAGGTGAGGTTAGCAAAAGCAATCAGAAAAATAGCCCCAAAAGTAGCCTGCTAAACATGAGAGACAACCCCAGTAGTAGCTTGCTGGGTATAGGACCCGATAATATAGTTCAACCAACAACCAAGATAGCAAATAACAACAAGCTAGCCATAAAACCACCCATTTAGAGTAGACAGTGCATAAGTTAATTTCCAAGTAGGTAATAACATAATCATAGTGATTGGGACAAGTTTAATAGAGTCAAGATGGAAATAATAGGAATAGTTTAAATAGACCAAAAACATGTGGTGATCAGCTACAGCCCGATTGCAAATAATAAAAGTAATCAGAAAAACAAAATCCAATAAACAGCCAACAACCACAGATGTAGCCTGCTAGACATAAGATCCAAAAATCCAACAACCAACAATGAAAACATCAATATAATTATTGCATCCACCATAAGATAAGATAGTAAAAAATAGTGGTACAATGTAGACACAAAAGGGGTTCAAAAGGGAGCCATCATTGAAATCCTTCAAGATAAAGGAGAGTTGGCTTGCAACTAAACTAACATCCTCAGTAAAAGAAAACTGGAAAGAATTCATTAAGTAAGTCCAATCCTGCAAAGAGACAATATTAATAACAAGGGTATGGCAGTTTCTCTCTTTACAGGTTGGTAAGGTGAGGTTAGCAAAAGCAATCAAAAAAATAGCCCCAAAAGTAGCCTATTGGATATAAGACCCAAAAATCCTACAGCCAATAATTAAAATAGTAAAATAATTATTGCACCCACCATAAGATAATCCAGTAAAAAATAGTGGCATAACATAGAGTCGAAAGTGATTCAAAGGAAAGCCATCTTTGAAATCCTTCAAGACACAGAAAAGCAGACCAGCAGCTAAGCCCAAAACATCAGTAAAAATAGGCTGGAAGGTAATCAAGAAGTAAGTCCAATCCTGGAAAGAAGAAGTTATAGTAGCAAGTGTATTGAAGTTCTCTCCTTAGAGGTTGTGGAGGTGAGGTTAGGGAGCATAAGAGGGGACACATACATAATAAAGGGAGAAAAAATAGATAAATTAGGGCCTGCCATGAAGCTATACAAAAATATTACAATTAAACATTGATATAGCAAAATCATGAGCCCCAGAATAGATTCCAGAAAAAGGAAAAGAGATAGAACATAGCCTTAATCATATAGTGGAAAATAGATACTGTAGGACCCCTTAATAAAATATTGATGGCAAGTGCTCTCGGTCGGTAAAGTAAAATTAAAGCATAAGGTAATACATCTCCCCCCAGTAGACAGGAAACACCTTACCATTAACAATGGAAACATCAGAAGCAGTAAGACCCAAAAAAAGGTTTGGGTAATTAATCCAATAGCAGATTCCACAGAGATCAATAATTAACCAGAAAGGGGTATCAGGAAGATGCATCAGCAAAATCCAGAGAAATAATAACACTAAATAGAAGTTGATCATGCAGTTAAACAGGTAATGTAATAGGCCAAACCAATAAGATGGATTAATTTCTGAGGTAAGGGAATCCAGTATTGTCCAAATTAACCAAACCACACAAATGTTTAAGAAGTGTAAGTTGATCAAAGAATTTTATGCCATCTAATCTAGCACCCAGATTAGCAAGGTAATCAACACTTGCATTACCTTCATGCCATACATGAGTGATTTTAAAATGGAATTTAGAAAGGAGAATTCTAGTCCGCTTGAGAAGGTAGTACAATTCTATATTGCCCATTTTGGTGGAAGTCAAAAGATCAATCAGTAATAGGGCATCCAGCTTAATTCAAATATTGAGCTAACCTTTTTGAAGGCAAATCTCAATAGCTTTGTAAACAGCCATTAGCTCAGCAAAAGGAACAGAGCAAGTATTAAGGGGGTAAGCAAAAGCACATAGGACTTTACCATTAAGGTTTCTGAAAATACCACCATAGCTAGAAGCATTTTGAGAGATAGAGCCATCAGTGTTAATTTTAATAGTATCAGCATGAGGTTTTACCCAATAAATAATCTTGTCATCTTTATAGTTGGGTGGATCCGGCAAGTTAAAACCCAATTTATTGGCCACAAATTTACATCCTTTGAATTGATTGTAGTTAATTAAATTGGAATTAAACAAGTCACAGATTTTATTTTTAATTCTAGAAATTGTCCTCATGTGGTTCATAGGAATCCCATGATTTTTTGCATCATTTCTATCCATCGATATGAACCAAATAAGAATGATAGCAGTTATGACTTTAATGTGGCCTTTAATAGTGTTTTCAAAATAAACTTCAAGAAGTCAGTATAGGGTTAAGGAGCCATTGAATTTGATAATATTAAAGAGTTCATCATACCAAATCCAAAGTTTGGAAGCAATGGCTCTATTAATAAATAAATGATTCACATTCTCAATGTGAAAGCAACAGTAGCATTTTGAAGGTAAGTAAAAACCTTTAGCCCACATTAAAGAGTCAATAAGGATAAAGTTTTTCAAAATATGCCAAGTTAGAACAGAATAGGAAATAGGAATAGTGTTATTCCAAAGTTTAAAAAACATATTGGAGAAATCATGAGCTTCTTTATATGAATCCAAACATTTTTAAGGTTGAAATCACCATTTTGGGAAAGCTTAGAAAGGATCTGATCATGATTGCAAGGAATGATAGGAATAATAATAAACTTATCTAAAAGAGAGAAAGGAATATAGTCAATAAGCTTACTATTGTTCTACTTTTTATTTTTCTAGAAAGATTTCACTTTAATAGCAGCAATAGATTGTGTAGAAAGTAATTCATCAATGGACCCACCTCCAGTCCAGTTATCTTGCCAAAAGAAATAGGTTCTAGAGTTAATCCCCCAAGAGATTAAAGATTCTGCTTCCCATTTGATGGAATAAAGTCTTTTTCAGATAGCAGAGTCTCCCACTTTATAGGGGCAAATGAGAGGGTGATTACCCTTGCAGTATTTGATAGTTATGAAATTAGCCCAAAGACTATTGTTGCTCCTAAAATTCCACCAAAGTTGATAGGAAAAGCAGTGATAGCTTCCCTGATTGGCTTACAGCCAAGCCCACCTTCAGCAAGAGTGCCACAGTTTTTATACCAAGAGGTCCAATGCATTCTTTTAGTAGAACTGTTAGAACCCCAGAAGAACTTGTTAAGGAGAAACTCAATTCTGTTAATGTTAGAATTGGTCGGCACAATTGTTTGAATGAGATATAAAGGTATGGAGTTAAGGGTGATCTTAATCAAAGTGAGCCTACCACCAAATAAGAGTAAATAAAATTCTCAAATAGAAATTTTATTAGAGATTTTTTGTATTAACTCATCAAAGAGATGTGATCTTTTCTGATCTTTAAAGAGCAGAGCACCAAGCTATTTAATAGGAAGTTGTTGTTGATGAAAATTAGTAATTCTCAAGATTTGGTTGATCCTATTACTAGGGATTTTTGAGGAAGGAATGAAAAAACTTTTGCCTTCGTTAAGAAAAAGACCACTTTCATTACCAAATTTATTTAAATGATTCTTAATAGTTTTAATGTGATGAGTAGAGGCATTGCAAAAGATTATGAAGTCATCTGCAAAATAAAGATGAGAGATAGGAAGACCACCTTGAGTTCTAATAAACATGCTAGGATTATTGTTGAAAAGATCATTAAGGCTCCTCAAAAGATATTCAACAGCAATAATAAAAAGAGAGGGAGATAAGGGATGTCCTTGTCTCAAACCATGCATAGAAGGAAAAAAACTTAGGTACTCACCATTCATGATAATGGAGAACCAAACATTGGTAATACAATTTTTAATGAGGCGGATAAAATAGTAAGAAAAACCAATCAAAAAAAGAATTTGGAAGAGGAAATTCCAAGAGAGATTGTCAAAAGCTTTAGAGATGTCTAATTTGAAAAGGATGTTACTACCTCTGGTAGAAGCACCAATGTCATGAATCAGTTCTTGGGCTAGATGAATGTTGCCAGATATAGCTCTACCTTTAACAAAACTAGTTTGGTTGGGGGAAATAATTTTAGGCAGTAGCAGACTAATTCTATTGGTAATTAATTTAGCAATGAGTTTATGAGAGAAGTTGCAAAGGCTGATAGGTCTCAAATCGCCCCAAGATTTAGGATTATTAATTTTGGAAATGAGAACAATGGAAGTGCTAGAAGAATATCTAGGTAAAGGATTTCCATCAAAAAAATCAATGACAGCATCGATAAGGTCAGACTTAATAATAGGCCAACAATGTTGAATAAATTGAGTTGCGTAGCCTTCAGGGCTAGCAACAGAATCAGTGTTCATGCTATTGAGAATACTACCAATCTCAGCTTCCATAGGATGCAAATTAAGCAAATAGTTATCATCATTAGTAATCGTTGAGGGAATCAGGTGAGAGTTGGAGAGAGCTTCTAAGGTAGATTTGTTGTTTAATAAGTTTTTGAAATGATGTATGACAAAATCTTTAATATCATTATTATCAGTGATCCAACTGCCGTTATCATTTTTATTTTTTTTGGTAGAGTTTAAGGCTTTTTTTTTTAAAAGAGCATGAAAATACTTGGTATTTCTGTCACCATCAGCAATATGTTTGTTAGTAGCCTTTTGCCACCAGTATGTTTCCCCCATATTCTGATAATTAACCAAGTTATCTTTAGCTTCATTTAACTCCCCAAGTTTAGTAGAATCAATCAAAACAACATCTTCAAGAGAACAAACTAATTGTTCCATATTTTGATATTGGCAAAAAGATTTTTAAAATGATGCTTGTTCCACCAATTTAGGTTTTGTTTAAGCCTTTTAAGCTTAAGCCAGAGGTGAATCATGCTCTTATATGAATTATCCAGATGAATAGGAGCCATCCAGTTAATGGATACAACATTTATGAAATTAATCTATTGGGTTCAGGTTTTAGTTTAGCGTTTAGGGTTTTTGGTTTTTTTTAACTGAAAATAAATTAAGATTTGCAACATTTCTTCTTTTGTTTAATTAGTTTATTTTTTATTAATTTTTGTTTATTTTATTTTTGATTTTTATTTATGTTTATTTTTTTATTTTGTTTAGTTTATTTATTTTTAAGTTTATTTATTTTAGTCTAAGTTTTTAATTTTAGTTTAGTTATTTTATTTTAGTTTATTTTTTTGGATTAGGTTTAGGTTTAGGTTTATGTTTATTTTTTAGTTGAGTTTTATTTTTATTTTATTTTTTTAGGTTTAGGTTCTATTTTTTATTTTATGTTTAGCTTTAGGTTTTTATTTTATTTTTTTAGGTTTAAGTTATATTTTTTTATTTTTGGTTTTATTTTTTTATTTAGGTTTAGGTTTATGTTTAATTTCTTTTATTTTATTTAATTTAGGGTTTAGGTTTAGGGTTAAATTGTATTTATTTTAGTTTAATTTATTTTATTCTTGGTTTATGTTTATTTTATTTTATTTTATTTTAAGTTTAGGTTTTTATTTAGTTTAGGGTTTAGGTTTTATATAGGTTTACTTTTGAGGTTTAGGTTTTTATTTAGTTTTTATTTTATTGTATTTTAGGTTTATTTTAGGTTTATTTTATTTTTTATTTTATGTTTAGTTTTTATTTTATTTTTTGGTTTAGGTTTAGGTTCTAGCTTAGGTTTTTATTTTATTTAGGTTTAGGTTTTTCTAATTATTTTATTTTAGGTTTTATTATTTAGGTAGTTTTAAGTTTTTAGGGTTTAGGGTAGGGTTTAGGGTTTTAGGGCTTAGGGTTTAGGGTTTAGGTTAGGGTTTCTGGGGTTTAGGGTAGGGTAGGCAAGGTTTAGAGTTTAGGATGGATAATATGGTTTAGGGTTTAGGATCATGGTTTTCCAATTTCTTTTATTTTTATTTTAAAATTACAAACCAAGTAGGTTTGAGTTTATTTAGTTATTTTTTATTTATTTTAGTTTATTTTATTTGTTTGTTTTTATTTTGGTTTATTTTATTTTTATTTACTTAAGTTTATATTTTTAGCTTTATTTATTTTTGTTTTAGTTTTTTTCATTTTATTTTATTTTTTAGGTTTATTTTTTGGTTTAAGTTTAAGTTTATTTTTTAGTTTAGTTTTTTATTTATTTTCTTTTTTAGGATTAGGTTTTTCTTTTCTTTTCAGGTTTAGGTTTTTTTTTTTAGGTTTAGGTTTTAGGTTTATTTTATGTTTTATTTTTTTATTTAGGTTTAGGTTTTTATTTAGTTTATTTTATATTATTTAGTTTAGGTTTAGGTTTAGTTTTAATTTTTTATTTTATTTTAGTTTAGGTTTTGGTTTATTTTATTTTTATTTTAGGTTTAGGTTTTATTTTTGTTTAGGGTTTATGCTTAATTTTTTATTTATTTTTAGGTTTTCTTTTAGGTTTAGGTTCATATTTAGTTTTTATTTTATTTTATTCTAGGTATATTTTATTTAGGTTTAGTTTTTATTTTATTTAAGTTTTTTATTCTTAGGTTTATTTTGTTTTTTAGTATAGTTTAAGTTTATTTTTAGTTTTTTTTAATTTTATTTAGTTTAGGTTTTAGGTTTAGTTTAGTTTAGGTTTAGGTTTAGGTTTAGGTTTAGTTTTTAATTTTATTTTATTTTAGTCTATTTTAATTTAGTATTAAATTTATTTTATTTAATTTATTTTAGGTTTAATTTTTTTTTAGTTCAGGGTTTTAGTTTTATTTTTTATTTATTTTTAGGTTTTTTTTTCATTTATTTTTTAGGTTTAGTTTTATTTAGTTTTTATTTTATTTTATTTTAAGTTATTTTATTTTTATTTTATGTTTAGTTTTAAATTTATTTGGGCTTTTTTTAGGTTTATTTTATTTTTTTAGTTTAGTTGAGGTTTTATCTATTTTTTTTAGTTTTTATTTATTTTAATATATTTAAGAGTTTACTAGGTTTAGAAGATTTTATTTTATTATTTTAGTATAGTTAGGGTGTGGTGCAGTCATGGTAGTTTAAAGCCTAGATTATGGTCTTAGGAGGGAGGGAGTGGAGTGTTTTGAGTGTCAAGATTTAGCCCAGGGTGCCAGGCCGAGGTCAGAAAGCCCAGGTCTGATCAGCTTTAGGGTTTTGACTCAGGGTGGGTTGTGGCCTAGGGCAGGGTAGGGCCAGTTGGCCCAACATTTAGGGAGGGCCCAGGATTTAGAAGGGTCAGGGATTAAAGTCATGGAAGGATTAGGGTTTATAAAGGGTTAAGGTTTAGAGTGGGAGGGTTAGTAGGGTTTAGCATTTAATGTAAGATTTAGGTCAAGGTTTAGGGTTTAGGATGTAGTGTTTAGGTTTTTTTAAAAATTATAGAAATTGATAGGTTTAGGTTTATTTAGTTTATTTTTATTTTTATTTAGGTTGATTTGGTATTTTTATTTTATTTAGTTTATTTTTTGTGTTTATTTATTTTAGTTTAGGTTTTTAGAATAAGTTTAATTATGAAGTTTAAGTTTTGGTTTATGTTTAAATTTTTAGTTTGGTTTTAATTTTTATATTTAACCTTTATTTTAGGTTTTTATTTTACTTTTTTCAAGTTTAGGATTTAGGTTTTTATTTTACATTTATTTTTAGGTTTTATTTTTAGTTTAGGTTTATTTTTAGTTTATTTAATTTTATTTATTTTAGGTATAGGTTTTGGTTTATTTTATTTTAAGTTTAGGTTTAGGTTTTATTAATTTTAGTTTAATTTATTTTAGTTTAGGTTTTTTTTTTTGTCTGGTTTTATTTTATTTATTTCTAGGTTTATTGTTTAGGTTTAGGTTTTATTTAATTTTTTATTTGATTTTATTTTAGGTTTATTTTATTTTTTAGTTTGGTTTAGGATTTGTGTATTTTAGTATAATTTTATTTTTAATTTTAGTTTAGTTTAGGTTTAGGTTTAGGTTTACATTTTAGTTTAGGTTTTTTTAAAATTTTTCATTTTATTTTGGTTTAGGTTATTTATTTATTTATTTTAGGCTTTATTTAGTTTAGTTTAGAAATAGGTTTCGTGGTAGAGTTTATGGTTTGGATTAGGGTTTGTGGTTTATTTGGGTCTGTGGGATCAGTTTAGGGTAGTTGTATTTTTGGGTCAGGGTTTTATGGTTTAGGGTTTAGAGTTTAGGTTTTATTTATTTTAGTTTAGGTTTATGCTTATTTTAGTTTGATAATTTTAAGTTGAGTTTTTTTTTTAATTTATGGTTTAAATTTTATTTTTTTATTTTTAGGTTTTATTTTAATTTATTTTGGGTTTATTTTTTATTTCATGTTTAATTTTTATTTTAATTTATTTTATATCTTAGCTCACATTTAGTTTATTAATTATTATTTAGGTTTAGCTTTTAATTATCTTATTTTTGTGTCAGATTTATTAGGTCTATGGCCTGGCCCAGGTGTGGCCTGTGGTTAGCCTGGGCCCAGGGGCCCATGATCCAGGTCACAGAATCAGGGCCTAGGGGTCCTGTGGCCAGGGTCTGGCTCTTTTGGGTTTGGCTCTGGCCTGTGGAGTGGCTAGCTAGGTCATGTTAGGCTCAGGGCCTGTGCCAGGGCCCAGGCTCAGGGTCAGTAGTCATTCATCTTTAGGGCCTGGGCCTGGTCAGGTACCCAGGCACAAGGTGTGGTTTAGGCCTGTGGCAGTGCGGGTCAGGCATCCTAGGGTCTGGGGGTAGTTAGTCAGTTTTTAGTGTGTGGTTAGAGTGCAGGGTTTAAGATCAAGTGGTAGGTATATTGGGTCCAAGATTAGGATCAATTATTAAGGTTGGGGTAAGGAGGTTAAGGTTAGTTTAGTTAGTTTTAATTTTAGGTGTGGATTTGGTTTAGAGTTTAGGTTAGTTCTGTGGTTTACTGATGTTTTAGACTTAGGGTTTAGGGTTTTTTTTTAAAAAAATTATAAAAACCATAAGTTTTATTTATTTTATTTAGTTTACTTTATATTTTTTGATTAGGTTTATTTTTTATGTTTATTTAGTTTAGTTTATTTATTTTAGGTTTATTTATTTTATTCTAAGATTTTATTTTAGTTTATTTTTTAAGTTTTGTTTAGGTTTATGTTTATTTTTTAGTTTAGTTTTATTTTTTATTTTATTTTTTAGGTTTAGGCTTTATTTTTTATTTTTATGTTTAGGTTTAGTTTTTTAGGTTTAGGTTGTTTTGTTTTTATTTTAGGTATATTTTTATGTTTTATTTTTTAGTTTATGTTTTGGTTTATTTTTAGTTTATTTTATTTTATTTTATTTAGTTTAGGTTAAGTTTATTTTAGGTTTCAGTTTAGGTTTTATTTACTTTAGTTTTATTTATTTTAGTTTAGGAATATATTGATTTTATTTTTATTTTTGGTTTAGGTATTTTCTTTAGTTTGGTGTTTACATTATATTTTTTATTTATTGATATGTTTTACTTTAGGGTTTATTATTTAGGTTTAAGTTTTTATTTAGTTTTGATTTTATTTTATTTTAAGTTTATTTTATTCTTATTTTATGTTTAGTTTTTATTTGATTTAGGTTTTTTATTGTTAGGTTTATTTTATTTTATTTAGTTTAGTTTATGTTTTTATTTATTTTATTTTAGTTTATTTTTATTAGTTAAGGTTTACGATTTAGTTTTTATGTTATTTAGGTTTAGGTCTTTTATATATTTTATTTTCAAGTTTTATTTAGTTTAGTTTTATTTCAGTTTTTATTTTATTTATCAGTGGTTTGGGGTTTTAGTTTAGTGTTTAAGTCTTTTTTTATCATTTAAATTTTTGGATTTTATTCATTATTTTAGGTTTATTTAGTTTATTCTAATTTTATTTTATTTACAAGTTTAGCTAACAATGCAACCGAACTTTATTTAGTTTATTTTAATTTTAATTTTTATTTATGTTTATTTTTTATTTTTATTTAGTTTAGTTTATTTATTTTAGTTAAGTTTTTTTTTATTTTATTTTTTAGGTTTAGGTTTAGTTTTAGGTTTATTTTTAGTTAAGTTTTATTTTCATTTTAATTTTTAAGTTCAGGATTTATTTTTTATTTTTATGTTTAAGTTTATGTTATTATTATATTTTTTTAGGTTCACATTTTAGGTTTTTATTTTAGGTTTGTTTTTAGGTTTTATTTTTTACTTTAGGTTTAGGCTTATTTTTAGTTTATTTTATTTTATTTAGTTTTGGTTTAGGTTTAAGATTGCTTTATTTTAGGTTTAGGTTTAGGGTTTAGGGCAAGTTTAGGGTTTAGGTTTGGGATTTAGGGTTTAGGGTTTAGGTTTTAGAGTTTAGGATTTAGGGTTTAGGGTTTAGGATTTATGATTACGATTTACAGTTTTTAGAGTTTAGGGTTTATGATTTAAGGTTTAGGTTTTTGGTTTAGGGTTCAAGTTTTAGTTTAGGGTTTAGGGTTTAGGGTTTTCAATTTTTTTTTAAGGATGAAAAAAAGTCAAATTCAACATTTCTTCTTTCTGATTTCATCAACCAAGTAACACACCAAGTTTTTTAAGACACAAGTGACGACTAAGATAAAAAATAAGCATGCATAGAGCAAATCAAAAACCCTAGATAACTAGAACTGTCTCTACTATCAAGACACATTTCCATAAGCAGCAGATCAGATCAATCATTCTTCAATTTCTCCAGTTCTCATCAAAATCACCTTAGCCTCTCTAGTAGCTGGATCAACCATCATATCCACAATCTCTCTCTATGCCACCACCACGGCTATAACCCCCGTCACTCCTCCCGCCTCCATTAATACCACTCCTTCGACCACCATCTCCATATCCACCAGCACCTCTAGATCCCCCACCTCTACTAAGATAGCCAATGCCTCCGCCTCCACCAGCAGATCTAGACTAAGGCTAGTTGACGGTGATGTTCCTACCATCAAGGTTCTACCAATTCTTAGGGTTTAAGTTTAGGTTTATTAGGTTTTAGGGTTTAGGTTTATTTTTTTAATTTATTTAGATACTTTTGGTTTAAGTTTAGATTTGAGGTTTAGGGTTTAGGGTTTTTTAGGGTTTAGGGTTGTAGGTTTAGGGTTTAGGGTTTATGGTTGTAGGTTAGGGTTTATGGTTTTAAGTTTAGTGTTTAGTGTTTAGGGTTTAGGGTTTAGTGTTTAGGGTTTAGGATTTTAGGGTTTATGTTTTTAAAGTTTAGGATTTACGGTTTAAGGTTGTAGGTTTAGGGTTTAAGGTTTAGGATTTGGGGTTTATGGATTTTTTTAATTAAGTAATTTACTAGGTTTAGGTTTATTTAGTTTATTATTTTATATATTTTAGTTTATTTTATTTTTTATTTTTATTTAGGTTTATTTTTTTTATTTTTATTTTTTTTAAGTTTATTAATTTTATGTTTATTTATTTTAGTTTAGGTTTTTTATTTTAGTTTATTTTTTAGGTTTAGGTTTAGGTTTAGGCTTATTTTTAGTTGAGTTATATTTGTATTTTTTTCTTTTAGGTGTTGGTTTTATTTTTTAATTATAGGCTTAGGATTGGGTTCTTATTTTATTTTTTTTAGGTTTAGGTTTTAGGTTTTTATTTCGGGCTTATTTTTAGGTTTTATTTTTAGTTTAGTTTAAGTTTATTTTTATTTTATTTTAATCAGTTTAGGTTTTGGGTTAGGTTTAGTTTATTTTATGTTTAGGTTTAGGTTTATTTTATTTTTGTTTATTTTATTTTTATTTTAGTTTTTTTTTAGTTCACGGCTTAGGTTTTATTTTTTATTTATTTTATGTTTTTTTAGGTTTAGGTTTATTTTATTTTATTTTAGTTTTTTATTTTATTTAAGTTTTATCCATAAGTTTATTTTATTTTTAAGTTTAGTTTAGGATTTAATTTTTATTTATTTATTTTTTATTTGTTTATTTTATTTTATTTTTAGTTTTAGATCTAGGTTTTATTTTAGGTTTTTATTATTTTTTATTTTTTTTAGGTTTTGGTTTTTTCTACATTTTTTTAAGGTTTTATTTAGTTTTGGTTTAGATTTTTAGGTTTTTAGGGTTTAGGGTTTAGGGTTTAGGGCTTTAGGGTTTAGGGTTTAGGGTTAGGGTTTAGGGTTTAGAGTTTAGTGTTTAGGCTTTAGGGTTTAGGGTTAGCTTAGGGTTTAAGGTTTTTTTTTTTAAATTATGTAAATTGGTAGTTTAGGTTTATTTAGTTTAGTTAGATTTTTTATTTTTATTTATTTTTATTTAGTTTAGTTTATTTATTTTAATTCAGCTTTTTTATTTTATTTTATTTTTTAGGATCAGGTTTATTTTTTAGTTGAGTTTTATTTTTATTTTATTTTTAGGTTTAGGTTTTATTTTTTATTTTTATGTTCACATTTATGTTTTTATTTTATTTTTCTATGTTTAGGTTTTAGGTTTTGATTTTAAGTTTATTTTTAGATTTTAGTTTTTAGTTTAGGTTATGTTTATTTTTAGTTAATTATATTTTATTTAGTTTAGGTTTAAGTTTAAGTTTACTTTATTTTTGGTTTAGGCTTAGGGTTTAGGGTTAGTTTTGGGTTTAAGGTTTAGGGTTTATGGTTTGTGGTTTAGGTTTTTGGGTTTAGGGTTTTTGGGTTTAGGGTTTAGGGTTTAGGTTTAATGGTTTAGCTTTTATGTTTAATGATTGGGTTTTAGTTTAGGGTTTAGGGTTTTTCATATATATGATTTTTTAACAAAGAACAAATTCAGATGCAACATTTTTTCCTTTCGATTTCATCAACCATGTAACACACCAAGTTTTCTAAAACACAAGTGACGAGATAGATAAAAAATGAGCACACATAGAGCAAATCAAAAACCCTAGATAAGTAGAATCGTTTCTATTATAAAGGCACAGTTCCATAAGTAGTAGATCGGATCGATCGTTCTTCAGTTTCTCCAGTTCTCATCAAAACCACCTCAGTTTTTTTCAGTAGTAGGATCCACCATCATATCCCCAATCTCTCCCTCCGCCACCACAATAATTGTAACCTCCGTCACTCCTCCCACAACCATAATCACCACTGCTCTGACCACCACCTCCATATCCACCAGCACCTATAAATCCCCCACCACCACTGTGATAACCGCCGCCTCCACCTCCACCACAAGATCTAGACAAAGGCTAGTACATGGTGATGTTCCTGCCGTGAAGGTTCTGCCCATTCGTAGCATTTTGGCTTAGGTTTATTAGGTTTTAGGGTATAGGTTTATTTTTTAATTTTTTTAGTTACTTTAGGTTTATGTATAGTATTTGAGGTTTAGGGTTTAGGGTTTAGTGTTTAGGGTTAGGGTTTAGGGTTTAGGGTTTAAGGTTTAGGGTTTAGGGTTTACAATTTTAGGGTTTATGCTTTTAGGGCTTAGGGTTTAGGGTTAGGGTTTAGGGTTTAAGGTTTAGGGTTAAGGTTTTTTTAGGGAACCACATATAGGGGAATTTTATTGCCACAAAAAAGGGGTTACAAGGTCCTTAAGAGGGGATAAACTCAAGATCTACTGCTTAAAGAGCTACAAACAGCCTAAAGAGTAAATCCCCTATCTAAATACAATCAAAACAAAGCAAAAAATAAGGAAAACTAAAGAAAAAAGATGATAAAAGAGAATAGCCATTGGACCACCTTCATCAAAAACTCTTGAGGTTTAGGTTTTTATTTATTTATTTTTTTAGTTTAATTTAAGTTTTTATTTATTTTATTTTTGTTTATTTTGGTTAGTTTACTTTATTTAATTTCTAGGTTTAGGTTTAAGTTTTAGTTTATGTGGTTATTTTAGTTTATTTATTTTATTTTATCTAGGTTTAAATTTTTTTTATTTTTTATTTTAGGTTTTATTTAGTTTAGGATTAGCTTTTTAGATTTTTATCTTTCATGGTTTACGGTTTAGGGTTTGAGGGTTTCGAGTTTAGGGTTTAGGGTTTAAGGTCATTATAGGCTTTAGGCATAGGGTTTTATTTTAGGATTTAGGGTTTGTGGTTAGTTTAGTTTTAGGGTTGGGTTTTTTTAGAGGTTTAGGCTTTAGGCTTTAAGGTTTAGGGTTTTGGGCTTAGGGTTGAGCATTTAAGGTTTTAGGGTCTATGGTTTTAGCATTTAGGGTTTAGGGTTTAGGTTATAGGCTTAGGGTTTAGAGTTTAGGGTTTAGTGGTTTAGTATAGCTTGGGGTTTGTGAGTTTAGGTTTAGGATTTATGGTTAGGGTTTTGTTTTATTTTATTTATTTTTTTAAATTAAGTAAACTGGTATGTTTAGGTTTATTTAGTTTATTTAGTATTTATTTTACTTTAACTTATTTTTTATTTTGATTTAGGTTTATTTAAATTTTTATTTAGTTTAGCTTATTTATTTTAGCTTTATTTATTTCTGGTTAGGTTTTTTATGTTTATTTATTTTTTAGGTTTAGGTTTAGGTTTAGGTTTATGTTTATTTTGTATTTTAGTTTTATTTTTATTTTATTTTTAGGATTAGGTTTATTTTTTTTTATTTCATATTTAGGTTTAAGTTTTATTTAATTTTTTAGGTTTAGGTTTTAGGTTTTATTTTTAGTTTAGGTTTAGGTTTATTTTTAGTTCATTTTATTTTATTTAGTTTATGTTTAGGTTTAGGTTTAGTTTATTTTAGGTTTAGGTTTAGGTTTTATTTATTTTAGTTTAGATTTTGGTTTATTTTAATTTTAATTTAGGTTTTTTTTAGGTTTAAGTTTTTATTTAGTTTTGTTTTATTTTATTTTATGTTTATTTTATTTTTATTTTAGGTTTAGTTTTTTTTATTTAGGTTTTCTTTCTTAGGTTTAGTTTAGTTTAAGTTTATGTTTAGGTTTTCTTTATTTTAGTTTAGTTTATTTTAGTTTAGGATTAAGTTTATTTTAATTTCTTTATTTTAGGTTTAGGGTTTTTTTTAGTTTAGGGTTTCACTTTTATTTTTTATATAGTTTTAGGTTTTATTTTTAAGTTTATTTTTTGGTTTAGGTTTTTATTTAGTTTTCATTTTATTTAATTTTAATTTAATTTTATTTTTATTCTATTTTTATTTTTTATTTTATTTTGGTTTTTTATTTTTAAGTTTATTTTAGTTTTAGTTTTGTTTACATTTTTATTTATTTTATTTTAGTTTAGTTTTTCAGTATTATTTTATTTTATTTTTAAGTTTTGGTTTATGTTTAGGTTTTAGTTTAGGATTTTATTTTATTTTATTTTCATTATTTTATTTAGGTTTAGGCTTATTTATTTATTTTATTTTTAGGTTTTATTTAGTTTAGGCTTAGATTTTTATGTTTTTAGGGTTTAGGCTTTACGGTTTAGGGATTAGGGTTTAGTGTCTAGGGTTTAGGGTTTAGGGTTTAGGGTTTGCGGAATAGGGTTTATTATTTAGGGTTATATGTTTTAGGGTTTAGGGTTTTTGTTTTTGTTTTTGTTTTTTTTTTTTAAAGGAAGCCCCATGTAGGGGTATTTTATTGCAGAAAAAGGGGGTTATAAAGTCCTTAAAGGGGATAAACTCTAGAACTACTGCTCAAAGAGCTACAATCAGCATAAGGAGTAAATCCCTTATCTAAGTACATCCAAAAGCAAAGGAAGACCTTAAAGCAATCAAAAGATACAAGTAGATAAACATTATAATCCAAAGAAAGGTTAAGGCCATTGCTCTGAAGAACTTGAGAATGCATGACAATATGGAGCAAACTTGTAAGAGAGAATCACCTGCAAAATAGGACAAGAGAGAATCGCCTGCAAAATAATAATAAGAAAGAGATTAGAACAGTTAAGATAATACAGACAAAAGGATGAATGAAAATAACATAATCTGAGAATGATAGTAAGGAATTGAGATAGAGAAGGCTCCGGGTCAGTCACACCAAGTTGGGGCATATGCAAATATGCACATCCAAACTTCAGCATAAGGGTTACATCATAAGAGCTACTACCAAACCAAAAGAGAGTGGAATCCTCACAGCCATCATTGCCAACAAACCTGTGAGAAGATAACAGGCAGTTGTTGAAAGTCTTGTGGGCTTTATTACCTATAGACCTAAACAAATCTATAAAGAATATAAAGAGAAAATTGTTAAGGGCAGAAAAATGAGTGATCCCATGCCAGAAAATGATCCTCCATATAGCCACCATGATAAGAGGATACTTATATATATGAAATAGGCCAGCATAGAAACCATCCATATGAAAATAGCAGCAGAAGAGGTAGCCTGCTGAAATCCTGCTAAGCAAGTCAATGAGTCTATAAGTTACACCATCCCAATTATATGATATATAAATGAATCCGGGCCGTGCCCTTGAGATAGATGTAAAGTCCAAAATGAGCCCAATCAAAATAAAGAATGCAAATTGGAACAAGCCCCTTATTAGTATCCATATCAATAGTTGGCAAAAAACAATTATAAGGAAAGGTAGCAAAACCAAAAATCAAAGAAAATACCCAATAAAAATAATCAGAACAGTAGCTCCAGTAGCAGCAAGCTGGACTAAAGACCAGAGAATCCAAATCAACAAAAAATGATGGCAGCAGCATAAGATAGTAGTAGTTGATAGTACCACCCCTTAATAATAGAGATTATATTTCAAGGAGTAAGCAGCACAAACTTGACTGATCCCAGATGGGAAATACTGGGAGCCCAAATAGGATCCACATTAGAATCCAAAAAAAACATGACAGCAGATAACCAAGACCAAAAAATAGCCCAGGCAGTAGCAGCCAACAAAGCCAAGATAGCAAGGGACCGCATAGAGATTGCATTCCAAGACTGATCCCCAAATAGGATCCACAGTAGAATCCAGAAAAAACATGACAGTGGATAACCAAGAGAAAAAAAAATAGCCAAGGCAGCAGCAGCCAAGACAGCCACAGCCAAGACACATAGGGACAGTATAGAGATTGCATTCCAAGGAGAAAGCAGCACAAGCCAGTCTAAACCCAGTTAGGAATAGAAACAACAAGGGTAGTGTAGATCACAGCTATAAAAAAATAAACAATACCCTAGGTAAAAATAGCAAGGGCTATCAAAAAAACAACCCCAATAACAAAATAGTTAGTGCAGCATTGGATCCCACCAGAGGATAGATCAAAATAGGGATACAAATTAGGATCCACATTAGAATCTAGAAAAATAAGACAGTAGAAAACGAAGATAAAAAAATAGCCAAGGTAGTAGCCAAGACAGCCACAGCCAAGACAGGAAGGGACAGCAATCAGCAAAGACCTAGGAAAGGTTAGAAACCTAGTAGATAAAGCATAATACCATAGATCAGTAAAGCCACAGCCCAGACACCAATGACCAAAAAAATAAGAAACAACATAATCAGAAAGAGCATACAACAGAGAAGGCAACATGTTGAAACCCTTATCAATATCTAAAGTAGCTTAGCCGAACATAAGAAAAGGACTGCAACCAACCAAAAAAGGCACCAAATGAATACAATCAGAGCTACATCGCCAGTTTTACCATTCAGGACCAAAAATTTGATAATCCAGATTAACAAACAATCAAGATAGCAAGACAACAAAAGGCAACAACTGGCCATAATACCACCCAATCAGCATAAACAGTGCATACAACAGCACAAACCTAACTGAATTGAGAGGGGAATAGAGACAACAGCAGGTAATGAAGAACATAACTAACAGGTGATGAACAACAGCCTAGACGAGAACAACACAGGCTTTCAAAGAGCCAACCCCAACAGCGGAGAGGTTATTGCCACAATGGAACCCACCAACAAAAAGATCAAAAATTGGATTCAAATGAGTATCATCATTAGAATCTAGCAAAAACAAGACAGCAGGTAACCAAGGCAAAAACCAGCCAGGATAGCAATAATTAGGACCACAACATTCAAGACAGGAAAGGACAGCAAGTTGGCCATAAAGCCACACAATCAGAGTAGACAAAGCCATAGTTAACAACCAAGTAGATATAGCATAATAATAGGTATCTTGAATGCGAATGATATAAACACCAAAATCCTCGTAACAACAATGTCAAAACAACTGAGAGACCTAAGTCCTACAGCCAACAGGGATTGAGCCAACATAGGAGTCCTGAAAAACCAAGATAGCAAAAGTCCAAGACAAGAAATAACCAAGACAACAAGAATTAGTTTTCTTGCCATAAAACCATCCATCCAGGATAAATATTGCAATAAAAACAAGTTTAACAGTAAGAAGATGGAGAAGGCAACACCAAAAATCCTCAGAACCAGTTTTAGGGTTTAGGGTTTAGGGTTTTAGATTTTAGGGTTTAGGGTTTGAGTTTTCTTTAATTTTTTCTTTATTTTTTTTTAAAATTAAGTAAACTTATAGGTTTATGATTGTTTAGTCTATTTTTTATTTTGATTTAAGTTTATTTATTTTAGTTTTGGTTTTTTATTTAAGTTTTTTTTATGTTTATGTTTAGGTTTATTTTTTAGTTTACTTTTATTTTTATTTTATTTTTTAGGTTTAGGTTTTCTTTTTCTAATTTTAGGTTTAGATTTAGGTTTTTATTCAATTTTTTTAGGTTTAGGTTTACGTTTTTTATTTTAGGTTTATTTTTAGGTTTTATTTTTCAGTTTAGTTTTATTTTTAGTTTATTTATTTATTTTAGTTTAGGTCTAGGTTTATGTTTAGGTTTTATTTATTTTAGTTATTTTATTTTAATTTAGGTTTAGGTTTATTTTATTTTTATTTTATGTTTAGTTTTTTTTAGTTTAGTGTTTAGGTTTTATTTTAGGTTTAGGTTTCATTTATTTAGTTTAAGTTTTGGTTTAGGTTTAGTTTATTTTAGGTTTAAATTTAGGTTTTATTTATTTTATATTAGTTTATTTTACTTTTAGTTTTGGTTTTTTAATTTTTTAATTTTAGGTTTTCATTTTTTTTTAGTTTAAGGTTTAGGCTATATTTTTTATTTATTTTTATTGTTTAGGTTTTATTTAGTTTTTATTTTATTTTATTTTAGGTTAATTTTATTTTTATTTTAGCTCTAGTTTTTATTTTATTTTAGTTTTTTATTTTTTTAGTTTAGTTTAGGTTTTTATTTATTTTGTTTTAGTTTAGTTTCTTTTTTTTTTCTTTTTAGGTTTAGGTATAAGTTTAGGTTTTAGTTTATGTTTTCATTTTATTTTAGTTTAGATTTTTTTATTTATTTTATTTTTAGGTTTTAATTTGTTTAAGGTTTAGGTTTTTAGCTTTTTAAGGTTAAGGATTTTGGGTTTAGGGTTTTTTCTTTTTGGGTTTAGGTTTTAAGGTTTAGGATTTAGGGTTTAGGGTTTAAGTTTTTTAGGGTTTACGATTTTTAAGGTATAGGGTTTAAGGTTTAGGGTTTAGGTTTTAGATTTAGGGTTCACGTATTAGTTTAAAGTTTAGGGATTTTGGTTTTTTTTTTAATAGAGAACAAATTCAGATTTCCAACATTTCTTCTTATGTTTAATTAGTTTATTTGATTTATTTTTTTATTATTTTTGTTTATTTTTATTTTTAGTAATGTTTATTTTTTATTTCTATATAGCTTAGTTTATTTATTTTAGGTTTATTTAGTTTAGTCTAATTTTTTTATTTTAGTTTAGGTATTTTATTTTAGTTTATTTTTTGGTTAAGGTTTAGGTTTAGGTTTATTTTTCAGTTGAGTTTTATTTTTATTTTATTTTTTAAGTTTACATTTTATTTTTTATTTTATGTTTAGCTTTAGGTTTTATTTTATTTTTATTTTTGGTTTAAGTTTAGGTTTATTTTTAATTTAATTTATTTTATTTATTTTAGGGTTTAAGTTTAGGTTTAGGTTTTATTTATTTTAGTTTAAGTTTAGGTTTATTTTATGTTATTTATTTTACTTTTATTTTAGGTTTTGGGTTTTTTAGTTTAGGGTTTAGGTTTTATTTTTATGTTTATTTTTTAGGTTTAGGTTTTTATTTTGGTTAGATTAAATTTTTTTGGGTTTATTTTATTTTTATTTTACATTTTATTTTTATTTTAATTAAGTTTTTTATTCTTAGGTTTATTTTATTTTTTAGTTTAGTTTAGGTTTATATTTATTTTATTTTAGTTTATTTTAATTAGTTTATTTTGTTTTATTTTTAAGTTTAGTTTGTAGTTTAGGTTTTATTTTATCTTTATTTATCTTTATTGAGGTTTAGGTTTTATTTATTTTATTTTTAGTTTTATTTAGTTTAGGTTTTAGGTGGTTTAGTATTTATGGTTTAGTGTTCAGCTTTAAAGTTTATGGTTTAGGGTTTAGGGTTTTAGGGTTTAGGGTTTAGGTTTGGGCCAGTAGTATGGTAGAATTTAGGCTTTAGGGTTAGTTTAGGGTTTTTTAGGCTTTATGTTATAGGATTTAGGGTTTAGGGTTTAGGGTTATTTTAGTATAGGATTAGAGGTCAGTGGCTCAGGTTTTGGTTTTAGTTTTTATTTAGCATTTAGGGTTGTACATTTAGGGTTTAGAATTTAGGGTTTATGAATAGTTTTAGGGTTTAGGGTTAGGGTTTTTTCTTATTTTTTTAAAATTTTTATTTTTTTTAAATTAAGTAAACTAGTAGGTATAAATTTATTTATTTAATTTAATTTTTTATTTTGAATTAGAGTTTTTTTTATTTGTATTTAGTTTAGCTTATTTATTTTAAGTTTATTAATTTTAGTTTAGGTTTTTTATTTTAATTAATCTTTAGGTTTAGGTTTATGTTTATGTTTGTTTTTTAGTTTGGTTTTATTTTTATTTTATTTTTTAGGATTAGGTTTCATTTTTTATTTTTAAGTTTAGGTTTAGGTTTTTCTTTTATTTTTTTAGGTTTTGGTTTTAGGTTTTTTTTTAAGTTTCTTTTTAGGTTTTATTTTTTAGTTTAGGTTTAGGTTTAGTGTTAGTTTATTTTATTTTATTTAGTTTAGGTTTAGGTTTAGGTTTATTTTATTTTAGGTTTAGGTTAAGGTTTTTTTATTTTAGTTTAGGTTTTTGTTTATTTTACTTTTTATTTTAGTTTAGGGTTTTAGTTTTATTTTTTTTTATTTTTAGGTTTTATTTTTAGGTTTAGGCTTTTGTTTAATTTTGTTTAATTTATTTTAGATTTATTTTATTTTTATTTTATGTTTAGATATTATTTTATTTAGGTTTTCTATTTTATTGTTTAGTTTAGGTTTTTTTTATTTTATTTTGGTTAAGTTTTTTATTTATTTTATTTTCATTTTAGGTTTAGGTTTAAGTTTATGTTTAAGTTTTAGTTTATATTTTTATTTTATTTTATTTTATTATTTTGTCTGTGTTTATATTTTTTTATTTATTTTATTTTTAGTTTTGAATTAGTTTTGGTTTAAGTTCTAAGTTTTTAAGGGTTTGGGGTTTATGGTTAGTTTAGGGTTTAAACTTTGAGGTTTAGGGTTTAGGGTCTTTTTTTGGGTTTAGGGTTTAGTGTTTATGGTTTAGGAATTAGGGTTTAGGGTTTAGGGTTTTTAGGGTTTAGAGTTTTTATGGTTTAGGGTTTAGGGTTTAGATTTTAGGTTTAGGGTTCAGGTTTAAGTTTAGGGTTTAAGGTTTTTGTTTTTTTTAAATAGAGAACAAATTTAGATTTACAACGTTTCTTATATTATTTAATTAATTTTTTAGTTTATTTTTATGTTTATTTATGTTTATTTTTTATTTTTATTTAGTTTAGTTTATTTATTTTAGGTTTATTTATTTTAGTCTAGGTATTTTATTTTAGTTTTGGTATTTTATTTTAGTTTATTTTTTGGTTTAGGTTTAGAGTTTAGGGTTTAGGGTTTTAAGGTTTAAGGTTTAGGGTTGTAGGTTTAGGGTTAGTTTTAGGGTTTAGGGTTAGAGTTTTTTGTTTATTTATTTTGGGGTTTACAATTTAGGGTTTTGTGTTTAGGGTTAAGGTTTTAGGTTTAGGGTTCAGGTTTTAGTTTAGGGTTTTGGGTTTTTGGTTTGTTTATAGAGAACAAACTGAGATGGAACATTTCTTTTTCTCAATTTCATCAACCAAGTAATACACCATGTTTTTTAAGACACAAATGACGACATAGATAAAAATAAGCACACATAGAGAAAATCAAAAACCCAAGATAACTATAACCCTCTCTGCTGTAAAGACACATTGCCATATAGCAGAAACGGATCGCTTTAGTTTTTTCCAGCCTCACAACCACCACCTCTCTAGTAGTGGACCCACCATCATATCCCCAATCTCTCCCTCCTCCACCACCACGGTTGTAACCTCTATCGCTCCTCCCACCTCCATAACCACCATTGCTCTGACCACCATCTCCATTTCCACCAGCACCTCCAGAACCCCCACCACCGTTACGATAACCACCACCTCTGCCTTTGTCTCCACTGCCACCTCCACCTTTGCCTCCACCACCATATCTAAATTGAGCTTGGTTGACAGTGATGTTCCTACCATCAAAGTTCTGCCCATTCTTAAGTTTTAGGTTTAGGTTTAGGTTTATTAGGTTTTAGGGTTTAGCTTTATTTTTTTAATTTATTTAGTTACTTTAAGTTTAGGTTTAGGATTTGCAGTTTAAGGTTTAGGGGTTAGGGTTTATTTATTTATTTTTTTAACTCAGATGATACCATAACAAATAATAAATTACCAAATCAAAGAAGTCATTATCCTCTAACACCTAATAAAATAGGATAAAATAGGATAAAATAAAATGCAATTCAAAATTTCACAAAACTTATATTTCGCAAAATGTTTTAACTCCCAGAGATGATAAAATTTGATTTTATAGAAAGCCTACAAAGCTTAGTCGAACAAGTTGAAGCCCATATCATCATTAGATTCGTCAGCATGCCCTTCCTTCTTCTTTTCCACAGCAACAGCTTGAGCAGCACTAGCAGAAGCATCAGGCGCACCAGCCACATAAAATTCACTAGGATCCTTCAAATACTCCTTAACATTCTCGGCATGTAGGTATGTGCGATCATTAGCAATCATGATGGTGCGGACATTCTTGTAAGTGTTGATGAACATGTGGGGTGTTGCAGCAAGGGTGGGATAAGGGAGGGCTAGTGAGAGAGAAGTGATCATTGAAAGGCCTGCCGAAAACTTCTAGATGAGATCATCTTTAGTGAGGTCCAACACCTCAGGATTGAACACCAAACCATCATCATACACAGACTGGATAACAAGGCCATAAGAGAATGGCCTAATCCCCAACTTAGTGAGGAGAGCATCCTTTGAGGATCCCACCTTATTGCCTTTTTTAATCAGCTCAACCAGGGTGATAATTTCAACAGTAGCCTTGTTGACCCTAGTTGAGATGTTCAGATCCTAGAAGAAAGAAGTTTGTGAAGGATCTACACTAGTGTTGCTTGGAGGAACCACAACCTCAATAGGTACAACAAGACCAACATGGGTAGGAGCACCAACTTTGTATTTCATAACCTCTTCGTTGACTTCTTAAAGATTAGCTTTTGTAAAAATCAGCTCAACTGAGGTTTAGAGTTTAGGGTTTAGGGTTTTAGGGTTTATGCTTTTAGGGTTTTGGTTTTAGGGTTAGGGTATAGGGTTTAGGGTTTAGAGTTTAGGGTTTAGGGTTTAAGGTTTAGGGTTTAAGGTTTATGGCTTTTTAGGGTTTAAGGTCTAGGTTTTATGATTTAGGATTTAGGTTTCTTTTTAATTAAGTAAACTAGTAGGTTTAGGTTTATTCAGTTTATTTACATTATTTTTTACTTATTTTAGTTTATATTATTTTTTATTTTTATTTAAGTTTAGTTTTTATTTTTATTTAGTTTAGTTTATTTATTTTAGATTTATTTATTTTTAGTTTAGGGTTTTCATCTTAGTTTATTTTTTAGGTTTAGGTTTTATCTTTTATTTTTAGGTTTGGGTTTAGGTCTTTATTTTATTTTTTTAGGTTTATTTTTTGTTTAATTTATTTTATTTAGTTTAGGTTTAGGTTTAGTTTATTTTAGGTTTAGGTTTAGGTTTTATTTATTTTAGTTTAGTTTATTTTAGTTTAGGTTTAGGTTTATTTTATTTTTACTTTAGGTTTAGTTTTTTTTAGTTTAGGGTTTAGGTTTTAATTTTTATTTATTTTTAGGTTTATTTTTTATATTTAGGTTTTTTATTTAGTCTTGATTTTATTTTATTTTTGTTTTACATTTAGTTTCAATTTTATTTAGGTTTTATATTCTTAGGTTAAATTTATTTTTTTAGTTTAGTTTAGGTTTTTATTTATTTTATTTTAGTTTATTTTTGTTTTTATCTAATTTTATTTTTATGTTTAGGTTTAGGTTTTAGTGTTGGTTTTTATTTTATTTTATCTAGGTTTAGGTTTTTAGGTTTTTAAGGTTTAGTGTTTAGGGTTTAGCATTTATGGTTTAGGGTTTAGGGTTTTAGGGGTTTGGGTTAGGGTTTAGGGTTTAGGGTTTAGGGTTCTAGTGTTTATGCTTTAGGGTTTTGGGTTTTTAGTGTTTTGGGTTTAGGGTTTAGGGTTTAGGGTTCTTTTTTAACTAAAAGGAAATAATTGCTTAGAAAAATAGGTACAAGAAGACCATATTAGTCATGGAACTCAAAAAAAAAAAAAAACTATTGCTCAAATGAGCTAAAGGAAAATCCTAAAGAGTTTATGCCTAAACTAATACATCAAAGAGCAATATAGAAAAAAAAAAACAAAGACAAAACAAAAAAAGTGAAGCAAAAGACAGTGAAGGGGCAGAATCCACGAAGCTCCAAAAGAACCTCCAAAGAGACGAAGATCCATAAGAAAAGGAAACTTGCAACTTGCAACTGAAGATAACTCCAGCCATCTAAGAAAAAAGAGACCATCAATAAGACTCTAGCTCCCTCCAAGAAGAAGAAGAGACCAAGTAAAAAAGAGAACTTGTAACCTACAAGAAATCTCAGCCAGAAGGAGATCATAAAACATAAAGAGCAAAACCTCAAGCCCATATATGTGGAAAGAAGGATAATCACAATAATGATGGGCATCAAATCGTAGGTATATCTAGCTTCAAGAATTGTTACAAATAGGAAAAGTCATCAGCCATAAAAATATTAAGGAAAAAATCCATCATATCATTATATCCATCCTAGCTAAAGAAAATTACAAACCTATCATAATAGCCACCCAGCCAAAGAAAAAGTGAAGCTATGGAAACAAAAATAGAGAGGAGAGGAACATATAAAATTAACATAAGGAAATCCCAACAAAACCAAATATGAGCACCTCTTAAAAGAGAGGGAGAAAAGAAGCTCACTACCCAAAGAAAATATGAAAAGAGCCCACAAAAATAGCCAATAGAGCCCACAACAAAACCAATCCAAAGCCACCAAGGTACCAAGACAACAGAACCCACAACAACACCAATCCAAAGCCACCAAGGAACCAACCAAAGGAAAGGAAACAACCAATAGAGCAGCCACACAATAGAGCACCCAGGAAAAATACCCTAGGAAAGAGCAAGAGAATCAAACCAACCAACAGAAAAAATAAGAAGGCCAGCAAAAGCCAAAATAAACAGCTAGAGAAATATCCAACCAATGGACAAACCATAAGCTAGTAACAAAAAGCCCAACCCACCACCAACAAAGATAGCAAATTCACCAACCAAAGAAATTCAAGCCAACAAGAATAAAGCCACTAGCACAAAACCAACCAGCCAAAGAGCACCAAAAAAAATCCTAGTAAACAAGAAGCTAAAAACACGAAGGCAAAAGGAGGAAAATTAGCCAAGAAGCCAATACTCCAGCTAGAAAAAAACACATAGCAAAAGCTCAACCAATAGAAAAAAAACCAACCAAAATTAAAAACTACCCAAGGATAGGAGAGATTAATTCGAAGAAGCTTTGGAATGAGTAACACTCAACAAGTGAGGAGGGGCATAAATCTGAACACTTTTTTCTTTTTCTTGTAAATAATTTTATAACCTTGCCCTTTCTCCAAAAAATCTCCATCCGAAAATGAATCAATATTCTTATAAAAGGCATGGGGATGAACAGAAGCTATCAATTTCAAAGAAGAGCATTCAGAATCATCCACAACATTAGACAAAGGAAAATCTAAAATAGTATGCATTTCACAATCATAAGTGAAAGAAGGAGCAGAAACAACTTTATTAAGAAGATAATTATCAATATTTTTACCTTCCAACAAAATCTGAAGAGTATCCTTTCTATCTTCATTCTTAAAAGAAGCAAGAGAAGCAGAATCCATATTTTTAGTACAATCTTCATGTAAGAGATTAAAATAAGATTTAAATCCCGTAGAAACATATAACATATTAGCAAAATTCTGAACATAATTACAAGCCATAGAAAAACCAGCACTTTGAATCAAAATAGAACTATTCACAATGAGAGAATTGTCACAGGTATCTAAATCTTATTTTTTAAAAGAAGGATCACCGACATTAATAAGAGTGTTAGGACCAGAAGTTAAATATCAGAACTAAGAACATTCTTTTCATCACCATTCTAAATCAAAGAAGGAAAAAAATAGTCTCTTTCCCATGACCTAAAGCAGACATAGGAGAAAGATAAATAACATCCAACTGATTGGAAGAAATGTTGTTAGCATTAATAATATTTGAACCATCATCATGAAAAAACTTATGCACAACATCCCAGCCATTAGAATCATTAAGCAAAGCCTCTAATGTCTTCCCTTTAATAGAATCATTGAAAGAAACACTTAGAGCATGATTATTAGTTAAAACATTTTTAAGAAACATCAAAATTACCTTCCATAGTAGACAAATCATTAATCGGTAAAACATTTTCAGAAGATCTAGAAATCTAGTTTTACAAAACATCAAAATTTTTAAAAGAAGAGTTTCCTTTATTCATCTTGAGAGAATCATTAATTTTTTTCAAGAATTGAATTCTTACTAGTGATTTTCTTCTTAAGAGAGGGATAAGCAATAAATCATTCAAAAATTTAATGCCCATGAATCTTACAATGATTACAAATAATGGGAAAGTTCTCAAAAATAACTTTCTAAAAATAACTGCATTTCTTCGAACCCAACCAAATTTCATTAAAATATCTTTTAGTAATATCAATCTTTATAAGAATTCTAGCAACATATGGTATGGAAGAAGCAGTTGTTGCTTGATTAACTTGCAAAGGCTGACCAAAAATCAACCCAATAGCATAAAGAATATGATGATTAAATAGATGTATCCTTAAGTTAGGTAAAGAAATCCAAATGGGAACAATAGAAGACTCTTCATTAACATCAAAAATAGGCGTCCACTTTAGAATATGCATTTGATAATCAAAAACATAGTAAGAATGCCTAGAAATAATTCTTTTGTAATCAAGGTCATTAGAAAGTTTAATCAGAACATGCCTTGCATCAATCAGAATAATAGAAAAAGAACTAGAAAAATTTAAGATATGAAAAAAAAATGAATATCTTCCATCTTTGGCCATTTAAATGAAAACTTTCCAATCAAAGAAAAAGCAAAAGTTTATGCTAATCTTTCAATATCCTCATCTGCAATCGTGATTGTCGGAGTACCTTTAATATTTGTATGAAGAAAATTCAATGGAGGCTTGATGGAGTAATTCTTACCAGCTAAACCCTCTTTGAAAGATTTAGTAACATATGTAATTTAGAAGTAGGATTACCAAAAAAATCTATTGCCCTAGTAGGATCCATTAGCACATGGGATTTATCCCATGGATTTGAACAAGTCGACGCCATGAGTCATGGCGCTGTGATAAGAATAGGTTGAGATTGGTCCAAGGCCGAAAATCTATAGGGAATCCAAGAGAGAAAGGGCTCAAAAACTCACCAAGAACGTGAAGGATCCCAAAATTGCCCAAAAATAAGGTTTAGTTTAGTTTCAGGGTTTAGGTTTTAGGTTTAGTGTTTATTAGTTGTTATTTGGTTTTATTAGTTTTACGTTATTATTAGTTTATTATTAGTTTTAAGTTTATTTTAGTTAGTTTAGTTTTAGTTAGGCTGTTAGTTTAGTTTTATTAGTTTTAGTTTTAGTTATTATTATTTTAGGTTAGTTTAGGGTTTAGGTTTAGTTTATTAGTTTATTTAGTTATTTTATTTAGTTCCTTTGTTTATGGGGGTTTATTTTATTTTAGTTTATTTATTAGTTATTATTTGTTAGTTATTTATTTATTTAGTTTAGTTAGTGATTATTATTAGTTCATGGTTTTATTATTATTTAGGTTTTAATTAGTTTTAGTTAGTGGTTCAATTTTATTAGTTTAGTTTTGTTAATTTATTTATTTATTTACTCATTTATTATATTATTTTTATTAGTTTAGTTATGTGTTTAAGTTTATTAGTTTATTATTATTAGTTTTTTAGTTTAGTTTATGGTTTAGATTTTTATTAGTTATTTATTATCTATTATATTAGTTTGCTTGGTTGGTTTATTATTAGTTTTGTTTTAGTTTAGTTTTTTTCATTAGTTTATGTTTATTGTTATTAGTTTTATTATTTTTATTTAGTTTATTTATTTAGTTATGGTTTAGGTTTTTGTTATTTAGTTATTTATTAGTTAGTTTATTATTAGTTTAATTATTATTAGTTTATTAGTTTAGTTAGTTAGTTATTAATTATTATTATTATTATTAGTAGTTATTATTAGCTTAGTTATTGTTAGTTAGTTTTATTATTATTATTATTATTTTTATTATTATTATTATTAGTTTATGTATTAGGTTTATTACTTTAGTTATTTAGTTTAGATATTTAGTTATTAATTTATTATATTATTATTATTTAGTTATTATTAATTTTTTTGGTTAGGTGTTTTATTATTAGTTTATCATTAGTTATTAGTTAGTTTATTAGGTTTAGTTATTGTTATGTTTATTTGTTATTTTGTTTTCATGGTTTTATTGTTTAGGTTTAGGGTTTAGTTTTAGTTAGTTATTTAGTTATTTATTATTAGTTTATTAGTTTAGTTTTAGTCTTTATTATTTATTAGGGTTTAGGTTTATTTATTGATTAGTTTAGTTTTATTAGTTTGTTTGTTTGTTAGTTTATTAGTTTATTAGTTATTAGTTTTAGGCTATTAATTAGTTATTATTAGTTTTATTTAGTTTATTATTAGTTTTATTTTTTATTAGTTATTATTATATATTTAGTTTAATATTGATTAGTTTATTAGGTTTTATTAGTTAGTTATTAATTAGTTTTAATTTAGTTTTATTATAATTTTATTATTTTTTTAGTTAATATTTAGTTATTATTATTAGTTTTATTAGTTTAGTTATCAGTAATTTTACTTCAGTTTAGTTTATTATTATTACTTTTATTAATTTAGGTTTAAGGGTTTAGTTTTTAGTTTATTTAGTTATTCTTATTGTTATTATTATTATTATTATTATTATTATTATTATTAGTTTTAGTTATTATTATTATTAGTTTATTAATTTTAGTTAGTTTAGTTATTAGTTATTTATTTAGTTAGTTTAGTTATTATTAGTTTATGATTATTAGTTTTATTAATTTAGTTAGTTTAGTATTTAGTTTAGTTTAGTTTTATTTTTTTTATTTAGTTTATTATTATTATTAGTTTAGTTTAGTTAGTTTTTATGTTATTAAGTTTTATTATGATTTAGTGTTTTTTAGGTATTATTAGTTTTTAGTTTAGTTTATTTATTATTATTATTTAATAGTTTATTAGTGTAGTTAGTTTTTTTAGGTTATTAATATTATTAGTTAGTTTCTTAGGTTTATTTATTATTATTAGATTTAGTATATTAATTTAGGTTTTTTTATTATTTAGTTTATTATTAGTTTCATTTATTATTATTATTAGTAGTTTAGTTATTAGTTATATTTACTTTAATTTATTATTAGTTTATTAGTTTAGTGTTAGTTATTATTAGTTCTTTAGTTTTAGTTTATTAGTTTTTTTTTCATTTTATTATTAGTTTTAGCTATTATTATTTAGTTAGTTTATTATTAGGTTTAGTTAGTTTATTAATTTATGTGTTTAATTTAGTTGTTAGTTTTAGTTATTAGTAAGTTACTATTATTAGTTATTTATTAATTATTTAATTAGTTTATTAATTACTAGTTTAGTTTAGTTAGTTTAGTTATTATTAGTTTAGTTATTGGGTTTTGTTTTTTTATTAGTTAGTTATTTATTAGGTTAGTTATGATTATGGTTTAGGTTTATTAGTTAGTTAGTTATTAATGTTTAATTTAGTTAGTTTATTAGTTTACTTTTAGTTAATAATTTAGGTTTAGTTTAGTTTTTATTAGTTTTATTAGTTTAGTTTATTTTTAGTTAGTTTATTAGTAGGGTTTTTTGTATATGTTTAATTTAGTTATTAGTTTGTTAATTAGTTTAGTTAGCTTTTATTATTATTATTTTATTAGTTATTATTTAGTTAGTCTAGTTTAGGTAGTTTTATTAATTTTTGTTTTAGTTTATTATTTGTTTTTGTTTACTATTAGTTTATTAGTTTTAGTTTATTATTTTTTTAGTTTTTGTTTTTATTAGTTTAGTTTAGTGTTTTATTAGTTTCTTATTATTGTTTAGGGGTTAGGGTTTAGTGTTTAGGGTTTAGGATTTTAGGGTTTAGGGTTTAGAGTTTAGGGTTATAAGTTTAGGGTTTAAGGATTAGGGTTACCTTTAGGGTTTAACAATTAGAGTTAGAGTTATTTATTTATTTATTATTATTTTTTAGGGTTTAAGGTTTAGGGTTTAGGTTTTAGGTTTAGGATTCAGGCTTTAGTTTGGGTTTCAGGGATTTTGGTTTTTTCTTTTTAAAGGTAACAAATTCAGAATCAACATTTCTTCTTTTTGATTTCATCAATCTAGTAATACACCAAGTTCTCAAAGACACAAGCGACAACATAGATAAAAAATGAGCACACATAGAGCAAATCAAATGCCCTAGAAAACTAGAACTCTCTCTACTCTAAAGAAACATTTCCATAAGCAGTAGATTGGATTGGCCATTCTTCAGTTACTCTAGTTCCCATCAGAACCACTCTGGCCTCTAGAGTAGTTGGATCCACCATCATATCTATAATCTTTCCCTCCGTTGCCACCATGGCTATAATCTCCATCGCTCCTCCTACCACCATAACCACCATTGCTCAGACCACCACCTCCATATCCACTAGCACCTCTAGATCCCCCACCACCACTATGATAATTTTTTCCTCCGCCTTCGCCTCCACCGCCAGATCTAGACTGAGCCTGGTGGATGGTGATGTTCCTATAGTCAATGTTCTGCCCATTCTTAGGATTTAGGTTTAGGTATAAGTTTTTTAGGTTTTAGGACTTAGGTTTATTTTTTAATTTATTTAGACACTTTAGGTTTAAGTTTAGGGTTTGGGTTTTAGGGTTTAGGGTTTGGGGTTTAGGGTTTAGGGTTTATGGTTAGGGTTTAGCCTTTAGGGTTTAACGTTTAGGGTTTAGGTTTGGTTTAAGGTTTAGGGTTTATGCTTTAGGTTTAGGGTTTGGGGTTAGGGTTAGGGTTTATTGTCTAGCGTTTAGGGTTTATGGTTTAGGGTTTAGGGTTTAGATTTAGGGTTTGGGGTTTAGGGTTTTTTAGGGATTAGGGTTTAGGATTTAGGGTTCAGTGTTTAACAATTTTTTTTAAATAAGTAAACTAGTAGGTTTAGGTTTATTTAGTTTATTTTTTATTTATTTGAGTTTATTTTATTTTATATTTCTATTTAAGTTTATTTTTTTATTTTTTATTTAATTTAGTTTATTTATTTTAGATTTATTTATTTTACTTTAGGTTTTTTTTATTTTAGTTTATTTTGTAGGTTTAGGTTAATCCTTAAATTTATTTTTTAGTTGAGTTTTATTTTTATTTTCTTTTTTAAGTTTAGGTTTTATTTTTTATTTTTAGGTTTAGGTTCAAGTTTTTATTTTATTTTTTAGATTTACATTTTAGGTTTTTATTTTAGGTTTATTTTTAGGTTTACTTTTTTGTTTAGGTTTAGGTTTATTTTTAGTTGAGTTTTATTTTTATTTTATTTTCTAAGTTTAGGTTTTATTTTTTATTTTTAGGTTTACGTTTATGTTTTTATTTTATTTTCTTTAGCTTTAGGTTTTAGATTTTTATTTTAAATATATTTTTAGGTTTTATTTTTTAGTTTAGGTTTGAGTTTATTTTTAGTTTATTTTATTTTATTTAACTTATATTTAAGTTTACATTTTAATTATTTTAGTTTATTTTATTTGAGCATAGGTTTATGTTTATTTTATTTTGTTTATTTTATTTTCATTTCAATTTTAATGTTTTTTAGTTTAGGGTTTAGTTTTTATTTTTTATTTATTTTTAGGTTTTATTTTTTGGTTTATTTTTTAGGTTTAGGTTTCTATTTAGTTTTTATTTTACTTTATTTTAGGATTATTTTATGTTTATGTAATGTTAGTTTTTATTTTATTTAGGTTTTTAATTCTTAGGCTTATTTTACTTCATAGTTTAGTTTCTATTTTTATTTTTTTATATATTTATTTTTTATTTTATTTTATTTTTAATTTTAGGTTTACGTTTTTGTTTAGGTGTTTATTATATTTAGGTTTATGTTTATTTATTTATTTTATATTTAGGTTTTATTTAATTTAGGTTTAGGTTTTTACGATTTTAGGGTTTAGGTTTTAGGGCATTTTAGGGTTTAGGGTTTAGGGTTTAGTTTTTAGGCTTTAGGGTTTAGGGTTTTTCAGGTTTAATGTTTAGGGTTAGCTGAAGGTTTAGGGTTTTTTTTTTTTGGGAAACCCCATGATGCGGGGGTATTTTATTGCCACAAAAAAAGGGTTATAAGGTCCTTAAAGGGGATAAACTCCGAAACTACTGCTCAAAGAGCTACAATCAGCCTAAGGAGTGAATCCCCATCTAAGTACATCCAAGAGCAAAAGAAACATTAAAGCAATCAAAAGATACAAGATGATTAACATAATAGGCTAAAGGAAGGTTAAGGCCAATGCTCTGATGGTTGTAAGAGTGCTTGGTAATATGGAGCAAACCTACAAAAGAAGGAGAGATAATCACCTGCAAAGTTATAATAAGAGGAAGATTAGAACAGCTAAGGTAATATAGATAAAAAGTTAGAGGAAAATAACATAATATGAGTATGTTAGTAAGGAATTGTGATAGAGAAGGCTCAGGCTCAATCACATCCTGTTGGGGCAGATGCAACTATGAGCATCCAAACTTTAGCAGAAGGGTTACATCACATGAGCTACTACCAAACCAATAGGGAGTGAGATCATCACAACCATCATAGCCAACAAACCTGTGAGAAGGAAGCACCCAGTTGTTGATATACTTATGAGCTTTATTACCTGCAAACCTAAGCAAAATCATATCTAAAATATATAGGTAATTGCTAAGAGTTGAAGGATAAGGAGTTTCATTCAAGAAAAATATCATCAATAAAGTCATCTTGACATGAGAATACATAAACATAAGTGAGTGAGCCATCTTAGCGTAATCTCATGAATAGTCATATTCAAGAAAGAAATTAGTTCATATATAATCCCTCCATAAGAAAATTACGAGGAGACAACTTTAAAAACTTAAATAAGTCAATGAGCTTATACTTAACACCATCCCAATCACATGATATGTAAATGAATCTTTCAGTGCAGAAAACAACCCAGGAAACAATCCCCTTATTAATGTCCTAGAGAAAGCAATAGTAAAGGAAGATAGCATAGCTCAACACAGGGAATGAACTGCAACCAACCAAAATAAGCACCCAGAAAAAATAGTTAGAGCAGCAGCTCCAATAGCCACATTCGTCCTCATTCGATAACTGGATCAACAATCAATCCAGAGAACAAGGCAAAGAAAAGGCAACAACATCCAAGATAGAAAGGGACTAAGGGCCATAATACCATTCTATCGAATAAATTGCTCATAAGAGCACCAACCGAAAATGAGGTAACAGGTGATGCAGATCGGAAAAAATAGGAGATAAATTGCACGGGCAATCAGAACACCAGCCCCAACAGCCAAACAGCTAATACAACATTGGAACCTGCCATAATAAAAATCCAAAAAATAGCAACAGTTAAAATGACAACATCCAAGATAGGAAGATATAGTAAATTGGCCATAAAACTCCTCAATCAGAATAGACATGACAATAATAGATAAACAAATAAATAAAGCATTAAAACAGTTATCCTGAAGGCAGTAAATCAGACAGAAATCATCAAAAACCCTCACCATTAGGACAACAATGTCAGGAACAACTTTCAGGGCATGAGACCCTAAATTCTACAACCAACAAAGAGAGAGCCAACTGAGGTGACAAGGTAAAATAAAAAGGTAAATCTCCAAGATAAGAGACAACCAGAATAGCAAAAACTAGTTAGCTTGCCATGATGCCACTCATCCAGTATAATCAAAATAATAGATACAAGTTTGAAAAAGGATGAAGTAAACAAGAGCGTAAAAGGTAGATCAATGAATTCCAATGATAAGCATAAAATAAACCAAGAAGGTGGTTCAAAGTAAAATCTCAAGCAATCAAAGAACTTCAATAGAGACTTGTACAAAATAATCCAAAGCCCGGGCGAAGGTGGGTATTGATCCGATCACCAACCAACAAGGCGTTAAAAGCAACTATCCAAGATTCCACCCATAAACATATATAAAGGAAAGGATAGATAATGAATGGATCCCCACCATAAGCCTATCCAAGAAGTGACATTCGTGAGAAATCGACGTCGATGCTTATTAACCATAACCCAATTCTGCCAATGGTAATGACAATAATAACCAGTGGGTTTGTCAATAACCCAATTATGCATTTAAGAGAAATCATTGATTAATTCCAAGCATAACAAAGAAATGTGCTTCAAGTTGTACATGTTCCAATCATAGCATAGGATGGGAGAACAATAACAAGGAAAAGCAACAACATCCCAGGTGTTAGCAATCAGCAATCCAGAAAATAGCAGGATGGATAATTTTATAGAGTAAGCAGTGCCCACAATCTCAGCAGATGCATAATGATAATCCCTTCAAAACTCCAAACTGCTGAGCATGGGAAGCAAGACCAAACAAGAAGACTAGTATTGAGAAAATAACACAATTCCATTAAAATAAGGTGGGATATCCCAAACAAAGAAAATAACAAAGAATAAAAAAATTGCAACCAATAGGTGATCAATAGCTAAGAGCAAAAGTCAAGAGTTGTAGTCATTAAGCCAAGATACAAGGATATTGACAAATATAGTCGAGGCATATAGGATAGACCATTGGTTACATATAAGAAGAGTAGAATGGTCTGAATTTTCATGATCTCCTCAAAACATGAAGGGTGAAAACAATTGTAATAAAGTCCAACAAAGAACCCAAATGTTAACAACAAAAGCAAAATGAAACAGAAGAGGAGGGTAAACACAAGAAGAACCAAAAGGAGCTAACAAGGAAATCCATTCGCAAGGAGAAGAAGACATCATTACCAAGCAGGAATTTTAAGACAATAAAGGTCCAAAACTAGAACTTGCTAAGACAGTAGCAGGCAAGATGGAAAAAAATAGCAGGAGGAAAACTGGGAGAAGCAGCAGCAAAAAAAATCTGTGGTAGCCTGAACCCAAAGAGATTAAAAAACTAAATCAATAAACATATCAACAAACAACCATGGTAGAAAACCTCCAAAACCCAAAAAGTAATTAAGCCCAATCTATTCCAGTACAAGGATTTCAGACCAAAATAACCATTAAAAGAAACAAGGGTATTACAATTTTTTCCCTTGCAGGAAAGCATGCTGAGGTTAGGCATTATATAAGCAAGGACAAATTGTCCAGAAAGTCTTGAAACCAACCAAAAAATCCTTTCAGCATAAGTGTTGAAACCTTTATGAATTAGGCCTTTAAGGTGGAAAGAGTCCCAAGAAATGTAAGGAATGTAAGCATCAGCCAAAGAAATACTATAATCATCATAATAAAAACTGCAACCAGCATAATGCACACTAATCCGTTTCCTAGAAGCAACATAGGTAGTAGCAATGCTCCAAGCCATATTGTCAGAGAGAAAAAATTGGTTAAAGAAGTTAGTACTAAAATCTAAGCCCATCAAAATAGATAACTTCCTCCAACAATGGTAGATTCTCTCAGGTTTAGAAATGAATGTATCAATGAAATTAAAGTCCCAAGTGGGATTGCAGTTATAAAACTAGTAATAGGTAACACAAGGCTCAACTGGGTTCCAATTCAAGATATTGATGTGCATAAAGTTTAACATCTGCCCCATAATATTGTAAATGCCAAAAATAGAATTCTTCCAACTAGAGGAGAAGGGGTAAAGGCAGCAAGTCATGGCAAAGGGCACAAGACAACAATGATATTTATGTGGAGTATCCATAAAGGACACAAGGAAATAGAAAACCAGAAAAAAGGGAGGCGAAGAGGAGAATTAGATTCTGAGGTAAGGAAGCCCAGAATTTTCCATGTTAGCCAGACCACGCAAGTATTTGGGTAATGTAAATTGATCAAAAAAGATGATATTGTCTAATCTCGCACCCAGGTTTGCAAGGTAATCAGCACAGGCGTTACCTTCACGCCAAACATGAGTGATGGTAAAATTCAGTTGAGAGAGAAGAGCCCTAGTTTGCTTGAGGAGGTAGTACAAACAAGCATTGCTCATATTGGTAGAAGTTAAAGGTCAATCAAGAGCATCCACCTCTATCCAAATATGGAGCCCATTTTGATGACAAATTTCTAGAGCTTTGTGGACTGCCATAAGCTCGGTATAAGGGACAGGGTGGAAATAAGGGGATAAGCAAATGCACATAGGACTATACCCTTAGAATCCCTAAAAATGCCTTCACAACCAGAGCCATTATGAGAGATAGAGCCATCAGTATTAATTTTAATAATATGATCAAGAGGTTTTTTCCAAAAAACCATTCTATCATTTCGATAGTAAGGCTGGTCTAGAAAGTTGAGGCCTAGTTTATTAGCTATAAATTTACAGCCTTTAAAATGTTTGTGATGAATTAAATTGGCTTTAAATAAGTCACAAATTTTGTTTTTAGTTCTAGCAATAATCCTCATGTGATTCATATGAATCCCACGATGTTTAGCTTCATTTCGGTCCATCCATATGAACCAAATAAGAGTAATGGCGATTATGATTTTAATATGACCTTTAATTGCATTGTCAAAGTAAACTTCAAGAAGTTGATATAAAGTAAAAGAATAATTAAAATTGACAGTGTTGAATAGATCGTCATACCAAATCCAAATTTTAGAGGCAATAGCCCCATTAACGAAAACATGGTTAGCATTCTCAATATGAGAATAACATTGACATTTAGAGGGTAAATAAAACCCTTTACCCCACAATAAAGAGTCAACTGGAATAAAGTTTTTTAGGATATGCCAAGTTAGAATAGAGTAAGAAGAGGGGATATTGTTATTCCAAATTTTGGAGAACATAATAGAAGAATCCTGAGTGTCTTTAGTGTGAAGCCATACATTTTTAAGGTTGAAATCCCAATTATGAGATAGCTTAAAGATAATCTGATCATGATTGTTAGGAGTGATAGGAATATTAGTAATCATATTTAGGAAAGTGGAAGGAATAGAATCTTACTAGTGTTCAACTTGTGGTTTTGCGAATGAATTAACTCTAATAGCGGAAGTGGAGTGAGTGTAGAGTAAGTCATCAATGGATCCACAACCACTCCAGTTGTCTTGACAAAAGAAGGAATTGCCAGAATTTATGCCCCAAAAAATTAAGGATTCTGCATCCCATTTGACAAAACAAAGTCTTCACCACACAGGAGAATCACCCGATTTAAAGGGACAAATGAGAGGATGTTTACTCTGGCAATATTTAGAAGTCATGAAATTCGCCCAAAGACTATTTTTGCTCCTAAAATTCCACCAAAGTTTGTAGGAGAAGGCATTGATAACTTCTTTGATGGATTTACATCCCAGACCTCCCTCTTCAAGAGTATCATAACTTTTAGACCAAGATGACCAATGCATTCTTTTAGAGGAGGTATTGGTTCCCCAGAAAAATTTGTTTAAGAGACGGTCAATTCTATTGATGGTAGAGTTTGTAGGCACAATGATTTGAAGAAGATATATAGGCATGGAATTTAGAGTGCTCTTGATCAAGGTAAGCCTACCACTAAAAGAGAGTAAATGAAATTCCCAAGCCGAGATTTTGTTAGAAATTTTTGAATTAGATCATCAAAAGGTGTGATCTTTTTGGCCTTTAAAAGCGAGCTAAATTAATGGGAGTTGATTTTGCTTAAAGTTATTAATTGGATATTTGGTTAATTCTATTAGGAGGAATCTTAGTTGAAGGAATAAAGCTGCATTTTCCTTCATTAAGAAAAAGACCACTAACTTTACCAAAATCATTTAGGAGGTTCTTAATGGTTTTAACATGTTGAAGGGAGCCGCAGAAGATAATGAAATCATCTCAAAGCTAAGATGAGAAATAGGGAAACCTCCATGAGTTTTAAAAGAAATATTAGGATTATTATAAAAGATCATTAAGGCTCCTTGATAGGTATTCAATAGCAATGATAAAAAGAGAAGTTGATAGTGGGTCACCTTGCCTCAAACCATGGCTAGAAGGAAAGAAACCTATGGACTCACCATTCATGATAATTGAAAACCGTATATCGTGATACACCTTTTTATAATCCGGATAAAACTATCGAAAACCAAACAAATTGATTTGAAAGAGAAAATCCCATGAGAGATTGTCAAAGGCTTTAGCGATGTCCAGTTTGAATAGGATGTTGCCTCCTCTAGAAGGGACATCAATGTCATGAACCAACTCTTGAGCAAGAAGAATATTATTCGATATTGCTCTGTGTTTAACAAAACTAGTTTGGTTTGGGGAGATGATTTTAGGAAGCAAAGGGCTAAGCCTATTATTTATTAATTTAGCAATGAGTTTTGAAAAAGGTGCAAAGACTAATCGGGTCTAAAATCGCCCCAAGATTCGTGGATTATTAGTTTTGGAAATAAGGACAATAGAAGTGCTTGAAAAGTATTTTGGAATAGGATTGCCATCAAAGAAATCAATAACAGCATCAACTAAGTCGATTTGAATAAATGGCCAACAATGCTGAAAGAAGTGGGTCGTATAGCCATCAAGGCTAGCAACAGAGTTAGTGTTCATGTTCTTAAGAGTATTATTAATCTCCTCTTCAGGGTTAGTTTAGGGTTTAGGGTTAGTTTAGGGTTTTTAGGTTTTATGGTTTTGGGTTTTGGGTTTAGGGTTATGATTAGGGTTTAGGATTTAGGGTTTTCGGTTTAGGGTTATAGATTTTGAGTTTATGATTTAGGTTTAGTTATAGGGTTAGGGGTTTAGGGTTTAGGGTTTCGAATTTAGGGTTTAACGTTTAGGGTTTAGGGTTTTTGGTTATTATTTTTTCAAAATTAGGTAAACCATTAAGTTTAGGTTTATATAGTTTATATTTTATTTAGTTTAGTTTAGTTTATTTTATTTTTTATTTTTATTTATGTTTATTTTTTCTTTTAATTTAATTTAGTTTATTTATTTTAGATTTATTTTAGTTTAGGTTTTTTATTTTAATTTATTTTTTAGGTTTAGGTTTCAGTTTATGTTGATTTATAAGTTTAGTTTTATTTTTATTTTATTTTTTTTAGGTTTAGGTATTATTTTTTAATTTTTGGTTTAGTTTTAGGCTTTAAGGTTATATTTTAGGTTTATTTTTAGGTTTTATTTTTTAGTTTAGGTTTAAGTTTAATTTTAGTTTATTTTATTTTATTTAGTTTAGGATTTAGGTTTAGTTTTTTTTTAGGTTTAGGTTTAGGTTTTATTTATTCTTATTTTAGGTTTTGGTTTATTTTAATTTTTTTATCTGAGGTTTAGGTTTTTTTAGTTTAGAGTTTAGGATTTATTTTTTATTTATTTTTAGGTTTTATTTTTAGGTTAATTTTTTAGGTTTAGGTTTTTATTTAGTTTTTATTTTATTTTTATTTTACATTTAGCTTTTATATTATTTAGGTTTTTTAGTTTTAGCTTTATTTTATTTTTAGTTTAGTTTAGGTTTTATTTATTTTATTTTAGTTTAATTTTATTTTTATTATATTTTATTGTTCTTAGTTTAACCATTTTATTTTTAGGTTTTAGTGGGTTTAGGCATTTTATGGTGGTCGAGTTTAGGGTTTAGGTTAGTCATTTTAGGGTTTAGGAGGTTTAGGGTTTAGGTTTAGGTTTTAGAGGTTTAGGTTTTAGGGTCAGGGTTATATGTTTAGGTCAGGTTTAGGTTTGTGGGTACAGGGTTTAAGTTTAGTGGTAGTACAGCTTAGGTTTAGATAGGGTAAGAACTAGATTTAGGTTGAGTTTTAGAGCCCAGTGAGGGTTTAGCCCAGGATTTAGTGTTTGGATAGGGTTTTTTAGGATAGGGCCCAGGTCAAGTTGGGTTAGTTTAAGAGTTTAGTCTTTTAGGTCATCTGGGAGTTTAGGGTAGAGTGGGTTTAAAGTTTAGTTTAGTAGCCAGAATGTGGTGGGTGGATTTAGTTTGGCCCATTTAGGTTTAATGTGTTTAGGGTTTAGGCTTTCAACCCAGGTGGTTAGGGTTTATGGTAGGGTTTAGGGTTTACAATTTAGGGTAGGGTGGTAGAGAGGTTTAGGATTTTTTATTTAGGGTCAGATGGTTTTGTGTCAGCATAGGTTTAATTTTAGGTTTTTTTATTTTATTTTTTCATGTAGTTTAGGTTTTGGTTTTGGTTTAGGTTTATTTATTTTTAGTTTAGTTTAGTTTTTTAGTTTTATTTTAGTTTAGGTTTTATTTATTGTTAAGTTTTTATTTTTAGTTTAGTTTAGGTATAGGTTTATTTAGGTTTATTATTTATTTATTTATATAGGTTTTTTTTAGTTTAGGTTTAGGTTAATGTTTATGTTTTATTTTTGATTTTAATTTATTTCTTATTTTAGTTCAGTTTAGGTTTTATTTAAGTTTAGTTCATGTTTATTTTGGTTTAGGTTTTTAGGTTAAGGTTTTATTTATTTTTAATTTAGTGTATTTTTTTTTAGTTTTGTTTGTATAGTTTATTTTATTTTATTTAGTTTTTAGTTTATTTAGTTTAGGTTTAGGTTTATTTAGTTTAGGTTTGGGGTTTAGGTTTTATTTAGGTTTAGGTTTTGGTTTTATTTAGGTTTAGGTCTTATTTAGTTTTTTTTTTCTTTTATTTTTATTTAGGTTTGTTTAGTTTTGGTTTTATTTTAATTTAGGATTAGGCTTAGGTTTATGTTTTATTTAGTTTATTTTATTTAGTTTATATTATAGGTTTAGGTTTAGTATAGGTTTATTTTTATTTGTAGTTTAATTTATTTAGATTTAAGTTTCAGTTTAGGTTTAGGTTTAGGTTTAGGTTTATTTAGGTTTTTTTAGTTTAGGTTTTTTATTTTTAGGTTTAGGTTCATTTATTTTTATTTTAGTTTTTACTTGAAATTTATTAGTTTAGTTTATTTATTTAGGTTTTTTTTTGTTTTTTTTGGTTTATTTTTACTTTAGGTCTAGGTTTATTTATTTTTATTTAGTTTAGTGTATTTTTATTTTTAGATTTATTTAATTTTTAGTTTTATTTAGTTTAGGTTTAGGTTTAGGTTTAGGTTTATTTATTTATTTAAGTTTTAGTTTATTTAGTTTAGTTTAGGTTTATTTATTTATTTTGGTTTAGGTTTAGGTTTATTTATTTTGTTTGTTTATTTATGTAGTTTTTATTTATTTATTTAGGTTTAGGATTATGTTTATTTAGGTTAGTTTATTTATTTTTATTTTATTTTGGGTTTAGGCTTTAAGTTTAGGTTTATTTACTATAGGTTTAATCTAGGTTTATTTTTGTTTCTTTATTTAGTATATTTATTTAAGTTTAGGTTTAGGTTTAGGTTTATTTATTTAGTTTATTTATTTATTTTGGTTAGGTTTAGGTTTTATTTAGTTTTAATTTATTTTGGGTTTAGGGTTTAGGTTTAAGTTTAGTTTAGGTTTATTTCTTTATTTAGTTTATTTTTATTTATTTTTATTTAAATTATTTTATTTTAGTTTATTATTTTATTTATTTTAGTTCATTTTTATTTTTATTTCTTAGTTAGGTTTAGGTTTATGTTTTTATTTTAGGTTTAGGATTAGGTTTAGGTTTAGGTTTCTATTTTATTTTATTTTATTAATATCCATTTAGTTTAGTTTATTTTATTTTATTTTATTTATTTAGGTTTATTTAGTTTATTTATTTAGTTTATTTATTTTGGTTCTCATTTATTTTATTTTAGGCATAGGTTTAATTTAGTTTTATTTAGGTTAGGTTTAGTTTAGGTTTAGTGTTTAGGTTAATTTAGTTTTAGTTTAGGTTTATGTCTGGGTTTATTTTAGTTTAGTTTATTTTATTTAGTTTAGGTTTATTTATTTAGTTTAGTTTATTTTATTTGTTTAGGTTTAGGTTTATCTAAGTTTAGTTTTTATTTAGTTTATTTTAATTTAGGTTTTTGTTTAGTTTTTTTAGTTTCATTTAGGTTTATTTAGTTTATTTTTATTTTTATTTTTATTTATTTATTTTAGTTTAGGTTTATTTATTATTTATTTAAGGTTTAGGTTTAGGCTTAAGTTTGTTTTTAGTTTTTAGGTTTAGGTTTAATTTTAGGTTTAGTTTAGGTTTTAGTATTTAGTTTAGTTTATTTAATTTATTTTTTATTTTAGGTTTATTTATTTAGGTTTAGTTTAGGTTTATTTTGTTTAGGTTTCGATTTATTTTTATTTAGTTTAGTTTACTTATTTAGTTTAGGATTAGGTTTAGGTTTATGTTTAGGTTTAGGTTTAGGTTTATATTTAGGTTTAGGTTAAGGTTCAGGTTTATTTTCTTTCATTTTTGTTTATTTAGTTTAGGTTTAAGGTTTAGGTTTAGTTTAGTTTAGGCTTTAGGTTTAGCATTAGGTTTATTTTAGGTTTATTTTTAGTTTAATTTATTTAATTTAGTTTAGGTTTAGGTTTATTTATTTATTTTATTTTATTTTATTTTATTTTAGGTTTTATTTTAGCTTTTAGGTTGAGGTTTAGGTTTAGGTTTAGATTTATATATTTAGTTTACGTTTTAGTTTTTATGTTATTAGGTTTTTTTATTATTTTGTGTCTTTTTAGATATTATTAGTTTTTAGTTTAGTTTATTTAGTACTCTATTAGTTTAGTTAGTTTTATTAGTTTATTATTATTTGTTAGTTTCATAGCTTTGTTTATTATTATTATTATTTTTAGTATATTTATTTCTATTTTATTTATTGTTTAGTTTATTATTATTTTTATTTATAGTTCATATATTAGTTTTATTTAGTTCTAGTTGATTAGGTTTTTTAGTTTTATTATTAGTTTTAGTTATTATTATTTAGTTAGTTTATTATTAGGTTTAGTTAGTTTCTTAGTTTCTTAATTTGGTTTAGTTATTAGTTAGTTATTATTATTAGTTATTTATTAATTATCTAGTTAGTTTATTAGTTTTAATTTATTAGTTATTAAGTTTATTTATTTACTTAGGTTTAGGTTTATGTTTATTTATTTAGTTTATTTAGGTTTAAGTTTAGGTTTTATTTAGTTTAGTTTATTTAGTTTTGTTTTATTTTTTGTTTAGGGTTTAGGTTTAGGTTTATTTAGTTTAGTTAGTTTAGGTTTATTTTTACATATTTATTTAGTTTATTTATTTAGTTTTGTTATTTTATTTTGGGTTTAGGTTTCATTTAGTTTTATTTAGGTTAGGTTTAGTTTATTTTTAGGTTTAGGTTTATTTAGTTGTAGTTTAGGTATAAGTTTAGATTTATTTTAGTTTAGGTTATTTTATTTAGTTTAGGTTTATTTATTTAGTTTAGTTTATTTTATTTATTTAGGTTTAGGTTTTATTTAGTTTATTTTAGTTTGGGTTTTTAGTTTAGGTTATTTAGTTTAGTTTAGGTTTATTTAGTTTAATTTTATTTTTATTTTTATTTATTTATTTTAGTTTAGGTTTATTTAGTTTATTTATTTATTTAGTTTATTTTTTATATATTTAAGGTTTAGGTTTAGGCTTAGGTTTATTTTTAATTTTTAGGTTCTGGATTTGGTTTAGGCTTAGTTTAAGTTTTATATTTTAGCATAGCTTATTTAATTTATTTTTTTCTTTAGGTTTATTTATTTATGTTTAGTTTAGCATTTATTTAGTTTATGTTTAAGTTTATTTTTATTTAGTTTAGGATTAGGTTTAAGTTTAGGTTTAGGTGTAGGTTTAGGTTTAGGTTTAGGTTTAGGTTTAGGTTTATTTTATTTAGTTTAGGTATATTTAGTTTTCATTTTGTTTTTTTAGTTTAGGTTTAGAGTTTAGGTTTAGTTTAGTTTAGGGTTTAGGTTTAAGTTTAGGTTTATTTTAAGTTTATTTTTAGTTTAGTTTATTATTTAGTTTAGGTTAGGTTTATGTTTATTTTATTTTTTTATTTTATTTAGTTTATTTTTTAGGTTTTATTTTAGGTTTTAGGTTTAGTTTTAGGTTTAGTTTAGGTTTATTTATTTAGTTTAGGTCTTAATTTTTATGTTATTAGGTTTTATTAGTATTTAGTGTTTTTTAGGTATTATTAGTTTTTTATTTAGTTTAATTTTTATATTATTATTTATTAGTTTATTAGTTTAATTAGTTTTATTAGTTTATTACTATTAGTTAGTTTCTTAGGTTTATTTATTATTATTATATTTAGTATATTTATTTAGCTTTTATTTATTATTTAATTTATTATTAATTTAGTTATTAGTTCTATGTAGTTTAATTTATTATTAGTTTATTAGTTTAGTGTTAGTTGTTATTAGTTATTTAGTTTTAGTTTATTAGTTTTTTTCATTTTATTATTAATTTTAGCTGTTATTATTTAGTTAGTTTATTATTAGGTTTAGTTATTTTATTATTTTATTAGTTTAATTTAGTTATTAGTTAGTTATTATTATTAGTAATTTATTAATTATTTAGTTAGTTTATTAGTTTTAGTTTAATAGTTATTAGTTTAAGTTTAGTTAGTATAGTTATTATAGTTATTACTAATTTAGTTATTGGGTTTAGTTTTTTTATTAGTTAGTTATTTATTAGGTCAATTATGTTTAGGGTTTATGTTTATTAGTTAGCTATTTATTAGGGTTTAATTTAGTTAGTTTATTAGTTTAAATTAGGTAATAGTTTAGGTTTAGTTTAGTTTTTATTAGTTTTATTAGTTTAGTTTATTTCTAGTTAGTTTATTAGTGGGGTTTTTCATTTATGTTTAATTTAGTTATTACTTTGTTAATTAATTTAGTTATTTTTTATTATTATTAGATTATTAGTTATTATTTAGTTAGTTTAGTTTAGTTAGTTTTATTAGTTTTTGTTTTAGTTTATTATTAGTTTATATTTATTATTAGTTTATTAGTTTTAGTTTATTATTTATTAGTTTTAATTTTAGTTAGTTTAGTTTAGTGTTTTATTAATTTCTTATAAGGGTTTAGGGTTTAGGGTTTAGGGTTGTAGGTTTAGGGCTTAAGGATTAGGTTAGTTTCAGGATTTAGCATTTAGGGTAAGGGTTTTTTTTATTTTTTTATTTTTTAGGTTTTAAGGTTTAGGTTTTAGGTTTTAGGTTTTAGGTTTTAGGTTCAGGCTTTATTTTGGGTTTTAGGGATTTTGGTTTTTTTTAATAGAGAACAAATTCAGAATCAACATTTCTTCTTTTTGATTTCATCAGTCATGTAACACACCAAGTTCTCAAAGACATAAGCGAGAATATAGATAAAAAATGAGCACACACAGAGCAAATCAAAAGCCCTAGAAAACTAGAACTATCTCTACTGTAAAGACATAGTTCCATAAGTAGCAGATCGGATCGACCGTTCTTTATTTTCTCTAATTCCCATTAGAACCACCACGGCCTCTCGTGTAGTTAGATCTGCCACCATTTCTACAATCTTTCCCTCCGCCACCACCATAGTTATAACCTCCGCCACTACTCCTACCTCCATAACCACCACTGCTCCGACCACCACCTCCATATCCACCAGCACCTCTAGATCCCCAACCACCATAATGATAATCGCCGCCTCCACCTTCTCCTCCACTACCAAATCTAGACTGAGCCAGCTTAACGATGATGTTCCTACTATCAAGGTTCTTCCCATCCTTAGGGTATAGGTTTAGGTTTAAGTTTATTGGATTTTATGATTTAGGTTTATTTTTTAATTTATTTAGACACTTTAGGTTTAGGTTTAGGGTTTGGGGTTTAGGGTTTAGGGTTTATGTTTAGGGTTTAGGGTTTAGGGTTTAGCATTTAGGGTTTAGGGCTGAGGGTTTAGGGTTTTAGGGTTTATGCTTTTAGGGTTTAGGGTTTAGGGATAGGGTTAGGGTTTAATGTTTAGGATTAAGGGTTTATGGTTTAGGGTTTAGGATCTAGAGTTTAGGGTTTAGGGTTTTTTTTTAATTAAGTAAACTAGTAGGTTTAGGTTTCTTTAAATTATTTTATTTTTTATTTTTATTTAGGTTAATTTTTATTTTGTTTAATTTATTTATTTTAAATTTATTTATTTTACTTTAGGTTTTTTTATTTTAGTTTATTTTTTAAATTTAGGTTAATGTTTAAATTAATTTTTTAGTTGAGTTTTATTTTTAATTTATTTTTTAAGTTCAAGTTTTATTTCTTATTTTTTGGTTTAGGTTTAGGTTTTTATTTTAGGTTTCATTTAGGTTTTATTTTTTTTTTAGGTTTAGGTTTATTTTTTGTTGAATTTTATTTTTATTTTATTTTTTAGGTTTAGGTTTTATTTTTTATTTTTGGGTTTATGTTTAGGTTTTTATTTTATTTTTTTTAGCTTTATGTTTTAGGTTTTTATTTTAGCTTATTTTTAGGTTTTATTTTTTGTTTAGGTTTAGGTTTATTTTTAGTTGAGTTTTCTTTTTATTTTATTTTTTAGGTTTAGGTTTTATTTTTTATTTTTGGGTTTAGGTTTCGGTTTTTATTTTATTTTTTTTAGCTTTATGTTTTAGGTTTATATTTTAGGTTTATATTTAGGTTTTATTTTTTATTTTAGGTTTAAGTTTATTTTTAGTTTATTTTATTTTATTTACCTAAGGTATAGTTTGAGGTTTTAATTATTTTAATTTATTTTATTTGAGTTTAGGTTTAGGTTTATTTTTTTGTTTATTTTATTTTCATTTTAGGTTTTATTTTTTTATTTTAGTTTAGGGTTTTGATTTTATTTTTTTTATTTATTTTTAGGTTTGATTTTTATGTTTATTTTTTAGGTATAGATTTTTATTTAATTTTTATTTTACTTTATTTTAGGTTTATTATATTTTTAATTTATGTTTAGTTTTTATTTTATTTAGGTTTTTAATTCTTATGTTTATTTTTTTTCATAGTTTAGTTTATGTTTTTACTATTTTATTTTAGTTTATTTTTATTGTTATTTTATTTTATTTTTAGGTTTAGGTTTAGATTTTAGTTTAGGTGTTTATTGTATTTAGGTTTATGTTTATTTATTTATTTATTTTTAGGTTTTATTTAGTTTATGTTTAAGCTTTTAATATTTTAGGGTTTAAGGTTTAGGATTTTAGGGTTTAGGGTTTAGGGTTGGGTGGGGTAGGGTTTAGTGTAGTTGATATGGCTCAGTGGTTCAAGCCTAGTTAGGGTTTATGTTTAGAGTTGAAGGAGGTTAGTAGGGTTTAGGGAGATGGGTTTAGTGTGGTGGAGAGTTTAAGTTTATGGTTTAGGTTTGGCCTGGGGGGTTAGTTTGGTTTAGGGTTTGGGGTTTAGGATTTAGGGTTTAAGGTTTAGGGTTTAGGGTTTATAGTTATTTTTTTAAAATTAAGTAAACCATTAAGTCTAGATATATTTAGTTTATTTTTTATTTAGTTTAGCTTATTTTTTTATTTAGTTTATTTTATTTATTTTAGTTTAAGTTTTTATTTTAGTTTATTTTTAAGGTTTAGTTATCGATTTATGTTTTTTTAGTTTAGTTTTATTTTTATTTTATTTTTAGGTTTAAGTATTATTTTTTAATTTTTAGTTTTCTTTTATGTTTTAGGGTTTAATTTTAAGTTTATTTTTAGGATTTATTTTTTAGTTTAGTTTTAGTTTTTATTTAATTTAATTTAATTTAATTTAATTTAATTTAATTTTATTTAGTTTAAGGTTTAGGTTTAGGTTTTATTATTTTTTTGTTTATTTTATTTTATTTATTTGAGGCTTAGGTTTTTTTTAGTTTAGGGTTTAGGTTTTATTTTTTATTTATTTTTAAGTTTTATTTTTAAGTTTAGGTTTTTATTTAGTTTTTATTTTATTTGATTTTAAGTTTATTTTATTTTTATTTTACATTTAATTTTTAATTTATTTAAATTTTTTAGTTTTAGCTTTATTTTAGTTTTTAGTTTAGTTTATGTTTAAATTTATTTTATTTTATTTTAGTTTTTATTTTTATTTTATTTTATTTTATTTAGGTTTAGATTTTTAATTATTTTATTTTAGATTTTATTTTTTGGGTTTTAGGTTTTAGGGTTTAGTGTTTAGGGTGCAGGGTTAATCATTTAGGATAGGTGGCTTAGGGTGGGCTAGGCTGGGAGTGGTTAGTTTAGTAGGATCAAAGATTTATGTTTAGGGCCCAGGGTTTAGGACGCAGTTTAGGGTTTAGGATTAGTTTATGGTAGCATTGGGAGTTTTAGGGTTTAGGTTTATGATATGCCTTAGGGTTTAGCCTTAGGGTCAGGATAGCTATTTTTTTAAAGTTTAGTTTAGGCTAGTTTTGTGGGAGTTAGGGTTTAGGTTAGGTTTAGCTGATAAGTTTAAAAGTCAATTTTTCACTAGTTTAGTAAGTTTCTTTAATTAGTTTAGAGGTTTAGGGTTAGGAGGTAGTTAATGGTGGTTTAGGGTTTAGGTTTTTTATGGTTTAGGTAAGGATTAAGGTTTCAGTTTGGATTTTGGGTTTAGTTTTTTTTCTGTTTAGGGTTTAGGGTTTAGGATTTAGGGTTTAGGGTTTAGAATTTAGGATTTAGGGTTTTATTGTTTATGGTTTAGGGTATAGAGTTTTTTTTAAAAAAAATTAAGTTTAGGTTTAGGTTTAGGTTATTTCTAAATTTATTTTGTCTACTTAAGGTTTTGGTTTTGGAATAGGTTTAGGTTTATTTACTATTAGCTTAGTTTACTTTTTTAGTTTTTTTTAGTTTAGGTTTAATTTCTTTTAGGTTTTTATTTTTAGTTTAGTTTAAGTATTGGTTTATTCAGTTTAATTTTGTTATTTTTTATTTATGTTTTTTTTAGTTTTGGTTTTGGTTTAAGTTTATGTTTTATTTTTGATTTTAGTTTATTTTTTATTTTAATCTTGTTTAGGTTTTATTTTAGTTTAGTTTATGTTTATTTAGTTTTAGATTTTTAGGTTTAGGTTTATTTTAGGCTTAGGTTTTATTTATTTTTTATTTAGTTTATTTATTTTTAGTTTTTTTAGTATGGTTTAGTTTATTTTATTTAGTTTTTAATTTATTTACGTTAGGTTTATGTTTATTTAGTTTAGTTTAGGTTTGGGGTTTAGGTTTTATTTAGGTTTATGTTTTGGTTTTATTTAGGTTTTGGTTTTGGTTTATTTAGGTTTAGGTTTTGGTTTTATTTAGGTTTAGGTTTTATTTAGTTTATTTCATTTTTGTTTTATTTTTATTTAGGTTTATTTAGTTTAGTTTATTTAGTTTAGGTTTAGGTTTAGGATTAGGTTTATTTAGTTTATTTTATTTAGTTTTTATTTTTAGGTTTAGGTTCATTTATTTTTATTTTAGATTTTATTTATATTTCATTAGTTTAGTTTATTTATTTAGGTTTATTTATGTTTATATTTTGGTTTATTTTTGGTTTAGGTTTAGGTTTATTTATTTTTATTTAGTTTGATGTATTTTTAGTTTTAGGTTTATTTAGTATTTTGTTTTTTTTAGTTTAGGTTTAGATTTAGGTTTTTTTTAATTTTTTTATTTAGGTTTTAGTTTATTTAGTTTAGTTTAGGTTTATTAATTTAGTTTATTTATTTATTTTAGTTTAGGTTTAGGTTTATTTATTTAGTTTGTTTATTTATTTAGTTTATTTATTTATTTAGGTTTACGATTATGTTTTATTTAGTTTAGTTAATTTAGTTTTATTTTATTTTGGGTTTAGGCTTTAAACTTAGGTTTATTTAGTATAGGTTTAATCTAGGTTTATTTTTATTTCTTTATTTAGTTTATTTATATAGGTTTAGGTTTAGGTTTAGGTTTTATTTAGTTTTAGTTTATTTTGGGTTTAAGGTTTAGGTTTAGGTTTAGTTTAGGTTTATCTTTATTTATCTATTTATTTTATTTATTTAGATTTATTTCTTTATTTAGTTTATTTTTTATTTATTTTTCTTTAAATTATTTTATTTTAGTTTATTATTTTATTTATTTTTGTTCATAATTTTAGTTTTAGTTAGGTTTAGGTTGAGGTTTTTATTTTAGGTTTAGGTTTAGGTTTAGGTTTTTATTTTATTTCATTTTATTTATATCTATTTAGTTTACTTTATTTTATTTTATTTATTTAGGTTTATTTAGTTTATGGTTTATTTTATTTTAGGTTTAGGTTTTATTTAGTTTTATTTAGGTTAGGTTTAGTTTATTTTTAGGTTTAGGTTTAGGGGTCAGGTTTATTTAGTTTTAGTTTAGGTTTTGGTTTAGGTTTATTTTAGTTTAATTTTTATTTAATTTTATTTATTTATTTTATTTCTTTTAATTTATTTTATTTATTTACGTTTTATGGTTTATTTTCATTTAGTTTATTTATTTTTTGTTTTTTTGTTTAGTTTAAGTTTATTTAGATTATTTTTATTTTTATTTTTATTTATTTAGTTTACTTATTTATTTAGTTTATTTACTATTTATTTAAGGTTTAGGTTTAGGCTTAAGTTTATTTTTAGTTTTTAGGATTAGGTTTAATTTTAGGTTTAGTTTAAGTTTCATTATTTAGTTTAGTTTAGTTTATTTATTATTTTAGGTTTATTTATTTAGGTTTAGTTTAGGTTTATTTAGTTTAAGTTTAGGTTTATTTTTATATAGTTTAGTTTATTTATTTAGTTTAGGATTAAGTTTAGGTTTATGTTTAGGTTTAGGTTTAGGTTTAGGTTTAGGTTTAGGTTAAGGTTTAGATTTATTTTATTTAGTTTAGGTTTATTTAGTTTAGGTCTAGTTTATTTAGTTTAGGTTTAGGGTTTAGGTTTATTTTAGTTTAGGGTTTAGGTTTATTTTAGGTTTACTTTTAGTTTAGTTTATTTAGTTTAGGGTTTATGTTTATTTTATTTATTTATTTTATTTTGTTTATTTTTTAGGTTTTATTTTAGCTTTTTGGTTTAGGTTTAGATTTAGATTTAGTTTAGGTTTATTTATTTAGTTTAGGTTTTAGTTTTTATGTTATTAGGTTTTATTATTATTTAGTGTTTTTTTAGATTTTATTAGTTTTTAGTTTGGTTTATTTATTATTATTATTATTTATTAGTTTATTAGTTTAGGTAGTTTTATTAGTTATTATATTTGTTACTTAGGTATGTTTATTATTATTATATTTACTATAATTATTTAGGTTTTATTTATTGTTTAGTTTATTATTTATTTAGTTTGTTATTATTATTATTATTATTATTATTATTACTATTATTAGTTTAGTTATTTGTTTTTTTAGTTTAATTTATTATTAGTTTAATAGTTTAATGTTAGTTATTATTAGTTATTTAGTTTTAGTTGATTAGTTTTTTTTTTAGTTTTATTATTTTTAGTTATTATTATTTAGTTAGTATTTTTTAGGTTTAGTTAGTTTCTTAGTTTCTTAGTATAGTTTAGTTATTAGTTAGTTATTATTATTTATTATTTATTAATAATTTAGTTAGTTTATTAGTTTTAGTTTAGGTTATTTAGTTATTGGGTTTAGTTATTATTTATATTGGTTATTATGTTTAGGGATTAGGTTTTATTAGTAGTATTTAATATTAGTTGGTTATTTTTTTATTTTAATTTATTTAGTTTATTTTTAGTTTTTTATGAGTTTAGGTTTAGTTTAGTTTTTATTAGTTATATTAGTTTAGTTTATTTTTAGTTAGTTTATTAGTGGGGTTTCTTTATTTAAGTTTAATTTAGTTATTAGTTTGTTTAATAGTTTAGTTTATTTTTATTATTATTAGTTTATTAGGTTTTTAGTTATTATTTTGTTAGTTTAGTTTAGTTAGTTTTTATTAGTTTCTTTTTTAGTTTATTATTAGTTTTTGTTTATTATTAGTTTATTAGTTTTATTTTATTATTTATTAGTTTTAGTTTTAGTTAGTTAGTTTAGAGTTTTATTAGTTTCTAATTAGGGATTAAGGTTTAGGATTTAGGGTTTAGGGTTTAGGGTTTAGGGTTGTAGGTTTAGGGTTCAAAGATCAGGGTTAGTTTTAAGGTTTAGCATTTAGGGTTAGGGTTTTTTTATTTTTTAAATTTTTTTATTATTTTTAGGGTGTAGGGTTTAGGGTTTAGGTTTTAGGTTTAGGGTTCAGGATTTTGGGCTTTAGGGTTTTTGGTTTTTTTTTAACAAAGAACAAATTTAGATTCCACATTTCTTCTTTTGATTTCATCAATCAAGTAACACACCAAGTTATCAAAGACACAAGTGACGATATAGATAAAAAATGAGCACGCATAGAGCAAATCAAAAGACCTAGAAAACTAGAACCATCTCTATGATAAAGACACAGTTCCATAAGCAGCAGATCGGATCGACTATTATTCAGTTTCTCTAGTTCCCATCAGAACCACCCTATCCTCTCGAGTAGTGGGATCAATCATCATATCTGCAATCTCTCCCTCCGCCACGACCACGACTGTAGCCTCCGTTACTTCACCTACCTCCATAACCACGACTGGTCTGACCACCACCTCCATATCCACCAGCACCTCTAAATCCCCCACCACCACTGTGATAACCGTCAACTCCACCTTCTCCTCAATAGCTAGATCTAGATTGAGTCTGGTTGGCAGTGATGTTCCTACCTTCAAGGTTCTACCCATTCTTAGGTTTAGGTTTAGGTTTAAGTTTATTAGATTTTAGGGTTTAGGTTTATTTTTTAATTTATTTAAATACTTTAGGTTTAGATTTAGGGTTTAGAGAGTTTATGGGGTTTGTGGTTTAGGGTTAGGGTTAGAGTTAGTTTAGGGTTTAACATTTAGAGTTTAGGGTTAGGGTTTAGCATTTTAAGGTTTATGATTTTAGGGTTTAGGGTTTAGAGGGTTAGTTAGGTTTAGGTGGTGAGTTTAGGGTTTAGGTTTATGGTTTAGAGTTTAAGGTTTAGAGTTTAGGGCTTAGGGTTTTTTTGGGTTAAGGGTTTAGGGTTAGTTTTTTTGTTTAGGCATTAGGGTTTAAGGGATTTTTAATTAATTTAACTGGTAAGTTTTGGTTTATTTAGTTTATTACTTATTTATTTTAGTGTAATTTATTTTTATTTTTATTTTGGTTTATTTTTTATTTTTACTTAATTTAGTTTATTTATGTTTAGATTTATTTTTTAAGTTTATGTTCTATTTTTTTTCTTTTTAGGTTTAGGTTCAGGTTTTTATTTTAATTTTTTAAGTTTACATTTTACGTTTTTATTTTACGTTTATTTTTAGGTTTTATTTTTTTTACGCTTAGGTTTATTTTTAGTTGAGTGTTATTTTTATTTTATTTTTTAGGCTTATGTTTTATTTTTTATTTTTTATTTTTAGGTTTACGTTTAGGTTTTTATTTTATTTTTTTGGCTTTAGGTTTTAGCTTTTTATTTTAGGTTTATTTTTAGGTTTTATTTTTTAGCTTAGGTTTAGGTTTATTTTTAGTTTATTTTATTCTATTTAGCTTAGGTTTACGTTTAAGTTTTAATTATTTTAGTTTATTTTATTTGAGATTCAGTTTAGGTTTATTTTATTTTATTTATTTTATTTTTATTTTAGATTTTATTTCTTTTAGTTTAGGGTTTAGGTTTAATTTTTTATTTATTTTTAGGTTTTATTTAGGTTTATTTTTTAGGTTTAGGTTTTTATTTACTTTTTATTTTATTTTATTTTATTTTATTTTAGGTTTATTTTTTATTTATTTTACGTTTAGTTTTTATTTTATTTAGGTTTTTAAATCTTAAGTTTATTTATATTTAATAGTTTAGTTTATGTTTTTATTTATTTTATTATAGTTTATTTTTATTTTTTGTTTGAATTTTATTTTTAGGTTTAGGCTTATGTTTTAGTTTAGGTTTTTATTTTATTTTATTTTATAGTATTATTTAGGCTTAAGTTTATTTATTTATTTTATTTTTAGGTTTTATTTAGTTTAGGTTTAGGTTTTTCATTTTTTAGGATTTAGTGTTTAGGGATTAGGGTTTAGGGTTTCAAATTTTAGGGTTTAGGGTTTAGGGTTAGGGTTTAGGGTTTATGGTTTAGTGTTTAGTGTTTAGGCTTTAGTTTTGGTTTAGGTTTGTATGCTTAAGGTTTAAGGTTAGGGTTAGGTTAGGTTAGGTTTAGGTTTAGGTTAGTTAAGAGTTTTATTAGGGATTAGGGTTTAGGGTTTAAGATTTAGGGTTTAGGGTTTCGGTTTTATGGTTATTTTTTTTAAATTAAGTAAGCCATAAGGTTTAGGTTTATTTAGTTTATGTTTTATTCAATTTATTTTATTTTTTATTTTTATTTAAGTTTTTTTATTTAGTTTAATTTATTTCTTTTAGATTTATTGATTTTAGTTTAGGTTTTTAATTTTACTTTATTTTTGAGGTTTAGGTTTAGTTTTATGTTTATTTTTTAGTTTATTTTATTTTTATCTTATTTCTTAGGTTTAGGTATTATTTTTTAATTTTTGGTTTAGTTTTAGGTTGTAGGATTTTATTTTATATTTATTTTTAGGTTTTTTTTAGTTTAGCTTTAGGTTTATTTTTAGTTTATTTTATATTATTTAGTTTAGGGTTTATGTTTTGATTATTTTAGGTTTAGGTTTAGGTTTTATTTTTTTTAGTATAGGTTTATATTTATTTTATTTTGTTTATTTGAGGTTCAGCTTTTTTTTGAGTTTAGGGTTTTGGTTTTATTTTTTATTTATTTTTAGGTTTATCTTTTAGGTTTAGGTTTTTATTTTATTTTATTTTAGGTTTATTTTATTTTTATTTTACATTTAGTTTTTATTTTATTTAGGTTTTTTAGTTATAGGTTTATTTTATTTTTTAGTTTAGTTTAAGTTTTTATTTATTTTATTTTAGCTTAGTTTTTTTATTTTTTTATTTTTAGGTTTAGGTTTAGGTTTAGATTTTTGTTTATATTTTTATTTTATATTATTTTTTATTTTATTTAGGTTATTTTTTTATTTTATTTTTTTTTTTTTGGGTTTAGGGTTTAGGTTTAGGGTTTAGGATTTAGGGTTTAGGTTTAGTCTTTATGTTTAAGGTTTAAGGTTTAGGGTTTAGGGTTTAGGTTTAGGGTTTAGGGTTTAGGCTTGTAGGTTTAGTGTTTAGGGTTTAAGGTTGTAGGTTTATGGTTTAAGATTAGTTTTAGGGTTTAGGGTTTAAGCTTAGGGTTTAGAGTTTAGGGTTTAAGGTTTAGGGTTAGGGATTAGGTTTTAGGGTTTTATAGACTTTAGGGTTCAGGGTTTATGGTTTAGGATTTAGGGTTTAGGGTTTAGTCTTTAAGCTTTAGGGTTTTAGGTTTAATGGGAGAACCATAGAACTTCACCATCGAGCTCAATCTAGATCTAGCGGTGGAGGCGAAGCCAGAGGCAACGATTATCATAGTGGAGGTGGGGGATCTAGAGGTACTGGTCGACATGGAAGTGGTGCTCAGAGTAGTGGTGATTAGAGAGGAGGGAGGAATGATGCTGGCTACAGTTGTGGTGGTTGCGAAGGGAGAGATTAAGGATATGATGGTGGATCTCGCTACTCGATAGGTCGGGGTAGTTATGTAGAAATTGAAGAATGATCAATTTGATCTGTTGCTTATGGAACTATGTCTTTACAGTAGAGACAGTTCTACTTATCTAGGGTTTTTTATTTTTTCTATGAGTGCTCATTTTTGGTCTGTCATTGCTTGGGTCTTAGAGAACTTGGTGTGTTATTTGGTCGATGAAATCGAAAGAAGAAATGTTGAATCTGAATTTGTTCTCTGTTAAAAAAAAACCAAAAAACCCAAAAACAAAAAACCCTAAACTAAAACTTGAACCATAAACTTAAAACGTAAATGCTAAACCCTAAAACCCCTAAACCCTAAACCCTAAATCGTAAACCCTAAAATCATAAACCTTAAACCCTAAACCCTAAAACCAAAACCCTAAACCCGAAACCCTAAACCAAAAAAAAACATAAACCTAAACCCTAAACTAACTCGAAATCCTAAACCCCAAAAAGCTAAAATCCTAATCCTAAGCTAAATAAAACCTTAAAATAATATAAATAAGAAAACCTAAACAAAATAAATAGAAATAAATAAAATAAAATAAAAAAAACTAAAACCTAAACCTAAACCTACACCTAAACCAAATCCTAAAAAGAAAAAATAGAAAATAAAAACTAAACTAAAATAAAATAAATAAAAACCTAAACTAAACTAAAAAATAAAAAACCCAAATAAAATAAAAACCAAAACTAAAATAAAAAAATAAAAACTAAATATAAACGTAAATCTAAAAAAAAAACCTAAAAATAAATAAAAAATAATTCCTAAACCCTAAACTAAAAAAAATCTAAACCTAAAATAAAAATAAAATAAAACTAAACCTAAACTAAAATAAAATAAACTAAATTAAATAAAACCTAGCTAAACCTAAAATAAGAAAACCTAATCCTAAACCTAAAACTAAATAAAGAATAAACTAAAAATAAACTAAACCTAAACTTAAAATAAATCCTAAAATAAAACCTAAAAACACGTAAAAAATAAAATAAAAACCTAAACATAAACCTATAAATAAAAAATAAAACCTAAGCCTAAAAAATAAAATAAAAATAAAACTAAATTGAAGAAAAAAAATTAAACCTAAACCTAAACCTAGAAAAATAAAATAAAATAAAAAACCTAAACTAAAATAAATAAAACTTAAATAAATAAATGAAACTAAATAAAAATAAAAATAAACCTAAATAAATATAAAAGTAAACTCTTCTAAAATAATTGAATTAATAAACTAAATAAACATAAACGTACTAGTTTACTTACTTTAAAAAACTAAGAAATAAAATATAAAATAAAAAAGCCCAAACCCTAAAATTAACCCTAAACCCTAACCTGGCTAAAACCCTAAGCCACAAACCAAAATAAAGCAAAAACCCTAAAACTCTTATCCTAAAGCTTAAACCCCAAACAAACCCTAAACCTAAACCTAAACCCAAAAAAAAACCTAAAACCTAAACTAATAAAAAAATAAAATAACTTAAACATAAATAAATAACATAAATTAAAATAAAATAATCCTAAAAATAATAAACCTAAACAAAAAAAACCTAAATGTAAAATAAAATATACTTAAAATAAAATGGAATAACAACTAAATAAAACCTAAACCTATAAAAACAAACCTAAAAATAAAACTTATTCCATAAACTAAAAAAACCAAAACATAAAATAAACAAAATAAAATAAACCTAAACCTAAACAAAAACAAACTAAACTAAAATAAATAAAACCTAAAACAGACCTAAAATAAACCTAAACTTTATTGTTGGCTGTTTGGTTTAATCGAAGTAAGTTGGCTATGATGGCTGGGATGTTTCCCCTATTATTCTTTTGGCTAGTAGAATCATATTTTATTATAACCTTTCTTCTGAAGTTTGGATGCTCACATATCCTGCAGCTCCTTGAGATGAATGTGACTGAGCCTGAGCCTTATATAAGATTTTTATCATTTTGTTCCTTTTGTGTACTTAGCTTATCCTTATTTCTAGATGCTTATCTCTATCTTCTTAAGTTCTTTGTAAGTTTGTGGCAGGTTTGGGGCTATAGGTGGTTTGTTCATCTCTCAGAAGATTTCAGGATATAGATGGCTTTGGCTACCCTTCTTAGAATTTTGTTCTATTTCTATCTTAGTTTTTGTCTTTTTCTTTCTTTTTCTTTGGTTTTCTTGTAATAGGTAGGGGGATTTATCGCTTTAGGCTAATTATAGCTCTTTTAGCAATAGTTTCGAGATTTATCCCCATTAAGGACCTTTTATCCCTTTCTTTTTTGCAATAAAATTCTCCAACTTTTGATTTTAAAATAAAGCCCTAAGAATGGGTAGAACCTTGACGGCAGGAACATCACCGTCAACCAGGTTCAGTCAAGATCTAACGGTGGAGGTGAAGGTGGAGTTGGCATTTATCGTAGTGGTGGTGGGGGATCTAGAGGTGCTAGTGGAGATGGAAGTGGTGGTCGAAGTAGTGGTGGTTGTGGTGGCAGGAGGAGCAACGAGGGTTGCAGCCATGGTGGTGGTGGAGAGAGAGATCGGGAATATGATGGTGGATCCCGCTACTCAAAAGGTCGCAGGTGGTTTTCATGGGAACTAGAGAAACTGCAAAGCATCCTATCCAATCTGCTGCTTATGGAACTATGTCTTTACAGTAGAGACGATTATAGTTATCTAAGATTTTTAATTTGCTCTATGTGTGCTCATTTTTTATCTATGTCATCGCTTGTGTTTTAGAAAACTTGGTGTGTTATTTGGTTGATGAATTCAAAAAGAAGAAATGTTGAATCTGAATTTGTTCCCTATCAAAAAAAACCATAAATCCTAAACCCTAAACTAAAACCTGAACCCTAAACCTAAAACCTAAACTCTAAACCCTAAACCCTAAACCCTAAAACCCTAAACCCTAAAACCTAAGTCCTAAACCTTAAACCCTAAACCCTAAACTAAAAAAAACACCTAAACCATAAACCCTAAACCCTCAACTCTAAAACTTAAATAAACCCTAAACCCTAAATGCTACTCTGAGAAGTAGCTAAATTCTTTTCTTGGTGCTATTTTTTGGTTGGTTAATAATTTCTTGTGTTGGCTATGTTGCCTTCCTTTACTTTTTCCCAATTGCTGATATGGATATTAATAAGGGGGTTGTTTCCCAGCCTGAAAGATTCATATATATATATATATCATATGTTTGGGATGGTGTTAATTATAGGCTCATTGACTTGATTAGCAAGATTTCAACAAGTTGCCTCCTCTGTTGTTTTCTTGTGGAGGGCTTATATGCTGGTTTTTTTTTCTCTCTTCTTGGATATGACTTTTCATGAGGCTCTAGCAAAGGTGTTTCATTCTCATATGTTTATGTATTCTCATGTCAGGGTGACTATATTGATGATACTTTTCTTGAATGGGACACCTTATTCTTTAGCTCTTTGCAATTTCCTCTCTATATTAGTTATGGTTTTGTTTAAGTTTGTAGGTATTAAAGTTCACAAGACTTTCAACAATTGCCTGTTATCTCCTCAGAAGTTTGTTGGCTATGATGGCTATGATGATCTCATTCCCTTTTGGTTTGGTAGTAGCTCTTGTGATGTAACCCTTCTGCTGAAGTTTGGATGCTCATATTTGCATCTGCCCCAACTTGTGTGATTGAGTGAGCCTTCTATCACAATTCCCTATCATTCTCGCTTATGTTGTTTTCATTTATCCTTTTGTCATTACCTTATGTTCTAATCTCTTTCTTATTACTATTTTGTAAGTGATTCTCTCTTGTCCTCTTGCAGGTTTGCTCCATATTGTCATGCATTCTCACGTCCTAGAGAGCATTGGCCCTAATCTTCCTTTGGCTTATTATGCTAATCAACTTGTATCTTTTGATTGCTTTAATGTCTTCTTTTGCTTTTGAATGTATTTAGATAGGGGATTTACTCCTTAGGCGATTGTAGCTCTGAGAGTAGTAGTTAAAGTTTATCCCCTTTAAGGACGGTGTAACCCTCTTTTTGTGGCAATAAAATACCCCTACATGGGGTTTCTCCAAAAAAAATAAAAATAAAAACAAACCCGAAACCCTAAAAAAAACCAAAATCTAAACTAAATAAAATCTAAAATAAATAAAATAAAAAACCTAAACCAAAATAAAATAAATTAAATAAAACAAAATAAAAACATAAACTAAAACTAAAACCTAAACATAAAAAGAAAAAAAAAATACAAAAATAAAAACTAAATTGAAATTAAATAATTAAAACCTAAACTAAACTAAAAAATAAAAAACCTAAATAAAATAAAAACTAAACCTAAAATAAAAATATAATAAACTTAAAATAAAATAAAATAAAAACTTAATAAAAGCCTAAACCTAAAAAATAATCCTAAAAAAATAAAAAACAAAATCTAAAACCTAAACTAAAAGAAACTTAAAATAAAATAAATAAAATAAACTAAACCTAAACCAAACTAAACTAAACTAAAATAAATAAAAAAAAACCTAAATAAATAAAATAAAAAAATAAACCTAAACAGCAAATAAAACCTAAAAAAATAAAATAGAAACCTAAACCTAAACCTAAAAATAAAATATAAACCAAACCAAAACTCAAAATTAAAAATAAAAGAAATATAAAAATAAAACTAAATTAAAAATAAACCTAAAGATAAACCTAAAATAAAATAAAATTAAAGCTAAAACTAAAATAAGTAAATAAATAAAATAAAATAAACAAATAAAATAAAATAAATAAATTAAATTAAATGAAAATACTAAATAAACCTAAACCATTTTGCTTTAAACCCTAAACCTAAACCCTAAACCCTAAACCCTAACAAAAACCCAAATACATAAACCCTAAACTAATCCCTAAACCTAAACTAAACCCTAAACCTATACCAAACCCTAAACTTAAAAAATCTTTATGCCATACCACCAGGCTAAACCCTAAAGCTCTAAACCTAAATCCTAAAAAACCTACCACAAACCCTAAACCACAAACTAAACCCATACCTAAACCATTAATCCTACCAAACTAAACTATAAACCTTAACCTAAACTTAAATAAAAATAAAATAAAATTAAATTAAATTCTAAATTAAAACTACACAAACTAAACCAAAAAAAATAAAATAAAATGAAAATAAAAACTAAACTAAAATAAACTAAATAAAAATAAAAAAATAAAATAAAATAAACATAAAAATAAAATAACTTTCATAAAATAAAAACTAAACATAAAATAAAAATAAAATGAACCTAAAATAAAATAAAATAAAAACTAAATAAAAACTCCAAACCTAAGTAATAAAACTAACAATAAAACCTAAAAAAATTAAAAATAACAACTAAACCCTAAACCTAAAATAAAAAAATAAAAAAACTAAAAATAAACCTAAGCCTAAACTAAAAATAAAACCTAAAATAACATCCTAAAACCTAAACTTTAAAAAATAAAATAAAAAACTAAACCTAAAGCTAACAATAAAAAAAAAAACCTAAACCTAAAAAATAAATTTAAAATAAAACTAAGCTAAAAGATAAACTTAACCATAAACCTAAACCTAAATAATAATCTAAAATAAACAAAACATAAAATAAAATAAATAAACCTACTATAAATATACTACACTAAATAAAAAAATAAACCTAAATAAAATTAAAAAATAAAATAAATAGAACTAAATAAAAAATAAACTAAATAAACCAAAACATATGGGTTTACTTATTTTTTTTAGAAAACCTTAAACCATAAACAAAAAAATAAAACCCAAAAATAAACCTAAAATAAAAATCTAAAACCTAAACCTAAAAAAAATAATATAAAACCTAAACCTAAACCTAAAAATAAAAAATAAAATAAAATTAAAACTAAACTAAAAAAATATACCTAAACCTAAACCTAAACCAAAAAAATAAACAAAATCAAAACCTAAACTAAAAATAAATAAAATAAAAATAAATAAAAATAAAATATAATAAACTAAATAAACCTAAACCTACCAGTTTACTTAATTAAAAAATTTAAAAAATAGTAAAAAACCTGAATCCTAAACCCTAAACCCTAAAACTAATCCTCTACCCTAAACCCTAAACCATTAACCCTAAATGCTAAACCCTAAACCCTAAAAAACCTACCATAAACCATAAAATACCACACAAAACCCTAAACCCAGCCTCCTAAACTCTAAAAAACCCAGGCCCTAAACTCTAAACCCCAAAACTAAATTAAACTTAAACCTACCATAAACCCTAAACCATAAACTAAACCCTAAACCCTAAACCCTAACACCCTAAACCATAAACCCTAAACCCTAAAACTTAAAACAAAATAAAATAATAAAAAAAATAAAACCTTAACTACACAAAAAACTAAAATAAAATTAAAATAAAAAACTTAAATTAAATAAAACTAAATTAAAAATAAAATAAAATAAAGATAAAATAAAATAAATACTAAATAAAAACCTAAACTTAAAAAATAATCTTAAAAATGAAACCTAAAAATAAATAAAATATAAAACCTAAACTCAAAACAAAAATAAAACCTGAACCTAAAATAAAAATAAAATAAAAAAAATTAAATATACCTAAACCCAAACTAAAATAAACTAAACTAAAATATATAAAACCTAAACCTAAACCTTAAATAGATTAAACATAAATCTACACTGAATAAACTAAAATAAACTAAAAATAAACCCAAAACCTTAAATTAAAAAAATTAAAAAAATAGAAAATAGAAAAAAACCTGAATCCTAAACCCTAAACCCTAAATTTACAACCTTAAACTAAAATCCTAACCAAAACTAAATAAACCCTAAACCTAAATGCTAAAACCCTAAACCCTAAACATAAACTAAACCATAAAGAAACTTAAAACCCTACACCTTAAACCCTATAGCTTAAACTTATTAAAAAAACCCAAACCCTAAACTAAACCTAAAACCCTAAACCCATAAAAACCCAAACACTAAACCATAAATGTTAAACCCTAAATCCACTAAACCTAAACCTAAATCCTAAAACTTAAAACTAAATAAAATAATAAAATAAAATAAAATAAAAACCTAAACTAAAACTTAATCCTAAACCTAAAACTAAACAAAAACCTAAACCTAAAATTAAAATAAAATAAAATTGAAAAACTAAACAGAAAATATAATAAAATAAAACCTTAACTACAAAAAAAAACATAAATAAAATTAAAATAAAAAACCTAAATAAAATAAAAACTTAACCTAAATTAAATATAAAATAAGCCTAAGATAAAATAAAATAAATTCTAAATAAAAACCAAAACCTACAAAATAATCTTAAAAATGAAACCTAAAAATAAATAAAATAAAAAACCTAAATGCAAAATAAAAATAAAACCTAAACCTAAAATAAAAAAAAAAATAAACCTAAACCCAAACTAAAATAAATAAAACCTAAACCTAAACATAAAATAAACTAAACCTAAACCTAAACTGAATAAAATAAAAAAAATTAAAAATAAACCTAAGCCTAAATTAAAAAATACAACATATCAATAAACCTAAAATTACAACATAAAACCTAAACATAAGAAAATAAAATAAAAAACTAAACCTAATCCTAATTAGAAAAAATAAAACTTAAGCTTGAAAAATAAAATAAAAATAAAACTAACTAAAAATAAACCTAAACTTGAACCTAAATCAAACAAATAAATAAAAATGAAAAAGAAACATAAATTAAAATAAATAAACTTAATATAAATAAACTAAACTAAATATAAATTAAAATAAACCTAAATAAAAATATAAAATAAAATAAACTAAAATAAATAAAAAATAAACTAAATAAACATAAATCTACGAGTTTACTTAATTTTCTTTTAAAAAAACTCTAAACCCTAAACTAAGAAATAAAACCTAAAAATAAAACTAAAATAATAACCTAAAACCTAAACCTAAACCTAAAAAAATAAAATAAAACATAAAACCTAAAACTAGAAAATAAAATTAAAATAAAACTAAACTAAAAAATAAACTTAAATCTAAACCTAAAAATAACTAAAATAAAAACCTAAACTAAAATAAAACTAAACCTAAATAAAACAAAAATAAAACAAACAAAATAATTAAAAAATAAACTAAATAAACCTACACCTACTAGTTTACTTAATTAAAAAAATAAAAAATAAAAAACCCCAAACCTAAAACTAACTCTAAATCCTAAGCCCTAAACCCTATACCTATAACCCTTAAACCTAAACCCTAAACCCTAAAACCTTAAATCCTAAACTGTAAACCATAAACCTTAAATCATAAACCCTAAACCCTAAAGCACTAAATCCTATACCCTAAACCGTAAACCCTAAACTCCATTAAAAAAAAACCTTAAACCTAAAACCTAAACCCTAAACCTAAAAACCTAAACCCAAAACACTAAACCCTAAACCCTAAACCCTAAACCCTAAACCATAAATCCTAAAACCCTAAACCATGACCCTAAACCCTAAAACTTAAACCAAAATAATAAAATAAAATAAAATGAGCTAAAAACCTAAACTAAAACATTAACTTAAACCTAAACCTAAACCTAAAACAAAAAAAGTAGAAAATAAAATCTAAACTAAAATAAAATAAATAAAAACCTAAACTTAACAAAAAAATAAAATAAACCTAAAAGTAGAAAACCTAAATATAATAAAAGATTAACCAAAAATAAAAATAAAATAAACCTAAGATAAAATTAAATAAAAAGTAAATAAAAACCTAAACCTAAATGATAAACCTAAAAAAATAAAACATAAAAATAAATGAAAAACAACACCTAAACCCTAAACCTAAAAAAAAGATTAAATAAAAAAATAAAATAAATGTAAAACTAAACTAAAATAAACTAAGCTAAAATAAATAAAACTTAAACCAAAATCTAAAATAAATAAAATAAAATAAACAAAAAATAAACCTAAGCCTAAACTAAAAAATAAAACCTAAAAGTAAACCAAAAATAACAACCTAAAACCTAAACCTCAAAAAATAAAATAAAAACCTAAACCTAAACTTAATAATAAAAAATGAAACCTAAACCTAAAAAATAAAATTAAATTAAAACTAAACAAAAAATAAACATAAACCTAAAAAATAAAATAAAATAAAAAACCTAAACTTAAATAAATAAAACTAACTTAAATAAACTAAAACTAAACTAAGTAAAAATAAAAATAAACTTGAATAAAAAAATAAAAAAATAAATAATAAAATAAACTACATAAACTAAATAAACCTAAACATACTAGTTTACTTAATGTTTTTTTTAAAAAAAAAAACCCCTAAACCCTAAACTATAAACCCTAAACCCTAAAACCACTAAACCCTAAATCTTAAACCCTAAACCCTAAACTCTAAACCCTATACCCTAAACCTACAACACCAAACCCTTAACCTACAATCATAAACCCTAAACCCTAAACCATTAACCCTAAACCCGAAACCCTAAACCCTAAAACCTAAACCATTAACCCTAAACCCTAAACCCTAATCCCTAAATCTTAAAAAACCCTAAACCCTAAAACCCTAAATCCTAAACTTTATAGTAGAGATGGTTCTAGTTATCTGTGGTTTTTTATTTATTCTATGCATGCTTATTTTTTATCTATGTTATCACTTGTGCCTTAGAAAACTTGGAGTGTTAACTAGTTGATGAAACAAAAAAAGAAGAAATGTTGAATCATAATTTATTCTCTTTGAAAAATAAAAAAAAAAACAAAAATCCTAAACCCTAAACTAAATCCTAAACCCTAAACCCTAAAAAGCTAAAAACCTTAATTGAAACTAAATAAAACCTAAAAGTAAAATAAATAAATAAAACCTAAACCAAAATAAAATAAAAAGATAAAATAAAATAAAAGCATAAACTAAAACCTAAACCTAAACCTAAAAATAAAATAAAATAAAAAATAAAAATAAAACTAAAATAAAATAAATAAAAACCTAAACTAAACTAAAAAAATAAAAAACCTAAATAAAATAAAATCTATACCTAAAATAAAAATAAAATAAACCTGAAATAAAATAAAAAGTAAACCTAAAAATGAAACCTAAAATTTAATAAAAAAATAAAATCTATACCCTAAACTAAAAAAAACATAAACCTAAAATAAAAATAAAATAAACCTAAACATAAACTAAAATGAAATAAATAAATCCTAAACCTAAACTAAACTAAACCTAAACAAAAATTTAAATTAAATTAAATTAAATTAAGTAAAAATAAACCTATACTAGACTAAAAAATAAAACTTTAAAATAAACCTAAAATAAAAACCTAAAACATCAACTTAAAAAATAAAATAAAATCTAAACCTAAAATTAAAAATAAAAAATAGAACCTAAACCTAAATAATAAAATAAAAATAAAACTAAATTAAAAAATATACATAAACATAAACCTAAATGTAAAAATTAAACGAAATAAAAAACCTAAACAAAAATAGATAAACCTAAAACTAAATTAAAATAAAATTGATCCTAAATATAAAAAATAAAATAAACTAAAATAAATAAAAAATAAACTAAAAAAACTAAATAAACCTATGTTTACTTAATTTTAAAAAAATAAAATAAATAAATAAATAAAACCCTAAACCCTAAGCCCTTAACCCTAAACCTAAAACCCAAAACCCAAAACCTTAAACTAGCCATAAACCCTAAGATAACCCTAAACCCTAAGATAACCCAAAACTCTAAACCCTAAAAACCCTAAACCCTAAAGCCTAAACACTAAACTATAAATCCTAAACCTAAACACTAACCCTAAACCTAAACCTAACCCCAAGCCTAAACACCTAAACCCTAAAACCTAATCTAAACAGAATAAATAAAGAAATAAACCTAAACCTAAAACTAATGAAAACTTAAACTAAACTTAAACCCTAATAATGGCACCTTACCGGTAGGACTCATGTCAACCAGCTAAGTTTAGTTCTAATGATGGTTGAGGCGGTGGTTATTGAAGTGGTGGTTGGGGACCTAGAGATGTTGGTCAATATGAAGGTGGTGGTCAGAGTAGTGGTGGTTATGGAGGTATAAGGAGTGACAGAGGTTATAGCAATTGTGGTCACATAGGGATAGATCTAAAATATGATGGTGGATCCCACTGCTCGAAAGGTGGCGGTGGTTTTGATGAGAACTAGAGAAACTAAAGAATGGTCGATTCGATCTGCTACTTATGGAATTGTGTCTTTATAATAGAGACAATTCAAGTTATCTAGGGTTTTTGATTTATTCTATGTGTGCTCATTTTTTATATATGTCATCGCTTGTGTCATAGAAATCTTATTGCGCCATTTGGTTGGTGAAATTGAAAATAATAAATGTCAAATATGAATTTGTTCTTCGTTAAAAAAACCTTAAACCCTAAACCCTAAACTAAAACCTAAACCAAAAACCTAAAACCTAAACTGTAAACCCTAAAACCATAAATCCTAAACACTAAACCCTGAACCCTAAACACAAAACACTAAACCATAAAACCCTAAACCATAAACCTGTTGACCTCACTTTTGAGTGAGCTCTTAACTTCCTTATCATAGATCTGGGACTCTCATCAAGAGTTACTCAGTCTTAGGAAACTTATAGTCATTAGGTGAACACTTAACCTAATCCTAGAGACTTAGAAGAGTTAGCCATAGGGGTAGGTTGTGCCTTAAGGATTTAGGAGAACTTGCCTACCTTATTGACCAAACCAAATCCTTACTTCATTCTTCCAAATCAAATCTCAAATTCAAATCTAAATTCCAAAATCAAATCCAACTATCAGATGATTGAAACCCATGAGCAAATTCAAACTCCAAATCCATTCCTAAGCCCTTTGATTTTATCTTATGGACTTAGCCTTAACCAAATTTAAATCAACCCAAATTCAATTGATTTTCTCAATTATCAAATTCAATCTCAAATCAAATTCTAATTCATAAATCAATTTGAAACTCCAAATGGTTGAAAACCAAATCAAATAAAATTCTTGATTTTAGCCATTGTGGCTAAATTCTTGAACTTGGCTAAATAATACCCAAATCAATTCAAAACTCATGGATTTCCTCATGATTCAAACATTCTTACAATCATTGATCCAAATATAAATACAAACTATAATTATCAAACCAAATCCATGCCAACCCAAATTAAACCCAAGTTAGCCCTTTTTTACTTGAAATTGTCATATGAACCAAAATCCGTATGGATCCAAATTACTTAGAATTCGATTTGTATTTTCATCTCAAACCCATTTATCAATATAATTAAACTTGAATCAAGCCATGAACAAGCCAATTAACCCATTTAGGTTCACTTGAACTAAAGTGACCTAAAAGTCCTTTTCAAGTTAAGTTCTAATTCAACCTAAATTGGATTGAACTAAGCCCATCCAAACCTCACAACATGATCAAAAATTATTCTAGGTTAATTAATTATCATGAATTGGGTCAAACCAAGTCAACCTAGCTCATTAACCAAGTCAACATTTTACCCAAATGAAAATTAAAAATCCACCATATGCCAAATTGAAACCATTGATTCAAACCCATTCCTAACCAATGATTGAACATGACCAAACCGTCACTTGAGCCAAACAAAGCCCAATTAGCTATTTGACCCAGTTGATTGCATTATAAAGCCAACATAGGTCAAATCATAATCCAACCCAAATTGATTATAACCAATGGCTCAAGTTCATTCTAAATCACTTATTAAACTTGACCAAAACCATGATTGAGCCCAATTTGACCAATTGGTCAACTTGACCTAACTTAACCCAAATTGACCTAAAGGGTCAAATTAGCCAAAATCTAAATTAATTCCAAATTAAACCAAACCAAAGACTACAATCATTTTCAATTAGCCAATTGAACTTGACCCAAACCTTTGTTTGACCCAATTTGACTAATTTGTCAACTTAACCTAAATAGGTCAAATCAAGCTAAATCAAATCAAATAAACTCCAAACTACTTGAAATTTGGGCTAACCCACTTTTGACCCATCCCAAATATATCGAAACCAAACCTATAGCAAAATAACCATTTTGTCATTGGGTTTAGGGCATCCCATGAGATAATACACATGCTCATTTGTTCATTTTTGCCCCCTAACCACTTGGCACACAATCATAGGTCCACCAAAGCACCTTGGACCATGTTTGACTTGACCAAAAGGTGGTTGGGTCGGCCATGATCCATGGGGAGGTGAAATCACCTCCACATTCCCAATGGAGCTTTCCAAACAACTATAAGAAACCCATTACTCCCTTGGCAGCCACCTCCACCCTCACCAAGCCACATCATGCACCCAAGGACCTCTACCACCCTCTAATTTGGCCAATTGATCAAGAAAAATCCAAAGTTGTGGCCATCGATCCAAGGAATGAGGGGTATACCCCTTATTCTCACTCAAACCGACACTCACATTCATCTCTAGCAGCCAAGGAGAGGGTTCCTAGAGTAATTTCCAAGCCTTCTCAAGCTCCCCAAAATCCCCATTCTCAATTTTATGCAAAACTAAAATAGGGGAGGCCACCTTCTATTCTCATTTTCTTAAACCTCCACAAAAGTGCAATTAACTTTGCACACTCTTTCGTTGGAGCCAAATGAGTGAGAATGAATCATTTCCCAAGCTTCTCGATGGCCAAAGGGTAGAGTTCGATCAAGCCCAAGCACCTACGCCTAGTGGATTGGTCTTTTGAACAAACTACACCAAATCAAAGCTTATGCAGCTCAATAAAGCTTTATTTCTACCAAACAAAAATTCCTCAATCATTGGAACCATCAATCATAAGATCTGATTAGGTATGCCATTGAAACTGATCCTTGAATGAAAATAGGTTGGTCTTTTATGAAAGAAATTTTCATGTCATGCGATTTCCTCTGTTAGATCTTCTTATTGTGCTTCCTCGAAGTGTGGGATCATTTTCATCTCCATCCGAGCTCGGGTGAGCTTGGATCGAGCAGTAATTGATGGATGGTAGTCATTGTTCGATGCTAGGGAGGAGATAGATCATGGACTATCCATCCCTCATGATCGGGATGAATGGTCTTGATCTAATCTCGCATAGAGCCTCTAATTAATCCTTCAAATCTTGGATTGGATGGTCCATGGAGTTACCACGTGCACCGCCATTCGATTCATCACTTGGATGTGATAACTTAAATAGAAAATCCCATCGCACCATAATGGAAAGCGTGTCATGTTATCCGCTATGTGGCCCAATGGGATTAAGGCTCTAATTAGGGCTAATTAACTAGTTTTTAATCCTAAAAATTCCTAAATTCATAACTAATTCTAGAAAAATCCATAAAAAATACAAACTTAGGCTCATTTTAGAGATATTTTAGAGTAGAATCCAAGAAAATTATTATTAATTGATTTTGAATAGTGGATTTGGCTTAATTAAGGCTTAATTTGAAATGTAATTAGTCTAATTACTCTCTAATTAACCATCCAATTAATCTCAAACTTTATGTGCATGTTTAGGGGATGATCTCTGCCTCCCCTATTTTTCTAAGATTTTATTGGTTGCTTAATTACGGAAACCAATGGGTTAAGCCTTAATAACTTTCTTAATGTAATTAGTGATAATTAAGCAAATGAATAGTAACTTAATCAATCAATTAAAATTATTAACCTGAACGATGATGAAGTCTAGAGAAATGGATTGGGACTCCTTCCAATCTTTTCTTTAAGTCTTCTCTAATCCCTCTTAAATAATTATTTAATCAACACCTCTTAATTAATTAATTAATAAGATTAATCAAAATATCCAAATCATACCTCAACTTTAATCAACTAATTCAAAAGGATTTAGGGATTGTGACTTGGGCTCTCTTCTTTGTCTCTTTCTCTAAGCCCGTCTCATTTTGATTGGTTAAGGTTAATTAAAGTTTAATTAGTTAATTAACAAATTTAATTAATTTAATTGAATATATTTCTCTAATTTAATCTTGGGTAGCTCTTTGGGTGTTTAATAATCCAAAGGGGGAGGTAACAAAATTTTGATTAGCTCACATGCGTGAGAATACTATAAAAGTAGTTAAGTGAGATCCCTTAAGCTTAATTAATTATTAATCATGAGCCAATTGCATTAGGCCCCTTTCATTTCTTAGGAGCACTGCAAATTTACTTTCCATGTGGTAGCATATCATATTGGCTCATTATTAATTAGTAAATTAACTTAAGGTGATGTAAGTAAGGGTTTATTAATTAACTTAATTCATTCCCTAACCTAATTAAACCATAAAATTAACTTAAATACTTCTTCATTAAATCAAATTAACTCACCATGAGGAATGGGATTAGGATAAGCAAATCTCTTTCATTTCCTAAATCAAATCAAACTCAAAATTAAGAAATCTCATTAAAGGACTTTGGTTTATTTTAGGTGGCTTTATTTAGTATGATTGTACTTAGGAATTAATTGGAATGTATGTTATAATGTGCTTATGTTCCTTTATTTTTTTCTAGTCATGTTAAATGTTGCTTACCATGTGTAATCATGCATTCATTCCTTTTAAAATTAACTAAATGAAATGGTTTCTTTTATGTCAAATTGCATGTGTTGATTTAAATTAAAAATATGTGTGGCTATTATCACTATTAAATCAAAAGTTATTTTCAAAATCTCATAAATAAATTATAATAAATGGAGTGATGGAAGTTACAAATATCTATAGGTTTGCATGTGTTGATAATATAAGATATGCAATATGAAGCTCTCTTTCCTTATCTTACATGTATTCACATAGGAATTACAAATGTATAGTTCATTTGAAAAGCACACAACATTTGTCTAAATCTATTCCTATGAATTTCCACGCTAAAACTTAGGAAGAATTTCATACCACATATGTAAATCATATAATAAAATCAAATATGAGTTATTGCATGAGTTCTTCTTGTTGTGGTTCTTTTCATACATTCACTATATCTGAGAAAAGTGGTATTTTAGTCTAGACACCTCCTCAAGGCTTTAAGTAGCCTAAGGTCTTATACCTTACACGCAAACAATGGCATTACTCACTTAAAACTCTCATACATGTGTGTGATGTGGCCAATGAATAAGAATCATAAGTCATATAAATCAAATACAATTTTTGCATGAGTTTTTCCTATCCTTGTAGTTACTTATACATTTATATGTATCTAAGAAAAGTGGTATATTAGTCTAGACACCCCAGAGCAGAGGCTTTAAGTAGTCCCAAGTAGTTCTTGTACCTTAGGCCTCTGGTGCAGAATAATGATGATGTACTCACTTAAAACTTTTATACATGTAAATGTGTATCTAGCTAATGGATAAAAAATCCCTCTTTCTATTAAAAAGGCATGCATTCATAATTCAATCAAATGAAATATTTAAATTTCAATCACACTTCTTTGCATTCATCATTCATGTATGCTAAAATATAAATTGTATAGGAATGCATAGGATTTAATCATATGCATGATATACATGATGGAAAGAAATGAATAAACATGTGTTATGTTATAGCAATTCATTCTAATTAATCTTAAGATGTCATTCTTATTTAATAAGGTAATTTAGAGTGAACCTAAACTATGGACTAATTAAAACATATAATATGCTATTCACTAAAGGAAATTGATTAATTAACTTGCTTTAGAAGTGACTTAAGGTAGGGATGAAAGAGAGGTTCCCTCTCTTTTTTCTCTTTATAACACTTAGTTGTTAACTGTATACCATATGAAATGAACGAAAATAGTAAGTAAAATCTTTAAATCTATCAAATCACTTAAAGAAAAATCAACCACTTTATAAATTAAATCCCTCACACTTAGCAAATTATAACTCTAAAGCCTAGTTAGGACATACCACACACGCTTTAATTCAAGCACATTAGACTAAGTCACCATTTATAGATTTATGTTAGGGAGGTGTATGGTTTGATGGATGCTTATTTTGTGATGTATTATTGTAAACTGGATGTTAGGGTGCATATGTGTAGCCAATATTTTAGGCCGATATTAGCCTAATTATGCTTTCTGCAGGGGGTTGTGCTTAAGGGGTCGCTAAATAAAAATATAAATGTTTATTGCTATATAGGTTGCTTAGCCCCTAAGCATATCCCAAGTTAAGATAGGTGGACTTGGTTACCCATGTGTGGGTTATGAAGTCCAAATTATTCATATAATTGCTTGGCTTGTATGGTGTGTTTAGCTAACATTTGTTTTGTAGGTGTAGCTAGATTTACTTTCCTTCTTTTAATGTAATTTTGCATTAGGATTAGGATGAGTATTATGAGTGATTAAGATGAGCATTAGTTAGAAGACCAAGTCTTATGCACCATGTGATGCCTTTGGAGCAAGCATATCCAAATCTAAAAAAAAGGAAGAAATAGAGAAAATTAAATGAAGAAATGGAAGATGAAGAAATGAAGAAGGAAGAATGAAGAATGAAGACCCTCATAACATTCATCATTTGTAATTGTAATTATTCTCTTATAATTCGGGTTATATAAGGGTAGAACTCAATAACCCACATTTCTTTTCAGGATGTAAGGTGGTACGCAATCGCATTAGCCTTTTATTCTTTTGCAATAGCTTTATAAAAATTATTTGATGTTTTGTTTAGCTTGTGCATTAGAAAAAGCATGCCTTTTCATAGTTTGTTTATGATTGGTGATTGTTGTATGGCCTGGATGCAATTAGGCTCTTAGGATAAAAATAAAGTTTATATCCCCTTAACAACTCATAACTAAACTTTTAAAACAACTCATAATCTCATATAAAAACTTAGGCATTAAATCAAGATAGTAAAATATTTAGTAACCCCTTAGCTGGGTGTTATATGTTTCATATCATGCATAATCATCTTGTTTCACTCTTGTTAAGAGAGGGCTTCCATCTTTGCTAGATATAATGGGCTTAACCTTTGAGAGGCTACGATGGAAGAACACCTATTTCCTTTTGATTTGGCCCATAATCAACTTCTCATGCATTTAGGCAAACAAAATCCTATAGCCTGTGTCAAAACAAAGAGTCCTAAATTAAATAAAATTTTATAAGAATTTGCATTAGATTTAAGTTAGAATTCATACCCCTCATGCTCTAGTCTTTTAGGGAGTGGGTTTAAGGACTTAGTCTTTTTTCTAAATAATAACAACCTAGCCATCTCGTAAAAGCATATGACTTACCTATATGGATTTAAAGCATAGGTGGAGTTAGTTGGCTACCACTCCAGGTGATAATAAGTCCAACAGTCGGGTGGTTTACTCTCTCTTGTGGAGGTAAACCATATAACCACTTTCCCCTTAGATTTAGGTTATGCTTTGGCCCTCGCAAAGTTCCCTAGATTTAGGTTCTGAGGTTGCTGGTTCCCTTTATGGGCTACAAGCATAAATCCTCACCTCGGCATTTCCACAATCTTGTATTGTGGAATTATAAGTCCTAGATTTCTAATAAAATTTCAAATCAAATAAATAAATCTCCTCAATTTCAAATATATAAAGCCCAACCATAGGATAGATTGGACTACTCACTAGGTTTCCTAGTATCATGAGTACTCTCTACTCATCTCCTTTGGTTTAGATAATAACTCTTCCTTTTTGATCCATCCCACTTGATCTTCTAAAATACAACCAATTTATTGATAGTCCTATCTTTGGATTCCTTGGAGATAATAATCACCTACTTTAATAAAGAGTATTCTTAAGGGATTCATTTTTTCTAAGATGTAATTAACTATGGGAGCTTGCCTTCATAGGGAACTTAATGAACTCAGTTTAAATAAACCCTGCTTTACTTTTCCATGTAAAGTAAGGGAAAATTCTCTGGTTTATTCGAAGACCGATCATGTCTTAGGAGTCTTTATTAGGTGATTAGGTCCATCGTAGGGCAGTTATTTCTATCTTTCGAGATAGTGCAATATTCTTTGATATCATTCCTAATCACCTCGAAAACTATATCTTTAGATCTCCCTTCATATATACACATACAAATGAAACTGAAAATAAACACCACAAAACCCTAAACCCTAAACCCTAAACCCTAAACACTAAAACCCTAAACCATACCCCCTAAACCCTAAAATATACAACCCTAAACCCTAAACCTTAAACACAAAACCCTAAATTCTAAATTCTAAATGGTGACCACCCTAACCACCTAAACCTAACCTACCCACCCTAAACCACTCCACTAAACCCTAAATCCAAAACCTAAACCCTAAAACTCTAATCTGACCAACCTGATCTTTACCCTGAGCCCTAAATCCTAACCTTAAACCCTACCAACCCTAAACCTAAACCCTAAACTCACCCTAAATAGACCCCAAACCTAACACTCCATAAACCCTAAAAATAAAACAATCTTAAACTAAATAAACCTAAAATAAAATAAATAAAAAAACCAAAACCTAAATAAAATAATAAATATAAATAAAATAAACATAAATTAAACCTAAACCTAAACCTAAACTATAAAAACCTAAAAAAAATAAAAAAAATATGAACTAAACTAAAATAAAGTAAAAAAACCTAAACTAAACTATAAAATAAATAAAGCTCAAAATAAAAAAGACTAAATGAAATAAAAACTAAACCTAAAATAAACATTTATTAAACCTTAAATAAAATAAAATAAAAATTGAATAAAAACTTAAACCTAAAAAATAAACCTAAAAATAAATAAAAAATAAAACCTAAACCATAAAGTAAAAAAGACACCTAAACTTAAAAGAAAAATAAATTAAACAAAATAAAATAAACCTATACTAAAATAAACTACATTATACTAAATAAAAGCTAAACTTTAATCTAAAATAAACTTAACCTACACCTAAACATAAACTAAGTAAAATAATATAAACTAAAAATAAACCTATCCTAAACTAAAAAAAAAAGACCTAAAAATAAACCTAAAATAATAACCTAAAACCTAAACCTAAAAAAATAAATTAAATACCTAAACCTAAACCTAAAAGTAAAATATAAAACCTAAACATAAAAATAAAATAAAAATAAAACAAAACTAATAATAAACCTAAACATAATCTAAAAATAATAATACCTAAAAATAAACCTAAAATAAAAACCTAAAACCTAAACCTAGAAAAATAAAATAAAAACCTAAACCTAAACCTAAATAAAATAAAACCTATACCAAAAAAATAAACTAAAAATAAAACTAAACAAAAAAATTAACCTAAACCTAAACCTAAACCTTAAAAATAAAGTAAAATAAAAAACCTAAACAAAAATAAATAAACTAAACTAAATAAAAATAAAAATGAACTTAAATAAACATAAAAAATAAAATAAACTACAATAAATAAAAAAATAAACTAAATAAACCTAAACCTAATAATTTACTTAATTTAAAAAAAATAAATAAATAAATAAACCCTAAGCCCTAATCCTTAAACCGTAAGAACCCTAAACCCTAAACCCTTTACCCTATAATCTAAACCCTAAATCCTAAACCTTAAACTCTAAACCCTAAACCCTAAACAACACCAAACCCTAAAACCCTAAACTCTAAACCCTAAACCCTAAACCCTAAAGCCTAAAATAAAACCCTAAACTCTAAACCTTAAACACTAAACTAAACTAATAATAAAAATAAAACTAAACTAATAATAAACATAAATGTAATCTAAAAATAATAAATCTTAAAAATAAACCTAAAACCTAAACCTACAAAAATAAAATAAAAACCTAAACCTAAACATAAAAATAAAAAATAAAACCTATACCAAAAAAATAAACTAAAATAATACTAAATAAAATATTAACCTAAACCTTAAAAATAAAGTAAAATAAAAAACGTAAACTAAATTAAATAAACTAAACTAAATGAAAATAAAAATGAACTTAAATAAAAATAAAAAATAAAATAAACTACAATAAATAAAAAATAAACTAAATAAATTAAATAAACCAAAACCTACTAATTTACTAAATTTAAAAATAAATAAATAAACCCTAAACCCCTAAACCCTAAAAACCCTAAACCCTAAATCCTTCACCCTATACTCAAAACCCTAAATCCTAAACCATAAACTCTAAACCCTAAACCTTAAACTGTAAACCCTAAACCCTAAATCCAAACCCTAAACCCTAAAGCCTAAAGCCAAAACCATAAAATCTAAACCCTAAACACTAAACCTTAAACCCTAAACTAGCCCTAAACATTAAGCTATCCCTTAGCCCTAAACCTTAAACCAGAAACTCTAAAAACCCTAAACCCTTAGTCCTGAAAACTAAACACTAAACCCTTAACCTTAACCATAAACCCTAAACCCTCACCTTACTAGAGCTGTTGGTGGATATGATGAGGATATGTAGGTTGTGGTTATGTAGGCAAGATTTGGAGGTGGGGGACCTAGAGGTGTTGATGGATCTGGAGGTCTTGGTCGATATGGAGGTGGTGGTTATGGAGGCGAGAGGTGCGATAGGGGTTACAACTATGGTGGTGGCAGAGGGATAGATCAGGGATATGGTGGCCTATCCGCCTACTCCAGAGGCGAGGGTGGTTCTTATGGGAATTGGAGAAAGCAAACACGCCAATCGACCGCTATGGAACTGTCTTTCATGAGATGGTTCCAGTTATCTAGGTTTTTTGGTTTGCTCTATGCATGCTCATTTTTTATCTATGTCGTCACTTGTATCTTAGAAAACTTGGTCTCCTACATGGTTGATAAAATCCAAAAGAAGAAATATTGCAACTGAATTTATTCTTTATTAAAAAAAACTTTCAACCCGAAACCTTAAATCCTAAACTAAAACCTAAACCCTAAACCTTTAACCCTAAAAACCATAAAAACCCTAAAACCATAAACCCTAAATCCTAATCCATAAACCTTAAACCATAAATTAACCTAAACTCTAAACCCTAAAGCCTAAACTAACCTAAATCCTAAACTATAAACCTTAAACCCTAAATTATAAAACCCTAAACCTTAAAATAAAACCCAAACATAAAATAAGAATAAAAAAACCAAAAATAAAATAAAAACTAAATAAAAACCTAAACCTAAAAAATAAATCTAAAAATAAAACCTAAAATTAAATAATTAAAAAACCTAAACCCTAAACTTAAAAAAAAAACTAAACCTAAAATAAATAAAATAAAATAAACCTAAACATAAACTAAAAAAAAAACTAAACTAAAATAGATTAAATAAAACCTAAACCTAAACCAAAAATAAACTAAACCTAAACCCCAAATAAAATAAAATAAATTAAATTAAATTAAAAATAAACCTAAACCTAAACTAAAAAATAAAACCTAAAAATCAACTAAAATAAAAACTTAAAACTAAAAATAAAAAATAAAACTTAAACCTAAGAAAATAAAAATAAAAATAAACTACAAAATAAACCTAAACCTAAACTAAAATAATAAAGTAAAACAAAAAACTTAAACTAAAATAAATAACCCTCATAAATAAACTAAACTAAATAAGAATAAAAATAAACCTATAACAACAACAACAAGCCTTTATCCCACTAAGTGGGGTCGGCTTCATGAATCATATGTCGCCATTATTCCTATTATATATGAAATTCTCATAAGAATAAAAATAAACCTAAATAAAATAAAAAATAAAATAAACTAAAATAAATTTAAAAATAAACTAAATAAACCAAAACCTACTAATTTACTTAATTTCAAAAAAATAAATTAAATAAAATGCTAACCCTAAACCCTAAAATCTAAAACTAACCTAGACCCTAAATTATAAACCCTAAACCTACAACCCTAACCCTTGAACCTTAAACCCTAAAATCTTTAACCCTAAACCAAAACCCTAAACCCAAAAACCCAAAATACTTACTCCTACAACATAAACCCTAAAACCTACAACCCTAAACACTAAACACTAAACCCCAAACCCTAAACCCAAACCCTGAACCCTAAACACTAAAAACCTAAAAACCTAAAACCTAAAATATAAAAACCTCAACCTAAACTAAATAAAACCTAAAAAAAAACACATACACCTAAATTAAATAAAAAAATAAAATGAAATAAAAACCTAAACCTAAAGCTAAACCTAAACCTAAACCTAAACTTAAACTTAAACTTAAAAAATAAAATAAACTAAATTAAAATAAAATAAATAAAAACCTAAACTAAACTAAAAAAATAAAATAAGCATAAAAATAAAAAATAAAATATTAAAATAAAAAATAAATGTAAAATTAAAATAAAATAAAATAAAAACTAATAAAAACCTAGAGCTAAAAAATAAACCTAAAAAAACCTAAAAATAAGTAATAAATAAAACCTAAACCCTAAACTAAAAAAAAAACCTAAACCTAAAATTAATAAATAAAATACACCTAAACCAAAACTAAAATAAACTAAACTAAAATAAATGAAACCTAAACCTAAACCTTAAACTAAATAAACTAAAAATAAACCTAAACTTAAACTAAAAAAATAAACCTAAAATAAAAACCTAAAACTTAAACCTAAAAAAATAAAATAAAATTGAAACTTAAATCTAAAAATAATTAATAAAACCTAAATCTAAAATATAAAATATGAAAAATACTAAACTAAAAATAAACATAAACCTAAACCTAAACCTTGAAGATAAACTAAATTCAAAAACCTAAACTAAAATAAATAAACCTAAAATAAATAAACTAAACTATATAAAAAATAAACCTAAATAAAAAAATAAAATAAGCTAAAATAAATAAAAAATAAACTAGATAAATTAAATGAACCTAAACCTATCGATTTACATAATTTAAAAAAAACCTAAACACTAAACCCTAAACCCTGAATCTTAAACCCAAATCCCAAAACTTACAACCCTAAACCCTAAACCGTAAATAATAAAAAAAATCTTAACCTTAAACCCTAAAACTAAGCCTAAACCCCAAACCCAAAACTTACAACACTAAACCCTAAACCCTAAACCCTAAATCCTAAACCCTAAATACTAAACTTTTAAAAATTCTAAACCCTAAACCCTAAAACCTAAAAAATCCTAAACCCAAAACCCTAAATAAAAAACATTAAAAAAATAAAACCCTAACCCAAAATGTTAAAACCTAAACACTAAACCCTAATCCCTAAACCTTAAACCTAAACCTAAATCAAAAACCTAAACCTAAACCCTAAACCTAAACCACAACTAAACTAAATAAAATAAATGTAAACCTAAACCAAAATGAAAAAATAAATAAATTAAATAAATAAACATAATATAAATAAAATAAAATAAAAATTAAAAATAAATAAACAAAATAAAATAAACTAAACTAAATAAACTTAAACGTAAACCTATACATAAACAAAGCTAAAATTAATTAAACTATACTAAACTAATCCTAAACCTAAACTTAAACTAAATAAACTAAAATAAACTAAATAAATATATTAAAATAAACTAAACTAAATAAACCTAAATAAACTTAAACCTAAAGTAAAATAAAATAAACTAAACTAAATAAACTAAACCTCAAAATAAACTAAATAAATAAAAACTAAACTAAATAAAAAAACCTAATCTAAATAAATAAAACCTAAACTAAATAAATAAACCTAAACTAAAAATAAACTAAACTAAACTAAATGAAATAAAATAAAAATAAACCTAAACCTAAACATAAAACTTAAACTACATAAACTTAAACCTAAATAAATAAAATAAACTAAAATAAAATAGACTAAACCTAAACTAAATAAACCTAAACCTAAACCTAAACTAAAAATAAATAAACTAAACTAAATAAATAAACCAAAACTAAATAAACTAAATAAAAACTAAAATAAAAATAAACCTAAACCTAAAACCTAAATAAAAATAAGCCTAAACCTAAAGCTAAATAAACCTAAAAAACTTAAACTAAAATAAACATAAACTAAAACTAAATAAAATAAAATAAATTAAACTAAAATAAATGAACCTAAACCTAAATAAAATAAACTTAAACTAAATAAACCTAAACTTAAATAAAACTAAAAAGTAAACAAAACATATACGTAAACTTAAATAAACAAACCTAAAATAAATAAAACCTAAATCTAAACCTATACCTAAACCTAAACTAAATAAACCTAAACCTAAACTAAAAATAAACCTAAACTAAATAAAACTAAACTAAATAAAACTTAAACCTAAATAAACCTAAACTAAGTTAACCTAAACCAAAACCTAAGCTTAAACTAAATAAAAAAATAAATTAAATAATAAATAAAATAAATATAAACCTAAATAAACTAAACTAAACTAAGCTAAATAAATAAACTAAGTAAAACTTAAAACCTAAAATAAAATAAATAAAATTAATAAATGAACTAAACTAAACCTAAACTAAACCTAAACCTAAAAAGAAATTAAACTAAACTAACTTAAAATAAATAAAACTTAAACCTAAACTAGATAAATAAACTAAATGAAATAAACTAAATAAATTAAACTAAATAAAGAAACCTAAACGTAAATAAATAAACCTAAATAAAAATAAAATAAAACTTAAACCTAAACCTAAACATAAACTAAACTAAAACCTAAACCTAATCCTAAACTAAACTAACTAAACCTAAAAACCAAACCAACTAAACTAAAATAAACTAAACTAATTAAACCTAAATAAACCTAAACCTAAACCTAAACATAAACTAAATTAAACTAAATAAAAGAAAATAAACTAAACTAAAATAAACTAAATAAATAAAATTAAATAAATAAACCTAAACCTAAACTAAACTAAAATAAATAAAATAAAATAAACTAAATAAATAAGTAAAAAAATAAACCTAAACTAATCTAAACTAAATAAACCTAAATTAAAATAAACTAAACTAAATAAACCAAAACCTATTCCTAAACCTAAACCTAAACCTAAACCTAAACTAAAGAAAGTAAACTGATAAATTAAGAAAACTAAATCAAATAAAGCTAAACCAAAACCAAAACCTAAACTAAATAGATAAAATAAAATAACATAAACTAAATAAACCTAAACCTAAACTAAATAAATAAACTAAATAAACTAAACTAAATGAAAACTAAATAAACTAAACTAAATAAACTTAAAACCAAAATCTATCTATAAACATAAACTAAACTAAATTAAAATGAATTAAATAAAATAAAATTAAACCTAAATTACATAAAATAAATAAAATAAACCTAAACTGAACTAAACTAAACTAAACTAAATAAAACCTAAAATAAACATAAAACTAAACCTAAAACCTAAACTAAAATAAACTTAAACCTAAACCTAAACCTAAATGTAAACCTAAATAAACTAAAACCTAAACCTAAACCTAAATAAATAAACTAAACTAAACTAAAATGAACCTAAACCTAAACATAAAATAAATAAATAAATAAACCTAAACCTAAACCTAAACCTAAACTAAAATTAAATAAAATTAATCCTAACTTAAACCTAAACCTAATATAAACTTAAATCTAAACCTAAACAAAAATAAATAAACTTAAACATAAATAAACTAAAACTAAGTATACCTAAACCTAAATAAACTAAATAAACTAAACTAAATAAAAACAAACCTAAACCTAAATAAATAAACCTAAATAAACCTAAAATAAAAATAAATCTAAACCTAAACCTAAACATAAACCTAAATAAATAAACTAAACTTAAATAAATAAACCTAAACTTAAACCTAAACCTAAACCTAAATAAACTTGAACTAAATAAATAAACTTAAAAAACCTAAACCTAAACTTAAAAAACCTAAACCTAATAAACTAAATAAACCTAAACTAATATAAAAAAATAAAACCTAAATTTAAACCTGAAAAACCTAAAAACATAAACTAAACTAAACCAAAATAAACCTAAACTAAATCAAAAGCTAAACCTAAAATAATTAAATTAAACCAAATTGAAATGAACCTAAACCTAAACTAAACTAAACTCAACCAAAAAAAAACCTAAACCTAAACCTCAACCTAAATCTAAACTGAAATCTATACAAAATAAACTAAAATAAATCTAAACTTAAACCTAAACCTAAACCTAAATAAAACAAACCTAAACAAAATAAAAAATAAATAAACCTAAACCTAAAATAAATCTAAACCTAAATAAAATAAAAAGTAAACTTAAACAAATAAAATAAACCTAAACCTAAACCTAAACCTTATCTAAACTAAACTAAACTAAAAATAAAATAAATCAACTAAAACTTAAAATAAACCTAAACCTAAACTTAAATAAACAAAACTAAATAAATAAACTTAAATTAAACTAAAGTAAACTAAACTAAGCTAAATAAACCTAAACTTAAGATAAACTGAATAATACTATAAAAAAAATAAACCTAAACCTAAACTTAAACCTAAACCTAAACAAAACCTAAACTTAAACCTAAACCTAAACCTAAACTTAAAAAAAATAAATAAAACCTATAACTAAACCTAAACCTAAACCTAAACCTAAACTAAACCTAAACCTAAACCTAAACCTAAACTAAAATAAACTAAACTAATAAACTAAATAAACTTAAAATAAACTAAAATAAAATAAACCTAACCCTAAACCTAAACCTAAAATAAATAAACTAAAATAAATAAAACTAAATTAAGAAAATAAATAAACTAAACTAAATAAACCAAATTAAAACCTAAACCTAAACCTAAACCCAAAACTAAACCTAAACCTAAACCTAAACTAAAAAAACTAAAATAAACCAAAACCTAAAGTAAACCTAAACTTAAATCTAAACTAAATAATCAAAATAAACTAAACTAAATAAACCTAAACCTAAACTAAATAAAATAAACCTAAGCATAAACTTAAACTAAAATAAATAAATAAACCTAAACCTAAAATTAAAAATAAACCTAAATAAACCTAAATAAAACTAAAACAAAACCTAAACCTAAACCAAAATAAATAAACTAAACTAAATAATAACAAAATAAATAAACCTAAACTAAACTAAATAAACCTAAACCTAAACCTAAACCTAAACCTAAAATAAAATAAACTAAATAAATAAACCAAAACTAAACTAATTAAACCTAAATGTAAATTTGAAACTAAATAAATAAACCTAAAAACCAAAACCTAAAAAAAATAAATAAAAATAAACAAATAAATAAACTTAAACCAAAACCTAAACCTAAAAAAAACTAAATAAACTAAACTAAAATAAACCTAAATAAATAAACCTAAACCTAAACCTAAACTAAAATAAATAAACATAAAAAATAAAAGAAAATAAAAAATAAATAAACCTAAACCTAAACCTAAACAAACTAAATAAATAAAAACCTAAATTAAACTAAACTAAATAAACTAAAACCTAAATAAAATAAACCTAAAAATAAACCTAAAACCAAAACCTAAACTAAATAAACCTAAACTTGTACTGAATAAACTAAAACCAAAACTAAATAAATAAACCTAAACCTAAACCTAAACCCAAAGACCTAAAAAAAAAAAACCTAAAGCTAAAATAATAAAATAAAAAACCTAAACTTAAACCTAAACTAAAAAACAAAACCTAAACCTAAAAATAAAAATAAAAATAAAAGTCTACTAAAAATAAAACTAAACCTAAACTAAAAATAAAACTTCAAAATAAACCTAAACTAAAAACCAAAAATGTAAACCTAAAAAAATAAATAAAAACCTAAACCTAAACTTAAAAATAAATAAAAATCAAAACTTAAAAAATAAAATAAAAATAAAACTCAACTAAAATTTAATTTAAACATTAACCTAAACCCCAAAAAGAACTAAAATAAAAAACCTAAACTAAAATAAATAAACCTAAAATAAATATACTAAACTAAATAAAAATAATAAATAAGCCTAAATAAAAATAAAAAATAAAATAAACTAAAATCTATAAAAGATAAACTAAGTAATCCTAAACCTACAAGTTTACTTAATTAAAACATAACCCTAAATCCAAAATCCTAAACCCTAAACCCTAACCAAAAATGCTAACCCTAAACCCTAAACCCTAAAAAACCCTAAACCCAAAACTCTAAACCCTAAACTCTAAACCCTAAACCCTAATCCCTAAACCTTAAACTGTAACCCTAACCCTAAAACTTAAACCCTAACAGTATAAACCTTAAAACCCTAAACCCTAGACCCTAAACCCTAAACCCTAAACCCTAAACCTTAAACCTTAAATGATAAACCCTAAACCCTAAACACTAACCCTAAACCCTAAACCATAAACCCTAAACCCTAAACCCTAAACCCCAAACCCTAAACCTAAACCAAAAGAATCTATATAAATTTAAAAAATAACCTGAACACCTAATAAACTTAAACCTAAACCTAAACCTTAAAAATGGGCAAAACCTTGACGGTAGGAACATTATCATCAACCAACCTCAGTCTAGATTTGGTGGTGGAGGCAAAGGCAGAGGCGGTGGAGGCGAAGGCAAAGACGGAGGTTATCACAGTGGTGGTGGGGGATCTGGAGGCGTTGGTGGATATGGAGGTGGTGGTCAGAGCAATGGTGGTTATGGAGGTAGGAGGAGTGACGGAGGTTTTAGCCATTGTGATGGCAGAGGGAGAGATTATAGATATGTTGGTGGATCTCGTTACTCGAGAGGCCGGGGTGGTTATGATTGGAACTAGAGAAACTAACGAATGTCTGATCCGATCTTCTGCTTATGGAACTGTGTCTTTAAAGTAGAGACGGTTCTAGTTTTCTAGGGCTATTGATTTGCTCTATGCATGCTTATTTTTTATCTATGTTGTCACATATGTTATTGAGAACTTGGCACGTTAGTTGACTAATGAAATAAAAACTAAGAAATGTTGTATCTGAATTTGTTCTCTATTATTAAAAACCCAAAAACCAAAAGCCCAAACTAAAAATGAACCTTGAACCTAAAACTCAAACCCTAGACCCTAAACCCTAAAAATAATAAAGAAATAAAAAATAAAAAAACCCTAAACCAAAATGCTAAACCTTAAAACTAACCCTAATCCATAAACCCTAAACCTACAAGCCTAAATCCTAAACCTTAAACTCCAAACCATAAACCCTAAACCCTAAACCCTAAACCCTCAACCCTAATTAAAAACTAATAAACACTAAACTAAACTAACTAAAACTAAAACTAATAAATAATAAATTAATACTAATAAACTAATAATAAATAAAAACTAATTATAAACTAAAGTAAAAACTATTAAAACTAACTAAAGTAAACTAACTAAATAAATACTAAAAAACTAATTAATAATAATAAAACTAACTAAACTAATAACAAACTAACTAAATTAAACATAAACAAAAAAACCCTTCTATTGAACTAAGTAAAATAAACTAAACTAATAAAACTAATAAAACTAAACTAAACTAAATTATTAACTAAAACTAAACTCTTTAACTAGTAAATTAAATAAAAAAATATAACTAATAATAATAAATAAACCTAAACCCTAAGCATAACTAACCTATTAAATAACTAAATAATAATAAAACTAAACCTAATAAATAAACTAATAATAACTAAACTAACTAAATTAAAACTAATAACTAATAAACTAAAACTAATAAACAAACTAAATAATTAATAAAAAACTAATAATAATAAGTAACTAATAACTAAACTAAATTAATAATAAACTAACTAAATAATAATAACTAAAACTAATAATAAAACTAAAAAAACTAATAAACTAAAACTAAATAACTAATAATAACTAACACTAAACTAATAAACTAATAATAAATTAAACTAAATAAAATTAATAATTCAACTAATAATAATAATAATAAACTAAACTAAAAATAAACTAAATAATAAATAAAACCTAAAGAAATATACTAAATCTAATAATAATAAACAAACCTAAGAAACTAACTAGTAATAATAAACTGATAAAACTAACTAAACTAGTAAACTAATAAATAATAATAATAAAAGATAAACTAAACTAAAAACTAATAATACTTTAAAAAATACTAAATAATAATAAAACCTAATAACATAAAAACTTAAACCTAAACTAAATAAATAAACCTAAACCTAAACCTAAACCTAAACCTAAAACCTAATATAAAACCTAAGAAATAAACTAAATAAAATAAATAAATAAAATAAACCTAAAATAAACTGAAACCTAAACCCTAAACTAAACTAAACCTAAACTAAATAAATTAAACAAAAACTAAATAAACCTAAACTAAACCTAAACTTAAACCTAAACCTAATCCTAAACCTAAACATAAATCTAATTCTAAACTAAATAAATAAACTAAATGAAATAAAAAAATACCTAAACCTAAACTAAACCAAAATAAATAATCCAAAAATAAAAAATAAATTAAATAAATCAAACTAAAAAATAAAACGTAAACTAAACCTAAACCTAAACCTAAACCAAAAACCAAAAATAAACCTAAGCCTAAACCTAAACCTTAAATAATTAAAAATAAACTAAATAAATAAATAAACTAAATAAACCTAAGCTAAAATAAATAAATAAAAATAAACTAAATAATACCTAAACCTAAATAAACCTAAACATAAACAAAAAAAATAAACTAAACTAAATAAATAAATCTAAACTAAATAAAATAAACTAAACTAAAATAAACCTAAACTTACACCTAAACTAAAACTAAATAAACCTAAACCCTAAACCTAAACCTAAAAATCAACCAAACCTAACCTAAATAAAACTAAATAAGACCTAAACTTAAAACATAGTATCTAAACTAAATAAATTAATTAAATAAATAAATAAAAATAAACCTAAACTAAACCAAACTAAATAAACCTAACCCTAAATGCTAAACCCAAAATAAAATAAAACTAAATAAACTAAACTAAATAAAACCTAAACCTAAACCTAAATAAACTAAATAAATATACCTGAACCTAAACCTAAAAGTACATAAATAAAAAAATAAAGAAATAAAAATAAACCTAGACTAAACCTATATTAAATAAATGTAAACTTAAACCCTAAACCCAAAATAAAATAAATCTAAATAAACTAAATTAAATAAAATATAAACTTAAAACTAAATAAGTAAACATAAACCTAAACCTAAATAATAACTAAACTAAATAAATGAACATAAACATAAAGCTAAACCTAAGCTAAACTAAATAAAATGAAACCTAAATAAAAAAATAAATAAAACCTAAACCTAAACCAAAACCTAAATTAAATAAAACTAAAAACTAAATAAACCTAAAAATAAAAAAACTAAATTGAACAAAATAAATAAACCTAAATCTAAACTAAAAATAAACCAAATAAATAAACATAAATAAACCTAAATAAATAAATAAAACTAATAGAATAAAAATAAAAACTAAAAGAAAAATAAATGAACCTAAACCTAAAAATAAAAAACCTAAATTAAGTAAACCTAAATCTAAACCTAAACCTAAACCTAAACCTAAATAAAGTAAACTACCAAAAAAAACCTAAGCCTAAAATAAACCTAAAATAAAACTAAATAAAACTTAAACTAAACCTAAACCTAAACCTAAAATAAAAACTAAATAAAATAAACTAAATAAAACTTAAACCTAAACCTAAACATAAATAAAAATAAAACCTAAACTAAATAAACTAAACTAAATAAATAAAAATATAAATAAAAGAAAAAATAAATAAAACTTATACCTAAACCTAAACAAAACCTAAACCCCAAACCTAAACTAAACTAAGTATACCTAAACCTAAACTAAATTAACTAAAAACTAAATAAAATAAACTATCCTATACTAAAATAATTATAAATAAATAGTAAATAAATAAAACCTAAACCTAAAGTAAACCTCAACCTAAAAAAAATAATCCTAAATAAATAAAAACTAAACTAAAAGAAAACCAAAACTAAACTAAAATAAAAAGTAAACTAAAATAAAAAATATAAACTATATAAATAAATAATAAAATAAACCTAAATAAACCTATACCTAAACTAAACTAAAAATAAAAACTTAAAAAATAAATAAAACATAAACTAAAATAAAATTAAAAAGATAAACAAAAATAAAAATAAATAAACCTAAACCTAAACCTAAACCTAAACTACATTAAAAAAACTTTAACCTAAACGTAATCCTTATTAAAATAAAACCCTAAACCCTAAATCCTAAACCCTAAACTCTAAACCCTAAACTCAACCTTAAATTCTAAACAGTAAACACTAAACCTTAAAACCCTAAACTTATAACCCCAAATCATAAACCATAAGCCCTAAACCCTAAACCCTAAAACCCTAAACCCTAAACCCTAAACCCTAAACCCTAAACCCAAACCCTAATCATAAACCCTTAACCTTAAACTTGAAAACCCTAAAACCCTAAACTCCAAACTAACCCTAAACCCCAAAAAGCCTATACCCTAAAGCCTAAACCCAAACCCTAAACCCTAAACCCTAAACTAACCTTAAACCCTAAGCTAACCCTAGGTTTATTAAGTTTTAGGGTTTAGATTTATTTTTTAATTTATTTAGTTACTTTAGGTTTATGTTTAAGGTTAGAGGTTTAGGGTTTAGGTTTTAGGGTTTAAGTATAGGGTTTTAGTTTTAGGGTGTATGGTTTTTTAGGGTTTATGATTTAAGGTTTATGGTTTAGGGTTGTAGCTTTATGTTTTACGGTTTAGGGATTATAGGGTTTAGAATTTAAGGTTTAAGGTTTTTTTTTAATTTAGTAAATAGATAGGTTTATGTTTATTTAGTTTATTTTTATTTTTTTTATCTTTGTTTATTTTTTATTTAGTTTTATTTATATAGTTTAGGTTTATTTATTTTAGTTTAGGTTTTCTATTTTAGTTTATTTTTTAGGTCTATGTTTTAGTTTAGGATTAGGTTTAAGTTTTAGGGTTTGGGGTTTAAGGTTTGTGATTTAGGGTTATAAGTTTTAGGATTTAGGGTTTAGGGTTTAGGGTTTAGGGCTTTTAGAGCTTAGGGTTTTAGGTTAAGGGTTTAGGGTTTAGAGTTAGTTTTCTTTTCTTTTACTAAGGGTTTAGAGTTTAGGGTTTTGGGTTAGTTTAAGATTTATGTTTATTGGTTTAGGGTTTATTAGGGATTAGGGTTTAGGGTTGAAGGTTTTGGATTTTTCTTTAAGGTTTTTTTTGTTCTTAAAATTAAGTAAAACTTTATCGATCCCAACTCTGGATATGAAAAGTGGAGGGTTGCAATAGGTAGTCGATAGCTAGCATAAAACTTGTAGAAATAATCATGACATGAATCCTTTAAATCTTTGTGTTAATGCTAGGGAATCCCCTAGAAGTGACATGTTGTATGGCTTGAATACAGTGAAAAATGTGTAAAGGTCGCTGCATCGGTGCCTTGGTGTAGTGTTAAATAAGCAAAGGTTCCCACATTATGGACGGATGTGGGCAAAGAAGTTAGTCCATGAAACTAGAATTAGGTTAGGATCTTGGAATATAGGTACTCTTACAGGTAAATTAATGGAATTAATAGATATTATGGTTCATAGAAAGATAAATATTTTATGTATTCAAGAAACTAAATGGTTTGGGGAGAAGACCAAGGAGATTGATAGTTTAGGTTTTAAACTTTGCTATTTAGGTAGAAGTCGAACTAGAAATGGTGTAGGTGTGATTATAGATAAAAGTTTGAAAGATAATGTTATTAATATTAATAGATGTCGACATAAAATTATAGCTTTAAAGATTATTATTGATACTAAGATTATCAATGTTATAAGTGTTTATGCTCCTCAAGTAGGTTTGGATGTAAGCTCAAAAGAAAAATTTTGGAATGAATTAGAGGGATTAATGCAAAAGATACCTCTTGAAAAAAACATATTTATTTGAGGAGATTTAAATGGACATATTGGTAGAGTGGTAGAAGATTTTAAAAGTATTCATGGTTATTATTGATTTGGAGTGACTAATGAAGAAAGTAGGACTATATTAGATTTTTCTTTAGCTTATGATTTTATAGTTGGTAATACTTTATTTAAGAAAATAGAAGAACATATTATTACTTATAAAAATGGATCTTGTAAAACACAGATTGATTATTTTCTGATAAGAAAAAATGATCATTTAGATTGTAAAGATTGTAAGGTCATTCCAAGCGATAGTTTAAGTACCCAACATCGATTATTTCTTTAAGGCTTTAAGATGAAAGATTGTAAGAGGAAAAATACATCAAATTATTGTCCTAGGATTAGATGGGGATGCTTAAAGAACACAAATAAAAATAGTTTTAAGAGCAAGCTACAAGAGCTTAATATTTGGGATGTTCATAAGGAAGCTAATGTTATGTTGGAAAAAGTAGCAAGCAAAATTAAGCAAGTTGATAAAAATGTGCATGAAGAATCAAAAGGAAAAAACATCTTTTAATAAAAATAGTTGGTGGTGGAGTCAGAGTGTGCAAGAAAAGATAAGAAATAAGAAGCATTATTATAAAACTTGGTATAGATGCAAAAACTTGGAGAATTGGGAAAGATATAAAGTGGCCTGTAGAGATTCTAAGAAAGCAATATATGATGCAGAAAATTTAGCTTTTAGTGATTTGTACAATAGATTAGATACCAAATAAGGTGAAAGATGTATGTATAAGTTAGTCAACCAAAGAGATAGGAGAAGTAAAGACCTAGTTGAAGTGAGGTGTAATAAGGATGTAAATAATAAAGTGCTTTTCATAAAGAAAGATATTAAAAATAGGTGGATGAGGTATTTTGATAAACTTTTCAATGAAGAATATGAAAGTATAATTGATTTTAGAAACTTTAATACCCTAAACAAAAATAGTGAATTTTATTTTTATCGTCGTATTAGTAAGTCTGATGTTAGGGAAACTTTAAAGAAAATGAAATATTGAAAAGTAGTAGGACTTGATTATATTCTAATAGAAGTGTGGAAATGTTTAGGAGATCAACAAATTTCTTGGCTAACAAATCTTTTTAATGTTATTTTAAAGACTAAAAAGATGCCACATGAGTGGAGAAAGAGTTTGTTGGTTCCTATATTTAAGAATAAAGGTGATGCACAAGAGTGTGCAAATTATAGAGGAATTAAGTTAATGTGTCATACATTAAAATTATGGGAGAGACTAATTGAGCATAGGTTATGATGTGATACAAAAGTTTCTCACAATCAGTTTGGTTTCATGCTAGGTAGATCTACTATGGATGTTATACATTTGTTAAGAGGTTTGATGGAGAAGTATAGAGAAAGTAAGGAGGATCTACATATGATATTTATTGATTTAGAGAAAGCTTATGATAAAGTTTCAAGAGATGTTCTTTGGAGAGTTCTAGAACAAAAAGGAGTTAATATTGGTTATATTCAAGTAATTAAGCATATGTATACTAGAGCTATTACTTGTGTCCAAACACAAGGAGGATTGACAAAATATTTTCCTATTTTAGTTGGATTACATCAAGGAATAACTTTAAGCCCTTATCTTTTTTGCTTTAGTTATGGATGTTCTTACTAGGCATTTACAGGAAGATGTACCTTGGTGTATGCTTTTTACTGATGTCATTCTTCTTATTGATAAGACTAGAGAGGGAGTCCAAGAGAAACTTGAATTATGGAGGTCAACATTAGAGTATAAAGGTTTTCATTTAAGTAGATCTAAAACTAAATATATAGAGTGTAATTTTAGTTGTAGAAGCTCTAGTGGTAGTGTTGTGACATTAGGTGAACAAGTCATTCATTAATAATAGTGAGCGATTTAGTTATTTAGGTTCTATTATTTAAAATGATGGTGAAATAGATGGAGATGTTATTAGTATAATTCAAGTTGGATCATTGAAGTGGAGGAATGCATCTAGTCTATTGTGTGATAGAAAAGTTCTCCTTAAACTTAAGTGAAAATTTTATAAGATGGTGGTAAGACCTACAATGACTTATGGTGTAGAATGTTGGCCAACAAAAGAGAAGAATAAGACTAAGTTAAGTGTTATAGAGATAAGGATGCTCAGGTGGATGAGTGGCTTTACTCTTAGAGATAAAATGTGAAATGAGTATGTTCAGGAAAAATTTGGAGTAGCTCCAATGGCAGATAAGAATAGAGAGAGTCGCCTTAGATGGTTTGGCCACATAAAGCATCAACTGTTTGATGACCTGGTTAGGAGAGTAGATGCATTAGATTTTCCTTATGTTAAGAAAGGTAGAGGTAGACCAAAAAATTCTTGATTAAGATGTATAAAAAATGACCTAAAAATACTTGAATTAAATGAGAATTTGACATAATAAACTGAAGGAATGGAGGATTCATGTAGCTACATTTAGTGGGATAAAAGGCTTGTTGTTGTTGTGGTCTAAATTAAGTAAATGTTATGTTTACATTTATTTAGTATATTTAGAATATTTTTTATTTATTTTAGTTTACTTTTATTTCTTTTTTTGTTTATTTATTTCTTTTGGTTTATTTTTATTTTAATTTAGTTTATTTATTTATTTATTTTTTTTAATTTTTTTATTTTAGTTTATTTTTTAGGTTTAAGTTTAAGTTTCAGTTTATTTTTTAGTTGAGATTTATTTAATTTTATGTTTTTTGTTTTACCATTTATTTTTTATTTTTAGGTTTAAGTTTAGGTTTTTATTTTATTTCTTTATGTTTAAGTTTTAGGTATTTTAATTTTATTTTATGTTTATTTTAGTTTATTTTATTTTATTTAGTTTAGGTTTATATATTTTAGTTTAGTTTATTTATTTTAGTTTATTTTTTATTTTATTATTTTTTTTTTAGTTTAGGGTTTAGGTTTTATTTTTTTATTTATTTTTAGGTTTATTTTTTTAGTTTAGGTTTTTATTTAGATTTTATTTTATATTATTTAAGTTTATTTTATTTTTATTTTACTTTCAATTTTTATTTTATTTAGGTTTTTTATTCTTAGGTTCATTTTTTTTTTTTAGTTTCAGCTTTTATTTTATTTATTTTTAGTTTTATTTTTATTTTTTTATTTTAGTTTAGTATTTATTATTATTCTTTTAGTAGGTTATTTATTTTATATTTTATTTAGTTTAGTAGAGGTTTAGTAGAGTTTAGGTCTTTAGCCCAGTGGCCCAGGTCTGTGGAGTTCAGTAGCAGTGATGTTTGTTTTAGGGCCTAGGGTCAGGCTCAGTGGTCTGGTCAGTGTAGTAGTGTGCCTAGCATGGTTTAGGGTTTAGGTTGCCCAGGGTAGGCCAGATCAGGGCTCAGGGCTCAGTGGTTGTGTTCAGGGCCCAGGTCAGGCTCAGTGGCCAGGATTTGGGCCTTGTGGCTCAGGGTCATGTCTGCCTGATGCTTGAGCCTGGGGCCTTTATGCCCAGGGCCTTATGTCCTGGCTCAGGTTAGCCTTTGGGCCTAGTGTTTAGGCTCAGGGTTAGCCTTTGGGGCTCAGTGGCCTGATGGCCTGGTTTGTGGCTAGCTTTAGTAGTGGATTTTTCAGGGTTTTGTGGTTTGTGGCCTGGGCTCAGTTAGGTCTCACCCAGTTTTGTGATCAGCTTGGCTCAGGGCTCAGGGTTTAGAGTTTAGGTATTTAATGAATATGGATCACGTGGTTAGTCAGTTTGGGGACCCAGGATTTAGTGCCTGGGGCTCAGTGTGGGTTTAATGTATAAGTTTAGTTGCCTAGGGTTTAGGGTTTTTTTTTAATTAAAAGAGATCGTAGGTTTATTTAGTTTATTTTATATTTTTAGTAAGGTTCTTTTTAATTTTATTTAGTTCAGGTTTTTTTTAGTTTATTTTTTAGGTTTATTTTCATTTTTTTAGTTTATTTTTATTTTTATTTTATTTTTTTTGGTTTAAGTTTTATTTTTTTATTTTTAAAATTAGGTTTATGTTTTTATTTTACTTTTTTTAAGTTTAGGTTTTAAGTTTTTCTTTTAGGTTTATTTTTAGGTTTTATCTTTTAGTTTTGATTTAGGTTAATTTATAATTTATTTTATTTTATTTAGTAAAGTTTTGGTTTAGTTTTTATTTTTGTTTAGGTTTATGTTTTATTTATTTTAGTTTAGTTTATTTTAGTTTAGGTTTAGATTTATTTTATTTTATTTTAGGTTTAGGTTTTTTCTTTATTTAGGGTTTAGTTATTTTATTTATTTTGGTTTTATTTTAGGTTTTATTTAGGTTTAGTTTTCTTTAGTTTTATTTTATTTTATTTTAGGTTGATTTTATTTTATTTTATGTTTAGGTTTATTTTATTTTTTTAGTTTAGTTTATGTTTTATTTATTTTTGTTTTAGTTTAGTTTTATTTTTTATTTCATTTTATTTTAGGTTTAGGTTTAGATTAGGTTTTATTTATTTATTTTTTTTTATTTAGGTTTAGATTTTTTTATTTTTTTATTTTTGGTTTTATTTAGTTTAGGTTTAGGTTTTAGGTTTTCAAGTTTTGGGTTTAGGTTGGGGTGGTTTTGGGTTTTGGGTTTTGGTTTAGATTGGGGGTTTGGGGTTTAGGTAGTGGGTTTAGCAGTCAGTGGTTTAGGTTTAGATTGTTTAGTGCTAGATTGGATATTTACAGTTTAGGTTTAGCCAGATTAGGGAGGTTTAGGGTTTAGGGTTTTAAGGTTTAGGTTTGGGTTTAGGGTTTAAAGTTTAGTGGGTTTAAGGTTTAATGTTTAGGGTTTGTTAGTTTAGGGTTTAAGGTTTAGGGTTTAGATTTTTTTTAAGGAAAGGTTAGAATTTTATTACAGTAAAAGAAAATGATAGAATGTCCTTATGAAGGGTAAAGCTCAAAGATCTAATGCTCTTAGAGCTACAAGGAACCTAAAGTGCTAAACTCCCAAATATGTACAATGGAAAAAGAAAGAGAAAAGCAAACCTAGAAAAGGCAAAAGGGATTAAGACTAGTACAATATAAGTAAAAAAATAATCAAAAGACTAGTCAACAATAACTCATGATCCCTTTTGGGAGGCAAGAGTGCAAGATCCACATCAACAACTCTTGAGTTGACTGAGTAATGATCATTCCATCTGAAAGGTTCCAACCTATAAATGAAATCTGCAAAACACTACAAAAGCAATAGTCATAGCTAACAAGAATAAGGATAAAGAAATCTATTAGAGAGAGCTGAGAAAGAGAAGGCTCAGGCTCAATTAAGATCTTCTTAAGAGGCAACAATGCATATGAGCATCCAAACTTCCTAAGAAGGGTTATATTCCACAAACCCAAACCAAAGATATGGGTAACATCAGGGCCGTCATAGCCATTCCTTATATAAGGCAATATCGAAAGAAAGCAGCCCAAAGGCTTTGAGAACCTGCATTAGCTAACAAAGAAATAGCTAGCTAGCAGCTAGCCAACAACTAAACAACCAACAAAACCATAGCAAACCAATCACAAATAGCTAGCCACCCAGAAGATACAACAAGGTCAGTGATAGAGCCACCACCAGTAAGGAAGAATTCAAAAAGACAAGCTAATTTAGAAGCATAGCAACATCTAATAAAATAGCCTAGAAAAAGACTAAAACAAAATAAAAATATCAACAACCATCATTCAAATAGACATCAAAGCTCTAAGCAAGGGAGATCCATAACTAGTCATTAGTAGACACTAGACCAATCTAGGTAGTGAAAATGATGCCATCAATCTAGCAGGCAGTGATAAAAAGCCACCAATAAAATCAGCCATAACCAGGTCAGAAAGGAAAAAAACCACAAAGCAGCTATCCTCATGCTAATCAAAAGAGAAAATAACGAACTAATAGGAATCCCCAACACAAACTAGGAGAAAAAACCAAAAACTATTGAAAATACCAAAGCTAATCAAATTCTGAAGAGACCAATAGCTGCCATTCAACAACCAACCATAACAGTAGAGGATCCAATATCGAAAGGAAGGAGGCCAGCCAAAACAAAAGGCTAACCCAAAATAGTGCCCAAAATAGGTGGAAAAAGCAACAACAAGCATAGCCACAACCCTCATAGAGATCATTAAAAAACTAAAAAATAGAGATGGTAGTCAGCCAACCAAACAAACAACCAAGGGAAAAAACTAAGGAAGGCCACCCAACCACTCGTAATAAATGAGGAAGCAGAGAATATAGGCCAGAGGCAAGAAAAGTCCCCTTCAACCGCCATAGATCAAGCAGTCTCCACGAAGGACAAAATAGAAAATCAATAAAAACCAATGAGCTACTACCAATCCACCAATCTGAGGAATATTTAGTTTATTTATTTACTTTATTTATGCTTTTTAGTTTATTTAGGTTTAGGTTTTATTTTTAGTTTAAGTTTAAGTATAGGTTTTTATTTTTAGGTTTAGGTTTAGGTTTATTTAATTTTGGTTTAATTATGTTTAAGTTTATTTATTTATTTTAGTTTAGTTTAGGTTTATTTTTATTTTAGGTTTAGGTTTAGGTTATATTTTTTAGTTTATTTAGCTTTACTTTTATTTAGGTTTATGTTTAGGTTTTATCTTTTATTTTAGGTTTAGTTTAATTTATATATATTTTATTTTAGGTTTTCTTTTTTATTTAGGTTTATTTTAGTTTAGGTTTATATTTTATTTTTTTTATTTATGTTTAGGTTTTGGATAGTTTATTTTATTTGGTTTAAGTTTTATAGTTTAGTTTAGTTAGGTTTATTTAGTTTATTTTAGTTTAGTTTAGATTTAGGTTTAGGTTTAGTTAGGTAGGTTAGGTTTAGGTTTATTTATTTAGTTTAGGTTTATTTTATATTTAGGTTAGTTTAGTTTTGTTTAGTTTTTAGGTTTAGGTTTTTTAGTTTAGGTTGGTTTTTTAGGTTATTTTATTTTGGTTATTAACTTTATTTAGATTTAGGTAAGTTTTTTATTTAGTTTCTTTTATTTATTTTTTAGTTCATTTAGTTTGGATTTAGATTTTATTATTTAGGTTTACTTGTTGGTTTAAGTTTATTCCTTAATTTTATTTATTTAGGTTTAGGTTTCATTTATTTTATTTAGTTTAATTTATTTTATTTTAGGTTTAGGTTTAAATTTAGGCTTTAAGGGTTTAGGTTTTAGTTTTTAGTATTTATTATTTAGATTATTTTATTTATTTTAGTTTAGGTTAAGGTTTATTTATTTAGGTTTAGGTTTGAGTTTAGGTTTATTACAGGTTTATTTAATTTATTTATTTTAGGTTAGGTTGTGGAAGATTTTGGTTAGAGGTTTAGGTTTATTTAGGTTTAGTAAGTTTAGGTTTATTGATTTATTTATTTTATTTTATTTATTTTTTAGTTTAGGAAGGTTAGTTTAGTTAGGTTTAGTTTTTAGGTTTAGGTTTTAGGTTAGGAGGCTTTGTTTAGTTTTGTTAGTTTATTTAGTTTTAGTCTTTAGGTTGTTTATTTAGGTTTAGGTTTAGATTTTAGGTTTAGTCAGTTTATGCTTTATTTTATTTACTTATTTCTTTAGTTTTGTTTATTTTATTTAGTTTATTTATTGAGGTTTAGGTTTAGGTTTAACTTTTTTATTTTATTTTTTATTTTATTTATTTAGTTTAGGTCAGGTTTAAGTTTATGTAGTTTTAAGTTTAGTTTTGGTTTGGTTTATTTTAATTATTTTAGGTTTAGGTTTATTTATTTATTTTAGTTTTCTTGGTTTATTTAGATTTAATTTAGTTTATTTATTTAAGTTCATTTATCGCCAGGTTTAGGTTTAATTTTAGTTTATTTAGTGTTTTATTTATTTAGGTTAAGTTTAGGTTTTATTTGGGTCAGTTAGGTAGGGGCCCAGGTCATTAGAGCATGGCTTGGGTTAGTTTTAGGATTTAAAGTTTAGGGTTTAGGGCTTAAGATTTAGTGTTTAGGGTTTAGGGTTTAGGGTTTAAGGTTTTTCTTTTAAATTAATTGAATTGGTAGGTTTAGGTTTATTTAGTTTATTATATATTTTTATTTAGGTTTATTTCTTATTTTTATTAGTGTAGCTTATTTATTTAAGATTTATTTATTTTAGTTTAGGTCTTTTATTTAGATTATTTTTTAAGTTTAGGTGTAGGTTTTTGTTTATTTTTTAGTTCAGTCTTATTTTTATTTTATTTTTTTGGTTTAGGTTTTTCTTAAGTATAGGTTTTAGGTTTTTATTTTATGTTTATTTTTAGATTTTATATTTTAGTTTAGGTTTTAATTTATTTTTAATATATTTTATTTTATTTAGTTTAGGTTTATATTTAGCTTTAGTTTATTTTAGGTTTTGGTTTAGGTTTTATTTATTTTAGTTTAGTTTATTTTAGTTTAGGTTTAGGTTTATTTTATCTTTATTTTAGGTTTAAGCTCTTCTTTTTTTCTATTTTAGAGATTAAGTTTTATTTTTTATTTATTTTGAAGTTTTATATTTAGGTTTATTATTTAGATTTATGTTTTTATTTAGTTTTAATTTTAAGTTATTTTAAGTTTAGTTTATTTTTATTTTATGTTTAGGTTTATTTTATTTAGGTATTTTATTTTTAGGTTTATTTTATTATTTTAGTTTAGTCTAGGTTTTTATTTATTTTATTTTATTTTAGTATTTATTTTTTATGTTATTTTATTTTTATGTATAGGTTTAGATTTTAGTTTTAAGTTTAGGTTTTATTTTATTTTATTATTTATTTAGGCTCAGCTTTTATTTTATTTTATTTATAGGTCAGTTTAGTTGTGGCCTGGTTAGTGGCCCAGGGCCCAGGGTTTGGGCCCAGGTGGTGGTTATGCAGGCCCAGGTTTAAGTTTAGTTTAACCCAGTTAGGGCCCAGTTAGGTCAGTGGCCTGGATCTGGGGCCTGGGCCTGGTTTAGGGCCTTAGGTATTTAGGGTTAGTTTTGGTTTAAGGTTTAGGGTTTAGGTTTTAGGTTTTTAGGGTTTGTGGTTTAGGTTTAGGTTTAGGGTTTTGTGTTTGGGTTTAGGTTTAAGGTTTCATGTTTAGTTTAGGGTCATTTTGGGTTTGGTTTAGGTCAGGTTTTATTTATTTTAGGTTTTTAGTGGGTTTCATTTTAGGATAGGTTTAGGGTGTTTAGGTATATTTTTTTTAGTTTATTTATTAGTTTAGATTTATGTTTTATTTTGTTCATTTAGTTTAGGTTTTATTTTAGTTTATGGTTTGGTTTATTTTTTAATTATTTTTAGGTTTTATTTTTAGTTTATTTTTATGTTTATTTTTTTAAGGTTTTATTTAGTTTTATTTTATTTTATTTAGGTTTATTTTATAGTATTATTTACAAGTTTAGTTTAGGTTTATTTATTATTTTATAGTTTATATTTTATTATATTTAGTTTAGGTTTAGGTTAGTTTAGGCATAGTTTAGGAAGTTTAGTTTAGGTATTTTTTTGTTTTATTTTATTTAGGTGTAGGTTATTTTATTTATTTTACTTTTAAGTTTTATTTAAATTTGGTTTGGGTTTTTTGGATTTTAGAATTTATTTTCTCTTTTTCATTTTATTTATGTAGGTTATTTATTTATTTTAGGTTTATTTAGTAAGGTTTAGGTTTTAGGGTCTGGTGGATGGTTTAGGTTTGTGCCTGGGTTTAGGGTAGGGTTTAAAGTTTAGTTTAGGGTGGATTTATTTATTTTGTTTAGTTTATTTTAGTTTAGTATGTATACTTTATATTATTTAGGTTTAGGTTATTTTTTTTATTTTTAGGTTTTTTTTTTTTTTGGTTAGGTTTATTATTTTAGTTTAGTTTCTTTTAGTTTAGGTTTAGGTTTATTTTATTTTATTTTAGGTTTAGGTTTTATGTGTTTAGGTTAGGTTTAATTTTATTTATTTTTAGGTTTACTTTTTAGGTTTAGGTTTTTATTAAGTTTCTATTTTATTTTATTTTATGTTTATTATATTTTTATTTTTGATTTAGTTTTTATTTTAATTAGTTTATTTTTAGTTTAGTTTATGATTTTATTTATTTTATTTTAGTTTAGTTATTATTTTTATTATATTTTCCTTTTAGGTTTAAGTTTAGGTTTTTATTTTATTTTATTTTTTTAATTTATTTTGGTTTATGTTTTATTATTTATTTTATTTTTAGGTTTTATTTAGTCCAGGTTTAGGCTTTTATTTTTTTAGGGGATTTTGGATTTAGGGTTAGTTAAGGGTTGAAGGGTTAGTGTTTAGGGTTTATGGTTTGGTTTAGGGGTTTAGTTGTGTTTTAGGTGTTTATTTTAAGATTTTAAGGTTTGGTTTAGGTATTAGAGGTCTAGTTGGTTTTAGTTGAGGGTTTAGGGTTTTTGATTTTTTTTTAACATACAACAAATTCATATTCAACATTTCTTTTTTTCAAATTCATCAACCAAGAACACACCGAGTTTTCTAAGACACAAGCAATGACATAGATAAAAAATGAGCACACATAGAGCAAATCAAAAACCCTAGATAACTAGAACCATCTTTCCTGTAAAGAAAGCTCCATAAGAAGTAAATCGGATCAATCATTCTTTAGTTTCTCCAATTCCCATCAGAACTACTTTGGCCTCTCGAGTAGCAAGATACACCATCATATTCCTCCGCCATCACCATGGCTATAACCTCCATCACTCCTCCCGCCTTCGTAACCACCATTGCCCCGTCCACGACCTCCATATCCACCAACACCTCTAGATCCCCCACCACCACTATGATAACTGCCATCTCCACCTTCACCTCCACCGTTACATCTAGACAGAGCTTAGTTGATGGTGATATTCCTGCCATCAAGGCCCTTTTGGGTGGTTTATTATTTAAAATTTAACATTAGTGGGTTTAGAGTTTAGGTTTAAAGTTAGAGCCAGTTTTAGGTTTATTTAGTGTTTAGTGGTTTAGGGTCAGTGAGGTTAGTGATCAGGTTGGGGTTTAGGTTTAGTTAGAAGGGTAGGTCAAGGTTTAGGTTTAGGATTTAGTTTAGGAGAGAGTTAAGTTAAAGGTTTAAGTTTAGGTATTTGGATTTAAGGTTTAGGAGTTTAGGAGTGGATCAGGTGGAGCATCTAGATCAGGAGTGGTTGGGAGGTTTAGGGTAGAGAGTGGTACAGTGGTTTAGGGTAGGCTGAGTTTATGTTTATAGCTCAGTGGTTTAGGGCCTAGTAGAGTTTAGGTTTCAGGTTTAGGGCTAGTTGAGTTAGGGGCCTTGGGTTTTAATTTAACAGAAACCCAGATCCTGACATTTCTTTAATTTTAGTAAGGTCACCCATCCCAGTCAGTCCTCAGCTCATTTTTGGGTTTATTTTAATCCATTTAGTCACTTACAGGCTTTAATTTGGGATAGGGTTTGGCATTTAGGGTTTATGGTCATGGTCCTTCAGGGTTTAGGGTTTAGGTTTTAGTGTTTTTAAGGTTTATGCTTTTAGGGTTTGGGTTTAGATTTGGTTTAGGGTCAGTTCTAGTGGTTTAGATTTTTAGTAGGTTTGTTTGGATTTAGGGTTTTAGGGTTTAGGTAGACAGGGTTTAGGTTTAGCATTTAGTGTTTTAAGTTTATGATTTTATTGGGGTTTAGGATTAGGGTTTAGGGTTAGGTTCATTTAGGGTTTAAGGTTTTTTTTTAAATTAAGTAAACCCGATAAGTTTAATTATATTTAGTCTTTTATTTATTTATATGTTTATTTTATTTTTATTTATTTAGTTTATTTTATTTAGTCCATTTTATTTTAGTCTTTATTTTTTATTTATTTTTAAGTTTAGGGCAATTTTAGAGTTTAGTTTTATTTATTTTAGGTAGTTATTTTAATTTAGGTTTATGTTATAATTTTATTTTATTAAGTTTAGATTTTATGTTTATTAAGTTTAGGTATGTATTTTAGTTTTATTTTGTTTAGATTTAGTTTAGCTTAGGTTTTAGTTTATGTTTTTGTTTTATTTAAGTATAGGTTTTTATTTTATATAGGTTTAGGCTTTTCTATTTATTTTGTTGTTAGGTTTTAATTAGTTTAGGTTTAGGTTTTAGGTTTTAGGGTTTAAGGTTTAGGGTTTAGGGTTTATCATTTAGGGTTTTTGGCTTTTGGGCCTTTAGGGCTCAGGTCCAGGGTCAGGCTGCTTTTGTTTTAGGGTTTGGTAGGTTGGGTCAAGATCTTGGTGGTAGTCAGTGGGAGTTTAGGTCAGGTCAGGTGTGGCCCAGGTCTTAGGATCTGTGACTCAGGTCCTTTTGGGGCCTACACCCAGGATTTTAAATTTTGGGGTCAGGCGTTTAGTCAGCCAGTCATATGATCCAGGCCTTTGGGTTGGGCCTAGTGTTTTGGTGGCCTGGCATTTTGGGGCCTAGGCCCAGGGTCACCAGTGTGTCAGATCAGGCTCAGTGTCATGGATCAGCCCAGGGTTATGGTTGAGGGTCAGTACTATGGCCTGGGCTCAGCTCAGTGGCCCATGATCTAGGGATCAGGTTAGTCAGGTGGGACAGTCAGGCCTGGGGGAGTAGCCCAAGATCAGTACTACAACCCAGGGCCTAGGGCCTGTGAGCTCAGTTTAGAATTTAGGGCTCAGTGGCTCAAGGTTTAGGGTTAAGGGTTTTATGGTATAGGTGTAAGTTTAGGTGAATAGGGTAGGTTACTTTATGGGTATTTTTGTGGTTTAGGATTATTATAGAGATTTTAATTAAAGAAATGGTAGGTTTAGGTTTATTTAGTTTATTTAGTTTATTTTATTTTATTTAAGTTTATTTTAATTTTATTTAGTTTAGATTATTTATTTTAGTTTAGTTTTTATTTTAGTTTTATTTTAGGTTTAGGTTTACATTTATGTTTATTTTCTTAGTTAAGTTTTATTTTTATTTTATTTTTTAGGTTTAGGTTTTATTTTCTATTTTTAGATTTTGGTTTAGATTTTTATATCACTTTTTTTAGGTTTAGGTTTTAGGATTTTATTTTAGCTTACTTTTTTAGGTTTTATTTTTTTAGTTTAGGTTTATTTTAGTATTTTATTTTATTTATTTTAGGTTTGGTTTAGGTTTAGTTTATTTTAGGTTTAAGTTTAGGTTTTATTTATTTTAGTTTAGGTTTTTATTTTTTATTTTTTTATTTATTATTTAGGTTTAGTTTTTTTATTTATTTTATTTTATTTTAGGTTGATTTTAGTTAATGTTAGGTTTTATTTTAAGTTTATTTTATTTTTTCAGTTTAAGTTTTTATTTATTTTATTTTAGTTTAGTTTTTAGTTTTTATTTTATTTTATTTTAGGTTTAGGTTTAGGTTTAGGTTTAAGGGTTTAGTAGGTATATAGGTTTAGGATTTAGGGTTTTTTTAAAGGAAAGGTTAGAATTTTATTACAATAAAAGAAAAGGATACAATGTCATTAATAGGACTAAAGCTCGAAGATCTATAGCTCTCAGAGCTACAAGGAACCTAAAGAGCTTAACCCCCATTTTTGTACAATAGAAAAATAGAGAGAAAAAGCAATAGCTAAAAAAGCAATAGAGGAAATGATACATATAAAGACTAGTACAATATAAGTAAAAAAAATAATCAAAAGACTAGTCAGTAGTGGCTCATGATCTCTTTTGGGAGGCAAGATAGCAAGATCCACATCAACAGCTCTTGAGTTGACTGAGTAACGATCATTCCATCTGAAAAGTTCTAACCTATAAAAGAAATCTGCAAAACATTACAAAGGCAATTGTCATAGCTAACAAGAACAAAGATAAAGAATACAATTAGAGAGAAAGAAAGGCTCAAGCCAATTAAGAAGCATAGTAATAGCTAAGAGAAAGATTAAAACAAAATAAAAAATAACAACAACCATCATTCAAATAGACATCAAAGCTCTATGCAAGGGAGAGCCACAACCAGCCATCAGTAGACACCAGACGAAACTAGGTAGAGAAAAGGATGCCATCAACTTAGCAGGCAGTGAAAAAAAGGCCACCAAGTATTAGCCACCATTAAAATCAGCCATAACCATGTAAGGAAGGAAAAAACCATAAACCAGCTATCCTCATGCCAATCAAAAGAGAAAATAGCCAATCAATAAGAATCTCCAACACAAACTAGGATAAATAATAAAAAATTATTGACAAGACCAATGCTAATCAAATCTTGAAGAAACCAACAGCTGCCACTCAACAACCACCCATAACAGCAGAGGATCCAATATCAAAAGGGGGGAGGCCATAAAAACAAAAGGCTAACCAAAAATAAACCTTAAAATAGGTAGAAAAAGTAAAAGCAAGCATAGCCACAACCCTCCTAGAGATCATCAAAAAAACAAAAAAATAGAAATGGTAGTCACCCATTAAAACAAACAACCAAGGGAAAAAAACTAAGGAGGATCACCCAAGCACTAGCAATAAATGAGAAAGGAGAGAAAAAACCAAGGAAACATAGTTTTAGTTTATTTCGGTTTAGGTTTATTTATTTATTTTATTTTAGTTTAGGCCTATTTTTATTTTAGGTTTAAATTTAGGTTTTATTTTTTAGTTTATTTAGCTTTTTTTTATTTAGGTTTAGGTTTAGGTTTAGGTTTTAGCCTTTTTCTTTTAGGTTTATGTTTAATTTATTTAGTATATTTAGTTTTGGTTTAGGTTTTGATTTTTTATTTATTTAGGTTTAGGTTCACGGATAGGTTTAGGTTTTAGTTTATTTTTTATTTTATGTTTTGGTTTTATTTTTTGGTTTAGGTTTATTTTTATTTATTTAGTTTAGTTTTAAGTTTAGGTTTTAGGTTTAAGTTTAAGTTTAAGTTTAGGTTTCGATTTGTGTAGTTTAGATTTTTTTTCTTTAGGTTTTATCTATTTAGGTTTATTTAGTTTTTTTTAGGTTTAGGTTTATGTGTTTAGGTTTAAGTTTTAGTTTAGGCTTAGTGATTTAGGTTTTATGTTTATTTTTATTTTATTTAGCCTATGTTTTAATTTATTTATTTATTTTAGGTTTAGGTTTTAGGTTTATTTAGGTTTAGGTTTAGCTTAGGTTTAGGTTTTAGTTTAGGTTATTATTTAGGATTAGGTTTAGGTTTTTAGGTTTAGTTTAGGTTTATTTATTTTTATTTAGTTTAGGTTTAGGGTTTAGGTTTAGGTTTTATTTAGTTTACATTTATTTTATTTATTTATTAGTTTATTTAATTTATGTTTAGATTTTATTATTTAGGTTTAGTTTTAGGTTTAGGTTTAGGTTTAGATTTAGGTTTAGTTTTAGTTTTATTTATTTAGGTTTAGGTTTAGGTTTTATTTATTTTAGTTTATTTTAGTTTAGGTTTAGGATTAGGTTTTATTTTTTAGTTTATTTTAGTTTTTATTTTTACTTTTATTTTTTTAGGTTTATTTTATTTATTATAATTTAGGTTTAGGTTTAGGTTTATTTATTTAGGTTTCAGTATAGGTTTAGTTTAGGTTTAGGTTTAGATTTAGGTTTATTTATTTTATTTTAGTTTAGGTATTTATTTTATTAAGTTTAGGTATTTATTTTATTAAGTTTAGGTTTATTTTATTTATTTATTTTAGTTTAGGTTTAGGTTTAGGTTTAGCTTTATTTTTTATTTATTTATTTTAGGTTTAGGTTTTAGGATTTTTTTAAGGTTTAGGTTTAGGGTTAGGTTTATTTAGTTTAGTTTAGGTTTAGGTATTTAGGTTTAGGTTTCTTAGGTTTAGTTTTTTTTTAGTTTTAGTTTTAGTAGACAAGATTAGAGAGTCGCTTAGATGGTTGTGCACATAAAGTGATCGCCGTCGATGACGTTAGGAGAGTAGATGCATTAGATTAGCCTTATGTTAAGAAAGGTCGAGGTAGAGCTAAAAAGACATGGTTATGATATATAAAAATGACCTAAGTATACTTGAATTATATGATAATTCGGCACATAATAGAACACAATGGAGATGAAGGATTCATGTAGCCGACCCCACTTAGTGGGATAAAGGCTTGTTGTTGTTGTTGTTGTTGTTATTGTTGTTATTTAGGTTTTTAGGGTTAGTTTTAGGTTTAGGTTTAGATTTAGGTTTTAGGTTTTGATTTATTAGGTTTATTTAGTTTAGTTTAGGTTTAGGTTTATGTTTTATTTTATTTATTTTTGTTTTATTTATTTTAGTTAATTTTATTTAGGTTTACTTTTTGGTTTATTTATTTAGGATTAGGTTTAGGTTTTTTAGTTTATTTATGTTTAGGTATTTAGTCACTTATTAGGTTTAGGTTTAGGATTTTTATTTTAGGTTTATGTTTTAGTTTAGGCTTTAGGGTTTAGGGTTTACGATTTATTGTTTAGAGCTTAGGAATTATGGTTAGTTTAGGGATTAAGGTTGCTTTTAAAGTTTAGGGTTTAGGATTTTAGGGTTTGTGCCTAGTTTAAGAGTTTTTTTTTTAAATTAAGTAAACCTGTTAGGTTTATTTACTTAAATTTATAATTTTAGGTTTATTTCTTATTTTTTTTAGTTTAGTTTATTTATTTTAGTTTAGGTTTATGTTTATTTTTTATTTTAGTTTTATTTTTATTTTATTTTTTTTGTTTAGCTTATTAATTTATTTTTAGGTTTAAGTTTAGGTTTTTTAGGTTTTATATTTTATTTTATTTAGTTTAGGTTTATCTTTAGGTTTAGTTTATTTTAGGTTTTAGCTTAGGTTTTATTTATTTTAATTTAATTGATTTTAGTTTCGGTTTAGTTTTATTTTTTTATTTTAGGTTTAAGTTTTTTTTTTAGTTTAAGGATTAAGTTTTATTTTTTATTTATTTTTTTAGGTTTTATTTTTAGGTTTCATATTTAGATTTACATTTTTATTTATTTTAATTATATTTTATTTTATGTTTATTTTATTTTTATTTTATGTTTAGGTTTTTTTTGTTTAGGTTTTTTATTTCTAGGATTATTTTATTTTATTTAGTTTAGCTTAGGTTTTTATTTATTTCAATTTAGTTTAGTATTTATTTTTATGTTTAGGTTTAGGTTTAAGTTTTAGTTTAGGTTTTTATTTTTATTTTTTTTTTTATTTAGGCTTACATTTTTTTTGTTTATTTTATTTCTAGGTTTTACTTAGTTTAGGTTTAGGTTTTTAAGTTTTGGGGTTTAGGGTTTTGGGTTTATGGTTAGGGTTTATGGTTTAGGGTTTAGGGTTTAGAGTTTAGGGTTTGGGGTTTAGAGCTTAGGGTTTAGGGTTGTAAGTTTTGGGTATAGTGTTTAGGGTTTACAATTTTAGGGTTTAGTGTTAAAGGTTTAGGGTTGTAGGTTTAGGGTTAATGGTTTAAGAATTATAGTTAGTTTTAGGGTTTGGTGTTCAGAGTTTAGGGTTTAGGATTTAGGTTTTTAGGTTTTAGGGTTTAGGGTTTATGGTTTAGGGTTTAAATTTTAGGGTTTAAGGTTTTTTTTTTTTTTTAGGGAAGCCCTATGTAGGGGTATTTTATTGCACAAAAAGTGGGTTATAAAGTCCTTAAAGGGGATAAACTCCAAAACTACTGCTCAAAGAGCTACAATCAGCCTAAGGAGTAAATCCCCAATCTAAGTACATCCAAAAGCAAAGGAAGACCTTAAAGCAATCAAAAGATACAAGTAGATAAACTTAATAAGCCAAAGAAAGGTTAGGGCCATTGCTCTGAAGAACTTGAGAATGCATGACAATATGGAGCAAACTTGTAAGAGAGAATCACCTGTGAGAAGATAACAACCAGTTGTTGAAAGTCTTGTGGGCTTTATTACCTGTAGACCTAAACAAAACTATAAAGAATATAAAGAGAAAATTGTTAAGGGCAGATAAATGAGTGATCCCATGCCGAAAAATGATCCTCCATATAGCCACCCTGACATGAGGATACTTATATATATGAAATAGGCCAGCATAGAAACCATCCATATGAAAATAGCAGCAAAAGAGGTAGCCTGCTGAAATCCTGCTAAGCAAGTTAATGAGTCTATAAGTTACACCATCCCAATTATATGATATATAATTGAATCTGTCGGGCTAGAAGTACAGCCTTGAGGTAGATGTAAAGTACAGAAAATGAGCCCAATCAAAATAAAGAATGCAGATTGGAACAAGCCCCTTATTAGTATCCATATCAATAGTTGGCAAAAAACAATTGTAAGGGCAGGCAGCAAAACCAAAAAGTGAAGAAAATACCCAATAAGGATAATCAGAACAGCAGCTCCGGTAGCAGCAAGCTAGACTAAAGACTAGGGAATCCAGATCAACAAAAAATGAAGGCAGCAGCATAAGATAGTAGTAGTTGATAGTACCACCCCTTAATAATAGAGATTGTATTCCAAGGAGTAAGCAGCACAAAACTGACTGATCTGAGATGGGAAATACTGGGAGCCCAAATAAGATCCACATTAGAATCTAGAAAAGACATGACAGCAGATAACCAAGACCAAAAAATAGCCCAGGTAGCAGCAGCCAAGAAAGCCAAAGCCAAGATAGCAAAGGACCGCATAGAGATTGAATTCCAAGACTGATCCCCAAATAGGATCCATAGTAGAATCCAAAAAAAAACATGACAGTAGATAACCAAGAGAAAAAAAAGGCAAAGAAGTAGTAAGACACCAGCCAAGATACATAGGGATAGCATAGAGATTGCATTCCAAGGAGAAAGCAGCACAAGCCAATCTGAGCCCAGTTGGGAATAAAAATAGCAAGGGTAGTGTAGATCACAGCTATCAGAAAATAAATAATACCCCAGACAGAAATAGCAAGGGCAATCTGAAAAATAACCCCAACAACAAAATAGTTAGTGTAGCATTGGAACCCACCAGAGGATAGATCAAAACAGGGATACAAATTGGGATCCACATTAGAATCCAGAAAAATAAGATAGCAGATAACCAAGGAAAAAAAATAGCCAAGACAGTAGCAGCCAAGATAGCCACAGCCAAGACAGGAAGGGATAGAAATCAGCAAAGACCTAGCAAAGGTTAGAAACCTAGTAGATAGAGCATAGTACCATAGATCAGAAAAGCCACAGCCCAGACACCAATGACCAAAACAATCAAAAATAGCATAATCAGAAAGAGCATACAGCAGAGAAGGCAACATGTTGAAACCCTTATCAATATCCAAAGTAGCATAGCCGAACACAGGAAAAGGACTGCAACCAACCAAAAAAGGCACCAAATGAATACAATCAAAGCTACATTGCCAGTTGCACCATTTAGGACCAGAAGTCTGATAATCCAGATTAACCAACAACCAAGATAGCAAGACAAAAAAAGGCAGCAACTGGCCATAATACCACCCAATCAGCATAAATAGTGCATACACAAAGACAAACCTAATCAATCGAGAGGGGAATAGAGACAACATCGTAATGAAGAACATAACTAATGTGTGATGAACAAGAGTCTTAAAAAAGAATACAAAGCTGTGAGAGCCAACCCCAACAAGAGAGAGGCCATAATGGAACCCACCAGAAAAAAGATCAAAAATTGGATTCAAATGAGTATCATCATTAGAATCCAGCAAAAATAAGACAGCAGGTAACCAAGGCAAAAAGTAGCCAAGATAGCAACAATTAGGACAACAACATTCAAGACAGGAAAGGATAGCAAATTGGCCATAAAGCCACACAATCAGAGTAGACAAAGCCATAATTAACAACCAAGTAGATATAGCATATTAATAGGTATCTTGAATGCAAAGAATCCAGACAAACACCAAAATCCTCGTAAATGAATGAAACAACTTGCTGAGCATAGGACCCAGAAGTCCTACAACCAACAGGGATTGAGCCAACATAGGAGTCCTGAAAAACCAGGACAGCAAAAATCCAAGACAAGAAACAACCAAGACAACAAGAACCAGTTTACTTTCCATAAAGCCACCCATCCATGATAAATACTACAATAAAAATAAGTTTAACTGCAATAAGATGGAGAAAGCAACAACAAATAAAGTAAAATAATGAATTAAGATGATAGGCATATAATAAACAATTAAGGGGGTTCAAAGCAAAATCCTCCCAGCAATCAACAACTTCAAAGGGGAGTTGCTGAGCAAACCAGACCAAAGCCCCATAGACAGAAGATGGAGTATTAATCCACAACAACAAAATCAATACCAACAAGTGCCAAGAGTCCACCCAAAAGCATTAGTAAAGAACCAAGAAATCACCGGATAATCCTGTGGATCTCAAAGAAAGGCGTAATGAAAATCCTTTAAGTAACTCCAAACCTGCTGATAATGGGACATAAGTCCAGAAACAATAGGATAGCCAGTAGCCTCAAGGGTCCAATTCAACCAATAATTAAGAAAGGGGATACCAACAAGTTGACCATAGGAAAATCCATTAAGAGTAGAGAGTTCATAAAAATGAGCCCAAAATAAAAGAGGAGAATTTTGACGATGACAAACAGAACCAGGATGAAGAGAGCTACAGCATGTGTGATCAAAAATAACCTAGCTGATAATAAAACCAACTGTAGGAAAATCGAGAATCATAAAACAGCCATAAGTCATAAGGACAACAATCTGGAAACAGGTCCCAAAAATAAGACCTTTCCAGGTTTAGGGTTTAAGGTTTAGGGTTAAAGGTTTAGGGTTTAGGGTTGTAGGTTTAGGGTCTAGGTTTTATTTATTTTAGTTTTGTTTATTTTAGTTTAGGTTTATGTTTATTTTGTTTTGTTCATTTTAGGTTCAGGCTTTTTTTTCTTAAGGTTTAGGTTTTAATTTTTATTTATTTTTAGGTTTTATTTTCAAGTTTATTTTTTAGTTTTAGGTTTTTATTTAGTTTTTATTTGATTTGATTTTAGGTTTATTTTTTTTTTTACATTTAGTATTTCTTTTATATAGGTTTTTTATTTTTAGGTGTATTTTATTTTTTTAATTTAGTTTAGGTTTTTATTTAATTTAATTTATTTTATTTTTTATTTTTGTATTTTATTTTATTTTTAGTTTAAGGTTTAAGTTTAGGTTTAGGTTTAGGTTTTTTTTAGTTTATTTTTATTTTATTTTTTTTATTTTATTTAGGTGTAGGTTTTTTTATTTGTTTTATTTTTAAGTTTTATTTAGTTTATGTTTAGGTTATTAGATTTTTAGGGTTTATAGTTTAGGGCTTAGGGTTTACTGTTTAGGGTTTAGGGTTTAGGATTTTAGGGTTTAGGGTTTAGGGTTTAGGGTCTAGGTTTTATTTATTTTATTTTAGTTTACTTTATTTTAGGTTTATGTTTACTTTATATTGTTTATTTTAGGTTTAGTTTTTTTTTTAAATTTATGGTATAGGTTTTATTTTTTATTTTTAGGTTTGTGTTTAGGTTTTTGTTTAGGTTTAGTTTATTTTTAGTTTATGTTCAAGTTTTATTTATTTTAGTTTATTTTATTTTAGTTTAGGTTTAGGTTTATTTTATTTTTATTTTTACTTTAGTTTTTTTTAGGGTTTAGGTTTTGATTTTTATTTATTTTTAGGTTTATTTTTTAGGTTTTAATTTTTATTTGTTTTTTATTTTATTTTATTTTTGATTTAGTTTAACTTTATTTTAGGTTTCATTTTTATTTTATTTAGATTTTTTATTTTTTAGTTTAATTTAGGTTTTTATTTATTTTATTTTAGTTTAGTTTTTATTTTTATTTTATTATCTTTTTAGGTTTAAGTTTAGGTTTAGGGTTTAGTTTAGGTTTTTATTTTATTTTATTTTGGTTTAGGTTTTATTTAGTTGAGGTTTATGTTTTTAATCTTTTTAGGATTTAGGGTCTAGGGTTTAGGGTTTAGGGTTTGGGGTTTAGCATTTAGGATTTAGGGTTTAGGGTTTAGGGTTTAAGATTTTAGGGTTTAGGGTTTAGGGTTAGGGTTTTAAGGGATTAAGGTTTAGGGTTTAGGATTTAGGTTTTAGGTTTAGGGTTCAGGTTTTTATTTAGGGTTTAAGGCTTTTAGTTTTTTTGTTTAACAAAGAACATATTTAGATTTAACATTTCTTCTTTTCGAATTCATCAAACAAGTAACACAATAGGTTTTCTAAGACATAATTAATGACATAGATAAAAAATGAGCATGCAAAGAGAAAATTGAAAACCCTAGATAACTAGAACTGACTATACTAAAAAGATAGTTCCATAAGCAACAGATCAGATCAGTAGTTCTTTAGTTTCTCTAGTTCCCAACAGAACCAACGTCAGCCTCTCGAGTAGTGGGATCCACCATCATATCCCTCTACCATAACCACGGCTATAACCTCCACCACTCCTCCAGCCTCCATAACCACCACTGCCCCAACCACCACCTCCATATCTAACAACACCTCCAGATCCCCCACCACCACTATGATAACCGTCGCCTCAACCTTCACCTCCACCTCTAGATCTAGACTGAGCCTAGTTGATGGTGATGTTCTCGCCGTCAAGGTGCTGCCTATTCTCAGGGTTTAAGTTTATTAGGTTCTAAGGTTTTGGTTTATTTTTTTAATTTATTTAGTTACTTTAAGTTTAAGTTTAAGGTTTTAAGTTTTGGGTTTATTATTTGGGGTTTTAAGGTTTATGCATTAATGGTTTAGTAGGGTTAGGGTTTAAGGCTTAGGGTTAGGTTTAGGGTTAGGTTTAAGGTTTTAGGGTTTAGTTTAAGATTTTAGGGTTTAGGTTTAGGGTTTAACTTTAGGTTGTTATGGTTTTTTTAGGGTTTAGTTAGTTTAGGGTTTAGGATTAGCTTAGGGTTTAGGGTTTAGGTTTATGTTTATTAAGTTTAGGGTTTAGGTTTATACGTTTTAGTTTAGGTTATTTTAGTTTAGTAGTTTGTTTAGATTTAGTTTAGGCATAAAGTTTTAGGGTTTAGGTTTTATTCTTATGGTTTAGGTTTATGATTTAGGGTTTAGGTTTTAAATTTGGTTGAGTTTAGATTAGTTTTCTTTTAATAGAAACAAATTTATTCTTTTTTTTTTAATTTTTAGTTTAGGGTCAAGGTTTTGCCCATTCTTAGGGTTTAGATTTAGGTTTAGCTATATTGGTTTTTAGGGTTTAGTTTTTTTTTTAAATTTATTTATTTATTTTAGGTTTAGTTTTAGGGTTTGAGGTTTTTGGTTTAGGGTTTAGTTTTTAGGGTTTATAGGTTTGGTTGGGGTTTTAGGGTTTAGGGTTTTAGGGTTGGGTTTAGGGTTTAGTGTTTAGGGTTTAGGTTTGGGGTTTTAGGTTTAGGTTTAGGGTTTAGGTTTAGTAGTTTAGGGTTTAGGGTTGGATTTATGGTTTAAGGTTTTTTAAAATTAAGTAAACTAGTAGGTTTAGGTTTATTTAGTTTATTTAGTTTATTTTATTTATTTTAGTTTATTTTTTATTGTATTTTTTATTCTTATTTAGTTTAGTTAATTTATTTTGGTTTATTTATTTTAAAGTTTTTATTTTATTTATTTTTAGGTTTGGTTTAGGTTTCATTAGTTTATTTCAATTTTATTTTTTAGTTTAAGTTATATTTTTTATTTTTTAGGTTTAGGTTTTAATGTTATTTTTTTAGGTTTAGGTTTTATGTTTTTATTTAGGTTTATTTTTAGGTTTTTTTATTAAGTTAGGTTTTATTTTTAGTTTATTTTATTTTATTTATTTTAGGCTTAGGTTTAGGTTTAGATTTAATTTATTTTATTTTTGTTTATTTTAGTTTAGGTTTATGTTTATTTTATTTTCTTTATTTGATTTTTATTTTAGGTTTAGTTTTATTTTTTAAATTAGGGTTCAGGTTTTATTTTTTAATTATTTTTAGGTTTTGTTTTTTAGGTTTAGGTTTTTATTTTGATTTTTATTTTATTTAATTTTAGGTTTATTTTATTTTTATTTTACGTTTAGTTTTTAATTTATTAAAGCTTTTTATGCTTAGGTTTATTTTATTTTTTTAGTTTAGTTTAGGTTTTCTTTATTTTATTTTATTTATTTTTATTTTTTATTTTGTTTTTTTAGGTTTAGGTTTAGGTTTTAGTTTAGGTATTTATTTTATTTTATATTTATTTTTTATTTAGGTTTATGTTTGTTATTTATTTTCTTTTTAGGTTTTATTTAGTTTAGGTTTAGGTTTTTAGGTTTATAGGGTTTAAGGTTTAGGGTTTTGGGTTTAGGCCATAAGGGAATGGCCTAATTTCTTGAGGAGCAACCTATGAGGATCCAGCCTTTTAATCAGCTCAATCAGGGGGATAATTTCAACAGTACCCTTGTTAATCCTAGTTGCGATGTTGAGAACGTGGAAGAAAGAAGTCTATGAAGGTTCTAGACCAGTGGTTCCTAGAAGAACCACAACATCAGTAGGTGCAACAAGACCAACATGGGTAGGAGAACCAACTTTGTATTTCACAACCTCTTCATTGACTTCTTTAAGATCACCTTTCATAAAAATCAGCTCAACCGGGGTTTAGGGTTTTAGGGTTTATGCTTTTAGGGTTTAGTGTTTAGGGTTGGTGTTTAGGGTTTAAGGTTTAGGTTTTAGTGATTAGGGTTTAAGGTTTAAGGTTTAGGGCTTAGGGTTTAGGGATTTTTAGAGTTTAGGGTTGTAGGTTGTATGCTTAGTGTTGTATGTTTAGGGTTTAAGGTTTAGGGCTTAGGATTTATGGTTTAGTTTTTTATTTTTAACAAAAAATTAAGTAAACTAGTAGGTTTTGGTTTATTTAGTTTATTTGCTTTATTTTTTATTTATTTTAGTTTATATTATATTTTTATTTTTATTTAGGTTTATCTTTTATTTTATTTAGTTTAATTTATTTATTATAGGTTTATTTATTTATAGTTTAAGGTTTTTATTTTAGTTTATTTTTTTAGGTTTAGGTTTTTTTTTTAGTTGTGTTTTTTTATTTTATTTATTTTTTATGCTTAGGTTTTATTTTTTATTTGTAGTTTTAGGTTTAGATTTTTATTTTATTTTTTTAGGTTTAGGTTTTAGTTTTTTATTTTAGGTTAATTTTTAGGTTTTATTTTTTTGTTTAGGTTTAGGTTTATTTTTAGTTTATTTTGTTTTATTTAGTTTAGGTTTAGGTTTAGGTTTAGGTTTAGGTTTAGTTTATTTCAGGTTTAGGTTTAGGTATTATTTTTCTTAGTTTAGTTTATTTTAGTTTAGGTTTAGGTTTATTTTATTTTTGTTTTAAGATTAGTTTTTTTTTAGTTTAGGGTTTAGGTTTTATTTTTTATTTATTTTTAGGATTATTTTTTAGCTTTAAGTTTTTATTTAGTTTTTATTATATTTTATTTTAAGTTTATTTTATTTTTATTTTACGTTTAGTATTTATTTTATTTATGTTTTTTATTCTTATAAACCTAAATAAAATAAAAAACTAAAGTTAAAATTCTTAGGTTTATTTATTTATTTAGTTTTGTTTAGGGTTTAGGGTTATTTTTTTAACTAAAAGGTATTTATTGCTGAAAAAAATAGATACAAGAAGACCATATTTGAGACTAAACTCAAAAAGAAAAAAAAGGCTACTGCTCAAATGAGCTATAGGAGAATCTAAAAGAGTTTAGTCCCTAAACATTCATCAAAGAGACAACAACAATAAGAAGCCTTTATCCCACTAAGCTGGGTTGGTTACATGAAACTTTTGTCTCCATTGTGTCCTATTATCTGTCAAATTCTCATTTAATTCAGGTATACTGATGACATTTTTTATACATCTTAACCAAGTCTTTTTAGGTCTACCTCTAGCATTCTTAACATAAGGCAAATCTAATGCATCTACTCTCCGAGGTCATCATGGACGATGCTTTATGTGGCAAAACCATCTAAGCGACTCTCTAATCTTATCACCTTGAACTACTCCAACTTTTTCCCGAACATACTCATTTAGAATTTTTCTCTAAGAGTAAAGCCACTCATCCACCTAAGCATCCTCATCTCTATAACACTTAAGGTAGTCTTATGCTTCTCTTTTATTGGCCAACAATCTGGACCATAAGTCATTACAGGTCTTACCACTATCTTATAAAATTTTCTCTTAAGTTTAAGTGGAACTTTTCAATCACACAACAGGCCAGATGCATTCCTCCACTTCAACCATCCTACTTGAATTCTACTAATAACATCTCCAACTATTTCACCATCATTTTGAACAATATAGCCTAAATATCTGAATCACCACTCTTATTAATGACTTGTTCACTTAATGTCACAACTACTAGAACTTCTATAACTAAAATTACACTCCATATATTAGGTGTTAGATCTACTTTAAAACCTTTAGACTCTAATGTTGACTTCCATAATTCAAGTTTCTCTGGGACTCCCTCTCTATTCTTATCAACAAGAAGAATGTCATCACTAAAAAGCATACACCAAGGTACATCTTCCTATAAATGCCTAGTAAGAACATCCATAACTAAAGAAAAAATGTAAGGGATTAAAGCTGATCCTTAGTGTAATCCAACTGAAATAAGAAAATATTTTATCAATCCTCCTTGTGTTTCGACACAAGTAACAACTCTAGTATACATATCCTTAATGACTTGAATATAACCAGTATTAACTCTTTTCTATTCTAGAACTCTCCAAAGAACATCTCTTGAAACTTTATCATAAGCTTTCTCTAAATCAATATATATCATATGTAGATCCTCCTTACTTTCTCTATACTTCTCCATCAAACCTCTTAACAAATGTACAACATCCATAGTGGATCTACCTTACATGTAACCAAACTAATTGAGAGAAACTTTTGTTTCACATCGTAACCTATGCTCAGTTACTCGCTCCCATAATTTTAATGTATGACACATTAACTTAATTCCTCTATAATTTGCACACTCTTGTGCATCACCTTTATTCTTAAATATAGGAACTAACAAACTCTTCCTCCACTCATCTGGCATCTTTTTAGTATTTAAAATAACATTAAAAAGATTTGTAAGCCAAGAAATTTCTTGATCTCCTAAACATTTCCACACTCTATTGGAATATCACTCAGATCTACTATTTTTCCACATTTCATTTTCTTTAAAGCTTCTCTAACTTCAGATTTACTAATATGATAAAATGCAATTCTCTATTTTTTATTTAGTATTAAGGTTGCTAAAATCGATCGTACTTTCAGATCCTTCATTCAAAAGTTTATCAAATTATCTCATCCACCTATTTTCAATTTCCTTTTCTAAGAAAAGCACTTTATTACTTTTATCCTTAATACACCTCACTTGAACTAGGTCTTTACTTCTCCTATCTCTTTGGTTGGCTAACTTATACATACACCTTCTTTGATATCTAATCTATTGTATGTATCACTAAAAGCTAAATTATTTGCATCATATATTACTTTCTTAGAATCTCTACAGGCCACTTTATATCTTTCCCAATTCTTCGAGTTTTTACATCTAAACCAAGTTTTATAATAATTATTCTTATTTCTTATCTTTTCTTGTCCACTCTGACTCCACCACCAACTATTTTTATTAAAAGAAGCTTTTCCTTTGATTTTCCAAGCAAATTTTTAGCAACTTGCTTAATTTCACTTGCTACTTTTTCCCACATAACATTAACTAACTTATGAACATACCAAATTCTAAGATCTTGTAGCTTGCTCTTAAAAATATTTTTCTTTGTGTTCTTTAAGTGTCCCCATCTAATCCTAGGACAATAATTTGATTTTTCTTTTCTCTTACAATCTTTCAACATAAAATCTAAAACTAATAATCGATGTTGGGTACTTAACTTTCACTTGGAATGACCTTACAATCTTTACAATCTAAAGGATCTATTTTTCTTATTAGAGAATAATCAATCTGAGTTTTACTAAATCCATTTTTATAAGTAATAATATGTTCATCTTTTTTTCTTAAATAAAGTATTTGCAACTACAAAATCATAAGCTAAAGAAAAATCTAATATATTTCTACCTTCTTTAGTCACTCCAAACCAATAACAACCATGAATACTTTTAAAATCTTCTACCACTCTACCAACATGTCCATTTAAATCTCCTCCAATAAATGCTTTTTCTTCAAAAGGTATCATTTGTATTAATCCCTCTAATTCATTCTAAAAATTTTCTTTTGAGCATACATCCAAACCTACTTGAGGAGCATAAACACTTATAACATTGATAATGTTAGTATCAATAATCTATAATTCTATTCTATCTATCATTAATATTTATAACATTATCTTTTAAACTTTTATCTGTAATCTCACCTACACCATTTCTAGTTGAACTTCTACCTAAATACCAAAGATTAAAACCTAAACTATCAAATTTCCTCAGTCTTCTCCTAACCCATTTAGTTTTTTGAACACATAAAATATTTATCTTTCCATGAATCATAATATCTATTAATTCCATTAATTTTATCTATATTAAAGTTCTAACCTAATTCTAGTTTCATGGACTAACTTCTTTACCCGTATCCATCCATAAAGTGGGAACTCTTGCTTATTTAACACTACACTCGGGCGCCGATGCAGTAGCCCTTGAACATTTTTCACTGTATTCAAGCCATATAAAGCATCACTTCCAAAGGATGCCCTAACATTAACACAATGATTTAAAGGATTCATGTCATGATTATTTTGACAAGTTTTATGCTGGTTGTCGACTACCTATCGTAACCCTCCACTTTTCACATCTGGACTTGGGACTGGCAAAGGTAAAGCAATAAAGAAAAAAATAAAGACAAAACTAGAAAATCCAAGCAAAAGATAGCAAAGCGAAAGAATCCACGAAGTTCCAAAAGAACCACTCAAGAATGAAGATCCATAAGAAAAGGAAACCTACAACTGAAGACAACTCTAGCCATCTAAGAAAAAATAGACCAACAATAAGAATCTAGCTCCCTCTAAGAAAAAGAAGAGACCCAGAACACCAACGCAGAAATCTCGACCATAAGGAGATTAGAAAACATAAAGAAAAAAAATCAGCTGATATGAGGGAAGAAGGATATCATAATAATGAGGAGCATCAAATCCTAAGTGTATCCACTTCAAAGTGTTACAAATAGGAAAAGTCATCCATAAAAATATCAAGAAAAAAATCCATCATATCATCATAGCCATCCCGAGAAAACATGAACCTATCATAATAGCCCATTAAAGAAAAAAGTGAAATAGAAATAAGAAGAGAGGAGAGCAATATAAAATTAATAGAAGGAAATCCCAAAAAACTAATTATGAACACCTCTTAAAGAGGGAAAAGAAGATCTGAAAAAAGAGCCCTCAGACAAAAGCAATCAAAAAAAGAGCAATCCAAAGCCACCAAGAGCCAAATGACAATCAATGATCAATCAAACCTGGAAACTAAAGGAAACAATAGCCAATAAGCCACAATGAAGAAAAGTATCAGGGAAGAGAGAGAACTAAACAACAAAAGAAGGCTAGAAAAAGCTAAAATAAACCCTAAAGAAACAAAAAGAAAAAACACATGCAGAGGAAAAATCCATACCAAACAGAGGGAAAATCCCCATAAGAAGACTAAACCATAATGAGACAAAAACCACAAACCAAAAAAAACCCCAATATGAGCCAAAATCCACTAAGCTAGAATGGGAAAATTAGCTAAGAGCCAAATCTCAAAGAAAGCACATAGGAAAAGCTCAACCAACAGAGAAAAAACCAGCCAAAAAGCAATAAAAAACCTCCCAAGAACATGAGAGATTATTTCCAAGAGGCTTTGGAATGAGTAATCCTTGACAACTAAGGAGCGACATAATCTAAACACTTTTTTTCTTTTTCATCTTTTAAATAGTTTTATAACCATGTCCTTTCTCTAAGAAATCTCCTCTTAAAAATGAATCAGTATTATAAAAGGCATAGGGATCAGTAGAAGCTATCAATTTCAAAGAAGGGATTTGAGAATCATCCACAATAATAGACAAAGGAAAATCAGAAGTGGAAGAAGGAGCAAGAATATCTTTATTAAGAAGACAATTATCAATATTTTCACTTTCCAACAAAATATGAAGAGACCCCTCCCTGTTTTCACTCATAAAGGAAGTAAGGGAAGCATAATCCATATTTTCAATACAATCTTCATGTAAGGGATTAAAATAAGATTCAAATCCCATAGAAACACATAGCATATTACCAAAATTATAAACATAATTACTAGCCATAGAAAAATCATCATTTTAAACTGAAACATAACTATTCAAAATGAGAAAATTATCACAGGTATTTAAATTTTATTTTTTAAAAGAAGGATCACCAATATTAACAAGATTGTTAGGACCAAAAGTTAAAATATTAGAAATAAGAACATTCTTTTCACGACCATTCTCAATCAAAGAAAGCAAAGAATTAGTCTCTTTCCCAAGATCTAAAGCAAACATAGGAGAAAGAGAAACAACATCCAACTGATTGGAAGAAATGGTGTTAGCATCCACAATATTCAAACCATCATCATGAAAGGACTTATGCACAACATCCAAACCATTAGAATCATTAACCATAGCCTCTAAAGTCTTCCCTTTAAGAGAATCATAAAAAAAACACTTAGAGCATGATTATTAGTTAAAAAATTTTCAAAAACATCAAAATTACCTTTCACATTAGACAAATCATTAATAGGTAAAAATTTTTCAGAAGATTCAGAAATCTAGTTTTGGAAAACATCAAAATTATGAAAACTAGATTTTCCTTTATCCAACTTGAGAGGATCAATAGTTTTTTCAACAATTGAATTCTTACTATCGATTTTCTTCCTAAGAGTGGGATGAGTAATAATGCATTCAGAAATTTCATGCCCATGAATCTTACAATGATTACAAAAATGGGAAAGTTCTCAAAAATAACTTTATGAAAATAACCACATTTCTTCAAACCCAACCAAACTTCTTTCAGATATTTTTTAGTAATTTCAATCTCTACAAGAGTTCTAACAACATACGGTCTAGAAGAAGTAGTTGTTGCTTGATCAACTTGCAAAGGTTGACCAAAACTTAAACCAATAGCATAAAAAAGCTAATGATTAAATAGATAAATCTACAAGTTAGGTATAGAAATCCAAATGGGAATAATAGTAGACTCTTCATTAACATCAAACATAGGCGTCCATTTCAGAATACACATTTGATAATTACAAACATAATAAGAATGCCTAGAAAAATTTCTTATGTAATCAAGGTCATTAGAAAGTTTAATCTAAACATGCCTTGCATCAATCAGCCTAATAGAAAAAGAACTAGGTAAATTTAAGCTATGAAAAAAAGAACAAATATTATCCATCTTTGGCCGTTTAATTGAAAACTTTTCAATCGAAGAAAATAAAAAATGCTCAGCTAATCTTTCAATATCCTCATCTGAAATCATAATTGTCGGAGTACCTTTAAAATTCATATGAAGCAAATTCAAAGGAAGCTCAGTGGAGGAATTCTTACCAGCTAAAGCCTCTTTGAAAGATTTAGTAATAGCAGGTAAATTAGTGGTAGGATTATCGAAAAATTTGATGCCTTAGTGGGATCCATCGGCACATGGGATTTTCCCCATGGATTTGAAGAAGCTGATGCCATGAGTCACAGCATCGTGATAAGAACAGGTTGAGATTAGCCCAAGGCTGATAATTAATAGGGAATCTAAGAGGGAAAGCGCTCAAAAACTCACCAAGAACATGAGAGATCTCAAAATTGCCCAATAATAGGGTTTAGTTTAGTTTTAGGGCTTAGGTTTTAGGTTTTGTGTTTATTAGTTATTATTAGCTTTTATTAGTTTTAGGTTATTATTAGTTTATTATTAGTTTTATGTTAAGTTTAGGTAGTTTAGTTTTAGTTAAGTTATTAGTTTATTTTATTTAATTTTATTATTATTATTATTATTATTATTATTATTATTATTATTATTAATTTTACTTAATTTATTTATTAGTTATTTATTTATTAATTATTTATTTAGTTAGTTAGGTATTATTAGTTTTATTAGTTAATACCTATTTAGTTTATTATTATTTATTAGTTTAGTTAGTTTATTGTTTAGTTTAGTTTAGTTTTAGTTATTTATTATTTAGTTTATTATTATTAGTTTAGTTTAGTTAGTTTTAGATTAAATTTTTATTTAGTTTTTTTAATTTATTATTAGTTTTTAGTTTATTTATTTTTATTATATTAGTTATTAGTTTATTAATTTAGTTTTATTAGTTTTATTAGTTGTTTATTATGTTTGTTATTATTATTAGTTTAGTTTTTTTAGTTTATTATTATTTAGTTTATTATTATTATTTTATTATTAGTTTAGTTATTAGTTTTATTTAGTTTAGTTTATTATTGGGTTATTAGTTTGTGTTATTGTTATTATTAGTTTTTTTAGTTCATTAGTTTTTTAGTTTTATTATTAGTTTTTAGTATTATTATTTGGTTAGTTTATTATTAGGATTAATTAGTTTGGTTTTTATTTTAGTTTAGTTATTAGTTGGTTATTATTAGTTATTTATTAGTTATTTATTAGTTTATTAGTTAGTTTATTAGTTTTAGTTATTGGTTATTTAGTATTAGTTAGTTATTTATTATTAGTTATGTTTAGTTTTAGTTTTATTAGTTATTTGTTTTTTAGTTAATTATTTATTAGGTTTTATTTAGTTAGTTTATTAGTTTAATTTTTGGTTTATTAGTTTTAGTTTGGTTTTGTATTTATTTTTTATTAGTTAGTATTTTTTAGTTAATTTATTTGTGGTTTTATTTATGTTTTAATTTAGTTTAGTTTGTTTTATTAGTTTTGTTATTATTTTTTATTATTAGTTTTATTATTTTAGTTATTATTTATTTATTTAGTTTAGTTAGTTTTAGTAGTTTTTATTTTTTGTTTTATTAGTTTTTTTTATTTATTATTAGTTTATTAATTTTAGTTTATTATTTATTAGTTTTAGTTTAGTTAGTTTAGTTTTTTTTATTAGTTTTTTTTAGTTTATGGTTTTTTTTAGTTTAGTTTTAGGATTTATTATTTAGTTTAGTTTAGTTTATGGTTTAGTTTAGTTTTAGTTTTTTTTTTTTATATTTTTATTTTTTTTTTATTTTTGTTTATTAGTTTAGTTTTTTAGTTTATTTATTTTTTTAGTTTAGTTTAGTTTTTTGGTTTTTTTATTAGTTTATTATTATTTTTTTTTTTAATTTTAGTATTAGTTTATTTAGATTTTAGTTTATTAGTTTGAGTTTAGTTGTTATTCTTATTTATTGTTTTAGTTTACTTTTAGTAGTGGGATTATTATTATTTATTATGGTTATTTATTTTTTAGTTTATTAGTTAGATATTATTTGGTTTTTTTTTTATTAGTTAGATTAGTTTGGTTTATGTTTTTTATTAGTTTAGTATTCTTAGTTTTAGCTTTGTTTAGTTTATTAGTTTTAGTTTAGTTTATTTTTTAAATTTAATTAGTTAGTTTGGTTTATTTGGTGTTTAGTTTGTTTAGTTTAGTTTTAGTTTATTATTTAGTTATTATTTATGGTTTGGGGTTTTAGTTTTGTTTTTTAGTTTAGGTTAGTTATTGATTTAGTTTAGTTTAGTGTTTAGTTTATATTTTTTTATTAGTTTAGTTTAGTTTATTTAGTTAGTTTAGTTTTTGTTGTTTGTTTTATTGTTTAGTTTTTTTTAGTTTATTTAATCTTAGTTTATTTGGTTTATTTATATTTTTTATTTTTTTAGTTTAGTTTATTTATTTTAGTTTATTTATTATTTTAATTTAGATTTTTTTTATTTTAGTTTATTTTAGTTTAGTTTATGTTTAGTTTATTATTTAGTTAGTTTTTTTTAGTTTAGTTTAGTTTTATTTATTTTTTAGTTATAATTTAGGTTTTATTTTTAGGTTTATTTTTTAGGTTTATTTTTAGGTTTTATTTTTTTAGGTAGGTTTAAGGTTTACTTTAGTTGAGTTTTATTTTTATTTTAGTTAATTTTTATTTTATTTTTTAGGGTTTAGGTTTATTTTTAGTTTATTTTATTTTATTTAGTTTAGGTTTATGTTGGGTTTAGTTTATCTTAGTTTAGGTTTAGGGTTATTTTTTTAGTTTATTTTGGATTATTTTATTTATTTATTTTATTTTTATTTTAGGTTTAATTTTTTTTTAGTTTAGGGTTTAATTTTATTTTATTTATTTTAGGTTTATTTTTAGCTTTTATTTTTTATTTAGTTTTTACTTTATTTTATTATAGGTTTATTTAATTTTTATTTTACTAGATTTTTTATTTCTTGGGTTTATTTTATTTTCTAGTTTAGTTTACATTTTTATTTATCTTATTTTAGTTTATTTTTATTTTTAATATTATTTTATTTTTAGTTTTAGGTTTATGTTTTAGTTTAGGTTTTTATTTTATTTTAATTTTTTATTTAGGTTTAGGTTTATTTTATATTTTATTTAGTTTAAGTTTAAGTTTAGGTTTAGTTAGGGTTTAGGGTTTAGGTTTAGTGTTTAGTTAGGGTTTAGGGTTTAGGGTTTAGGTTTTAGTTTATGGTTAGGGTTAGGGTTTAGGATTTAGGGTTTAGTGGTTTAGGATTAGGGTTTTAGGTTTAGTGTTTAGATTTAGGGTTTAGGGTTTAGGGTTTTAGTTTAGGTTAGTTTAGGGTTTAGGGTTTAGGGTTTTTGTTTAGGATTTAGAGTTTTAGGTTTAGGGTTTAGGTTTTGTAGGGTTTAGGGTTTTTTTTTTAGTTTATTTAGTTAGGTTTATTATTTATGATTTATTTATTATTATTTTTTAAAATTAATTATTTAGTTTAGGTTTATTTATTTGTTTAATTATTTTAGTTTATTTATTTATTTTTATTTTAGTTTATTTTTATTTTAGTTTATTTTTTTTAGGTTTAGGTTTTGGTTTTATGTTTTATTTTTTAGTTTAGGTTTATGTTTTATTTAGTTTATTTTTAGGTTTTATTTTTTTTAGTTTAGGTTTACTTTTTTATTTATTTTAGTTTATTTTATTTTATTTTGTTTAGTGTTTATGTTTAGCTTATTTAGGTTTAGGTTTAGGTTTATTTTTTTGTTTAAGGTTTAGGTTTATATTATTTTGTTTATTTAAGGTTTAGTTTTTTTTTTTAGTTTAGGGTTTAGATTTATTTAATTTTTTATTTTTAGGTTTTATTTTTAAGTATATTTCCAGGTTTAGATTTTTATTTAGTTTTTATTTTATGTTTATTTTATGTTTATTTTATTTTTATTTTATGTTTAATTTTTTTTATTTAGGTTTACTTTATTTTTTTAATTTAGTTTAGGTTTTTATTTATTTATATTATAGTTTTGCTTTTAATTTTTATTTTATTTTATTTTTAGGTTTAGTTTAGGTTTATTTATTTAGTTTAGTTTATTTTATATTTTTTTTTATTTTATTTATGTTTAGGTTTTTTTTTATTTTTTTATTTTAGGTTTTATTTAGTTTATTTTAGTTTTTTTAGGGTTTAGGTTTAGGTTTAGGTTTAAGTTTAGGTTTATGTTTAGGGTTTAGGTTGAGGTTTAGTTTTAAAGTTTAGGGTTTATGTTTAGGGTTTAGGTTTAGGATTTAGGGTTTGGGGTTTAGGTTTAGGGTTTTTTTAGGGTTTAGGGGTTTAAGATTTAGGTTTTAGGTTTAGGGTTAGTTTTAGTTTAGGTTTAGGGTTTTTGGTTTTTTTTTAGAGAATAAATTATATTAACATTTCTTCTTTTTTAAATTTAGTAGTTTTTAGGTTAGAGTTTTTTAGGTTTTTAGAGGTTTAGGGTTTAGTTAGATGTTTAATTTGTTTATCGTTTAGGTTTTTCTTTATGTTTAGTAATCACTTTTATTTTTTTTAGTTATTTATGTTAACTTTAGTTTATTTATTTTATGTTTATATTTTTATTTTTATTTTTTTTTTTTTTAGTTTAGTAGGTTTATGGCTTATTTTATTTTATTTAGTTACTTTATTTTAGGTTAAGGTTTAGTTTATTTTTTAGGTTTAGGTTTAGTTTTATTTTATTTTATTTAGGTTTTAGTTTATGTTTTATGTTTAAGGCTTATATTTTTTAGTTTAGGTTTATTTATTTGTTTAGGTTTAGGTTTATTTTAGGTTTAGGTTTTTTTTTTTTTAGGTTTATTTAGTATATTAGTTTATTTTATTTTAGTTTATTTATTTTTTTTTTATTTAGGTTTATTTTTTTTTATTTTTTAGTTTAGTTTATTTATTTTATTTATTTATTTTAGTTTAGGTTTTTTTATTTTATTTTATTTTTAGGTTTAGGTTTATTAGTTTATGTTTTAGTTAGTTTTTTATTTTTTAGGTTTAAGTTTTATTTTTTTATTTTTAGGTTTATTTAGGTTTTTTATTATATTTTTTTAGGTTTATGTTTTTTATTTTATTTTATGTTTATTTTTAGGTTTATTTTGTTTTAGGTTTAGGTTTATTTTAGTTTATTTATTTATTTTAGTAGGTTTAGGGTTAGGTTTAGTTTATTTTAAGTTTTTTAGGTTTATTTATTTTGTTTAGTTTATTAGGTTTAGGTTTATTTTATTTTGTTTATTTTAGTTTTATTTGGGTTTAGGTTTTTTTTTGTTTAGGTTTAGGTTTTTTATTTTATTTATTTTTTTAGTTTATTTTTTTAGGTTTAGGTTTTAATTATAATTTATTTTGGTTTATTACATTTTTTTTAGCTTTATTTATTTTATTTAGTTTTTTTTATTCTTATGTTTATTTTATTATTTAGTTAAGTTTAAGTTTTTTATTTATTATATTTTACTTTATTTTTTACTTTTTTTAATTTATTTATTTCTAAGTTTAGGACAGGTTTTGTTTAGGTTTTAATTTTATTTTATTTTATTATTATAGGGTTTAGGTTTTTTTTTATTTAGGTATTTTTAGGTTTATTTAGTTTTGATTTTTAGGTTTTAGGTTTTAATTTAGGTTAAGGTTAATGGTTTAGGCGGTTCACATTTAGGGTTTTAGCATTTAGGATTTTAGGTTAGTATTATTTAGGTTTAAGTTTATGTTTAGCCTTTAGGTTTAGAGCTTGGGTTTAGGTTTTAGGTTAGGGTTTGGGTTTGGATTACTTTAGTTTAGGGTTTTAGGTTTAGGTTATTTGGTTTAGGTTTTAGGGTTTACAATTTAGGGTTTAGGGTATAAGTTTTAGTGTTTAGGCTTTAGGGTGTAGGGTTTTAAGGGTTTAAGTTTTAGGGTTTACTGTTAGTTTAGAGTTTAGGATTTAGGGTTTAGGGTTTTCAATTTTGGGTTTATGGTTTAGGGGTTTTTAGGGTTTAGGGTTTATGGTTTAGGGTTTAGGGTTTAGATTTTGGTTTAGAGTTTTATTTTATTTAAGGTTAGTTTTAGGGTTTAGGTTTAGATTTTATGTTTTGGGTTTATTTTTTTATTAAGATTTTAGATTTATTTAATTTATTTTTTAGTTTTATTTTATTTTATTATTTTATTTATTTTATTTTATTTTTATTTAGGTTTAGGTTTTTATTTTAGTTTAGGTTTTAATTTTAGTTTATTTGTTTATGTAGGTTTATGTTTATTTTTAGTTTAGTTATTTTTATTTTATTTTAGGTTTAGGTTTTATTTTTATTTTTAGGTATGTTTAGGTTTATATTTATTTTTGGGTTTAGGTTTTAGTTTTTATTTTAGGTTTATTTTTTAGGTTTTATTTTTAGTTTATGTTTATTTTAGTTTATTTTATTTTATTTAGTTTAGGGTTTAGGTTTAGTTTATTTTACTTTTTGGTTTAGGTTTTATTTATTTTACTTTAATTTATTTTAGCTTAGGTTTAGGTTTATTTTATTTTACTTATTTTATGTTTAGGTTTTATTTTTTTTATTATTTTTAGATTTTATTTTTAGATTTATTTTTTAAGTTTAGGTTTTTATCGAATTTTTTATTTTTTTATTTTAGGTTTTTTTATTTTTATTTTATGTTTTTATTTAGTTTATTTTTTTAGTTTATTTTTTATTTAGGTTTAGGGTTTAGGTTAGTTTAGGGTTTAGGGTTTATGGCATATGTTAGTTTAGGGTTTAAGATTTAGGGTTTAGGGTTTATGGTTTAAGGATTAGGGTTTGGGATTTAGGGTTTTAGGGTTTTTAGGGTTTTTAGGGTTTAAGGTTTTGGGTTTAGGTTTTCCTTTAGGGTTTTAGGTTTATGGTTTAAAGTTTTTTCTTAATATAGAAGAAATTTATATTCAACATTTCTTCTTTTTGATTTCATCAACTAAGTAGGTATTTAAGATAGGTTTAGTAGGTTTTAGATCATCTTAGTTTAAACAATAGGTTCGACCATTCTTTAGTTTCTTTGTTAGGTTTTGAGTAGGGATCCCTAACTTTAGTTAACCTCTTCGATCCTCCCATTTAACTATCATCTTTAACTATCCATTAGCTTTAGGTATCGGATAGATTACCTAGGTTTAACCACCACCTCCATATCCTTCATATTACTTTAGGTTTAGTTTAGGTTTTAGGTTAGGTTTAGGGTTTAGGGTTTAGGTATAGTTTTTAGGCTTTTGTTTAGGGTTTTAAGATTTAGGGTTTAGTTTTAGGGTTTAGGGGTTTAGGGTTTTTAGGTTTATGGTTTAGGGTTTAGAGTTTTAGTGTTTAGGGCTTAGTGTTTAGGTTTAAGGTTTAGGGTTTAGGGTTTAGGGTTTGGGTTTAGGGTTTAGGGTTTAGAGTTTAGGGTTTAGGATTTAGGGTTTTATTGTTTGGGCTTATTTAGGGTTTAAGGTTTACAATTTATGGTTTAGGGTTTAGAGTTTAGGGTTTAGGGTTTTTAAGATTTAGGATTAGGGTTTAGGGTTTAAGGTTTTTATTTTTTTATTTTTATTTTTTTTAAATTAACTAAATCAATAGGTTTAGGTTTATTTAGTTTATCTCTTATTTAATTTACCTTATTTTTTTTTTTTTTTATTATTTAGGTTCATTTTTGTTTCTACTTAGTTTAGTTTATTTATTTTAAGTTTATTTAGTTTAATTTAGGTATTTTTATTTTAGTTTATTTTTAAAGTTTAGGTTTATGTTTATTGTTTAGTTTAGTTTTATTTTTATTTTAAATTTTAGGTTTAGGTTTTATTTTTTATTTTTACCTTTAAGTTTAGGCTTTTATTTTATTTTTTTAGGTTTAGGTCTTAGGTTTTTATTTTAGCTTTATTTTTAGGTTTTATTTTTAGTTTATGTTTAGGTTTATTTTTAGTTTATTTTATATTATTTAGTTTAGGTTTAGGTTTATTTTATTTTAGGTTTAGGTTTAAGTTTTGTTTATTTTAGTTAAATTTATTTTTGTTTTCGTTTATTTTATTTTGTTTATTTATTTTTTATTTTAGGTTTAGGTTTTCTTTTATTTAAGGTTTACGTTTTATGTTTAGGTTTTTTTATTTTTTTATTTTAGGTTTAATTAATGTTTATTTTAGGTTTAGTTCTTATTTTTTTGAGTTCTTTTTATTTTTAGGTTTTTTTAGTATATTATATTTTATTTAGTTTATTATTTAGGTTTAGTTTATTTAAGGCTAAGCTTTTATTTTATTTTTAGGTTTTATTTAATTTAGGTTTAGATTTTAGGTTTTAGGTTTAAAGTTTATTTTTTGGGTTTATGGTTTTAGGTTTTTTAGGGTTACAGGGTTTAGGGTTTGGGGTTTAGTATTTAGGATTTTTTGGATTTAGGGTTTTAGGGTTATCTTAAGGTTTAGAGTTTTTTTAAAAAAAAAATTAATACAAATAGGTTTAGTTTATTTATTTAGTATATTTTACATTTTTTTTTTATGTCATTTAATTTTATTAGTTTAGTTCATTTATTTTAGTTTAGGTTTTATTTTAATTTATTTTATAGGTTTAGGTTTAGGTATAAGTTTATTTTTTTTTAGTTGAGTTTTATTTTATTTTATTTTTTTTAGGTTTATTTTATTTTTAGGTTTTAGGTTATTTTATTTTAGGTTTAGGTTTTAGTTTTTTATTTTAGGTTTATTTTAGTTTTATTTTTTAGTTTAAATTTTGGTTTATTTTTAGTTTATTTTATTTTATTTAGGGTTTAGGTTTTATTTGTTTATTTTAGTTTATTTAGTTTAGGTTTAGGTTTATTTTAATTTGATTATTTATTTTATTTTATGTTTAGTTTTATAGGGGTTTATTTAAGTTTTTTTTTTTAGGTTTATTTTTTTTTAGGGATTTTATCTAGGTTTATTTTATTTTATTTTAGGTTTATTTTAGTTTTATTTTTAGGTTTTAAATTTTAGTTTGTGGTTTAGGGTTTTTTTTTTAAAATTTATTTTTAGTTTAGATGTTTATTTTTTTTTTATTTTATTTTAAATTATTATTTAGGTTTTTTTTATTTAGTTTAGTTTATTTATTTTTTAGTTTAAGTTTTTTTTTATTTTAGTTTATTTTAGGTTTAGGTTTAGGATTTTTATTATTTTTTTTAGGTTTAGGTTTTAGGTTATTATTAGAGGTTTTCTTAGGTTTAATTTTTAATTTAGGTTTAGGTTTATTTTAGTTTATTTTATTTTATTTAGTTAAGGTTTAGGTTTAGTTTATTTAGGTTTAGGTTTAAATTATTTTAGTTTAGTTATTTTACTTTAAGTTTAGGTTTATTTTATTTTGTTTATTATTTTTTATTTTTGGTTTAGGTTTTTTTTAGTTTAGGGTTTAGGTGTTATTTTTTATTTATTTTTAGTTTTTTTAGGTTTAAGTTTTTATTTAGTTTTTATTTTATTTTATTAGGTTTAATTTATTCTTCTTTTACGTTTATTTTATTTTTATTTAGTTTAAGTTTTTCTTTATTATATTTTAGTTTAGTTATTATTTTATTTTTTTATTTTATTTTTAGGTTTAGGTTATGGTTAAGGTTTAGGTTTTAGTTTAGATTTTTATTTTATTTTATTTTATTTTCTTAACTAGGTTTAGGTTTTAGGGTTTAGGGTATAGGCTTTATGGTTTAGGGTTTTAGGGTTTTGGGTTTAGGTTTTGGGTTTAGTGTTTAGGTTTAGGGTTTTTAGGGTTTAGGGTTTAGGGTTTAGGTTTTATGTTTAAGGTTTAGGTTTTAGTTTAGGGTTTAGGGATTAGGGTTTAAGGTTTAGGGTTTAAGTTTTTTTTTTAATAGAGTTTAGGGTTTAGGATTAGTGTTTAGGGTTTAGGTTTTAGGGTTTTTTGGTTTAGTTTAGTTTTAGGTTTTAGGTTTAGTTTAGGTTTTAGTTTTTTGGGTTTGGGGTTAGTTAGTTTAGGTTTAAGTTTAGGTTTAGGGTTTAGGGTTATTTTTTATTCTTTATTTCTTATTTTTTAATTTTTGTTAAATTAAGTATAGTAGTTTAACTTATTTAGTTTATTTTTTTATTTATTTTAGTTTATTTGATTTTTTTTTTTTTTATTTTATTTTTTATTTTTTATAGTTTAGTTTATTTATTTTAGTTGATTTTTTATAGGTTTACATTTAGGTTTAGGTTTATTTTTTTAGTTTAGTTTATTGTTTTATTTTATTTTTTGGTTTAGTTTTATTTTATTTGTAGGTTTAGGTTTAGGTTTTTATTTTACATTTTTAGGTTTAAGTTTTAGGTTTTTATTTTAGGTTTATTTTTAGGTTTTATTTTATACTTTAGGTTTAGGTTTATTTTAGTTTATTTTATTTAGTTTAGTTTAGGTTTAGGTGTTGGTTTAGTTTATTTTAGGTTTAGGTTAGTTTTTATTTATTTTAGTTTAGTTCATTATAGTTTTGATTTAGGTTTATTTTATTTTTATTTTAGGTTTAGTTTTTTTTTTAGTTTAGGATTTAGGTTTTAATTTTATTTATTTTTAGGTTTATTTTTTAGGTTTAGGTTTTTATTTAGTTTTTATTTTTTATATTTTAGGTTTATTTTATTTTTATTTTAGGTTTAGTTTTTATTTTATTTAGGTTTTTTTTTATTTTTTTAGTTTAATTTAAGATTTTATTTATTTTATTTTTGTTTAGTTTTTATTTTTTTTCTTTTTATGTTTATGTTTAGGTTTAGTTTTGTTTTTTTATTTTAATTTTTTATTTATTTTGTTTAGTTTTTATTTATTTTATTTTTATGTTTATTTAGTTTAGGTTTTGGTTTTAGCTTTTTAGGGTTTAGGGTTTAGGGTTAGTTTAGGGTTTTGGGTTTAGGGTGTAGGGTTTAATGTTTATGGTGTAGAGTTTTTAATTCATTTTTAGGGTTAAGGTTTAGGGTTTAAGCTTTCGGGTTTAAGCTTTAGGGTTTAAGGTTTAGGGTTTTAGGGTTTAAGGTTTAGAGTTTAGGGTTTAGGGTTTAGTATTTAGGTTTTAGGTTTTAAGTTTAGGGTTCAGGTTTTAATTTAGGGTTTAGGGTTTTTGGTTATTTTTTTTAACAGAGAACAAATTTAGATTCAACTTTTCTACTTTTTGAATTAATTAACCAAGTAACACCAAGTTTCTAAGACACAAGCGTGAGATAAAAATGAGCACACATAGCGATCAAAACTCTAGAAGGAATTATCTATTGTAAGTCATAGTTCCATAAGTGATCAAATTGGCTATTTTTTAGTTTCTTAGTTAATCCATGGCCTCTTGAGTAGGTAGGATCCACCATCATATCCCCAATCTCTCCCTACCACCATGGTTGTAAACTCTTTTTACCTCCATAATTTGCTGACCACCACCTCCATATTTATCTAGATACCACCAGTGATAATTTTCCTCTGTTTTGCCTTTGTGGATCTAGACTAAGCGTTAGTGGTGATGTTCCCATCAAGGTTGATTCTTAGGTTTTTTTTAAAATCAAAAGTGGGAGAATTTTATTACAAAGAAAGGGATACAAGGTCCTTAAAGGATAAATCTCTAAACTACTACTCAAAAGCTACAATTAACCTAAAGAGATAAATTTTCTACATTACAAAAACCAAAGCAAAATAAGGAAATGACAAAATTAAAAAAACAACATAAATTCAAGAAGGCAAAAGCCATCTATATCCCAAAATCTTCTAAGATGCAAACCACTTATAACGAAACCATACAAACACACAGAACTTATTATAGAGATAAACATCTAGAAATAAGGATAAGAAAAATACACAAAAGGAATAAAATGATAAAAATCTTAGACATGGCTTAGGCTCAGTCACATTCATCTCAAGGGAAACAAGATATGTGAGTATCCAAACATCAGAAGAATGGTTACAATCACATATGGTGCTACGGATAAGGATAATAGAGATCACCCTTCATAACCAACTTACCTCAATTAAAACAAATAGTTAACCCAGAGCTCACCAAGTTCGATTATCATCAAGATTAAATAGATTAACCAAAAACATCGAGCCAAACCAGAGCAAAGAAACCAACCAAACAAGACAACAACCAAGAAACAACCACCATCAAAGCCACCCAAAAAAATAAAGACCAAAGGTAAAGAGCTAAAAATTCTTCAGATCCACCAACCAATAGTACAACTTTAGCCAGCCATCAAGGCCACCCAGCCAGCCATAGCAGCAGGAATTAGTAGAAATAGTAATAGAGATAAACATAGCCAAAGCCACATATAAGTTCATCCCACAACAGAAAGAAATGACAAGCCATTAGCCATCCAGTCAACAAGCAAACAGCATAGAAAAACTTCAAAAAAACCACCAAAAAAAGTGATAAAGAACTAGATGGCAGGTAATAGCTCTAGAGAGAGTAAACTTAACCCAGGAATGAACAAAGCCCACAGCCAGGCCCAACCAATAATCATGATGCTAGATTAAAAAAAACTAAAAGCAACAGGCTAGAAAAAACCGTAACCATCAAGCAACCACTAGCCAATAAACCCTCTCAAGAAAAAAAAGAGGCAAGGAAAAAAGGCAAATAAGCAAGCTCTGAAGCCTGCCAATCACCATGCCATCCTAAAACCAACACAGTAGGAGACCAATAAGAGGAGAGCCACCAAAATTAGAAGGCAAGTAAATCTCAATAGTACCAACCAAAAATAATCTCAACCTCCATCAAAAGGAGATATCATTCTTAGGGATTATGTTTAGGTTTAAGTTTATTAGGTTTTAGGGTTTAGGTTTATTTTATAATTTTTTAATTACTTTAGGTTTAGGTTTAGGTTTTGGGGTTTAGGGTTTAAGGTTTGGGTTTAGGGTTTAGGGTTTAGGTTTAGGGTTTAGGGTTTTTGGTTTAGGGTTTTCGGAATAGGGTTTTATGGTTTAGGGTTTAGGGTTTAGGGTTATTGGTTTAAGGTTTAGGGTTTAGGGTTTAGGTTTTAGGATTTAGGATTTATGGTTTATTTAGTTTATATTTTATTTATTTATTTATTATTTTAATTTAAGTTTATTTTTTTATTTAGTTTAGTTTCTTTATTTTAGTTTATGTTTTTATATTTTAGTTTATTTTTTAAGTTTAATTTTATTTTTCAGTTTAGTTTTATTTTTTTTTATTTTTTAGGTTTAGGTTATATTTTTTATTTTTAGGTTTAGGTTGAGGTTTTTATATTATTTTTTATGTTTATATTTTAGGTTTTTATTTTGGGCTTATTTTTAGGTTTTAATTTTTTATTTTAGGTTTAGGTTTATTTTTAATTTTTTTTGTTTTATTTAGTTTAGTTTTAGGTTTAGATTTTATTTATTTTAGTTTAGTTTATTTCAGTTTAGGTTTAAGTTTATTTTATTTTATTTTTATTTTTGGTTTAGGTTTTTTTAGTTTAGGGTTTAGGTATTATTTTAAGGTTTATTTCTTAGGTTTATTTTATTTTTATTTTACGTTTAGTTTTTATTTTATTTAGGCTTTTTATTCTTAGGCTTATTTTATTTTTTAGTTTTGCTAAGGATTTTTATTTTATTATATTTTAATTTTAGGTTTAGGTTTAGGTTTCGGTTTTAGTATAGATTTTCATTTTATTTAGATTTAGGTTTTTTTTATTTATTTTATTTTTAGGTTTTATTTAGATTAGGATTAGGTTTTTAGGTTTTTAAGGTTTAGGATTTAGGGTTTAGGGTTTAGGGTATAGGGTTTATTCTTTAGGGTTTAGCATTTGAGGTTTAGGATTTAGGGTTTAGGGTTGTAGGTTTTTGGGTTTTGGGTTTTGGGTTTACCATTTTAAGGTTTACGGTTTAGGGTTTTGATTGTAGGTTTAGGGCTTAGGGTTTAAGGTTTAGGTTTTTAATTTAACATTTAGGGTTTTTGGTTTTCTTTTTAATAGAGAATAAATTTAGATTCAACATTTCTTCTTTTCAATTTCATCAACCAAGTAACACACCAAGTTTTCTAAGACACATGCGATGACATGGATAAAAAATGAGCACGCATAGAGCAAATAAAAAAACCCTAAATAACTTGAATTATCTCTACTATAAAGATACAGTTCCATAAGTAGCAGATCAGATCTGCCATTCTTCAATTTCTCCAGTTCCCATTAGAACCACCCCGGCCTCTCGAGTAGTGAGATCCACCAACATAGCCCCTATCCCTCTCTCTGCCACTACCAAAATTGTAACCTCCGTTGATCCTCCAACCTCCATAATCACCAGCACCTCCAAATCCCACACCACCACTATGATAATCGTAGCCTCCGCCTTTGCCTCCACTGCCATATCTAGACTGAGCCTGGTTGACGGTGATGTTCCTACAATTAAGGTTTTGCCCATTCTTAAGGTTTATGTTTTGGTTTAGGTTTATTAGGTTTTAGGGTTTAGGTTTATTTTTTAATTTATTTAGTTACTTTAAGTTTAGGTTTAAGGTTTGGGGTTTAGGGTTTCTAATTTAGGCTTTAGGCTTTAGGGTTTAGGGTTTAGAAGTTTAGGTTTTATGTTTTTTGGGTTTAGGGTTTAGGGTTTAAGGTTAGAGTTTAAGGTTTTGTATTTAGGGTTTAGTGTTTAGCCTTTTGGGTTTAGGGTTAGTTTAAGGTTTAGGGTTTACGATTTTAGGGTTTAAGGTTTAGGTTTCTGGGTTTAGTGTTTAGGTTTAGGGTTTAGGGTTTAGGGTTTAGGGTTTTAGGGTTTAGGGTTATTTAAGGTTTAGGGTTCAAGGAATTTTTTTTGGGAAAGTTAGAATTCTATTACCATAAAAGGAAAAGAGTCAATGTCCTTAAAAGGGGTAAAGCTCTAAAATTCTCTCTCAGAGCTACAAGAAACCTAAAGAGCTAAACCCCATCTAAGTACATTAGAAAAGAAAAGAAAATAATAGAGCAAATATATGCCTAAAAGGCATAGAGAAAAGGCATAGAGTAAGACAAATAAATCTTAAAATAGTAAAGGATAGGAGCGGAGTTCATGATTCCTTTGAAAGTAAGATAAGCAAGATCCACAACAACATCACTTGGGTTGGTGAGCAATGACCATACCCTCTGTATAGTTCCAACTTGTAAAAAAAATCTGCAAAACACTATAAAGGCAAAAGTCATACCTAAAAATGATAAGGATAAAGAAAGGAAAAGGAGAGAGCTTAGAAAGAAGGCTCAAGATTAGTTAGGATCATCTCAAGGGCAACAATACATATGAGCATCAAACTTCATAAAGAAGGGTTACAATCATATGTAATGCTGTGAGAAGATGTGAGTAACATCAAAGCCATCATAGTTAGCATACCTGATACAAGTAAACATCCAAGGCCAGTAGTACATAGAGTTCCATATCCATCACCATTAAACAAAAAGTAACCGACTAGAAACCAGCTAGCAGCCAAACCACCAAATAAAAACCATAATAGACTAATCACAATAACCTAGAGAGACTAGAATAAAGTCAGAATACCAACAATAACCATTAACCAAATTCCCATCCAAGCTCCAAAAGGAAAACCGGTACCAACCATCGACCAAACCAATGCTAATTAATTGAAATAGCCAACAAAACCAAGATAGGCACCCTCAAGCAAAGTCCCAACAATAGCGGTCTCCAAACCTGAACAACCATAAATGACTAAATAGCTCGATGAAACCATCAAGCGAAGGAAACATAAAGGCTGCGGCCTGTAAATTACCAGAAGATAAAACAACCACACAAAATGGGGCCAAAGGCAGCCACCAACCAATAGAAACAAAAAAGTCTAATCCACAATGATCAATAAAGGTTTAGCCAGCACAGCAAAAGGCTTTAGAAAATTGTTGGTTTTAGGTTTTAGGATTAAGTTTCAAATTTTAGTTTAGGGTTTAGGATTTTTTTTTAATTGAGAATAAATTTAGATTCAATATTTCCTTTTTTTTTATTTCATCAACCAAGTAACACAACAAGTTTTCTAAGACACAAGTGGTGACATCGATCAAAAATGAGCACGCATAGAGAAAATCAAAAATCCTAGATAACTATAACTGTCTCTACTATAAAAACACAGTTCCATAAGCAGTAGATCAAATTGAACGTTCTTTAGTTTCTCCAGTTCCCATTAGAAATAGCCTGAGCTCTCGAGTAGTAGGATCCACCATAATATCCTTGATCTCTCCCTCCGCCACCACCATGACTATAACCTCCGTCGCTCCTCCCGCCTCCATAACCACCACTGCTCTGACCACCACCGCTGTATCGACTTGAACCTCTAGATCCCCGACAACCACAATGATAATCATTGCCTCTACCTTCGCCTCAACCATGAGATCTAGACTGAGCCTGGTTGACGGTCGTTCTTTAGTTTCTCTAGCTCCCATTAGAAATAGCCTAAGCTCTCGAGTAGCAGGATCCACCATAATATCCCCGATCTCTCCCTCCACCACCACCAAGACTATAACCTCCGTCACTCCTCCCACCTCCATAACCACCACTGCTCCAACCACCACCTTTGCATCCACTTGCACCTCAAGATCCCCCACAACCATTATAATAATCATCACATCTGCCTTCGCCTCCACCGGATCTAGGCTGCCAGTTAGGTGATGTTCTGTCATCTAGGTTCTTAGGTTTAGGTTTGATTTTGTTTAGGTTTTAGGGTTTAGGTTTATTTTCTAATTTATTTAGTTACTTCAGGTTTAGGTTTAAGTTTTGTGGTTTAGGGTTTAGGGTTTAGGGTTAGGGTTTAGGGTTTAGGTTAGGGTTTAGGGTTTAGGGTTTAGGGTTTAGGGTTTAAGGTTTAGGGTTTAGGCTTTATGCTTTTAGGGTTTAGGGTTTAGGATTAGGGTTTCGTGTTTAGGATTTATTGTTTTTTATGATTTAGGGTTTAGAGTTTCAGGTTTAGTGATTAGAGTTTAGGGTTTTGTAGGGTATAGGGTTTAGGGTTTAGCATTATAGGTTTAAGGTTTAGGGTTTAAGGTTTTTTTTAATTAAGTAAATCAGTAGGTTTAGGTTTACTTACTGTATTTAGTTTATTTATTATTTATTTTAGTTAACTTCATTTTTATTTTTATTTAGGTTTATTTTGTATTTTTATTTAGTTTAGTATTCTTATTTTAGTTCAAGTTTTTTACTTTAATTTATATTTAAGGTTTAGGTTTAGGTTTACATTTTAGTTTAGTTTTAATTTAATTTTATTTTTTAGGTTTAGGTTTTATTTTTTATTTTTATGGTTAAGTTTAGGATTTTATTTAATTTTTTAGCATTAGATTTTAGGATTTATTTAGGTTTATGTTTTGGTTTTATTTTTATTTTAAGTTTAGGTTTACTTTTAGTTTATTTTATTTTATTTAGATTAGGTTTAAGCTTAAGTTTAGCTTTACTCTATTTTGTGTATTTTATTTTTATTTTTAATTTAGGTTTTATTTTAGTTAAGGATTTAGGTTTTATATTTTATTTATTTTTAGGCTTTATTTTTAGGTTTATCTTTTAGGTTTATGTTTTTATGCAGTTTTTATTTTATTTTACTTTAAGTTTATTTTATTTATATTTTAGGTTTAGCTTTTATTTTACTTGTGTTTTTAATTCTTAAGTTTTTTTTATTCTTAAGTTTATTTTATTTCATTTTTATGTTTAAGTTTAGGTTTTAGTTTAGATTTTTATTTTATTTTTATGTTTAGGTTTAGGTATTAGTTTAGATTTTTATTTTATTATATTTTTTATTTTATTTTGGTTTATGTATTTTATTTATTTTATTTTTAGGATTTTTTTAGTTTAGGTTTAGGTTCTTAGGTTTTTAGGGTTTAGGGTTTAGGGCATATGGTTTAGGGTTTAGGGTTTAGGATTTATGATTTTAGGGTTTAGGGTTCAAAGGTTAATTTTAAGGTTTAGGCTTTAGGGTTAGGGTTTAGTGTTTAGTGGTTAGTGTTTAGGGTTTTGTGTTTAGGTTGTAGGTATTTTAGGGTTTAGGGTTAGCTTAGGGGTTAAGGTTATATTAGGGTTTAGGATTTAAGGTTTAGGGTGTATGGTTTAGGGTTTGAGGTTTTTAGGGTTTAAGGTTTAGAGTTTTAGGGGTTAGGGTTTAGGATTTAAGGTATATGGTTAGGGTTTCTCCTTTAAGGCTTAGGGTTTAGAGTTTTGGGTTTAGGGTTTAGTGTTAGTTTACAATTTAAAGTTTAAGGTTTATGGTTTTTGGTTTTTTAGGGTTTAGGGTTTAACGTTTAAGGTTAATTTAGGATTTCTTAGTTTTAGGGTTTAGGGTTTAGGGTTTAGCATTTAGGTTTTTTAAAAAAAAAATTTAAGTAAATCGGTAGGTTTAACTTTATTTTGTTTATTTAGTTTATATTTTTATTTAGGTTTATTTTTTATTTTTATTTAGTTTAGTTTATTTATTTTATCTTTATTTATTTTAGTTTATTTTTTAGGTTTAGGGTTAGGTTAATGTTTATTATTTTAGTTTAGTTTTATTTTTTTTTTAGGTTAAAGTTTATTTTTTATTTTTAGGTTTAGGTTTAGATTTTTATTTTATTTTTTTAGGTTTAGGTTTTAGGTTTTTATTTTATGTTTATTTGTAGGTTTTATGTTTTAGTTTAGATTTAGGTTTATTTTTAGTTTATCTTATTTTATTTAGTTTATGGTTTAGGTATAGTTTATTTAAGGTTTAGGATTAGGCTTTATTTATTTTAGTTTAGTTATAGGTTTATTTTATTTTATTAATTTTATTTCAATTTTAGGTTTAGGTTTTTTGTTTTAGTTTAGGGATTAGGTTTTATTTTTTTATTTATTTTTTGGTTTAGGTTTTTTTTTTAGTTTTTTTTATTTTATTTTAGGTTTTTTTGGGATTTATATAACGTTTAGTTTTTACTTTATTTATGTTTTTATTCTTAGGTTTATTTTTATTTTAAGTTTAGTTTAGGTTTTTTTAATTTTAGTTTATTTTTATTTGTTTTTTTAATTTTTAGGTTTAGGTTTAGGTTTTAGGTTTTAGTTTATATTTTTATTTTATTTTATTTTAATATTTTATTTAGGTTTAGGTTTTTTTATATTTTTTGTTTTTAGCTTTCATTTACTTTAGTTTAGGTTTTTATGTTTTTTGGGTTTAGGGTTTAGGGTTAAGTTAGGGTATTGGGGTTTTTTTAAAAACAAATTAAGTAAACCAATAGTTTTAAGATTATTTAGTTTATTTTGCTTCTTTTTATTTATTTTAGTTTATTTTAATTTTTATTTTTATTTATTTTTATTTTAGTTTATTTATTTTAGCTTAGGTTTTTTATTTTAGATTATTTTTTAGGTTTAGGATTAGGTTTAGGTTTATTTTTTAGTTGAGTTTTTTTTTATTTTATTTTTAGGTTTAGGTTTTACTTCATATTTTTATGTTTAGGTTTATGTTTAGGTTTAGGTTTTTATTTTATATTTTTAGGTTTTGCTTTTATGTTTTTATTTTAGGTTTATTTTTATGATTTATTTTTTTAGTTTATATTTACGTTTATTTTAGTTTATTTTATTTTATTTAGTTTAGGTTTAGGTTTTAGTTATTTTAGTTTAGTTTATTTTAGTTTAGATTTAGGTTTATTTTATTTTGTTATTACATTTTTAATTTAGGTTTACTTTTTTTTAGTTTAGGGTTTATATTTTATTTTTTATTTATTTTTAGGTTTTATTTTTTGGTTTAAGATTTTATTTTGTTTTTATTTTATTTAATTTTTGGTTTATTTTAGGTTTATTTTATTTTTATTTTACATTTAGTTTGTATTTTGCTTAAATTTTTAATTCTTAATTTTATTTTAGATTTTTTTAAGGTTTACTTTAGGTTTTATTTATTTTAGTTTAGGTTTAGGCTTATTTTATTTTATTTATTTTAGGTTTAGGTCTTTTTTTTAGTTTACGGTTTAGGTTTTCTTTATTTTATTTTTTTACATTTTATTTTTAGTTTTGTTTTTTAGTTTTAGGTTATTATTTAGTTTTTATTTTAGGTTTATTTTATTTTTATTTTAAATTGAGGTTTTATTTTAATTTGGTTTTTTATTTTAGGTTTAATTTATTTTTCAATTTAGTTTAGGCTTTTATTTACTTTATTTTATTTTAGTTTTTAATTTTTATTTTATTTTAGTTTTGGGTTTAAGTTTAGGTTTTTATTTATGTTTTTTATTTTATTTTATTTATGTTTAGGTTTTTTATTTATTTTATATTTAAATTTTTTTTACTTTAAGTTTGAGTTTTTAGGTTTTTAGGGTTTAGGGTTTAGTTTTTAGGGTTAAGGGTTTAGGGGTTAGGGTTTAGGATTTAGGGTGTAAAGTTGTAGTTTTAGGGTTGTAGGTTTTAAGGTTTATGGTTTAGGGTTTAGGGTTTAAGGTTTAGAGTTTTAGGGTTTAGGTTTTAGGATTTAGGGTTTAGGGTTTAGGGTTTAGGCTTTAAGATTTAGGGTTTAGGATTTTGGGGTTTAGGGTTTAGGGTTTAGGGTTTAGGGTTTAAGGTTCAGGGTTTAGGGTTTAAGGTAGGGTTTAACGTTTAGGGTTTAGGGTATAGGGTTTTAGGGTTTAGGGTTTTGGGTTTAGGGTTGTAGGTTTAGGGTTTAAGTTTAATTTTAGGGTTTTCTTATTTTTTATTTTTTTTTTATATTTTTATATTTTTTTTTAAATTAAGTAAACTAGTAGGTTTATGTTTTTTTAGTTTAGTTTTTATTTATTTTATTTTATTTTATTTTATTTTTATTTTTATTTAGGTTTATTTTATTTTTTTTATTTTAGGTTTATTTATTTTAGTTTAGGTTTTTTATTTTAGTTCATTCTTTAGGTTTAAGTTTATTTTTTAGTTTAGTTTTATTTTTAATTTATTTTTTCTATTATGGTTTAAGTTTTAAGCTTAGGTTTAAGTTTTTATTATATTTTTTTAGGTTTAGGTTTTAGGTTTGTATTTTATGTTTATCTTTTTTGTTTAGGTTCAGGTTTATTTTTAGTTTATTTAATTTTTTTTATTTATTTTAGGTTTAGGTTTAGGTTTAGTTTATTTTAAGTTTAGGTTTACATTTTATTTACTTTAGTTTAGGTTTTTATTTTAGTTTAGGGTTTAGGATTTATTTTTTATTTATTTTTAGGTTTATTTTCTAGGTTTAGGTTTTTATTTAGTCTGCATTTTATTCTACTTTATTTTATTTTAAAAAAAATTATTTTAATTTTAAGTTTATTTTTTATTTTATTTAGATTTTTAATTTTTGTTCTTTAGTTTAGTTTTCATTTAATTTATTTTAATTTAGTTTTTAATTTTTAATTTTTAATTTTGTTTAGTTTAGTTTTCTTCAATATTTTTATCTTTTTTAATTTAAGGTTTAGGGTTTAGTGTTATTAGTTTAAGGTTGTAGGTTTAGGGTTAGTTTTGGGTTTCAGGTTTTAGGGTTTAGGGTTTAAGGTTCTAAGTTTAGGATTAGTCTTAAGGTTTAGGGTTTAGGGTTTAGGGGTTGGGTTTTTTTATTTTTTTTATATTTTTATTTTTATTTAATTAAATAAACTTGAAGGTTTAGCTTTATTTAGTTTATTTTATATTTATTTTAGTTTATTTTATTTTTTTAATTTGATTTAAGTTTAGTTTTATTTTTATTTAGTTTAGTTTATTTAATTTAGGGTTACTTATTTTAATTTAGCTTTTTTATTTTTGTTTATTTTTTAGGTTTAGGTTTATGTTTATGTTTCTTTTTTTTTATTTTAGTTTTATTTTTATTTTGTTACTTAGTTTTAGGTTTTATTTTTATTTTTATGTTTAGGTTTAGGATTTTATTTTATTTTCTTAGGTTTACCTTTTAGGTATTTATTTTAGGTTTATTTTTAGGTTCAAATTTTTAGTTTAAGTTTAAGTTTATTTTTGGTTTATTTTATTTATTTATATTTAGGGTAAAGGTTTTGGTTTTACTTATTATAGTTTAATTTATTTTAGTTTGGGTTTTGGTTTATTTTATTTCTACTTTAGGTTTAAGTTTTTTTTTTAGTTTAGGATTTAGGTTTTATTTTTATTTATTTATAGGTTTTATATTTTAGGTTTAGTTTTTTATTTAGCTTTTATTTTATTTTATTTTAGGTTTATTTCATTTTTATTTTAGTTTTAGTTTTTATTTTATTTAGGTTTTTCTTTTTTCTGTTTAACATAGATTTTTACTTATTATATTTTAGTTTAGTTTTTATTTTTTATTTTCTTTTCTTCTTGGGTTTAGGTTTAGGTTTAGGTTATAGTTTATGTTTTCACTTTATTTTATTTTTTATCATATTTAGATTTAGGTTTATTTATTTATTTTATTTTTAAGTTTTATTTAGTTTAGGTTTTAGGCTTTTTATTTAGGCTTTATTTTTTTGTTTAGGTTTAGGTTTACTTTTAGTTTATTCTCTTTTATTTAGTTTTGTGTGTGGGTTTAGTGTATTTATATTGTTTATTTTATTTTTATTTTAAGTTTAGGTTTTTTTTAGACTAGGGTTTAGGTTTTATTTTTTTATTTATTTTTAGGTTTTATTTTAGGTTTAAGTTTTTATTTAGTTTTTGTTTTATTTTCTTTTAGGTTTATTATAAGTTTATTTTATTTTTATTTTATGATTAATTTTTATTTTATTTTTTCTTTTTATCCTTAAGTTTATTTTATTTTTTGTTATTTAGTTTCGGTTATTATTTCTTTTATTTTAATTTATTTTTATTAGTTTATTTTATTTTATTTTTAGGTTTAGGTTTAGGTTTTATTTATTTATTTTTATTTTTAGGTTTTATTTAGGTTAGGTTTAGGTTTTTAAGTTTTTAGGGTTTAAGGTTTATGTTTTAGGGTTTAGGGTTTAATGTTTAGGCTTTAGGGTTTTGGGTTTTTAGGGTTTAGGGTTTAGGGTTAGGTTAGTTTTAGGATTAGTTTAAGGTTTAAGGTTTAAGGTTTAGGTCTTCAGGGTTTTGTGTTTTTAGGATTTTGTGTTTAGGATTTAGGGTTTGTTTAAGGTTTAGGGTTTACAGTTTTAGGGTTTAGGGTTTAGGGTTTAGGGTTAGGGTGAGGGTTTAGTGTTTAGGATTTAGGGTTTAGGGTTTTGGGTTTATGGTTTAGGTTTTAAAATTTTGGGTTTAGGGTTTAGGGTTAAGGGTTTAAGGTTTAGGGTTTAGGGTTCAGGGTTTAAGGTTTAGGATTTATGGTTTAGGTTTTAAGATTTATGGTTTTGGGTTTTGGGTTTTGGGTTTAGGGTTTAGGGTTAGGGTTTAGGGTTTAGTGTTTTTATGGTTTAGGGTTAATGGTTTAGGGTTTAAGTTTTACATTTAGGGTTTACGGTTTTTATTTTTTTTAACAGGGATGAAATTCAAATTCAATATTTCTTCTTTTTGATTTCACCAACCAACGCACTAAATTTTCTAAGGCATGAGCGATGACATAGATAAAAAATGAGATGCATAGAGCAAATCAAAACCCTAGATAATTAGAATTATCTCTAATATAATGATAAAGTTCCATAGGCAGTAGATCGGATCGGACCAACCCACCAGCACTGTGATAACTGCCTCCTTCGCCATTGCCTCCACCACCGAATCTGGACTAAGCCTGGTTGACGATGATGTTCTTGCCATCAAGGTTATGCCCATTCTTAGGGTTTAGGTTTAGGTTTTGGTTTATTAGGTTTTACAGTTTAGGATTCTTTTTTTAATTTATTTAGTTACTTTAGGTTAGGTTTAGGGTTTAGGGTTTAGGATTTAGGGTTTAGAAAGGGTTTAGGGTTTAGGTTTTTTTTTAAATTAAGAAAACTAGTAGGTTTAGGTTTATTTAGTTTATTTTTTATTTATTTTAGTTCATTTTATTATTAATTTTTGTTTAGCTTTATTTTTTATTTTTATTTAGTTTAGTTCATTCATTTTAAGTTTATTTATTTTAGTTTAGGTTTTTTATTTTAGTTAATATTTTAGATTCTTGTTTATTTTTTTTAGTTTAGTTTAATTTTTATTTTATTTTTTAGGTTTAAGGTTTATTTTTTATTTTTAGGTTTAAGTTTAGGTCTTATTTTATTTTTTTAGGTATAGCTTTTTGGTTTTTATTTTAGGTTTATTTTTAGGTTTTATTTTTTAGTTTAAGTTTAGGTTTATTTTACAATTATTTTAATTCATTTAGTTTGGGGTTTAGGTTTATGTTTTATTTATTTTAGTATAGTTTATTTTTGTTTAGGTTTGGGTTTATTTTTAAACTTTATTTTTTAGTTTAATTTAGCTTTCTATTTATTTTTCTATGTAGGTTTAGGCTTAGGTTTAAATTTTAGTTTAGGTTATTATTTCATTTTTAATTTATTTTGGTTTAAATTTATTTATTTATTTTATTTTAAGTTTTATTTTGTTCTGGTTTATGTTTTTAGCTTTTTATTATTTAGGGTTTAGGGTTTAGGGTTTAAGGTTTAGGGTATAAGGTTTTTTAGGATTCTGGGTTGTATGTTTACGATTTTGAGTTTAGGGTTTAGGGTTTATGGTTTATTTTTAATTAAGTAAACTAGTAGGTTTAGGTTTATTTAGTTTATGTAGTTCATTTTTTATTTATTTTAATTTATTTTATTATTTATTTTTATTCAGGTTTATTTTTATTTAGTTTAGTTTATTTATTTTAGGTTTATTTATTTTAATTTAGGTTTTTCATTTAGTTTTATTTTTTAGTTTAGTTTTATTTTTATTTTATTTTTTAGGTTTAGGTTTTATTTTATATTTTTATGTTTAGGTTTAGGTTTTTATTTTATTTCTTTAGGTTTAGGTTTTAGGTTTATACTTTAGGTTTTTTTGTATGTTTTACTTTTTAGTTTAGGTTTAGGTTTATTTTTAGTTTATTTTATATTATTTAGTTTAGCTTTAGGTTTTGGTTTAGTTTATTTTAGGTTTGGGTTTAGGTTTTATTTATTTTAGTTTAGGTGTAGGAATATGTTGTTTTTATTTAAGAATTAGGTTTTATTTTATATTTATTTTTAGGTTTAGGTTTTTATTTAGATTTTAATTTAATTTATTTTATGTTGATTTTATTTTTATTTTAGTTTAGTTTTTATTTTATTTAGGTTTTTTATTTTTTTAGTTTAGTTTAGGTTTTTATTTATTTTATTTTAGTTTAGTTTTTTTTAGGTTTAGGTTTTGGTTTATGTTTAGGCTTTAATTTATGTTTTTATTATATTTTATTTTTTATATTATTTTGGTTTAGGTTCTATTATTTATTTTATTTTTAGGTATTATTTAGTTTATAATTTAGCTTTTTAACATTTTAGGGTTTAGGGTTTAGGGTTAGTTTAGGGTTTAGGGTTTAGGGTTTGGGGTTCAGGGTTGTAGCTTTTAGGGTTTAGGATTTAGGGTTTAGGGTTTAGGGTTTAGGATTTCAGGACTTAGTGTTTAGGGTTTACGGTTTACGATTTAGGGTTTAAGGTTAGGGTTTTTTTTAAATTTGTTTACTTATTTAGGGTTTAGGGTTTGTTTAAGGTTTAGGGTTTTAGCTTTAGGGTTTAGGCTTTAGGGTTAGTTTTAGGGTTTAGGGTTTAGGGTTTAGGGTTTAATGTTTTAGAGTTTTTTTTAATTAAGAAAATTGATTGGTTTAGGTTTATTTAATTTATTTTTTATTTGTTTTCATTTATTTTATTTTTTATTTATTTAGGTTAAGTTTTTATTTTTATTTAGTTTAGTTTATTTATTTTAGATTTATTTATTTTAGATTTATTTATTTTAGTACACATTTTTATTTAAGTTTGTTTTTTCGATTTAGGTTTAAGTTTCCGTTTATTTTTTAGTTTAGTTTTTTTTTTCAGTTTAGGTTTTATTTTTAATTTTTAGGTATAAGTTTAGGTTTTTTTATTTTATTTATTTAGGTTTAGGTTTTAGGTTTTTATTTTAGGTTTATTTTTTGGTTTTATTTCTTTAGTTTAGGTTTAGGTTTATTTTTAGTTTATTTTAATTATTTAGTTCTAGGTTTAGGTTTAGATTCATTTAGGTTTAGGTTTATGTTTTATTTATTTCAGTTTAGTTTATTTTAGTTTAGGTTTAAGTTTAATTTATTTTGTTTATTTAATGTTTAGGTTTTTTCTATTTTAGTTTATGGTTTAGGTTTTATTTTTATTTATTTTTTGGTTTTATTTTAATGTTTATTTTTTAGGTTTATGTATTTATTTAGTTTCTATTTTAGGTTAATTTTATTTTTATCTTATATTTAGTTTATATTTTGTTTAGGGTTATTTAATTTTAGATTTATTTTATTTTTTAGTTTAGTTAAAATTATTTATTTAATTATTTTTAGTTTAGTTTTTATTTTTTATTTTACTTTGATTTTAGGTTTAAGTTTAGGTTTAGGTTCAGGTTTAGGTTAATGTTTAGGCTTTAGGTTTAATTTAATTTTTTTATATTTTATTTTAGTTTTTTTTAGGTTTTATTTAGTTTAAGTTTCATTTTAAGGTTTAGGGTTTAGGGTTTAGGGTTGTATGTTTTAGGGTTTATGGTTTAGGGTTTAGGGATTAGGGTTTAGTGTTTTAGAGTTTAGGGTTATAGGTTAAGAATTTAGGGTTTAGGATTTGTTTTAGGGTTTAGGGTTAAGGTTTTTTATTTATTTTTAATTTTTTTATTTAGGGTTTAAGGTTTAGGATATAGGGTTAGTTTAGGGTTTCAGATTTAGTGTTGTAGGCTTAGCGTTATAGCTTTAGGGCTAATGGTTTAGTGTTAGTTTTACGATTTAGGGTTTAAGGTTTAGGGTTGTAGGTTTAGGGTTAGTTTTAAGGTTTAGGGTTTATTGGTTGGGTTATTTTTTTATTTATTGTTTATTTTTTTAATTTTTTAAAATTAAGTAAACTCATAGGTTTAAGTTTATTTAATAAATTTATTATTTAATTTAGTTTATTTTATTTTATTTATTTTGATTTTGTTTTATTTTTTTTATTTTGTTTAGTTTCTTTAATTTAGGTTTATTTATTTTAGTTTAATTTTGAGGTTTAGGTTTATGTTTATTTTTTTACTTTAGTTTTATTTTTATTTTATTTTTTACGTTTACGTTTTATTTTTTGTTTTTTTAGGTTTTATTTTATAAGTTTAGGTTTTTATTTAGTTTTTATTTTATTTTATGTTCGATTTTTTTCATTTTTATTTTTAGTTTAGTATTTATTTTATTTAGGTTTTTTATTTTTTTATTTTTGTTTAGGTTTTTATTCATTTTATTTTAATTTAGTTTATATTTTTTATTTTATTTTCTTTTTTGGGTATAGGTTTAGGTTTAGGTTGTAGTTTATGTTTTTATTTTACTTTATTTTATTTTATTTTATTTAGGTTTAGGTTTTTTATTTATTTATTTTATTTTTAAGTTTTATTTAGTTTACTTTTAGGTTTATTTTTAGTTTAGGGTTTACGTTTAGTTTATTTTAGGTTTATGTTTATGTTTTATTAATTTTAGTGTAGTTTATTTTAGTTTAGGTTTAAGTTTATTTTATTTTGTTTATTTTATTTTATTTTAGGTTTAGTTATTTTTAGTCTAGGATTTAGGTTTTATTTTTTTATTTATTTTTAGGTTTTATTTTTAGGTTTATTTTTTAGGTTTAGGTTTTTATTTAGTTTTTATTTTATTTTATTTTAGGCTTATTTTACATTTATTTAAGTTTTATTTTGCATTTAGATTCTATTTTATCTAGGTTTTTTATTCTTAGGTTTATTTTATTTTCTTAGTTTAGTTTAGGTTTTTATTTACTTTATTTTAATTTATTTTATTAGTTTATTTTATTTTATTTTTAGGTTTAGGTTTAGGTTTTTTATTTCTTTTATTTTTAGGTTTTATTTAGTTTAGATTTAGGTTTTTAGGTTTTAGTTTAGGGTTTAGGGTTTAAGGTTTAGGATTTTAGGATTTAGGGTTTTAGGGTTTAGGGTTTAGGGTTAGGGTTTAGGGTTTAGGATTTAAGGTTTAGGGTTTAGTGTTTAGGCTATAAGATTTAGGGTTTCTAGGGTTTAGGGTTTCGGGTTTAGGGTTTATGGTTAGCTTAGGGTTTAGGGTTAGTTTAGGGTTTACGGTTTAGGGTTTAGACTTCAAGGTTTAGGGTTTCTATGGTTTAAGGTTTGGGGTTTAATGTTAATTTATGGTCTAGGGTTTAGAATTTTAGGGTTTAGGGTTTAGGGTTTAAGGTTTAGTGTTAGGGTTAGGGTTTAGGGTTTAGGGTTTAGGGTTTTGGGTTTAGAGTTTAGGGTTTAAGGTTTAGGGTTGTAGGTTTAACATTTAGGGTTTAGGTTTTAGGGTTTAGGGTTTAGGGTTTTGGGTTTTAAGGTTTAAGGTTTTTAGGATTTAGGATTTATGCTTTAGGTTTTAGGCTTAAGGTTTAGGGTTTAGGGTTTTTGTTTTATTATTTTTAATAGAGAACCAATTCAGATTCAATATTTCTTCCCTCCACCACCACCATCATATCCCCGATCTCTCCCCTCCACCACCACCACGGTTGTAACCTCCGTCGCTCCTCCTGCCTCCATGACCACTACTACCTAGACCACCACCTCCATATCCACCAACACCTCTAGATCCCCCACCACCATTGCGATTATCGTCGCCTCCACCTTCAACTCCACCGTTGAATCTTGATTGATCCTAGTTAACAGTGACATTCCGGACATCAAGGTTTTACCTATTCTTAGGGTTTATGTTTAGGTTTAGGTTAATTAGGTTTTAGGCTTTAGGATTATTTTTTAATTTATTTAATTACTTTAGGTTAGGTTTAGGGTGTTTTTTAGATTAAGAAAATTAGTAGGTTTAGGTTTATTTAGTTTATTTTTTATTTATTTTAGTTTATTTTATTTTGTATTTTTATTTAGGTTTCTTTTTTATTTTTATTTAGTTTATTTGTTTATTTTAGATTTATCTTATTTAGTTTAGGTTTTTTATTTTAATTTATCTTTCTAGGTTTAGGTTTAGGTTTATGTTTATTTTTTAGTTTACTTTTTATTTTATTTTATTTTTTAGGTTTAGGTTTCATTTTTTATTTTTAGGTTTAGGTTTAGGTTTTTATTTTATTTTTTTATGTTTAGCATTTAGGTTTTCATTTTAGGTTTATTTTTAGGTTTTATTTATTTGTTTAAGTTTAAGATTATTTTTAGCTTATTTTATTTTATTTAGTTTAGGTTTAGGTTTAGATTATTTTAGATTCAGGTTTAGGTTTTATTTGTTTTAGTTTAGTTTATTTTATATTTGGTTTAGGTCTATTTTATTTTGTTTATTTTAGGTTTAAGTTTTCTATTAGTTTATGGTTTGGGTTTTATTTTTTCTTACTTTTAGGTTATATTTTTAAATTTATCTTTTTGGTTTAGGTTTTATTCAGTTTTTATTTTATTTTATTTTATTTTTATTTGATTTGTATTTTCCTTTTAGTTTTTATTTTATTTAGGTTTTATATTTTTAGGATTTCTTTATTTTTTAGTTAAGTTTGCATTTTTATTTATTATATTTTAGTTTACTTCTTATTTTTTTATATTATATTATTTTTAAGTTTAGATTTAGGTTTTTTTATTTTATTTTTTATTTTATTTAGATTTAGGTATTTTTATTTATTTTATTTTTAGGATTTATGTAATTTAGGCTTAGCTTTTTATATTTTTAGGGTTTAGGGTTTAGGTTTTTCGATTTTATTGTTTAAAGTTTAAGGTATGGGGTTTAGGGTTTAAGATTACATGTTTAGGGTTTGGGGTTTAGGGTTTAGGGTTAGGTTTTTTTAAATTTTGTAAACTCGTATGTTTAGGTTTATTTAGCTTATTTTTTTAGTTTATTTTATTTTATTTTTTTATTTAGGTTTACTTTTATTTTTATTTTTTTAGGTTTTTATTTTATTTTATTTTAGGTTTATTTTATTTTTATTTTAAGTATAGTTTTATATTTTATTTTTTTAGTTTAGTTCTTATATATTATATTTTAGTTTAGTTCTATTTTATTTTATTTTTTTAGGTTTAGGTTTAGGTTTACGTTTTAATTTATGTTTTTATTTTATTTTGGTTTAGGTTTTTTAATTTATGATATTCTTAGGTTTTATTTAGTTTTGGTTTTAGTTTTTAGCTTTTTTTAGGATTTCAGGTCTAGGGTTAAGGGTTGGGGTTTAGTGTTTAGGGTTTAGGGTTTAGGATTTAGGGTTTTTAGGGTTTAGGGTTTAGGTTTGAGGTTTTCGGTTTTTAGTTTGTACTTTTTTAAATAAAGATCAAATTTAGATTCAACATTTCATCAACCCAGTAACACACCAAGTTTTCTAAGACACAAGTGACAATATAGATAAAAAACATAAACTAAATTAAACTAAAATAAACTAAAATAAAAAAACATAACCTAAAAAATAAACTAAAATAAAAAAACATAAACTAAATTAAACCTACTAGTTTAATTAATTTTAAAAAAACCCTAAACACTAAACCCTAAATCCTAAATCCAAAACCCTAAACCCTAAACGTACAACCATTAACCTTAAACCCTAAACTCTAAACCCTAAAACTAACCTCAAAACATAACCTAAACCTTAAGCCCTAAACCCTAAAATCTTAAACCCTAAACCCTAAACCCTAATCCCAAAAAGGCTAAACCTTCCCCGGCCACTCCAAAACTTACCCACAAACACTAAACACAAACCCTAAACCTAAAACTCAACTCTAAATCCTAAACCCAAAGCTGACCTCTACCACGGACCCTAAACCACTCCATAAACCTAAAACCAAAACCAACTCACTAAACCCACCTTCTGACCCCCCACCCAACCCTACCAACACTAAAACCTAAACCAAAACTAAATAAAACCTAAACCTTAATAAAATAAATAAAATAAAATAAAATAAAAATTTAAACAAAAACCTGAAACTAAAAATAAAATAAAATTAAAAAATTAACAATAAACTAAAATAAAATAAAAAAAACTAAACTAAACTAAAAAAATAAAATAAACCTAAAAAAAGCATAAATATAATAAAACCCAAATGTAAAATAAAAATCAAATAAAATAAAGACCTAAACCTAAAAAATAAACCTAAAAATAAAACCTTAAAATATATAAAGAATAAAACCTAAACCCTAAACAGAAAAAAAATGAAAAGCTAAAATAAATAAAATAAGATTAACCTAAAACTAAACTAAACAAAATTAAACTAAAATAAATAAAACCTAAACCTAAACCTAAAATAAACTAAACCAAAACCCTAAACAAAATAAAATAAAATAAACTAAAAATTAACCTAAACATAAACAAAAAAATAAAACCTAAAAATAAACCATGATAAAACCAAAAATCTAAACCTAAAAAATAAAAAACTAAACCTAAACCTAAAATAAAAAATAAAATTTAAACCTAAAAAATAAACTAATATAAAACTTAAATCAAAATAAAATAAAATAAACTAAAATAAAATGGAAAATAAATTAAAATAAACATAAATCTGCTTGGGTTTAATTTTAAAAATAAAATAAAATAAAACAAACCCAGACCCTAAATAACTCTAAACCACAGGCTCTACTAAACCCTGAGGCATACCCTAACCAACCCTAAACCTGACCAACCCTCACTCCCTAAAAAAGCTGAGCTGGGATCACTAAATTAACTAAACCATATACCCTAAATTCTAAAAACTCTCCACAAGCTGAAACCCTAAAAATAAACGCTAAACTGACTTGTGACCCTACCCTAAAAATAAACTTCCCCAAACCCCTAAAACCCCAACCTACCCAACCAAACCCAAAAGCCAAGAAACCATAAATCTAAAACACACTGATAACAACCTAAACCTAAACTAAATAAAATTTAAAATTAAAAATTAAAACCTAAACCTAAATAAAATAAAATAAAATAAAATAAACCTAAACTAAAATATAAACCTAAATAAAATAAAATAAACTAATAAAATTAAAAAAATAAAATAAGTAAAATTAAACTAAACTAAAATGAAATAAACCTTAGAATAAGAAACCTAAATAAAATAAAATCTAAACATAAAAAAAATAAACCTAAAATAAAATAAAATAAAATAAATAAAAACCTAAACCAGAAAGTGGGTTAAAAAATAACATTTAAATAAAATAAAACCTAAACCCTAAACCAAGAAAAACCTCAACCTAAAATAAAAATAAAATTAAAAAATTAAAAAAAACCTAAACCTAAACTAAAAATAACTAAACTAAAATAAATAAAACCTAAACCTAAACCTAAAATAAGCTAAACCTAAACCTTAAACTAAATAAAATAAAATAAATTAAAAATAAACCTAAACCTAAATGAAAAATAAAACCTAGAAATTAACCTAAAGTAAAAAAAAAACTTAATCCTAAAAAATAAAATAAAAAATTAAACCTAAACCTAAAAATAAAAAGGAACACCTAAACCAAAAGTATAAAATAAAAATAAAACTCAATTAAAAAATAAACCTAAACCCAAAAAATAAACTAAAATAAAAAACTTAAACTAAAATAAATAAACCTAAAATAAATAAATAAAACTATATAATAAAATAAACCTAAATAAAAATAAAAAAAATAAAATAATCTAAAATAGAAAAACTTAAACTTATTGGTTTACTCATTTAAAAAAAACCATAAACTCTAAGCTAACCGTGAACCCTAAACCCTAAACCATAAAATCCCTAAACCCTAAAGACTAAATGCGACACCCTAAACCCTAAACCTTAAACCCTAACCTTAAATCATAAACCCTAAAACCATAAACCCTAAAAACCTAAACCCTAAGCCCTAAACCCTAAACTCTATAAACCTAGATACCTAAACCTAAACTAAATAAAACATAAAAATAAAATATATAACAAAACTTAAACCTAAATAAAATAAAAATAATAACCTAAACTAAAATATAAATTAAAACCTAAAAATAAAATAAAATAAAATAAAATAAAATAAAATAAAGTAAAATAAATAAAAACCAATACTAAACTAAAAAAATAAAATCCAAAATAAAATTAAAACTAAAGATAAAACAATGATAAATTAAACTTAGAATAAAATAAACTAAATACTAAATAAATTGCTAAACCTAAAAAATAAACCTAAAAATAAAACCTAAAATTAAATAAAAAATAAAACTTAAATCTTAAACTAAGAAAAAAATAAACAAAAAATAAAAATAAAATAAATAAAATAAAACAAATCTAAACATAAAGTAAAATAAACTAAACAAAAATAAATAAAACCTAAACCTAAACCTAAATAACATGAAATAAAATAAACTAAAAATAAAATTAAACATAAACAAAAAAAATAAAACCTAAAAATAAACATAAAATAAAAACATAAGAAAATAAAATAAAAACCTAAACCTGAACCTAAAAAAAATAAAACCTAAATGTAAAAAAAAAAACTCAACTAAAAACTAAACCTAAACCTAAACATAAACTTAAAAAAAATAAACTAAAATATAAAACCTAAACAAAAACCTAAAATAAATAAGCTAAACTAAATAAAAATAAAAAATAAAATAAACAAAAAATAAATGAAAAATAAATTAAATAAACCTAAACTTATAGGTATACTTAATTTAAAAAAAAACCCTAAACACTGGACCCTAAACCCTAAACACAAAATCCTAAACCCTAAACCCTAAATGTGCAATTGTTAACCGTAAACCCTAAACACTAAAACCCAAACCAAGCCCTAAACCCAAACTAACTAACCATAAACCTAAACCCCACCAGCACTAAACTCTAAAACCTTAAATCCTAAACCCTAAACCCAAACCCAAGATCCCTACTAAACCCTTGACCTAAACCTAAACCCACCCTGACCCTAAACCAAAAACCCAAACCCCCAAAAACTAAACCCTAAGCCCTAAACCCTAAAACCTAAACTTAAAATAAATAAAACCAAAAAAATAAAATAAATATAAAACCTAAACATAAATAATATAAAAAAATAAAATAAAAACTTAAACCTAAACCTCTACCTAAACATAAAAATAAAATAAAATAAAATAAATAAACATTAAACCAAAATAAAATAAATAATAACCTAAACTGAACTAAAAATTAAAATAAACCTTAAAATAAAAAACCTAAATAAACCAAAACTCAAATGTTAAATAAAAATAAATTAAACCTAAAATAAAGTAAAATAAAAACTAAATTAAAACCTAAACTGAAAAAATAAACTTAAAAAATAAAACCCAAAATAAATAAAAATAAAACTTAATCTCTTAACTACAAAAAAACTTTAACATAAAATAAATAAAATAAAATCAACCTAAACCTAAACTAAAATAAACTAAACTAAAATAAATAAAACCTAAACCTAAACTAAAAACCCAAAACCCTAAGCTAACCCTAAACCATAAACCGTAAACCATAAAAACCTTAAACCCTAAAGCCTAAACACTAAATAATAAACCCAAAACCCAAAACCCAAACCCTAAACCATAAACCCTAAAACCCTAAACCATAAAACCTAAATCCTAAACCCTAAAAACCTAAAAATTTAAACCTGAACTAAATAAAACCTAAAAATAAAATACTTAATAACACTTAGACCTAAATATAATAAAAGAATAAAGTAAAATAAAAAACTAAACTAAAACCTAAAACCTAAAAAATAAAATAAAATATAATAATAAAATAAACTAAAATAAAATAAATAAAACCTAAACTATACTAAAAATAGACTAAACTTAAGAATAAAAAACCTAAATATAATAAAAACTAAACATAAAATAGAAATAAAATAAAAAACTAAATAAAAACCTAAACCTAAAAATAATACCTAAAAATAAATAAAAAATAAAACCTAAACCCTAAACTAAAAAAAAAACCTAAACATAATATAAAATAAAATAAAATAAATAAAATAAACCTAAAACTAAACTAAAATAAAATAAACAAAAATAAATAAAACCTAAACTAATCCTAAAATAAACTAAACCTAAACCAAAACCTAAACTAAAAATAAACTTAAATCTAAAATAAAAAAATAAAACAAAAAAACCTAAAATTGAAACCTAAAAACCTAAAAAAATAAATAAAAACCTAAACTTAAAAATAAAATATAACACCTAAACCTAAACCAAAAAAAATAATCTAAAACAAAAAACAAAATTGTAAACCCTTAACTGACCTAAACCCTAACTGACCATAAACCCAAAATCCTAAAAACTACCTAAAGTTTAAACCACTAAACTAGCGTGTGACCAAGCAGATCCTAAACTCTAAACCCTAAACCCTCCTCAAACCCTCAACTAAAGCCTAAACACTCCCACTAAACTACATAAACCTAAACTTAAACTAAAATAAACTAAATTAAAATAAATAAAATCTTAACCAAAAATAAACTAAACATAAACCTAAACCTAAACTAATTAATATAAAATAAACTAAAAATAAACATAAACCTAAATTAAAAAATAATACTTAAAAATAAACCTAAAATAAAAATTTAAAACCTAAACCTAAAAAAATAAAACCCTAAACCTAAACTTAAAATAAAAACTAAACGTGAACCTAAAAATAAAATAAAATATAATTAAACTAAAAACTAAACCTAAATAAACCTACACCTACTAAAAAATAAATAAACCTAAAATCAATAAACTAACGAAATAAAATAAAATAATCTTAAATGAAAATAAAAAAAAAATAAAACTAAAAAAATAAACCTAAAAAAAATAAACTAAAATAAATAGACCTAAAATAAATAAACTAAATTAAATAAACCTAAAAATAAATCAAAATTAAAAAATATATATATACTAAATTAAATAAAAAATAAACTAAATAAACCTAAACCTACCAAATTGCTTAATTTTTTTAAAAAATAAAAATAATGAAAACAAATAAAAAAAATATAAACTGCTAAACCCTAAACTCTAAACCCTAAAACCTAAAACCGAAAATTGTAAACCCTGAAGCATACACCATAAACCCTAAAACCCTGAACTCCAAACTAAAACCAAAATGCAATAAAAACAAAATTAACTAAAATAAAATAAAATAAAAACTAAATAAAAACTAAACCCTAAAAAATAAACCTAAAAATAAAACCTAAAATAAATAAAAAATAAAACCTAAACCCTAAACTAAAAAAAACCTTAAACTAAAATAAATAAAATAAAATCAACCTCAGCCTAAACTAAAATAAACTAACCTAAAATAAATAAAACCTAAACCTAAACCTAAAATAAACTAAACCTAAACTAAAAACTCAAAACCCTAAGCTAACCCTAAACCCTAAACCTCATAAATACCTAAACTGAGCCTAAACACTAAACCCTAAACCATAAATCTTAAACCATAAATCCCAAATAAACCCTACCCATATCTTAAACCCTAAACCTCAACCCAAAACCTAAACCCTAAAGACACTTAACCTAAATTAAATAAACTTAAAATAAAAATACATAAACTTAAACATAAATAAAATAAAATAAAACCTAAACTAAAACCAAAACCTAAACCTAAAAATAAAATAAAATAAAATAATAATAATAAACAAAAATAAAATAACTAAAAACCTAAATTAACTAAAAATAAACTCAACCTAAAAATAAAAAAACTAAATAAAATAAAAACTAAAAGTAAAATAAAAATAAAAAAAAACTTAAACTAAAATTAAATAAAGACTAAATAAAAACCTAAACCTAAAAAATAAATAAAAACTAAAACCTAAACCCTAAACTAAAAAAAATTTAAACATAAAATAAAAATAAAATAAACTTAAAACTAAACTAAAATAAACTAAGCAAAAATACATAAAACCTAAACCTAATCCTAAAAAAAAACTAAACCTAAACCTAAACCTAAACCAAAACTAAATGAAAAAAATAAACTAAAAATAAACCTAAATACAAACTAAAAAATAAAACCTAAAAATAAAATTAAAAAAAACCTAAAATTTAAACCTAAAAAATTAAATAAAAACCTTAACCAAAACCAAAAAATAAAAAATTAAACCTAAACCTAAAAAATAAAAAAAACTAAAAATAAACTAAAAAATAAACATAAACCTAAACCTAAACCTAAAAAATAAACTAAAATAAAAAACCTAAAATAAAATAAATTAAACTAAATATAAATAAAACCTAAAGAAAATATAAAATAAACTTAATAAATAAACTAAACATATCATTTGGTTAATTTTAAAAAAAAAAACCCTAAATACTAAACTAACCCTAAACCTACAACTGACCTAAACTCTAAACCCTACTAGCACTAAAAAAACCCTAAATACACTAAATACTAAACTCCCTAAACATTAACCCTAAACCTTAAAACATAAACCACTCCTGACTTCCACCAGGCCCTAAATTGACTACCCTTGGCTCATCTGAACCCAGGCCAGCCTGACCTCCTAAATCTTAAAACCTAAATGCCACCTTAACAAACCTAAACCCTAAAGTAAATCCTAAACCACAAACCCACTCACCTTCTAAACTCTAACACTATAAACTAAAATCTACTAAATAACTTAAAATAAATGATTAAACTAAAAACCACTTAAATAAATTAAAATAAACTAAATAATAATAAAATAAACCTAAATAAAATAAAGAAAATAAACTAATTAAACTAGACATAGGCACTGGGTTTGCTTTAAACCCTAAAAAAACCTAAATCCAAACCTAAATCCTAAATCCAGGCTGACCCTAAACTAAGCCTGTTATAACCCTAAACCTATAACACTAAACCCTAAACCATAAATGCTAAAACATAATAAACCATAAACCCTCAAATAACACTAAACCCTAAACCTAAACCTTAAATTATAACCATAACCCTAAACCCTCAACTAACCCTAAACCATACACCCAAAATAATAAAAACCCTAAACCATAAAGCGTAAATCTTAAACCCTAAACTAACCTGACCTGGTAACCCTAAACTCTCAACTCTAACCTAAAATCCTCACAAAGCCTAAACACTAAACCCTAAACCCTAAACCCTAAAACCTAAACCTATACCTAAACTTAAAAAAAATAAATAAAATAAAAAGCTAAAATAAAATAAAATAAATAAAACCTAAACTAAATAAAAATAAAATAAAATATAAATAAAATAAAACTAAATAAAAATAAAATTAAAATTAAATAAAAACTTGAACCTAAAAACTAAACCAAAAATAAAACCTAAAAATAAATAAATAATAAAACCTAAACCCTAAACTAAAAAAAACTTAAACTTAAAATAAAAATAAAATAGACCAAAACCTAAACTAAAATAAACTAAACTAAAATAAATAAAACTTAACCTAAAATAAACTAAAAATAAACTTAAACCTAAGCTAAAAATTATTACCTAAAATAAACCTAAAATAAAAACCTAAAACCTAAACCTAAAAAAAAAATAAAACTAAACTAAACTTAAATCAAAATAAAACTAAAACTAAACTTAAAATAAAATAAAAAAACTAAACTAAAAATTAAACTAAAATAAATAAACCTAAAATCAATAAACTAAACTAAATAAGATTAAAAATAAACCTAAAAATAATAATAAATAAAAAAATAAAACAAAAAATAAACCTAAACCTAAACCTAAACCTAAACAACAACAACAACAAGCCTTTATCCCACTAAGTGGGGTCGGCTACATGAATCCTTCATCTCCATTGTATCATATTATGTGTCAAATTCTCATTTAATTCAAGTATACTTAGGTCATTTTTTATAGATCTTAATAAAGTCTTTTTAGGTCTACCTCTACCTTTCTTAACATAAGGAAAATCTAATGCTTCTACTCTCTAGCAGGTCAACGCGTTTATGTGGCCAAACCATCTAAGGTGACTCTCTCTAATCTTATCTACCACTGGAGCTACTCCAACTTTTTCCTGAACATACCCATTTCACATTTTATCTCTAAGAGTAAAGCCACTTATCCACTTGAGCAACCTCATCTCTGTAACACTTAACTTAGTCTTACACTTCTCTTTTATTGGCCAACATTTTGCACCATAAGTCATTGCATGTCATAGCACCATATTTTAAAATTTTCCCTTAAGTTTAAGTGGAACTTTTCTATCACACAATAGGTTAGATGCATTTCTCCTCTTTAACCATCTAGCTTGAATTCTTCTAATAACATCTCCATCTATTTCACCATAATTTTGAATAATAGAGACTAAATATCTGAATCTCTCACTCTTATTAATGACTTATTCACCTAATGTCACAACACTACCACTAGAACTTCTACAACTAAAATTACACTCCATATATTCAATTTTAGATCTACTTAAATGAAAACTGTTAGATACTAATGTTGACCTCCATAATTTAAGTTTCTCTTAGACTCCTTCTCTAGTCTTATCAACAAGTAGAATGTCATCAGCAAAAAGCATACACCAAGGTACTTCTTCTTGTAAGTGCCTAGTAAGAACATGCATAACTAAAGAAAAATAGATAAGGGCTTAAAGCTGATCCTTGATGTAATCCAACTGAAATAGGAATATATTTTATCAATCCTCCTTCAGTTTGGACACAAGTAACAGCTCTAGTATACATATCCTTAATGATTTGAATATAACCAATATTAACTCATTTCTATTCTAGAACTCTCCAAAGAACATATCTTGAAACTTTATCATAAGCTTTCTCTAAATTAATAAATATCATATGTAGATCCTCCTTACTTTCTCTATACTTCTCCATCAAACCTCTTAACAAATTTATAGCATCCATAGTAGATCTAGCTGGCATGAAACCAAATTGATTGTGAGAAACTTTTGTATAACATCGTAACCTATGCTCAATTACTCTCTCTCATAATTTTAATGTATGACACATTAACTTAATTCCTCTATAATTTGGGCACTCTTGTGCATCACCTTTATTCTTAAATATAGGAACCAACAAACTCTTTCTCCACTCATCTGACATCTTTTTAGTCTTTAAAATAACATTAAAAAGATTTGCATGCCAAGAAATTCCTTGATCTCCTAAACATTTTCACACTTCTATTGGAATATCATCAGGGCCTACTATTTTTCCACATTTCATTTTCTTTAAAGCTTCTCTAACTTCATATTTACTAATACGATGATAAAAATAAAATTCTCTATTTTTGTTTAGGATATTAAGGTTGCTAAAATCAATCATACTTTCAGATCCTTCATTGAAAAGTTTATCAAAATACTTCATCCACCTATTTTCAATATCCTTTTCTAAGAAAAGCACTTTATTATTTTCATCCTTAATACCCCTCACTTGAACTAGGTCTTTACTTCTCCTATCTCTTTAGTTGGCTAACTTCTACATTTCACCTTCTTTGGTATCTAATCTATCATATAAATCACTAAAAAATAAATTTTTTGCATCATATATTACTTTCTTAGAATCTCTACCACTTTATATCTTTCCCAATTCTCCAAGTTTTACATCTAAACCAAGTTTTATAACAATGCTTATTTCTTATCTTTTCTTGAACACTCGACTCCACCAACTATGTTTATTAAAAGAAGCTTTTCTTTTGATTCTCCAAAGCTAACACTTGCTTAATTTCACATGCTACTTTTTCCCACATAACATTAGCTTCCTTACGAATAGCCCAAATTCTAAGTTCTTGTAGTTTGCTCTTAAAAATATTTTTATTTGTGTTCTTTAAGTGTCCCCATCTAATCCAAACCTAAACCTAAAAATTAAACTAAAATAAATAAACCTAAAATAAATAAACTAAACTAAATAAAACTAAAAATAAACCTAAATAAAAATAAAAAATAAAATAAACTAAAGTAAATAAAAAAATAAACTAAATAAACCTAAACCTAACAATTTACTTAATTTAAAAAAATAATAAAATAATAAAAACAAATAAATAAACCCAAACCCTTAAACCCTAAACCCTATAATCTAAAAAAAATAAACCCTAAATAAAATAAACCCTAAACTAAACTCAAACCTTAAACCCTAAACCCTAAACCCCAAACCATAAAACCTACAACCCTATACCCTGAACCCTAAACCCCAAACCCTAAACCCTAAACCCTAAACCCTAAAACCCTAAAAACGAAAACCTAAACTAAATAAAACTTAAAAATAAAATAAATAATAACATCTAAACCTAAATAAAAAATAAAAACAAAATATAATGAAAACCCAAACTAATACCTAAACCTAAACCTAAAAATAAAATATAATAAAAAATAAAAACTAAAATACAATAAAATAAATAAAAAGCTAAACTAAAGTAAAAAATATAAAATAAACATAAAAATAAAAACTTAAACAAAATAAAAACTAAACCTAAAATAAACTGAAATAAATAATAAATAAAATAAATAATCCTAAACCTACTAGTTTACTAAATTATTTTTACCAAAAAAACCCTAAAAATTAAATTGAAAACCCTAAACCCTAAATCCTAAACCCTAAATCCTAAAACTAACCCTAAACCCAAACCCAAACTAAAAACCCTAAATAACCCATATCCTAAACTCTACCCTAAATGTTAAAGCTAAACCATAAACCAGAGCTAACCTAAAACCCTAAACCCAACTCAGTAACCTAAACCATAAACCCTAACCCTTAAAACCTACCATAAAGCCAGATCCATAAACAATCCTAAACCCTAAATTAACCTAATCCTGGTTAACCAAAGACCTAAACCCTAAACACTAAAGCCTAAACATTAAACCCTAAACCCTAAATCCTAACACTAAAGCCCAAATCCTAAAACCCTAAACCTTAAACCTTAAACCCTAAAAATTAAAAAACCTAAACCTAAAGTAAATAAAAGCTAAAAAATAAAATAAGTAAATAAACCGAAACCTAAATGAAATAAATAAAATAAAATAAAATAAAAACCTAAACTAAAACCTAAACCTAAAAATAAAATATAATAAAAAGTAAAAATAAATTAAAAAAATAAATAATAAAAAACTAGACTAACCTAAAAAAACTAAGAATTAAAAACCTAAATAAAATAAAAACTAAACATAAATTAAAAATAAAATAAACCTAAAATTAAATAAAATAAGATTGAAATAAAAACTTAAACCTAAAAAATAAACCTAAAAAATAAACATAAAAAATAAAACATACAAATAAATAAAATATAAAACCCAAACCTTAAACGAAAAATTAAAACTAACCTAAAATAAAAATAAAATAAACAAAATAAAATAATCCTAAACCCAAACTAAAATAAATAAAACCTAAACTTAAACCTAAAACAAACTAAACTTAAACCCTAAACTAAATAAAATAAAGTAAAGTAAAAATAAACCTAAACCTAAACTAAAAAACAAAACCTAAAAATAAACCTAAAATAAAAACCTAAAACTTAAACATAAAAAAAATAAACCCAAACTTAAACCTAAAAATAAAAAATAAAACCTAAACATAAAAAATAAACATAAACCTAAACCTAAACCTAAAAAATAAAATAAAATAAAAAATCTAAACTAAAATAAATAAACCAAACTAAATAAAAATAAAAAATTAACCAAAATAAAAATAAAAAATAAATTAAACTAAAATAAATAAAAAATAAACTAAATAAATCTAAACTAACCAGTTTACTTAATTTGTTTATTTAAAAAAATTGAAAACTAATCCAAAACCTTAAACCATAAACCTACAACCTTAAACCCTAAATCCTAAAAAACCTTAACCCTAAATCCTAAGCCCTAAACCCTAAATTGCAAGTCTTAAACCCTAACCCTAAACCCTAAAAGCATAAACCCTAAGCCCTAAACCCTAACTCTTAACCCTTAACCCTAAACCTTAAACCCCATACACTAAACTTAAACCTAAAATAACAAAATAAATTGAAAAATAAACCTAAATCATAAAACTTAAGAAACCTAAGAATGGGTAGAACCTTGACGGTATGTACATCACCATCATCTAGGCTCAGTCTAGATCTAGTAGTGGAGGTCAAGGTGGAGGTGGGGGTTATCATAGTGTTGGTGAGGGATCTAAAGGTGTTGGTGGAAATGGAGGTGGTGGTTAGAGCAATGGTGGTTATGAAGGAGGGAGGAGTGATAGAGGTTACAACCATGGTGGCGGCGAAGGGAGAGATCAGGGATATGATGGTAGATACCACTACTCAAGAGGTCTAGGTGGTTCTGATGGGAACTATAGAAACTAAAATGCGGTCGACCCGGAACTATCTTTATAGCAAAGATGATTCTAGTTATCTAGAGTTTTTGATTTACTTTAAGAAAGCTCAGTTTTTATCTATGTCATCGCTTATGTCTCAGAATACTTGGTGTGTTACTTGGTTGATGAAATCAAAAAGAAGAAATGTTGAATTTGAATTTTTCTCTGTTAAAAAAAAATAAAAAATGTAAACCCTAAACTAAAACCTAAACCCTAGACCTAAAACCTAAAACCTAAACCCTTAACCCTAAACCCTAAGCCTTAAACCCTAAAAACCTTAAACCCTAAACCCTAAACCCTAAACCCTAAACCCAAAAACCATAAACCCTAAAATCAATACCCTAAAACCTAAACCCTAAACCTTAAACCCTAAACCCTATACCCCAAACCCTAAAACCTAAACCCTAAACTAAACGTAAACTAAATAAAACCTAAAAATAAAATAAATAAACAACCTAAACCAAAATAAAATAAAAAATACATTAAAATATAAACTAAAACATAAAAACTAAACCTAAACCTAAAAAAAGAAAATGAAATAAAAGTAAAATTAAACTCGATAAAATAGATAAAACCTAAACTAAACTAAAAAAAATAAAAACCTAAATAAAATAAAACTTAACTTAAAATAAAATAAAATAAAAAAACTAAATAAAACCTAAACCAACTAAAAAAATAAATAAAATAAAACCTAAACACTAAACTAAAAAAAAAAACTAAACCTAAAATGAAATAAAATAAACCTAAACTTAAACCTAAACCAAAATAAAATAAAATAAACTAAAATAAACCTAAACCTAAACTAAAAATAAAAAACCAAAGAATAAACCTAAAATAAATAAAACTTAAAACCTAAAAAAAAAAAAAGAAAAATGTAAACATAAACTTAAATTAAAAATTAAAACCTAAACTTAAAAATAAAATAAAAATAAACTAAAACATAAACCTAAACCTAAACCAAAACAAAATAAACTAAAATAAAAAACCTAAACTAAAATAAATAAACCTAAAATAAAAAAATTAAACTAAATAAAAATAAAAATAAACATAAATAAAAATAATAAAATAAAATAAATTAAAATAAATAAATAAAAACTAAATAAACCATCACCTACTAGTTTACTTAATTTCAAAAAATAAATATATAAAATATAATAAAATTAAAATAACCCTAATCCTAAACCTACAACACTAAACCATAATCCATAAACCCTAAACCCTAAACCCTATTCCCTAAACCTTAAACCTTATACTAACCTTAAACCCTAGACCTAAACCCTAAACAAACCTAAATCTAAACCCCAAACCCTAAATAAGACCAATCCATACTAAACCTAAAACCATAAAACTAGGCACTAAAAACCCAAATCCTAAACTAAAACAAAACCTAAAATCACTATGAACCCATACCCTAAACCTCCAAACCTAAACCAAAAATAAACCCTAAACCCTTAAAGCCAGCAATCCCAAAACCCTAAAATAATTATAAACCAAATCCTAAAACTAAACCTAAACCCTAAACCTAAACCTAAAAACCAGACCTAAACTAAACCCTAATAACCTAAAAACCTAAACCTAAACTAAATAAAACCTAAAAATAAAATAAATAAAAAATGTAAACCTAAACTAAAATCTAAACCTAAACATAAAAATAAAAATAAATAAATAAAAATAAAATAAATAAAATCCTAAAGTATTCAAAAATAAAATAAACTAAGAATAAAAAGGTTAAATAAAATTAAAAGTAAAAAATGAAATAAACCTAAAATAAAATAAAATAAAAACTAAATAAAAACCTAAACTTAAAAACTTTAAAAAGAAAACATAAAAATAAATAATAAATAAAACCTAAATCCTAAACTAAAAAAAATCTAAACCTAAAATAAAAATAAAAAAACAAAATAAAATAGTAGAGACGGTTCTACTTATGTACGGTTTTTGATTTTCTCTATGGGTACTTATTTTTGATCTATGTCGTCACTTGTGTCTTAGAAATCTTGGGGTATTACTTAGTTGATGAAATTGAAAAAAAGAAATATTGAATCTGAATTTCTTATCTATTAAAAAAATCCTTAAACCTTAAACCCTAGACTAAAATAAAAACCCTAAACCCAAAAATTAAACACTAACCCCTAAACCCTAAAACCTACAATCTCTAAACCCTAAACCCTAAACCCTAAACCCTAACCCCTAAACCCTAAACCCTAAACTTTAAACCCTAAAACCTAAACCTTAAACCCTAAACCCTAAACTAAACCTAAACCTTAAACCACAAAACCCCAACCACAAACTAAACTTACAACCCTAAACCCTAAACCCTAAACCCCAAACCCTAAACCCTAAACCCTAAACCCTAAACTAACCTTAAATCCTAATCCCTAAATAATCCCTAAACCCTAAACCCTAAATTAACCCTAAACCATAAACCTTGAATAAAGATGTCATTAGGAGTAGATCTAAAGAATGACCTAATCTAGCAGCTAAAGAAAATGTCTTCAAGAGACTTCATTACTAGAGATTTGAATACCTTAAACCCTAACCCTAAATCATATTATAATATCATATATTATAGTATAATATAGCATCATAAATTTGAGCATGTAGTGATGTGTTTCTGGAAGTTATAAGATGTTTTGAAATGTTTTAGTATATTATGGTATTGTGTCCTATAGTCTATATTAATATAAATCATTAAAATATTAATTTAATATATAAGATGATCAAATTTGTTAAATTTGAAGTGGCAATTAGGTTGTAGTACCAAAGGTGTGCTATGCCACTTGTACTAAAAAAAGTAAGATTTTATGTTCAAAATAAATATTACATGTTGTAGCATAGTATAACATCATATATCATAATATATTGTTATGTGCATTTTAAATACTTTTAGTATTTTACAATCATGCAGTCGAGCCTACACTAGCATTATTTATAAAAATGTTGATTTAGCCTTTAAAATGGTGGAATCTAGCCAAATTAATAATAGGTATAGTTTGGCATCTTAATGTATTGTTTCACTTTAAAATATGTAAGTGATACGATTAAAATATATAGTTTTTTATTGTTTAGATTAATTTTATGATTTTATATTTTAACCAATCCCTTGTGATGTGATATGCAATATAATATAATATAACATGTTATAGTTTATTATAACATAGGATGCCATAACATAGTGTAGCGTCATGCATTATAGTATACTATTATGTATTACTACTCTTTGTTTAGCATATTTTAGTTTGTTATAGTATGATGTAGAAGAGTTTGTATTTGTATAATTCATAAAAATGCTAATTTATAGGCTGAGATGATGGGATTTGGCTAAATTTAAGGTAAGCTTTAGGGAACATCATTGGGGTTGTGCTAAGGTGTGTCATTTTATCAAAAGAATGGAATTTTGCATAAAAAAGTTTTTTCAATCAAATTTTATAAATTCTTTGCTTAAAGTGATTCATTTTAAAGTGAATGTAATATAATATATTACATAAATTCACATTAAAATATATAGTACATTTTAGTATATTTTACTTATGTTATAATACATTAGGTCAAAACTCACAAAAATATTAATTTGAAGGTTAAGATGGAAGAATTTGGCCCAATTGATGACACACACCAAGAAGCAACACCAAATTATGCTATTTTGTGCCATTTCTAACAGAATAATAATAATTTTACATCCAAAATGAACATTATTCATATTTTGAGAAGATTTTGTTATTTTAACCTTTTAAGTGATTCTAATGAGGTGTAATGTTAGACAATATATTATATATAACATCATATATTATGATATTATATAGTGTGTTAATTCATAATATAATATTTTTAGCAAGATATTGTATAGTTAGTTTGAGCTTACAACATCACAAATCATAAAATGTTGATTACAATGTTAAGATGATGTAATTTGAACGTATACAATGTTAGGCTTTTGGTTGAAGCATTAAAACTGTGCATAAGAGAAGAAATAAGATTTGATGAGAATTTCATGTTAAAGAGATGGAGGGAGATATGCTAGGGGATCACACATGCATTGCACATGACATGTGAGGGGTCTATATCGAGGGCATAGAAGAAGAAAATCAGCTGGGTATAGGGTTTGAATTTCATTTGATTATATGATTTATGCAAAGAAGTTCTACTGGGGATAAGAATCTACAATCCACCAGGGATTAATATCGAATCAACTTTAATTTGTTTTGTTTTAATTGATGTGGAGGCATATCTGCTAAAGACATGGGCTTAAGTATGTTCGGGATTGGGTATTTGAACCTTCCATTAGGGAAGCAGGTTCAAGCTATTCGATTGGGTTTGGGATTTCAGTTTGATTTCATATATTTGTTTGGGGATGTATCCACTATGAATAAGAGTTTGGTTGGATTTATTTGATTTAGAATTTATTGGGAGAGTTAGTTTAATTTGGCTCCACTTGGGAGATTGGTTTTGAATTTGATTTGTATTCTTGACTTGTTTATATATGATTTGGGGCTCCACTAGAGAGAAAGGTGTGATTTAACTACTTTGGGGAAAATCAGGTTGGGTTTATTTTAATCTGAGTTAATGTATGGACTTTGTCGGTGTGTGTTAGACCCACTGAGAAGGGGATCTATCAACCTTGACCCCTCAAGTTTACAAATCCAATGGGATAGTCTACTGGCTATGAGGTGGAGCTAGCCAACCTAAGGGGTTGCCTTTCGATTTGCAACAACCATGTTAGGAAGAAGGCATAGTAGACTTACATCTTCTAAAGCAAGGAATAACTGTTGGGGTGACCTGTTGGATGCATAACAAATCGAACCTGACTTAAGCCGACTACTGAGTGAATGCTTCTAGGGACTTAAGTCAACTCAAAAGTAGTCAAGATTAATTTTATCTTAATTTCATGTGATTTTGGTAAGGTATGTTTGGTTTAGTTTTATTTCAAATTAAGGGCATATCCGATGAGGATGTCAACATGATCAGATTTGATATATTTAATTTATAGACCATGTCAGTGTGTGATGGACCCAATAAGAAAGGGCTATATCAAACTTGTCCTATCTCAGATGTACTAATCCAAAGAGATAGTCTACCGCTGTGGTGTAGAGCTATGCAACCTATAGGGTTGCCTTTTGATGTGCAATGGCTGTGCTAGGAAGAAGGTGTAGCAGACTTACATCTTCTAAAGTAGGGAACAACCACTAGGGTGACCTGTTTGTAGTACAATAAATCAAACCCGACTCAGGGGCGACTACTTAGTGAATGTCATTGGGGACTTATATCAACTTAAGGGTAGTCAGGCGATTCTTATAGGTAGTTTTTCCAACACTGCCCTAAAGATAGGATGACTGCTTGGGAAAAGGTACTACTATGGGTGTCCTCCTAATCCACAAGTGAACATATATTTTATTTATATGTTTGCATCGACCCTGTTGGCGTGCAAGGGACCACACTGAGAAGGGGCTATGTCAGCCTTGACCTATCTCAAATTATTGGACCAAGGGAGAATCTTCAAATCCATAGGATGAATTCTCCAACCACAGGGGTGGTTACTAGGAAAGAGAAACTATCCAATCCAATAGTAACCTAGGTAGTGTCTAAATGGGGTCGCAAAGGATGTGATTCAAATATAGTGCCCATAGAGGAGGTGCTACTAGAGGAGTTATCTTGAGCCATAGAAAAGAAAGCTTATAAGTGTATGGTGGCCAACTCAAGGAGAAAGTGTAGCAGACTTACATCTACCATGAGTGTTGTATCCTAAGGTGCGAGAACCAACCAACCTGTGGTGTATCCGTCAGCATGACTAGTGTATCCATCAGCATTATGAGAACCAACCACCCTAAGGTTCCTGTCGGTGTACAATGATCAATATGGAAAGAAAGCATGTAGGCATATAACTTTTCAAGTGGAACTGATCATCATAATGGTCTATCGTCAGCAGGACAAATGATATCTAACCTAAAGAGACTATTGAGTGGGGAGCCTGAGGAAGGACTGGACCCATACTTGAAGCAGTCAGGAGGGCAGGAGCTGCTAGGGGACTTATCCTAAACCTTAAATATACTTTACCTAGTTAGATCATGAAGGTTAATCCAAGAAGAAAGCATAGCAGACTCACATCCTATTAAATTAAGCCAACATGAGGTAGCTTCCCAGCCACATAGTATGGCCTACCAAACTAACGAGGCACTCATCGGTGTGCAATGGACAAGTAAAGAAGGAAAACATAGCAGACTTACATCCTCCAAAGCAAGAAGACCACTGGGGTGACACACTAGCGGTATACGTTCACTGCGGCCTATCTTGAGTGAGTGTCGTTGGGGGTGTTATCTCAACTCAGAGTAGCCCAAGATAAAAGATATTTGTTTATTTTATATGTTTGTGTGTAGTATTTGTTTGTGTTTGTCGATGAAGGATAGGAAGCTGCTTGGGTTCCTTACACCTACCCTAAACACATCATGGCTAATTCGCAAACAAGAATACTTTCAACATGGAAGAGATTGAATTCAAAATAGAATTTTCATTGATGATAATTATTTTTAAACATGATTTATAATATTTCTCTAAGTAGAGTCTACTGATTGGAAGCATGGGGCGCTCTCCCTTATCATTAATAAGCTAATAAGATCCTCCTAGGTAGGCCTTCTCTATGGAAAAAGGGCCTTCCCAAGTGGGTTCAAACTTGCCTCCCATCTTATGATGAGCAACAATCAATCTCCTTAAAACAAAAAAAAGCTCCCTTACTTGAAAAGCTATAGGACGGACCAACTTGTTGTGACCTTGAATCATTTTAGCTTTGTACAACTCGAGGTTTTGGCATGCCGTCAGGCATCTATCTTCCAAACCTTCAGGCTCTTCTAACTACAACTTGATGTTCTGATCTATTATGATCTTGCTACTCACAGCTATCCTTAGTGATGAGAGTTTAACTTTTAATGGTAGAATAGCTTCGGGCCCATACACTAAGGAGAAAGGAGTAAACTGAATTGGAGTTCTATATGTGGTCCAGTAGGCCAACAATGCTTTAACTAACTGCTCATGCCACTGTCATTTGTTGTTATGAAGTCTCTTCTTCAGTATTTGGATGAGAGTTTTATTATAGGCTTCTACTAAGACATTGTCCCTCAAGTAGTTGATTGTAGAATATCTTCAATCAATGTTGTGTCTTCAGGAAAAGTTTTTGATCTCGGTGCTCTTGAATGTAGTACTATTATCAAATATAATTCATCGAGGCACTCTGAACCTATATACGATATGGTTCCTAAAATACTAGAGTACATACTGAGCTATGACATCTCTGAGTGTAATCACCTTCACTCATTTGAAAAATAGTCAGTAGCAGCTAAGAAGAATTGATCACCCTTCGAAGAATAAGGATCTATCAGACCCACTATGTTGGTACCCCAACACTCAAATGACCATGAGGCTAATGTTGGATGTACAATGTTGGATGGCTGGTGTAAGACCACACCGTGTATTTGACATTTGTGGCATCGCCTAGCCATATCAATGCAATCTTTGATCATCGATGGCCAATAGTATTCTAATATCTTGATCTTGGCTTTCATCTTCGGACTGGATTGGTTGGCTCCACATAATCATAAGTGTTCCTCGATCATGATCTTATGGGCTTTGTGCTTATCTAAATAATGTAATGACATATGATCAAAAGACCACCAGTGTAAACCACAATCCATAACAGCATAGGAAAGTGCTCTTTGCTTCATCTGATGGGCTTGGGACTTCTCTTAAGGTAATTTTCCTTTATTTAGGTAATCCATGAATGGTTGCCTCCAATCTAACTCCTCATCCTTTTTGGTAATGGAAATGTACCCTTCAAGAGAGTACTTTTGAGTTCAACATCAATAAGAGATATGACTTATCTATTTTAGACCTTTATTGATATGGACTCATCCTTCAGATATGCCAACTCCTTGATAAGCTTGGCTAAAATATATGCTACAACATTCTCTCCTCAAGGAATCTTATAAATGGTAACCTCTAAGAGTTGGGCCAACAAGTCTATGGTGTACCTATGGCAGTGATGGAGCTTGGGCTTTATAACTTTAAAGGACCCAGTGATTTAGTTGCTAACTAGTTGAGAATCCCCAAAGATGTTGATGTTTTGGATGCTTAGAGTAATGACTACCTCCAGACCTACAATCAGAGCCTTATATTTAGCTTCATTGTTGGTGCATGGATTGGACAGATGATATGAGAATCTTATCAAATCATGGTCGAAAGTTAAGAGAACTATTCCTACCCCTGCCTTTCTTGGAATAGTAGATTGTGGTTCTTGTCCTCTTTGAGAGGAAGCTGCACCATCAAAGTATATCTCTCAGTAGTAAATGCTAGTATCCCCTAAGTTCATGATTTATTCATCATGGAGATCAACACTAAGCCGGAAGTGGGTGTGCTGCTAAGAAATCTGCTAGCGCTTGCTTTTTTACTGCATTGAAGAGTAGAAAGGTAATGTCAAACTATAAGAGGATCATAGACCATCATACCAACCGTCTAGATAGCGTCGGCTGTGTCATGAGATAATGTATTGAATTGGTCCTAAAGATTAAGTTCACCTTATGAGGAAGCATGTAGTGTTGTAGCTTCTGGGATGCAAAGATTAAAGCTAGGCAATGCTTCTCAATGGGTGGATAATTAGCCTCAAAGGGATTAGATGATGGATGAGGTAGTAAAGTGCATTTTTCTTCTATTTGTTATTGGCTTTGGCCAATAATGCACCAAGGGAGTCATCTGATGTAGTAGTTTAAAGTATGAGCAGCTTGCCTAGGATAGGGGCTGCTAGAATCGGTGGTGTTATCAGGTAATGCTTGATGTCTTTGAAGGCATGCTCACACTTGTTGTCTTCATTGAACTTGGCATTCATTTTGACAAGTGCTGAGAATGGCTGACATCTTCTTGATAAGTTGGATATAAAGCATCTTTGATATGCTAACCTCCATTGGAATGACATGAGTTGAGTTAAACTTTTTGGGGTGGGATTTCTAATATTTCCTTCATCTTCTCCGGATTTATTTTGATTCCCTAGTGATGGACAAAAAAGCCAAGGAATTTCCTTGAAGCTCCCCCGATTGCACACTTTAGGGGGTTCATTTTTCTTAACTATTTAAAAACTACTCTCAAGTCAAAGAGATGGTCTTTCTTTTCTCTACTTTTGACCATGAGATCATCGACATAACACTTAAAATTGATGATGAATGAGTTCATCAAAGATTCAAGTCATAGCCCGCTGGTATGTAGCACCGTCATTTTTAAGGTTGAAAGGCATGACCTTATAGTAAAAGATTCCAATCAGAGTTCTAAAAGTAGTGTTTCTTTCATCTTCAGGGGCCATCTTTATTTGGTTATATCTAGATGAGCCATCCAAGAGAATACATGAGATGAGGCAATGTCCACCATCGCTCAGATTGGTGGAAATTCATCTTTTGTACATGCCTTATTTAAATCCATAAAATTGACATATATGTAAATTTGGCCATTCCTTTTCTTAATTGGGATGACATAGACTAACCAGGTAGGGTATTATTCTTCTCGAATGAAGCCTGCATCAATCAGTTTCTTGACTTCTTAAATGACTTATTGTCTAATGTCATGTGTCTAGGAGCTTGCTTGATAGGGTTAGACGTAGGCTCTAATACTAGTTTATGGACCGCTACGTCATGAGGCAATCTAGGCATCTCTTCATAACTCCATGCAAAGTAGTCCTTAAACTCAGTCAATAGCCTAACTAAGTCATTGGTTTCAGTTTCATTCAATAAAAAATTGATGTATGTCAGGCGTGGATCTTCTTCAATTCCTAAGTTGATTTCCTTGAGCTTGTCGATGGTTGACTTGATATCTTTTTTGAACTCTAGCAGTACATCCTTGACTTCTAAATCATATGAAGTCTCTAAGCGCAACTCCTCATATGAGTTAATGTGATTTGAAAAGAGCCTTTTAAATTCTAAATGATTGGTAATAACTAAGCAGTTATCATCATCGTCGCACTTATCTTGAATCATAGTCATGATTGAGAGCTTTTCCATTTGTTCTTCCATATTCTTTTGAAGTAGTCAAACTTGTGCTTTGACCAAGTATGTGGGATTAACCATTTCCTTACTAAATGATGAACACAAGGCAAGTACTAATCAAAAGGTAATTCTATTAAATCTTTATATGAATCATCCTCAAGTTCTACATCAACTTTTTAACTTGAGGATGATGCTCCCAAAAAGAACCTTTGATTCTTCACACCTATGGATGACTTAGGGGCTTCCTTAACTACCAAACCCTCAAATTTTTGAGACGAAAGTGGGGTTAGAGCTAAGGTTCCCAACTAATGCCTAACTTTTTAACATATAGACTTGGATACACTTTTGCTTTGCTTTGGAGCCCAGTCTTCATTATTATCTAGCTCAAGTGTCACCTCCAAGGGAATCTACTATTGAGAAGAGCTAGCTGGTGAGCTAACCATATAAGACTCATCCTATGATTTAGATTCTAAGTCTATATGGATAGTAGGTGTATTCTTGGTTGGAGACATATCTTATTGGGTGGCCAATAAGGAGATTTTTCACCCCAGGACTACCTCACGAACTAGTCTCTTCCTCGTGGGTATCTACCCATATGTTGAATGGTGTAAGAACGTGGGTGGAATCTAATGTCAAGTTCCACTTCCTCCTCTAAGTCTATTTTTGCTCCCTTTTATTTTTTTTTCATTTTCTCATTTCTTTTCTTTTTCTTTTTCACTTTATTTTTCTTTTTCTTTGTATTTTTTATTTTATTTTAAACTTTGGCCAAGTTAGTGAGAATAGACTTATTGATTTTGAGGGAGGTAGTAAGTTGTATCATCATATATGCCAACCTCGGGAACTTTAAATGACTTGAGATCTCCTTTGACATAGCAAACGATCCCACCTCTTACGAACTTCATACACTAATCTAGAGAGGATGGAACTATGTTGTTCTCATGTATCCATGGTCTCCCAAGCAAAGTGTTGAAAGATGTATCCAAGTCTATAATGTGAAACTTGGCTTCGGTCTTCCAATCATCTATCTCTAAATACAACACAATGGAGCCTAAGGCCTATTGACCTCACTTTTGGAGTGTGGATTCAATCTTCCCATTTAGACTTAGGAGTCTTCTAGACACTAAAACTTCCCTAGTCATAAGACACTTCTAACAATTAGGTAAACACTTAACCTAAGCCTAAAGACTTAGAATGGTTAACCATAAGATTAGGTTATGCCTTAAGGATTAGGATAATCCACCTACCCTACAACCCAAATCCAATCCATATTCACCTTCTTAAACCAAACCTCAAGTTCAATTTAAACATCAAATTCAAATCCAAATCAAAACCTAAATTCCAAAACCAAATGATTGAAGATCAAATCCAAACATGAAAACCTTCCTAAGCCATATGACCTAACCCATGGACTAGCCAAATTATAATCCGAATTAATCCAAATTCAATTGATTTTCTTATAATCAACTTATATCTTCAATCATCTTCTTAAATATACATCAAATATACATTCAAATGATCAAAACTAAATCAAATTATATCAAAACCCTTCCTAATCCATATGACCTATCCCATGGACTTAGCAAATCTTAATCCAAATCAAGTCAAACTCAATTGATTTTCTCACAAATTAGTCAAAATTTCAATCATCTTCACAAATTTAAATGAAATATACATTTAAATCATCAAAACTAAATCAAACCAAATCAAAATCTAAACCTAAGCCACATGACCCAACTCCATGGACTTAGCCAAATTTCATCATTCCAAAACCCCAATTCAATTAATTTCCTCATGAATGAATCATACCTTCAATCGTATTCACAAATATAAATGAAATATACAATCATCAAGCTAAAGCAAAATCAAACCCAGTCAAACCCAACTTAACCCTTTTGACTTGAAATGTTCAAATGAAACAAATCCCATTTCCAAGCCAAATTGAATTGAATTTATATATCAATCCCAAATCCATATATAAACTCAACCTAAAATCAAGCTAACTAAACCCAATTGGTTCACTTAACCCAAAGTGACCAATTTGACCTATTTGAGCCAAGTTCTAATCCTACCCAAATTGGATTGAACCAAGGAAATCAAAACCTTCCATCATGATTGTTAATCACCCTAGGTTGATTCAAACCAAGTCAACTTTGGACATTTGACCAAGTCATCCCCTTAACCCATATGAACCAAAACTAGCCAAATCCCTTAAAACCAATGATTCATACCAAATCAAAATCAATATTTGAATATGCCTTGACTTTCAATTAAGTCAAACAAAACCTAATTAGCCCTCTTGACCCAAGTTGATCCAAATTGACCTAAAATACCAAATTGGGTCAAATCAAAATATAAACCAAATTGATTACAACTAATGGCTCAAGCTCATTTCAAATTGATTATTGAACTTGACCAAAGCCATGTTTGGATCCAATTGAACCCAATTGACCTACTTATCCCAAATTGACCTAAAGGTTCAAGTTGGCCTAAATCCAAACTAATTGAAACCAAAGCCTACCATCATCTTTAATTGGTCAACTAAACCCAAACCAACATCCAACCCAAGCCAATTTGGCCAATTTGGTCAAATTGGTCAACTTAACCATTTGACCAAAATGAATTCAAATGAGCCAAATCAAATCTAAGCCAAACTAAATGAAATCAATTGAACCAAAATATCCCAAATGGTCATATGAACTTAACCTAACCCTTGGTTTGACCTAGTTTGACTAATTGGTCAACTTGACCCAACCTTAATTTGAACTAAATGAGTCAAATTGAGCCAACCAAATCAACTCAAATTGACTTCAAATTTAGGCTAACCCACTTTTGGATCATTTGACATTTGTCCAAATAAAATCCAATGCCATATGATCATTCTACCCTTAGGTCAAGGGCATCAAATGAGACAAATTACCCATGTAAGTGGTCATTTTCTTTCCTTGGCCACTTGGTACTCTCTCAATGGTCCACCTAGGCACAAGACACTACCCAACCTAATCCAAGGGGTGGTTGGGTCAACCATGACCCATGGGAGGTGAAATCACCTCACCCTCCCCATTGGAGCATTTTAAACCCATAGGACACCCATGATTCTTCTTTGGAGACCACCTCCACAACTTCAACCAACCAAGCCGATCCAACTCACCTTCTCCCTGTCACCCATGACTCCCTGAGATGGTCGGATGACCACTAGAAGTCAAACCCAATCCCACCATCGGATCAAGATGAACGGTTGTATACACCCCCTCATTTTTACTCAAACACACACAAAAATCATTCCTCAGAGCCCTAGCTATGCAAGATGACCCGCCAGAGCCATTCCCTAAGCTCCCAAGCTTATTCCTCGATTGGAAAATGCCATTCCTATCCATCCTGAAATAGGGCACTCCCATTTCCCTAAGCTCCTAAGCTCATTCCTCGATCGAAAAATGCCATTCTTATTTTTCCCGAAATAGGACACTCCCATTTCTGACCTAACTTACCCATTTCTCCATCAAACTCAAATTAACTTTGCATGCACCTTCCCTAGATCTCGTCGAGCAATAATGAATCATCTCCCAAGCTTCTTGAGCACAAGAGGAGGGACTTCTATCAAAGTTGAGCTCCAAATCATTGGTTCATGGCCTTACGAGTGAATGTCGAGGAATTGATCCAATTGTTGCTCAATAGGACTTTGTCTCCACTAGATGAAGCTTCCTCAATTGTTCAAGCCACCAGTCTTGAGCTCCGGTGAGGTATTCTTCCAAAAATGATCCTTAGGCAAAAATGGGTTGGAGCTTTTTGAAGAAAACTTCCATCTCTTGTGATCTTGATCGTTGGATCCCCTCCGATCAATGTCGTGAAGGTGTGAGATCTTTTTGGAGTTGATCCAAGCTCGGGTAAGCTCGGATCAAGTGAGCAATGGAGGATGGACTCCATTCTCCCTCACTCGCATGCGTTAGATCACCCATTGTTCATTCCACATGATCAAAATGGATGGTTATACTTAGATCTGCTAGATCAATCTGATTTAATCTTATTTAGCTATGGGATTAATCATAGCCATCTGATCTTAGATCGATGGGACGAAAAGCCCACCACCAGATAGGCCACGGTGGGATAAGTTTTAATTAGCCAATACTAAACCTAAACCTAAAATAAAAACTAATTAAAACCTAAACCTAAAAAATAAACCTAAAAGTAGAACCTAAAAAAACCTAAAACCTAAACTAAAGAAAAACCTAAACCTAAAATAAAAATAAGATCAACATAAACCTAAACTAAAATAAACTAAACTAAAATAAATAAAACCTAAACTTAAACCTGAAATAAACTAAACCTAAACCTAAACCCAAACTAAATAAAAGAAAATAAATTAAAAATAAACCTAAACTAAAGAATAAAACCATAATAAACCTAAAACCTACACTTAAAAAAAATAATATCAAAACCTAAACCTACACCTAAAAATAAAAAATAAAACCTAAACAAAAAAATAAAATAAAAATACAACTCAACTATAAAAATAAACCTAAACTTAAAACTAAACCTAAAAAAATAAACTAAAACTAAAAACGCTAAACTAAAATAAATAAAGCAAACATAAATAAATTAAACTAAATAAAAATAAAAAATAAACCTAAATAAAAATTAAAAATAAAATAAACTAGAATAAATAGAAATTAAACTAAATAAACCTAAATCTACCAACTTACTTAACTTTTTTTTGAAAAAATACCATAAACCGTAATTCCTAAACCATAAACCCTAAACTGTAAACCTACAATCCTAAACCTTAAACCCTAAACCATAAAACATAAAAATTTTTGAACCTTAAAACTTAAACCTTAACACTAAACCCTAAAAGCATAAACCCCAAAAAATCAAACCTAAACCACAACCCTAAACCCTAGACCCTAAACTCTTAACCCTAAACCAAAACCTAAACTAACTAAATAAATAAAAAAGAAAGCTAAACCTAAACCCTAAAACTTAATAAACCTAAACATAAACTTAAACCCTAAGCATGGGTAGAACCTTGACAGCAGGAACATCACCATCAACCAGGCTTAGTATAGATCTGGCAGTGGAGGCTAATGCTAAGGTGGTGGTTATCGCAGTGGTGGTCGGGGATCTAGAGGTGTTGGTGGATATGTAGGTGGTGGTTGGAGCAGTGATGGTTATGGGCGAGGAGCAGCGTAGTTAGCAGGTGGGGAGAAGGGAGAGATCGAGATATGATGGTGGATCTGCCACTCGAGAGGTTGGGGTGGTTACGATGACCAAGAAACGAAAATCGATTTGATCTGCTGCTTATGGAACTATGCCTTTACATGAGGGATGATTATAGTTATCTAGGGTTTTTGATTTTCTCTATGCGTGCTCATTTTTTATCTATGTTCTCGTTTATGTCTTAGAAAACTAGGTGTGTTACTTGGTTGATGAAATCAAACAGAATAAATGTTGAATATGAATTTGTTCTCTATTAAAAAAAAACCAAAACCCTAAACCCTAAACTAAAACTGAACCTTAAACCTAAATCCAAAATGAATAACCCTAAACCCTAAAATGTCAAAACCATAAACCCAAAACCCAAAACCCAAAACCCTAAAACCTTAAATCTAAACCTAAACCCTAAATCCAAACAAAACCTAAAACCTAAACCTAAGCACAAACCCCAGGCCAAAAAGAACCTAAAACCTTAAATCTAAACTTTAAACCCTAAACCCTAAACCCTAAATCATTAAAAAACTAAATAAAATAAAAAAAATAAAATAAATAAAAACTAAATCTAAATAAAAATATAAAATAAAACCAAAACCTAATCTAAAACCTAAACCTAAACCAAAACCTAAACCTAAGCCATAACCTAAACTTAAAAATAAAATAAAATAAAAAAATATAAACTAAGCTAAAATAAAATAAATAAAAACCTAAACTAAAGTATAAAATTAAATAAACCTAAAAAAAATCTAAATATAATAAAACCTAAACATAAAATAAAAATAAAATGAACCTAAAATAAGATAAAATAAAAACTAAATAAAAATCTAAACCTAAAAAATAAATCTAATTATAAAACCTAAAAATAAATAAAAATTAAAACTTAAACCATACACCAAAAAAAAATACCTAAACCTAAAATAAATAAATAAAAAATAAACCTAAACCTAAACCTAAACTAAATTGAACTAAACTAATATAAATAAAATCTAAACCTAAAAATAAAATTAAACCTAAACCCTAAACTAAAATAAAAAATACTAAAATAAACTAAACTTAAAATAAAAATAAAACCTAAAATAAACCTAATCATAAACAAAATAATAATAAAACTAAACCTAAACCTAAAATAAAAAAAACATAACTTTAAAATAAAATAAAATAAAACTAAACTAAAATAACCATATAAACTAAAAAAATAAATAGAAACCTAAACTAAATAAATAAACTTAAAATTAATAAACTAAATAAAATAAAAAAATAAACCTCGATAATAAAATAAACCAACCTTGGTTTGCTTAATTTAAAAGAAACCCTAAACCCTAAACATAAGATCCTAAACCACTGAGCTAAACTACTGACTCTAAACTGAGCCACAAAACCCTGGCTAAAGGTAAGCCCTAGGCCCTAAACTAAATAGCATGATGTGACAACCTAAACCACAAACCCTGAGCCCTAAACTGACACCAGACCAAACATAAAATACTGAACTGAGCCTAAAACTAAACCTGATCACTGAGCCATAAACCCTGACCCTAAACCTAAACACTAAACCCTAAACACCAATCCTAAATCTGAGCCACTAAATCTAAACTCTAGACCCAAAACCTAAAAAGCTAAACCTAAACTAAATAAATCAATAAAATAAATAAATAAATAAAACTAAATCTAAATAAAATAAAAAATAAAGTAAAATAAAATATAAATTGAAACCTAAACCTAAAAATAAAATTAAATAACAAAATAAAAATAAACTAAAATAAAATAAATAAAAACTTAAACTAAACTAAAAATAATATAAACTTAAGAATATAAACCTAATAAAATAAAACTAAATTTAAAATAAAGAAAAAAAACCTAAAATAAAATAAAATAAAACTAAATAAAACCTAAACTTAAAAATTAACCTAAAATAAATAAAAAAAATAAAATCAAAATGCCAATCTTAAAAAACCTAAACTAAATTAAAATAAAATAAAATATATAAAATAAATATAAACTAAAATAAATTAAACCTAAACCTAAACTTAAAATAAACTAAACCTAAACCTAAACATTAACTAAATAAAATAAAATAAACTAAAAATAAACCAAAACCTAAACTAAAAAATAAAACCTACAAATAAACCTAAAATAAAACCTAAAACCTAAACCTAAAAATAAATTAAAACCTAAACCTAAAACTAAAATAAAAATAAAATCTAAATCTAAAATATAAAATAAAAATAAACTTAACTAAAAATAAAATAAATCTAAACTTAACCCCAAATAAAGAAAATTAAAATCTAAACTAAAATAAATAAATTAAACTAAATAAAATAAAAATAAACCTAAATAAAAATAAAAAATAAAGTAAAATAAATAAAAAAATAAACTAAATATACTAAATAAACCTAAACCTACCGGTTTACTTAATTAAAAGAAAAGAACCTTAAACCCTAAATTCTAAACCCTAAACCCTAATCCCTATACCCTAAACCTACAACCCTAAACTTAATCCCTAAACCCAAAAAAATAGTAAACCCTTACACCTTAAACTCAAAAAAAATAAAACCTAAAACCCTAAACCCTAAACCCTAAACCCTAAACCCTAAATTCTAAACCCTAAAACCTAAATATAACCCTAAACCTTAAATCCTAAGCCCAAATCATAAACTCAAACATAAAGTAACTAAATAAATTAAAAAATAAACCTAAACCTTAAGAATGGGTAGTACCTAGATGGGAGGAACATCACCGTCAACCAAGCTTAGTTTATATCTGGCAATGGAGGTGAAGCGAGAGGTGATGGTTATCGCAGTGGTGGTAGGCGATCTAGAGGTGTTGGTCGATATGGAGGTGGTGGTTAGAGTAGTGGTGGTTATGGAAGCGGGAGGAACGACAGAGGTCATAGCTGTGGTGGTGGCGGAGGGAGAGATCAAAGATATGATGGTGGATCCTGCTACTCGAGAGACCGAGGTGGTTCTGATGGGAACTGGGGAAGCTACAGAATGGTCGATCCGATGTACTTCTTATGAAACTATGTCTTTACAATAGAGATGGTTCTAATTATCTAGGGTTTTTGATTATCTCTATGCGTGCTCATTTTTTATCTATGTCATCGCTTGTGTCTTAGAAAACATGGTGTGTTACTTGGTTCATGAAATCGAAGAAACAAAATGTTGAATCTAAATTTCTTCTTGGTTAAAAAAACCAAAAAACCCTAAAACTAAAATAAAAAACCTAAACCACAAACCCTAAAAAACTAAACCCTAAACCACAAACCCTAAAACCATAAACAAACATTAAACCCTAAACCCAAAAACTAAACCCTAAACCCTAAACCCTAAACCTACCTAAACCCTAAACCAAACCTAACAGAAACCTAAAACCCTAAAAAAGCTAAAAATCTAAACTTATACTAAATTAAACCTAACAATAAAATAAATAAAAAAACCTAAACCAAAATAAAATTAAAAAATAAAATAAATTAAGACTAAAACCTAAACCTAAACCTAAAAAAAAATTAAAAAATAAGGACTAAAATAAAATAAAATTAATAATAACCTAAACTAAACTAAAAAATTAAAAAACATAAATAAAATAAAAACTAAATTTAAAATAAAAATAAAATAAACCTAAACCTAAACTAAAATAAACTAAACTAAAATAAATAATATCTAAACCTAAACTTAAGCTAAATAAAATAAAATAAACTAAAATAAACTAAACCTAAATTAAAAATAAAACACGAAAAATAAACCTAAAATAAAACCTAAAACCTAAAAGATAAAATAAAAAACCTAAACCTAAAAAATAAAAAAAATAAAACCTAAAAAAAAATAAAAATAAAAACTAAATAAACCTAAACCTAAACTAAACATAAAAAATAATCTAAATTAAAAAATCTAAACTAAAATTACAAAAACCTAAAATAAGTAAACTAAAATAAACTTAAATAAAAATAAAAAATAAAATAAACTAAAATAAATATAAAATAAACTAAATAAATTAAATAAACTTAAATCTACTTAGTTTGTTTTAAAATATACAAAAGGCCCCACCCTAAACCCTAGCCACTACACTGACCATAAACGGACCTGGGCCACAACCCTAAACCTACCCAGGCCACTGAGCCTAACCCTAAATCTTAACTCACACTGATCCTAAGCCTACACTGAGCTCAAACCTGGGCTCTGACCCTAGGCAGCAAATCCTGAGCCACTTAGCTAAACTAAATATAAACTGCCCAAACCCTAAACCATATACCCAAACCATGCTGACCTTAAACCCACAAATCCACAATGCTTGACCATAAACCCTAAACCTGAGCCCTCAAACTAGCCTGAAGCCAAACCTAAACCTAAAACCCAAAACCTAACCTAAACCAAATCTAAACTCTAAACCAACCCTAAACAAACCCTAAATCCTAAATCTAAACCAAAACTCTAAACTTATTTTTTTTGCATTTTGGCAGTGGGTTATGTTTTGACCTCTTACTTCTAGGTTGGCCTGATGATTCTTATCTTTTCAGCTTTGGTTGGCTTAGTTTTTTTAGTCTGGTGGCTTATATCTTCTCTGCCTTATTACACTGATTGTTAGTGGATGACATGTTGTTTACTCTAGCTTTATTATATTTTTTGCATGATTTGTTTTGTTGCCTCTCCTCTTGAACTTGAATTACTTTTTGTTAGTTTTCATGGTTGGATGGGTGGCCTTCCTAGTGAGAACTACTATTGGTTGTTGCCTTTCTGGGCCTTATTTTGGAGAGTTTCTTGGCTACTTTTTTGGTGATTGCCTCCCAATTCCTTATTGTTTATTGCTGGATCATTTGTTTGCCTTGGTTTTGTGTTTGGTTATTCTCCTAGTATTAGCCTCTACTGGGTGTATTATTTATAACAGGTTTTATGTTGTTATTATACTTTCTATCAGGTTAGTATTTTTTTATTGGGGAAGTTTGGTTTTCGGGTGGTCCTAGCTAACTACTGCTATTGCCTTTTTATGGTGGTTGTGCTTCTTTTGGACCTATGTTGTGTGGTGCTTTATTGGTTTTCTACTTTTCCTTGGCTGTTGGTGATGCTTCCTTTGTTGATTACTTATGATGGAATGGTCTCTGGTGGTTGCCTTATGGCTATTTTACTTAGCTGGTTTGGTTGGAGGACTTTTAGTTGTCCTTGGAATCTTGGTTGGTTGATTTTTTCTTGTTGGTCTTTTCCTTATTCTTGGACAATTTGCTAGAGCCTTTTTATATGCTAATTGAGCCTTTATTGATCCTTTTGGATTGGAATTTTTAGTATCGGGGGGTTGGTGGCTGCCTTTGGCCTTCTTTTGTGCAGTTGTTTTGTCTTCTGGTAATTTTCATTAGTTTCATCTTATGTTTCCTTCAGTTGATGGTTTCATTTATGACCTATTTGGTCATTTATGGTTGCTCACCCTAGTTTGGCTTGGTGATTGCTACTAGTTGGTACTATGTCTTGAGGGCTCCTATCTTAGTTTTGTTGGCTATTTCTCTATTAATTGGCATGGGTCTCGTGCATGCTGATGGCTGGTTTTGGTTTTCTCTGGGTGGGATCTTGGATGAATATTTGGAAAATGGATGTTGTTGTTGTTCTAATTTTGTTTTAGCCTCTCTCTAGGTCATTATGATTAGTTTGTTGTGGTTTATTTTTGGTGGTTTGGCTGCTAGCTAGTTGTTGGCTGGTTGCTCTTTATTTAATGGTGCAGGATCTGGAACTCTACGGACTCCTAGCCTTGGATGTTTACTTCTAACAGGTATGCTAGCTATGATGGCTTTGATGTCACTCACCTCTTCTCTCTAGTTGGTAGCATTACTTATGATTGTAACCCTTCTTTATGAAGTTTGGATGCTCATATGTATTGTTGCCCCATGGGATGATCCTAATTGAGCTTGAGTCTTCTTTTTCTCAGCTCTATCCTTTTCCTCTCTCCATCCTTATGCTTTTTAGCTATGAGCTTTTCCTTTGTATTTTTTTGTAGATTTCTTTTACAGGTTGGAACTTTGTAGAGGGAGTGGCCATTACTCAGTCAACCTAAGTGCTATTATTGTGGATCTTGCTTATCTTACTTTCTAAAAGGAATCATGAACTGCTGCTGACTCATCCTTTTACTATTTTCAGCATTTATTTTAGTCTTACACTGTGTCTTCTTCTCTTATGATTTTTAGCTGTTGTATTTGCTCTTTTATTTTCTTTTCTTCTTCTAATGTACTTAGATGGTGGTTTAGCTCTTTAGGTTTCTTGTATCTCTGAGAGTAGTTGAATCTTATAGCTTTAACTCTTTTAAGGACATTGTATCTTTTCCTTTTATGGTAATAAAATTCTAACTTTCCCCTATAAAAAACCTTAAACCATAAAACCTAAACCTTAAACCTTAAAAAATCCTAAACAACCCTAAACCGTAAAACTCTAATCCCTAAACCCTAAACCCTAAACCCAAATCATAAAACTTAAACCCTAAACCTTAAACCCTAAATAATAAACCCTAAAGCTAAAAACCTAAACCTAAACCTAAACAAACCTAACAAACCTTAAACCTAAATAAACCTAAAGCCTAAAGCTAAACCCTAAACCCTAGGCACCCAAAACCTAAACCATAGAATGGTGTTGTGAATATGGAGGTGGTGGTCATAATGGTGGTGGTTATGGATAAGGGGTGAGGGCGAAGGTTATAGTGGTGGTGGCGGAGGGAGAGATCAAGGATATAATGGTCAATCCCGCTACTTGAGAGGCGGGTATGGGAACTAGAGAAATTAAAGAATGAATGATCGATCACTACTTATAGAACTGTCTTTATAGTAGAGGTGGTTCTAGTTATCTAGGATTTTTGATTTGCTCTATGCATGCTCATTTATCTTTCTATCTCAACTTCATCTTTGAGATGTAATATCATAGGTACTTATTTGATGAGATAAAGATGCACTATCTCAATAAGGACTCTTAAGGCATGATGGGTCTTTGAATGTACTAGAGATCTTTCCCCTACTTTACATTTTAAATTAAAGTAACATTTATATTAGGCCAGGTTTGTTAAGTTCCTTATGGAGGCAAGCCTCCATAGTTAATTACATCATAAGGGATGTGAATCCTTTAAGAATACTCTCGATTAAAGTAGTGATTAACGTCTCAAAAGATTTTAAGGCTAGACTATCAAAGGATTATTTGTATTAGAAAATTAAGTGGGAAAACTCAAGGAGAAGACTTATTATCAAAGCCAAAGGAATTGAGTAAGGAATGCTCTTGATACTAGAAAACCTAGTGAGCATTTCAAGCTATCCTATAATTGGGCTTTAGAATTTTGAAATTGAAGAGAAGATCAATTTTATTAAAGTTGACATTTCATTAGAAAGCTTAGGCTTGTAATCCAACAACACAAGATTGTGGAGATGCCTAAGAGGTGAGGATTTATGCTTGTAGCCCAAAAAAACAACCACCTTGGATCCTAAATATAGGGATCTTTAGCATAAGCCAAAGCACAACAGTGAAAATAGGCATATGGTTTAATTCCATAAGAGGATTAACCACCCTACAGCTAGACTTACAACCATGCAGGTGTGACCCGCCCCTATGCTTTAAATCTAAGAAGTCGGTCATATGATTTGCAAGATTAGTTAGGTTGTTATTTAATTAGAAAGAAATTATAGTCCTTATACCCACTCCCTAAGAGACTAGAGCATGAGTGGTATGAGCATATGACTTAGTCTAATGTAAAATATTTTCATATTTTATTTATCTTAACACTTCATTTTGGCAAAGGCTTTCATTTTATGATACCTACATGCATGAGAAAATAAGGTTGTTGGCTAAATCGACAAGAAAGGGGTGTTTTCCAAGATAAAGGATGCCCTGGTCAAGCATTCCCCTATCTTGCAAAGATGAAAACCCTTATTTTAAGAGTGAAATAATATGATGTGCATGTTGTTGTCCATTCAACATTCAGCTAAGGGGTTACTAAATCTTTTAATTATCTGGATTCATATCATAGGCTTTATGTGAGGTTTTGAATTATTTAAGACTTTAGTTATGAGTTGTAGTTGGGCTTAAAGGTTAATTTTTTTTCTAAGAGTCTAATCGCATTCAAGGCCACACATTCAAACATCAAACATATAAATAAATAAAGAAAAGCATGCCATCCTAATTGTTCACTTTAAACACAACATCAAACAAAATTTATAGCTAATGTAAAAGAATAACAGGCCAATGTGATTGGGTGCCTCCATACAACCCGAAAAAAAAAGGGTAGCCGAGCTCTACCCTTATACAATTGGTACATAAAAGAATAATTTATAATTTACAAAAGATAAATGATATGGGGGTCTTCATGTCTTCATGTATCTTCCTTCTTCTTTGACTTGGTTTGCTCCACTTCAAAGGCTTCACATGGCCTCCCATGATAAAGCCTTCTAGCCAATGCTCATCCTTATCCCCATAGCACTAATCCTAATTCTAATGTAAAATTACATTAAAAATAGAAAAGTAAATCTAACTACACCTATAAGATAAGTGTTAAAAGACACATACAACCCATGGTTATATTTATAATTTGGACTTAACACCCTACATATGGGTAACTAAGCCCATCTGTCCTAACTTGAATTATGCTTAAGGGCTTAAGTAACTTGTAAAGAGATCATTTATATTTATTTTTAAGTGACCCTTAAACATAATCCCTTACATAAATATGATTAGCTAATCATGACCTAATATCTAGTCTATGAAATATACACCCTAACATCTAGTCTAAAATAATACATCACAAAATAAAACATTCATCAAACCATGCACCGTGCTAACATACGGCTAGAAGTGGTGACTTAATCTAATGTGTGTGTATTAAGGCTTGTGTGTTATGTCCTAACTAGGCTTTAGAGTTATAATTTTCTAAGTGTAGAAAGATTCAATTTAAAGGGTGGTTTCACTTCAAGTTCTTTAATTAATTTGCAAGTTTTAATTTGTTTTCTTTTGTTTCATATAACCTACACTTAGCAACTAAGTGTGGTAAAGAGAAGAAAAGAGATTGGCCTTTTTCATCCCTACCTTAACCCACTTTTTAAAGCCTATTAATTTGATTTAGTTCTCTTTAGTGAATGTTATTACACATTTTAGATTAATCCTAAGTTTAGGTTCTCTTTAAATAATTCTATTCAATGTGAAATGCTTCTTAAGATTAATTTAATTGAAATACTATCACATGACATGCTAAATCATTCCTCTCCATCACATGTAACATGCATATGATTAAGTCTTAAGTATACCTACACATACAATATGTTTTAGCATGCTTGAATGATGGATGTGAGTATGTACATTTGAAGCTTTATATTTCTCCTTTGATTGAATTATTTTTTCATATTAATTTAAGGCTCTATCTAAATTCTTATGCAAAAAATACATAGGGATGAAATTAAATAAGTACATGTCATTGTTAACCAAGGAAGTGAGGTAATCAAATGACCTCCTTGGGTCTAGCTAAAGCCTCATATTCAGATATATACTATATACCATTACATTCAAACCATATGTAAATATACATGCATGAACATAAGAAAGAGAGCTCCAAATCACATGATCAATTAATTCAATCACTTGAACAATTGCAAATGCATGTATTTTTAATAAAAAGGAAGGATTACCATTCTCTAATTAAATACACACATGTATGTATAAAAGACATAAGCAAGTATGTGCCTTTGTTAAACCTAGGAAGTGAGGTAATCAAATGACCTCCTTAGGGCTAGCTAAAGCCTCATATTCCTAGAATGTCCAGGCTATATACCACTTTTCTTAGATACATACACATGTATTCATAATTTGGAGAATGAAAATAATTCAAAATATTGATTTTTAATTTGATTGATTCATTTAAGTATATGAATTAAAGCCTTATCCAAATTCTAGTATTGAAATACATAAGAATGAAATCAAATGGAGTACATGCATTAAACCAAGGAAGTGAGCTAATCACATAACCTCCTTGGGGCTAACTAAAGCCTCATTTTTTGGGATGTCCACTATATACCCATTAACATTCTCACTTACATAAATCAATACATGAATAAACGAAAGGAGCTTCACTTCATACATTTAAGCTATAATCACATGCATCTCCTATGTATTTATAACTTGCATTCATAGCATATGTAACCATTCATTTATAAGTTTTTGGATTTAATAGTGATAATAGCCACACATATTATAAATTAAATCAACCCATGCAAGCTTGAGATAAAGGAAACCCATTTGACTTAATTAATTTTGAAAAGATGAATGTGTGATTTCAAATGAGATACAACATTTAACATGATTGAAAAGGAATGAATGAGCATAAACATGTGATTTCATTCAATTAAATTAATTCCTAAGGATAATCAAATCAAATAAAAGCATTTAAAGAAAACCAACACTTTTAGTTATCACTTTCAATTTCATATTTGATTTGGTTTGAAGAAATGAGGGAAAATTTGATCCTAACCCATTCCCATGTTTGTGATTTAATTTGGTTTAATGAAAAGTAATTTAGTTGATTTTATGGGTTAATTAGGTTGTACTATGCATTAAATACATTAATTAACCCTTACCTATGTTGCCTTAATTTAATTAACCAAGTAATTATGATCCAACATGATATGTACATACATTGGAAATTAAATCAGCAATGAACCTAAGAAATGAAAGAGGCCTAATGCAATTGGCTCAATTAGTGATTAATTAAGTTAAGAAACTTAATTAAGTACTTTCATGGTTTTCCACACATGTGGGTTAACCATAATTTCTTAAATGTCTTAGGATATTGAACACCTAAAGATCTAAATGAATTAATTAAGATTCCATGTGATTATAGTTTCAAATTGATTAATTGAGAAATTTAATTAATGAATTAAACCATTAATTAATCCTAAATTAATTAATTTCCATTCAACTGAAATGGACTTAGGGAAAATATTGGGAAAGAGGTCCCAATCTCATTCCCCATGCCCATTCACTATTTCACAATGACAAGCTTAATTAATGATTTTCTTACTATTTAGAATATTAATTATATGCCAATTAATTAGGAGAGTAATTAAGGTTAAGATAACCAATTTCCTAATTAACCAAGCAATAAATACCAAGAAAATTATGGGACACAGGTCATCCCATTAATCAACCTGAAAAGTTTGGGATTAATTACTTAGGTAATTAGAGAGTAATTAAGCTAATTATATTTTTAATTAAACTTAAATTAAGCCTTAATTATTATTCAAAATTAATTGGGATCAATTTTAATGGACTCTCCTCTTAAATACCTTCAAAATAAATATTTACTTGCATTTTATGAGTTTTCTATGATTTGTTATAATTTTCCAAAGTTTCACTGATTTAACAATTTTCCATGATTTTATAAAGTCTATTAATTTATTTTAACTATTTGAACTTCATAAATGCAATATCTCCCAATTCATAAATCCTTTTGACTTGAAATTTTATGGAAGGTAGATTTTACATTCAATTTTATCTTAGAATTTCAAATCAATTTGATGTGTCTTTATGGTTAATTAATGAAATTTGATTTTCCTAAAGCTTAAATTAAGCTCACAATATTCTATAAAATTTGTTTTTGATTCATTGATTCATCTCAAAAAGATAAATCCAATGAGCTATTATTTTTAGTTAAGTATTTTATTTTGTGAATTTTAAAAGTTTCGTGTTTTAATTAATTTTAAAAAGCCTAAAATCCCTAATTTCTTAACCTACTTCCATGCACTATCGACCATGGCCAAAACATGTGATGGCGATAATAGCAGATGAATGGATGAGAGACGATCGATCTCGACCATCTGATGGATTAGATCCAGATACATGATCCACATGATCTGAGTCACGTGATCCATTGATTAGAGTCACGAGATCCAAACAATCTGAATTTTCTGTCTCCCTAAATGGGAGATTGGATAGTTGTCAGGCAATTTAGCACAAGAAATGGATGGAACACTATTCTAGGCAGGATTTTTGTGATTATTATAAAGAAATTGAATGAAAAACTACATTTTAAGTTCGATTTTCCAGCGATCTACTCCAAAAATCACTCCAAATGCATGGGGATGATGTAAAATAAAAAAATGCAAGGGTAATATAAAGATAATTCCTAAAATTGAGCGAAAACCATTAAAATAAAAGAACCTAAGGCCGACTATAGTTTTAGAAAATTATCTCACCAAGATTGATTTGGTGGTGATGATCCAGCATTCTTGAGTGGATGAAGAAGCTTTAGAATGGGTTTGGGCTCTTACTTCACTTTAGAATAAAGTATCCACCAATGGCCACCACTTCCTCCGAATCCAGTTGATTTTGATGGCTTTTACTCAAAACCAAGTGGGAAGGATTGCTAGTTGGTTTGGGGAGCTCTAGGAGAGTGAAATGAGTGTGTGAGGAAGAGTTTTTCCTCTCAGATTTATCTCCTTATAATGGCCAAAATCACCTCATTCATGGTGATTTTGGCTCCAAGTGGGTGTCCTTTGCTTTGGGTGGTTGGGATTCTCCTTAGGTGGCTTAATTTGGTTGCCCAAGGAATATGAGGTGACTGCTATGAAAGACAAGTGGGTGTGCTAGCAAATAGAAGTGGAGGTCCTTCATTCTAAGTGTTCTAATGATGGAGGGGTGGTGATTTCTCCTCCTCAAAAGTCAAGGCTGACCCAACCACCTCTTGAGTTAGGTTTGATAGTGTCCTTAGAGCTTAGGTGGACCAATCGATGAGTCAAGTGGCCAAGGAAAAGAAATGACCATTTACATGGGTGTTTTGTCTTATGTGATACCCTTAGCCCAAAGGTAGAGTGGTCATTTGATATTGAATTTGATTTAGAAGATTTGAAATGAGTCAAAAGTGAGTTGGACCAAATTTCATTTCATTTGGAGTTCATTTAGGTTTGGCTCAATTTGACCCATTTGGGTCATATTCAAATTTAGGTTGACCAATTGGTCAAATTGGGTCAAACTAAGGATTAGGTCAAGTTCATATTACTATTTGGAGAGGATTGTATGCTTTGGTTTGATTTAATTTGGGTTTAGTCTAATTTGACCCTTTATGTCAATTTAGGTTAACTTGGGTCAAGAGGGCCAACTGGGCTAGGTTTGGCTCAATTGAAGGTCAAGTCATGTTTAAATATTGATTATGGGTTGATTTAAATCATTGATTTTAATGTATTTGACTTATGTTGCAATTTGTGTAGTTTGGGTTTATATAGGCTAAAGGGTTGACTTGGTTTGACCTAATTTATATCAATTGATCATCCTAGGGTGATCAACAATCATGACATGAAGTTTGGATTGGCTTAATTCACTTTGATTTGGATTGAATTGGATTTTGGTTCATGTAGGTCAAATTGGCCACTTTGGGTCAAGTGAACCAATTAGATTTAGTTGGATTGATTTAGTTTAGTTTATATATAGATTTAAGATTGATATATAAATTCAACTACAATTAGTTTGGATTCAAATGAGTTTTGCTTCGTTTGAATATTTCAAGTCAAATGGGCTAGGTTGGGTTTGACTTGGGTTGATTTTGGTTTGACTGATTGTAGGTTTCATTTATATTTGGATAGATGATTGAAGGAATGATTGATTCAAGAGAAAATCCATTGATTTTGGTTTGATTTAGATGGGTTTTGGCCAAGTTCAAGGAAATGGCTTAAAGGGTTTAAATTGGTTTTGATTTTGGATTTGGTTTTGGCTATTTGACTTTATATTTCATTTATATTTGAGAAGATAATTGAAGGTACAATTGATTTATAAGAAAATCAATTGAGTTCGATTGAATTGGATGGAAATTTTGCTAAGTTCATGAAGGTTGATTAAAGAGCTTGGGAAGGATTTCAAGTTTGATTTGATCTTGGGTTTCAATCAATTTGGAATTGAGTTTGGACTTGGATTTGAATTTGAAATTGAGTTTGAGGTTTGGGAAATTTGGATTTGAATTGAATTTAAAAAGGTGTACATGGATTGGGTTTAGGCTATAGGTAGTGATTTTTCTAAGTCACTAAGGCATGGCCTAATCCTATGATTAACCCTTCTAAGTCTCTAAGCTTAAGTAAAGTGTTCACCCACTCTCTAGAAGTGTCTTATGACTAAAGAAACCTTAGTGTTTAGAAGGTTCCTCGATCTAAGAAGAGGAGGTTGAAAAGTCACTCCAAAAGTGAGGTCAACAAAAGGACCACACCAATAGGTGTGGTGTAATTGACAAAGCACAACGCATGTATTGGCGTTGACCGAGGTGATCAACAACATCAAAAAGACTACAAACACTAATGAAAATGATTTATACCTAAATCCAAAAGGTAGATAGAATCATGATCTGAGTGCAAAGTAGCTCTCTTTATGCCAAGGGCATAAGAGAGCCTGATGGAATCCATGGGGATTGAGTATGTGAACCTTCCACTGGAAGCAGTTCAAGCTATCCAAGGATATGGATTTGAGTTTGATTGTGAATATGATTTGTTTGGGTGTGTATCCACTGGGATAAGAATCTATAACTATGGATTGGGAATGTGAACATTCATCCAGGGAAGCAGGTTTAGGCTATCCATTAAGATAAGAGTTTGATGGTATTTCTTATGGCTCCACTGAGAGATTAATTTGATTACCTCAAGAGGAGAAGTTTGGTTTGTTCAATATGTTTTAATTTGACTCCAGGAAGGTTGGTTTCAAATTTAGTTTATTATGGACCCGGTGTGATGGACACACTTAGAAGGTGTTATGTCGGCCTCGACCTATCTCAGATTTACAAATCCAAAAAGATAGTCTACTAGCCATAAGGCAAGACTATCCGACCTAAGTGGTTGCCTATTGGATTGCAATGGTTGTACTTAGAAAGAAAGCATAGTAGACTTACATCTTTTAAAGCAAGGATCAATTGCTTGGGTGATATGTTGGATCTGCAATAAATTGAACGACCTAGTGGCAATTAGAAAGTGAATGCCACTAGGGGACTTATGTCAACTCAAAAGTAGTTATTAATTTCATTAATTTCAATGATTTTTTTAATTTGAATTGTTTTTTCATTTTTTTAATTTCATTGATGGATCCCATCATGATGGACCATGAGAAGGCTATGTCAAGCCTTGGCCTATCTTAGATTTATCGATCCAAATGGGTAGTCTACCAGGACAATCCAACCGCAAGGGTGCCGGGGTGCCTTGTGCAATGCTTTGCTAGATAAAGCATAGACTTACATCTCAAAGTAAGGAATAACTATTGGGGTGACCCATTGGATGCACAACAAATTGAGCAGACCTAGGGTCTTGGTGTACAGCGTCTTTGGAAAGAATGCATAGCACTTACATCAAGCGACAACCGAGGTAACCTATTAGTAGAATAGGTGGGAAGGCGATTGAGAGAGTGTCATGGGGGACTTATCTCAACTCATGAGTAGCGATTCCTATAGGGAGTTTCTTTGACATTGCCTAAAAAGGATGCCTACTTGGGAAAGGTGCCATGGGGGCATTAATTCCTAATCCTATATATATATATATATATATATATATATATATATATATATATATATATATATATATATATATATATATATATATATATTTATATTTATCTAGGGACCAATAGATCTTAGATTTACTAGACCAGGAGAATCTCAACAAAATAGAATCTCTTAGGGGTGGTTAATAGGAAATGGAAGTCCAATAGTAACCGGGTTGTGTCTAAATGAGGTCACAAAGGACGTGAGCCAAATAGAGTGCCCATAAGGTAGGTACCACTAGGGGCATTATCTTAGACCCTGTAAATAAGAAAGCCTGTAGGTGTATGGTAGCCAACTCAAGGAGAAAGCATAGCAGACTTACATCTACCATGAGTGGTGTATCCACTGGGTGGGTCATTGTCAGCATAGCGAACACCAACCAACCTAAGGTTCTCGTCGGTGTGCGATAATTAGTCTAGGAAGAAGGCATGTAGACTTATATCTCCCTAAAGTTGAACTGATTGTCGGGATAGTCTATCTTCAACTTGATAGGTGCCATTTGACTAGGCCCGTCGATTGTACAAGCGGTATCTTAGGAAGAAAGCGTGGCGACTTACATCTTTTTAAAGCGAGGAACAACCACTAGGGTGACCCATTATTGGCAGAACTAGTCAAACCCAACCTAAGGGTGACTACTAAGTAGAGTCACAAGAAGGACTGGACTGACTTGAAGTAGTCAAGAAGAAGGTGTGTTGGGGGCCTTACCCTAATCCTGTACTCGACCAAGTCGCTTCACGATGGCTAGTCCAAGAAGAAAACATATAGTAGATTTATATCCTCTTAAATGAAGCCAACATGAAGGTAGCTTACCGACCATGTCATAAGGCCTACCATGCTAACATGGTGCTTGTCAGTTTACAATGGTCAAGTTAGGAAGGAAAGCGTAATAGACTTACATCCTCCTAAATAAGGGACCACTACGGTGACACACTAGCGGGGTAGTACATCATCGACCTGAAGCTAATGAGTGAGTTGTATGGGTTATCCCACATCAAAGTAGCTTCGAGCGATGTGTATGTGGTTTGTCATATACTCAACCAGTCGTCATGCTAGTTTAAGAAAAAGGCACCATCACACAAGTATGACCTACCATGCAAACAAGGTGCTCATCTGTGCAAATCAAGTTAAGGGAAAGCATAGCAGATTTACATCCTCTTGAATAAAGCACCACTAGGGTGACAAAGGGTATTACTAGTTTGGCGTAGAAATAATGAGTGATGGCCAGTTATCCCACATCAAAGTTGCGAGACAAAAGATGTGTGTTTGTTCATGTGTTTATTTTATGTTGATGTAGGATAGGATGTAACCCTTACACCTACCTTCAACACATCAAAGAGTGGTCAAATGGTGCCATAGAAATGTGACTCCACCTAAAGGATGTCGCCAAGTTCTTAACTTAGACTAGTCAAAAAATGATGCCTCTTGGGTTCTCGTATACCAATTCTAATAGCACCAGAGAATCATATGTAATTTGTGTTTGTGTTGATGAATGATAGGATGCCACTTTGGTTATCTTACACCTATCCTAAACAAGTCATGGTGGATTCGCAAATAAGCAAATAATGCTTCCAATGAAGAAGGGATTTGATGAATGGAAAGATAGGATTTTTATTGACGATAATTATTTTCAAACATTATTTTAATGATAGTATTTCTTTAAATAAAGCTCGTTGATTGGAAGCAAGCACCATAGTGGTTTAAACTACTTTCCAACCTTCGAAGCACCAAGGTAGGCCTTTCAACAATCGGAAGTAGAATCTTGATTTGAAAAGTTTTGAGATAGACTAACTTTGAAAGAGTTTAAACCATCTATATTCAATGTTAATTGAAATCTCTCTCTTATTAAGTAGAATCTTGGAGGATACATCTTTAATGTCACCTTAACCTCTATTTAGATCAATCCTTGTTATCCCATGATGCTTTACTACAAGCCTTAGAAACTCCTCCTAAAGTCATCCTAATTGTATACTTTAGGCTATGTTGGCTGATTGAGTTTGTTGGTTGTTTTGGCTGGCTGGGTTGGTTGGATGGTGGCTATTTCCTTTTCTATTCTATAACATTGGTTGGCTGCTCTTATTATGGTTCTCCTCTCTTGGCTATGCAGCTTCCGTGGTTTGGGTGACACTTGTGCTTCCTTCCCATGGAGGGCATGAGCTCTTGTGCTTTTTTTCTTTGGTCTTGGTTTTTGGTTTGTGTTGTTAACAAGGTTGCTCCCTTTGATGTTATTCCTCTTGTGGCTTTGGTGGTGTTCCTACTATCGCTATTGTCCTTGATGGTTGACTTTCTACCTTATTGGGCTTACTTTTTAGTGGCTTTGTGGTTGGCTATTATGTCATGCAAAGAGTTTAGCGCCAAGATGATGGACTTGGGATGATCCAACAAGAGGTAGCAATAATGGCCTTGATGTTTCACTCTCTATCTTTTGGTACTATATGTAATGACCCTTCAAGTTTAATGCTTACATATGTTTGTTGAATGATAAATGAGCTAGCCTTTTCTTTACTTTGCTCATTTCTTTGCCCATACCTTTATGCTTGCTAATTATACTAATCCTTTCATTAGTATAAGATATCTTTTATAGGTTGGAAGAATCTTCCTATCAAAATGACCTAAAATGTTAAATAAATATGGATCAATGTTGTTCATTTGGTTTTTCTTTTGTTTTATTTTTCTTCTTTTATTATTGTAAAAGTTTATCTCTAAACTTATAGCACTTTGAACATTAGTTTAGAGATTTACCCCCTCTAAAGACTTTATACTTTTTCTTCGTGGCAATAAAATTCACCTAATTTCTCTAAAAAAACCCTAAACCTTAGAAACCTAAACTTAAACTAAATAGAACAAAATTATAAAATAAATAAATTAATTAATTAAATTAAAACTAAGACCTAAACCTAAACCTAAAAAAATAAAAATAAAAAATAAAAACTAAACTATAATAAAATAAATAAGAACATAAACTAAACTAAAAAAATAAAAAAATGAAATAAAATAAAAAACTAAACCTAAAATAAAAATAAAATAAACCTAAAATAAAATAAAATTAAAACCTAAACCTAAAAGATATACCTAAAAATAAATACAAATAGAACATAAACCCATGAAAAAAAAACTAAACCTAAAATAAAATTAAAATAAATTTAAAGCTAAACTAAAATAAACTAAACTAAAATAAATAAAACCTAAACCTAAACCTAAACATAAAATAAACTAAATAAATATTAAAATACAACCCTAAACCTAAACCTAAAATAAACCAAATAAAAAAAATAAACAAATATTAAGAAAATACATAAACCATAAACCCAAACTTAAACCCTAAACTTAAACATTGAATTAAACCCTAAACCATAAACTCTAAACCTAAACCCTAAACCTAAACCCTAAACCCTAAAAAAATAAAACCTAAACCCTAAACCCTAAACCCTAAAGCCTAAACCTAAACTCATAAACTAAACCCTAAATCAACCCTAAACCCTAAATCTTAAAACTAAAACCCTAAACCTAAAACCCTAAACCTAAATCAAAATAAAACCTAAAAATAAAATTAATAAAAAAACCTAAACCAAAATAAAAAATAAAAAGAAAAAAACATAAACTAAAACCTAAACCTAAATCTAAACCTAAAAAGAAAATAAATTTAAAAATAAAAACTAAACTAAAATAAAATAAATAAAAACATAAACTAAACTAAAAAATAGAAAACCTAAATAATATAAAAACTAAACCTAAAATAAAAATAAAATAAACTTTTAATAAAATAAAATAAAACTAAATAAAACTTAAATAAAAATAAAATAACAATAATAATAAATTTAAAATAAAAAATAAAAAATAAATAAAATAAATAAAAGAAAATAAACCTAAACCTACTTGTTTACCTAAAAATAAAATTTAATAAAGAAAATTAAAAAAAACTAAACCATAAACCTAAACCTAAAATTAACTAAAAATCTAAAAAATCCTAAACCTACAACCCAATAAATCCTAAACCCTAAACCTAAAAAAATCTTAAACCCTAAACCCTAAACCCTAAATCATAAACCCTAAACCTATAACCTAACCCTTAAAAATAAACATTAAAACCTAAAAAACCTAAACTAAATAAAACTAAAAAATAAAATAAATAAAAAACCTAAACCTAAATAAATAAATAAAATAAATAAAACTAAAACCTAAACATAAACAAGAACCTGCAAATAAAATAAATAAAAAATAAAAACTAAACAAAAATAAAATAAATATAAACCTAAACTAAACTAAAAAAATAAAATAATCCCAAAATTGGAAAACCTATATAAAATAAAAACTAAATAAAAAATAAAAATAAAATAAAGCTAAAATGAAATATAATAAATACTAAATAAAAACCTAAACCTAAAAAATATACTTAAAATAAAAACTAAAAGTAAATAAAAAATAAAACCTTAATCATAAACTAAAAAAAACTAAACCTAAAATAAATAAAATAAAATAAACCTAAAATAAACTAAACCTAAACTAAATATAACAAAATAAATTAAAAATCAACATCAACCTAAACATACGAATAAAACCTAAAAATAAACCAAAAACAAAAACCTAAATCCTAAACCTAAAAAAATATATTAAAAACCTAAACCTAAAAATAAAAAATAAAATTTAAACCTAAAGAATAAAATAAAAATAAAACTAAACAAAAAAATAAACATAAACCTAAACCTAAACCTAAAACTAAAAATTAATTTAAATTAAAAAACCTAAATAAAAATAAATAAACCTAAAATAAAAAACTAAACTAAATAAAAAATTAAAAAAATAAACCTAAATAAAAATTAAAAAATAAAATAAACTAAAATAAATAAAATAAACTAAATAAACTTAAACCCTAAACACTAAACTAATAAACCCTAAACCCTAAACTTACAACCTAAACCCTAAATAAATATAATAAATAAAATAAAATAAAACCTAACCTAACCCTAAACCCTAAAACTTACAATAAACCATAAACCTAAATACTAAACTTAAACCTAAACCCTAAACCCAACCCTAAACCCTAAACACTAAAACCCTAAATAACCCCTAATAATTAACCCTAAACCTAAATCTAAGCTAAAATCCTAAGCTAAACTAAATAAAACTAAATAAAATAAATTTAAAACTAAATCAAAATAAAATAAAATAAAAATATAAACTAAAACCTAAAACTAAACCTAAAAAGAAAATAAAATAAAAAATAAAAACTAAACTATAATAAATAAAATAAACCTAAACTAAAATAAAAAAACTTAAAATAAAATTAAATGAAACCTAAAAAATAAAATAAAATAACATAAAATAAAAAATAATAAATTAATAAAAATCTTAAATAAAAAAAAATAAAATAAACTAAAATAAATAAAAAATAAATAAAATAAACTTAACCTCTATTTACTTAATTTTTTAAAAAAAATCTTAATCCTAAATTAATCAATTAAATTAAATCTTAATTAATCCTGATTAAATTTTAAATTAACGAATCTTTAATTTAAATGAATGAAATGAATTAATCTAATCTAATCTTTAAATCTGAATTAATCCTAATCCACCTTTAATAAATTTAAATCCTTTAAATCTAATCTTTAATCTTTAATTTAATTTAATCTTAATTCCTAATTTTAATCTGAATCTAACAGAATCTTTAATTTAATAACGAATTAAATAAAACCCGAATCCTTTAATCTAACCAATCTTAATCTAAATTTTAAATTTAATAATCTTTAATCTAAATGAACTCAATTATAATCCGAATCTTAAATTAACTTAACCTTTAACTTAGTTCCACCTTAACTTTAAATGAATCAATGAATCTAAATCTGAATCTTAATCTAAACCTTAAACTAATTCTAATTTGACCTTAAATCTGAACTTAATCTGAAATCTGAATCTCTAATTTAATTTAATGACCCTAATCTTAACTTAATCTAATTCTAATCACCTAATTTAAATTTTAATCCTAATCAAATTCCTAATCAAAACCTAAATCTTTAATCTAACTGAATCTTAAATTTAATCTGACCTAATTTTAACCTAAACCTAACTTAAATCTATAACCTATAACAACCTTAACTTAATCTAACCTAACCCTAACCTCTAACTAAACACTCCACTCTAAATCTTAACCTAACTCCCTAACTCTCTAATGATAACTCTAACTAACCTAACTCTAACCCTAACCTAACCCTATCTTTTCTAGATATTTTATTATATTATTCCTTTGATAGATACTATTGAGTGATTTTAGACCTATTAATCTTTGGACCTTTTTCAATAAGCTAATTTCTAAAATTTCTTACCAATAAACTTAGTCCTTCACTTATAAAATTATCTCTCTCAACCAAATTGGTTTTGTTAGAGGTAGATCCATTTCTGATAATATGTTACTTGCCCAAGAATTAATTCATGATCTTGATGCCAACACTAGAGGTGGCAACATTCTTTTCAAATTAGATATTACCAAAAGCTTTGATAACATCTCTTGGGATTTCTTTTTTCATATTCTGAATTTATTTCAATTTTTTGATAAATTTATTTTTCTTATTAAAAATTATATTAATAATGCCTAATTTTTGATTTTTCTTAATGGGGGAAGCCTTGAGTTTCTTTACCTCTTCACATGGCTTACGTCAAGGGGATTTTTTATCTCTGCTTTTATTTATTATTAAGTACTTATCTAGAGCATCAATGATTTATTTTAAATAATCTTATGTACTATAGAACTATTGGTGGTCTTCCTGTTCCCATTTAAGTTTTGTAGATGATTTCATTATTTTTTGCTTTGCATCACATCAAGCATCTCAAGTCTTTTAAATAAATTTGGTAGAGAAAGTGGCCTTTCTATCAATGATAAAAAAGCTATTATATCACTTCCTCTAGTTTCTCCAATAATAAAATCAATCAAATCCTACATATCACTAATTTTAAACATCAACACTTACCTCTTAAGTGCTTGGTTGCTCCACTCTTTAAAGGCTCAAAATGTTCCCATGTCTTTGATGAGCTAATTCAAAAAATTTTAAATAAAATTTATGTTTGGGAATTCCATTACTTTCCTTTAGTGGTAAGCTCAGTATTCTTAAAAGCACTATCAACTCCATTCCTTTTTATTTGATTCAAACTATTATCCCCACTAATGCTACATTTATCAAAATTGATTGATTTATTAATAATTTTTTTTGGGCATCCAATAATTCTACCAAAAGATTGCATTGGATATCATGGCATAAATGTTGTGGTCCTTTGGGAGAAGGTGCTCTTGGTTGCAAGCCTATTCGTGAAGCTATCACTTCCTTCTCTCATAAGCTCTAGTGGAATTTTAGAAAGAATGATAGCCTTTGGTCTCATTTTATGATGAAAAAATATTGCCAAGGTAACCATTCCCTTAACTATGCTTATAAAGTTGGTGACTCTCCGATTTGGAAAATGCTTTGCTCCATTAAATGGGTTGAATCATTAATATCTTGTGGTATTGAGGTTCTTCCTTCTTTCCAAGACAATGGATTGGCAATGGCTCTATTGACACCCTTTATCTACCCACTATACTTATCAAAGTTAATTCCTTTAGCTTAATAATAATTGGAATGAAAACCAAACTTGAGAATTATATCCCTATTTCACCTTTTGACAACTTTAGAAATGTCCCATTTCTTCTAACAAACTTGACCAAATTATTTTTAAGCTTTTTATAATGGTGACTTTGTACTTAAAGAGGTTTGGAATTTTATTAGATAAAGAACCCTCTAATGTTTTCATTAAACTTGGGAAAAATATCATTCCCATTTCCTATTCAATTTTAGCTTGGAGGATTTTGAATAATTTTATTCCTGTGGACTCTTTACTCTAGACTAAAGGGTTTTAGTTACCTTCAAAGTGCTATTGTTCTCTTTCTTTATATTAACTTGTCATTTCAAAATACAATGAAAGGTCAAATCAAAGTTTTAATTTATTACCTTTGTCCGTTCATCTAGATGGATTGAAATGATGCTAAATATCATGGTATTCCTATGAACCATAAAAGATCTGCTAAAACTAAAGAAATAATTCATGCTCTTCTCAATCCCAATCTTAGTAGTAATATTCTGTTTAGAGGTTATAAAGTTGTGGCTAAAAAATTGGGTATCATTCTGCCTGAGTTTGACTCTTATAAAAGTGCTAGGATTATCCATTATTTTGCTTCCAATTAATATGGTTGTGGTGGTATTCTTAGGGATTCTAAAGGTATTGTCATTTGTGCTTTTGCCTATCCTCTCAAAGCCTGTTCTAATATTTTTGTTGAGCTTTTGGCTATTAATAAAGCTATTGAAATTTGTTTGAATACTGGTTTCCACAACATCTAGATTGATGTTGATGCTCTCTTGCTTCTTGTCATACTTAATTCCAATAGAAATGGGAATGCAATTATTTTATCTTCTTAATCATACTAAAATCTTCTTTCTCAAGTTTGTTTTAAAATTGACATTCTTCATGAAGGTAATGCTTGTTTTGATTACTTGGCTAACTTTGGTGCCAACTTAACTGAGTTCACTTTATTTGACAACCAAACTTTGCCTAAACTATTAAAGGGTTTGGTTAATCTAGATAATATTGGATTGACTTATCTTAGATTATAAATTCTTGGCTTGGTTTTTGGTGTTGCTTTTTGATGATCTTTTGCTTTTGGTTGCCCCTTGTTTAACCCTCTTTGGGTTGTGGTTATCTACTTATTTTCTCTTTTTGGCTTGAGTTGGGTTATGTTTTAGATCTTTTACTATTGGATTGGCCTGGTTTTTGCTACCTGGTTGTTATTGTAAGTGCAACCTAGGTTGTTTTGGTTTTTTCAGCTTGGTGGCTTATGTCTATCTGGCTGGGTGTTTACCATAATTTTCCCTTGGCTATTTATTATTTCCTCCTTTTGGGTTGTGCCTATGGCTTCTATAGGTTTTTATTTTTGTATGTGTTTTGCCTCATTTCTAGGCTGCTTACTAACTTACCTGAATTGGATCTACTACTATGGTGGTTGACAGAGTGGCATTGTTGGTCATTTTTTTATTTTGGGATGGTTGGATGGTTTTGTTTGGCTATTTTTCATTTCTATTGTGACTTATGGGGTTGCACTGGTTTATCTCTAGCTTGATTTTCATGGTGAGATTATTATTATTGGCTATTATTTTCTATTTTGTTGGCTGGGTTTGGTGGTTATTTTTTAATTTTTTTATTTCTCTTGGTTATGGTTTTAACCTCCTCCTATATGGCCTTCCTCTCTTTCGTTTTTGGGTTTGGGTATTATTCTGATATTGAAGGTTATTTTATGGTCTTTGCTAGGGTGCCTTTAGTATTGTTGTTCCTATTGGTTGGCTTGTAGTTTATCTTACTAGGCTTTGTACCTTTTTGTCTTTGGTTAGCTGTTCTACTTACCCAGATCAAATTTTCTTTTGCCTTGGTTGGGTTTGGTGACTATAGTCTACTTCTACCCTTTCCCTAGCTATCTTGGGTGATTTTGGCTTGATGACTATTGTTGTTCTTTAAACTGACTTGGGTTTTCGCTATGGTATGGCTAGAGGATATGTTAGCTAGTTTGGTTGGTTGTATTGGTCTGGGTTGGTGAGGTGGCTATTTTGGCCAATTTTAAGACCTTGTTGATTGTTGGGAACGCTGTTCTTTTGTGACTTGTATTTATCCTTCTACTTGTTTTTTCACTCTTATGTAATTAACCCCACTTTTTTATATTTGGGACCTTATTACCCCTGCTAGTAAGTGTTTTCGGATTGTTTTATGCTTTGTTGGTGGAGGATATGAGAACTTTCTTTTTCCTTTTTTTTCTCTTGTTTATCTCTAGTTTGGGTTACCCCTATCATGATGATTGCTCCTTTGGATTTTGTTATTGCTTTTTGGTGGTGGCTTTGGTGGTGCTCCTACTATATTGCTAATATCCTTCATGGTTGATTGATTATATGCCTTATTGGGCATGATGGCTCTCGTGGCTTGTTGGTTGGCTATTATGTTTATTGTTTGGAGGATTTTACAACCATGCTAGATGATGGACTTTGGATGATGGGCTACACGAGGTAGGCTGGCTATGATGGCATTGATGTTTCTCACTCTTTCTTCTTTTGGTTAATAGCGCTAAATGTAATTTAACCATTCTCTTGAAGTTTGGCTGCTTACATATAGTGTTGCTCCTTGAGATGATTATAACTGAGTCTGAGCCTTTTCTTTACTTTACTCCTTCTGTTTGCACTTCCTTTCTATGCTGGCTTAATTGTACTCATCCTTTCAAAAGTATGTTGCATATTTCTTTTATAAGAAAGGGGAGTATTGCAGGTGGATCTTGTTGTATCGAAAGGACAAATGAAGTCCTTTCGCTCACATGGATTTTCTAATAATTTTGGTTTTTCTTTTCTTTCCTTGACTTTGTAATAGTTAGGGTTTATCTCTTTAGGATTTAATGTCGCTCTTTGAGCATAACCTTAGAGATTTAGCCCATCTAAGGACTTTGTACTTTTTTTGTGGCAATAAAAAAATCTCTAATTTCCCTAAAAAACCCCTAAACTAACTGAAAACCCTAAACCCTAAAAAGCTAAAAACTTAAACCAAAACTAAATAAAACATAAAAAAATAAAAAACCAAAACCAAAATAAAATATAAAAATGAATTAAATTAAAAACATAAAATAAAACCAAAACCTAAACCTAAAAAGAAATTAAATCAAAAATAAAAACTAAACTAAAATAAAACAAATAGAAACCTAAACTAAACTAAAAAGTAGAAAACCTAAATGATATAAAAACTAAACCTAAAATAAAAAAAATAAACCTAAAACTAAATAAAATAAAAAATAAATAAAAACTTAAATAAAAATTAAAATTAAAATTAAAATAAACTTAAATAAAAATAAAAAATAAAATGAACTAAAATAAATAATAAATAAACTAAAATAAATAAACCTAAACCTATAAGTTTACTTAATTTATATAAAAAAATCCTAAATAAAACTATAAACCTAAACCTAAACCCTAAACCCTAAACCCTAAACCCTAAAACCTTAAGCTAAACCCTAAACCCCTTAAACCCTAAAACCCAAAACCCAAAATCCTAAACCATAAATCCTAAGCCGTTAACCCTAAAACCTACAACCCTAAACCATAAATAGTAAACCCTAAACCCTAAACCCTAAACCCTAATCCCTAAACTCTAAACTCTAAAAACCTAAAATCCTAAGCTTAAACTAAATAAAACCTAAAAATAAAATAATGAAATAAAGCAAAACCTAAATAAAATAAAATAATTACCTAAACTAAAGCCCAAAACATAAACTTAAAAAGAAAATAATTAAAAAATAAAAACTAATCTAAAACAAAATAAATAAAAACCTAAACTAAACTAAAAAAATAAACCTAAAAATAAAAAACCTAAATAGAATAAAAACAAAATATATAATTAAAATAAAACCTAAAATAAAATAAAATAAAAACTAAATAAAAATCTAAACCTAAGAAATAAACCTAAAAATATATAAAAAATAAAACCTAAATCATAAACTAAAAAAAACAAACCTAAACTTAAAATAAACAAAATAAAATAAACCTAGACCTAAACTAAAATAAAATAAACTAAAATAAATAAAGCCTAAACCTAAACCTAAAATAAACTAAACTTAAACCATAAACAAAATAAAATAAATAAACTAAAAATAAACTTAAACCTAAACTAGAAAATAAAACCAAAAAAACCTAAAATAAAAACCTAAAACCTAAATCTAAAAAAATAAAATAAAAACTTAAACATAAAAATAAAAAATAAAACCAAAACCTAAAAAAAAAACTAAACTTATAAATAAACATAAACCTAAACCTAAACCTAAAAAATAAACTAAAATAGAATACCTAAATTAAAATAAATCAACTAAACTAAATAAAAATAAAAAGCAAAACTAAATAAAAATAAAATATAAAATAAACTAAAATAAATAAAAAATAAACTAAATAAACTAAATAAACCTAGTGGTTTTCTTAATTAAAAAAACCTAAACCCTAAACACTAAACCCAAAACCCTAAAACTAACCCTAAACCCTAAATATGAAACCTACAACCCTAAACCCTAAACGCTAAACTAACCCTAAACCCTAAATCCTAAACTAACCCTAAACCCTAAACCCTAAATAAAAAAATAAAAAAAATCCTAACCCTAAACCCTAAATCGACAACCCGAAATCCTAAAACCCTAAACCATAAACTCTAAAACCCTAAACCCTATACCTTAAACCTTAAAACCTGAACCCTAATCCCGACAACCCTTAACCCTAAACCTTAAATAAAATAACAGAAAAACATAAACTAAAGCTAATCCTAAAAAAAAAGAAAATAAGATAAAAAATAAAAACTAAACTAAAATAAAATAAATAAAAACCTAAACTAAACTAAAAAATAAAAAAACTAAACAAAATAAAAAGTAAACCTAAAATAAAATAAAATAAAAACTAAATAAAAACTTAAATAAAAATAAAAATAAAAAATAAACTAAGCTAAAATAAATAAAAAATAAACTAAATAAACCTAAAACTAACAATTTAATTAAATTTTACTAAAATAAAAATAAAAATAAATAAAAAAAACGTAACCCTAAACCCTAGACCCTAAAACTAACCCTAAACCCAAAACCTTAAACCGTAAACCCTAAAAGTCTAAACCCTAAAGCCTAAACCCTAAACCCTAAAACACTTAACCTTAAACCCTAAACCGTAAAACCTAAAACCTAAAACCTAAAATCCTATACCCTAAACCCTAAACACCAAACCTAAAACCCAAAACCCTACACCCTACACCCTAAAAACCTAAAAACTTAAACTTAAACTAAATAAAACCTACAAATAAAATAAAATAAAAACCTAAACCTAAATAAATTAAAAAAATAAAATAAAATAAAACCTAAACTAATGCCTAAACCTAAACCTAAACTTAAATATAAAATAATATAAAAAAATAAAAACTAAACTAAAATAAAATAAATAAAAACTTAGACTAAATTAAGAAATAAAATAAACCTAAAAATAAAAAAGTTAAATAAATTTAAAATTACAAATAAACCTATAAATAAATAAAAAATAAAACCAAAACCATAAACTAAAAAAAAAAGTTAAACATAAAATAAACAAAATAAAATAAACCTAACCGTAAACTAAAATAAAATAAAGTAAAATAAATAAAACTTAAAAATATACCTAAAATAAACTAAACCAAAACCAAAAACTAAATATAATAAAATAAACTAAAAATAAACCAAAAGCTAAACAAAACATAAAAATAAAATAAAACCTAAATCCTAAACCTAAAAAAATAAAATATAAACCTAAACCTAAACCTATAAATAAAAAATAAAACCTAAACCTAAAAAATAAAATAAAATAAAACTAAACTAAAAAATAAACATTAACCTAAACCTAAACCTAAAAAATAAACTAAAATAAAAACCTTAACTAAAAGAAATAAACTAAACTAAATAAAAATTGTAAACCTAAACAAAAATAAAAAAATTTAACTAAAATAAATAAAAAATGAACTAAACCCTAAACTCTAAACCCTAAATCCTAAACGCAAAACCCTAAATACTAAACCCTAAAAATAACTCTATACCGTAAACCTGCAACCCTAAACCCTAAACTAACCCTAAACCTTAAACTCTAAATTATAAACCTTAAATAAAAAATAAAAAATAGCAATAACCCTAAAATAAATAAATAACCTAAACTATAATAAATAAACCATAAATAAATAAACTAAACTAAATAAAAATAAAAAATAAATCTAAAATAAACTAACTATACTAAATAAACCTAAATCTCTTTACCTAATTTCAAAACTTAAAGATAAACCTCAACCCTAAACCCTAAATAAAATTAATAAACCTAAATCCTAAAACATAAACCATAAACCCTAAACCCTAACCCTAAACCCTAAACTAACCCTAAACCTAAACCATAAAACTAATCCAAACTCTAAAATCTAAACCCTAAACATAAACCTAAAAAATCCTAAATCCTAAAGAAAACTCAATACCTAAAGACTAAAACCCTAAACTCTAAAACCTAAAAACTATAAACCCTAAACTAAACTAAAATAAGACCCTAAAGCCTAAACTCTAAACCTAAACTCAAAAACCAAACTGACCTAAACCCTAATCCCTAAACCCAAAGCCATAAACCAAATTTAAACACTAAACCCTAAACCCTAAAACCTAAACCCTATACCCAAAACCCTAAACCCTAAAACCTAAACCCTAAACCCTAAACCCTAAACCCAAACCTAAATCCTAAAACCTAAAAGCCTAAACCCAATAAATAAAACCTAAAATAAAATAAATAAATAAACCTAAACTAAATAAAATAAAAATATGATAAATAAAACCAACTAAAACTAAACCTAAACCTAAAAAAAGGTAAAAAAAACTAAAAAATAAAAACTAAGCTAAATTAAAAAAAAAATAAACCTAAAAATAAAAAAATAAAAAAAAATAAAAAAAAACCTAAAATAAAATAAAAACTAAATAAAAACATAAACCTACAAAATAAACCTTAAAATAAACCTAAAAATAAAAAAAATAAAACTTAAACCTAAAAAAAGCTTAAACCAAAAATAAAAATAAAAAACAAAATAAAATAAACCTAAAAATAAATAAAAAATAAAACCTAAACCTAAAATAAAAATTAAATAAATAAAATAAAATAAACTTAAACTAAATTAAATAAAACATAAAATAAACTAAACCTAAACCTAAACTTAAACTAAATAAAATATAATAAACTAAAAATAAACCAAAACCTAAACTGAAAACTAAAACCTAAAAATAAACCTAAAAAAAAACCTAAACTTAAACCTAAACCTAAAAATAAAAAAGAAAACTTAAACCTAAAAAATAAAATAAAAATAAAATACAACTAAAAAGTAAACATAAACCTAAAAAAAATTAAAATAAAAAATGTAAGCTAAAATAAATAAACCTAAAAAAAACTAGAACCTAAACCTAAAAAAATAAAATAAAATAAAAATCCTAAGATAAAAATAAAAAAGAAAACTTAAACCTAAAAAATAAAATAAAAATAAAACTCAATTAAAAAGTTAAAATAAACCTAAAAAATAAACTAAAATAAAAAACCTAAGCTAAAATAAATACACTAAACTAAACAAAAATAAAAAATAAACCTAAATAAAAATAAAAATAAGGTAAATTAAAAAAATAAAAAATATACTAAGTATGCAAAATAAACCTAAACCTACTAGTTTACTTAATTTTAAAAAAAACTTTAAACCTTAAATCCTAAACCCTAAATCTAATATCATAAAAGAGCCTAAACCCTAAACCCTAACCCATAATCCTAAACTTTAGACCCTAAACCCAAATAAGCCAAAAAGCTAAACATAAATTAAATAAACCTAAAATAAAATAAGTAAAAACCTAAACCAAAAAAAGAACATTAACTATAACCTAAATTAAATTGAAACCTAAAAGAAATAAAATAAAAAATAAAAAACTAAACTAGAATAAAATAAATAAAACCTAAACTAAACTAAAAAACTTAAATAAAATAAAAACTAAACCTAAAATAAAAATTAGCCTAAAATAAAATAAAATAAAAACTTAAACCTAAAAAATAAACCTAAAAATAAATAAAAATAAAACCTAAACCCTAAACTAAAAAAAAAAAACCTAAACTAAAATAAACTAAACTAAAATAAATAAAACCTAAACCTATACCTAAAATAAACTAAGCATAAACCTAAACATAAACTAAATAAAATAAAATAAAAATAAACCTAAACCTAAACTAAAAATTAAAACCTAAAATAAAAACCTAAAACCTAAACCTAAAACATAAAATAAAAAAACCTTCACTTAACCTAAAAAAATAAAAATAAAACCTAAACCTAAAAGAAAATAAAATAAAACTAAACTAAAAATGAACCTAAAACTAAACCTAAACCTAAAAAAATAAATTAAAAAGAATTTAAACTAAAATAAATAAACCTAAAATAAATAAATAAAACTAAATAAAAATATACCTAAATAAAAATAGAAAATAAATAAACAAAATAAACTAAATAATCGAAACCTACCACTTTACTTAATTTAAAAAAATTAAAAAATTAAAAAATAAATAAAAAAACTTACCCTAAGCCCTGAACCCTAAAATTAACACTAAACCCTAAACCTACCACCCTAAATCCTAAACCCTAAACCCTAAACCCTAAAGCCCTAAACGCTAGACCCTAAACCCTAAACCTAAACCCTAAACCCTAAACCCTAAACTCTAAACCCTAAACTCCAAACCCCTAAACCCTAAACCCTAAACTTTAAACCCTAAACCCCAAACCCCTAAACCCTAAACCCTAAAATCCTAAATACCTAAACCTAAACTAAATAAAAGGGATTTCAACTACAAATGATTAGCTACTAATATAGAAAAATTTAAAGCTAATGCCATAAACTCAAAGTTTCATAGAGATGCAAAATGGTAGCTTCTTGTTCATGGGCAAATGAAGAAAGAATCTACTTAAGTTTAGACACCTAAGTGTCCATTTATGAGCAATCCTGTTCTATAGCTGAGATAGCCTATCTAATCATAAAACTCTTGTCTAATCAATATTGTCTTCTCAACTACACCTCTTTCAATTTAGCAGATATGTCGAGGAGCTAAAATCTATGCTTTAAAAAGCTCTCTCTAATAAGATTTCAATGCTTTGAGACTCTGCTCGAGATCTTAGAGAATTAGGGAGACTTGATGCAAAGTATTGTTGAATGATATTTTTAAAATAGTGATTGTATATGAAAAAATCTCTTAATAAGTAGTGCCTAACAAGAATAATCCAAACTCAATATCTCTACATAGGGATTTCCAGAACTATAGCTCACCTACTTTTAGACTCAACGTGGCAACATAATGTACAAATAATTCATTTCAACATAAAAGCAAGGAAGCTCAAGTAAAACTCCTAAGTCAATGCTTAAAAATAGGTGGCATAGTTTTGTGAGAGATTTAAGAGACCCATAGATTTTATGCTGACATCAAAAATATGATTTAAGAGAGATTTTGGATCCTAACATATTGTTTATCATCTTTTCTATTTTTTTATTAGTAGTTGTGTTACTTCATTTAGAGGTATTCATTTGAACTTGATTTGTTGGTGGAAAGAATAATTCCTACATTTGCTGACATTCTTTTAGGTGCAAGAATTCTTGATGTTATTTGAAATCTAAAGTTTGTTGAAAAGCCACATGCAAATTAATTTTATGTAGTGTCTCTTTAAGTTTAGGGCTCATCTAAACCTACACAACATTAGCTTAATCTTTCCCTAATTTTAGAAGATAATAACAATACTTCAAATTTGTTCATGTACTCATTTATAATTTTGGTTTTTTGCTTTAGCGAGTAAACATTTAAATAATTAATCTAAGTAGGTTAAATACAAGTAATTTTTTTAACAACAATTTCATTTCAACCATGTAAAAATTTATTCTAATCCCAATCTTCTCGGCTCTCTATTTCTATCTAATAAATTTTTATTTAGCAGTATGTTTTAATTTAATAAATCCCAATCTGCAAGACTCACCAAACCCTAAACCTTAAACTAACCCTAAAGCATATTTAAATTCAGCTCTCTAATGACTTAGATTATTCAAGAGTTTTTGCTCGTCACTCTTACTTTATTTTTAATTGTCAAATGCATCTTCTGAAATGGTCTCCTCTTTTTGATATAAAAGAGGAATCCCCAATTGTTCTTATATGGCTAGCTCTTCCTAATATGAGAATACATTATGTTACACATCAAGTTCTCTTTGCGGTTGGGGCTCTCTTTGGTCGGCCTCTTCAAATTGATCAGGCCACCGCTGTGAGATCACGACCTTCTGTTGCTCGTATTTTGGTTGAAATTGATATCACTAAAAGCATCTTAAAGAAGTTTGGATTGGCTCTGAGAAGTTCGGTTATAATCAAAAGGTTGAATTTGAGAATTTTCCTATTTTTTGCACACATTGTAAGATACATGGCCATGATCATTCTGAATGTTTTGTGTTGCATCCTCAACATAAAATGAAAAAATTGTTGGATACTAATCCTACTCTATCAAATGAAAAAATCTATAAATTTTGTTATGTGCCTAAAGTCACTCAAAATGGGAATCCTGTCCCTACCCCTACTCCTTTTCTATCCACTGCTTTGTCTATTGGAGAGCAATCTGAGCATGTTAAAAATAATGTGTATGAGGTTCGTGAGGAGGCTAATGATAGCTTAATTATCATTTCTTCTAATTGTAATAATTTGGCTCCTCAAGAAAATACCTTGACTTAGTCTAACCTACCCCTTTTGGCTAGTGAACCCGAGGAGACTCATATGAACCTTAGTGGTGAGTTGAATGGAAATTTCAGGTTGGAACAAAATTTGAAAACAAATTTTGGAGTTGATCCTTTGATGAAGGAACAAAATCTGAAAACTGCTGATCCTTTGAAAATGGAACAAAATCTGAAAACTAAATCTAAAACTGAGCATGTAATCTGTGCTATTAATGGCTTCATAACCTCTCCTTCTCCTACTCTTCAGTGTGATACGCATGCTAACCCACTTTCTCAATCGATTGAAGAAGGGGAAATTACCATTAGAAATGCTTTGACTAATACAGGTCCTATTCTGAATATCACAAATCAATCTCTCTCGGATGGTGATTCTTTGGACAACGATAGACCATTTCAAATTATTTTAAAAAAGAATCCCTTAAAGCTAGAATGTTCACTAATAGCTCCACTAGAACTACTAGATCTTCTCTAACTTCTCATAAATAACTATTTCTAGTTTCCTTTTCTTCCTACTTTATTATTTCTTTAGTTATCTCTTTTCCATTCTTTTCTTATATTATTATGATCAACTTACTAATTTGAAATGTTCGTGGTATTGGGACTCTCATTGTCCTTAACCGTATTAGAAGTCTTTGATGTATTCATAACATAGCCTTACTTGTTGTTATTGAACCATTCATACACTCTTCTAAGATCAACCATGTTGCTAGAACACTTGGTTTTCAAAACATTTTTTATAATATTAGCAATAAAATTTAGTGTTTTTGGAATAATTTAGTCAACATATCTATCCTTGATGATCTTCAACAATTGGTTAATGTTCATATCTCATTGGGTGAATTTTCTGTTCTAGGTTCCTTTATTTATGTTTCTTATAATAGAGCTGGAAGAACATCCTTTAGGACAACTTAAGAACCTTTTCCTCCTCGGTCAACAAACCCTGGTTGATTGGGGGTGATTTTAACACTATTCTCTCTTCCTCAGAAAGAAGGGGAGATTGCTCTCCTAACACACATTCCATGGAAGAATTTTCTAATATGATTCTTGATTGTAATTTGATTGATATTCGCTATTCGGGTTTGGATTATACATGGAATAACTCTAGACTATGGCAGCGGCTTGATAAGACTCTTTTTAATTCTCTTTGGATCAATCAATGGCCCCTTACTCCTGTTGAACATTTGAGCAGAACTTTATCTGATCATGCTTCATTTTTGATTTCTGTCCAAAATCCCTCTAATAGATTATCCTCCCCAACCTCTTTCAGATTCCAAAATATGTGGATCCACCATATTGATTTCATAAATGTTGTATCCATTAATTGGATGGCTCCTGTTCATCCAGATAATTTGGTTAAGGGCATGATTCACCTCTGGCTTAAGCTTAAAAGACTTAAAAAAAACCTAAATTGATGGAACAAGCATCATTTTAAAAATATCTTATCCAATATCAAAAAAATGGAACAATTAGTTTGTTCTCTGAAGATGTTATTTTGACTGATTCTACTAAACTTGAGGAGTTAAATGAAGCTACAGATAACTTGGTTAACAATCAGAATATGGAGAAAACCTACTGGCGGCAAAATACTGCTAGAAAACATATTGTTGATGTTGATAGAAATACTAGGTACTTCCATGCTCTTTTCAAAAAAAGAAAGCCTTAAACTCTATTAAAAAATTTAAAAATGATAACGGTAGCTGGATCATAGACAATAATGATATTAAAGATTATGTCATACATCATTTTAAAAACTTATTAAACAACAACCCTTTTTTAGAACCTCTCTCCAACTCTCACCTGTTTCCCTCAACAATTACTAATGATGACAACCACTTGCTTAATATGCGCCCCAGCCGAGATTGGTATATATTAATAGCATGAACACTATATGTCGGCCCCGGCTACATGACTCAATTTTTTCAGCATTATTGGCCTATTATTAAGTCTGACCTTCTCGATGCTATCGTTGATTTCTTCAATAGCAACCTTTTACCTAGATATTTTTCTAGCACTTCCATTGTTCCCATTCCCAAAATTAATAATCTTGAATCTTGGGGTGATTTCAGACCTATCATCCTTTGCACCTTCTTTCATAAACTCATTGCTAAATTAATTGCCAATAGAATTAGTCCGCTGCTGCCTAAAATATTTCCCCCAACCAAACTAGTTTCGTTAAAGGTAGAGCTATACCTGACAACATTCTTCTAGCCCAAGAGCTTATTCATGACCTTGATGCTTCTACCAAAGGTTGTAACATCCTTTTCAAATTGGGCATCTCTAAAGCTTTTGACAACCTCTCTTGGAATTTTCTCTTCCAAATTCTACATTTGTTTGGTTTTTCTGACTATTTTATCCATCTCATTAAAGATTTTATTACCAATGTTTAGTTCTCCATTATCATGAATGGTGAGTCCCTAGGTTTTTTCCCTTCTATGCATGGATTGAGACAAGGAGATCCCTTCTCCCTCTCTTTTTTATTATTGTTGTTGAATATCTTTCAAGAAATCTTAATGATCTTTTCTAATCTAGCATATTTTTTAGAACTCAAGGTCTTCGCCTCTTATCTTAGCTTTCGATGACTTTATAATCTTTTGCAATGCCTCTATTCATCACATTAAAACTATTAAGAATCTTTTAAATAAATTTGGAAATAAAAGTGGTCTCTTTCTTAACGATGGTAAAAGTTGTTTCATTCCTTCCTCTAAAATCTTTAGTAATAGGATCAACCAAATCTTGAGAATTACTAATTTTCAACAACTACAACTTCCTATTAAATATCTTGGTGCTCCACTTTTTAAAAGTTAAAAAAGATCATATCTCTTTGATGAGTTATTCCAAAAAATCTCTCATAAAATTTCTGTTTGGGAATTTCATTTCCTCTCATTTTGTGGTAGGCTCACTTTGATTAAGAGTACCCTTAACTCCATGCCTTTATATCTCATTCAAACCATTGTGCTGACCAATTCTACCATTAGATTGTGCCTCATAACAAATTCTTCTGGGGTTCTAACAATTCTACTAACATAATGCATTTGGACTTATTGGTATAAAAGCTGTGGCACTCTTGCTGAAGGTGGGCTTGGCTGTAAGCCAATCAGGGAAGCTATCATTGCATTTTCCTATAAACATTGGTGGAATTTTAGGAGCAACAATAGTCTTTGTGCTAAATTCATGACTGATAAATACTGCCAGGGTAAGTACCGTCTCATTTGCCCTTATAAAGTGGGAGACTCTCCTATATGGAAAAGACTTTGTTCCATCAAATGGGAGGCGGAATCATTAATCTCATGAGGGATTAACTCTGGCACCTCTTTCTTTTGGCAAGATAACTGGACTGGAGGTGGGTCCATTAATGATTTACTTTCTACCCACTCTACTATTAAACTGAACTCTTTCTGGTAGAATAATAAGTGGAACAATAGTAAGTTTACTGACTATATTCCTTTCTCTCTTGTAGATGAGCTTACTATTATTCCTATCATTCCTAGCAATCATGATCAGATCCTTTTTAAGTTTTCCCAAAATGGTGATTTCAACCTTAAAATTTTATGGATTCATATTAAAGAAGCTCATGATTTCTCCAATGTGCTTTTTAAACTTTGGAATAACACTATTCCTATTTCTTATTCTATTCTAACTTGGCATATTTTGAAAAACTTCATCCCTGTTGACTCCTTGATGTGGGGTATAGGTTTATACGTACCTTCAAAATGTTGCTAATGCTTTCACATTGAGAATGTGAATCATGTATTTGTTAACGGAGCCATTGCTTCCAAACTTTGGATTTGGTATGATGAACTCTTTAATATTATAAAATTCTATAACTCCTTAACTCTATGCCAACTTCTTGATGTTTATTTTGAAAATATGATTAAAGGCCACATTAAAGTGATAACTGCTATCACTCTTTTTTGGTTCATATAGATGGATAGAAATGATGCAAAATATCATGGTATTCCTATGAACCATATGAGGATAATTGCTAGAATTAAAAATAAAATTTGTGCCTTGTTTAATGCCAATTTAATTAACTACAATCAATTCAAAGGCTACAAATTTGTGGCCAATAAATTGGGTTTTAACTTGTCGGATCAACCCAACTGTAAAGATGACAAGATTGTTTATTGAATAAAACCTCATGCTAATACTATTAAAATTAACACTGATGGCTCTGTTTCTCAAAATGCTTCTGGCTGTGGTGGCATTTCTAGAAACCTTAATGGTAAATTCTTTTGTACTTTTGCTTACCCACTTAATACTTGCTCTGTTCTTTTTGCTGAGCTAATGGAAGTTTACAAAGCTATTGAGATTTGCCTTCAAAAAGGTTGGCTCAATATTTGGATTGAGGTGGATGCCCTGTTACTGATTGATCTTTTGACTTCCACCAAAGTGGGCAATACAAAATTGTACTACCTTCTAAAGCAGACTAGAGCTCTCCTTTCTAAACTCTATTTTAAAATCACTCATGTATGGCGTAAAGGTAATGCATGTGTTGATTACCTTACTAATTTGGGTGCTAGATTAGATGGCATAAAATTCTTTGATCAACTTACACTTCCTAAACATTTACGTGGTTTGGTTAATTTGGACAATACTGGACTCCCTTACCTCAAAAATCAATTCATCCTTTTGTTTTGGCCTATTGTATTACGTTTAGCGCATGACCAACCCTTTAGTGTTGTTGTTTCCCTGGGTTTTGCTGATGCATCTTTCTAATACCCTTTTCTGGTTATTTTGTGATCTTTGTGGAATCTACTGCTGGATTAATTACACTAACCTTATTTGGGGTCTTACTACTTCTATTGTTTCCACTATTAATGGTAAGGTGTTCCCTATTTTTCTAACTTGTTGGATGGAGATATTTTCACTTATCAGTCGGATCTACTGGAGGGAGATGTTTTACTTTATGCTTTACTTTCTAATCAATAGGGACAGACTTCTTGCCATCAATATTTTGTTTCTGGGTCTTATTGTATCTATTTTCCATTTTATGATTATGGCTATATTTTGTCTCTTTTCCTTTTTCTGGAAATCTGTGTTGGGGCTCATGACTTTATTGTCTCATTGTTTAATTGCTATATTTTTGTATAGCTTCATGGCAAGCCCTAATTTATATGTCTTTTCTCTCTTTAATAGGGTTGTGGCCCCTCTTATGCTCTCTAACCTCACCTCCACAACCTGTAAGGAGAGAAACTATAATACCCTTATTATTATTACTATTTCTTTGCAAGATCATTATCTTGATTTCCTTCAACTATTTTTTTCTAATGATGTTGGCTTTGATGCTTTTCTTTATCTTGAAGGATTTCAATAATGGCTCTCCTTTGAACCCCTTCGTCTATGTTGTATTTTTTTATTTTCTTGGATTATGGTGCAATAATTATTTTTTATTTTATTTGTTGTTGGATTTTGGGTCTTATGTCCAGTAATTATGGGGTTATTTTTTGATTGTTTTTTATATTCTGACGGGTAGCTTATCACCTGATGTTTGTGGTCTATTTAATCTATTGCTATTTTTTCCATCTTGGTTCAGGTAGACTTATGTAGATCACTATGATTATGCTATTACCTACTTGGTTATTAACTTATGCACTGTCTATTCTGAATGGGTAGTTTATAGCTACATTTATTTCTTGCCTTGGTATTGTAAAGCTATTATCGGGTTTTATGCCCAAATCTTGGGTTGTCTCTCTGATTGTCTTTATTTGGTGTTGTTTGTGGTGGGGTGCAGCTTATTACCTGTGGCTTTTGGTCCACCTAATATGTTGTTGCATTCCCATCTTAGTTCTATTAGACTTCTACATTTCCTATTGTTATTTGGGTTTGGGTTATGTTGTGTCGCTTTATATTTACTGTTTGTGAATTTCTGCAATTATTATTAACAAGGGGTTGTTAACATCAGCTTATTGAATGGGTTCTAGGACCATATTCAAATTTTGTACTCCTGTAAGTTTCATATATGTCCCATATGATTGGGATGGTGTTATTTACATGCTAATTGATTTACTTAGTAGGCTTATTGCAGGCTTTTCAATCGGTTGTATATTGTTTCTATCCTTTGCCTGGCCTTTTCTATTGTTTTCTTGTGGTGGATTTTTTATCGCCTAATTATACTCTTGGCTCACGGTATTAAAAGGTGGATGCAAAGATGGTTCATTTTCATATGTGTAGGGATTCTCATGCTATGGTGACTATATTGATGATATTTATCTGCATGGGATCTCCTTTCCATTGCTCTTTGTTGTCTCCTTTTCTATAGTGTGTATGGCTTTGTTTTTGGGTTTGCGGTACTAAGGCTCATAAGACTTTAAACAAATGGTATCTATCTTCCAGGTTTGTAGGCTATGATGGTTGTGATGATTTCACTCCTTTTGGATTTGGTAGTAGCTCTTGTGATGTAACCCTTCGAAGTTTGGATGCTCATATTTACATCTAATTTGGTGTGAGCACGAGCCTTCTCACACACTTCTCTATAATTTTCTCAATTTATGCTACTTTCATTTTTCACTTTGTCTATATTGCTTTAACTATTCTAATTTTTATCTTTCTACTTTTTTGCAGATGCATTTCTCTTTTTCTCTTGCAGGTTTGCTCCCTGGTGCCATGCTTTCTCTCATCCTGAAGAGCTTTGGCCTAGATCTATCAATTGGCTTATCTATGTTAATCATTTTGTATCTTTTGCTTTCTTTATCTTTTTATTTGCTTTTGGTTGTACTTAGATAGGGGATTTACTCTCTAGGCTGATTGTAGCTCTTTGAGCAGTAGTTTTGGAGTTTATCCCCTATTAAGGACCTTGTAACCCTCTTTTTGTGACAATAAAATTCCTCCTATATGGGGTTCCCCAAAAAAAAATCCTAAATGCTAAACCCTAAACCCTAAACACTAAACCCTAAACCTACAAACCTAAACCCTAAACCCTCAAAAATCTTAAAACCCTAAACCTTAAACCCTAAATTAAACCTAAACCCTAAACCCCAAACCATAACCTTGCCCTACCTAAAACCCTAAACTAAACTCTAAACCCTCAAACCTAAAGCCCTCAAACTCAACCAAACTTAAAAAACTCAAACCTTGAGACTAAGGGATGAACCCTAAACCCTAAACCCTAAACCCTAAATCCTAAACCCTAAACCTTAAAACCTACAACTCTAGCCCTAAACCCCAAAACCTAAACCCTATAAACCTAAAAACTTAAACCTAAACTACATAAAACCTAAAAAATAAAATAAATAAAAAAATTTAAACCTAAATAAAATTTGAAATAAACTAAATTTAAAACCTAAGCTAAAACATAAACCACCTAAAATAAAATAAAATAAAATAAAAAAATAAAAAAAATAAAATATAAAAATAAACAAACTAAAAGAAAATAAATAAAAACCTAAACTAAAATAAAGAAACCTAAAATAAATAAACTAAATAAAAATAAAAAAAATAAAATAAACTAAAATAAATAAAAATAAACTTAAACCTAAGAGTGTATTTAATTTTAAAAAAAATTAGGAAAACCCTAACTATAAACCCTACACCGCAAACTAACCTTAAACCTAAACCCTAAACCCTAAACCTACTACCCTAAACCCTAAAGCTAAACTTAAACCTAAACCCAAAAAAATAAAAAATAAAATCAAAGCCTAAAAAATAAAATAAAAATAAAACTAAATTAAAATATAAACATAAACGAAAACCTAAACCTAAAAAATAAACTAAAATAAAAAATAAAAAATAAAATAATATAAAATAAATAAAAATATTAAATAAATAAAATAAATTAATATAAATATACTAGTTTACTTAATTTTTTTTTTAAAAACCCTGACCCTTAAACCCTAAATCCTAAACACTAAACCCAAAAACTAACCCTAAACCTAAAACCCTAAACCTAAAACCCTAAACTTTAACCCTAAACCCTAAAAACCCTAAACCCTGAAATAAATTTAAAATAAAAACTTAAAACCTAAACCTAAAAAAATAAAACTAAAAACCTAAATGTAAACTTAAAATTAAAAAAAATAAACCATAAAACTAAAAAATAAAATTAAAATAAAACTAAACTAAAAATAAATATAAACCTAAACGTAAACCTAACAAATAAATTAAAATAAAAAACATAAACAAAAATGAAGAAACCTAAAATAAATAAACTAAACTAAATAAAATTTAAAATAAATAAAATAAAAACAAATTATGTTAAAATAAAAATAAACTAAATAAACCTAAATATACTAGTTTACTTAAATATTTTTTTTTAACCTCGAAACCCCAAACCCTAAACCCTAAAATAACTAAACCCTAATCCTAAACCCTAAACCTAAATAAAACCCTAAACTTAAACCTAAAATAAACCCTAAACTATATAAAACTCTAAACCCTAAACCAAACTAGAAACTAAACTTTAAACTAAACCATAATCCTAAACCTAAACCCTAAACCTTAAAACCCTAAACTCTAAACATTATAAACTAAACCTAACTAAACCTAAATACCTAAAATATCAACCTCAACTAAATCTAAATCCTAAAAAACCTATACTAACCCTAAACCTAACCCTAAACCTAAACCTAAACTTAAACTCTAAAATCTAACTCCTAAACAACTTAAACTTAAACCTAAAACCTAAATAAAACCTAAACTATAAACTAAATCTAACCTAAACCTAACTAAGCTAAACCTAAAACCTAAATTATAAAGCCTAAATTAAACCCTAATCCCTAAACCCTAAAACTAAACTTAAACCTAAAACCTAACCTTAAACCCTAAACCTAAAACCCCAAACCCTAAACCTAAACCAAATCAAACTAAACTAAATAATAAACCTAAACCCTAAACTAACCATAAACCCTAAACCTAAATCATAAAACCCTAAACCTAAACTAAATTATAAACCTAAACTTAAACCTAAACCAACTAACCTAACCTAAACCCCAAACCCTAAACCATAAACCCTAAAAACCCTAAACCCTAAAGCCTAAACAATAAACCCTAAACCATAAACCCTAACCCTAAATCGTAAACCCTAAAACCCTAAACCCAAAAATACTATACCCTAAATCCTAAAACTTAAAAAACCTAAAAAATAAATAAAAAATAAAAACCAAAAATATAAAAATAGAATTAAAATAAAACTAAACTAAAAAATAAACATAAATCTAAACCTAAACCTAAAAAATAAACAAAAATAAAAAACATAAACTCAAATAAATAAACTAAATTAAATAAAAATAAAAATAAAACTAAATAAAAATAAAAAAATAAAATACACTAAAATAAATAAAAAATAAACTAAATCAACCAAAACCTATCAATTTACTAAATTAAAAATATCCCCTAAACCCTTAACCCTAAACCCAAAACTTTTCCTAAACATTAAACCTAAACCCTCTACAAACCTATTAAACCCTAAATTAACCCTAAACCATAATCCTAACCCTAACCCTAAACCCTAAACCCTAAAACCCTAAACCTTAAACCCTAAACTAGCCCTAAACTCTAAACCCTAAAACTTAAAAACTCTAAACCCTAAAGCCTAAAGCTTAAAGCCTAAACCCTAAACCCTAAGCTAACCCTAAACCTAAACCCTAAAACTAAACCTAAACCCTAAAATAAACTTAAAATAAAACAAAAACCTAAACCTAATAAAATAAAAAATGAAAACCTAAACGTAAACCTAAAATTAAAAGAAATAAAACCTAAACCTAAAAAATAAAATAAAAATAAAACTAAACTAAAAATAAATATAAACCTAAACCTAAACCTAACAAATAAAATAAAATAAAAAACCAAAAATAAAATGAATAAACCTAAAATAAATAAACTAAACTAAATAAAATTAAAAAATAAACCTAAATTAAAATAAAAAACAAAATAAGCTAAAAAAAAAAAATATAAACTAAATAAACCTAAACATACCAGTTTACTTAAATATATATTTTTAACCTCTAAACTAAACCCTAAACCCTAAACCCTAAACCCTAAACCCTAAAAATAACCATAAACCTTAAACCCTAAATCCTAAACCATAAACCCTAAACCCTAAACCCAAAGTAGAACCCTAAACCAATAACCATAAACCATAAACCCTAAACCCCAAATCCTTAACCCTAAACTCTAAACTCTAAACCCTAAACCCTAAACCTTAAAACCATAAATTCTAAACATTAAGCTAACCCTAAACCTTAAACCTTCAATTGTAAATATCCTGAAACCTTAAATTGTAAACCCTAAACTAACCCAAAGCTAACCCTAAACCCTAACCCCTAAACTAACCTCTAAACTTAAATCCTAAACCTAAACTAAACCTAACTAAACCTTAAACCTTAAACCCTAAAAACCCTAAACATTAAACCCTAAACCCTAAATTATAAACTAACCCTAAACCCTACAAACCCTAAACTACAAAGCCTAAACACTAAACCCTAAACCCTAAAACCCTAAAACTGTAAACCCTAAACCCTAAACCCCAAACCCTAAGTTCTAAACCTTAAACCTTAAACTTTAAACCCTAAACCCTAAACCCTAAACCCTAAAAACCTAAAAACCTAAACCTAAAATAAATAAAACTTAAAAATAAAATAAATAAAAAACCTAAACTTAAATAAATTAAAAAAATAAAATAAAAACATAAACTAAAAAAAAACTAAACCTAAGATAAATAAAATAAAATAAACTTGAACCTAAATTAAAATAAACTAAACTAAAAAGAATAAAATCTAAACATAAATCTAAACCCTGAACCCTAAACCTACAACCCTAAGCCCTAAACCCTAAACCTTAAAACCCTAAACCCTAAACCTTAAACCCTAAAACCTAAAACACTAAACCATAAACTTTAAACCCTAAAGCCTGCAACCCTAAACAGTAAACCCTAAACCTTAAAAATTTAAAAACCTAAGCGTAAACTAAATAAATCCTAAAAATAAAATAAATAAAAAAACATAAATTAAAAATAAAATAATAGAATAAAATAAAATAAAAACTTAAACTAAAACTTAAGGCTAAAGCTAAACCTAAATGTAAAAATAAAATAAAATAAAAAATAAAATAAAATAAATAAAAACCTTAACTAAACTAAAAATATAAAATAAACCAAAAAATAAAAAAGATAAATAATATAAAAACTAAATGCAAAATAAAAAATTAAACTTAAAATAAAATAAAATAAAAACTAAATAAAAGCCTAAACCTAAAAAAAAACCTAAAAATAAATAAAAAAACCTAAACACTAATCTAAAAAAAACCTACACATAAGATAAACAAAATGAAATAAGCTTAAACCTAAATTAAAAATAAGTAATACCTAAACCTAAGCCTAAAATAAACTAAACCTAAACCCTAAACTAAATAAAAAAAACTAATAATAAACTTAGACCTAAATTAAAAATAAAACCTAAAAAATAAAACTAAAATAAAAACCTAAAACCTAAACCTAAAAAAATAAAATAAAATCCTAAACCTAAACCTAAAAAAAAAAACTAAAGCTAAAAAATAAGTATAAACATAAACCTAAACATAAAAAATAAATTTAAAAACCTAAACTAAAATAAATAAACCTAAAATAAATAAATTAAATAAAAATAAAAACAAACCTAAATAAAATATAAATAAAATAAACTAAAATAAATAAAATAAACTAAATACTAAACCTACCATTTTCTTAATTTAAAAAAAAAACCCTAAACCCTAAACCCAAAACTATAAACCTTAAATCCTAAATGCTAAACCCTAAACCAACAGCCCTAAACCTTAAACACTAAACCTAAACCCTAAACCCTAAACCCTAACCCTAACCATAAACCCTAAACCCTAAACCTTAAATCCTAAACCCTAAAACCCTAAACCCTAAACCCTAAACTAACCCTAAACTCTAAAACCCTAAACCCTAAAGAAACCTAATCAAACCCTAAACTTAAACCTCAAACCTAAACCTAAACCCTAAACATAAACAAAACCTAAACCCTAAACAAACCCTAAATCCTAAACCTTAAAACCCTAAACCCTAAAACCTAAACTCTAAACCTTAAACACTAAACACTAAACCCTACACCTTGTTAAAACCTAAACTAAGATAAAATAAACCTAAAATAAAATAAATAAATAAAATCTAAACCTAAATAAAATAAAATAAAGAAACCTAAACTAAAACGTAAACCTAAATCTAAAAATAAAATAAAAATATAAAATAAAAATAAGCTAAAATAAAATTAAAAAAACTTAAACTAAACTAAAAAATAAAAACCTAAATAAAATAAAAAAAAAATAAATGAACCTATAATAAAATAAAATAAATACTAAATAAAAACCTCAACATAAAAAAATAAACCTAAAAATCAATAAAAAAATAAGAAAAAAAACCTACGCTTAAAATAAAAAATAAAAAAATAAAAAAAATAAACCTAATAGTAAACTAAAATAAACTAAACCTAAACCTAAACTAAATAAAATAAAATAAACTAAAAAAAAACTAAACAAAAACTAAAAAAATAAAACCTAAAATAAACCTAAAAAAAAACCTAAAACCTAAACCTAAAAAATAAAATAAAAACCAAAACCTAAACCTAAACCCAAAAAAATAAAATAAAAATAAAACTCAACTAAAAAATAAACATAAACCTAAAAATAAATAAAAATAAAAACCTAAACTAAAATAAAAATACCAAAATAAATAAACTAAATTAAATTAAAATAAAAAATAAAATAAACTCAAATAAATAAAAAAATAAACTAAATAAACCTAAACCTACTTGTTTATTTAATTTAAAAAAAACCCTAAACCCTAAATCCTAAACCCTAAAGCCTAAAGCCTTAACCCTAAAACTAAACCTAGACCCTAAAACCTAAATATATAATCATGAACCTACTACCTTAAACCTTAAACACTAAATTAACTCTAAACCCTAAACCATAAAGCCTAAACCTTAAACCCTAAACCCTATACCCTAAAACCATAAACCCCAAACCCTAAACTAACCTTAAACCCTAAACCCTAAATCTTAAAAATCCTAAAGCCTAAAGCCTAAAGCATAAACCCTAAACTAACCCTACTCCCTAAACCCTAAACCCTAAACCCTAAACCCTTAAAATCTTAAACCCTAATGACAAAACACTAAACCCTAAACCCTAAACCCTAAAACCTAAACCTTAACCCTAAAACATAAACCTTAAAACCCTAAACAATCCCTATACCTAAAATCTAAAACCAAACCTAATAAAGTAAAAATAAAATAAAATAAAAAATATCTAAACCTAAATAAATTAATATAAAACCTAAACTAAAACATAAACCAAAAAACCTAAACTAAATAAAATAAAATAAACTAAAATAAACCTAAACTACAAAATAAAACCTAAAAAATAAACCAAACTAAAAAACTTAAAAAATCAAATAAAAATAACATAAACTAAACCTAAAATAAAAAAATAAACCTAAACCCAAAATAAAATAAACATAAAACTCAATTAAAATAAACCTAAACTTAAAAAATAAATAAAAATAAAAATAAATAAATAAACTAAATTAAAATAAAAAATAAACTTAAAATAAAAAATCAAATAAACTCAAATAAATAAAAATTAACTAAATAAACTAAACCTACTAGTTTACTTAATTTTAAAAAAAAACCTAAAACCTAAATACTATACCCTAAACCATAAACCATATAACTAACCCTAAACTAACAATCCTAAACCCTATACCCTATATCCTAAACCCTACACCCTAAACCTTAAAAAACTTTAAACCCCAAACACTAAACTAACCGTAAATCCTAAACCCTAAACCCTAACCCTAACCCTAAATCCTAAACCCTAAACCCTAAACCCTAAACACTAAACTCTAGAACTCTAAACCCTAAACCCTAAACACTAAACTAACCCTAAACCCTAAGCCCTACAAATGGGCAAAACCTTGATGGCAGAAACATCACTATCAACTAGGCTCAGACTAGATCTGCCGGAGGAGGTGAAGGCGGAGGTGGCAATTATCTTAGTCGTGGTGGGGGATCTGGAGGTGCTAGTGGATATGGAGGTGGTGGCTAGAGCAGTGTTGGTTATGGAGGTGGCAGTAGCGATGGAGGTTACAACCATGGTGGTTACGAAGGGAGAGATCAAGGATATGATGGCAGATGCTACTACTTGAGAGGCGAGGGCAGTTCTGATGGGAAGTGGAGAAACTAAAGAATGACTGATCCGATCTGCTACATATGGAACTATCTTTATAGTAGATATGGTTTTACTTATCTTAGGTTTTTAATTTGCTCTATCATTTTTTTATCTATGTCATCATGTCTTAGAAAACTTGGGGTGCTACTTGGTTAATGAAATTGAAAAGATGAAATATTGAATCTGAATATGTTCTCTATTAAAAAAAATGTTAAACCCTAAATCCTAAACCCTAAATTATAAACCCTAAACTAAAACTTAAACCCAAAACTCCATACCCTAAACCCTAAACCCTAAACCCTAAACTAACCCTAAACTCTAAACCTTAAACCCTAAGAATGGGTAGAACTTTGATGGTAGGAACATCACCTTCACCTAGGCTCTGTCTGGATCTATCGATGGAGGTGAAGGTAGGTGGCGCTTATCGATGGGTGGTGGGGATCTGAGGTGGATATGGAGGTGGTGGTCAAAGTAGTGGTGGTTATGGAGGTGGGAGGAGTGATGAAGGTTAAAGTCATGGTGGTGGTAGAAGGAGAGATCAGGGATATGATGGTGGATCCTGCTACTCAAGAGATAGGGGTTAGTTCTGATGGGAATGATGGAAATTAAAGAATGGTCGATCTGATCTGCTGCTTATGGAACTATGTCTTTACAATAGAGATGGTTATACTTATCTTGGGTTTTTGATTTGCTATATGGGTGCTGATATTTTATCTATGTCATCACTTGTCTTAGAAAACTTGGGGTGATACTTGGTTGATGAAATTGAAAAGTAGATATGTTGAATCAATTATAAAAAAAAATAAACCCTAAACTAAAACTTAAACCCTAAACAAAATAAACTTATAAACCCTAAACCCTAACCCTACTATAAAAAACCCTAAACCTAAACCTAAACCCTATAAACCCTAAACCTAAAACCTAACTAAAACCCTAAACCTAAACCCTAAACTAAACTAAATAAATAAACCTAAACCCTAAAACTAAACCTAAACCTAAACCCTAAACCCTAAACCCTATAACCCCTAACCTAATAACCTAAATAAACTAAAAAACCCTTTTCATGTGCCTTCCCCCTTTCAAAAATCTGGTGATTCAAGAACCCCATTTTCCATCATCATTTCTCCTGGCTGATGTGAGGATTTTCACTGGTAAGCCCTTCTTTTTTCAACCTTTGGCTGGCTATCCTCCTCTCCCTTGATTTCAATGGCTTCCATGCAGTTCAATCTAACACTTGGCAAGGCTAAACAGATAATTTTTTCTGCTCCTCCTAGGGTAGATTTTCTATTTGGTAAATCTAAGGTTGCTTTTCTAAATCCTTCAAAGATGCCTTATTTGGTAAGGATGCTTCAACCTCCCCTAAATTTTTGATTAATCTTGTTCATACGACTTTTAAAGGCGTTCTGGCTATAATGAGTTTTGATTTGGATATTGAGAAACTCGCCAAACCTTATGCCTTTACTTTGATTGGTAAATTTTCTTTTATCAACCTAATATGGAAGATATTCAATTTTTCTTTCATGATTTAAAGCTTTTATGTGCATTTTCAGCCAGTTTGTTAGATGGCCTTCATGTTCTCATTAAGTTATCTAATGATCTTGACTATAGCCAGGTTTTCTCTCATCATTCTTACTATGTTAAAAATTATCAAATGCGCATTCTTAAATGGACTCCTTTTTTTGACATTCAAGAAGAATCTCCTATATAGAGGTTTGGATTGCTTTGCCTAATCTTAGGATTCATTTTATTAATTATCAATTTCTTCATGCGTTGGGTCTATTTTTGACCTTTACAAATTGATCAAGCTAAGTCTTGATCTTCGCTTTATATCCTTATTGAAATTGATGTTACAAAGAAGTTTCCTAAGGAGATTTGGATAGGGTTTGAAAAGTATGGTTATTTTCAGTCGGTTGAATTTGAAAACCTTCTTGTTTTTTGCAATCACTACAAAACCCATGGCCATGTCTTTTTGAATTGTTTCATTTCTAATCCTCAACTTAGGAAAAAATCTATTAAAATTCCTAACCTGATTGATCAATCTAGAGATCATTTAACTAATAAAAATAAATTTTCTACTTCTTTCAGAAAAGATAAAGATGTTGTTGATGGAATTCTAAATCTTTCTAATGCTTTAACTCTTAAGAAAGGTTTTGAAAATGCTTCTAGAAATGAAGATGTTGTTTTGAATGAAAACTAGATTTTAGTTGCTTTTATTCCTTTGCTTTCAGAAATTGTGCAAGATGATGGTAATCTTGTTTTGATTTCTTCCTTTAAAGATACTTGTGTTTTACAACCTGAAAATTTTAAAGATAATGTTTCTCTTTTTGATTTTCAAGAACCTCTAAAAGAAAATGATGATTTAAATTCTTTAAATATGGAAGATGTTGATGGTATGGATATGGTGGATTTTGTGCAACTTGTTTCTTGCTTGCTTAACAAATTCATTTCTGCTCCTTCTTTAACTGCTAATTCTGATGGCAGTTTGCTTATGCTTTCTTCTCAATTAATGGATAAAAATGCTTTAGTGCCTTATCACTTGGAATCTCCTACCAAATCTATAGTTGTTAAGATCTAATTCTCCTTCTGATGATGAATCTTTAGGAAATGAAATTGGTTTTCAAACTATTTTTGTGAAAAATAAAAAATAGTTCAAGACTTTTCCTCTTAAAGTTTCTAAATCGACTCAATATTCTTCATCTTCTTTACCCAACAAGAATTAATGTTTAATTTTCTTATTTGAAATGTTAGGAGCATTGGTACTCTTACTATTAGGATAGGATTAGGAACCTTTTAGGGTTTATAATGTTTCTTTGGTTATTCTTGAACCTCTTATTTTTTCTTCTAAAATTATGCATGCAGCTAGAATGAATGGTTTTTCCAATTATTATTTTAACAATAGCAATAAGATTTGGTTATTTTGGAATAATCCTCTTTCTATTAATGTTAATAATGATTTTCATCAAGTTGTAAATGTGGATATTTCATTTGGTGATTATCATGCTTTTGGCTCTTTTGTTTATGCTTCTTGTAATAAGATTGAGAGGAGGATTCTTTGGGGTCAATTTTCTACTTTTGTTTCTACAATTAATGATTCTTGGATTGTTGGTGGGGATTTCAAGATGGTCCTTTCTGTGAATGAAAGGAAAGAGGGTTTATCTTTAAATTTATATTCTATGGAAGATTTTTTGAATAAGATCCTGGATTGTAATCTACATGATGTCGATTTTATATGCTATTAGTTTCCTTGGAATAATCATAGGCTTTGGCAATGTTTAGATCATGCCTTATTTATTAACCATTGGCCTTTGACTTCAATTGAACACCTTAGTAAAACTCTCTCGGATCATGCTTCTCTTTTGATTTTCGTCAAGGATGTTATTCATAACAATAATATCATTAAAAATTTTTGATTTCAAAATATGTGGTTATAAGATAGTAGTTTTCTTGATGTTATTGCTTCTAATTGGTATGCTCCTCTTGCTCCGATGATCGCTTTTGGTATGAAGAGATTCGCTTAAAAAAAGGCTTAAGCATCATATTAATTGGTGGAATAGAAATTATTTCAAAAATCTTTCTGATAATATCAACATGGAGCAACAGATGAAAGATTTGGATGAACATGTTATTAATGATTCCTCTTTTTTATATAACCTTACCGAAGCTAAAGATAACCTCATTAAGTTTCAGGATATGGAGGAAACCTACTGGAGACAAAAGGCTACTTCTAAACATCTTTATGAGGGGGAAAGAAACACCAAATATTTTCATTCTTTGGCCATGAAAAGGAGATTTCTTGGGAAAATTCATAAAATTTATAATTCTGATGGTTCTTGGATCACAAAAAAAGAGGACATTTTTTTCTTCTACTATTAACTATTTTAAAGATCTTTTAAATAAAAATTGTCAACTTGATTAGTTATCTAGCACCTCTATCATTCCTTCTATTATGTCTCTTGAGGATAATGATTGCTCGGTTACTCCTCTTTTGGATGAGGAAATTTTTAATATTTATAATGGTATGAATGATGATTCTATTGTAGGGTCAGATGGCTACTCTACTTTATTCTTTCAAAAAGCTTGGTTTATTATTAAATCTAATCTTGTTAATGTTGTGAAGGGTTTCTTTCTTGAGAATTCTAATCCTAAATATTTCACTTCTACAAAAATTTTTCTTATTCCCAAGAAAGATAATCCTGACTTCTGGAATGATTTTAGACCTATTAATCTTTGAACTTTCTTTAATAAATTGATTTCTAAAATTCTAACTAGTAGGCTTGGTAAATTTCTTCCTAAGATTATTTCTCCTAATCAAAGTAGCTTTCTGAAAGGTAGGACTATCTTTGACAACATCTTTCTTGCGTAAGAATTAATTCATGACTTAAATGTGAAAACTAGAGGTGGCAATTAACTTTATAAGCTTGATTTTACTAAATCTTATGACAACATTTCTTGGGATTTTTTATAGCATTCTTTCTTTATTCAGTTTCTCTACTAAATTTATCTCTTTGGTTAACAATATCATTTGTAATGTTTGGTTCTCTTTAGTTATTAATGGTGAAAACTTTGACTTCTTTAAGTCTTTTGAAGGTATTAGACAAAGTGATCTTCTTTCTCCATCACTTTTTATTATTGCTATTGAATATTTGTCTCGTTGGGTTAATTTTTTGTTTGAGAAGAATTCTAGCATGTATTTCAAGAATCTTAGTGGTTTGGCTATATCCCACTTAAGTTTTGTTGATTACTTGATTATATTTTGTAATGGCTCATTACAATATGTTAAAAAATTGAAGGTCTTTTTGAACAGGTTTGAAAAAGGAAAGTGGCCTCTTGGTTAGTACTTAAAAAGCTATATTATCCCTCTGTTTCTATTTCTGCTCATAGAATCAATATAATTAAGGATATTACTGGATTTTCTTATCAATGTCTTCCTATCAAGTATATAGGTTCTATTTTGTACTATGGTCCTAAGAGGTCTCACCTTTTTGATGATGTTATCCAAAATATTCAGAATAAGATTTCTACCCTTGAATTTCATTTTTTATCTTTTGGTGGTAGATTAATTGTTACTAAAAGTATTCTTTACTCTCTTCCTTTTTATTTGCTGCTTAATATTGATCCAACTTCTCTTGTTTACGTAGATTGAAAGGCTTTTTAATAATTTTTTTTGGGGCTCTAGACTTTTGGCCAAAAGGCTTCATTGGGCTTCTTAATCTAACATGTGTGGTACTTTATTTGAAGGTTGTCTTGGCTGCAGGTCCTTGTTGGATTCCACTAATGTTTTTTCTTATAAACTTTGGAGGAATTTTAGGAAGAATGTTAGTCTTTGGGCTAATTTTATGAATTACAAATATTGCAAAGGTAAACATCCTTTAACTTGTAGCTATAAGCATGGTGAGTTTTTGGTTGGAAACACCTTTGTGCTGTTAAATGGCAAGCAGAACCTCTCATTTTCTGGCATATTAATAGTGGCTCTTTATTTTGGCAAGATAATTGGATGGGGGATACATTGATTCTATGCTTAATACTCACTCTACTTCTTTTTGAAAGTTAATCATTTTATTTTAAATGGTGATTGGAATCATTCTCTTTTGTATGACTTGATTCCTGATTCCATTTGTAATAATATCATCAAGATTCCTATTGATGGTATTATTTTTGATCAGGTTCTTTACAACATTTCTATTAATGGTGATTTTTCCTTTAAAGATACTTGGCACCATATTAGAGATAATAAACCCTCTTCACCTATCTTTTTTAAGATTTCGAATAACATTATTCCTACCTCTTATTCTATTCTTGTTTGGAGTATTTTAAGGGGTTTTATTATTGTTGATTCTTTACTTTTGGAGAAAGGTTTTTTATCTTCTTTCTAAATTCTTGTGTTTTTTTATATTGAGAATGTTAGTCATGTATTTGTGAAGGGTGTTACTCTAAAGTTTGGAATTTGTATGAGGACTTATTCAACCTTAGTTCTTTTAATGGCAATTTTAATTTAATGTAGCTCCTTATCTCTAACTTTCTTAAACTGTCAAAGGGCATATCAAAATTATAATGGGTGTTACTTTGATTTGGTTTATTTGGCTTGATAGAATTGATGCTAAACATCATAATGTGCCTATGAATCATAAGAGGATTATTACTATGACTAAAGAAAAAATTTTATCTTTACACAAGGCTGGGCTTCTTAGTGGTACTCATTTTAGAGGTTACAAGTTTGTTGCTTCTAAATTGGGTATTAAGTTTCCTTATTGTGACTTGCATCCTTCTTATAAAATCATTTATTGGATTAAGCCTATTAATTGTTGTATTAAAATTAATATGGATGGCTCTGTTGCACTTAACAAGTCTAGCTATGGTGGTATTTTTTGTAATAATCTTGGGAGTATTGTCTTGGCTTTTCTGATTCCTCTCTCTACTACTTCTATTATTATGGCTGAACTGATGACTGTTTATCATGCTCTTAAGCTTTGTTTGGAGAGGAATTTGCTTTCCATTTGGTTAGATCGATGCTAAGATGGTTGTTACTATGATCAACTCTAATCACAAGGGTAATGCTAAACTTTTCTATTTACTTAGGAATATTAATGCTATTATTTCTAAATTATCTTTTAAGATGACTCATATTTTGAGAGAAGGTAATGTTTGCGCTAACTTTTAGCTAGTTTAGGGAGTAATCTTTCTGATTTTACTTTATTTTCCAATGATAATATTCTAAAGCAATTAAGAGGCCTTTCTAACTTAGATAAAGTCGGTTTGCCTTATGTCAGATTTACTTAATTTCTTTTTCTCCTTCTATGATGGTGGTTGCTATCCCTTATTCATGGATGACTTTGCTGCTTGGTTGGGTGCATTTTTTGTGGTTTGTTGGCAATGATGGCTAAGATGTTCCTTTTATCTGCTTTTGGTTGGTAGCCTTTATTTGTGACTATAACCCTTCTTTTGGAGTTTGGATGCTCATAAAATTTGGTTGCCCCTTTTTTTTATACTGAGCTTGAGCCTTTCTTTCGCTTTCCCTCCCTTCCACTTCTTTTATTTCTTGATCTTTCTCTTGATTTCCTTTTAGCAAGTATTTCTTCTTTTCTTTGCATTTGTCAACTTCTACTTATGGCATCTACTGCCCTCCCTCTCTCTTTCTTTGTGGTCTTCGCTTCTTTTTTTCTTTTGTTTTGTTGCTCATTTTCTTAGGTTTCTTTTCTTTTCTTGCTTCTAGTTGTAATAGTTTGGGATTTTTCTCTCTAGGTTGATTGTAGCTCTGAAGCATTAGTTTTGAGATTTTCCCTCTTAAAACTTTGTAATCCTTCTTTGTGGCAATAAAATTTCTCCCCTTGTGGGTTTTATCCAAAAAATCCTAAACCCTAAACCCTAAAACCTACAACCCTTAACCCTAAACCCTAAACCCCAAACCCTAAACTCTAAACCCTAAACTAACCTTAAACCCTAAACCTTAAATAAAGATGTCATTAGGAGTAGGTCTAAGGAATGACCTAATCCTAACATAGTTATGGTAGCTAAAGAAAAGTGTTCAAGAGACTTTCCCTTGATTATTAAAGATTTGAATACGCTAAACCCTAACCCTAAATCATATTATAATACCATATGTTATAGTATAATGTATCATCATATATTTGAGCATGTAGTTATGTCTTTTTGGATGTTATAAGATGTTTTGAAATATTTTAGTATATTATGGTATTGTTCCCTATAGTTTATATTAATATAAATCCTAAAAATATTGATTTAATAAATTAGATGATGAAATTTGTTAAATTTGAAGTGGTAATTAGTAGTACCAAAGGTGTGCTATGCCACTTGTAGTCTAAAAAGTAAGATTTTATGTTCAAAATAAATATTATATGTTGTAGCATAGTATAACATCATATATCATAATATATTATTCTGTACATTTTTAATTCTTTTAGTATTTTAAAATCATCCATTTGAGCCTACACTAGCATTATTTATAAAAATGTTGATTTAGACTTTAAAATGGTGGAATTTGGCCAAATTCATAATAGGTAGAGCATGGCACCATAATATATTGTTTTGATTTAAAATTTGTAAGTGATATGATTAAAATATATAAATTTTTATTATTTTGACTAATTTTATGATTTTTTATTTAAAGCAATCCCTTGTGATGTGATATGCAATATAATATAATATAGTATGTTATAGTGTATTATAATATAAGATGCCATAACATAGCATAGCATCATGCATTATATCATACTATTGTGCATTACTATTTGTTATTTAGCATATTTTAGTTTATTATAGTATGATGTCGTAGAGTTTGTACTAGCATAATTCATAAAAATATTGATTTATAGTGAGATGATGGGATTTTACTATTTAAGGTAAGCTTTATAACATCATATTGTGTATGGTGTGTTATTAATCAAAAGAAAGGAATTTTGCATCCAAAATAAATGTTCATTTTCAACCAAATTTTATAAATTTTTAATTTAAAGTGATTCATTTAAGGTGTAATGTAAGATAATATATTATATGAAATCATATTAAAAAATATAATGTACATAACAATATAAATTCACATATATATGAAAAATTTTATTATTTGTTCCTTTTATATGATTCTAATGTAGTGTAATGTAAGACAATATATTATATTATATCAAATTATAATAGAACATCATATATTATAATATAATATAGTGTGTTAATTCCCACTATAATATGTTTAGCATGATATTGTATAGTTAGTTTGAGTTTGCACCATCAGAAATCACAAAATGTTGATAATAATGTTAAGATGATGTAATTTGAACAAATACATTGTTAGGCTTTTGGTTGAAGTATTAAAGGTGTGCATAAGAGAATAAATAAGATTTGATGAGAATTCCATGTCAAGGACATGGAGGGAGTGTGAGGGGTCTATATCGAGGGCATAGAAGAAGAAAATCTGTTGGGGATAAGGTTTGAATTTGATTTGATTATATGTTTTATGGAAAGAAGATCCGCTAGGGATAAGAATCTATAATCCATAATGGATTAAGATAAAATTGGCTTTAATTTATTTTATTTTAATTGATGTGGAGGCACATTTGCTAGAGATATGGGCTTGAGTCCACTAGGGATCCAGTATATGAACCTTCCACTAGGGAAGTAGGTTCAAGCTATCTATTGGGGATTGAGATTTGAGTTTGATTTCATAGATTTGTTTAGCAATGTATCTGCTGGGAATAAGTGTTTTGTTATATTATTATGATTTAGACTCTATTGGGGGAGTTAGTTTAATTTAGGTCCACTAGGGAGGTTGGTTTTGAATTTGATTTGTTTGCTTCACTTGTTTATATTTGATTTGGGGCTCCGATGGGTGTGATTTAACTCCACTAGAAAAAATTAGATCAAGTTTAATTTAATCTGAGTTAATGTATGGAGCATATCGGTGTTTGATGGACACACTGAGAAGGGGCTATATCAGCCTTGACCTACCTCAAGTTTACAAATCCAAATGGATAGTCTATCGGATGTGTGTTAAAGCTAACCAACCTAAGGGGTTTCCTTTCGGTGTATAATGATTGTGCTAGGAAGAAGTAGACTTAAATCTTCCAAAGTGAGGAACAACTATTGAGGTCACCTATTGGATGCACAACAAATCAAACTTGACCGGGGACCGAGTGAATGTTTGGGATTATGTCAATTGAAAAGTAGTCAAGATTAATTATATCTTAATTTCATGTCATTTCATATGGTTTGTTTAGTTTAGTTTGATTTTGAATTGAGGGCATAACCATTAGAGATGTGAGATCAGTCAAATTTGATAGGTTTAATTTATGGACCATCTCAGTGTGCGATGGACCCATTGAGAAGGGGCTATATCGGACTTGTCCTATCTCAAATTTACAAATCCAAAGGGATAGTCTACTAGTCACGGGGTAGAGCTTGCCAACCTAAGGGTTGCCTTTGGTCTACTGCTAGGAAGAAGGTTGTGGTGAATAAATTCCTGTAGGAGTCACCTTCAAATCTATGGGAGAATGAAGAGACCTATAAAAATTCATCTTGGTAAGATGCCATGCAGATCCGCAGATGTACTTATTTAGGTGATCGTACATCATTAAGGAAATAGTGTACTATCTTGAAAGACATAAAACACTACCCTTTAATGGATCTAATCACCTCAATAAGGACTCCTAAGGATGATGGGTCTACATATGTACCAGAGATTCTTCCCCTACTTTACATGAAAAAGTAAAGCAAGGTTTATTTTAAATTGAGTTCGTTAAGTTCCCTATAGGGGCAAGCCCCATAATTAATTACATCTTAAAGGATGGGATCCCTTAGGAAAACTCTCGATTAAGGTAAATGATCATTGTCTTTGAAGATTTCAATAGGAAAGGACTATCAATCGATTGGTTTATCTTTGAAGATCAAAATGGGATTGATCAAAAGAGGGATTTATTATTGAGCAATAATAAAAGATAAGTAGGAGATACCCATGATGCTAGGAAACCTAGCAAGCATCTCAGATTATCCTATAGTTGGGCTTTACATTTTTGAAATTGATTTAGTTTGTTTAAGTTGAATTTTTCATTAGAATTTTAGGACTTAAGATTCCTTAACATAAGATTAAGGAAATGCCTAAGAGGTGAGGAATTATGCTTATGGCCCTCAAAAGGGAGAAGTAACCTCAGAACCTAAATCTAGGGAGCTGAGGCGAAGCACAACCTAAATCTAAGGCAAGAAATGGGTAATTTGGTTTGCCTCCACAAGAGAGGAGAAACCACCCGACAGCTTGGACTTACAACTTCCTGTGGGTGGATGCCAACTAAATCCTCCTATGATTCTAAATACATGTAGGCAAGTATTTATGTTTATGCAAGATAGTTAAGCTGTTATTATTTAGAAAGAGATTAAGTCCTTAAACCCACTCCCTAAAGAGACTAGATCATGTAAAGGGACATGATTCAAATGACCTAAATCTAATGTAATTAAAATTTAATTTTATTTTTATTTTGGACAAATATTTTGACTTAAGATAATAGGATTTTTATGACTAATGCATGATAAAGAAGATTATCGGCCAAAATCAACGAGAACGGAGGAGGTGAGTTTCCCTGACGGCTCTCAAAGATCAAGCCAAGTTCTTTGAAAAAGGTGGAAGCCCTCCAATCAAGAGTGAAATAAGATGCATTTCTACATTATAATATATAGAAATGCTCATCCAGCTAAGGGGTTTCTAATTCTTTTATCTTGATTTTAAACCTAAGCTTTAGGTGAGGTTATGAGTTGTTTAATTTTAATTTGAATTATTAAGTTGGGTAAAAGATTTATTTTTCCCCAAAGAGCCTAATCCACATCTAAGCCATACATAAAGCAAGGAGGAAACTAGGAAAATCATGCCACTTAATGTAAAATCTAAACAAATCATCAATCAATTTATAAAGCTAATAAAAAAAAGAATAAATGGCCATAGTCGCACCACGCACAAAAAATATCAAATGTGGGTAGAAGCTCTACCCTTATAAAACATATTACAAATGAATTAAATTACAATTAAGCAAAGGAATTCATTATGGGGTCTTCAAGCTTCTTCTTTCTTCTTTTCTTTTCTTTGGTTCTTTGGATGGTTGGATGATAGATGCTCCAAGGCTTCATATGGTGCATAAGATAGGATCTTATGACCAATACTCATCCTAATCCCCATAACAAATCATTCCAAAATCCTAATTATACAAATTTTACATGAAAAGGGAAAGTAGAATCTAACTAACACCAAAATAAAAAAAGATTAGCTAAAACACACAAATCCAAGCATGTATATTGGACTTATCACCCCACATGGGTGACTAAGTCCTGCCTTATGGATTATGCGTAGTATAAGCATCAAGCAAGCATTTATATTTTATTATGATAACATCCTCTAATCCTTGTAAAGATAAGACTTTATCATCACCATAAAACATATATAATTAGAACATAACATCAGATTTTAAAGTGGTGACTTAAATGTGTGTGCAAGGTATGCTTAGGGTTCAAATTTTCTAAGTGTGAAGGACATGTTCAACTTAGAGGAAGGAGGCTAATGTGTGCTTTGAAGGTTTCGTGGTATGATTAGCTATGGCTTTAGGTTCAAATTTTCTAAGTGTGAAGGACATGTTCAACTTAGAGGAAGGTTTCATTTAAGTTGTTTAAGTGTTTTGGGTTGATTTTATTTCATGTTTTAATTTGGTTTAAGTGAAACCTACAATTAATTACTAGGTTATGAAGAGAGGAAAGAGAAGAGAACTTCTCTTCCCTAACCTTAAGTAATTTTCTAAAGTGGGTTCATATTTTAGTTTCATTTAGGTGAATTTTTTGATTACATCTTTTAATCAATCTTAAGTTTAGATGAACACTTCACAAACCTATTCAAAGAGAAAGGCATTTTAAGACTAAATAAAATGAATCAAAATTCACATAACACACATTACTTCATCTCTTTCCCAACATAATATATATATATATATATATATATATATATATATATATATATATATATATAACATGCATAGATGGACCCTAAGCATATTTATACATGCAAATGAGAGTAGTTAACACACTTTATGATGCATGCTAAGTCCATTTATGAAAATTTAGAAGTTGAATATGCATGATTTTTCTTAAGTAGAAAAGGTTTTCCTTATCCAAAATTTCACATACATACATGAAAGTAAGAAAGGCATAAGTGAGTACAATCCCATTGTTAACCAAAGGTGTAAGGTACAAGACCTACTTAGGGCTACTTAAAGCCTCACAACCTTGTGGTTATCCAGACTAATATACCACTTCATTAAATACAAACATGCTTACAAAAGAAATGAAATAGAAAAGGAAGTTGCAAAAGTTGTTTAATAGATTTATTTTGTTTATGAAATTTATGTATGTAAGTGTAGGTAACCCTTCTTAGATGGTAGCATAGGGATGAATATGATATGAAATTAGGTGAGAATTAGGTCCTTTACAAATGAACCTTATATCTCATCAAATTCCTTTTCAAAACTATACCAACATAGGAGAGAAAGGAAACCTATACTAAGCATACCTATATAATATTTTACATGCAAGCTTATAATTAAAGTATAAGTAGCATACTTTTAGATTTGATATTTTATTTATAAGTTTTGAAAATAATTTGATTTAGTAGTGATAATAATAGCCACTCATATTTTATTTTAGCCAACACTTGCACATTTGACATAAAGTAAACAATTTCATTTTAAAATTTGAAACATGAAATTATGAATGCATGAAATCACATGGCATACAACTTAACATGTTGGGGAAAGATTGAAAAGAATGAAAGCATGTAAACAATCTCACTTCATTTAAATCCTAAAGACATACTTATAGAATAAGAAAATTTGGAATAAATCAAAGTGAATTTCCAAGTAATTTTTGTTTAGTTTGAAGTTTGATTTAATTTTGAAAAGTTGAGATGAGTTTACTGTTCCTCAAACATTCCCACATGTGTTTTATATTTTTATTTAATTTTTAAATAATTAAATCTATTTTTATGTATTGATTAGGTTAAGGTATGAATTAAATAACTTAATTAACCCTTACCTACACCACCTTAGAAGAATTAACTAAATAATTATGAGCCAATGAGATGACATAAAACCCAAAAAGAATTTAAATTTGTAATGCACCTAATAATGAAAAAGCCTAATGCAATTTGGCTCACAATTAAAAGTTAATTAAGCTAAGGGGTTAGCTTAAGTAATTTCAAAACACCCTTTCATACTTATGAATGGGGTTTTGATTTTCTTAATTGAACTTAGGCTATTAAAAACCAAGCATCTACCCAAGGTAGATTAATTAAGTTCTGGAAGTTTTTAGAATTTTTAGAAAATTGATTAAGGAGATAATTAATGAATTAACCTTTAATTAAGAGGAGATTAAGAAGAGAAGAGGAGGTTTAGGGAATAGCTTAGACGAAATGCCCCAAAATTATTCCATAAACCTCCTACTTACTTGATCTGATCTTAATCAATCCTAATCAGAGGGTAAAACCACTGATTATACCCTAATTATGCTTAATTACATGAAAAGGGTAATTAAGGAAACCACATGAAATTACTCTAATCAAGCCTTCAATAAATCCCAAGAAAATTAGGGGAGACAGAGGTCATCCCCTAAAACTTACCCAAGAAATTTTGGATTAATCAGAGGCCTAATCAAAGAGTAATTAGTAAAATACACTTTATAATAAAACCCAAATTCAGAGAAAATCATAATTTAAAACTCATCAAAATTAATTTTAAAATGTTATAGGTTTAATTATCTATCCAAAGGATTTTATTTCATATTTTTTCTAAATTTTCTATGAAGAGTTATTTATTTTTGAAGATCCATGGATTAATTAGAAATTAATTAAGAATTTTAATTAACCCTAAGTAATCCCTAGCTCACGGCGAGACACGTGGCGGCGACGGTCAGCGCACTTTACACACCTCACACCATGAGGGGGTAACTTAAATGTCATATCCCAAATGGCGGTGGTAGCGAACACGCTTATATTCTATGTCGTTCGATCAAAGATCGGCTAAGGATTCACCTGTGATTTATAAAGGATAAACAGTTAACTAAATGTGCTAAATAATCTCATCCGTCCATCTAAAATGTGAGGATGAATGGTTGAGATAAGCCAAGTTCTTCCCCTTGATCAACAGAGACCGTCCATGATCAAGAGGAAGATCCAAGCTCGATCTAGCATTGAATCAAACCAAAATTAATCCACACCATCTAAAGACAGAGAATGACAAATCCAACAATCAAAATTTGATGAGGTGAAAATTTCTTTCACAAAGCTCCACACCGCATTGAGTTTAGTGATCAAAAAATTCCATACCTCATCAAGGTGATCACCGACGCTTGAGATCGATGAGGTCGCTTCGTCTAGTGGAGACAAAGCCCTGTTGAAATTCCTAGGCCTTGGGATTGAGTGGCTTGCTCTATGGACCAACACCACTTGAAGATCATTGTGGCTTTAATCCAATTGCCCCTCTCCTTCCATGGGAACTCCAATGCTTGAGTGAGCTGATTCCTTAGAAGAAGTGTGAGGAATTGGGAGTAATCAAGTGTAAAAGAAGTTGGAATTCACTCTACCTCCCCTATTTTTCACTATTGAAAAGCCGAAGAAGAAGAAGAGCTCTAGAAGCTTAGATCAATCCCTAATGGATCCTCTGGCTTCCTATTCTACAATCGACTTTGAGTGTGTGAAAATAGAAGTGAATTAGGACGAGTATATCTCCCCCTTGAAGGATCTAACGGTCAATAATGGTCTTGTTATTTTGATCCAATTGATGAGATTAGGAGGATTATTTAATCTATTTTGAGTGTACACATGGTTGGTTTGATCCAAAGAATGGATTGACAACTTCCCTTATGGTGAATTTGAGCTTAAGAGGTAGTTTGAAACTTTAATTTTAAGTTAGGGGGTCGGGTTTGGTCTAGGGACAAAATGGGATGACCCAAACCCATTGGGTTGGGTGCACCACTCATCATTAAGTCCCCTTGAGCTTTTAGGAATGCCTCAAGTTATTATGAAAAGGGTATGACCAAATTACCTATAGGTTAGGCCAAAATTTGTTCTATGGCCTAGGGGTAGGATGGTCATTTTGCTATTTTCCACTTTGGACATGTTGGGTATGTGGAGAAACTAGGTTTGACCAAGTTTCATTGGATTTGGAATCCATTTGATAGGGTTTGGCTCATGTTGACCCATTTAGGTCAAAATGGGTCAACTTGGGTGGGTGTCAAGTTGACCGATAGGTCAAATTGGGTCAAACCAAGGGTTGGATCAAGTTCATATGACCATTTGAAATATTTTGGTGGCTTTGGTTTGATTCAATTTGGTATATATTTGGTTTTGGCTCATATGACTTCACTTAGGTCAAATGGGTCAAGTTGAGCTATTTGACCCATTTGACCTATTTGAGTTAGGTCAAGGGTAGGTTTATGTTAGGTTAGTCATATGGAGTGGGTTGGTATATTTGTTTACAATAAATTTGGGTTAAGTTCAATTTTATCTCAACATGACCCCTTTAGGTCATGTTGGGTCTATGATCAATTAGGTCTAGTTGGGTCTAGTTGGCCAATTGAGGCTTTGGTCAAGTTCCACAACAAATTTGGGATGGACTTGACCCATTGGTTCCAATCAATTTGGCTTAGATCAACTTTCCACACATTTTGACCCTTTAGGTCAAAATGGGTCAACTTGGGTCAAGTGGGCCAATTGCTAGGTTAGGCTATGTTTTGGTTCAAACATAGGTTATGAGTGAACTTAGATCAATGGTTTCACTCAATTTGTCCTATGGTAGAATTTGGTTATGTAAGGTTTCATTTGGTTCATTGATCATCCCATGATGATTGTTGATCATGATGAGAGGGATATATGAGTTTGGTTCAATCCAATTTGGTTAGGATCAAAAGTTGGCTCATAAGGGTACTTTAGGTCACTTTGGGTCAAGTGAGCCTAAGTGGGTCAAATGGTTTGGTCAAAGCTTGATTTGAAGTTGATTGATCTTGTATATGGACTTATGATTGAAATATAAATCCATTTACAAGTGTTTTGAAGTCAAATGGATTTAGATCCATTTGAAAATTTTATATTCAAAGGAAGGATATGAAAGGGTCTTGGGTTTCATTTTTGAATTAGGTTTTGATTGAGTGATTGAAATTTGGTTTTACATACATCTCATGATTGTAGGATTGATTGAACCATGAGATAAAATCAAGAGTTTGGCTTGATTTGAAAGTGATTTGACTAAGTTCAAGATTTTGGCTTGAAAGGCTTAGATTTGATTTTGAGTGGATTTGAGTTTGATTTTTGGAGTTGATTTTGATTGTTTGAATTTATATTTCATTTATACATGTGAATATAAATGTGAATATAAATTGATCATGAGAAAATTTCAAGGATTTGAAGTGGTTTAATCATGATTTAGTTAAATCCATTAAAGAATTTAAAGGATTTTAGGAATTTTAAATTGAAATTTAATTTTGAATTGGATTTGATTTATATTTATATTTCATTTATATATGAGAATATAAATGAAGATAGAAAAACGTTTTGAGAAAATCCCATGAATTTGAAATGGTTTGATCATGATTTAGGTTAAATCTATTAAAGGGAATTTAAAGGATTTAAGGGAATTTCAAGGATTTTAAATTTGGAATTTAATTTGTGGGTTTGATTTGATTGATTTATATTTATATTTCATTTATATATGAGAATATAAATGAGAATATAAATAATTTTTTAGAAAATATCATGAATTTGAATAGGTTTGATCAAGGTTTAAGATTGATTTTGGCTAAGTCTTTTAATGGAAAATTAAAGGGACTTAAGAAAATTTTCATTAATTGATTTAGAGTTTAGTTTGATTGATTTGAATTTATATTTCATTTATATATGTGAATATAAATGAGAATATAAATGGATTATGAGAAAATCTCAAATGTTTGAATAGGTTTGAATCATGATTTTGGTTAAGTCCTTAAGGGAAGAATTAAGGACTTTAGCAAAATTTGGACTTAAGAATTTTTTGATGGATTTTGATCATGGGTTTTCAATCATAGATTTCAATCATGGATTTCAATCATATGGAGTTGATTTGGATTTCAAGAAAATCAAATAGAATTGATTTGGAGTTTAACTTGAAGGAAGGAAAGTGAGGAATGGTTTAAGCTAAGGGTAGGAAGTTTTCCTAACACCGAGGCATGACCTATTCCTATGGCTAACTCTTCTAAGTCTTCTAGGGCTAGGTTGTCCACCTAATCACTAAATGTGTCATAAGACTAAGGAACTCTTAAAGTCTAAGAGAAGTCCTATGTCTAAGATAGAGGTTGAGAGCTCATCCCAAAAATGAGGTCAACAAAGGGCATCCAATAGGTGTGGTGTGAGTGACAAGGAACATATTGGTGTTGAAAAATGATCAACAGAGATCACAAGCACTAATAACAATATATCCATAACCCAAGGAATAGAAAGAATTTAGAGCTTAGTGTACTCTACTATGTCTAAGACAAGAGAGAAGGAAGAACCCCACTAAGGGATAGAGTGTGAACCTTCCACTAGGAAGTGTTCAAGTCATCCACAAGGGGATGAGAGGTTTGATTTGATTCTAATTTTGTTAGGTTTGAATTTTTAGAATGAACCCTATTGGTTTGCAATGGGTTGTACTAAATAGGAGCCATGGAGGCTAAGACCTAACTCAGATTTATCAATCCAAAGGGATAGTCTACTAAGCACATAGTAGGACTAACCAACCAAAGGGATGCCTTTTGGTGTATAATAGTTGTACTAAGATGAAAGCATAGTAGACTTACATCCTCCAAGTAAGGATCAACTTCTAGGGTAATCTATTGGCAAGGCAACAGATTGAACCCAACCTAGGGCTAACTATTGAGTGCATGCCACTAGGGGACTTAGATCAACTCAAAGATAGTCAATATTGATTTCATTTTCAAATTTGTTTAATGGATTCTGTTGGTTTGTGATGGGTCACACTGAGAAGGAGCTTATAGAAGCGCAGACCTATCTTAGATTTACTGAACCAAAAGGGAGTAGCTTCCGATGGGAGTACTATCCGACCAAAGGAGTGCCTTTTAGTAAGCAATGATCAATTTAAGTGAAAAAAGCTCGGGGACTCACATCTTCCACTAGAAAAGACCACTTGGGTGATCAATTTCTTTGGGCAACAAATCAAACCTGACCTAGGGCTGCCCATCTATTTGCGATAATCATGCTAGGAAAAATGTGTCATAGTCTTACATCTTCCAAAGCAGAATGACTACCGGGGCAACCTGCTTGTGGAAAAATAGATTGAACCTGACCTAAGGGTGACTACAGAGTGAGTATCGACCCGAGGATTTATCTCAACTCATGTAGTCAGGCAATTCCTATAGGGAGTTCTGTTGACATTGGCCTAAAGATAGGATGCCTGCTTGGGAAAATTGGGGCTTAAATTCTAATCCACAAGCTTATTTATTAGTTTGATCATCCCAAATTTAATCAACCAAGAGAGAGAATTTGCATATCTACTAAGCAAATTTTGCAACCATAGGGGTGGCTACTAGAAAGGGGAACTCCCAATCCAAAAGTAACTGGGTAATGTCTAAATAATGCAAAGGACTTGAGCCAAATATAGTGCCCACAAGGGATGGGGGCGGTAAGGGCTTAATTCAACACTCTGGAGAAGATGACATGGCTAGTCATATATCCAATAGATATTCAGTGTCCAACTCAAGGAGAAATCTAGGGGACTTATATCTACCAAGAGTGGTGTACACACGGGTGACTCGCTATCAGCATAGAGAACATCAACCAACCTAAGGTGCCCGTCAGTTTACAACAATCAGTATAGGAAGAAAGCTCGGGGACTCACATCTGTTTATAGTGGAACTAACTGCTGGGATAGTCTGTCTTTGGCATGAAAGTGCTATCCGACCTAGGGAGACTACTGAGTGAATGCCACTAGGGGACTTATATCAGGTCAAAAGTAGTCAAGAGGAAAAGAGCATCTAGAGGACTTATCCTAAGCCTCAAATACTCAACCTAGTTAGAACATGATGGCTAGTTTAAGAAGAAAGCATGGGGACTCACATCTTCTTAAATGAAGTCAATCTGAGGTATTTACAAAGGTGAAGCATACCATATTAACAAGACACTCATTGGTTTGCAATGATCAAGTTTGGAAGAAAGCACTGGGACTCACATCTTCCAATAAATGACCACTAGGGTGACATACTAGTGAAGTAGCATATAAACCTGACCTAGAGCAGCTAATCAGTGAGTGTCATAGGGGGCTTGCTCCCATATCAGAATAGCTCAAGACAAAAGGATTTATGTTTGTTGTTGTGCATGTGCTAAAAGGAATATGACACCTCTAGGGGACTCTTACACCTACCTTAAAACATGCTTGGAAATTATGAAATTATGTCACAGATGGCAACAAGAATTCCCACTAAGAAAGGATGTCGCTGGGTTCTCTCACACCTGACTTAGTTATGCTAATCAAAATAGGATGCCTCTTCTCTTACACCTATTATAATAGCATCGAGATTGTGTTTTGTGGAGAAAGAGATAGGATGCCACCGGGGACTCTTACACCTACCCTAAACACATCATCAAATTAAGACAAGCAAACAACACTTAAAAGAAGAGAAGATTTGATGAATGGAATCGATTTATTTTTATTAATAATTATTTTCAAACATGATTTATTTCATGGGTAATATTTCTTTAGATAGAGCCCATTAATTGGAAGCATCGAGTGTTCCCTTTATAATCAATAAGCTGATAAGATCCTCCTTGGTAGGCCTTCTATGACATAGGGCCTTCCCAAGTGGGTTCAAACTTGCCTCCCATCTTTGATGGGCAACAATTGGTCTTCTTAGGACTAACACAAGTTCTCCTACTGAAAGACCTAAGACCACTTGTTGTGAGCTTGAATCATTTTGGCCTTCTATAACTCGTTTTGGCATGCATGGCGACTCTCCTCCAAACCTTCAAGCTCTTTAACCACAACTTTGCATTCTTGTAGTGATTTTGTTACCCAATGCTATCCTTAGTGATGGGAGTTGAACTTCTAAAGGAAGAATGGCTTTGGACCCATACACTAAGGAAAATGGGGTAGACTAAGTTGGAGTTTGGTATATGGTGCGGTAGGCCCACAAGGCTTCAACCAACCTCATTCCAATCTTTATTATCTTCAAGAGTTTTCTTCATTATCTATGAGAGTTTTGTTGAATGCTTCTAAACCATTAGCTCGGGTAGTAGATGGTGGAGTATCTCCAATCTATACCATGTCTTCTAGTGAAGTTGATCTTAGTGCTTTTGAATGCGCATATTATTATATAATTCATCGAGGCACCCCAAACCTATATATGATATGGTTCATTAAAATCAAGCACATGGTGAGTTGTGAAATCTCGAGTGGGATGGCTTCGCCCACTTGGAAAAGTAATCGGTAGCAGCTAAGATGAATCGATGACCCTTAGAAGAAGGAGGATCAATCAAACCTACAATGTCGGTACTGCAACACTCAAATGGCCATGAAGCCAATGTAGGGAGTTGAATGTTGGGTGGTTGGTGGAGGACCACACTGTGTACCTGACACTGATACCACCTCTTAGCTACATCCATGCAATATGTAATCATAGAAGGTCAGTAGTATCTATATCTTTTAATCTTTGTCTTCATCTTCGGACAGGATTGATGCGCTCCACATAGTCCTAAATGTACATTGGTTACAATGTCATGGGCTTCATTTTTGTATAAACAACATAACCACATTTGGTCAAAGGATCATTGGTACAGGGTGCCATCAACAAGAGCGTAGGAAAGAGATCTCTATTTTACCTGATGGGCTTGTGATTTCTCTTGAGGTAGTTTGCCAGTGTTCAAGTAATCTATGAATGGTTGCCTCAAATCTAGCTCCTTCTCTGTTTTGGCAATGGCAACCTCCCCTTCAAGAGAAAGTCTCATGATCAAGGGATAGGACATCTATTTTGGACCCTTATTGAAATGGACTCTTTTTGACATGCCGATCTTTGGCAAGTTTTTCCAAAGCATGCTACTATGTTCTCTCGGAACCTTGTAGATGGTGACTTGGAATTGGGCCAACAGCTTCATGGTATACTCGTAGTAATGATGAAGCTTGGGTTTGAGAACCTGGTAGGACCTGACAATCTGGTTGATGACCAATAGAGAATCCCCAAAGATGTTGATGCTCTTGACATTGATAGTGATGGCTAACTCCAAATTGATAATCAAAGCCTCATACTTGGCTTCATTGTTGGTGCGGTTGGAAAGATAGTATGAGAATCTCATCACAATGTGGTTTGGAGTTAGAAGAACTATTCCTACCCCTGCCTTTCCTGGGAATAGATCATGGTGCTTCATCTTTAAGAAAAGAAGTAGCACCATCAAAATATATCTCCCAATGGTGGTTGCCTCCCATAAGTTCATGATTTGTTCATCGGGGAGATTGTCACTAAGCGAGAATCAACAAGAAGTGGGTATGCTAAGAAATCTGCTAGTGCCTATTCTTTTATAGCATGGAGGGTACAAATGTGATATCAAACTATGAGAGTATCATGGACCAGTGAGCCAAACATCTGGAAAGTGTTGGCCATGTCATGAGGTACTATAGTTGATTGGTTCGAGAGATTAAGTTCACCTTATGAGAAAGCATGTAGTGTCGTAGCTTCTAAGATGCAAAGATCAAAGCTAGGAAATATTTCTCAATAGGTGGATAGTTTACTTCAGCAGGGATCAGATGATGGTAGAGGTAGTAGAGTGCGCTCTCCTTCCCTTCATCATTGGCTTGGGCCAATAGAGTATCGAGAGAGTCATCCAATGCAGAAAGGATCACCGCCTGAGATAGGGGCTAGAACAGCTTCACCATGTACTCTTTGATGTCTTCAAAGGCATGCTAGCACTTATCATCCCACTTGAACTTGGCATCCTTTTTGACAAGTGTGATAATGGCTTGCATCTCCTGATAGTTTTGAGATAAAGCATTTTAGATATGCCAGCCATCCTTGAAAGGACCTGAGTTCAGTTAAAATCTTAGGAGGTGGCATTTCTAAGATAGCTTTAATCTTTTCAGGATCTATTTTTATTCCCCGATGTTGAACAACAAACTTAAGGAATTTCCTTGAAGCAACTTCAAAAGCACACTTCAGAGGACTCATCTTGAGGTTATATTATCTTAACCATTCAAAAACTACTTGATTTGGTTATTCCCAGATGACCCATCCATGAAAGAGAAGTCTGCATGAGATGAGGTGATGTCCACCATTAATTCTGGTATAGAAAGAGGAAACTCATCCTTAGGACATGCCTTATTTAAGTCCCTAAAATTGACACAAATGCAAATTTGACCATTCTTCTTCTTAACTAGGATGACACTACTAAGGGTAGATATTTTTCTTCCCGATGAAACCGAGATCAATTTCGACTTCAAATGACTTGTTCAACTTCTAATCGCATGCATCTAGGTGCTTGCATAATAGGGTAACGTTAGGATCTATTAGCTTGTGGAGCTACTGAGATAATCAGCATTTCCTCATAACTCCATGTGAAGTAGTCTTTAAACTCAATCAATAGCCTAACTAAGTCATTGGTTTCTTCTTCATTCAGTAATGAACTGATGTATGTCAGGATTTTCTTCTATCAAAATGTTGATTTCATTAAGCTTGTCGATTGTTGAATGAATCTCCTCTTCAAATTCTAGCAGTGCCTCTTTGACTTGGAGATCATCTAGATCATCTAAAGTTTCTAAACACACACTCATAAGAGTTGGGGATGTGTGAGAAGAACCTATTAGACTCCAAATGGTTGGTAACAACTAGGCAATAATCTTCATCATCGATCGGACCCACTATGTCGAATCCTAGTCCTACTCTTGATTGTGCTTCCCTGCCTATATTGTTCCATAGCTTTTTGAAGTATTCTAACCTATGCTTGGACCAAGTGTGAAGAACTAAACCTTTTTGTATAAGATTTTGAACACAAGGAGAGTAAAAGCCAAAAGGTAATTCCATTAATTCTTTAAAAGTATCTTCCTCAAGTCCTACATCGAGCTCTGGACTTGAGGATGATGAACCCAAAAGAACCTCTTCCGCTTCATCTCATGGGAAGACGTAGGGACTTCCTTAACTACTATACCTTTAACTTTTTGAGATGTAAGTGAGGTAAGAGCTAAGGTTCCCAATCGCTCTTGATAGTTTCACATAAACTAGATTCAAATACTTTGCTTTTCTTGGAGGCATGGTCTTTGTCTCGCTGATCAAAAGTCACCTCCAATGGAACCCATTAAGAGGGTTGGCTAGTATACTAATCACATTATATTCCCCCAGCTAGATTCCATTATGTGAATAGTAGGGTACTTATGAACTGAACACGACCTCTATTGGCCAACTAGGGGTCTCCCACCTCAGAATTGCCTCTACCTCTCTATCTCGGTGTGGAGGTTGAGCCATTCTACCCACTTGTCCATATGATGGAATGAACTATGGGTGGAATGTGATATACAGATCCACTTCTTCTTCAATTCCTCTTTCTTGTGTGTTAGGACTTTCCTTTTTCTTTTCATTTTCTTTTATCTTTTCTTTTGCTTCATTTTCATTTTCTTTTGCATTTGCATTTGAATTTTGCCCAAGTTCATGAGAAATGGTGTTTTAAGGAAGATAGTAGGTCACATCCTCATAGATCTCAACCTCTCTGACTGAAAATGGCTTTTCATCCCTATTGACACGGTACTCAATTCCATCTTTTCTGAACTTGATGCACTGATGAAGGAAGGATGGAATGATCTTATGATGTATCCTGCCTACCAAGCAAAAGCAGGAATGAAGTATTCAAATCAATGATGTAGAACTTTGCTTCAGTCTTCCAGTCACTGATCTCTAATGGTAACACTATAGAACCTAATGCCTGATCACCTTGATCATTGAATCCTCTCAACATCATCCTATCTCCTTGGAGTGTAGAAATGTCAATATTCAAGCAGGTAAGGTTCTTTAGACTCATAATATTTTCTGATGCATCTGAATCCATGAGAACCCTTGTGAGTTTGAACTTGTCCATGTCGACTGTAATGTAAAGGGGACGGTTGTGCTCCAAGTCACCCAGTAGAAGGTTTTCATTTGTGAAGGTGATCCCTTGGGCTTCTTTTGCATAATGTGCTTCCTCACCTATAGTGGTCAGCTGAGCTAAGCATATTTCAGGATCAAGGAGAGCCTTGATTAGTGATTCCCTCATCTCTTTGGATAAGATGAGGGCATCATAAATGCTTAGCTTAGATGGCAACTTTCTTAGATGAGAAAGGATGTTGTAGTCCACCTTCGACTGGTCTTCCACAAGCAGAACCAAGGGTGGAGCATCTTGTGAAAGGGCTTCTTGATCTTCAGTACCAATGACTTATTTTCTACTATCTGAGGTGCTACCCTAGGAGGTAGAACCTTGCCACTGTGGAGGTTGACTTTGCTAATCTCTTGAGGCAAGGTGGTGCCAAGTTCTACCTGCACTTCAGGCTCACCTACAACTTCTCCTATGGGATTCTCAGAATCAGATGATTCCAAGTCTATCTTAAGAGGTGAACTCATAGTATTCAGAGTTGGAAAGTGCAACTCTAAATTAGAAAGAGAAAGATCAAAATTATTATAGTTAATTGGACTTGGAGAGTTATTGTTAGGAATAAGAAGATAACTCATAAGACACATGTAATTTAAATCAACTTTATTCTTCAATTTCTTGGAATTATTTGGGGTACAAAGTAGAAGTCAAGTAGTGAGTGGAGTAAGGGATTTGATGCCCTTATCCATTGATACAAGAGTTCTACTAGTAGAAGAAATAAAGAGCTAGCAAAATGGTAGAAGTCATGGTGTGGAAGCTTGAAGAGGTCGGACATGATTGGTGGCTGAGCTAAAGGGCTATCTCAGGCTGATACATGCTACTGAGCTCCCACTTTCCTAGAGTTGGCACTGGCAACTTGCAAACCTTCCTTAGTGTTGAAGGTTTGAGTTGACTCAAGCACATGTAAGGAAAGCTTCTTGATCTTTTGAATTATTTTCTTAGAGATTTTAGACAAAGAAATGTCCCAACCTTCTTTGGTTTTGGTAGGATAACTTGTATCCCCAAGGATTACCCTAATGGAACTAGAAGGTTGTTCCACAAGGTATTCCTTTGGGATAACTATAGCACCGATCTTGAAGTTATGTTCAAGCCAGTCCTTGAATATGAAGCAATCCTCCAAAACTTGGCCTAGTAGATGATGGTAAGGGCAAAAGTTTGGATCATGACTTTTACCTACTTCCTTCGGTCTCCTAAGCTCGGGTAGCTAAAAATCATGTTTCTTTATAAGATTCTTAAAGATTTTCTTGATTACCTCCCTCTTAAAAGATTAAGGTATGTTTAACTTATCTAGAAGAGTAGGTGGATCATAGCTACCTAGCAACAGATATGCATGTCACTGTTGTTAGTGGTATGGCTAAGGCGATGGTTGTGCTGGTCGTGGAGGCTGTGGTGGAGGTCGGTATGGCTACCTTGGTGGTGGCAAAGGAGGTTACTGAGGTCGTGGTCTTCCGAACTGATCTCTAGATGGCTGCTTCCCCTTGTCAACTCCTACTACTACTCTAGGTTTCTTCTCATAATACTTTTGGGATTTATGCTTGGGTAACTAATTTAGAAAAGTTAGTTTTTTGGACTCTCCTTGTAGACTAGCCGCCTAGTTGATTAGCTTCTCAAATGTCTTGATAATGAAGCCCTTAAGCATGAAGGTGACCGAACCATGGATATTCTTCAAGAGAATCTCAATGGCATGCTGTTCAGATAGCTGAGGTTCACACTTCATACTTAGATTATGCCATCGAGAATATAATCAACAAGTGACTCACCGGAGTGCTGTTGGGCTATAACGAGATCACCTACATTAACCCTTTCCTGAGCTCCAACAAATCTCTTGATGAAGAGTTGCTCTAGCTCAACAAATGTCTTTATTGAACCATTGGGCAGTTCAACATACCAATCAAAAGTGATACCCACTAGGCTACTGATAAAGAGTCTAAAGAGTAAAGCATCGTTGCAATAATTGGCCCTGAAGTGAGCTATATGTACCTCGTTCCACCGCCATCGGGGAGGCAGAAACCCTTGGGATACTGGATAGCATCGAATTCCTCTAGGTAGGGTCTACCCTTTGAAACTGATGATCCTCCCAGAGCTTGAGCCAAAGCTTCCTCCACCTCTTGCTCAACCATGGATTTTAGATCATTTTCATATATGGAGGTACTATCCACTACCTTCCTATATATGCTAGTACTACCTTGCTCAATGGGAGGTAGAGTCTTAACTGGGTCTAAGACATATACTAGCTCAGGTTGACTGACATCGACTATTAGGATGCACTAGAGGGGCTTATTTCTGAAGCACTGACACTGCTGCTAACAAGTCCTATAACTGTTATGCCATCCTATCAATCTATTTTCGCCTTCTATCGAGGTGATGGAATGATTCTCCTTGAATTGATCAATCTCATCATCTTCCATGGGTTGATCCCTAAGAAGAGATCATCTAGTATCAACCATGCATATCCTAGTTGAATCAAGTCATCTTTATTGGGATCAAAGCTAACTCTCTCTTCATCGACCCCTAAGATCTCCTTCTTCTCTATAACATAGTGTTCAACTATCTCATCTAAGGATCGATCTAACTCAACAAGTACAAATAGTTTGGGCTAGCAGATTGCTATCATGCATCTGAGGCACACTCACCTATAATGGGAGAGTCAATCTGTGTGCTACTCACTAGAAGAATGATACTCTTGACTGATACTGGATGTAATAAGGGTAACAATCCTAGGATGATCCTCTACTACTGCTGCAATTGAACTGTCATCTGGAATATTTGTGATAGCTGTCACCATTTTGCATTTGGTTGTATGGGCAGAGTTGGTGAAGGAATGACCATGATGCTCCGAGGTCACCACTCCTTCCGCACCACCACTGGGTAGAAGGTCGAGCAGGAGAGCTCAGCCCTATGATAATGGGTGGTGTAGGAGGGGTAGGATCCCTTGGCCATAGCCGGATCACCAACGGGTACATTTTTCCCCGGATGCCCTTCATGGCCTTAGATGGAATGGGAGATGCTAAAACCTACACTGGCTATGGCGGACGAGGGGTAGAGCGGTGAGGTGGAGACTCCACCGACTCTCTGTGCATAAGAACTACCCTCCTATGGTGGCTGGTCCCTATGAGGAGAATATCATGGTTGGTGTAACACAAGTGGAAAATTAACCAAAGAAAAGTGGGACTAACCGCTAACCTCCATCGCAAGTAATGTGTGATGTATGGGCCTCATGGGCCTCTCCGATGAATCGCCTCTACACTGGGGGATAAATCAAAAGTTGAACTAGGTACTAGACTCTGAGTGTCCTGTGCTCACCTACCCAGATTAATAGAATGGAGGCCAGCAACCTCTACTCCTAGAAACTCGCAAGTGCACTAGAGGAGGTGATGAATGATCCTCGGCATCTTCTATCCGATCCCGAGAGAGGATGAAACTAGTTTTGTAACCAAGGGTGAAGTGATCATGGGAGACTCATCCATGGCTAATCGCAGCTCTAGCTATCCAGTGTGGAACCATTTGACCATATGATTCTTATTCCTAACTGTGTAGATGGGAGGAGTGTGAGCTAGACCCATACTCAAATGTCATGGAGGCAAGCCCTAAAACTAGGGAGCCTTACCCCTGTAGGGTACAGATGGTAGGGTGCTAGCCCACACTAGGGCAATAGGGGAAACTCTAGGATGAACTACAACTGGAACTAGTACTGTCGATACTACTTGAATTGTAACAGCTGAAGTCTATGGTACTACTTTAGATTTCCTCTTCAGTAAGGAGACATCAAAATTAGATGGTAAATCTATCCTAATGATCGGCTTCTGCCCGGTCACCTTCTTCTTGTTGACTGTGGTGAGGGGAATGCCCTCACAAGTGATCGCCCCCAAATCCGCCAAAGTGGATCAAGTGGGTACAGTCCAAATGAGGGAAGTCAGCCTGGTCTAAAGCTAAATCCATACCATGAGGGAAGGTAAAGACAAATTTCTGAGAACTAGCCATTTGCACAACTATAGTAAACTAACACTAAACTGCACTAACTAAAAAAAGTATGCAATGAGAAATGAACTTGTATCAATTTTCTATCTCCATAAATTTTGAATTTTGAATTTTGAAAATTTGAACCCATATCCAACAACTTGGAAGCATTAAGTAGGGTTCAAATAGATTTGAAGAGATTGATTGAAAGAGGAATTTGAATATGAATCCAAACTTCAACAAATTTAGGTATGTTGAAATATGGATTCAAAATTTTTGATAAGATGCTTCCATAGGTTCATTTATGTTTTGAATTTGAATTTTGTGATTTTGAGGACCCTTTCCTTTAAAAAATTTGGGTATGTTAAAGTAAGGGTCAAAATGATTTTGTTTGTGTTCACTTATTTTAGAAAAATTTAGAATTCTTACTTAGCAAATTTAAGTATGCTTAGTGAAGAATCTAAGTGTTTTTTTTTTAAATTTTTGAAAATAGGATTCTTAGAAAATTTAAGTATGCTAAGAAAATCATAAGTGTTTCATTTTTTGAAATTTTTTTTAGTTTTAAAAAAGGGTAGGATCCTTAGCAAATTTGTTATGCTAAGGGAATCCTAAGTGTTTTGTTTTGTTTTTGAAGTGTTTTGAAAGTGGAGATTCAACTTTAGAAAATTTGGTATGCTAAAGATGAAGTCCCACTTGGTTTTATGAAATGGAAATTTCACTTAGCAAATTTGAGTATGCTAAATGAAATTCCAAATGGTGTGTTTAAAATTTTGATTTCATTTTTGATTTTGAAAAATGGAAACTTCTCTTTAGAAAATTTGGTATGCTAAGGGAAGAAGTTCCAAAAGGTGTTTGAAAATTTTGATTTTGATTTGGAAGCTTTACTTAACAAATTTGGGTATAAATAAAGTTCAAAATTTTGTTTGAAAATTTTGAGATATGATTGTTAATTTTGATTTTGGATTTGGAAACTTTACTTAGAAAATTTGATTATGCTAAGTGAAATTCCAAATGTGTTTTGAAAATTTTAAATTTTGGGATTTGGAGACTTCACTTAACAAATTTGGGTATGTTAAGGGAGGTTCCAAATGTGTTTGAAATTTTGAAATATGATTGTTGATTTTGATTTTCAATTTGGAAACTTTACTTAGCAAATTTGATTATGCTAAGTGAGGTTCCAAATGTATGTTTGAAATTTTTTTGAAATATGATTGTTGATTTTGATTTTGGATTTGGAAACTTCACTTAGCAAATTTGATTATGCTATGTGAGGTTCCAAATGTATGTTTTTTTAAAATATGATTGTTGATTTTGATTTTGGATTTGGAAACTTCACTTAGCAAATTTGATTATGCTAAGTGAAATTCCAAATGTGTTTTGAAATTTTTTTTGAAATATGGTTGTTTATTTTGATTTTGGATTTGGAAACTTTACTTAGCAAATTTGATTATGCTAAATGAAATTCCAAATGTGTTTTGAAATTTTTGAAATATGATTGTTGATTTTGATTTTGGATTTGGAAACTTTACTTAGCAAATTTGATTATGCTAAATGAAATTCCAAATGTGTTTTGAAAATTTTTTGAATTATGATTATTGATTTTGATTTTGGATTTGAAACTTTACTTATCAAATTTGATTATGCTAAATGAAATTCCAAATGTGTTTTGAAATTTTTTTGAAATATGATTGTTGATTTTGATTTTGGATTTGGAAACTTTACTTAGAAATTTGATTATGCTAAGTGAGGTTCCAAAATGTGTTTAGAAAATTTTTGGATTTAGAATTTGGAGACTTCACTTAAGAAATTTGGATATGTTAAATGAAGTTCCAAATGTTGTTTGAATTTTTTTTTGAAATATGATTGTTGATTTTAATGTTTTAAAAGAGGGCCTCCATTCAACAAATTTAGGTATGTAGAATGGAGATCAATTTTTATTTTTGAAGTATGAAATTTTTGTGTGTGATTGTTTCTTTTCTTTATTATTATTTTTTTTTTGAAAAGGGAGGAATTCCAACTTAAAACATATGTGGGATTTCCTAAATGATATTTTATTTTTAGTTGGGAATGAAATCTTCATTTAATAAATTGGAGTATATTAAATGAAGGTATTCATTTATGCTTTTTTGTTTGAAAATTTTAATTTTGTTTACAAATGAACTTTCCATTCAATAAGTGTGAATGTATTGAAATAGAAAGATTTATGTGTGCTTTTGAAAACTTTATGATTATGATTATGATTTTTTTAAAAAAAATGATTGTTCATTTTTATTTTGAAAATAAAATCTTCATTAAAGTGAATTGAAAAAAGATGTTCATTTGTGCTTTTGGAACATGTAACAATTATGTGAATTGTTAAATGAGGGTGAAGAAATTTTATGGAAAATATTTTATTAAGTGCATTTTGGAAAGGTGCTTTTGAAAAGGTAAAGTTCTTTATGGAAGATTTATTATTTTAGGATGAACCTTTGCTTATCATGAAAATGATAAGGAAGAAGTCTTAAAGATGTTTTCATTTTATTTATTTAGATCTTCATTTTACCGATTGGAGGACCCAACAAGGGTATGTAGACCAACAAGGAATATGGTCCTAAAACCTAAAGATGTTGGCTAACTTAACTGAAGATTGAAATGAGCTAAGTGCCAATGAAAAGAAGGATAGTGTTGGATTCATACCAAAGTACAAACCCACTATCGATACTAAAAGATAATAATCATTTACCAAAGATAGAGAACCATCCCAGGAGTCAGTAAAAAATTGTGATTAATAAATTTATTTAGCTCAAACTGAGAAAGAAAAGAAGAGACCTATAGAAATTCATATGGTAAGACACCAGAGATCCATAAATTTACTTATGTGATCAAAATAAATCAAAGAAATAGTACTATCTCAAAGAAAGAAAGCACCACTAATGGACCTAATCACCTTAAGGACTCAAGGATGAGGGTGCATATGTACTTAGATTCTTTTACTTTACATGGAAAATAAAATAGGGTTTATTTTAAACCAAGTTCATTGTTCTCTGTGGGAAAGCCCCATAGTTAATTCATCCTAAATGAGATCTAAAAAACTCTGAAAGATAAATGATGGTCTTTGAAGACTCCACTAGGAAAGGACTATTAATCAATTGGTTTATGTTTGAAAATCAAAATTGGATTGATCAAAAGAGGGATTTATTATCAAAACCATAATGAAGGATAAGTAGGAGATGCCCATGATGCAAAGAAACTAAGTCATCTCTGACTATCCTATACATTTTCATTTTTGAAATTAATTTATTTGTTTAAGTTGAATTTTCATTAGAATTTTAAGACTAAGATTCCTTAACACAAGATTAAGAAATTTAGGTGAGGAATTATGCTTATGGCCCACAAAAGAAGTAACCTTAAACAAATTTAGGAGAAGGAGGAAGCACAACCTAAATCTAAGTGAAAATGGTAATTTTTTGCCTCCACAAGAGATGATAAATCAGATTTTGGACTACAATATGGGGGCCAACTAACTCTATCTTGATTTTAAATTCATGGTGAAGTTTTATTCTTAAAGATAACTATATTATTTAAAAGAGCTAATCCATCATAAGAGACTAGATCATGTAAAGGGACATGCTTAAATGCAAATCTAAACAAATCATTTTATTTACAAATATTTGACTAAAGAATTGGATTTTATGATTAATGGAAAGAAGATTACCAAAATAAATAAAAAAATGAGTTTTCACCACATCTCTAAATCAACTATTAAAAATGAATTAATCAAATGAAAAAAGATGCATTTTGCATGATATTATAAAAATTTTTATCTACTCTTCTTTCTTTTATCTTGATTTTCCTCTTTGTGAGGTTATGAGATTTAATTTAATTTAAATATTATTATAAAAGATTTATTTTTCCCTAAAGAGCCTAATCCACATCTACCATACATAAAGCAAGGAAGAAACAGGAAAATCAAATTTAATGCAAAAGCTAAACAAATCATCAATCAATTTATAAAGCTAAGCAAAAGAATAAATTTTTATTAAAACACCGCACAAACCTAAAATATAAATGTTTAGCTCTACCTTATACAACCCAACATACAAAAGAATTAAATTACAATTAACAATTCATTATTAGGGGGGTCTTAAGCTTTATTCTTCTTTATTTTCTCTTCTTTCTTTCTTTTCTTTTCACTTTGGTTCCTTCTTTGATGGTTATTAGATTTTTTAATTTCATATGCATAAGATAAGATCTTATGAAAGTAATTTAACAAATCATTAAAATTTATACAAATTTTCATGAAAGGAAAAGTGGAAATCTATTTAACACCAAAATAAAAGATTAATAAAACCACACAAATAAGCATGTAAATTGTACTTATCAAACACACATGGGTACTAATTTAACATATAGATTATATTATTATAAAGCATTTAACAAAAGCATTTATATTTATATATATATATAAAGAATAAGACAATTAAAGAATATTAAATAAGAATGTATTACCATTCCTTTACAATATAAACATCTATTTAAAACATATCAATTAAACATAAAAACAAAATGCATTGAGTTAAATGATTTTTTCTTAAGGTTTCAAAATTTTACTATGGCTATCCAAATTTTAAGGTGAAGGACATGTTAACTTAGAGGAAGGTTTCCAAGTTGTTTAAGTGTTTTGGATTGATTTTATTTCATTTTTTAAAAAAACATGCATATAAATGAAGAGAAAAGAAGAGAAAAATTTTTTTAATCTTTTGTAATTTTCAAATTTATATTTAGTTTCATTTATGAATGTTATTACATCTTTTTAATTATAAGTTTAGATAAAGTAACAAATTATTGAGAATAGGATTTAAGATTAAATAAAATGAATCCTTCAAATAAACCTTATATCTCTTTCAAATATCTATACCAACATAGAGAGAAAGGAAACCTATACTAAGCATACCTTTATAATATTTCACATGCAAGCTTATAATTAAAGTATAAGTAGCATACTTTCATATTTGATATTTCATTTATAAGTTTTGAAAATAATTTAGATTTAGTAGTGATAATAACCACTCATATTTTATTTAGCCAACACATGCACATTTGACATAAAGTAAACAATTTTATTTTTAAAATTTGAAACATGAAATTATGAATGTTGAAATCACATGGCATACAACTTAATATGTTGAGGAAAGATTCAAAGTAATGAAAGAATGTAAACAACTCACTTCACTTAAATCTAAAGACATTCTTATAGAATAAGAAAATTTAGAATAAATCAAAGTGAATTTCAAAGTGATTTTGTTTAGTTTGAAGTTTGATTTAATTTTGAAAAGGTGAGATGAGTTTACTATTCCTAACTCATTCCCACATGTGTTTATATTTTGTTTAATTATTAAATAATTAGATCCATTTTATGCATTGATTAGGTTAAGGTATGAATTAAGTATCTTAATTAACCATTACCTACACCACCTTAGAAGAATTAACTAAATAATTATGGGCTAATGAGATGACATAAAATCCACAAGGAATTTAAATTTACAATGCACTTAATAATGAAAGGCCTAATGCAATTTGGCTCACAATTAAAAGTTAATTAAGCTAAGGGGGTTATCTTAAGTAATTATAAAACACCATTTCATACTTATGAATTGTTTTTTTTTATTTCCTTAATTTAACATAGGCTATTAAACACCTAAGCATCTACCCAAGGTAGATTAATTAAGTTTTGGAACTTTTAGAAATTTTTAAAAATTGATTAAGGGAATAATTATATGAGGAGATTAATGAGAGAAGAGGGGATTTAGGGAATAGCTTAGGGGAAATGCCCCAAAATTATTCCATAAACCTCCTACTTAGTGGATCTAACCTTAATCAACCCTCATCAGAGGGTAAAACCACTGAGCATACCTTAATTATGCTTAATTACATGAGAAGGGTAATTACGAAAACCACATGTAATTACTCTAATCAAGCCTTCAATAAATCCCAAGAAAATTAGGGGAGGCAGAGGTCATCCTTTAAAACATACCCAAGAAATTTGGGATTAATCAGATCCTAATCAAAGAGTAATTAGTAAAATAAACTTTCTAATAAAACCTAAATTAAAAGAAAATCATAATTGAAAACTCATCAAAATAAATTTTAAAATGTTCTAGGTTTAATTGTCTATCTATAGAATTTTATTTCATATTTTTGCTGAATTTTCTATGAAGAGTTATGCATTTTTGAAGATCCATGGATTAATCAAAAATTAATTAAGCATTTTTAATTAACCCTAACTAATCCCTAGCCCACATCGCGATGCATGGCGACGGTCGTCAGTGTGCTTCACACATCATGCCGTGAGGGGTAACTTAAATGTCACATCCCAAATGGTGACGGTGGTGCACACTCTTATATTCTCTACCGTTTGATCAAAGATCGGCTAAGGATTCACCCACGGTTTATAAAGGATAAACATATAACTAAACGTGCTAAATAATCTCAGCCCTCCATCTATAATGCATGGATGGATGGATGAGCTTCTTTCCCTTGATCAGAGAGACCTCCATGATCAAGAAGAAGATCCAAGCTTGATCTAGCATTGAATCAAACCAAAATCAACCCACACCATCTAGTGATAGAGAGCAAAAACTAACCAAAATTTGATGAGGTAAAAATTTCTTTCACAAAGCTCCACACCACATTGAGTTTAGTGATCAAAAAATTCCATACCTCATCGGAGGTGATCACGCTCGAGATCGATAGTAGCTAGAGAAGCCTGCTGAAATTCCTAGGCCTTGGGATTGAGTGGCTTGCTCTATGGACCAACACCACTTAAAGATCCTTACAGTTTGATTCAATTGCTCCTTTCCTTTCTATGGGAACTCCAATGGAAGCTTGAGTGATCTCAAATTGGTCCTTAGAAGAAGTGTGTAAGAGGAATTGGGAGGAAATCAAGCATAGAAGAAGTTGGCAATTTAGTATACCTCCCTATTTTCACTATTCAAAAGCCGAGAAGAAGAAAATAGGAAGAGCTCTAGGAGGCTTAGGATCAATCCCCAATGGCCCCTCTAGCATCCTATTCTTCAATCGACCTTGAGTGTGAAAATAGAAGTAATTAGGGGAGTATATCTCCTTGAAGATCGACGCAATGGTCTTACCATTTTAATCCAATTGATGAGATTGGGAAGGTTGTTTGATCTATTTTGAGTGTGCACATGGTCGGTTTGATCCAAGGAATGGGTTGCCAACTTCCCATGTGCTGAATTTGAGCTTAAGAGGGAGTTTGAAATTTCAATTTTAAGCTAGGGGTTGGGTTTGGTCTAAGGACGAATGGCAACCCAAACCCATTGGGTTGGGTGCACCACTCATCACTAAGTCCCCTTGAGCTTTTAGGAAAGCCTCAAGTGATTGTGAAGAGGGTATGACCAAATTACCCATGGGTTAGGCCAAAATTTGTTCTATGTCCTAGGGGTAGGATGTTAATTTTGCCATTTTTTCACTTTGGACATGTTGGGTATGTGGAGAAACTAGGTTTGGCCAAGTTTCATTGGATTTGGAATCCATTTGATAGGGTTTGGCTCATGTTGACCCATTTAGGTCAAAATGGGTCAACTTGGGTCAAGTTGAGCAATAGGTCAAATTAGGTCAAACCAAGGGTTGGGTAAAGTTCATATGACCATTTGAACTATTTTTTTGGCCTTGGTTTGATTCAATTTGGTATATATTTGGTTTTGGCTCATTTGACTTCACTTAGGTCAAATGGGTCAAGTTGACCTATTTGACCCATTTGACCTATTTGAGGTAGGTCAAGGGTAAGTTTAGGTTTGGTTAGTCATATGGATTGGATTGGTATTTTTGTTTCCAATCAGTTTTGCCTAAGTTCAATTTTGGCTCAACATGACCCCTTTAGGTTATGTTGGGTCTAAGGTCAATTGGGCTAGGTTGGGTCTAGTTGGCCAATTGAGGCTTTGGTCAAGTCCATAAGTGATTTGGTATAGACTTGACCCATTGGTTCCAATCAATTTAGCTTAGATCAAGTTTTGACACATTTTGACCCTTTAGGTCAAAATGGGTCAACTTGGGCCAATTAGGCTAGGTTAGGCTCAAATGTTGGATTGGTCAAGTTCAAACATAGGTCATGAGTGAACTTAGATCAATGGTTTCAATCAATTTGGCCTATGGTGGAATTTGGTTATGTAAGGTTTCATTTTAGTTAACATTGACTTGGTCAACCATTATGTTTGACTTGGTTTGACCCAATTTAGTTGATTGATCATCCCATGATGATTGATGATCATGATGAGAGGGATATATGAGTTTGATTCAATCCAATTTGGTTAGGACCAAAAGTTGTCTCATAAGGGTACTTTAGGTCACTTTGGGTCAAGTGAGCCTAAGTGGGTCAAATGGCTTCGTCAAAGCTTGATTTGAAGTTGATTGATCTTGTATATAGACTTATGATTGAAATATAAATCCATTTACAAGTGGTTTAAATTCAAATTGATTTAGATCCATTTAAAAATTTCATATTCAAAGGAAGGATATGAAAGGGTCTTGGGTTTGGTTTTTAATTATGTTTTGATTGAATGATTGAAGTTTGGATTAACATATGAGCTCTTGATTATAGGATTGATTGAACCATGAGAGAAAATCAAGAGTTTGTCTTGATTTGACTAAGTTCAAGATTTTGGCTTGAAAGGCTTAGATTTGATTTTGAGTGTTTGATTTTTGTAATTGATTTTGATTGTTTCAATTTATATTTCATTTATATATGTGAATATAAATGAGAATATAAATTGATCATGAGAAAATTCAAGGATTTGAAGTGGTTTAATCATGATTTAGGTTAAATCCATTAAAGGAATTTAATGGATTTAAGGGAATTTTTAAATTGAAATTTAATATTTGCATTGGATTTGATTGATTTATATTTATATTTCATTTATATATGAGAATATAAATGAGGATATAAATAAGTTTTGAGGAAATCCCATGAATTTGAAATGGTTTGATCATGATTTAAGTTAAATCTATTAAAGGGAATTTACAGGATTTTAAATTTAGAATTTAATTTGTGGGTTTAATTTTATTGATTTATATTTATATTTCATTTAAATATGAGAATATGAACGAGAATATAAATTTATTTTGAGAAAATCCCATGAATTTGAATAGGTTTGATCAAGGTTTAGGATTGATTTTAGTCCTTTAATGGAAAATTAAAGGGACTTAAGAAAATTTTCATGATTTGATTTGGAGTTTTGAGTTTAGGCTGACTGATTTGATTTTATATTTCATTTATATATGTGAATATAAATGAATTATGAGAAAATATCAATGGTTTGAATAGGTTTGAATCATGATTTTGGTTAATTCCTTAAGGGAAGGATTAAGGACTTAGGCAAAATTTGGACTAAGGAATTTTTTCATGGATTTTGATCATGGGTTTTCAATCTTATGGAGTTGATTTTGATTTCAAGGAAATCAAATAGAATTGATTTGGAGTTTGACTTGAAGGAATGAAAGTGAGGAATGGTTTAAGCTAAGGGTAGGAAATTTTCCTAACACCCCTAAGGCATGACCTATTCTTATGGCTAACTCTTCTAGGTCTTCTTGGGCTAGGTTGAGTGTCCACCTAATCACTAGATGTGTCTTAAGACTAAGGAACTCTTAAAGTCTAAGAGAAGTCTTATGTCCAAGATAGAGGGGTTGAGAGCTCATCCTAAAAATGAGGTCAACAAAGGCGTAGCAGACTTACATCTTCTATAGTAGGGAATAACTGCTGGGTGACCTAGAGCACAACAAATAGAACTTGACTTAGGGTGACTCTGAAATGCTACCGGGACTTATATCAGTTCAAGAATAGTTAGGCAATTCCTATAGGGAGTTTTGTTGACATTATCCTAAAGATAGGATGCTTGCTTGGGAAAAGTTTCCACTAGGGTCCTCCTAATCCACAAGTGAATATATATTTTATTTATATATTTATGGACCTTGGTGGTGAGGGACCACAGAGAGCTATGTCGCCTTTGACCTATCTCATATTTACTAGACCAAGGGAATCATCCACGGACAAATTCTCCAACCATGTGGCTACTAGGAAAGGGGAACTATCTAATCCGATAGTAACCGATAATGTCTAAATAGGGTCACAAAGGATGTGATCCAAATATAGTGCCCATAGGGGAGGTGCTGATAGGGGCATTATTCTGAGCCCTAGAAAAGAAAGCCTATAGGTGTATGGTGGCCAACTCAAAGAGAAAGCATAGCAGACTTACATCTGCCATGAGTGGTGTATCCTGAGAACTAACCAACCTAAGGTGTATCCAAAGCATGAGTGGTGTATCCGTCAGCATAGTGAGAACCAGCCAATCTAAGGTGTCTGCCGGTGTGCAATGATCAATCTAGAAAGAAAGCATGTAGGCTTATAACTTTCCAAGCAGAATTGATATTGGGATAGTCTGTCATTAGCAAGACAGATGTTATCTGACCTAGAGCGACTACTAAGTGGGGAGCCCCGAGGAAGGACTGGACCCAAACTTGAAGCAATAAAGAGGGAAGGAGCTATTAGGCGACTTATCCTAATCCTCAAATATACTCAACCCGGACAGTGCACAAAGGCTAATCCAAGAAGAAAGCATAACAGGCTCACATCCTTTTAAATAAAGCTAACTTTAGGTAGCTTACTGGCCACATAGTAAGGCCTACCAAATTAGCAAGGTGCTTGTCAGCGTGTAGTGGCCAAGTAAGGAAGGAAAATATAGCAGACTCCCATCATCCAAAGCAAGAAGACCACTAGGGTGACACACTAGTAGGGTAGCATGTCAGTCCAACCTAGAGCAGCTACTGAGTGAGTGTCATTGAGGGCAATATCTCAACCCAGAATAAACCCAGACAAAAGATATGTGCTTGCTTTATATGTTTTTGTGTAGTTTATGTTTATATTGTGTCGATGAAGGATAGGATGTTTCAGTTCCTTACACCTACCCTAAACACATCATGGATTCAAAACAAGAATACTTTCAACATGGAAGAGATTGAATTCAAAATGGAATTTTCATTGATGATAATTATTTTAAAAACTAATTTATAATATTTCTTTAAGTAGAGGCCATTGATTGGAAGCATTGGGTGCTCTCCCTTATGATTAATAAACTAATTAGACCCTCTTTGGTAGACCTTCTCTACGGCAAAAGGGCCTTCCCAAGTGGGTTCAAACTTGCCTCCCATCTTACAACGGGCAATAATCGATCTTCTTTGAACTAAAATATGCTCTCCTACTTTGAAATCTCTTGGATAGACCAACTTGTTGTGAGCTTGAATCATTTTAGCTTTGTATAACTCAAGATTTTGGCATGCGTGGCCTCTCTCCAAACCTTCAGCTATTCTAACCAGAACTTGGCATTCTATTCAGTTGTGATCTTGCTACCCATATCTATTTTTAGTGGTAGGAGTTTGACTTCTAATGGTAGAATGGCTTCGGACCCATACACTAAGGAAAAATTAGTAGATTGAGTTGGAGTTCTATATGTTATGCAGTAGGCCCACAAGGCTTCAACTAAATGCTCATGCCACTGTCTCTTATTATTGTCGAGTGTCTTCTTCAGTATTTGGATGAGAGTTTTGTTGAGGGATTCTGCTAATCCATTTACCCTCGAGTAGTTAATGGTAGAATATCTTTAACATATCTTTGAGATGTGACCTCTGAGAATCACCTTCCCCATTTGGAAAAGTAGTAGTACTAAGATGAATCAATGACCCTCCATGATCTTATGGTTTTGTGCTTGTATAAACAATGTAACCACATATGATAGAAATACCAGTACAAGACACCATCCAGAGTGTAGGAAAGTACTCTCTACTTCATCTGATGGGCTTAGGACTTCTCTTAAGGTAGTTTGCCTTTATTTAGGTAACCCATGAATGGTTGTCTCCAATCTAACTCCTCAACCTTTTGGCAATGGCAACCTCCCTTCAAGAGAGTACTTTTTGATGATTTCAATATCAATAAAGGTTGAGACTTGTCTATTTTGGACCTTTATTGATATGGACTCATCCTCTGAACATGCCAACTCCTTGGTAAGCTTGGCTAAAGCATATGCTATGACATTCTCTCCTCGAGGAATCTTATAAATGGTAACCTCTGGATTTGGGCCAACAACTCCATGGTGTACTTGTGGTCATGGAGCTTGGGCTTTAACCTTATAGGACACATTTGGTTGATAACTAGTTGAGAATCCTTGAATATGTTGATGTTCTGGATGCTTAGAGTAAGGGCTAACTCCAGACTGGCAATTAGTGCCTCATATTCAGCTTCATTGTTGGCAAGGATTGGACAAATGATATGATAATCTCATCACATTGCAGTCCAGAGTTAAGAGAACTATTCCTACCCTATTTTTCATGGAATAGTAGATTGTGATTTTGCACCTTTTTGAGAGGAAGCCACACCATCAAAGTAAATCTCCCAGTGATGATGCTAGTGTCCCCTAAGTTCATGATTTGTTCATCAGGGAGATCATCACTAAGCAAAGAGTCAGCAGGAAGTGGGTGTGCTGCTAAAAATCCACTAGCACTTGTCCTTTCACCGCACGGAGGGGTACAAAGGTAATGTCAAACTACGAGAGGATCATGGACCATCGTGCTAACCATTTGGATAGTGTCATCCGTGTCATGAGATACTATTGTGGATTGATTTTAGAGATTAAGTTCACCTTATGAGGAAGAATATAATATTATAAATTTTGGGATGTAAAGATGATAATTAGGTAATGCTTCTTAATGGCTGGATAATTAGCCTCGAAAGATTAGACGATGAGGTAGTAGAGTGCATTTTCCATCCCTTTGTCATTGGCTTGGGCCAACAAAGCACCAATGGAGTCATCTAATGCAATAGTGTAAAGTATGAGAGGCTTGCGGATAGGCTGAACCAAAGTGTCATCGGTAATGCTTGATGTCTTTGAAGGCATGCTCACACTTATCATCCCACTTGAACTTGGCATCCTTTTTGACAAGTGTCGAGAATGGCTGACATCTTCTTGATAGGTTAGATATATAGCATCTTAGATATGCCAACTGCCCTTGGAATGATCTGAGTTGAGTTAAACTTTTAAGGGTGGCATTTCTAACATCTCCTTGATCTTCTTTAGATGAATTTCAATTCTATAGTGTCAGACAATAAACTTAAGGAATTTCCTTGAAGCTACTCTGAGTGCACACTTGAGGGGGTTAATTTTGAGGTTAAATTATCTTAACTGTTTGAAAACTACTCTCAAGTCAAAGAGATGGTCTTCCTTTTCTCTACTTTTGACCATGAGATCATCGACATAGTAGTTGACTTGATGATGAATGAGTTCATTGAAGATTTGAGTCATAGCCCACTGGTATGTAGCAACGACATTTCTAAGGCTAAAAGGCATGACCTTATAGCAATAATCGATTAGGTTCTAAAAGAAGTGTTTCTTTCATCTTTAGTAACCATCTTTATTTGGTTTTATCTAGATGAGCCATCTATGAAAGAGAAGACGCATGAGATGAGGCAATATCCACCATCGCCCTGGATTGGTAGTAGAAATTCATCTTTTGAACATGCCTTTTTTAAATCCTTAAAACCAATGCATATGTAAATTTGGCCAATATTTTTCTTAACTAGGATGATGCTAGCTAACCAGGTAGGGTATTTTTCTTCCTAGATGAAGCCAACATCGATCAATTTCTTGATTTCATAAATGACCTATTGTTCTATGTTTAATCGCATGAGTCTAGGAGCTTTCTTGATAGGATTAGCAGTAGGCTCTATTGCTAGTTTATGGATCGCTACATCAGGAGCCAATCCATGCATCTCTTCATAACTCCATGCAAAGCAGTCCTTAAACTCAATCAATAGTCTAACTAAGTCATTGGTTTCAATTTCATTCAGCAAAGAACTAGTGTATGTCGGGAGTGTGGATCTTCTTCAGTTCCTAAGTTGATTTCCTTGAGCTCATCGATGGTTGACTTGATCTCTTCTTTGAACTCTATCGATCTATGTCTTCAAAATCATCAATCATATGAATTTTCTAAGCATAGCTCCTCATATGAGTTAATGTGATTTTGAAAGAACCTATAAAATTCCAAATCATTGGTGATGACTAAGCTATCATCATCATCAAAGATTGGTCCCACTATACCAATCTTAGTCCCGATCTTGATTGAGAGCTTTAGCATTTGTTCTTACATATTCTTTTGAAGTAGTCTGACCTGTGCTTTGACCAAGTATGTGAGATTAACCCTTCCTTTGCTAAATTATGAACACAAGGCAAGTACCAATCAAAAGGTAATTCTATTAAATCTTTATATGAATCATCCTCAAGTTCTATATCAACTTCTTGACTTGAGGATGATGCTTCCAAAAAGAACCTCTGAGTCTTCACATGTGTGGATGACATAGGGGCTTCCTTAACTACCAAACCCTTTTGAGAGGATGTGGGGTTAGAGCTAAGGTTCCCAACTGATGCCTAACTATTTCACATATAGACTTGGATATAGTTATGCTTTGCTTTTGAGCCCGGTCTTCATCGCTATCTAGCTCAAGTGTCACCTCCAAGGGAATCTACTGCTGAGAAGAGTTGGCTAGTGTGCTAACCATATAAGACTCATCCTATGAACTAGATTTTATGTCTATATGGATAGCAAGTGTACTCTTGGTAGCTGGGACATATCTTCTATTGGATGGCCAATAATGAGGTTTTCCACCCCTAGGACTGCCTCTAAACTAGCCTCTTCCTCTGCCTGGTGGAGGTCAAGTCATCCTACCCATATATTCGAATGGAGTAATGAACTATGGGTGGAATCTAATGTCAGGCACCACTTCCTCCTCCAAGTCTATTTTCGCTCCATTTTATTTTCTTTTCATTTTCCCTTTTCTTTTCTTTTCTTTTTCTATTTCTTTTTCTTTTTCTTTTTCTTTTTCATTTTCTTTTATTTTTAAACTTTAGCTAAGTTCATGAGAATAGACTTGTTGATTTTGAGGGAGTTAGTAAGCCGCATCCTTATATATGCCGACCTCATGAACTATAAATGGCTTCAAATCTCCTTTGACATGGTAGACGATCCCACCTCTCACAAACTTCATACACTGATGTAGAGATGATGGAACTATGTTGTTCTCATGCATCCATATTCTCCCAAGCAAAGAGTTAAAAGATGTATCCGATTCTATAATGTGAAACTTGGCTTCAGTCTTCCGATCGTCTATCTCCAAGGGCAACACTATAGAGCCTAAGGCCTATTGACCTCACTTTTGGAGTGCAGATTCAATCTTCCCATCATGGACTTAAGAGTCTTCTAGACACTAAGAGTTCCCTAGTCATAAGACACTTCTAACAATTAGGTGAGCACTTAACCTAAGATTAAAGACTTATAAGGTTTAACCATAGGATTAAGTTATGCCTTAAGGATTAGGATAATCCACTTACCTGACAACCCAAATCCAATCCAAGTTCACCTTCTCAAACCAAATCTCAAGTTCAATTCAAACATCAAATTCAAATTCAAATCCAAACCCAAATTCCAAAATCAAATGATTGAAGCCCATGATCAAATCCAAACTTGAAACCCTTCCTAAGCCATATGACCTATCCTATGGACTTAGCCAAATCATAATCCAAATCAATCCAAAATAAATTAATTTTCTCATAATAAATTTATATCTTCAATCATCTTACTAAATATAAATCTAATCTACATTCAAATGAACAAAACTAAATCAAACTAAATCAAATTAAATCAAAACCCTTCCTAAGTCATATGACCTATCCCATGGACATAGCCAAATATTAATCCAAATCAAGTTAAACTCAATGATTTTCTCACAAACCAATTTTCAATTTTTCAATATTTAAATGAAATATACATTTAAATCATCAAAACTAATTCAAACCAAATCAAAATCCAAACCTAAGCCACATGACACAACTCGATGGACTTAGCCAAATTCCTTCATTCCAAAACCCAAATTCAATTGATTTTCTAATGAATCAGTCAAACCTTTGATCATATTCACAAATATAAATGAATTCTACAATCATCAAGCAAAACCAAAATCAACCCAAGTCAAACCCAACTTAACCCTTTTGACTTGAACTATACAAATGAACCAAAACCCATTTGAACCTAAGCCAATTGCAATTGAATTCATATATCAATCCCAAATCCATATATAAACTCAACTAAATCAAACTCAACCCAAAATCAAGCTAACTAAACTCGATTGGTTCACTTGACCCAAAGTGGCCAATTTGACCTATTTTTCCAAGTTCTAATCCTACCCAAATTGGATTGAGCCAAACCAATCAAAACCTCCCATCATGATTGTTGATCTCCCAAGGTTGATCAATTATCACAAATTGGGTCAAACCAAGTCAACTTCATCATTTGAACAAGTCAACCTCTTAACCCATATGAACCCAAACTAGCAAAATTGTAACCTAAGCTGAATCTCTTAAAACCAATGATTCATACCAAATCAAAATCAATATTTGAATATGACTTTACCATCAATTGAGTCCAACCAAATCCAATTGGCCCTCTTGACCCAAGTTGACCCAAATTGATATAAAAGACCAAATTGGGTCAAATCAAAATATAAACCAAATTGATTGCAATCAATGGCTTAAGTTCATTCTAAATTGATTGTTAAACTTGACCAAGGCCATGATTGGACCCAATTGAACTAAATTGACCTACTTAGCCATTTGACCTAAAGGTTCAAGTTGGCCTAAATCAAAACCAAATCCAAATTAATTGAATCCAAAGCCTAAAACCATCTATAATTGGTCAACAAAACCCAAACCAACACCCAATCCAAGCCAATTTGGCCAATTTGGTCAAATTGGTCAACTTAATCCATTTGACCCAAATGAATTCAAATGAGCCAAAATCAAATCTAAGCCAAACTAAACTAAACCAATTGAACCAAAACATCCCAAATGATCATATGAACTTGACCTAACCCTTTGGTTTGACCCAATTTGAGAAATTGGTCAACTTGACCCAACCTAACCCAATTTGACCTAAATGAGTCAAATTGAGCCAAACCTAACCAAATCAACTCCAATTGACTTGAAATTTAGGCTAACCCACTTTTGGATCATTTCAAATCTTCCCAAATCAAATCCAATGCTAAATGATCATTATACCCTTGGGTCAAGGGAATCACATGGGACAAATCACCCATTCCTTGGCCACTTGGTAATCTCCCAATGGTCCACCTAAGCATTTAAGACACTACCCAACCTTACCCAAGAGGTGGTTGGGTCAGCCATGACCCATGGGAGGTAAAATCACCGCACCCTCTCCATTACAACATTTAAAACCCATAGGACACCCATGATTCCTTCTTGAAAGCCACCTCCACAACTTCAACCAACCAAGTCTTCCACTTCCACCTTCAACTCCTCGAGATGGTCTGGCCCACCAAACCCATCCCACCGCCCAATCAATATGAAGGGGGTTATAAACCCCCCTCATTTCCACTCAAACACATGCAAAAAAATCATTCCTTAGAGCCCTGGCTACCCAAGATGATATGTTAAATCTAATCTGTAAGCTGCCAAGCTTGTTCCTCGATCAAAAAATGCCATTACCGTCCGTCCTGAAACATGACACTCCCATTTATGACCTAACTTCCTCATTTCTCCATCAAACTCAAATTAATTTTGCTCGCACCTTCTTTAGGCCTCATTTATCAAGAACAAATCATCTCCCAAGCTTCTCGAGCATTGGAGGTGAGACTTCAATCAAAATTGAGCTCCAAATCATTAGTTCATGACCTTCTAAGAGAACATCGAGGAATTGATCCAATTATTGCTCAACAGGGCTTCATCTTTACTAGATTAAGCTTATTCAATTGTTCGAGCCGCTGATCTTGAGCTTCGGTGAGGTTGGCTTCCTAAACGGATCCTTAGCTAAAATTGTGTTGGAGATTTTTGAAGAAAACTTGCATCTCGTGTGATCTTGACTATTGGATCCCCTCCGATCGATGCTATGAAGGTGTGAGATCTTTTAGGAGTTGATCCAAACTCAAGTAAGCTCGAATCAAGTGAGCAATGGTGGACGGACTCCATTCTCCCTCACTCTCGTGATGTTAGATCAGACACCGTCCGTTCTGCATGATCGGAACTGACAGTTGTGATAAAATCCACTAGATCGATATGATTTAATCCTATTAAGTTGTGGGAATAATCATAGCCATCCAATCTTAAATCAGATGATGGACAGAAAAAAGTGTCTGCTACCGCCACGTAGGCACTGAGTCGGATAAGTTTTAAGTATCCAATCTTGCGGCACCACGTGGAAATTGCACCGCGTCAGCGCACCACATGGCGGTAATAGGATTAGGCTTTAATTAGGCTTAATTAATCAATTTTAATGGGATGCAAATAAATTCACATTTTAAAGGTATTTCAAATGAGAAATAATTAAAAATGATCTTAGCTAATTTTAAATAGTAATTAAGGTTTAATTAAGGTTTAACTATTAAATTAATTAGCTTAATTACTTTAACAATTAATCCCCAATTTTATGGGTTAATTTAATGGGATGACCCCTACCTCCCATGATTTTCATGGGATTTATTGCTCACTTGATTAAGAAAATTGACTAATTAAACCTTAACTACTATTTTCAATTAATTAATGATTTATTATCCCATGAATAGTAATAAATTAGTTAATTAAATTTATTAATCAATGTTCAACAGTAAGTGAACTAAAGAATAGGGTTGGGATCCCTTTCCCTAAGTTCATTTAACCCTTTTTTAAAATAAAATTAATTAAGATTTAACTAATTAATTAAATCTCTTAATCAAATTGAAATTATAATCACATCATACCTTAATTATTTAAATCATGGGGTAGATCTTTAGGTGTTTAATAACCTAAAAGAGTTTAATGAAATTATGGTTAGTCCACATGTGTGGGAAAACCATAAGAGTAATTAATTAAGTCCCTTAATCAAATTAAGTATTAGACCCCTTTTATTTCCTAGGATCATTGCAAGTTTATTTTCCATACATATCATGTTGGCTCATAATTATTTAGTTAATTACTTTAAGGTGACATAGGTAAGGATAATTAATTCATCTAAGTAAGGGTTCAACTTAACCAACCCATAAAATCAACTTAATTACATTTCCTTAAATTAGATCAAATCACTAATCTAGGAAAGGGTTTAAAACAAGAAGAGATGATTTCTCTTTTCCTCTTTAAATCAAAAAAATTATTAGAAAAAAATGCTTTGGTTGCTTCAAATAATTTGATTTGATTTGATTATCCTTAAGAACTTGTTTGGTTGAATGAATCACATGCTTATATTTGATTGTCCTCCTTTCAATCATGTTAAATTTGGTATGTCATTTGAATTCAAGCATCCTTCTTTCAAAACCTTGTAAAATAAAAATGATTTCCTTTATGTAAGCTTGCATGTGTTGATTTAATTTAATATATGCATGGTTATTATCACTATTAAATCTAAATATATTTTTCAAAAGATTATAAATAAATAATAATATGTGTTATGATGCTAGTTATAAATAAATAAGAAATGCATGTGCTTATAGCTTAAGTGTGTGAATGTTGAGTTCTCTTTCCTCTATTAATGTGTTGATTTATATAATATTGAATGGTAATGAGTATATAGTCTGGACATCCCGAAAACATAAGGCTTTTGCTACACCCATAGAGGTCATTTGATTACCTCACTTCCCTCGTTTGTTACTTGGTTGATGAAATCGAAAAGAAGAAATGCTCAATCTAAATTTGTTCATTATTAAATAAAAAACTTTAAACATAAACCGAAAAAAAATAAATAAAAACCTAATCCTAAACCACAAAATAAAAAAATTAAACCTAAACCTAAAAAATAAAATAAAAATAAAACTAAACTAAAAAATAAACATAAAACTAAACCTAAACCAAAAAATAAACTAAAATAAAATACCTAAACTAAAGTAAATAAACCTAAAATAAAGAAACTAAACTAAATAAAAATAAAAAAACTAAATGAAAATAAAAAATAAAATAAACTAAAATAAATAAAAAATAAACTAAATAAATTTAAACCTATTACTTTTTTTTTTTAAAAAAAAAAACCTTGAACCCTAAACCCTAAAACTTAAACCCTAAATGATAAACCCTAAACCCAAAACCCTTAAACCTTACAACTAACCCTAAACCCTAAACCTACAACCTTAAACCCTAAACCATAAACCCTAAACTAACCCTAAACCCTAAACCCTAAACCCTAAACCCCAAACCCTAAACTCTAAAAACCCTTAACCCTAAATGTTAAACACTAAACCCTAAACCCTAAACCCTAACCCTAAACCCTAAATGTTAAAACCCTAAACCTTAAACCCTAAAACCACAAACCTTAAACCCTAAATCCTAAATCATAAACCCTAAAAATTGAAAAACCTAAACCTAAACTAAATAAAACCTAAAAGTAAAATAAATAAATAAACTTGAACCCAAATAAAAATAAATAAAATAAATTAAAAACCTAAACTAAAATCTAAACCTAAACTTAAAAAGAAAATAAGATAAACTAAAATAAAATAATTAAAAACCTAAACTAAGCTAAAAAATAAAATAAACCTAAGAATAAAATACCTAAATAAAATAACTACTAAATATAAAATAAAAAAATAAAATAAAAATGAAATAAAAACCTAAACCTAATAAATAAACATTAAAATAAAACTTAAAAATAAATAAAACATAAAACCTAAACCCTAAAATAAAAAAACTTAAACCTAAAATAAAAACAAAATAAACAAAATAAAATAAAACTAAACCTAAACATAAAAAAAAAACCAAACTACAATAAGTAAAACCTAAACTAATCCTATACTTAAACCTAAACTAAATAAAATAAAATAAACTAAAAATAAACCTAAACTAAAAAATATGACCTAAAAATAAAGCTAAAATAAAAACCTAAAACCTAAACCTAAAAAAATAAAATAAAAACCTAAACCTAAATTTGAAAATAAAATATAAAACCTAAACGTAAAAAATAAAATAAAATAAAACTCAACTAAAGAATATTCCTAATCGTAAACCTAAACCTAAAAATAAACTCAAATAAAAAGCCTAAAATAAAATAAATAAACCTAAATAAATAAACTAAAGTAAACAAAAATAAAAAATAAACATAAATAACAATAAAAAAATAAAGTAAACTAAAATAAATAAAAAAATAAACTAAATATAGTAAATAAATCTAAACTTACTATTTGACTTAATTTATAAAAAAAACCTTAAACTCTAAATCCTAAACCCTAAACCCTAGACCCTAAATCGTAAACCATAAACCCTAAACCTTAAACCTACAACCCTAAACCCTAAACCCTATACCCTACACCCTAAAAAACCATAAACCCTAAACACTAAACCCTAAAAGCATAAACCCTAAAATCTTAAACCCTAAACCCTAAACCTAAACACTAAACCCTAAACCCCAAACCTAAACCTGAAGTAACTAAATAAATTAAAAAATAAACTTAAATCTTAAAACCTAATAAACTTAAACTTAAACCAAAACCCTAAGAATGGGAAGAACCTGAGTGAACATCACCGCCAACCGATCCTAGATCTAACGGGAAGCAAGGAGGAGGAAGTGGTGGTAGTGGTCATGGGGAGCTGGTGGATATGGAGGGTGGTGAGCGGTGGTTCAGATCGGAAGAGTGTGAGGTTATAATTATGGTGGTGGTGAAGGGAGAGCAGGATATGATGGTGGATCCCAACTGATAGGCGGGTGGTTCAAGGAATTGAAGAAAAGAACGATCGACCGAACCGCTAACTTGTCTTTATAGTAGAGATAGTTCTAGTTATCTATGGTTTTTGATTTGCTCTATGTGTGCTCATTTTTTATCTATATCGTCACTTGTGTCTTAGAAAACCTGGTGTGTTACTTGGTTGATGAAATTGAATGAAGAAATATTGAATATGAATTTTTTCCATGTTAATAAAAAAACCAAAAATCTTAAACCATAAACTAAAACTTGAACCCTAAACCTAAAACTTAAACCCTAAACCCAAAACCTTAAACCCTAAAAACTATAAACCCTGAACCCTTAACCCTAAACCCTAAACCCAAAAAAACCCTAAACCCTAAACTTTAAACCCTAAACCCTAAAACCCTAAACCTTAAACCCTATACCCAAAACCCTAAAACCTAAACCCTAAACCTCAATCCTAAACCCTAAACCCTAAACCCGAAACCAAACTCTAAACCCTTGCCCCTAAATAAACCCTAAACCCTAAAAAGCAAAAAGCCTAAACCTAAACTAAATAAAATGTAAAAACAAAATAAATAAATAACCAAAATAAAATAAAATAAAATATTAAAATAAAATAAAAACATAAACTAAAGCCTAAACCTTAACCTAAACCTAAATTTAAACCTAAACCTAAAAAGAAAATAAAATAAATAATAATAACTAAACTAAAATATAATAAATAAACCTAAACTAATCTAAAAAATAAAACCTAAATAAAATAAAAACTAAACCTAAAATAAAAATAAATAAACCTAATATAAAAATAAAATAAAAACCTAAACCTAAAAAATAAATCAAAAAATAAAACCTAGAAATAAATAAAAAAAATTTAAACCCTTAAAAAAACCTAAACTTAAAATAAAAATGAAATAAACTTAAACCTAAACTAAAATAACTAAAACCTAAAACTAAACCTGAAATAAACTAAACCTGAACCTAAACCTAAAATAATAAAATAAAATAAACTAAAAATAACCCTAAACATAAACTAAAAATGAAGCCTAAAAATAAACCTAAAATAAAAACCTAAACCTAAACCAAAAAATAAAAAATAAAATAAGAATAAAACTAAACTAAAAAATAAACCTAAACCTAAACTTCAACATAAAAAATAAACTAAAATAAAAATTCAAAACTAAAACAAATAAACTAAATAGAAATAAAAATAAACCTAAATAATGATATAAAATAAAATAAACTAAAATAAATAAAAAATAAACTAAATAAGCCTAAACCTACTAGTTTACTTAATTTTCAAAAAATAAAAACTAAATAAAAAAATTAAAAAAAACCCTAGCCTTAGACCTTAAACCATAAAAAAATCCTAAATCCTAAACCCTAAACCCTAAACTACAACCCAAACTCTAAACCCTAAACCCTAAAGCCGTAAACCCTAAACCCTAAACCCAAAACCCAAAACCCTAAATCATAAAACACTAAACCCTAAATCCTAAACCCTACACCCTAAACCCTAAACCTTAAACTCTAAGCCCTGAACCCTAATCCTAAACCCCAAACCCTAAAAACCTAAAAACCTAAACCTAAACTAAAGAAAACATAATAAAAAAGTAATAATAAAAACCTAAACTTAAATTGAATTAAAAAATAAAATAAAATAAAAACCTAAACTAAAACCTAAACCTAAACCTAAACCTAAAGCTAAAAATAAAATAAAAAAGAAAAAACTAAACTAAAATAAATAAATAAAAACCTAAACTAAACAAATAAAATTAAACCTAAAAATATAAAACCTAAATAAAATAAAAAGAAAATGTAAAATAAAAATAAAGTAAACCTAAAATAAAAGAAAATAATAAATAAATAAAAATCTAAACCTAAAAAATAAACCTAAAAATAAAACCGAAAATAAACAAAAAATAAAACCTAAACATTAAACTAAAAAAAATACAGACCCTAATAAAACAAAATAAAATAAACCTTATCCTAAATAAAATAAACTAAACTAAAATAAATGAAACCTAAACCAAAACCTAAAATAAACTAAACATAAACCTTAAACTAAATAAAAAAATAAACTAAAAATTAACCTTAACCTAAACTAAAAAATAAAACCTAAAAATAAACCTAAAATAAAGAAGTAAAACCTAAACCTAAAAAAATAAAATAAAAAATTAAACCTAAACATGAAAAGAAAAAAAACCTAAACCTAAAAAATAAAATTAAAATAAAATAAACTTAAAAATAAACATAATGTTAAACTTAAACCAAAAAAATAAACTAAAATAAAAAATAAAAATAACATAAATAATGCTAAAAAAATAAATTAAACTAAATAATAATAAAAATTAGAAATAAAAAAAATAAAACTAAAATAAATAAAAAATTAAATAAATAAACTAAATAAACAAAAACTTTCGATTTAATTAATTCAAAAAAGAAATATTAAACCCTAAATCCTAAGCCCTAAACCCTAAATCCTAAAACTAACCCTAAACCCTAAACCCTAAATAATCCTAAACGATAAACCTAAATAAAAAATCTTAAAAAAAATATAAAAATAAAAAAAATAAAAAACCCTAACCCGAAAACTAATCCTACACCCTAAATCTATAACCCTAAACTCTAAACCGTAAGCCCTTAAACCCTAAGACCTAAACCCTAAACCTTAAACCCAAAACCCTAAACCCATAGACCCTGAGCCCTAAACCCTAAACCATAAATCCTAAACTCTAAACCATAAAACCCCAAACCCTAAACCCTAAACCCTAAACCCCAAACCCTAAATCCTAAACCCTAAACCCTAAACCCTAAAAACCTAAAAACTTAAACCTAAACAAAATAAAAAATAAAAAAAAATAAAATAAAAATACTTAAACTTAAATAAAATAAAATTGATAAAATATAATGAAAATCTAAACTAAAACCTAAACCTAAACCTAAACCTAAACCTAAACCTATCCCTAAAAAATAAAAAAATAAAAAAATAAAAACTAAACAAAAATAAAATAAATAAAAACTTAAACTAAACCAAAAAAATAAAAATTAACTTAAATGTAGAAAACTTAGATAAAATAAAAACCAAACCTAAAATAAAAATAAAATTAACCTAAAATAAAATAAAACAAAAAACTAAATAAAAACCTAATCCTAAAAAATAAATATAGAAATAAAACCAAAAAAATAAATAAAAAATAAAACCTGAACACTACTACAACAACAACAACAACCCCTTATCCCACTAAGTGGGGTCGGCTACATGAATCCTTCATGTCCATTATGTCCTATTATGTATCAAATTCTCATTTAATTCAAGTATACTAAGGTCATTTTTATACATCTTAACCAAGTCTTTTAGGTCTACCTCACCTTTCTTAACATAAGGCAAATCTAATGCATTTACCGTCCTAACTAGATCATCGAGAAACCGACGCTTTATCTAGCTAAACCATCTAAAGCGACTCTCTCTAATCTTATTTGCCACTGGAGGTACTCCAACTTTTCTAACATACTCTTTTGCATTTTATCTAAGAGTAAACCACTCATCCAGAGCATCCTCATCTCGTAATAGTTAATAAAATAAATAAAACTTTAACTAAACAAAAAAATAAAATTAACCTAAAATAAAAAAAAAAACCTAAATAAAAAAAAACTAAACCTAAAATAAAAATAAAATTAACTTAAAATAAAATAAAATAAAAACTAAATAAAAACTTAAATCTAAAAAAAATAAGACCCATAAAAACCTAAACTAAAAACCTAAAAACCTAAACCAAAATTAAATAAAACCTAAAAATAAAATAACATAAACCTAAACAAAATAAAATAAAATAAAATAAAAATAAAAACTAAACTAAATTAAAATAAAATAAACCTAAAATTAAAAAACCTAAATAAAATAAAACCCAAATGTATAATAAAAATAAAATAAAATTAAAAGAAAATAAAATTAAAACTAAATAAAAGCCTAAACCTAAAAAATAAACCTAAAAATAAAACCTAAAATAAAATAAAATATAAAACCTAAACCCTAAACTGAAAAAAAAACTAAACCTAAAATAAACAAAATAAAAGAAACCTAAACCAAAACTAAAATAAACTAAACTAAAATAAATAAAACTTAAACCTAAACCTAAAATAAACTAAACCTAAAACCTAAACTAAAAAAAATAAAATAAACTAGAGATAAACCTAAACCAGAACAAAAAATAAAACCTAAAAATAAACCTAAAATAAAAAACTAAAACCAAAACCTAAAATAATAAAATAAAAACCTAAACCAAAACCTAAAAATAAAAAATATAACATAAAAACCAAAACCTAAATAATAAAATAAAAATAAACATAAACCTAAACCTAAACCAACAAAATCAACTAAATTAAAAAATTTAAACTAAAAGAAATAAACCTAAAATAAAATAAACTAAGCAAAATAAAAAAAAAAACTTAAATAAAAATTAAAAAATAAAATGAAATTAAATAAATAAAAAATAAACTATTTAAACCTAAACCTATCGGTTTACAAAATTTATAAAAAAAAACCTAGACCTTAAATGCTAAAACCTAAACCTTAAATACTAATCCCAAAACCATAAACCCTAGACCCTAAAACCAACCCTATTCATACAACCCTAAACCTATATCCCTAAATCCTAAACCCTAAACCCTAAACCCTAAACGCTAAACCCTAAACACTAAAACCCTAAATCATAAACTCTAAACTAACCCTAAACCCTAAATCCTGAAAACCGTAAAGCTTAAAGCCTAAAGCTTAAAGCGTAAACTAACCCTAAACCATAAGCTAACCCTAAACCCTATACCCAAAAGCTTAAACACTAAACACTAAACCCTAAACCCTAAACCCTAACCCTAAACCTTAAACCCTAAGCCATAAAACCTTAAACCCCAAAACCATAAACCCTAAACCTTAAACCCTAAACCCTAAAAACCAAAAAACCTAAGCCTAAACAAAATAAACCATAAAAATAAAGTAAATAAAAAAACCTAAACCTAAATAAAATAAAAAAAATGAAATATCATAAAAACCTAAACTAAAATCAAAACCTAAACCTAAAAATGAAAAAAAAACTAAAATAAAATTAGTAAAAACTTAAACTAAACTAAAACATAAAATAAACCAAAAAATAAAAACCTAAATAAATTAAAAACTAAACAGAAAATAAAAATAAAAAAAAACAAAAAAACTAAATAAAATCCTAAACCTAAAAAATAAACCTAAAAATAATACCTAAAAATAAATAAAAAATAAAACCTAAACCTAAAAGAAAAGTAAAACCTAAACTTAAACCTAAGAAAAACCTAAACCTATAAATAAAACTCAACTAATAAATAAACCTAAACTTGAACCTAAACCTAAAAAATAAACTAAAATAAAAAACCTAAACAAAATTAAATAAACCTAAAATTAATAAACTAAACTAAATAAAATTGAAAAATAAACCTAAATAAAAATAAAAAATAAAGTAAGCTAAAGTAAATAAAATATAAACTAAATATGCTAAATAAACCTAAACCAACCAGTTTACTTAATTAAAAATAACCCTAAACCCTAAACCCTAAAACCAAAAAACCCTAAACCTTAAACCCTAAACCCTAAACCCTAAACCCTAAACCCTAACGCTAATCTCTAAACCTTAAACCCCAAACCCCAAACATAAACCTAAAGTGGCTAAATAAATTAAAAAATAAACTAAAAGCCTAAAACCATCTATACCTAAACCTAAACCTAAACCCCAAATATGGGTAGAACCTTAATGGCAGGAACATCATCGTCAATAAGGCTCAATCTAGATCTGGCAATGGAGGCGAAGGTAGAGGCGATGGTTATCGTAGTGCTGGTGGGGAATCTAAAGGTGCTGGTGGATATGGAGGCTGTGGTCAGAGTATATGTGGTTATGGTGGCGGGAAGAGCGATGGAGGATACAACCGTGGTGGTGGCAGAGGGAGAGATCGAGGATATGATGGTATATCTTGCAACTTGAGAGGCCGGGGTGGTCCTGATGGGAACTAGAGAAACTAAAGAATGGCTGATCCAATCTGTTGCTTATGGAACTGTGCCTTTATAGTAGAGATAATTCTAATTATCTAGGGTTTTTGGTTTGCTCTATGATCTATGTTGTCACTTATGTCTAAAAAACTTGGTGTGTTACTTGGTTGATGAAATAAAAAAGGAGAAATGTTGAATCTGAATTTGTTCTCTATTAGAAAAAAAAAAAACCAAATCCTAAACCCTAAATTAAAACCTAAACCCTAAACTAAAAAAAACCCTAAACCTAAAATAAAAATAAAATAAAACTAAACTTACACTAAAAGAAACTAAACTAAAATAAATAAAACCTAAACCTCAACCTAAAATAAATTAAACCTAAATCTAAACCTAAATCTAAACTAAATAAAATTAAATAAACTAAAACTAAACCTAAACAAAAACTAAAAAATAAAAACAAAAAATAAACCTAAAATAAAATCTTAAAACCTAAACCTAAAAAAATAAAATAAAAACCTAAACCTAAACCTAAAAATAAATAATAAATAATACTAAAAAATAAAATAAAAATAAAATAAAATTAAAAATAAACATAAACCTAAACCTAAATAAAAAAAAACTAGAATAAAAAACCTAAACTAAAATAAGAAAACATAAAAGAAATTAAACTAAAAATAATCCTAATCCTAAACTTAAAAATAAAACATAAAAATAAACTTAAAATAAGAATTTAAAACCTAAACCCAAAAAATAAAATAAAAACTTACTTTAAACCTAAAAATAAAAAATAAAACCAAAACCTAAATAATAAAATAAAAATAAAACAAAACTAAAAAATAAACATATACCTAAACCTACAAAATAAATTAAAATAAAAAACCTAAAATAAAATAAACTAAGCTAAACTAAAAATAAAAAAGGCGTAAATAAAAATAATAAATAAAATAAACTAAAATAATTAAAAAATAAACTAAATAAACCTAAACCTATCGGATTACTTAATTTATAAAAAAACTCTAACTCTTAAATGCTAAATCTTAATCCCCAAACCCTAAACCTAGACCTTAAAGCCAACCCTAAACCTTAAACCCTAAGCCTTAAACCCTAAGCCTTCAACCCTAAACCTATATCTCTAAATCCTGAAGCCTAAAGCCTAAACCCTAACCCTAACCCTAAATCCTAAACCCTAAGCCCTAAACCCTAAAACGCTAAACCCTAAACTCTAAACAACCCAAACCTTAATCTAAAACTAAAACCTAAAGAAACCCTAAACTAACCCTAAACCCAAAGCTTACCCTAAACTTTAAACCCTAAACCCTAAAGATTAAACACTAAACCCTAAACAATAAACCTTAAACCATAAAGCATAAAACCCTAAACCCCAAAACCATAAACCCTAAACCATATACCCTAAACCCTAAACCCCAAACCCTAAAATCCTAAAAACCTAAAAACTTAAACCTAAACAAAATAAAACCTAAAAATAAAATAAATAAATAAAACCTAAACCAAAAATAAAATAAAATAACAAAATAAAAAAAAAACATAAACTAAAACCTAAACCAAAACCTAAAAATAAACAAAAATAAATATAAACTAAAATTAAATTAATAAAAACTTAAACTAAACTAAAAAAATAAAAAAACCCTAAGAATAAAAAATCCAAATAAAATTAAAATAAAATAAACTTAAAATATAATAAAACAAAAACTAAATAAAATCCTAAACCTAAAAATGAAGCTTAAAAATAAATAAAAAATAAAACCTAATCCTAAAAGAAAAATAAAACCTAAACCTAAAAATACCCTAAACCTATAACTAAAACTCAACTAATAAATAAACCTAAACTTAAACCTAAACCTAAAAAATAAAATAAAATAAAAAACCTAAAATTAATATACTTAACTGAATTAAATTAAAAAAATAAACCTAAATAAAAATAAAAAATAAAGTAAACTAAATAAAAAAAATATAACCTAAATATACTAAATAAACCTTAACCAACATGTTTACTTAATTAAAAAAATCTTAAACCCTAAACCCTAAAACCTAAAAAATTGTAAACCCTAAACCCTAAAACCTAAAAAAACCTAAGCCCTAAATCCTAAACCCTAAAAGTATAAACCCTAAAATCGTAAAACCTAAACCCGAAACCCGAAACCCTAAATCTAAACCATAAAACCTAATAGACCGAAACCTAAACCTAAACCCTAATAATAGGTAGAACCTTGACGACAAGAACATCACTATCAATAAGGCTTAGTCTAGATCGAAAGAGTGGTGTGGGGGCATTTGGAGGTGCCAGTGGATATGGAGGTGGTGGTCAGAGTAGAGGTGGTTATGGTGGTGGGAGGAGAGATGGAGGATACAACCGTGGTGGTGGCAGAGAGAGAGAGATCGAGGATATGATGGTGGATCCCGCTACTCCAGAGGCTGCGATGGTCTTGATGGAAACTAGAAAAACTGAAGGACGGCAAATCTGATCTATTGCTTATGGAACAGTGTCTTTATAATAGAGACGATTATAGTTATCTAGGGTTTTTGATTTGCACTATGACTGCTCATTTTTTATCTATGTCGTCACTTGTGTCTTAGAAAACTTGGTGTGTTACTTGGTTGATGAAATAGAAAAGAAGAAATGTCGAATCTGAATTTGTTCTTTATTAGAAAAAAAACCAAAACCCTAAACCCTAAATTATAAAAAAACCTAAACCTAAAATAAAAATAACATAAAACTAAACCTACATTAAAATAAATTGATCTAAACTAAATAAAACCTGAACCTAAACCTAAAATAAACTAAATCTAAACCTAAACTTAAACTAAATAAAATTAAATAAACTAAAATTAAACCTAAATGTAAACTAAAAAATAAAACCTAAAAATAAACCTAAAATAAAAACTAAAACCTAAACCTAAAAAAATAAAATAAAATCCTAAACCTAAAGCTAAAAATAAAAAATAAAACCAAAATGTAGTATATAAAGTAAAAAAAATAAAACAAAACTAAAAAATAAATATAAACCTAAACCTAAAAAAAACTAAAATAAAAAACCTAAACTAAAATAAATAAACCTAAATAAATAAACTAAACTAAATAAAAAATAAAATAAACTAAAAATAAATAAATAATAAACTATATAAACCTAATCTATCAGTTTACTAAATTTTTTTTAAAAACCCTAAACCCTAAATCCTAAACCCTAAACCATAAACCCTAAACCTACAACCCAAAACCCACAACCCTTAATCATAATCCCTAAACCATATATCCTAAATCCTACACACTAAGCCTTGACCCTAACCCTAAACCCTAAATAATAAACCCTAAAAGCTAAACCCTAAACCCTAAACTCTAAACTAACCCTAAACCCTAAACGTTAAAGCTTAAACCCTAAATCCTAAACCATAAACCCTAAACCCTAAACCCTAAACCCTAAATACCAAAAACACCAAACACTAAACCCTAAACACTAAACCCTAATCCTTACACCCTAAACACTAAACCCTAAACTTAAACCCTAAACCTTAAAACCCTAAACCCTAAAACCTTAAACTCTAAACCCTAAACCTTAACCCCAAAACCCTAAACCCTATACCCCAAACCCTAAACCTAAATCTAATGTAACTAAATAAATTTAAAAATAAACATAAACCCTAAGAATTGGTAGAACCTTCATACTAGAAATAATCTAGATATGGCGGTGGAGGCGAAGGCAGAGGTGGTAGTTATCATAGTAGTGGTGGGGGATTTGAGGTGCTGGTGGATATGGAAGTGGTGCTCAGAGTACTGGTGGTCATGGAAGTGGGAGGAGCGATGAAGGATACAGTCATTATGGTGGCGGATGGAGAGATCGGGGATATGATGGTGGATCCCGCTACTTGAGAGGCTGAGGTGATCTTGATGGGAACTAGAGAAATAGAAGAATGGTTAATATGATCTGATGCTTATGCAGCTATGTCATTATAGTAGAAACTATTCTAGTTACTTAAGGTTTTTGATTTGCTTTATGTGTGCTCATTTTTGATCTATGTCATCACTTCTGTCTTAAAAAACTTTGTGTGTTACTTAGTTTATGAAATTGAAAAGAAGAAATGTTGAATCTAAATTTGTTCTCTATTTTAAAAAAGAAAAACCAAAATCCCAAAACCCTAAAGAAAAACCTAGACCCCAAACTAAAAAAAGAACCTAAACCTAAAATAAAAATACAATAAACATATACCTACATTAAAATAAACTAAACTAAAATAAATAAAACCTAAACCTAAACCTAAAATAAACTAAACCTAAACCTAAGCCTAAACTAAATAAAATAAAATAAACTAATAATAAACCTAAACCTAAATTAAAAAATAAAACATAAAAATAAACATAAAAAAAAAAAAACCTAAAACCTAAACCTAAAAATAAATAAAAAAACCAAAATCTAAACCTAAAAAAAAGTAAAATAAAACCTAAACCTAAAAAATAAAATAAAAATAAAACTAAACTAAAAGATAAACATAAACCTAAACCTAAACCAAAAAAATAAATTAAAAGAAAAAATTAAACTAAAGTAAAAAAAAACTAAACTAAGTAAAAATGAAAAATAAACTTAAATAAAAATAAAAAATAAAAAACTAAAATAAAAAAAAACTAAATAAACTTAAACCTATCGGTTTACTTAATTTAAAAAAAACCCTAAACACTAAACACTAAACCCTAAACCCTTAACTCTAGACCATCAACCCTAAAACTTACCCTAAACCCTAAGCCCTAAACCATCAACCCTAAAACTTACCCTAAACCCTAAACCCTAAATAAAAAATAAAAAAAAGCCAAACCCTAAAACTAATTATAAACCCTAAACCCTAAACCCTAAATGCAAAACCTAAAAATGTAAACCCTAAACCCTAAAAAACCCTGAACCTTAAACCCTTCATAAAAAAAATAAAATAAAATAAGAAAACCTTAACCCTAAACCTTAAACCTTAAATCAAAACCTACAACCCTAAACCCTAAACCTTAAACCCTAGAACCCTAAACCATAAACCATAAACCCTAAACTCTAAACCCTAAAACCCTAAACCTTAAACCCTAAACACTAAACCCTAAAAACAATAATCCTAAACTCTAAACCCTAAACCCTAAACCCTAAACTTTAAACCCCAAACCCTAGACCCTAAACCATAGACCCTAAACTCTAAAACCTAAAAAACTAAACCTAAACTAAATGAAACATAAAAAATAAATAAATAAATAAAATTAAACCTAAATAAAATAAAAATATTAAAAAAATGAAAACCTAAAATAAAACTTAAACCTAAGCCTAAACCTAAACCTATAAATAATATAAAATAAACAATAAAAACTAAATTAAACTAAAAATTAATATAAAGCTTAAAATAAAAAAAACCTAAATAAAATAAAACCTAAACATAAAATAAAAATAAAGTAAGCCTAAAATAAAAAAAACTAAATAAAAACCTAAAAAGAAAGTAAACCTTAAAATAAATAAAAAATAAAACCTAAACCATAAACTAAAAAAAACTAAACCTAAACAAAAATAAACTAAACTAAAATAAATAAAACCAAAACCTAAACCTAAAATAGACTAAACCTAAACTAAATAAAATAAAATAAACTTAAAATAAATCTAAACTATAAAGTAAAACCTAAAAATAAACCTAAAATAAAAACCTAAAACTTGAACCTAAGAAAATAACATAAAAACCTAAACCTAAACATAAAAATAAAAAAATAAAACCTAAACCTAGAAAATAAATTAAAAATAAAACTCAACTAGAAAATAAACCTTAACCTAAATATAAACCTAAAAACTAAGCTAAAATAAAAAAAGCTAGATTACAATAAATAAACCAAAACTAAATAAACTAGACTAAATAAAAATAAAAAATAAACTTAAAAAGTTAATAAATAAAATAAATTAAAATAAATAAAAAAATAAAGTAAATAAAACTAAACCAACTGGTTTACTTAATTTTAAAAAAAAGATATAAACCTTAAATCTTAAATCCTAAACCCTAACCCTAAACCCTAAACCCTAAAAGCATAAACCCTAAAACCCTAAACCCTATACCCTAAACGCTAAACCTTAAACTCTAAACCTTAAATCCTAAACCCTTAACCCTATACCTTAAACCTTAACCCTAATCCTTAAAGCCTAAACCCCAAACCCTAAACCTAATCTTAAAGTAACTAAATAATTTAAAAAATAAACTTAAACCCTAAAACCTGATAAACCTAAACCTAAACCTAAAGCCTAAGAATGGGCCAAACCTTAATGGCAAGAACATCTCCGTCAACTAGTCTTAGTCTAGATCTAGCGGTGGAGGCGAAGGCAGAGGCGGCGGTTATCGCAGTGGTGTTGGGGGATCTAGAGGTACTAGTGGATATGGAAGTGGTGGTTGGAGTAGTGGTGGTTATCGAGGCAGGAAGAGTGATGAAGGTTACAGCCGTGGTGGTTATGGAGGGACAGATCGGTGATATGATGGGGGATCTAGCTACTTGAGAGGCCGAGGTGATTCTGATGGGAATAGGATAAAATGAAGAACAACCAATCTAATCAGCTACTTATGGAACTATCTTTACACTAGAGATAGTTTTATCTATCTAGGGTTCTTGAATTCCTCTATGCATGCACATTTTTGATTTATGTCATCGCTTGTGTGTTAGAAAACTTGGTGTGTTATTTGTTTGATGAAATAGAAAAGAAGAAATGTTGAATATCAATTTTTTCTCTATAAAAAAAATAAAAGACCCTAAACCCTAAACTAAAACATAAACCCTAAACCAAAAACATAAACCCTAAAAACCATAAACCCTAAACCCATAAAACCCTAAACACTAAACCCTAAATCCTAAAACTGAAACCCTAAACCCCAAACCTGAAACCATAAACCCTAAACCCTAAAAAGCTAAAAACCAAAATATAAACTAAATAAATAATTAAAATAAAATAAACAAAAAACCTATACTAAATTAAAATAAAAAATCAAATTAAACTATAACCTAAACTAAAACCTAAGCCTAAACTTAAACTTAAATAAATAATAAAAAAAAATAAAACTAAAATAAAATAAAATAAATAAAAACCTAAACTAAATTAAAAAATAAAAAACCTAAATAAAATAAAAACTAAACTTAAATAAAATTAAAATAAACCTGAAATAAAATAAAATTAAAATTAAATAAATAACTAAACCTAAAAAATAAACAAAAAAGTAAAACCAAAAATAAATAAAAAATAAAACATAAACACTAAACTAAAAAAAACCCTAAACTTAAAATAAAATTAAAATAAACCTAAAACTAAACTAAAATAAACTAAACTAAAATAAATGAAACCTAAACCTAAACTTAAACTCAACTAAACATAAACCTAAACTTAAACTAAATATAACAAATTAAAGTAAAAATAAACCTAAACCTAAACTAAAAATTAATACCAAAAAATAAACCTAAAATAAAAACCTAAAACATAATCCTAAAAAATAAAATATAAGCTTAAACCTAAACGTAAAAATAAAAAATAAAACTGAAACCCAAAAAATAAAATAAAAATAAAACTCAACTAAAAACTAAACCTAAACCTAAACCTAAATAATAAATTAAAACCAAAACCTAAACTAAATTAAATAAGCCTAAAATAAATAAACTAAGCTGAATAAAAATAAAAATAAACCTAAATAAAAATAAAAATTAAAATAAACTAAAATAAATAAAAATAAATTAAGTATACTAAATAAACTTATGCATACTAGTTTACTTAATTAAACAAATTTTAAAACTAAAAGAAATAAAAATAAAATAAAATGACCTTAACCCTAAACCCTAATCCGTAAAACTAACCCTAAACCATAAACCTACAACCCTAAACCCTAAACCCCATACCCTAAACCCTAAACCATTAAATTATTAGATGATATCATGATGTTAAAATAATATATTTTTTCTAGAATAATTAAAAATGACTTTCTTGCCTATAAATAACCCCTAAACCCTAAACCTTAAATCTTAAACCCCAAACCCTAATCATAAACCTAAATTAAATAAATAAATTAAAAAAAACCTAAACCCTTAAACTTAAGAAACCTAAACTTAAACTCAAAGAATGGGTAGAGCCATGACAGCATGAACATAACCGTTAACCAAGCCCAATGTAGATCTGGCAGTGGAGGCGAAGGTGGAGGTGGCGGTTATCGCAGTGGTGGTGGGGGATCTGGAGGTGCTAGTGGATATGGAGGTGGTTGTGGGAGCAATGTGATTATAAAAGTGGGAGGTGCGATGCAGCGTACATCTGTAATGGTGGCAAAGGGAGAGATCAAGGATATAATGCTGGATCCTACTACTCGAGAGGCCACGGTGGTTTTGATGGGAACTGGAGAAACTAAAGAACAATCGACTGCGATATGGAATTGTGTCTTTACACTAGTGATGGTTCTAGTTATCTAGGGTTTTTGATTTTCTCTATGCGTGCTCATTTTTTGTCTATATCATCACTTGTGTCTTAGAAAACTTGGTGTGTTACTTGGTTGATGAAATCCAAAAGAAGAAATGTTTAATTTGAATTTATTCTCTATTAAAAAAAACTAAAAACTCGAAACCATAAACTAAAACCTGAACCCTAAACCTAAAACCTAAACCCTGAACCCTAAACCCTAAATATAAAAAAAATAAAAAAAACCCTAACCCTAAACTATAAACCTTAATCCCTTAAATCCTAAAACCTACAATCTTATAACCCAAACCCTAAACTCTAAATCGTAAACCCTAAACCCTAAACTCTAAAAACCTAAAACTTAAACCTAAACTAAGTAAAATAAAAAATAAAATAAAATAAAAACTGAAACTAAAACATTAGCATAAACCCAAACCTAAACCTAAACTAAAAAAAACCTAAAAATAATTCCAAAATAAAAACCTAAAACCCAAACCTAAAAAAAGAAGCTAAAAACCTAAACCAAAACCAAATGTAAGCCTAAAAAATAAAATAAAAATAAAACTAAACAAAAAACCTAAACCTAAAACTAAAAAAATAAACTAAAAAAATAAACCTAAACTAAAATAAATAAATCTAAATTAAATAAACTAAACTAAATAAAAATAAAAATAAACCTAAATAAAAATAAAAAATAAACTAAATAAACCTAAACCTATAATTTTATTTAATTTTAAAAAAGAAAAAATTAAAGAAAATAAAAAAAAACTAACCCTAAACCTTAAAACTAACCCTAAACCCTAAACCCTAAACTCTAAATGTTAAACCCTAAACCTAAACCATAAATTATAAACCTTAAACCCCAAACCCTAAACCATAAACACTAAACCCTAGACCCTAAACCCTAAACCCCAAACCCCAAACCCTAAATCTAAACCTAATTAACTAAATAATTTTTTTTAAAAAAAAAACTTAAACCCTAAAACCTAATAAACCTAAACCTAAACCTAAACCCTAAGAATGTGCAGAACCTTGATGTCAGGAACATCACCGTCAACTAAGTTCAGTCTAGATTTGGCGGGATGCGAGGTAGATCATAGTGGTGGTGGGGGATCTGAAGGCACTGATGGATATGGAGGAGGTTGTTGGAGCAGTGGTGGTTATGGAGGTGGGAGGAATGATGGAGGTTACAACCATGGTGGTGGCAGAGAGAGAGATCAAGGATATGATGGTGGATCTCGTAACTTGAGAGGCCGGGGTGGTTCTGATGGGAACTGCAGAAATTGAAGAACGGCTTATCCAATCTACTGCATATGGAACTATGTCTTTATAGTAGAAATGGTATTAGTTTTCTAGGGATTTTGATTTTCTCTATGCATGTTAATTATTATCTATGTTGTCGTTTATGTATTAGAAAACTTGGGGTGTTACTTGGTTGATGAAATCAAAAAGAAGAAATGTTGAATCTGAATTTGTTCTCTATTAAAAAAATCCAAAAGCCCTAAACCTGAAACTAGAACTTGAACCCTAAACCTAAAACCTAAAAGCTAAACCCTAAACCATAAATCCTAAACCCTAAAAATAAAAAATAAAAAAATAAAAAAATAAAAAAACCTAACCCTAAACCTTAAAACCTACAACCCTAAACCCCTAAACCCTAAAAACCTAAACCTAAACTATATAAAACCTAAAAATAAAATAAATAAAAAATCATAAACATAAATAAAATAAATTAATAAAATAAAATAAAACCTAAACTAAAACCAAAATTAAAATATATTAAAATAAAAATAAAAACTAAACTAAAATAAGAGATTAAAACCTAAACTAAACTAAAAAATAAACTAAACAAAAAAATAGAAACCTAAATAAAATAAAGCTAAATGAAATAAAAATCTAAACTAAAATAAAATATAATAAAACTAACTAAAATGTAAACTTAAAAATAAAGCTAAAATAAATAATAAATAAAACTAAACCTAAACTAAAAAAAAACCTAAACCTAAACTAAAATAAACTAAACTAAAATATATAAACCTAAACTTGAACCTAAAATAAACTAAACCTAAACCCTAAACTAAATAAAATAAAATTAATTAAAAATAAACCTAAACCTAAACTAAAATAAACCTAAAATAAACATAAATAAAAAAAACCTAAAATCTAAACTTGAAAAAACAAAATTAAAACCTTAACCTAAAAATAAAAAAATAAAACCTAAACCAAAAATAAAAAATAAAAATAAAGCTAAACTTAATAGGGAACATAAACCTAAACCTAAACCTAAACCTAAAAAATAAACTTAAATAAAAAACCTAAACTAAAATAAATAAACCTAAAAGAAATAAAAGAAACTAAATAAAACTAAAAAATAAAACTAAAATATAAAATAAACTAAAATAAATAAAAACAAACCAAATAAACTAGAAAAAAACATAAATATACCAGTTTACATAATTTAAAAATAAACTTAAACTAAAACCTAAACCATAAACATAAACCTTAAACCCTAAAAATAAAAATAAATAAATAGATAAATAAAACCCCTAACACTAAACTTTAATCCTAAACCATAAAACTAGCCCAAAACCCTAAATCTACAAGCCTAAACCCTAAACCCTTAACCCTTAATCCTAAACCCCAAACCTAAAACCCTAAACCCTAAACCCTCTAAAATAAAATAAAATAAATAAAAAAATAAAAAAATCCAAACCCTAAATCATAAAACTAACCATAAACCCTAAACCTTAAACCTACAACATTAAACCTACAATAATAAACCCTAAACCTAAACTAAGGCTAAAACTAAAACTAAACCTAACCCTAAACCCTAAACCCTAAAAGCATAAACCCTAAAACCCTAAATCTTAAACCCTAAAACCTAAAGTAAACTAAATAAATCTAAACCAACTAGTTTACTTAATTTATTAAAAAACCATAAATTATAATTCCTAAACCTTAAAACCTAAACCCTAAATCCTAAAACTAATCCTAAAACCTAAATCCTAGACATACAACACTAAACTTATAACCCTAAACCTTGAACCCTAAACCCTAAACTCAAAATCCTAAACCCTAAACCCTAACCCTAAACCTTAAACCCTAAAAGCAGAACCCTAAAACCCTAAACCATAAACCCTATGCTCTAAATCCTAAACCCTAAATCTAAACCTAGAGCAACTAAATTAATTAAAAAATAAATTTAAACCCTAGAACCTAATAAATGTAAACATAAACACTAAGAATGGAAAGAACCTTGATGATAGGAACATCATCATCAACTAGGCTCAATTTAGATCTGACGATGGAGGTGAACGTGGAGGTGGTAATTACTGTAGCAATGGTGGGGGATATGGAGTTATTATATGACATGGAGGTGGTGGTTAGAGCTATGGTGGTAATGGAGGCGGGAAGAGTGATGAAGGTTACAGCCGCGGTGGTTGCGGAGGGAGAGATCAGAGATATGATGGTGGATCCAACTACCCAAGAGGCCTGGGTGGTTCTGATGGGAACTACAAAAACTGAAGAACAGCCGATCCGTTCTGTTGCTTATGGAATTGTGTCTTTATAGTAGAGATGATTTTAGTTATCTAAGTTTTTTTTATTTGCTCTATGTGTGCTTATTCTTGATCTATGTAGTTACTTGTTTCTTACAAAACTTGGTGTGTTACTTGGTTGATGAAATCAAAAAGAAGAAATGTTGAATCTGAATTTGTTCTCTATTAAAAGAAGCCAAAAACCCTAAAACCTAAACTTAAACCTAAATCCTAAATCTAAAACCTAAATGCTAAACCCTAAACCCTAAAACTAACCCTAAACACTAAACCCTAAACCCTAAACTAAAAAAAACCTAAACCATAAATCCTACTCCCTAAACATTAAATCGTAAACCCTAAACCCAAACCCTAAACCCTAAAAGCATAAAACCTAAAACCTAATCCCTAAACCATAAACCTTTACCTAAAGTATACTAAAAAATAAATCTAAACCCTAAAACCTAGTAAACCCAAATTCTTAGTAAGCATGAGACATCAGCTCATGTTGACTACGTCCTTAACTTTCTTTCATTCTTACCCTAAAGATTCACTCTTTCTTTTATAGTCTAAAACTTTCAAGTGCTTCTACGATTAGTTTAATTAATCCCAACCACATTTTGATTCAGTTAACGAATGATTTGGATTACTAGCATGTTTTTGCTCATCGTTCTTATTTGATTTTCAATTGTCAAATGAGGTTGCTGAAATGGACTCCACTATTTAATATTAGGGAAGAATCCCCATTCATTCTGGTTTGGATTTCTCTCCCCAATATGCAAATTTATTTTGTTAATCATCAATTCCTTTTTGCTGTGGGTGCTTTATTTGGTTGGCCATTACAAATTAATCAGGCAACAACTATAAAATCTCGACTTTCTATGCCTAGAATCCTTACTAAATTGGACATTATCAAGAAACACCCCAAAGATATCTAATTAGGATCTAAAAATTATAATTATATGTAAAAAGTTAATTTTGAAAATTTCCCTGTCTTTTGTTCTCACCGTAAAATTTATGGGCACGATAATTATGAATGTTTAATTCTACATGCTCACCTAAAAAATAAAATTCCTGTTAAGGAAACTATTGTTCCTAACCTTAGGCCGACCATTATTAAATATCAAAAAGTTAATTCAGGAAAAAGAATTCATTGCATGTTCCTAATAAGGTTGTTTTACCTCTTATTTCTTCAATGGAATTGATGGTTTCTAATGTGCAAAATAATAATTTCTCTAAACTTTTGGATGATGATTTTTTTTCCTCTGAGTCAATCCCCGCATCCTTACCAGTTTTGAATGATAAAAATGAAGCTTTAATTGAAAATATTAATGAGGATATTAATGTTATGCATCATTTGAATTCAATGGAGATTATGGCTTTGGTTTCTCATGATATTAAATTTTAAAAACCTGACTTTAATTTAGTTCAGAATGATTTAAATTCTCAAAAAGATTTGGTATTATCTACTAATCTGGGTATTGAAGAAGAAGGGCTGGATGTTCACACTTACCTTCATAATAAATTCTTTTCAGCTCCCTTGCTTTCAATACCTAATGCTCATTTGCCTTTAATATATTCTAATGGCTTGGAAGAAGGAGACCTCACTTCTATACTGGAGACTTCCACTAAATCTATGACTAATGTTGCTAAATCCTTCTCGAATGATGATTCTATGGGAAAAGGAAATGGTTTCCAAATGTATCATACTAAAAAGAAAAGAAAATGTTAAAAACTTCCCTCCCAAATTGTCCAAAAATACTAGATCTACTATGACCTCCCTCTCCTCTCTTAATTAACCTTTTCTTAACCTTTTTTTTTATTTCCTTATGTTTAATTTTCTTATATGGAATGTTAGAGGGATCAGTACCCTCTCTATTTGTAACCTTATTAGAAACCTTTGTCCTATTAATAATATTTCTTTACTTATTTTTTTGGATCATTTTATTCATGCAAACAAAATTAACCATGTAGAATGATCGTTTCAATAAATTTTTCTCTAATGTTAGTAATAAAATTTGGTGTTTTGGAATAATTTTGTGGAGGTTTCTATTCTTGATGATTTTCAACAAGTTGTCAATACTCAAATATCTTATGGTGACTATTTTGTTTTTGGCTCTTTTTGTCATGCATCTTGTAATAGATCTAGAAATTTGAAATTAAATAAATATTAATATATTGAATTGGTTTATTCTAAATATATTCCATGGAAGAATTTTCCAATATGATCCTAGATTGCAATTTGATTGATATGGGCTTTAAGGGTTCAAATTTTGCTTGGCTAAACTCTAGACTTTGGCAAAGGTTGGACTAGATTCTTTTTAATACTCACTAGATTACTCAATGGCCTATTACTTTTGTTGATCATTTAAGCAGAACCTTATTGGATCATGCTCCTCTTTTGTTTTCTATTAAAGATAACTCTAAAAGATTAAAAAACTTCACTCATTTTAGATTTCAGAACATGTGGATTCAATATATTGATTTCTTCAATGTTTTGGCTAACAATTGGAAAGCTTCCTTACATCCTGACAATTTGATTATGGGGATGATTGGTTTAAGCTTAAAAGACTTAAACAAAATTTGGGTTAGTGGAAAAGCATTATTTTAAAAACCTTTTTGCTAATATCAAAGAAATGGAAAAATTGGTTTGTCATCTTGAAGTATCTATTATGTTTGATCTTACTAAGATTAAGGACTTGACTGAGGTAAAACATAAACTAGTTAATTTTCAAAATATAAAAGAGACTTATTGGCACCAAAAACCTACTAGAAAATATATTATGGATGGTGACAAAAATACTAGATATTTCCATGCTTTAGTTAATAAAAAGAGAGCTTTAAATAATATTCAGAACTTTAATGATGACAATGGAGAATGGATTATGGAGAATAATGTTATTAAGGATTTGACCATTAATTGCTTTATAAATATGTGTAATAAGTGTTGCTCTTATGAAGTTATTTCTAAATCACACTTGATTCCTTCTACTATAACCAACAATGAAAATTATTTGCTTACTATTGTACCTAATGAAGAGGAAATTTCTAAAGTTCTTAATAACATGAACATAGATTCTATTACTAGTCCGGAGGGTTTCACTACCCAAGTTTTTCAAAAATGCTGGTCTATTATTAAAAATGATTTGGTTGAGGTTGTGTTTGATTTTTTTAATGGTAATCCTTTTCCTAGATATTTTTATAACACTTTTATTATTATCATACCTAAGAAAGATAATCTGTACTATCAGAGTGAATTTAGATCTATTAGTCTTTGCACCTTCTTCAGTAAGCTGATTTCCAAAATTCTGACCAACAAGCTCAATCCTTTACTTCATAGGATTATCTCTCTAAACCAAATTAGTTTTATTAGAGGTAGATCTATTTCTGATAATATTCTACTTACTCACCAATTAACTCATGATCTAGATGCTAAGACTAGAGGTGGCAATATTCAGTTCAAATTAGATATTACCAAAGCTTTTGACAATATCTCTTGGGATTTCCTTATCCATATTCTAATTTTTTTTGGGTATTCTGATAAATTTATCTTTCTTATTAAAAATTGTATTAATAATGCATAGTTTTCTATTATCTTAATGGGGATGCCTTGGGCTTCTTTCCATCTTTCCATGGCCGAAGGCAGGGGATCCTCTATCTCCTACATTATTTATTATTATTATTGAGTACTTATCTAGGAGCATCGATGATTTATCTAAAACAATCCTAGTATGTATTACAGAACTCTTGGTGGATTTCTAGTTTCTCATTTAAGCTTTGTAGATGATTTCATTATTTTTTGCAATGCTTCTATTCATCATATCAAGAATCTTAAGATTTTTTTAAATAAATTTGGTAGAGAAAGTGGTCTATATATCAATGATAACAAAAGTTATTTTATTACTTCTTCAAGCATCTCCAATAATAAAATTAATCAAATCTTACATATCACTAACATTGAACATCAACACCTTCCTCTTTAGTACTTGGGTGCTCCTCTTTTTAAAGGTCCAAAACAATCCCATCTTTTGATGAGTTAATTCAAAAAAAATTTAAAAAAATTTTGATTTGGGAATTTCATTTACTTTCCTTTAGTGGCAAGCTCACTATTCTTAAAATCACTCTCAATTCAATGCCTCTTTATTTGATTCAAACTATTATCCCCACTAATTGCTACTCTTATCGAATTGATGCTTAATAAATTTTTTTGGGGATCCAATAATTCTACTAAAATAATGCATTGGACTTCTTGGCGTAAATGTTGTGGTCCCTTGGGTGAAAGTGGTCTCGATTGCAAACTGATTCATGAAGCTATTACTGCCTTCTCTCATAAGCTCTAGTGGAATTTTAGAAAGAATGATAGCCTTTGGAATAATTTTATCTTGAAAAAAAATTGCCAGGGTAAACACCCTCTTATCTATGCTTATAAAGTTGGTGACTCTCCGATTTGGAAATGGCTTTGCTCCATTAAATGGGTTGTTGAACCCTTAATATCTTAGGGTATTCATTCAGGTTCTTTTTTCTTTTGGAAAGACAATTGGATTGGCAATGGCTCTATTGACACCCTTTTATCCACCCACTCTACTACAGCTATAAAGTTAACTCTTTCTAGCATAGTGACACTTGGAACAAAAACAAAGTTGAGAATTATATCCCTATTTCTCTTTTAGATAACTTTAGAAATATCCTATTTTCTTTAACAAACCTGACCAAATTCTCTTTAAGCTTTCTTACAATGGTGATTTTGTTCTTAAAGAGGTTTGAAAATTTATTAGAGATAAACAAAACTGCTCTAATGCTTTCATTAAACTTTGGAACAATATCATTCCCATTTCTTATTCAATTTTAGCTTGGAGGATTTTGAATAACTTTATTCTGTGGACACTTTTCTCTATAATAAAGGGTTTTATTTTCCTTCAAAGTGCTACTGCTACTTTCATATTGAAAATGTTAATCATGTTTTTGTCAATGGTGCTATTTCTTCTAAATTATGGTTATGGTATGATGATTTATTTAATACCAATGACTTTCATGGCTCTCTTTCCATATATTAACTTATTCAAGTCTATTTTCAAAAAATTGTGAAAGGTCATATCAAAGTTCTAGTTGGTATTACCCTTATCTAGTTCATCTAGATGGACAAAAATGATGCTAAATATCATGGTATTCCTCTGAGCCATAAAAGGATCCTAGCTATAACCAAAGAAAAAAATTCATGCTCTATTTTATGCCAATCTTGTTAGTTACATTCATTTTATAGGCTATAAATTTGTGGCTAAAAAATTGGGCATCATTCTACATGATGTTTTCTGTTATAAGAGAGCTATGATTAACCATTGGATCAAACCCAAAGAAAATTTGATTAAAGTGAATATTGATGGTTCTGTTGCTTCAAATAAATATGGTTGTGGTTGTATTCTTAGGGATTCTAAAGGTACTATCATTTGTGCTTTTTCCTATCCTCTTAAAGTCTATTCTGTTATCTATGCTGAGCTTATGACTGTCAACAAAGCTATTAAAAATTAGTTGAATAAAGGTTTCCTCAACAACTGGATTGAAGTTGATGCACTCTTGCTTCTTGACATGCTAAACTCTAATATAACAAGAAATGCTGATTTATTCTATCTTCTTAATCATACTAAAAATCATCTTTCTCAAGTTTATTTTAAAATTTCCCATATCCTTCTTGAAGGTAATGCTTGTGCAAGTTTCTTGGCTACTTTTGGTGCCAACTTAACTGATTTCACTTTATTTGATAATAAAAATTTGCCTAAACTTTTAAGGGCTTTGGTCAATCTAGATAACACTAGATTACCTAATCTCATATTATAATTTTCTTGGATTGGTTTTTTGAGTTGGTTTTTGATGAGTCATTGCTTTTGGTTCCCCTTTATTAAACCTCTGTTTGGGTTGTGGACATTTGCTTATTTTCACTCTTGGGCCTATGGTTTTATTTTTGAGCACTTCTTTTTTGGGTTGGCACGGTGGTTTCTAGTGGTTCCTATTTTTTTGCCTAGGTTATTTTGGTTTTTTTGGTCTAGTGGTTGTTGTTTGCCTGGTTGGGTGATTATTATTGCTTGGTTATTTTTGGTGACCTTCATTTGGGTGGTGGCTTTCCCTGCTATTTTTTCTACGGGGTTTGCCATATCTCTTGGCTAGTTGCTTCCTTAACTACGTTAGATTTTTTGCTACTGTGGTGGTTGGTTGGGTGGCCTAGTTATTTGGGTGGTTGGTTGGTTTTTGGGTTTCTTTGGTTTATCCACTTATGTTGTTCGTACATCAGAGGGGCTGCCAGTGGTTTAATTTTGGATTGGATTTGGAAAGGTGGAGGATATTTGTTGACTATTCTTTCTTCATTTTTTGTGGATTGGGTTTTGGTGGTCGGTTTTACAGGTTTGGGTTTGTTTCTTTTAGTTATTATTTTAGCTCTTCCTATAATGGTCTACCTCTCTTGGCTACAGCTGCTTTTGTTTTTGTTCTCATTTTTGGTTGGCTGGTTAAAGGCTATTTAGTGGCTATTCTTTTGCTTTGAGATCTAGTGACTTGGTTTGGTGTATTGGTGCCTAACTTGGCTGAGGTTATGATGCTTGCCCTCATTGATATTTCTCCTACTTTTTGGTGTTGTTCCTATTATATTTTTGCTGCTCTTGATGGATGGATTTAGTCTATCTTACTTGTCTTTTCTAATTTTTATTTTTGGCTAGCTATTCACCTCACCTGGATCAGAATTTCTACTGCTTTGGCTGGGTTTGGTGGATCCTGTTATTTGCTTATACCCTTTTTATGGTTGTGTTGGGTGGTTTTGGCATGATGGATGTTGTTGGTCTTTTCACAAATTTGGATTTTTCTTTGTTAGTGGTTGGCTGAGAGGCTATGTTGACTACCTGGGTTGGTTGGATGTTTTGGTTGACTGGGTTGGTTGGTTGGATGGGTGGCTATTTTGGCCTTCCTTTCTTGCTCTATTAGTGACATGTTGGTTGCCCTGCTCCTGCTTCATTTTGGAATTATGGAGGTTTTGGTTTGGCTGTTACTTTCTTTATCTTATTGACTAGGGATTGGTGGTTAGTTTCACTGATTTTATTTTTTTTCTTTTGGTCTTAGTTTTGTCCTCCTCTTCTTTTAGCCTTCCTCTCTTGGCTGCAGTGGCTTTGGGTTTGGTTAATGTTCTGGGTTGCCTGTTTGTTAGCATTTTGGTTGTTGTTATTTTCCTAGCTATCTAGGGTGATTTTGGCTTGATGGCTGCTGTTGGTCTTTACATTGACTTGGGTTTTCTGTTGATGTGGTGGTGGTTGTCTAGAAGGCTATGTTGGCTGGCTGGATGAGTTGGTTGTTTCTCTATTGGGTGGTGTTTTGTTGGTTTTTTTTCTTTTCCTTGGCTGATGGGGATCTTTCCTTTGTTGGTTACTAATGATGGGCTATTCTCTGGTGGCTGTCTTATGGATGATTTACTCAGCTGCTTTTGTGGGGGGACTTTTAGTTATCCTTAGAATCTTGGTTGGCTGCCTTTCTCTTTGTTGAATTTTTTCTTCTTCTTCTTGGCCAAGTTGCTACTGCCTTTTGCTATGATAGCCGAACCTTTTGTTGATCCTTCTAAATTAGGATTTTTGGTTTCTGGTAGTTGGTGGCTACCTTTGGCTTCCTTTTGTGTGTGCTGGCCTTGGTTGTTGCCTTGTTCAGGTATGCTGGTGGTGGTTTTGGTGGTGTTACTGCTTGGTTCCATTAGCTTGACCAATGATCTTGCTGTAACTTCTATGTTGCTAGCTTTATGTGATTGGCCTATTGTGGGTTTTAGTTGGTGGGTTGGCTGCTGAATGGCTACTGGCGGATTAATTTCTCTATTTTTCTAGTGCAGGACTGGATCATAATGGATTGCTTGCCTTGGATGGCTATAGGTATTAGGTATGCTGGCTATGATGGCTTTGATGTTACTCACCTCCCATCTTTGGTTTGTAGATTTACATATGATTGTAACCTTTCTTATGAAGTTTGGATGCTCATATGTATTAATTCTCATTGAGATGATCTTAACTGAGCAAGAGCCTTTTTTTTCTCAGCTCTCCTTTTGCTCTCTTTATCCTTATCCTTTTAGATATAACTTTTGCCTTGGTAGTGTTTTTTGCAGAATTCTTTCATAGGTTGGAACTTTACTGTAGGCCTCGTCATTTCTCAGTCATCCCTACTGCTGTTGCTAAGGAGCTTCCTTATCTTGCTTTCTCAAAACAATCACGAACTGCTGCTGAATCAACCTTTTTTTGTTTTCATGCTTTATTTTGTTTCACTCTGTGTCATTTTGCTCTCATCCTTTTTAGTTGTTATTTTTCTCTTTTATTTTCTTTTCTTCTTCTAATGTACTTAGATGGGGGTTTAGCTCTTTAGATTTTTTGTAGATCTATTAGTGGTAGAATTTTGAGCTTTATCACTTTTAAGGACATTATATCTTTTCCTTTTATGGTACTAAAATTCTAGCTTTTTTCAAAAATAAAACCCTAAACCGTTAACCCTAAATCGTAACCCAAAACCCTAAACCCTAAACCAAAAATGTTAACCCAAACCCTAAACCCTAAACCCTAAATCCTAAACCATAAGACCTTTAAACCCTAAACCTTAAACTAATATTGAACCCTAAACTAAAACAAAACCTAAACCTAAACCTTAAACAAACCATAAATAACCTGAAACCTAAGCTAAACTAAACCCATATTAACCTAAAGAAACACTAAACCCTACTTAAACCCCAAATAACCTAAACTCTAAACCTAAACCTAAACCCTAAATCCTAAACCTAAACCATAAAAACCCAAACCAAACCTAAACCTAAAACTAAACTTAAACACTACCTCATAACAGGATGACCATATAACATGGGCTATAACCTAAATTCTACCTGACCTGAGGCTGGGCACTAAACCCTGATCCCTGGGCTGGCCCTGACCCTGAGCCCTGGGCTCAGGCCCTGGGCCACACTCAAGATCCTAAGGCTGACCCAAAAGCTAAACCTAAACCTTAACTAAATAAACCTAAAAAAACTTTGGCCTAAATAAGATAATAAAACATAAACCTAAACCTAAAATAAAATAAAATAAAAGATAAAATAAATAAAACCCTAAACTAAAATAAAATAAACCTAAAATAAAACATAAATAAATAAATACAAAACTAAAATTCAAACCTAAAAATAAAATAAAATAAAATTAAATAAAACATAAACCTAAAAAAACCTAAAAATAAACTTAAAATAAATAAAAATAAAAAACTAAAACCTAAACCTAATAATAAAATAAATAAACCTAAATCTAAACATGAATAAACTAAACCTAAAACCTCAAATAAAATAAAATAAACTAAAAATAAACCTAAACCCAAACTAAAAAATAAAACCTAAAAATAAATCTACAATAGAAACCTAAAATAAATAAAATAAAATAAAAACATAAACCTAAACCAAAATTTAAAAAAATAAAATAAAAATTAAAAAAAACTAAGCTAAAAAAATAAATCTAAACCTAAAAAATAAACTAAAATAAAAAATCTAAAATTAATAAACTAAACTAAAAAAAATAATCCAAAATAAAAATATAAAAAATATAAATAAACTAAATAAATCTAAACCTACTAGTTTACTTAATTTAATTAAAAATAAAAAAAATTAAAAGCTAAATAACGAAAATAAAAAAACCCTAAGCCCTAAATCCTAAAACTTACAACCCTAGACCCTAAACCCTAAACCCTAAACCTTAAACCCTAAACCCTAAAGGCTAAACCCTAAACACTAAACCATAAAACCTAAAAACCTAAAAACCTAAAAATAAACTAAATAAAACCTAAAAATAAAATAAATAAAAAAACCTAAACCTAAATAAAATAAAATAAAAATAAAAACCTAAACTAAAACCTAAACCTAAACCTAAACCTAAAAATTTAAAAAAATAAAAAAGTAAAAATTAAACTAAATAAAATAAATAAAAACCTAAACTAAAATAAAAAATAAAATAAACCTAAAAATAAAAAATGTAAATAAAATAAAAATTAAACTTAAAATAGAAATAAAATAAACCTAAAATAAAATAAAATAACAAGTAAATAAATACCTAAACTTAAAAAAGAAATCTAAAAATAAAACCTAAAAATGAATAAAAAATAAAACTTAAACCCTAAACCCAAAAAAAAAAATGTAAACCTAAAATAAATAAAATAAAATAAACATAAACCTAAACTAAAATAAACTAAAGTAAAATAAATAAAACTGAAACCCAAAACCCTAAACCCTAAACCCTAAACCTTAAACCCTATAACCCTAACCCCTAAGCTCTAAGCTTTGCCCTAAAACCTAATCTCCTCTCGGCCGTGCTCTCTGGCGATCGCATTTTTCCCTTTTATTTTCCTTGCGGCTTGGCGGATTTTTGATCATTCTCGATCAATTTTTTCGATAATTTATCTCTATTTGGCCTCTAATGTGAGTTTCCCCTCGCTCTTTCAATGGCGGAGGAGCTACTTTCCGTGCATCCGAGCTTATCCATCTTGGAGGCTTCGGTTAGGGCATCAGATTTACATGGAATTTTGGATCTGAAATCAATCTCTACTCTACCTGTAGTTAAGTCCTTTAAGGATGCATCATCTAGTAAAAACTTTTCTCCTAATTCTTCGGTGAATTTGATATCGACCTCATTTCATGGGATGCCTGCTGTTATGTGCTCAGATCTAGATGTTGAAAAGTTGGTGAAGCCTTTTGAATTCTCTTTAGTTGGTAAATTTTCCTTACGTCAACCAACTCTCGATAACATCCGATCATTTTTTCATAACCTTAAACTTTCAGGTGTTTTCACTATCGGATTGATTGACCCTAGGCATATTTTAATGCAGCTCTCTAATGACTTAGATTATTCAAGAGTTTTTGCCCATCGCTCTTACTTCGTGTTTTATTATCAAATGTGACTTCTGAAATGGTCTCCTATTTTTGATATAAAAGAGGAATCCCCAATTATTCCTATATGGCTAGCTCTTCCTAATATGAGAATACATTATGTTTCACATCAAGTTCTCTTTGCGGTTGGGGCTCTCTTTGGTCGGCCTCTTCAAATTGATCAGCCCACCGTTGTGAGATCACGACCTTCTGTTACTCATATTTTGGTTGAGATTGATATTACTAAAAAGTATCCTAAAGAAGTTTGGATCGGCTCTGAGAAGTTCGATTATAATCAAAAAGTGGAATTTGAGAACTTTCCTATTTTTTGCACACATTGTAAGATTCATGGTCATGATCATTCTGAATGTTTATTGTTGCATCCTCATATTAAAAAGCATAAATTAACGGATCCTAATCCTACTCTATCAAATGAAAAAACTAATAAATTTGCTTATGAGCCTAAAGTCACTCAAAATGGGAATCATCCCCCTACGCCTACTCCTTTTCTATCCACTGATTTTCCTATTGGAGAGCAATCTGAGCGTGTTAAAAATAATGCTTATGAGATTCGTGAGGAGGCTAATGATAACTTAATTAACATTGCTTCTAATTGTAATAATTTGGCTCCTCAAGATAATACCTTGACTCAGTCTAACCTACCACTTTTGGCTAGTGAACTTGAGGAGACTCATATGAACCCTAGTGGTGATTTGAATGGAAAATTCTGGTTGGATCAAAATCTGAAAACAAATTCTGGAGTTGATCCTTTGATGAAAGAACAAAATCTAAAAATTGTTGATCCTTTGATGATGGAACAAAATCTAAAAGTAATTAGAAATTGAGCATGAAATCATGCTATTAATGGCTTCACAACCTCTCCTTCTCCTACCCGGATGATACACATATAACCCACTTTCTTAGCTTAATTCTAACTTTGAAGAAGGGGAAATTACCATTAGAAATTCTTTGACTGATACAGGTCCTATTCTTAATATTACAAATCAGTCTCTATTGGATGGTGATACTTTGGACAATGATAGATCTTTTTAAACTATTTTAAAAAAAATATCTCTTAAAGCTAGAATATTCACTAATAGCTCCACTAGAACTACTAGATCTTCTCTAACTTCTCATAAATAACTATTTTTAGTTTTCTTTTCTTCTTGCTTTTTTATTTCTTTAGTTATCTCTTTTCCTTTCTTTCTTATTTTATTATGGTCAATTTTCTAATTTGGAATGTTTGGGGTATTGGGACTTTCATTGTTCGCAACCATATTAAAAGTCTTTGTAGTATTCATAACATAGCCATACTTGTTGTTATTGAACCATTCATACACTCTTCTAAGATCAACCATGTTGCTAGAACGCTTGGCTTTCAGAATTTCTTTATAATATTAGCAATAAAATTTGGTATTTTAGAATAATTTAGTCAACATCTCTATCCTTGATGATCTTCAATAATTGGTTAATGTCCACATCTCATTGGGTGAATTTTTTGCTTTAGGTTCCTTTATTTCTGCTTCTTGTAATGGGATAACTTAAGAAGAATTGCCTCCTCGGTCAAAAAACCCTGGTTGGTTGGGGGTGATTTTAACACTATTCTCTCTTCCTTGGAAAGAAGGGGAGGTTGTTCTCCTAACATTCATTCCATGAAAGATTTTTCTAATATGATTCTTGATTGCAATCTGATTGATATTGACATTTCAGGCTCTAACTATACGTGGCATAACTCTAGACTCTGGTAGCAGCTTGATAGGACTCTTTTTAATTCTCTTTGGATCAATCAATGGCCCCTTACTTCTATTGAACATTTGAGCTAAACTTTGTCTGATTATGCTTCACTTTTGATTTCTATCCAAAATCCCTCTAATAGATTATCCTCCCCAACTTCTTTCAGATTCCAAAATATGTGGATCCAACACATTGATTTCATAAATGTTGTATCCATTAACTGGATGGCTCCTCTTCATCCAGATAATTCAGTTAAGGGCATGATTCACCTCTAGCTTAAGCTTAAAAGGCTTAAATAAAACCTAAATTGTTGGAACAAGAATCATTTTAAAAATCCTTTTGCCAATATCAAAAATATGGAACATTTAGTTTGTTCTCTTGAAAATGTTGCTTTGACTGATTCTATTTAACTTGGAGAGTTGAATGAAGCTAAAGATAACTTGGTTAATTATCAGAATATGGAGGAAACATACTGGTGGCAAAAGGCTGCTGGCAAACATATTGATGATGGTGACAGAAATACCAAATATTTCCATGCTCTTTTCAAAAAAAAAGAAAGCCTTAAACTCTATTAAAAAATTAAAAATGATAATGGTAGCTAGATCACTGATAATAATGATATTAAAGATTCTGTCATACATCATTTTAAAAACTTATTAAACAACAACCCTACCTTAGAAGCTCTCTCCAACCCTCACCTGATTCCCTCAATGTTTACTAATGATGATAACCATTTGCTTAATTTGCGTCCTATGAAAGATGAGATTGGTAGTATTCTCAATAACATGAACACTGGTTCTATTGCTGGCCCTGAAGGCTACACGACTCAATTTTTTTTAGCATTGTTGGCCTATTATTAAGTCTGACCTTATCGATGCTGTTGTTGATTTTTTTGATGGCAATCCTTTACCTAGATATTTTTCTAGCACTTCCACCATTCTCATTCCCAAAATCAATAATCCTGAATCTTGGGGCAATTTCAGACCTATCAGCCTTTGCACCTTCTTTCATAAACTCATTGCTAAATTAATTGCCAATAGAATTAGTCCACTGCTGCCTAAAATTATTTCCCCTAACCAAATTGGTTTCATTAAAGGTAGAGCTATATCTGACAACATTCTTCTAGCCCAAGAATTGATTCATGACATTGATGCTTCTACCAGAGGTGGTAACATCATTTTCAAATTAGACATCTCTAAAGCTTTTGACAACCTCTCTTGGAATTTTCTCTTCCAAATTCTTCTTTTGTTTAGTTTGTCTGACTCTTTTATTCACCTCATTAAAAATTGTATTACCAATGTTTGGTTCTCCGTTATCATGAATGGTGTGTCCCTAAGATTTTTTCCTTCTATGCATGGTTTGAGACAAGGAGATCCCTTATCTCCCTCTCTTTTTATTATTATTGTTGAATATCTTTCGAGGAGCCTTAATGATCTTTTCAACAATAATCCTAGCATGATTTTTAGAACTCAAGGTGGTCTTCCTGTCTCTCATCTTAGTTTTGCTGATGACTTCTTAATATTTTGCAATGCCTCTACTCATCACCTTAAAACTATTAAGAATCTTTTAATTAAATTTGGTAACGAAAGTAGTTTCTTTCTTAATGAAGGTAAAAGTTGTTTCATTCCTTCCTCTATAATCCCTAGTAATAGGATCAACAAAATCTTGAGAATTACTAAGTTTTAGCAACAACAACTTCCTATTAAATAACTTGGTGCTCCGCTCTTTAAAGGTCAGAAAAGATCACATCTCTTTGATGAGTTAATCCAAAAAATCTCTAATAAAATTTATGTTTGAGAATTTCATTTACTCTCATTTGGTGGTAGGCTCACTTTGATTAAGAGCACCCTTAACTCCATTCCTTTATATCTCATTCAAATCATTATGTCGACCAATTCTACCATTAATAGAATTGTGTGCCTCCTTAACAAATTCTTCTGGAGTTCTAACAATTCAACCAAAAGAATGCATTGGACCTCTTGGTATAAAAGATGTGGCACTCTTGCTGAAGGTGGGTTTGGTTGTAAGCCAATCAGGGAAGCTATCATTGCTTTTTCCTATAAACTTTGGTGGAATTTTAGGAGCAATAATAGTCTTTGGGCTAATTTCATGACTGCCAAATACTGCCAGGGTAAGCACCCTCTCATTTTCCCCAATAATGTGGGAGACTCTCCTGTATGTAAAAGACTTTGTTCCACAAATGGGAAGAGAAATCTTTAATCTCTTGGGGGATTAACTCTAGAACCTCTTTCTTTTGGTAAGATAACTGGACTGGAGGTGGGTCCATTGATGAATTACTTTCTACACACTCCACTGCTGCTATTAAAGTAAACTTTTTTCGGGTAATAAGCAATGGAACAGCTTATTCTCCTTTCTCTCTTTTAGATAAGCTTACTATTATTCCTATCATTCCCAATCATGATCAGATCCTTTTTAAGCTTTCCCAAAATGGTGATTTCAACCTTAAAAATATTTGGATTCATATTAAAGAAGCTCATGATTTCTCTAATGTGTTTTTTTAACTTTGGAATAAAACTATTCCTATTTCCTATTCTATTCTAACATGGCATATTTTGAAAAACTTTATCCCTGTTGACTCCTTGAGGTGGGGTAAAGGTTTTTACTTACCTTCAAAATGCTTTACATTGAGAATGTGAATCATGTATTTGACCCATTGCTTTTTGGATTTGTATGATGATCTCTTTAATATTGTCAAATTCAATGGCTCCTTAACTCTATACCAATTTCTTGAAGTTTATTTTGAAAAATGCTATTAAAGGCCACTTTAAAGTCATATTACACTCTTATTTGGTTCATGGATGGATGGATGAAATGATGCAAAACATCATGGGATTCCTATGAACCACATGAGGATAATTGCTAGAATTAAAAGTAAAATTTGTGACTTGTTTAATGTTAATTTAATTAACTATAATCAATTCAAAGGTTATAAATTTGTGGCCAATAAACTGGGTTTTAACTTCCGGATCCACCCAACTGTAAAGATGACAAGATTATTTATTTGGTAAAACTTCATGCTAATACTATTAAAATTAACACTCTCATGCTTCTCAAAATTTGTGGTGGCATTTTCAAAACCTTAATTGTAAGTCTTATGTGCTTTTGCTTACCCCTTAATACTTGCTCTATTCTTTTTTCTTGCTAATGGGTTTACAAATTGAGTTTGCCTTCAAAAGGTTGGCTCAATATTTGGATTGAGGTGGATGCCTCTTTGATTGATCTTTTGACTTCCACCAAAATGGGTATAATTGTACTACCTTCTTAAGCAGACTAGAGCTCTCCTTTCTCAACTCTATTTTAAAATCACTCATGTATGACATGAAGGTAATGCATGTGCTGATTACCTTGCTAATCTGGGTGCTAGATTAGATGGAATAAAATTCTTTGATCAACTTAGACTTCCTAAACATTTGCGTGGTTTGGTTAATTTAGGCAATACTGGATTCCCTTACCTCAGAAATTGATCCATCCTATTGGTTTGGCCTGTTATATTACCTGTTTCACTGCATGATCAACTTCTGTTTAGTGTTATTGTTTCTTTGGATTTTGTTGATGCATTTCCTGATACCCCTTTCTGGTTAATTGCTGATCTCTGTGGCATCTGATGTTGGATTAATTACCTAAACCTTTTTTGGTGTCTTACTGCTTCTGCTATTTCCACTATTATTGGTAAGGTGTTTTCTGTCTGCTGGGGGAGATGTATTACCTTATGCTTTACTTTTTGCTTTACTTTCTGATCAATAGGGACAGACTTCTTGCTATCAATATTTTGTTAAGGGGTCCTACTGTATCTATTTTTCACTATATGAATAAGGTTGTGTTTTATCTCTTTTCCTTTTTTGGGAAATCTATTCTGGGGCTCATGACTTTGCTGTATCAATGTTTAATTGCTATATTTTTGTATAGCTTCATGACATGCCCTAATTTATCTATTTTTTCTCCCTTTATTATGGATGTGGCCCCTCTTATGCTCCCTAACCTCACCTCCACAACCTGTAGGGAGAGCAATTGCAATACCCTTGCAACTATAACTTCTTCTTTGCAGGATTGGAATTACTTCTTGATTTCCATCTAGCCTATTTTTATTGATGTTGTGGGCTTAGCTACTGGTCTGCTTTTCTATGTCTTGAATGATTTCAAAGATGGCTTTCCTTTGAATCACTTTCGACTCTATGTTGTACCATTATTTTTTACTGGATTATCTTATGGTGGGTGCAATAAATGTTTTATTATTTTAATTGTTGGCTGTTGGGTTTTTGGGTCTTATGTCCAGTAGGCTATTTTGGAGCTATTTTTCTGATTGCTTTTGCTAACCTCACCATACTAACTTGTAAGAAGAGAAATAGACATACCCTTGTTATTATTATTGTCTCTTTGCCGGATTGGACTTACTTAATGATTTCTTTCAAGTCTGCTTTTACTGAGGATGTTAGTTTAGCTACAAGCCTGCTCTCCTTTGTCTTGAAGGATTTCAATGATAGCTCCCTTTTGAACCCCTTTTGTGTCTATGTTGTAGCACTATTTTTATTATCTTATCTTATGGTGGGTGCAATAATTGTATTGCAGTTTTCATTATTTGCTATTGGATTTTTGGATCTTATGTCCAGCAGGCTACTTCTGAGGTTGTTGGTTATTTGTTGGCTTTTGTTTTTTTGATTGCTTTTTCTATTTGCAATCAGAGATCACCACATGTTTGTGGTCTATCTAAGCTACTATTTTTTTTATCTTGATTAAACTTGTCGGATCACTATGATTATGCTATTACCTACTTGAAAATTAATCTATGCACTGTCTATTCTGAATGGGTGATTTTATGGCTAGCTTACTATTATTTGCTATCTTGGTTGTTGGTTGAACTAGATTATCGGGTCTTATACCCAACAAGCTGCTATTGGGGTTGTCTCTCATGTCCAACAGGCTACTTTTGGGGTTATTTTTCTAATTGCTTTTGCTAACCTCACCTTCCCAACCTATAAGGAGAGAAACTGCAATACCCTTGTTATTATTATTATTATCTCTTTGTAAGAATGTAATTAATGATTTCTTTCCAGTCTGCTTTTATTGAGGATGTTGGTTTAGCTGCAAGCCTACTCCTCTTTATTTTGAAGGATTTTAATGATGGCTCTCTTTTGATCCCCTTTTGTATCTATGTTGTACCTCTCTTTTTTGCTGGCTTATCTTATAGTGGGTGTAATAATTGTATTGCTATTTTAATTGTTGGTTGTTGGATTTTCTGGTCTTATGTTCAGCAAGATGCCTTTGAGGTTGTTAACTGTTTGTTGGCAGTTGTTTTTCTGATTATTTTGCTATTTCCAGTCGGGTTGCAGCTGATCACCTGATGTTTGTGGTCTATTTAATATGCTACTATTTTTTTCATCCTATTTTAGTTAGACTTATGCAGATCACTGTGATTATGCTATTACTTACTTTGAAATTATCTTATGCACTATCTATTTTGAATGGGTGGTTTTATGGCCAGCTTGCTATTATTTGATGTCTTGGTTGTTGGCTGAACTGGATTATCGACTTTTATGCCCAGCAGGCTGCTACTAGGGCTGTCTCTTTGATTGTCCTTATTTGGAATTGTTTATGGTGGGGAGCAGCTTATTATCTATGGCTTCTGGTCCATCTAATCTACTGGTGCATTCCCATCTTGGCTCTGTTAGACTTCTGCATTTTCTATTTGGGTTTGGGTTATGCTGTCTTGCTTTACACTTGCTGGTTATTAACTTCAGCAATGATTATTAATAAGGGGGTTGTTAACATCTACAATGCTTATTGTGATTGGGTATCTTTTCTATGCTATATTCCTCGGTTGTATACCAGGACTGTAAGTTTCTTATATGTCCCATATATTTAGGATGGAGTTAATTACATGCTATTTGATTTGCCTTGCTGGATTTCAGTAGGCTTTTAAACTAGTTGTATATTGCTTCTTTCCTCTGCCTGGCCTTTTGTGCTATTTTCCTATGGTGGGTTTTCATGTTGGCCTAATTAAACTCTTGGCTCTGGTAAAAAATAAGGTGGATCTGGCAAAGATGGTTCATTTTCATATGTGTAGGGATTCTCATGCCATGGTGACTATATTGATGATATTAATTCTGCATGGGATCCCCTTTCCCACTCTCTTTGTATCCTTTTCATTATGTTTATGGCTTTGTTTAGGTTTTACTAAGGCTCAAAAGACTTTCAACAAATGGTTGCTATCTTCCCACAGTTTGTTGGCTATGATGTCTGTGATGATTTCACTCCTTTTTGGTTTGGTAGTTGCTCTTCTGATGAAACCCTTCCACTGAAGTTTGGATGCTCATATTTGCATCTGCCCTAATTTGGTGTGACTAAGCCTGAGCCTTCTCTCACACACTTCTTTATAATCTTTCTCAGTTTATGATGTGTTCAATTTCATTTTGTCTATATTACTTTAACTTCTCTAATTTCTATCTTCAATTTTTCAGGTGCATTTCTCTTGTTCTCTTGTAGGTTTGCTCCCTACTGTCATGCATTCTCTCATCCTGAAGAGCTTTGGCCCAGATCTATTCATTGGCTTATCTATGTTAATCAATTTGTATCTTTTGCTTTCTTTAACTTTTTTATTTTGCTTTTGGTTGTACTTAGATAGGGGATTTACTCTCTAGGCTGATTGTGCTCTTTGAGCAGTAGCTATGGAGTTTATCCCTGTAAACCTTCTTTTTTGGCAATAAAATTCCCCTATGGGGTTTCCCAAAAAAAACCCTAAGCCCTAAACCCTAAAACCCTAAAACCCAAAAACCCTAAACCTTAAACCCTAAAAACCTAAACCTAAACCTAAACTAAATAAAACATAAAACATAATAAATAAATAAACCTAAATAAATAAAAAAAAAATAAAAATAAAATTAAACTAAAACTTAAACCTAAACCTAAACCTAAAATAAACATAAAAATAAAATAAAATAAAAAATAAAAACTAAAATAAAATAAAATAAATAAAAACATAAACTAAACTAAAATATAAAAGAAACCTAAAAATAAAAAACCTAAATAAAATAAAACCTAACCGTAAAATAAAAACAAATTAAACATATAATAAAATAAAATAAAAACTATATAAATGTCTTCCTAAAAAATAAACCTAATATAATAAATAAATAAATAAATAATAAAACCTAAACCCTAAACTAAAAAAAAAACTAAACCTAAACTAGATAAAATAAAATAAACTAAGCCTATACAAAAATAAACTAAACTAAAATGAATAAAAGCTAAACCTAAACATAAAATAAACTAAACCTAAATCCTAAGCTAAATAAAATAAAATAAACTAAAAATAGACCTATACCTAAACTAAAAGTAAAACCTAAAATAAAAATAAACCTAAACTAAACTTAAAAAGATAAAATATAAACCTAAACCTAAAATAAAAAATAAAACCTAAACCTAAAAATAAAATAAAATAAAACTAAACTAAAAAATAAACTTAAACATAAACTAAACCTAAAAGTAAACTAAAATAAAAATAACTAAATTTAAAATAAACTAAACTAAAAATATAAAATAAAATAAACTAAAATAAATAAAAAATAAACTAAATAAATTAAATAAACCTAAACCTATCGGTTTATTTTATTTAAAAAAAAAAAACCCTAAATCCTAAACCTACAACCCAAACCTTAAAAAAGCCTAAACCCTAAACCCTAAACCCTAACCCTAAGCCATAACCCTAAACCATAAACCCTAAATAAAATAAACCTAAAATAAAATAAATATATACCAAAATAATAAGCCTAAAAAAATATAAAAAATAAAACTTAAACCTTAAAATAAAAAAAACTAAACTTAAAATAAAAATAAAATAAACCTAAATCTAAACTAAAATAAATAAAACTGAAACCTAAACCTAAAATAAACTAAACTTAAACCTTAAACTAAATAAAAGAAAATAAACTCAAAATAAACTAAAACCTAAACTAAAAAATTAAAACTTTAAAAAAAACCTAAAATAAAAACCTAAGACCTAAACCTAAAATAATAAAATAAAAACCTGAACCTAAAAGTTAGAAATAAAACCTAAACCAAAAAAATAAAATAAAAATCAAACTAAACTAAAAAATAAACATAAACCTAAACCTAATCCTAAAAAATAAACTATAATAAAACTCTTGAAATAAAATAAAAAAACTAAACTAAATAAAAATAAAATATAAACTTAAATAAAAATATAAAATAAATTAAATAAACCTAAACTATCGGTTTACGTAATTTAAAAAAAAACCCTAATCCATAAACCCTAAACCCTAAACATTAAATCATAAACCTTAAACCCTAAACCCTAAACCTAAAATTAAATTAAATAAAAACTAAATAAAAACTTAAAACTACAAAATAAACCTAAAAATATAACTTAAAAGTAAATAAAAAATAAAACACAAACGCTAAACTAAAAAAAAAACTAAACCAAAAAGGGAATTCAAATATATAAAATAAAATTAACCTAATCCTAAACTAAATAAATTGAACTAAAATAAACAAAACCTACACCTAAAGCTAAAATAAACTAAACCTAAACTTTAAACTATATAAAATAAAAAAAAAAATAAAAAAAACTTCAACATAAACTAAAAAATAAAACCTAAAAATAAAGCAAAAATATAAACCCTAAACCTAAACCTAAAAAAAATATAATTAAAACCTTAATCAAAACTACAAATTAAAAATAAAACCTAAACATAAAAAATAAAAAAAAATAAAACTAAACTAAGAAATAAACATAGCCCTAAACTTAAACCTAAAATAAAAAATAAAAAAAATAAAGAAAAACTTAAAATAAAACTTAAACCTAAAAATAAAAATAAAAAAATAAAAAAACTAAATTAAAATAAATTAAATAAAATCCTAAACTAAACTAAAAAAATAAAATAAACCTAAAAGTAGAAAAACCTAATAAAATAAAATCTAAGGAAAAAATAAAAATAAACTAAACCTCAAAGAAAATAAAAATACCTAAACTTAAAAAAAAATAATAAAATCTAAACCAGAAAAGAAAATTTTAAACATACAAAATAAAATAAATATATAACTAAACTAGAAAATAAACATAAACCAAAACCTAAACCTATAAACTAAACTAAAATAAAAAACTTAAATTAAAATAAATAAATATAAAATTAATAAAATAAACTAAATGAAAATGAAAAATAAACCTAAATAATAATAAAAAATAAAATAAATAAATAATAAATAAAATAAACCTAAACCTACTGGTTTACTTAATTTAAAAAATAACCCTAAACCCTAATCTCTAAAATAAACCCTAAACCTACAACGCAAAACCCTAAAATAACCCTAAACCCTAAAATAAAAATAAATTAAACCTAAAATAAATTATGAACTAAATAAAATTCTAAATGTAAAGAATAAAACTAAAAATGTAGCATAAAAATAAATTAAAAATAAAATATAAATGCTAAACTAAAAAAACCTAAACCTAAAATGAAAATAAAATAAACATAAACTTAAAATAAAATAAACAAAACTAAAAAAAATAAAACCTACACCTAAACCTAAAATAAACTAAACCTAAACCTAAACTAAATAAAATAAAATAAACTAAAAATAATCCTAAACATAAACTAAAAAATAAAACCTAAAACCTAAACCTAAAAAAATAAAAAAATAAAAACATAAACTTAAACAAAATAAATCCTAAAACTAAAAAATAAAATAAAAATAAAACTAAACTAAAAAGTAAACATAAACCTAAAACTAAACCTAAAAAATAAACTAAAATAAATAACCAAAAACAAAATAAATAAACATAAAATTACTAAAGTAAACTAAATCAAAATAAAATATAAACCTAAATAAAAATATATAATAAATTAAATAAACCTAAACCTACCAGTTTACTTAACTTTAAAAAAGAATCCTAAACCATAAACCCTAAACCCTAAATACTAAATCCTAAGCCCTAAACCCTAAACCCTAAAACTAAAATAAAAAAAAAAATAAAAACTTAAACCTAAAAATTAAACCTAAAAATAAAACCTAAAAGTAAATAAAAATAAAACATAAACCCTAAACTAAAAAAAACCTAAACCTAAAATAAAAATACAACAATAACAAGCCTTTATCCCACTAAGTGGGGTCGGCTACATGAATACTTCATCTACATTGTGTCCTATTATGTTTCAAATTCTCATTTAATTAAAGTATACTAAGGTCTTTTTTTATACATCTTAACCAAGTATTTTTAGGTCTACCTCTACCTTTCTTAACATAATGAAAATCTAATGCATCTACTCTCCTAACCGGGCCATCAGACGGTCGATGCTTTATGTGGCCAAACCATCTAAGGCAACTCTCTCTGATCTTATCTGTTCATTGGAGCTACTCCAACATTTTCCTGAACATACTCATTTCACATTTTATCTCTAAGAGTAAAGCCACTCATCCACTTGAGCATCCTCATCTCTATAACACTTAACTTAGTCTTATGCTACTCTTTTACTGGCCAACATTCTACACCATAAGTCATTGCAGGTCTTACCACCATCTTATAAAATTTTCCCTTAGTTTAAGTGGAACTTTTCTATCACACAATAGGCCGAATTCATTCCTCCACTTCAACCATCCAACTTGAATTCGACTAATAACATCTCCATCTATGTCACCATTATTTTGAATAATAGAGGCTAAATATCTTAATCGCTCACTCTTATTAATGACTTGTTCACCTAATGCCACAACACTACCACTAGAACTTCTACAACAAAAATTACACTCCATAGATTCAGTTTAAGATCTACTTAAATGAAAACCTTTAGATTCAGTTTCTCTTGGACTCCCTCTCAAGTTTTATCAACAAGAAGAATGTCATTAGAAAAAAGCATATACCAAGGTACATCTTCCTATAAATGCCTAATAAGAACATACATAACTAAAGAAAAATGATAAGGGCTTAAAGTTGATCCTTGATGTAATCCAACTAAAATATTAAAATATTTTGTCAATCCTCCTTGTATTTGGACACACGTAATAGCTCTAGTATATATATCCTTAATGACTTGAATATAACCAATATTAACTCATTTCTATTCTAGAACTCTCCAAAGAACATCTCTTGAAACTTTATTAAAAGCTTTCTCTAAATCAATAAATATCATATGTAAATCCTCCTAACTTTCTCTATACTTCTCCATCAAACCTCTTAACTAATGTATAACATCCATAATTAAATCTTCTTAGCGGATACCAAACTGTATCACATTGTAACCTATGCTCAATTACTCTCTCCCATAATTTTAATGTATGACACATTAACTTAATTCCTCTATAATTTGCACACTCTTGTGCATAACCTTTATTCTTAACTTTGGGAACCAACATACTCTTCCTCCACTCATCTGTCATCTCTTTAGTCTTTAAAATAACATTAAAAATATTTGTAAGCCAAGAAATTCCTTGATCTCCTAAACATATTCACACTTCTATTGGAATATCATCAGGTCCTACTATTTTCCACATTTCATTTTCTTTAAAGCTTCTCTAACTTCAAATTTACTAGTATGACAATAAAAACAAAATTCTCTATTTTTGTTTAAGGTATTAAGGTTGCTAAAATCAATCATACTTTCAGATCCTTCATTGAAAAGTTTTTCAAAATATCTCATCCACCTATTTTCAATATCCTTTTCTAAGAAAAGCACTTTATTATTTTCATCCTTAATACACCTCACTTGAACTAGGTCTTTACTTTTCCTATCTATTTGGTTAGCTAACTTATACATACATCTTTCACCTTCTTTGGTATTTTATCTATTGTATAAATCACTAAAAGCTAAATTTTTTGCATCATATATTGCTTTCTTAGAATCTCTATAGGCCACTTTATATCATTCCCAATTCTTTGAGTTTTTACATCTAAACCAAATTTTACAACAATGCTTCTTATTTCTTATATTTTCTTGCACACTCTAACTCCACCACTAACTATTTTTATTAAAAGAAGCTTTTCTTTTGATTCTCCAAGCACTTTTTTAGCAACTTGCTTAATTTTACTTGCTACGTTTTCTCACATAACATTAGCTTCCTTATGAACATCCCAAATTCTAAGCTCTTGTAGCTTGCTCTTAAAATTATTTTTATTTGTGTTCTTTAAGTGTCCCCATCTAATCCTAAGATAATAATTTGATTTATTTTTTCTCTTACAATCTTTCATCTTAAAATCTAAAACTAACAATCGATGTTGGGTACTCAAACTTTCACTTAGAATGACTTTACAATCTTTACAATCTAAACGATCTATTTTTCTTATGAGAAAATAATCAATTTGTATTTTACTAGATCCATTTTTATAAGTAATAATATGTTAATCTCTTTTCTTAAGTAAAGTATTAGCAACTACTAAATCATAAGCTAAAGAAAAATTTAATAGAGTCCTACCTCTTCATTAGTCACTCCAAATTCATAACCACCATGAATACTTTTAAAATCTCCTCCAATAAATACTTTTTCTTCAAGAGGTATCTTTTGTATTAATTCCTCTAATTCATTCTAAAAAATTTTTTTTGAGCTTACATCCAACCCTACTTGAGGAGCATAAACACTTATAACATTGAGAATCTTAGTATCAGCGATAATCTTTAAAGCTATAATTCTATCTCCACATCTATTAATATTTATAATATTATCCTTCAAACTTTTATCTATAACCTACAATTTCTAGTTCAACTTCTACAATAGTTTAAAACCTAAACTATCAATCTCCTTCTTCTCTATTTAGTTTCTTGAAGACATAAAATATTTATTATTCTATGAACCATAATATCCATTAATTTCATTAATTTACCTGTAAAAGTTAAACCTAAAATAAAAATAAAATAAACTTAAACCTAAAATGAAATAAGCAAAACCTACACCAAATGCTAAAATAAACTAAACCTAAACCTTAAACTAAATAAAATAAAATATATTAAAAATAAACCTAAACCTAAACCAAAAAATAAAACCTAAAAAAATAAAAATACCTAAACTTGAAAAAATTATAAAAACCTAAACCTAAACCTGAAAATTAAAAATAAAACCTAACCCTAAAAAATTAAATAAAAATAAAACTAAACAAAAAAATAAACATAAATCTAAACCTAAACCTAAAAAATAAACTAAAATAATAAACCTAAAATAAAATAAATAAACATAAAATAAATAAACTAATCTAAACAAAAATATAATATAAACCTAAATAAAAATATAAAATAAACTAAATAAACCTAAACCTACTACTTTACTTAATTTAAAAAAACCCTAAACCGTAAATCCTAAACCCTAAACACTAAATCCTAAACCCTAATCCCTAAACCCTAAACCTAAAAAAAATAAAATAAAAACTAAATAAAAACCTAAACCTAAAAAATAAATATAAAAATAAAACCTAAAAGTAAATAAAAAATAAAGCATAAACCTTAAAAATAAAAAAAACCTAAATCTAAAATAATAATAAAATAAACAAAATAAAATAAATTTAAACCTAAACTAAAATAAACAAAACTAAATTAAATAAAACCTAAGCCTAAACCTCAAATAAACTAAACCTAAACCCAAATCTAAACTAAATAAAATAAAATCATCAAAAAATAAACCTAAACTTAAAAATAAACCTAAAATAAAAACCAATAGCATACACCTAAAAAAATAAAATAAAAACTTAAATCTAAACCTAAAAATAAAAAATAAAAAATAAAACATATACCTAAAAGTAAAATAAAAATAAAACTCAACTAAAAAAATAAACCTCAAATAAATAAACTAAATTAAATCAAAATAAAATATAAACCTAAATAAAAATAACAAAAAACAAAGTAAACTAAAATAAATTAAAAAGTAAACTAATTATACTTAACAAACCTAAACCTATCAATTTACTTAATTTTTTAAAAAATTAAAACCTTAAACCCTAAATCCTAAACCCTAAACCCTAAACCTTAAACCCTTTACCCTAAGCTTACAACCCTAAGAAACCCTAAACCTTGAACCTTGAATCCTAACCCTAAAAGCATAAACCCTAAAACCTTAAACACTAAAATTTAAACCCTAAACCTTAACCTTAAACCCTAAACTTTAAACACCAAACCCTAAACCTAAACCTAAAGTAACTAAATAAATTAAAAAATAAACCTAAACCATAAAACTTGACAAACCTAAGCCCTATGAATGGGAAGAACTATGACAACAAGAACATCTCCATCAACCAGGCTCAGTCTAGATCTTGTGGTAGAGGCGAAGGTAGTGGCGGCGATTATCGTAGTGGTGGTGGGGGATCTGGAGGTGGTGGTCAGAGCAAGAGTGGTTATGGAGGCATGAAGAGCAACCGAGTTTACACCTGTGGTGGTGGCAGAGGGAGAGATCAGGTATATGATGATGGATCCCACAACTTAAGAGGCTGGGGTGGTTCGATTGGGAACTGGAGAAACCTAAGAATGGCTGATACGATCTACTGCTTATGGAACTGTGCCTTTATAGTAGATATGGTTCTAGTTATGTAGGGGTTTTGATTTGCTATATGCGAGCTCATTTTTGAACTATGTCACCACTTGTGTCTTACAAAACATGGTGTGTTACCTTGTTGATGAAATCCAAAAGAAGAAATGTTGAATTTGAATTTGTTCTTTATTTAAAAAAACCAAAAACCAAAAATCCTTAACTAAAGCCTAAACCCAAAACCTAAACCCTAAAAACCCTAAAACCTAAACCCTAAAACCCTAAAACCTTAAACCTTAAACCCTAAACCCTAAAACCTAAACCCTAACCCTAAACACTAAACCCTAAACCCCAAACCTCGAACCCTAAACCCTAAACACTAAATAAACCCTAGACCCTAAACCATAAATCCTAAACCCTAAAAAGTTTAAAACCTAAACCTAAACTAAATAAAACCTAAAAATAAAATAAATAAAAAAACCTAAACTAAAATAAAATAAAAAAATAAAATAAAATAAACCAAAAACCTAAACCTACTAAACCTAAAGAAAATAAAATAAAAATAAATAAACCTAAACTAAACTAAAAAAATAAAAAACTAAAATAAAACTAAACTTGAAATATAAATAAAAATAAAACTAAATAAAACCTAAACCTAATAAATGAACCTAATAATAAATAAAAAATAAAACTTAAACCATAAACTAAAAAAAAACCTAAAAGTAAAATAAAAATAAATTAAACCTAAACCTAAACTAAAAAAAATAAAACGTAAACCTAAACCTAAAATAAACTAAACCTAAACCTAAACCTAAACTAAATAAAATAAAATAAACTAAAATAAACCTATACCTAAACTAAAAAATAAAACCTATAAATAAACCTAAAATAAAAACCAAACACCTAAACCTAAAAAAATAAATAAATAAATAAACCTAAACCAAATCCTAAAAATAAAAAATAAAGCTTAATCCTAAAAAATAAAATAAAAATAAAATAAAACTAAAAAATAAACCTACATCTAAACTTAAACCTAATAAATGAACTAAGATAAAAAAAACCAAAACTAAAATAAATAAACCTATAATAAATAAACTAAACTTAATAAAAATAAAAATGAACCTATATAAATTAAAAAAATAAAATAAACTCAAATAAATAAAAAATAAACTAAATTAACCTAAACCTACCAGTTTACTTAATTTAAAAAAATAATAAAAAAATAAACAAATAAAAAAATAAACCCTAACCCTAAACCCTAAAACTAACCCTAAACCAAAACCCTAAACCAAAACCCTAAACCCTAAACCAACAACCTTAAACCCTAATACCCTAAACCTTAAACTCTAAACCCTAAACCCTAAACCTTATAACCTATATCCGTAAACCGTAAACCCTAAACACTAAACCCTAAATCCTAAACCTTAAAACCCAAAAACCTAGAAATTTAAACCTAAAGTAAATAAAACTTAAAAACTAAAATAAAAAAACCTAAATTTAAATAAAATAATAAATTAAAATAAAATAAAAACCTAAACCAAAACCTAAAAATAAAATAAATTAAAAAAACTAAACTAAATTAAAATAAACAAAAACCTAAACAAAACTAAAAAATAAAATATACCTAAAAACAAAAAACCTAAATAAAATAAAAATGAAACGTAAAATAAAAATAAAACAAACCTGAAATATAATAAAATAAATTGTAAATAAAAACATAAATCTAAAAAAATAAACCTAAAAATAAAACCTAGAAAAAGTAAAAAATAAAACATAAACCCTAAACTAGAAAAAAACCTAAACCTAGAATAAATAAACTAAATTAAACCTATACCCATACTAAAATAAACTAAAAGAAAATAAATAAAACCTAAATCTAAACCTAAACCCTAAACTAAATAAAAGAAAATAAACTAAAAATAAACCTAAACCTAAACGAATAAATAAAACCTAAAAAAACCTAAACCAAATAATATAAAATAAAAATAAAACTAAACTGAAAAATATACCTAAACCTAAAACTAAAAAATAAACCAAAATAAAAACCTAAACTATAATAAACAAACCTAAAATAAATAAACTAAACTAAATAAAAATAAAAATGAACCAAAATAAAAATAAAATAAAATGAACTCAAATAAAAAAAATTAAACTAAATAAGCCTAAATTTTAAAAAATATTAAGTAATAAAAATAATAAAAATATGAAGAGAAAACCCTAACCCTAAACCTAAATTCTAAACCCTAAATCAACAATCCTAAATAATAAAACCCTAAACCCTAAACCCTAAACCTAAATCCACCCAAACCCTAAACCCTAACCCTAAACCCTAACTTAAACTACTATTAAACCCTAAACTCTAAACCAAACCCTAAACTACCCTAACCCTTAAACCCACCCTAACTCTAAACCACAACTAAACCACAACCCCAAACCCTAAACCCCAAATGCTAAACCCTAAACCCTGAACCCAAATCTCCAAATCCTAAAAACCTAAAAACCAAAACCTAAAAAAAACCTAAAAATAAAATTGAAAAAAAAACTTAAACCTATATAAAACAAAACAAAAACCCAAGCCTAAACCTAAACCTGAACATAAACCTAAAAATAAAATAAAATAAAAAATATAAACTAAATTAAAATAAAATAAATAAAAACCTAAACATTACTAAAAAATAAAATAAAACTAAGAATTAAGACCCTAAATTAAATAGAAACTAAACGTAAAATAAAGATAAAATGAACTTAAAAAAATAAAAACTAAATGAAAACCAAAACCTAAAAAATAAACATAAAAATAAAGAAAAAATAAAACATAAACCATAACCTAAAAAAACTATAAACCTAAAATAAACCAAATAAAATAAACCTAAACCTATACTAAAATAAACTAAACTAAAATAAATATAACCTAATCCTAAACCTAAATTAAACTATACCTAAACTAAAAACTAAATAAAATAAAATAAACTTAAAATAAATCTAAATCTATGCCTATAAATAAAACCTAAAAACAAACCTAAAAATATAAAATAAAAAACTAGACATAAACCTAAAAATAAAAAAAAAAAACCTAAACCTAAAAAATATAATAAAAATAAAACTAAACTAAAAACTAAACATAAACCTAAATCTAAAAAATAAACTAAAATAAAAAACCAAAACTGAAATAAATAAACCTAAAAAAATAAACAAAACTAAATAAAAATAAAAATAAACCTAAATAAAAATAAAAACTAAAATAAATAAAATAAATTAAAATTAAACTAGATAAATTAAATAAACCTAAACACACCAATTTACTTAATTTAAAAGAATTAAAAAAATATACAATGAAAAATTCAATTAAAAAACCCCTAACCCTAAACCCCAAACCCCAAACCCTAAACCCTAAACCCTAAACCATAAATTAAGCCTAAACACTAAATCTTAAACCCTAAACCCTAAAAGCTAAATACCTAAACCTAAACTAAATTAAACACAAAAATAAATAAATAAAGAAACCTAAACAAAAATAAAATATAAAATAAAATTAAATAAATACATAAACTAAAACTTAATTTTAAACCTAAAAAAATAAAAAAATAAAAACTTAAAATACATGAAAATAAAATAAATAAAACCAAAACTAAACTAAACAAAATAAAAAACCTAAATAAAAAAAACTAAACCTAAAATAAAAATAAGATAAACCTAAAATATAATAAAATAAAAACTTAATAAAAACCTAAACCTAAACTAAAAAATAAAACCTTGAGATAAATCTAAAAAAAACCAAAAACCTAAACCTATAAAAATAAAATCAAACCTAAACCTAAACCTAAAAATAAAAAATAAAACCTAAACCTAAAAAATAAAATAAAGAAAAAACTAAACTAAAAAAACCTAAATGCAAACCTAAACCTAAAAAATAAACTAAAATAAAAAACCTTAACTAAAATAAATAAGTCAAAAAAAAATAAACTAAACTAATTAAAATTAAAAATAAACCAAAATAAAAAAAATAAATTAAACTAAAATAAATAAAAAATTAACTAGATAAACCTAAACCTACCAGTTTACTTAATTTAAAAAAAATAAAAAATAAATAAATAAACCCTAAACCTAAATCATAAACCCTAAAACTAACCATAAATCCTGAACTCTAAACCCTAAACCTACAACCCTAAACCATAAACCCTAAATCCTAAACCCTAAACCGTAATCCCTAAAATCCTAAACCTGAACCCCTAAAGAAACCCTAAACACTAAACCTTAAACCCTAAAGCCTAACCATAAATCCTAAAACCTTAAACCCTAAAAACTAGAAAAACAAAGCCTAAACTAAATAAAACTTAAAAATAAGAAAAATAAAAAAAAACCTAAATCGAAATATAGTGCAAAAATATAATAAAATAAAAACCTAAACTAAAACCTAAAGCTAAAGCTAAAAATAGAAAAAAAATAAACTATTAAAAATTAACTAAAAGAAAATGAATTAAAACATAAACTCAAATAAAAAGTAAAATAAACCTTTGAATAAAAATCTTAAATAAAATAAAACTAACCACAAAATAAAAATAAAATAAAATAAAAACTAAATAAAAATATAAACCTAAAAAATAAACCGAAAAATAAAACATAAAAAAAAAAATAAAAATAAAACCTAAACATTAAACTAAAAAGAAAAAAATTAAACCTAAACTAAAAAATAAAATAAAATAAACCTAAATCGAAAAGAAAATAAACTAAACTAAAATAAATAAAACCTAAACCTAAACATAAAATAAACTAAACTTAAACCCTAAACTAAATAAAATAAAATAAACTAAAAATAAACCTAAACCTAAACAAAAAAATAAAACCTAAAATAAAAACTTAAAAGCTATACTTAAAAAAATAAAAAAAAAACATAAACCTAAACTTAAAGAATAAAATAAAAACTAAACCTATAAAATAAAATTAAAATAAGACAAATCTAAAAAATAAACATAAACCTAAAAAATGAACAAAAATATAAGCCTAACCCTAAACCCAAAACCCAAAACCTTAAACTAAAACCTGAACCTTAAACATGAAACCAAACCCTAAACCCTAAATCCTAAAATCCCTAAACCCTAAACCCTAAACCTAAACCTTAAAACCTTAAACCCTAAACCCTAAACCATAAAAATTAAACCCTAAACCGTAAATAGCTAAAAAGCTAAACCTAAACTAAATAAAAGATAAAAATAAAAAGATTAGAAAAATATAAACCAAAATAAAATAAAAATATAAAATAATATAAGAACATAAACTAAAACCTAAACCTAAACCTAAAAAAATACAATAAAAAATAAAAACCAAGATAAAATTAAAAAAATAAAAACCTAAACTAATCCAAAAAAACATAAATAAAATAAAAACTAAACCTGACATAAAAATAAGATAAACTTAAAATAAAATAAATTTAAAGCTAAAGAAAAACCTAAACCTAGACAATAAACCTAAAAATAAATCCTAAAAATAAATTTAAAATAAAATTGAAACCTTAAACTAAAAGAGAAAGTTAAACCTAATATAAAAAATAAAGTAAACCTAAAATAAACTAAACCTAAACATAAACCTAAACAAAAAAAAATAACATAAACAAAAAATAAACTGAAACCTAAACTAAAAAATTAAACCTAAAAATGAATCTAAAATAAAAACCTGACCCTAAACCTAAAATTAAAAAATAAAACCTAAACCTAAAAAATAAAATAAAAATAAAACTAAACTAAAAAAATAAACCTAAACCTAAACCTAAACCGAAAAAACTAAACTTAAATAAAAAGCATAAACTAAAATAAATAAATTAAACTAAATAAAATAATAAGCCTAAATCAATATTGAAAATAAAATAAACTAAAATAAATGGAAACTAAACTAAATATACCCAAGCCTACTACATAAAATAAATAAAAAAACCTTATCCCTAAACCCTAAACCCTAAAATGAACCCTAAACCATAAACTCTAAACCTTAAACCTACTACCCTAAACCCTAAACCATAAAAACCATGAACCCTAAACCCTAAACCTAAACCCTGAACCCTAAACCCTAAAATCCTAAACCCTAAACCCTAAACCCTAAACCCTAAGCTAATCCTAAACTCTAAATCCTAAACCCTAAACCCTAAACACTAAAACCTAAACTCTAACCCTAAACCTAAACCTTAAACCCTAAACCCTAAACCCTATATACCCTAAACACTAAACCCTCAATACCCTAAATCATAAACCCTCAACCCTAAACCCTAAAACCCAAAACCCTAAACTAACCCTAAACCCTAAACCCTAAACCCTAAAAACTCAAAAACCTTAAAGTCTAAATCTTAAACCTTAAACCTTAAATCATAAACTAACCCTAAAACCAAAACCTTAATCCCAAAACCCTAAAACCCAAAACCTTAAACCCTAAATTAACACTAAACCCTAAACCCTAAAGCCTAATGCCTAACCCTAAAATCCTAAGCCCTAAACTTACCCAAACATTAAGCTACACCTAAACCCTAAAGCCTAAACACTAAACCCTAAACGCTAAATCCTAACCCTAAACCCTAAACCCTAAAACCCTAAACTCTAAACTGTAAAGCTTAAAAACCTAAGAACCAAAACCTAAACTAAATAAAACCAAAAAATAAAATAAATAAAAAGACCTAAACCTAAATAAAATAAAATAAAAATAAAAAAATAAAAACCTAAACTAAAACCTAAACCTAAACATAAAAATAAAATAAAATAAACTAATAAAAATAAACTAAAATTAAATCAATAAAAACCTGGACAAAACTTAAAAATAAAATAAACCCATGAATATAAAAAAGTAAATAAAATAAAAACTAAACATAAAGCAAAAATAAAATGAACCTAAAATAAATAAAAACTTAATCCTAAAAAATAAACCTAAAAATAAATAAAAAATAAAATTTAAACCCTAAAATTAAAACACCTAAACCTAAAATAAAAATAAAATATAGAAAATAAAATAAACCTAAACCTAAACAAAAATAAATAAAGCATAAACATAAACCTAATATAAACTAAACTTAAACCCTAAACTAAATAAAATAAAATAAACCTAAACCTAAACTAAAAAAATAAAACTTAAAAATAAAGCTAAAATAGAAACCTAAAGTCTAAACCTAAAAAAATAAAATAAAAACTTAAGCTTAAACCTAAAAATAAAAAATAAATCCTAAACCTAAAAAATAAAATAAAAATAAAACTCAACTAAAAAATAAACCTAAACATAAACCTAAACATAAACCTAAACCTAAAAAATAAACTATAATAAAAAATTTAAACTTAAATAAATAAACCTAAAGTTAATAAACTAAGTAAAAATAAAAATAAACCTAAATAAAAACAAAAAAATAAAATAAATTAAAATAAATAAAAGTTAAACTAAATAAACCTAAACCTACTAGTTTACTTAATTAAAAAAACCGTAAACCTTAAATCGTAAACCCTAAGCCCTAAACCCTAAACGCTAAATCCTAAACCATAGAACTAACCCTAAACACTAAACCCTAAACCCTAAAATATCATAAACCCTTAACCTTTAACCCTAAATAACCCGAAAACCTAAACCCTAAAAAATCCTAAACCTTTAACCTTAAACCCTAAAACCTAAATGCTAAAGCCTAAACCTTAACTCTAAACCCTAAATCTGAAAAGCATAAACCCTAAAATCCTAAAACCCTAAACCCTAAACCTTAAACACTAAACCCTAAACCCTAAACCCTAACCATAAACCCTAAACCATAAACCCCAAACCCTAAACCTCAACCTAAAGTAACTAAATAAATTTAAAAATAAACTTAAACCCTAAAACCTAATAAACATAAACATAAACCTTAAGAATGGGCAGAACCTTGACAGCAAGAACATCACCATCAACTAGGCTCGCCTAGATCAAGGAGGCTAAGACAGAGGGGATTTTCATAGTGGTGGTGGGGTTCTGAGGAGTCATGGATTTGGAGGCGGTGGTCAAGTAGTGATTATGGAGTCGGGAGGAGCTGGCGGAGGTTACAGCCATGGTCGTGGGGAGAGATCGTGGATATGATGGTGGATCTTGCTACCGAGAGGCAATGGTGATTCGATGGGAACAGAGAACTAAAGAAAGGACTGATCCATCGCTTATGGAACAGTTTCTTTGGTTTTTCTCTATGTGTGCTCATTTTTTATCTATGTTGTAGCTTATGACTTAGAAAACTTGGTGTGTTACTTGGTTGATGAAATCAAAAAGAAGAAATGTTAAATCTGAATCTATTCTCTATTAAAATTAATAAAAATGAAAAACCCTAAACTCTAAACTAAAACTTGAACCCTAGACCAAAAACTTAAACTCTCAACCCTAAATTCTAAACCCTAAAAACCTTAAACCCTAAAAACCCAAAACTCTAAAAACCTTAAATCCTAAACATTAAACCTTAAACCCTAAACCCTAAAACCTAAACCCTAAACCCTAGACCCTAAACCCTAAACCCTAAAAAGCTAAAAATCTAAACCTAAACTAAATAAAACTTAAAAATAAATAATAAAAAAAAACCTAAACAAAAATAAATTACAAAAATAAAATAGAATAAAAACCTTAACTAAAACCTAAACCTAAACCTAAACCTAAAAAGTAAAATAAAATAAAAATAAAACTAAACTAAAATAAATAAATAAAACCTAAACTAAACTAAAAAAAATAAAAAGTAAACATAAAATAAAAGTTACGTAAACCCAAAATAAAATAAGAACTAAATAAAAACCTAAACCTAAATAATATACCTAAAAATAAAACCCAAAAATAAAAAAATAAAAAATAAAACCTAAACCCTAAACTAAAAAAAAACCTAAACCTAAAATAAAAATAAAGTAAACCTAAACTTAAACTAAAATTAACTAATATAAAATAAATAAAACCTAAACCTAAGCCTAAATAAAAGAAAATAAACTAAAATGAAACCTAAACCTAAACTAAAAAATAAAACCTAAAAATAAACCTAAAATCTAAGCTTAAAAAAATAAAATAACAACCTAAACCTAAACATAAAAATAAAAAACTAAAACCTAAACCTAAACTAAACCTAAACTTAAAAAATAAATTAAAATAATAAACCTAAACTAATATATCTAAACCTAAAATAAATAAACTAAATAAATAAAAATAAAAATAAATTTAGATAAAAATAATAAATAAAGTAAAATAAAATAAATAAAAAATAAACTAGATAAACTAAATAAACCTAAACCTACCAGTTTAATTAATTTAAAATAAATAAAAAAATTAAAATAAAAAATCAAATAAAATGACCCCTAATCCTAAATCGTAAACCCTAAAGCCTCAATCCTAAACCTACAAACCTAAACCCTAAACCCTTAACCTTAAAACCCTAAACCTTAAACCCTAAACCCTAAAAACTAATCACTAAATCTTAAACCCTAAACCCTAAAAACCTAAAAATATAAACTTAAACTAAATAAAACATAAAAATAAAATAAATTAAAAAAAATCTAAACCTAAATAAAATAAAAAAATAAAATAAAATTAAAACATAAATTAAAATCTATAGCTAAACATAAACATATACCTAAACTTAAACATAAAAATAAAATAAAATAAACTAAACTAAACTAAAATAAAATAAATAAAATCCTAAACTGAATTAAAAAATAAAATAAACGAAAAAATAAAAAACCTAATAAAATAAAATAAAAACCTAAACCTAAACCATAACATAAAATAAAAATAAAACTAAATAAAAGAATAAACATAAACCTAAACCTAAATTACAAAAATTAATTAAAATAAAAAAATTAAACTAAAATAAATAAACCTAAAATTAATAAACTAAACTAAATAAAAATAAAAATTAAACCTAAATAAAAAAATAAACTAAAAAACCAACCTATTTACTTAAGTTTTTCAAAAAAAAACCCTAAACTTTAAACATTAAACCTACAACCCTAAACTCTAAACCTTAAACCCTAGAGCTCAAACCATAAAAACCCTAAACCCTAAACTAACCATAAACCCGAAATCCTAAACCTTAAATCCTAACCCAAACCCTAAACCCTAAAACCCTAAACCTAAACCCTAACCTAACACTAAACCCTAAACCCTAAAACCCTAATCCTAAACCGTAAAGTCACTTTAAACCTTAAACCCTAAACTCTAAACCTAAAAACACTAAACCCTACACCCTAAACCCTAAACCAAAAACTAACCCTAAAAACTAAAGCCTAAACAACAAACCCTAACCCTAAACCACAAACCCTCAATCCTATATCCTCAATCCTACACCCCAAACCCTAAACCCTAAACCCTAAAAACCTAGAAACATAAACCTAAACTAAATAAAACTTAAAAATAAAATGAATAAAAAAACCTAAACATAATAAAAATAAAAATATAAAATAAAATAAAAGCCAAAATTAAAACCTATACCTAGAAATAATCTTATACCTAAACCTAAATGTAAAAATAAAATCAAAATAAAAATAAAAATTAATTTAAAATAAAATAAATAAAAAACTAAACTAAACTAAAAAAAAAATAAAAAATAAGAAACCTAAATAAAATAAAAACCAAATAAAAAAATATAAATAAAATAAACATAAAAGAAAATAAAATAAAAACTAAATAGATACCTAAACCTAAAAATAAATAAATAAATAAAACCTAAACCTAAATTAAACAAAATAAAATAAACCTAAACCTAAACTAAACTAAAATAAATAAAACCTAAACCTAAACCTAAAATAAACTAAACCTAAACCCTAAAGTAAATAAAATAAAATAAATTAAAAATAAACCTAAACATAAACTAAAAAATAAAACATAAAAATTAACCTAAAATAAAAACCTAAAACCAAAATCTAAGAAAATAAAATAAAAACCTAAACCTAAACCTAAATATAAAAAATAAAACCAGAACCTAAAAAAAATAGAAATAAAACTAAACAAAAAATAAACATAAACCTAAACCTAAACTTAAAAAATAAACTAAAATAAAAAACCTAAATAAAAATAAATAAACCTAAGATAAATAAACTAAACTAAATAAAAATAAAAAATAAACCTAAACAAAAATAAAAAAATAACATAAACTAAAATATATTAAAAATAAACTAAATAAACCTAAACCTACTAATTTACTTAATTAAAAAATAAACCTAAACTTTAAACCCTAAATCCTAAACCTACATCCCTAAACCTACAACCCTAAATCTACAACCCAAAACCTACAACCCTAAACTCTAAACCCTAAACCTTGGACCCAAACCTAAAAACTAAACCCTAAAGCCTAAACCATAACCCTAAGCTAAACCTAAACCCTAAACCCTAAACCATAAACCCTAAACCCTAACCCAAACATTTAACTCTAAACCCTAAACCCTAAAACCCTAAACTTAAACCCTAAACCCTAAAAGCTTAAACCTAAATCCTAAACTAACTCTAAACCCTAAACTTTAGACTCTAAGATGAAAAACCCTAAACTCTAAACTAACCCTAAACCCTAAACCCTAAACCCTAAAACCCTAAACCCTAAAATCCTAAACTATAAACCCTAAACCCTAAACATTAAACCCTAAACCCTAAATAAAACCAAAACCTAAACCTCCTAAAAATAAAATGAATAAAAGAACCTAAACTATAACCTAAAACTAAACCTCAAAATAAATGAAAATTAAAAATAAAAATAAACTAAAATAAAATAAATGAAAACCTAAACTAAACTAAAAAAATAAAATAAACCTAAAATTAAGAAAAGAAATTGAAATAGAAATGAAAATTAAAATTAAAACTAAATAAAAACCTAAGCCTAAAAAATAAACCTTAAAATAAATAAAAGAAATCGAAACTCTAAACTAAAAAAAACCTAAACTTAAAATAAACAAACTAAAATAAACCTAAACCTAAACTACAATAAATGAAACTAAAATAAATAAAACCCAAACCTAGACCTAAAATAAAGTAAACATAAACGTAAACTAAAATTAAATAAAATAGAATAAATTAAAAATAAACCTACACCTAAGCTAAAAAATAAAACCTAAAAATAAACCAAAAATAAAAACCTAAAACCTAAACTTAAAAAAATAAAATAAAAACCTAAACCTAAAAATAAAAAAATAAAACCTAATCCTAAATAATAAAATAAAAATAAAGCTCAACTAAAAAATAAACCTAAACCTAAAAAATAAACTAAAATAAAAAACCTAAACTAAAATAGAAAAACCTATAATAAATAAATTAAGCTAAATAAAAAATAAAATAAACTCAAATAAATAAAAAATAAACTAAATAAACTAAATAAACTTAGACCTACTAGTTTATTTAATTTTGAAAAAAAACCTTTAATCCTAAATCCTGAACCCTAAACCCAAAACCCTAAACCCTAAAACTAACTTTAAACCTTCAACCCCAATCCTACAACCCTAAACCTACAACCCTAAACCCTAAACCCTAAAACCTTTAAAACTTAAACACTAAACCCTAAACCCTAAACCCTAAAACCCTAAACCCTAAACCCTAAACTTTCCCTTCAAACATGTCTAAAATTCATACCAGTTCATTTTTCAACCATTTTTTAAAATTTTTTGCTTAAAGTGATTTATTTTAAGGTGTAATGTAAGATAATGTATTATATGAAAGTATATTAAAATATAATGTACAATAATATAACTTCTCATATATATAAATGTGGTGGTGTGTTACTAAATGTTATTGTACATTTTAGTATGTTTACTTTTGTTATAATACATTGGGTCAAAACTCACAAAAATGTCAACTTGAAGGTTGACATGAAAGAATTTGGCCAAATTCATGGCACACGCCAAGATGCAACACCAAAATTATATTATTTTGTACCATTTATAATAGAAAAATAACAATTTTACATCCAAAATGAACATTATTCATATTTTAAGAAAATTTTGTTTCTTTTAAGTGATTTTAATGAGGTGTAATGTCAGACAATATATTATATTATAGGAAATTATAATATAATATAGTGTGTTAATTCACACTATAATATGTTTAGCATGATATGCTATAGTTAGTTTGAGCTTGCACCATCACAAATCATAAAATGCTAATTATAATGTTAAGATGATGTAATTTGAACAAATACATTTTTTAGCTCTTGGATGAAGTATTAAATGTGTTCATAAGAGAAGAAATAAGATTTGATGAGAATTCCATGTCAAGGACATGGAGGGAGATCCATTAGAAAATCACACATGCATTGGACATGACATATAAGTGGTTTATGTCGAGGGCGTATAAGAAGAAAATCTGTTGGGGATAAGGTTTGAATTTGATTTGATTATATGATTTGTGGAAAGAAGATCCACTGGGAATAAGAATCTATAATCCACCATAAATTAAGATCGAATCAACTTTAATTCATTTTGGTTTAATTGAAGTAGAGGCACATCTGCTAGAGATATGGGCTCAAGTCCACTGGTGATCGGGTATATGAACCTTCCACTAGAGAAGCATTTTTGAGTTATCCACTAGGGATTGGGATTTGAGTTTGATTTTATAGATTTTTTTGGGGATGTATCAGCTGGGAATAAGAGTTTGGTTGGATTTTTGGATTTAGACTCTACTAAGGGAGTTGGTTTAATTAGGCTCCACTGGGGAGGTTGGTTTTGAATTTGATTTGTTTTCTTGACTTGTTTATATATGATTTAGGGCTCCACTGGGGAGAACAGTATGATTTAACTCCATTAGGGAAAATTAGATTGGGTATATTTTAATCGAGACCCCGTGTGATGGGCCCACTAAGAAGGGGTTATATCATCCTTGTCCTCCTCGGGTTTACAAATCCAATGGGATAGTTTACCAGTTGCAGGGTAGAGCTAGCCAACCTAAGGCCTTGCCTTTCGGTGTGTAATGGTTGTGCTAGGAAGAAGGCATAGAAGACTTACATCTACTAAAGTGAGGAACAACTGCTGGCGTGGCCTGTTGGATGCACAAAAAATCAAAGTTGACCTAGGGCGACTACTGAGTGAATGCCGCTGGGGACTTATGTCAACTCAAAAGTAGTCAAGATTAATTTTATCTTAGTTTCATTTAATTTGATATGGTTTATTTGGTTTAGTTTGATTTCAAATTGAGGGCATATTTATTAGGGATGTTTGCTTGGTCAAATTTGATAGATTTAATTTATGGACCATGTCGATGTGTGTTATACCCACTGAGAAGAGGCTATATTGGACTTGTCCTATCTTAGATTTACAAATCCAAAGGGATAAACTACTTGTCGTGGGGTAGAACTAGCCAACCTAAGTGGTTTCCTTTCAATGTGTAATGACTATGATGGAAAGAAGGCGTAGCAGACTTACATCTTCTAAAGCAGGGAACAACCACTGGGTGACCTGCTGGTAGCACAATAAATATAACCCGACTTAGGGGAGACTACTGAGTGAATTTTGGTAAGGATTTCTATCAACTCAAGAGTAGTCAGGCAATTCCTATATTTTATGACATTTCCTAAAGATAATACTTGGGAAAAGGTACCGCTAGGGGTGTCCTCCTAATCCATAAGTGAATATATATTTTGTTTGTCTGTTTGCATAGACCCTTTTGTTGTACGAGAGACCACACTAAGAACGGGCTATGTCAGCTTTTACCTATCTCAAATTTGCTAGACTAAAGGAGAGTCTGCACATCCACAGGACGGATTCTCCAACCACAATAGTGGTTAATAGGAAAGAGGAACTGTCCAATCCAATAGTAAACCAAGTAGTGTCTAAATGGGGTGACAAAGAATGTGATCCAAATATAGTGCCCATAAATGAGGTGCTGCTAGGAGCATTATCCTAAGGTGTACGGTCGCCAACTCATGGAGAAAGTGTAGCAGACTTACATCTTCCAAGAGTGGTGTAGCCTAAGGTGAGAGAATCAACCAAGCTAAGGTGTATCCGTCAGCATAGTGAGAATCAACCAACCTAAGGTGCCCGTCAGTGTGCAACAATCAATCTTTAAAGAAAATATGTAGATTTATAACTTTCTAAGCGAAACTGATCATAGGGATAGTCCGTCATTGGCAAGACATATGTTATCTGACCTAGGGCGACTACTAAGTAGGAAGCCCCGAGGAAGGACTGGACCCAAACTTGAAGCAGTCAGGAGGGAAGGAGCCACTAGGGGACTTAACCAAAACCTCAAATATACTCAACTCAGTCAGTGTACGAAGGCTAATCCAAGAAGAATGCATAGCAGACTCATGCGTAGAGACGGTTCTAGTTATCTAGTGCTTTTGATTTGCTCTATGCTTACTCATTTTTTATCCATTTTTGATCTATGTCATCACTTGTGTCTTAGAAAATTTAGTGTGTTACTTGGTTGATGAAATCAAAAAGAAGAAATGTTGAATTTGAATTTATTCTCTATTAAAAAAAATAAAAAATCCTAAACCCTAAACTAAAACCTAAAACCTAAACCCCAAACCCTAAACCTAAACCATAAAAACCCTAAATCCGAAACCCCAAACCCCAAACCTAAAACCCTAAACCCTAAACCCTAAAAAGCTAAAAACCTAAACCTAAACTAAATAAAGCCTAAACCAAAATAAAATAAAATATATAAACTAAAACCTGAATCTAAACCTAAACATAAACTTAAACTTAAAAAGAAAATAAAATAAAAAATAAAAACTAAACTAAAATAAAATAAATAAAAACCTAAACTAAATAAAAAAAAATTCAAAAACCATATTAAAATAAATACTAAAACTAAAATAAAAATAAAATAAACCTCAAATAAATTCAAATTAAACTAAATAAAAACCTAAACCTTAAAAATAAACCTAAAAATAAAAACTAAAAATATATTAAAAATAAAAATTAAACCCTAAACTAAAAAAAAATAAACATAAAATAAAAATAAAATAAACCTAAACATAAACTAAAATAAACTAAACTAAAATAAATAAAACCTAAACCTAAACTTATAATAAACTAAACCTAAACTTAAACTTATAATAAACTAAACCTAAACCTAAACCTAAACTAAATAAAATAAAATAAACTAAAAATAAACCTAAAGTTAAACTAAAAAATAAAAGCTAAAAATAAACCTAAAATAAAAAACCTAAAACCTAAACTAAGAAAACAAAAATAAAAACCTATATGTAAAACTATAAATAAAAAATTAAATTAAAACCTAAACAATAAAATTAAAATAAAAAATACTAAAAAATAAACCTAAACCTAAACCTAATTATAAAAGATAAAATAAAATAAAAAAACCTAAACAAAAATAATTAAACCAAAAATAAATAAACTAAACTAAATAAAAATAATAATAAACTTAAATAATAATAATAAATAAAATAAACTAAAATAAATAAAAATAAACTAAGTAAAATAAAATAAAAAGCTAAACTAAACTAAAATAATATAAAATAAAATAATAAAAACCTAAACTAAAATAAAAAGAATAAAAACCTAAACTAAACTAAAAAAGAAAATAAACCTAAAAATAAAATACCTAAATAAAATAAAACCTATACGTAAAATAAAAATAAACTCAACTTAAATTATATTAAAATAAAAACTAAATAAAAACCTAAACCTAAAAAATAATCCTAAAATTAAAATCTAAAAATAAATAAAAAAATAAAACCTAAACCCTAAGCTTAAAAAAAAAATCTCACCTAAAATAAACAAAATAAAATAAACTTAAACCTAAACAAAAATAAACAAAACTAAAATAAATAAAACCTAAACCTAAACCTGAAATAAACTAAACTTAAACCCTAAACTAAATAAAATAAAACTAAACTAAAATTTAACTAAAACCTAAACTAAGAAATAAAACCTAAAAATAAACCCAAAACCTAAACCCAAAAAAATGAAATAAAAACCTAAAACTAAACCTAAAAAAAAAAAACTTAAAACTAAAATATAAATTAAAAATAAAACTAATCTAAAAAATAAATATAAACCTAAACCTAAAACTAAAAAATAAACTAAAATAAAATAATTAAACTTAAATAAATAAACATAAAATAAATAAAAATAAAAAATAAACCTAAATAAAAATATAAAATAAACTAAATAAACCTAAACCTACTGATTTTCTTAATTTTAAAAATATAACTCCAAACCCTAAACCCTTAACCCTAAACACTAAATTCTAAACCCTAAACCCCAAACCATAAAGCAAACCCTAAACCTACAACCTGAAACCCTAAACCTAAACTATTAACACTAAAAAATCCTAAACCCTTAGGCCTTAATCCTTAACCCTAAACCATAAACCCTCAACCATAAACCCTAAACCTTAAACCCTAAACCGTAAACCTAACCCTAAACTCTAAACCCTAAACCCTAAAACTCTAAACTCTAAACCCTAAACTGTAAACCCTAAACTCTAAACTCAAACTAAACCCTAAACCCTAAACCTTAATTTGACCATAAACCCTAAGCTAACTCTAAACTCTAAACCCTAAACACTAAAAACCCTAAAGCCTAAAGCCTAAACACCAAATTGTAAACCCTAAACCCTAAACTTTAAATCTTAATACTAAGCCCTAAACCTTAAAACCCTAAAACCCTAAGCTTTAAACCTTAAAGCCTAAACCCAAAACTCTAATCCTAAACCCTAAACTCTGAAAACCTAAAAACCTAAAACCTAAATCAAAATTAAATAAAACCTAAAAATAAAATAAATAAAAAACTTAAATAAAATAAAGAATTGAAATAAAACCTAAAATAATGAAATAAAATCTAAGCCAAAACCTAAAAACCTAAACTAAAACTTTAACCTAAATCTAAAAATAAAATTAAATAAAATAAAATAAATAAAAACCTAAACTAAACTAAAAAATAAAATAAACCAAAGAATAGAAAACCTAAATAAAATTAAATAAACTAAAAATAAACCTAAACCTAAAATAAAAAAAAAGAAAACTTAAAAATATACTTAAAATAAAACCCTAAAACCTATACATAAAAAAATAAAAGAAAAACCTAAAGCTAAACCTAAAAAAAAATCCTAAACCTAAAAATTAAAATAAAAATAAAACTAAGCTAAAAAATAAATAAAAACCTAAACCTCAACATAAAAAATAAACTAAAATAAATAAACATTAAATAAATAAACTAAACTAAATAAAATAAACCTAAATAAAAATAAAAAATAAAAAAAATACTCAAATAAATAAAAAATAAACTAAATAAACCTAAACCTACTAGTTTACTTAATTTGAAAAAATAACCTAAACCCTAAACCGTAAACATAAACCTTAAATCCTGAACCCTAAACATTAAACCCTAAATCCTAAACCTAACCCTAAACCTTAAACCCTAAACCTACAAACCTAAACCCTAAACCATAAACGTTAGAAAACCCTAAACCTTAAACTAACAGTAAACCCTAAACCCAAAACCCAAAATCCTAAACCTTAAACCCTAACCCTGACCTCAAATCCTAAACCCTAAAACCCTAAACCCTAAACTCTAACCTAACCCTAATCCCTAAAAACCCTAAATCCTAAAGCCTAAGCCCTAAACCCTAAACAAACCCTAAACCTCAAGCTAACCCTAAACCCAAAATCCTAAATCCTAAACCCTAAACCCTAAACCTTAATGCCTAAACCATAAAGCTTAAAATAAACCTAAACCTAAACTAAAATAAACTAAACTAAAATAAATAGAACCTAAACCTAAACCTAAACTATATTAAATAAAATAAACTAAAAATAAACCTAAACCTAAATTGAAAAATAAAACCTAAAAATAAACCTAAAATAAAAACTAAAGACCTAAACCTAAAAAAATAAAATAAAAACCTAAACCTAATAATAAAAATTAAACTAAAATAAAAATCCTAAACTAAAATAAATAAACCTAAAATAATAAACTAAACTAAATAAAAAAAAATAAACCTAAATAAAATTTAAAAATAAAATAAACCAAAATAAATAAAAATAAGCTAAATATACTAAATAAACCTAAACCTACTTGTTTACTAAATTTTAAAAAAATAAAAATAAAAACTAATTAAAAACATAAACATAAAAAATAAACTTAAAAATAAATAAAAAAATAATCCTAAACCCTAAACTAAAAAGCCTAAACCTAAACTTAAACTAAAATAAACTAAACTAAGGTAAATAAACCATAAACCTAAGCTTAAAATAAACTAAACCTAAACCCTAAACTAAATAAAATAAAATAAATAAAAAATAAACCTAAACCTAAACTAAAAAGTATAACTTAAAAATAAACTTATAATAAAAACCTAAACCTAAACCTAGAAAAATAAAATAAAAACTTGAACTTAAACCTAAAAATAAAAAATAAAACTTAAACATAAAAAATAAAATAAAATAAAAACTAAACTAAACCTAAAAAATAAAATAAAAGAAATAAACCTAAAATAAATAAACTAAACTAATAAAAAGATAAACCTAAATAAAAAAATCAAAATAAATAAACTAAAATAAATAATAAATAAACCAAATAAACTAAATAAAACTAAACCCACCATTTTACTTAATTTTAAAAAAAAACACTAAACACGAAACCCGAAACCCTAAACCCTAAATCCTAAACCCTAAACCCTAATCCTTAAACCATAAACCTACCACCCTAAACCCTAAACCCTAAAAATCCCTAAACCTTAAACCCTAAACTAGCCCTAAACCCTAAACCCTAAACCCTAAACCCTAATCCTAAACCCTAAACACTAATACCCTAAAACTCGAAACCCTAAACTCTAAACCCTAAACCCTAATCCCTAAAAATCTAAACCTAAACTAATTAAAACCTAAAAATAAAATAAATAAATAAACATAACACTAAATAAAATAAAAACCTAAACTAAAATAAAAAAAATTAAAAAAACTAAAATAAAATAAATAAAAACCAAAACTAAACTAAAAACATAAACCTAAGAATAAAAAACCTAAATAAAATAAAGACTAAATGTAAAATAAAACTAAAATAAAATAAAAATAAAATAAACTAAAAACTAAATAAACACCTAAACCTAGAAAATAAAACTAAAAATAAAACCTAAAAATAAATAAAAATTATAACCTAAACCCTAAAATAAAAAAACCTAAACCAAAAATAAAAATAAAATAAATAAACTAAAATAAACCAAAACCTAAGCTAAAATAAACTAAACCAAAATAAATATAACCAAAACCTAAACATAAAATAAACTAAACTGAAATTTAAACCTAAACAAAATAAAAAAAACTAAAAATAAACCAAAACCTAAACCTAAACTAAAAAGTAAAACCTAAAAATAAACCTGAAATAAAACCTAAAACCTAACCCTAAAAAATTAAAATAAAAACCTAAACCTAAACATAAATAAAAATAAAACCTAAACCAATAAAATAAAATAAAAATCAAACTGCAATAAAAAATCTAAACTAAAATAAATAAACTATACAAATTAAAAATTAAAATACGAACATAAATAAAAATAAAATATAAAATAAACTAACATAAATAAAAAATAAACTTCCTAAACCCTAATAAATCTAAACATACTCATTTAGTTAATCTAAACAAATAAAAATCCTAAACCTTATGCTTACCATAAACCCTAAACCTTAAACCCTAAGCCCTAAACCCTAAACCCTAAACCCTAAACCCTAAACCCTAAAAACCCTAAACCCTAAAGCCTAAACACTAAACCCTAATGCCTAAATCTAAACCCTAACCCTAAACCACCCTAAAACCTTAAACCCTAAACCCTAAACCCTAAACCATAAACCCTAAACCCTAAAAACCAAAAAACCTAAACCTAAATTAAATAAAACCTAGAAATAAAATAAATAAATAAACCTAAACCAAAAAAATAAATAAATAAAATAAAATAAAATTTTAATCTAAACCTAAATCTAAAAATAAAATAAAATAAATAAATAAAAATTAAACTAAATTAAAATAAATAAAAACCTAAAATGAACTAAAAAAATAAAAAACCTAAATAAAATAAAAAATAAACATAAAATAAAAATAAAATAAATGTAAAATAAAATAAAATAAATACTAAATAAAAGCTTAAACCTAAACAATAAACCTAAAAATAAAACTTAAAATTAATTAAAAAATAAAACTTAAACCCTAAACTAAAAAAAACCTAAAACTAAACTAAAATAAAATAAATTAAAATAAATAAAACTTAAACATAAATCTATCAAACTAAACCTAAACTTAAACCTAAACTAAATAAAATAAAAAGGACTAAAAATAAACCTAACTTAAACTAAAAAATAAAATCTAAAATCTAAAAATAAACCTAAAATAAAAAACTGAAACCTAAACCTAAAAAAATAAAATAAAAACCTAAAGTTAAAGCTAAAAGTAAAAATTAAACTGAAACCTAAAAAATAAATAAAATTAAAAGTAAACTAAAAAAATAAACCTAAATAAAAAAACTAAAATAAAAACCTTAGTAAACCTAAAATAAATAAACTAAACAAAATAAAAATAAAAATAAACCTAAATCAAAATCGAAGATAAAATAAATAAATAAACAAACTAAATAAATAGAAACCTACTAGTTTACTTAACCCTAAAACTCTAAACCCCAAACCCTAAACCTAAAACTTAAAACCATAAACCATAAACCCTAAACCCTAAACTCTAAACCCTAAACCCTAAACCATAAACCTCAAGCCCTAAACTATAAACCCTAAAAACCTAAAAACCTAAACCTAAACTAAATAAAACCTAAAAATAAAATAAATAAACCTAAATAAAATAAAAAATAAAATAAAATAAAAGCCTAAACTAAAACCTAAACCTAAACCTTAACCTTAACCTAAACATAAAGAAAAATAAAATAAAATAATAAAAATAAAAATAAAATAAAATAAATAAAAATCTAAACAAAACTAAAATATAAAAGAAACCTCAAAAAAACTTAAATAAAATAAAAACTTAACATAAAATAAAAATAAAATAGCTTAAAATAATATAAAATAAAAATAAATTAAAAACCTAAACCTAAAAAATAAACCTAAAAATAAATAAAAAATAAAACCTAAACCCTAAACAAAATAAACCTAACCCTAAAATAAACCTAAACCTAAAATAAACTAAACATAAACCCTAAACTAAATAAAATAAATAAAATAAAAATAAACCAAAACTTAAACTAAAAAATAATACCCAAAAATAAACCTAAAATGAAAACCTTAAACCTAAACCTAAAAAAATAAAATAAAAACCTAAACGTAAACCTAAAAAATATAAAATAAAAATAAAAATAAACTAAAAAATTAACTAAAAGAAAAATACCTAAAATAAATAAACTAAACAAAATAAATATAATAATAAACTTATATAAAAATATAAAGTAAAATAAACCAAAATAAATAGAAAATAAACTAAATAAACCTAAACCAGCCATTTTACTTAATTAAGAGAATTTGAAAAAAAATAAAAAATAAATAAAACTAAAAACTAAACACTAAACCTAAAAAGAAAATAAAATAAAAATAAAACTAAAAACTAAACTAAAATAAAATAAATAAAAACCTAAACTAAACTAAAAAATAAAAAACCTAAGTAAAATAAAAACTAAACATAAAATAAAAATAAAATAAAATAAAAATGAACTAAAAACTTAAACCTAAAAAATAAACCTAAAAGAAAAAAAAATTAAACCTAAACCCTAAACTAAAAAAAAACTAAGCCTAAAATAAAAATAAAATAAACAAAAACCTAAACTTAAATAAACTAAACTAAAATAAATAAAACCTAAATGTAAACCTAAAAATAAAAAATAAACTAAAAAAACTAAACCTAAAATAAAAAACTAAACTGAATAAAAATAAAAATAAACCTAAATCAAAATAGAAAATAAAATAAACTAAAATAAATAAAAAATAAACAAAATAAACCTAAACCAACCACTTTAATTAATTTAAAAAAAATAATAAAATTAAAAAACTTAAAAGAAAAAACCTTAACCCTAAACCCTAAACCCTAAAACATACCCTAAACTTTAAATTATAAACCCTAAACCTACCACCCTATAACGAAACCCAAAACCCAAAACCCTAAATCCTAAACCCTAAAACCTAAAACCCTAAACTCTAAACCCTAAACGCCAAATCCTCAACCCTAAACCGTAAACCCTAAACCCCAAACCCAAAACCCCAAACCCTAAACCCTAAACCCTAAAAACCTAAACTTAAACTAAATAAAACATTAAATAAATAAATAAACAAACCTAAACTAAAATAAAGCAATAAAATAAAATAAAATAAAATAAAAACATAAACTAAAACCTAAACCTAAACCTAAAAAAAAAATAAAATAAAAATTTAAAACTAAACTAAAATAAAATAATTAAAAACCTAAACTAAACTAAAAAAATAAAAAACCAAAAATAATAAACACTAAACTAAAAATAAAAATAAAATAAACCTAAAATAAAATCAATAAAAACTTAAAGCTAAACAATAAACCGAAAAGTAAAACCTAAAAATAAATAAAAAGTAATACCTAAACCTAAAATAAAAATAAAATAAACCTAAACTTAAACCTAAAATAAACCTGAACTAAATAAAATAAAGCAAACTAAAAATAAACCTAAACCTAAACAAAGAAAAAACCTAAAAATAAACCTAAAACAAAAACCTAAAATATATACCTAAAAAAATAAAATAAAAACTAAACTTAAACCTAAAAATAAAAAATAAAATTGAAACCTAAAAAATAAAAAAATAAAATTAAACTAAAAAATGAACCTAATCCTAAACATAAACCATCAAAATAAACTACAATAAAATCCTAAACTAGAATAAATAAACTAAATTAAATGGAAAATTTAAAAAAAAAACTTAAATCAAAACAAAGAATTAAATAAACTAAAAGAAATAAAAAATAAACAAAATAATCCTAACCCCAAAAAAAAAACTCTAACCCTAAACCCTAAATGCTAAAACTCACCTTAAGCACTAAACTCTAAACCCTAAACCCTAAAACCTTAAACCCTAAATGCTAAAACTAACCCTAAACCCTAAACTCTAAACCCTAAATGCTAAAACCATAAACCCTAAACCCTATATCATAAACCCTAAACCGTAACCCCTAAACCCTAAAGCCTACAACCCTAAACTCTAAACCATAAACCCTAAACCATCAACCTAAACCCCAAACCCTAAGCCCTAAACCCTAAAAACCTAAAAACCTAAACCTAAACTAAATAAAACCTAAAAATAAAATAAATTAAAAAAACATAAACCTAAATATAATAAAAGAAATAAAATAAAATAGAATCCTAAACTGAAACATAAACCTAAACATAAACTTAAATATAAAATAAAATTAAAAATAAAAACTAAACTATAAAAATAAAAACCTAAACTAAATTTAGAAATAAAATAAACCTAAAAATAAAAACTTAAATAAAATATGAATGAATGTAGAATAAAAAATAAATAAATCTAAAATAAAATAAATAAAAACTAAAAAAACCTAAACCAAATAAATAAACCTTAAAATAAATAAAAAATAAAACCTAAACCCTAAACTAAAAAAAAACCCTACACCTAAAAAAAATAAAATAAAATAAACCGAAACCTAAACTAAAATAAACTAAACTAAAATAAATAAAACCTAAACCTAAACCTAAAATAAACTAAACCTAAATCCTAAACTAAATAAGATTAAATAAATTAAAAATAAACCTAAACCAAAACTAAAATAACAAAACATAAAAATAAACCTAAAATAAAAACCTAAAATGCACACCTAAATAAATAAAATAAAAACCTAAACCTAATGGTAAAAATAAAACTAAAATAAAAAATAAACATAAACCTAAATCTAAACCTAAAAAATGAACTAAAATAAAAAACCTAAACTAAAATAAATAAACCTAAAATAAATAAACTAAACTTAATAAAAGAAATGCCTAAATAAAAATAAAAAATGAAATAAACTAAAGTAAATAAAAAATAAACTAAATAAACCTAAACCTACTTATTTACTTAATTAAAAATAAACCCTAAACCATTAAACTAACTGTGAACCCTAAACCCTAAAAAACTCTAATCCCAAAACCCTAAAAGCGTAAACACTAAAACCCTAAACCCTAAGCCCTAAACCCTAAACACTAAAATCCTAAAAACCTAAACCAAAACTAAATAAAACCTAAAACTAATATAAATAAATAAATAAATAAAATAAAATAAAAACCTAAACTAAAGCCTATACCTAAGCCTAAAAATAAAATAAAATAAACTAATAAAAATAAAATAAATTATATTAAATAATAACTTAAAGTAAGATAAAAAATAAAATAAGCCTAAGAATAAAAACCTAAATAAAATAAAAACTAAACATAAAATAAAATATAATAAAAATTGAATATAAACCTAAACCCTAAACCTAAACATAACTTCTCAGTTTACTTAATTTAAAAAAAACCCTCAACCCTAAACCTTAAATCTTAAATCCTAAAACCCTACACCCTAAACCCCAAACCCCAACCAGAACCTTAAACCCTAAACCCCAAACCCTAAACCTTAAACCCTAAATACCTAAAAACCTAAACCTAAACTAAATAAAACCTAAAAATAAAATAAATAAAAAAACTTAAGCTTAATTAAAATAAAATACACAAAATGAAATGAAAACCTAAACTAAAACCAAAAGCTAAACCTAAACTGAAACATAAAACTAAACTTAAATATAAAATAAAATGAAAAATTAAAACTAAACTAAAATAAAATAAATAAAAATCTAAACTAAACTAAAAAATAAAGTAAACCTAACAATAAAAATACAAAATGTAAAATATAAAAAAATAAACCTAAAATAAAATAAAATAAAACTAAATAAAAACCTAAACCTACTGGTTTACTTAATTAAAAAAACATGAAACCCTAAACCCTAAATCCTAAACCCTGAAACCCCAAGCACCAAACCCTAAACCCTAAACTTTAAACCATAAACCTTCAACCCCGAACCCTAGACCCTAAACCCCAAACCCTAAACCATAAACCGCAAACACTAAACCCTAAACCCAAAAAACCTAAAAACCTAAAAACCTAAACCTAAACTAAATTAAACCTAAAATTAAAATAAATAAAAAAACTTAAACCTAAATAAAATAAAATAAAATAAAAACCTAAACTAAAACCTAAACCTAAACTTTAAAAAAAATAAAATAAAAAATAAAATCTAAACTAAAATAAAATAAATAAAACCAAAATTAAACTAAAAATGAAAATAAACATATAAATAAAAAATTTAAATAAAATAAAAGTAGCCACAAAATAAAAAGAAAATCAAAACCTAAACATAGAAAATAAACCTAAAAATAAATTAAAAATATAACTTAAACCCTAAAGTAAAAAAAACCCAAACCTAAAATAAACAAAATAAAATAAATCTAAACCTAAATTAAAATAAACTAAACTAAAATAAATAAAACTGAAACCTAAACCTAAAATAAACTAAACTGAAACCCTAAACTAAATAAAATAAAATAAAATAAAAATAAACCTAAACATAATTTAAAAAAATGAAACCTAAAAATGAACCTAAAATAAAAATCTAAAACATAAACCTAAAATATAAAATAAAAACCTAAATAAAAACCTAAAAATAAAAAATAAAACCTAAACTTAAAAAATGAAATAAAAATAAAACTAAAAAATAAACATAAACCTAAACCTAAACTAAATCTAAAATAAATAATCCTAAAATAAATAAACTAAACTAAATAAAAATATAAACTTAAATAAAAAATAAACTAGATAAACCTAAACCTATAGTTTACTTAATTTTTTTTTAAAAAACCCTAAACCATAAACCCTAAACCCTAAACCCTAAATCCTATACCCTTTAGCCTAAGCGCTAAACCCTAAACTCTAAATCCTAAGCTAACCCTAAACTTCAAAAATCATAAAGCCTAAATACTATACCCTAAACCTAAAACCCAAAACCCTAACCCTAATCACTAATTCCAAAAACCCTAAACCATAAAACCTACAACACTAAACCAACAACCATAAACCCTAAACCCTAAAACTTGTTAAACCATTAACCCTAAACCCTAAACTAAAACTCAACTAAACTAAGTTTTAAATTTAAAACTATAAACCCTAAACTCCTAAACCCTAATGTTTAAAACTATAACCTAAACCTAAACCTAAACTTAAAATCCTAAACTTAAAACCTAAAACCTAAAACCCTAAATCTAAACTAAAGTTTAATCCTAAACCCCTAACCTAAAACTTAAACCCTAAAATAAAATAAAACTTTAGTTACTTTAATTTTAAAATAAACCTAAACTAAAACCTTAACCTTAAACCTAAAAGAAAAACCTTAAACTAAATCTAACTAAACAACCTAAACCTAAAATCCTTAAAACCTTAAAACCATGAACAAAACCCTAAACCCTAAACCTAAACCTTAATTCTAAAACCCCAAACTATAAAGCCGAAACACTGAACCCTAAACCCTAAACACTAACCATAAACCCTAAAACCATAAACTCTAAAACCTTAAACCCTAAAAACTAACCCTTAAACCCTAAAAACCTAAACCTAAACTAAATAAAACCTAAAAATAAAATAAATAAATAAATTGCAACCTAAATAAAATAAAATAAAATAAAAACCTAAACTAAAACCTAAATCTAAGCCTAAAAATATACTAAAATAAAAAATGAAAATAAATAAAAATAAAATAAAGAATAACCTAAATAAAACTAAAAAAATAAAATAAACCTAACAATAGAAAAACTTTAATAAAATAAACAATAAATGTAAAATAAAAATCAATTAAACTTAAATTAAAATTAAATAAAAATTAAATAAAAATATAAACCTAAAAAATAAACCTAAAAATAAATAAAAAGTAAAACCTAAACCCTAAACTTAAAAAAAACCTAAACCTAAAATAAGAAATAAAATAAACCTAAACCTAAACTAAAATATATAAAACTTAAACCTAAACCTAAACTAAATAAAATAAAATGAACTAAAAATAAACCTAAATCTAAACTAAAAAATATAACCTAAAAATATACTTAAAACCTAAACCTAAAAACAAATTTTAATAAAAACATAAAGATAAATCTAAAAATAAAATATAAAATCTAAACCTAAAAAATAAAATAAAAATAAAACTCAACTAAAAAAATAAACATAATCATAAACCTAAACCTAAACCTAAAAAACAAACTAAAATAAAAAACCCTAACCTAAAGAAAATAAACCTAAAATAAATAAACTAAACAAAATAGAATTAAAAAATAAAATAAACTATAAAAAATAGAGAAATAAACTAAATAATCCTAAACCTAATAGTTTACTTAATTTTTATTTTTTTAAAAAAACCCTAAACCCTAAAACTAACCCTAAACCATAAACCCTTAACCCTAAACCCTAAAAAACCCTAAACCCAAAACCCTAATCTTAATCCTAAACCCTAATCCCTAAACCATAATACCTAAATGCTTAACTAACCCAAAACCCTAAACAGTAAATCATAAAAACCTTAAACCCTAAAGCTTAAATGATAAACCATAAAATGTAAACCCAAAACTAACCTTAAACTCTAAGATAACCCTAAACCCTAAACCCTAAACCCTAACCTAAATCCTAAACCCCTAAATACTAAACTAAACAAATTTAAACCTATGAGTTTACTTAATTAAAAAAACCCTAAACCCTAAAACTAACCCTAAAATAAAACTCCAAATCAGAACTCCTAAATCATAAAAAAACCTTAAACCCTCAACCCTAAATTAAAACTTAAACCATAAACATAAAACCTAAAGTATAAACCTACAACCCTAAACCCTAAACTCTCAACCCTAAACCCTAAATCTTAAAACCCTAAACCCTAAACTCTAAACCCTAAACCCTAAGTCCTAAAACTTACAACCCTAAACCCTAAACCACAAACCCTAAACCCTAAACCCTAAACCCTAAAAACCAAAAAACCTAAACCTAAACTAAATAAAACTTTAAAATAAATTAAATAAAAATACTTAACCCTAAATAAAATAAAGAAATAAAATAAAATAAAAACCTAAACCTAAACCTAAAAATAAATGAAATATAAAATAAAATAAATAAAATAAAATAAACAAAAATAAAATCTAAACTAAAAAAAATGAAATAAACCTAAGAAAAAAACCTTATTAAAATAAATATAAATGTAAAATAAAAAAAAAAGAAACCTAAAGTAAAATAAAATAAAAATTAATTAAAAACCTAAACCTAAAAAATAAAGCTAAATTTAAAACCTAAAAATAAATAAAAATTAAAACCTAAACCCTAAAGTAAAAAAAACTTAAACGTAAAATTAAAATAAAATAAACCTAAACCTAAAAGTATACTAAAATAAACTAAACTTAAATAAATAAAACCTAAACCTAAACTAATTAAAATAAAATAAACTAAAAATAAACCTAAACCAAAGTTGAGAAATAAAACTTAAAAATAAACCTAAATTAAAAACCTAGAACCTAAACTCAAAAAATTTAAATTAAAATGTAAACCTAATCCTAAAATAAAAAATAAAATATAAACCTAAAAAAATAAAATAAGAATAAAACTCAACTAAAAAATAAACCTAAATTGAAAAATATTAGCTAAAATAAAAAACCTAAACTAAAATAAATAAACTTAAAAAAATAAACTAAACTAAATAAAGATAAAAAATAAAAATAAATAAAAATAAAAAACTAAATAAACTAAATAAACCTAAACCTATCAGTTTACTTAATTTTTTTTTAAAAAAACCTTAAACCTTAAATCCTAAACCCTAAACCCTAAACCCTAAACCCTAAACCCTACACCCAAAACCTACAACCCAAAACCTTAAACCCTTATCCCTAAAAAACCTTAAAACCTAAACCCTAAACCCTAAACCTCAATCCTAAACCCAAAACCCTAAAACCATAAACCTTAAAATGATAAACCCTAAATCATAAACCCTGCACCCGAAACCCTAAACCCTAATCCTTAAACCCAATCCCTAAACCCTAAACCCTAAACCCCAAACCCTAAACCTAAACCTAAAGTAACTAAATAAATTAAAAAATATAAACCTAAATCTAAACCTAAACCTTAAGAATGGGCAGAACCTTGATGGAAAGAATATCATCATCAAACTGGCTCAGTCTAGATCTAGAGGAAGGGAGGTGGTAAATCATCACAAGTTTGGACGGGAACTGGAGGTTCTACCGGATATGGAGGGTAGTGGGTGGTTATGGAGGATAGAGATGGAGATTCATGGTGGTGGTGAGAGAGATCGGGATAATGATGGCTCCTCGCTACCGAGAGGCCAGGGTGGTTTTGATGGGAACTAGAGAAAATGAAGAACAACTGATATGATCTACTACTTATGGAACTGTGTCTTTATAGTATCGACAGTTCTAATTATCTAGGGTCATTGATTTGATCTATGCGTGCTCATTTTTTATCTATGTCGTCACATGTGTCTTAGAGAAATTGGTTAGTTGCTTAGTTTATGAAATTGAAAAGAAGAAATGTTGAATCTGAATTTATTCTCTATTTTAAAAAAGCCAAAAAACCAAAACCCTAAACTAAAACTTGAACCCTAGACTTAAAACTTAAACCCTACACCCTAAACCCTAAACCCTAAAAAGCTTAAACTCTAAACCCAAAACCCAAAACCCTAAATCCAAAAACCTAAAACCTAAACCCTAAACCCTAAACCCTAAACCCTAAACCCTAAACCCTACACCCAAAACATTAAACCTAAACCCTCAACTAACCTTAATTTCTAAATCCTAAACCCTAAAAAGCTAAAAAGCTAAACTTAAACTAAATAAAACAAAAAAATAAAATAAATAAAACAACATAAACTAAAATAAAATAAAAAAAGAAAATAAAATAAAAAACTAAACTAAAACCTAAACCAAAACATAAAACTAAACCTAAACCTAAAAATAAACTAAAATAAAAGATAAAAACTAAAATAAAATAAAAGATAAAAACTAAAATAAAATAAAATAAATTCAAACCAAAACTCAAGTAAAAAAAATATAAAACCTAAATAAAATAAAAGGTAAACCTAAAATAAAAATAAAATAAAATGAAAATAAAATAAAATAATAACTAAATGAAAACCTAAACCTAAAAATAAATAAAAAATAAAACTTAAACCCTAAACTTAAAATATACTAAACTTAAACTTAAACCAAAACCCTAAATATAATAAAATAAACTAAAAATAAACTTAAACCTAAACTAATAAAATAAAACCTAAAAATAAACCTAAAATAAAAACCTAAAACCTAAACTTAAGAAATAAAATAAAAACCCAAAAATAAAAAATAAAACCTAAATTTAAAAAATAAAATAAAAATAAAACCAAACTAAAAAATAAACCTAAATCTAAACCTAAACCTAGAAAATAAACTAAAATAAAAAAAACCTAAACTAAATTAAATAAACCTAAAATAATTAAAGTAAACTAAGTAAAAATAAAAAATAAAATAAAATAAAATAAATAAATAAAGAAACTAAAATAAATAAATAAATAAACTAAATAAACCTAATCCTACTAGTTTATTTAATTTTTAAAAAATAAAAAACTAAAAAAAATTAAAAAAAAACCCTAACCCTATACACTAAACCCTAATCCCTAAACCTTAGAACCCTAAACCCTAAAACCTAAAACCCTAAACCCTAAACCCAAAAAACCTCAAACCTAATCCTAAAAGTAAAATGAATAAAAAAACTTAAACCTAAATAAAATAAAAAAATAAAATAAAATAAAAACATAAACAAATACTTAAACCAAAACCAAAATCTAAATCTAAATCCAAATGTAAAAATAAAATAAAATAAAAATAAAAATAAATGTAAAATAAAATAAATAAAATGTAAACTAAACTAAAAAAATAAAATAAACCTAAAAATAAAAAACTTAAATAAAATAAAACCTAAACATAAAATAAAAATAAAATAAACCTAAAATAAAATAAAATAAAAACTAAATAAAAATATAAAACTAAAAAAATAAAGCTAAAAATGAATAAAAAAACCTAAACCTAAAATAAACTTAAATTAAGCTAAAATAAACTAAATTAAAATAAATAAATCTTAAACATAAACCTAAAATAAACAAAATCTAAACCCTAAATTAAATTAAATAAAATAAACTAAAAAAATCCTAAACGTAAACTAAAAAAAAACCTAATATAAAAACATAAAACATAATCCTAAAAAAATAAAATAAAACTTAAACCTAAACCTAAAAATAAAAATAAAATAAAAACTAAACCTAAAAAATAAAATAAAAACAAAACTAAACTAAAAAATAAACATAAACCTAAACCTAAAAAATAAACTAAAATAAAAAAGCTAAACTAAAATAAATAAACTAAACTAAATAAAAATAAAAAATTAACCTAAATAAAAATAAAAAATAAAATAAACTAAAATAAATAAGAAATAAACAAAATAAAGAAAATAAACCTTAACCTACTAGTTTACTTAATTTTTTTTTAAGAAACTCTAAACCCTAAAACTAACCCTAAACACTAAACCTTAATCCCAAAAAACCTTAAACCCTAAAGCTTAAACACTAAACCCTAAAGCCTTAAACCCTAAACCCTAAACCCTAAATAAGAAAAAGCTAAACACCTAAACCTAAACTAAATAAAACCTAATAATTAGATAAATAAAAATACCTAAACTTAAACATAATAGGAAAATAAAATAAAATAAAAGCCTAAACTTAAAAAAAACTAAAATATAATAAATAAAACACTAAACTAAACTAAAAAATAAAGTAAACCTAAGGATAAAAAACCTAAATAAAATAAAAATAAAATAAACCAAAAATTAAATAAAATAACTACTAAATAAAATCCTAAACATAAAAAATAAACTTAAACATTAAACTTAAATTATATATAAAATTAAACCTAAAGCCTAAATTAAAAAAAAAACTAAACCTAAAATAAAATTAAAATAAACCTAAAATTAAATTAAAATAAATAAAACCTAAACCTAAGCCTAAAATAAACTCAACCTAAACCTAAACTAAATAAAATAAAATAAACAAAAAGTAAACCTATACCTTAGCTAAAATATAAAACTTAAAAATAAACCTAAAATAAGGAACTAAAACCTAAACCTAAAAAATTAAAATTAAAATGTAAACCTAAACCTAAAAATAAAAAATAAAACCTAAACCTAAAAAATTAAATAAAAATAAAACTCAACTAAAATTAAACCTAAACTTTAGAATTAAACTAAAATAAAAAACCTAAACTAAAATAAATAAACTAAACTAAATAAAAATAAAAAATAAACCTACTAAAATAAAAAAAGAAATAAACTCAAATAAATAAAAATAACTAAATAAACCTAAACCTACAAGTTTAGTTAATTTTAAAAAAAAACCCCAAAACTATAAATCCAAAACTCCAAACCATAAACCCTAAACTCTAAAACTAATCCTAAACTCTAAACCCTAAACGTACAACCTTAGACCTACAACCCTAAACCCTAAACCATAAACCATAAACACTAAACCCTAAACCCTAAACCCTAAACCCTAAAACCCTAAACCCTAAGCCCTAAACCCTAAACAATAAAACCCTAAACCTTAAACCCTAAACCCTAAACCTTAAAACTTAAAACTTACAACCCTCAACCCTTAAGCCCTAAAACCCTAAACCTTAAACCCTAAAAGAATAAACCTTAAAATCCTAAACCTTAAACCCTAAACTCTAACCCTAAACCCGAAACCCTAAACCTAATCTTCAATTAATTAAATAAATTGAAAAATAAACCTAAAAATCTAAACCCAAACCTAAACCCCAGGAATGGGCAGAACCTGGATGGCAAAAACATCATCGCCAACTAGGCTCAATCTAGATCTAGCGACAAAGGCGAAGGTTGTGGCGGTGGTTATCTTAGTGGTGGTGGGGGATCTGGAGTTGCTGGTGGATATGGAGGTGGTGGTCGGGGCAGTGGTGGCTAAGGAGGCGAGAGGAGCGACAAAAGTTACTACCGTGGTGGTGGCAGAGGGAGAGATCGGGATATGATGGTGGATCCTGCTAATCGAGAGTAGGGGTGGTTCTGATGGGAACTAGAGAAACTAAAGAAAAGCTGATTCGATCTACTTCTTATGGTGCTGTGTCTTTATGGTAGAGATGGTTATACTTATCTAGGGATTTCGATTTGCTCTATGGCTCCTCATTTTTGATCTATGTCATCGCTTATGTCTAAAAAAACTTGGGGTGCTACTTGGTTGATGAAATCGAAAAGAAGAAATATTGAATATGAATTTATTCTCTACTAAAAAAACCTTAAACCCTAAATTAAAACTAAAACCCTAAACCCTAAACTAACCCTAAACCCTAAACCCTAAAAAGATAAAAATCTAAACTAAACTAAATAAAATGTTAAAATAAATAAAATAAAAAAACCTAAACCAAAATAAAATAAATAAATAAAATAAATACAAACATAAACTAAAACCTAAACCTAAACCAAAAAATAAAAAATAAATAATAAAAGCTAAACTAAAATAAAATTAATAAATATCTAACCTAAACTAAAAAATAAAAAACCTAAATAAAATAAAAACTAAACATAAAATAAAATTAAAATAAACATAAAATAAAACTTTAAACCTAAAAAATAAACCTAAAAATAAAACGTAAAAATAAATAAAAAATAAAAACTAAACCCTGAACTAAAAAAAAAACTAAACCAAAAATAAATATGGAATAAACAAAATAAATTAAAGCTAAACCTAAATTAAAAAAAGCCTAAACCTAAAATAAACTAAAGCTAAACCTAAACCTAAACAAAAAGAATAAAATAAAATAAAAATAAACCTAAAACTAAACTAAAAAATAAAACATAAAAATAAACATAAAATAAGAGCTTAAAACCTTAACCTAAAATATTAATACAAAAGCCTAAACTAAAATAAAAAAAATAAAAAATAAAACCTAAACCTAAAAAATGAAATAAAATAAAACCAAACCAAAAAATAAACCTAAACATAAAAAAATAAATTAAAATAAAAAAGGTAAACTAAAGTAAATAAATCTACAATAAATAAACTAAACTAAAAAAATAAAAAATAAACTCAAATAAAAATTAAAAATAAATTAAACAAAAATAAATAAATAAAATTAACTAAATAAACTAAATAAATCTAAACCTATTGGTTTACTTAATTTAAAAAAACACTAAACCATATACCCTAAATCCTAAACCCTCAACCTTAAACCCTAAAACTAACCCTAAACCCTAAACCCTAAACCCTAAAAACCATAACCCCTAAAGCCTAAACACTAAACCATAAACTTTAAACCGTAAACCCTAACCATAAACCCTAAACCCTAAAATATTAAACCCTGAAACCCTAAACCCTAAATCCTAAAAACCTAAAATCCTAAACCTAAACAAAATTTAACCTAATAATAAGATAAATGAAATACCTAAACCTAAATATAATAAAAAATAAAATAAAATAAAAACCTAAACCTAAAAAAAAACTAAAATAAAATAAATAAAAACCTAAACAAAATTAAAAAAAGAAATTAAAATTAAGAATAATAAACCTAAATAAAATAAAAACTAAACGTTAAATAATAATAAAATAGACCAAAAATAAAATAAAATAAAAATGAAATAAAAACCAAAACCTAAAAAATAAACCTAAAAATAAATTTTAAAAAAACCTAAACCCTAAACTAAAAAAAAACCTAAACTTATAAAAAGAAAAATAAACAAAATAAAATAAACTTAAACCTAAACTTAAATAAATTAAACTAAAATAAATAAAACCTAAACCTAAACCTAAAATAAAAATAAAATAAGAAAAATAAAATAAACCTAAACCTAAACTAAAATAAACTAAACTATAATAAATAAAACCTAAACCCTAAACCCTAAACCTTAAATAACCCTAATCACTAAATGTTAAAAAGCTAATAACCTAAACCTCAACTAAATAAAACCTAAAAATAAAATAAATAAACCTAAAGTAAAATAAAATAAAATAAAATAAAATAAAAAACATAAATTAAAACCAAAACCTAAACCTAATCCAAAAAAGTAAATAAAATAAAAAATAAAAAATAAAAGCTAAACAAAGATAAAATAAATAAAAACCTAAACTAAACTAAAAATAAATAAAAAACCTAAATAAAATAAAAACTTAACAAAAAATAAAAATAAAATTTAGCTAAAATAAAATAAAATAAAAACTAAATAAAAACCTAAACCTAAAAAATAAACTTAAAAATAAAACTTAAAAATAAATAGAAAATAAAACCTAAACCCTAAACTAAAAAAACACTAAATGTAAAATAAAAATAAAAAAACAAAATAAATTAAAGCTGGACAAAAATAAATAAAACCTAAACCTAAACATAAAATAAACTAAAACTAATCATAAACTGAAACTAAATAAAATAAAATAAACTAAAAATAAACCTAAACATACACTAAAAAATAAAACCTAAAAAAGACCTAAACATAAACTAAAAATAAAACCTAAAAAAATTTAAATAATGCCTAAATCCTAAACTTAAAAAATAAAATAAAAACCTAAACCTAAACCCAAAAATAAAAAATAAAACCTTAACCTAAAAATTAAATAAAAATTAAGCTCAACTAAAATAAAAATCTAATCTAAAATAAATATATCTAAAATAAATAAACTAAACTAAATAAAAATAAAAAATAAACATAAATAAAAATAAAAAATCAAAAAACTATAATAAATAAAAATAAACTAAATAGACCTAAACCTACCGGTTTACTTAATTTAAAAAAAACCCTAAACCCTAAACCCTAAATACTAAACTCTAAACCCTAAACCCTATACCCTAGACCCTAAAACTAACCCAAAACATTAAACCCTAATGCCTTAACACAAAACCCTAAACCTAAACCATAAACCCTAAACCCTAAAGCCCTAAACCTTAAAACCATAAACCCTAAAATGTTAAACCCTAAACCTTGAAAACCTTAAAAACCTAATTCTAACCTAAATAAAACTAATAATAAAATAAATGAAAATACCTAATTCTTTGTGGAGGTGGGGGATCTAGAGGTGCTGGAGGATATGGAGGTGGTGGTCAGAGCAGTGGTGGTTATGGAAGTGGGAGGAGTGATGGAGGTTACAATCGTGATGGTGGCGAGGGGAGAGATCGGGGATATGATGGCAGATCTCACTACTTGAAAGGGGTGGTTCCATGGGAATCAAGAAACTAAAGAACGGCCGATCTCTCTGGCCGCTATGGAACTGTATTTACAGTAGAGATAGTTTTACTTATCTAGGTAATTTGATTTGCTTTATGGCTACTCATTTTTTATCTATGTTCTTGCTTCTATCTCAGAAAACTTAGGGTTCTACTTGGATGATGAAATTGAAAAGAAGAAATGTTGAATATGAATTTATTCTCTGTTAAAAAAACCATAAACCCTAAATTAAAACTTAAACCCTAAACCTAAAACCTAAACCCTAAACCCTAAACACAAAACCTTAAACCCCAAACCCTAAACCTTAAACCCTAAACTAACCCTAAACCCTAAATCCTATAAAGCTAAAAACCTAAACTAAATAGAAGCTAAAAATAAAATAAATTAAAAAATAAAATAAAATAAAAACATAAACTAAAACCTAAACCTAAACTTAAAGAAAAAGAAAATAAAATAAATAATAAGCAGCAGGATCTACCATAATATCCATGATCTCTCCCTCCACCACCACAACAGTTGTAACCTCCATCGCTCTTCTTTCCTGCATAACCACCACTACTCTGACCACCACCTTAATATCCACCAGCACCTCTAGATCCCCCACCACAACCTTAATAACTTTTGCCTCTACCTTCATCTCCACCGCCAGATCTAGACTGAGTCTAGTTAATGGTAATGTTCTTACCGTCAAGGCTTTTCCCATTCTTAGGGTTTAGATTTAGGTTTAGGTTTATAAGGTTTAGTGTTTAAGTTTATTTTTAATTTATTTAATTACTTTAGGTTTAGTTTGTAGGGGTTTGGTAGGTTTAAGGTTAGGGTTTAAGGTTTAGGGTTTAGCATTTAGGGTTTAGGGTTTAGGATTTAGGGTTTAGGGTTTATGCATATAGGGTTTAGGGTTTAGGGTTAGGGTTAAGGTTTGGGGTTTAGGGTTTAGGGTTTAGAGTTTAAGGTTTAAGGTTTAGGGTTTAGGGTTTAGGGTTTAATGTTATTTAGGATTTAGGATTTATGGTTTATGGTTTTTTTTTGTTTTTTTTAGGGGAACCCCATATAGGGGAATTTTATTGCCACAAAAAGAGGGTTACAAGGTCCTTAAAGGGGATAAACTCCAAAACTATTGCTCAAAGAGCTACAATTAGCCTAGGGAGTAAATCCCCTATCTAAGTACAGCCAAAAGCAAAAGAAAATAATAAAGCAATCAAAAGATACAAATTGATTAACATAATAAGCCGCTTGAAGATTATAATGTCGCAGATGGGAGAATGCATGACACTGGAGCAAACCTACAAGAGGACAAGAGAGAAGCACATGCAAGAATGTAAATAGAAAAAGTTAGAGCAAAGGGTAATACAGAAAAATGATAATCAAAAACTAACTGAGAATGAAAGTAATGAGTTGTGATAGAAGGCTCGCTCACCACACAAGCAGATGCAAATATGAGCATCCAGACATCAGCAGAAGGGTTACATCACAAGAGCTACTACCAAACCAAAAGGGAGTGAAAACATCACAGCCATCATAGCCAACAAACCTGTATTGCATCCATTTGATAAAAGTCTTGATATCCTTAATACCTGCAATTTCAATCAAATACAGGGTAGATAGAGAATCAGCAAAAGTCAGAATGAGAAAGAGGTTCCCATCCTGGAAATAAGACCCGATATATGACACCATGTCAAAGAATGCCCAAAGACCAATACAAGAAGTTCATCTGGATTAAAGAAGTTCATTATAAGACAACCCATTCAGATAGAGCATGATAGGGTTTGAAAATGAATTAGTTAAGAGCATCTTAATAGTGGTCTGCATTAGTCTAACAATGGTAGGAAAAAGATAAGAGAGGCAAGAATTAAAATGGTTTTCAGGCTGGCTACAAAGCCCATAAGCAGCAAACAACAAAAAATCAACACCACATTGCCAGCCAGGGGAATTAAGTAATCTGCAGGAAACCAGAAAGTCCACAATCCCCTAGCCCAATTGACAACAAATGCATAAGTCAGGAAGGGATAGCAAGTTGGCCATAAAACCTCTCTCCATCAGAGTAGACATTTCCATTGTTAATAACCAAGTAGGTAGAGCATAAAAATAGGTATCTGGAAGGCAGCAACCGAGACAACAATCACCAAAAACCATCAGACTAGTAATGCTAGAAACAACTAGCTAAATATAGGACCCAGAAATCTTACAGCCAACCAAGATGAAGCCAACATAAGAGTCTTGAAGAACTAAGATAGCAAATATCCAAGACAAGAAAGAACCAGCTAGAGAACATAGACCAGCAAGCTTGCTATAAAGCCACCCATCCAGGATAAACATTGTAATAGATACAAATTTAACTGAACGAAGTTGGAGAAAACAGCAGCAGATAACCACTGAATTAAGATGATATGCATGTAATAAACCATTAAGGGGGGTTCAAGGCAAAGTACACCAAGCAATCAACAACTTTAATAGAGAGTTGTTGAGCAAAATAAACCAAAACCTTAGAGATAGCATATAGAGTATTAATCCAGTTCAGCCAACAACCAAAGCAGTTAATACCAACAAGCTGGCCAAGAGTCCACCCAGAAGCATAGATAAAGATCCAAATAATCAGATGAAAAATCACAGGGATCTGCTCGATGTTAACAGAACCTAGTGGGAAAAAATAGAAGCAGGAAAACATACCAGTAGCCCAATTGATAACAGCAAAAATAGTCAAAAAATCAAAAAATAGGGAACAGATTATAATCACAACGTCCACCAGCTGGAGAAAGGGCCCTAAAGGCCAAAAGCCAACAATGGTAGCAAAAGGGTTCAAAAGATAATAAAAAGAAAAAACCTTCCAGATAAAGCAGATCAGGGTAGCAGTAAAACCTACAACCACATAGTCAAAGCTACAACTCCAGTTGTAGCAATCAGAACCAAAAATCAGATAATCCAGATCAACAAACAAACAAGAGAGGAAGGCAGCAAAAGACAACAACTATCCATAGTACCACCCGCCAGAGACAAGGATAATGCACCAACCTAACCGAACTGAGATGGGAATACGATAATGAGATAATGTAGATCACAAAGAATCGGAGATGAACAAGATATAAACAAAGACGTGCATTCCAAAAGCCAACCCCAATAGTAAAGAAGTTAATGCAACATTAGAACCCACCAGAAGAAAAATCAAAAAATGGATTCAAATGAATATCAACATTAAAATCTAGAAAAAGCAAGATAGTAGGTAACCAAGGAAAAAAATAGCCAAGACAGCAACACTTAAGACAACAACATCCAAGATAGGAAGGGACAGCAAGTTGGCCATAAAACTTCTCCATCAGAGAAGACATTGCCATATTTAATAACCAAGTAGATAGAGCATAAAAATAGGTATCTGGAAGGCAGCAACCCAGATAGCAATCACCAAAAACCATCAGAACATCAATGTCAGAAATAGCTAGCTGAACATAGGACCCAGAAGTCCTACAGCCAACCAAGATGGAGCCAACATAGGAGCCCTGAAAAGCCAAGACAGCAAATTTCTAAGACAAGAAACAACTAGCAAGAGAATAGAAACTAGCTAGCTTGCCATAAAGCCACCCATCCATGATAAGCATTGTAATAGAAATAGGTTTAATTGAAAGAAGATGGAGAAAATAGTAGTAGATAAAGTAAACTAATGAATTAAGGTGATATGCATATAATAAGCCATTAAGGGGGATCAAGGCAAAATCCACCAAGCAATCAACAACTACAAAAGAGAGTTACTGAGCAAAACAAACCAAAACCCCAGAGATAGCATGTAGAGTATTAATCCGTCACCAACAACCAAGGCAAGAAACCAACAAGTCGGCCAAGAGTCCACCCAAAACATATGTAAAGATCCAAATAATCGATGGAAAATCACCCAGACCGCCGATGTAAACAGAACCCAAGTGGGAAAGAACAAAAGCAGGAAAAAATAGCAGTAGCCCAATTGATAAAAGCAAAAATAGTCAGAGAATCAAAAAATAGGGAATAGATATTAATCACAAAGTCCACCAGATGGTCAAAGGGCCCTAATGACCAAAAGCCAATAATGGTAGCAAAAGGGTTCAAAGAATAATAAAAAGACAAAACCTTCTAGATAAAGCAAATTAGGGTAGTAGAAAAACCTACAACCACAGTAAAGGCTAACAGAGAAGCCATTAAGGGAATCCAAACCTACAAGGAAATAATAAAATAGAACAGGAAATAACAAAATCTCGCTTGATAGGTTGGGAAAAGAATGTTGGCAAAGACAAATAGCAAGACAACACCAAAATCACCCTACTGAAATAGATAAACAACCCCAGCAACAGCTTGCTGGATATAAGACAGAAACCAAACCATCCAAAAACCAAGAAATAAAAAAATAGCAAGTTGGGCACAAAACCAACCATTCAAATTATACAGTGCATAAGTAAATTCCCGATAGTTAATGAAGTGGTCCGCCAAGACTGAACTGTGAAATAAATAACAACAGTAGGTGAAAATAGCATCATCCCAATTGTTAGTAGCACAAACATTATATAAAGGCAGATGATCCAACAGCCTACAGGACACAGAATAGCCTAAAATCCAACAGCAATAGATTAAAGCAAGATTAGCTGCAGACGGAATCCAAATCCAACATATAGCTTAAAACAACACTACATTGATTGCAAACCATAAGGTAAGCCAATAAAAAGAAGTGGGGCAACAGAGCCACCATAGGGGTTCAAAAGAGTCTCATCAATGAGATCCTCTAGGACAAAAAAGAGCAGGTTAGCAACAGAAATATCATCCTCAGAGAAATCATACTGATTGAAAATTAATAAATAATTCCAAACATAGGATAACCCATTAAAGAGCAAAGGAGCACAAAGAAATAGACTAGTAGCAAGACCCACATCATCAAGAATATTGAAAATTAGGAAATAATTGCAAATCTGTAGAGAAAGATTTTTAACTAGAATGTTGCATCTATTATTGTTATAGGATGTGAAGATAAGGTTATGAAGCGTAAGAGAGACAGAAACAGCAAGACCCCAAAACCTCTTCATGCAGAAAAATAAAATAAAAGATAACTCCCAAAAATAAAAGGAAAATGTCAACTCAAAGCTGGAGACAAAGAGAATATCAGCTCCGTGATCTAATAGGGAGATAAGCAAAGATTTCAAAGTCCACCACCAATCATTATCACTAAAATCCAACAACCTAACAAGAAATCTTCAAAATAAATATTGCAACCAAAGATAATGAACACTAATATAATGCATAGAAATAACATAGGTAACTAAGATGCTCCAAGCAAGAATATCTTTGAGAAACAAATGATGAAATAATGGCGAGCTAAACCCATCATGATAAATATCTCCCTCCAAAGAATGATTGTTATAAAATCAATAGTAGACACGTAGCTCAACAAAATTCCAATGCAGATATTAGTATGCATATAGCTCAACAAAGAACCCTTTGTAAATGCCAAAAGCAAAGGAGCCCAATGAGTCAAGACAAAGAAATAATATCTGTGTGAAACATCCATAAAAGACCCAAAAAGGAACAGAAAGCCATAAAGTAAAGAGGCATACAGTAAAAGGATGAATGGACAATAAACAACAAAAAGGTAGATTAAGTTTTGAGATAAGGAAACCCAGAGTTGTCCAAGTTAACCAGCCCATGCAAGTGTTTGGGCAAGGTGAGTTGATTAAAGAACATGATACCATCAGATCTAGCAAATGGCAAGGTAGTCAAGACAGTGCATTTCCTTCACAAAACATGAGTGATGTTAAAATTGGGAAAGAAGAGCTCTAGTTTGCTTGAGGAGGTACACCCAAGGTCGCTCATCTTCGTGGAGGTCAAAAGATCAATCGCCAGAACAAAGATCCACCTCAATCCAAATATTAAGCCATTTTGGAGGAAAATCTCAAGAGCTTTGAAGACGCCATAAGCTTAGAAAAATAAAATAAGAAATAAGGGGATAAGCAAAAGCACATACTATACCCTTAGAGTTCAAAATGCTACCACAACCGATTATGAGAGACAGAGCCATCAGTATTTATTTTAATAATATGGTCAAGAGGTTTTTTCCAATAGACAATATTGTCATTTCGACAATAAGGTTGATCCGGCAGGTTACAACCTAAATCATAAACCCCAAACCCTAAACCCTAAACCCTAAAAACCAAAACTTAAACTAAATAAAATTAAAAAATAAAATAAATAAAAAAACCTAAACCTAAATAAAATATAATAATAAAAAACATAAACCTAAATATAAAAATAAAATAAAAAAATCTAAAAGCTAAACTAAAACATAAAATAAACCTAAAAAACCTAAATAAAATAAAAACTAAATGTAAAATAAAAATATAAAAAACCTAAAATAACATAAAATAAAAACTAAATAAAAATCTAAACCTTAAAAATAAACCTAAAAATAAATAAAAAATAGAACCTAAACCCTAAACTAAAAAAAACATAAACCTAAAATTAAAATAAAATAAACCATAGCCTAAACTAAAATAAACTAAACTAAAAGAAACAAAACCTAAGCCTAAACTTAAAATAAACTAAACCTAAACCTAAACCTAAACCCTAAATAAAATAAAATAAATTAAAAATATACCTAAACCTAAACTAAAAAATAACAACTATAAATTACCCTAAAATAAAAACCTAAAACCTAAACCTCAAAAATAAAATAAAAACCTAAACCAAAACCTAAAAATAAAAAAAATTAAACCTAAACCTAAAAAATAAAAAAAATAAAACTAAACTAATAAATATGCATAAACTTGAACCTAAACCTAAAAAATAAACTAAAATAAAAAATCTAGAATGAAATAAATAAACCAAAAATAAATAAACTAAATTAAATAAAAATTAATAAATAAAATAAAATAAATAAAAAATAAACTAAATTATTTAATTTAAAAAAACCCTAAATCGTAAACCCTAAACCCTAATCCTAAACTCCATAAACCTTAAACCTTAAACTAACCTAAACTCAAAACCTAAACCTAAACCTAAACCCTAATAAACCTAAAATCCTTAAAACTCAAACCCCAAACCCTAACCAACCGTAAACCCTAAACCCTAAAACCCTACACCCTAAACCCAAACTAACCCTAAACCCTAAACCATAAAATCCCTAAACCCTAAAGACTAATCCCTAAACCCAAAATTAATGCTAAACCCTAACCTAACCCTAAACCCTAAACACTAAGCCCTAAAAACCAAAAAACCTAAACCTAAACTAAATAAAACCTAATAAAAAAATAAATAAATAAAACATAAACCTAAATAAAATAAAATAAAAACCTAAACTAAAACCTAATCCTAAACGTAAAAATAAAATAAATTAAATTAAAACTTGAATTAAATAAATAAAATAAAATAAACCAAAGAATAAATAAATAAATAAAATAAAAACTAAAGGTAGAATAAAAATAAAAGAAAATTAAAATAAAATAAAATAAAAACTAAATAAAAACCTAATCCATAAACTAAAAAAACTAAACCTAAAATAAAAATAAAATAAACAAAATAAAATAAACCTAAACCTAAACTAAAATATACTAAACTAAAATAAAGAAAACCTAACCCTAAACCTAAACTAAACTAATCCTAAACCTAAACCTAAACCTAAAATAAACTAACCCTAAACTTAAACCTCAACTAAATAAAATAAAATAACCTAAAAAATAAAACCTAAAAATAAACCTAAACTAAAAACTTAAAACTTGAAAATAAAAAATAAATAAAAACCTAAACTTAAACCTAAAAATAAAAAATAAAATCTAAACCTAAATAATAAAATACAAATTAAACTAAACTAAAAAATATGCATAAACCTATACCTACAACTAAAAAATAAACTAAAATAAAAAACCTAAACTGAAATAAATAAATCTAAAATAAAAAAACTAAACTTAATAAAAATAAAAAACTAAAAAACTAAAATAAATAAAAGATAAAATAAATAAACCTAAACCTACATGTTTATTTAAACTATAAAAAAACCCTAAACCTTAAACCCTAAATCCTACATCCTAAATCCTAAACCCTAAACTTTAAACCCTAAAACAAACCCTAAACCCTATATACTAAACCTACAATCCTAAACCCTAAACCTTAAACCTTAAACCATAAATCCTAAACCCTAAACCCTAAACCTTAAACCCTAAACCCTAAACCCTAAACCTTAAACCTTAGACCCTAACCCAAACTTTAAACCCAAAACTCTAAACTAACCCTAAACCCTAAAGTGTAAAGCCTAAATCCTAAACTAACCCTAATCACTAAAACATAAACTCTAAACCCTAAACCTTAAAGCCTAAACACTAAACCCTAATCCCTAAACCATAAACCCTAACCATAAACCCTAACCCTAAACCATAAACCTTAAACCTTAAAACCCTAAACCTTAAAACCTTAAACCCTAAACCCTAACCCTAAACCCTAAAAGCATAGACCTTAAAACCCCTAAACCCTAATATAAAACCCCTAAACCCTAAAACCCCTTGCCCAAAAAACCCCTAAACCCTAAAACCCCTAAAACCTAACCCTAAATCCTTAAAGCATTATTAATCATAATATATTGTTCTACGCATTTTAAATTCTTTTATTATTTTATAATCATATAGTTGAGCCTACATTAGTATTATTTTTAGAAATATTGATTTAGACTTAAAATGGTGAACCAAAATCATATTAAGCATAGCATGGCATAAAAATATATTATTTAAATTTAAAATATGTAAGTCGTACGACTAAAATATTTAGTTTTTTATTATTTAGACTAATTTTATGACTTTTTATCTTAAGCAAACCTTGTGATGAAATATGCAATATAATATAATGCAATATGTTATAGTGTATTATAATATAGGATGCCATAACATAGTGTAGCATCCAACATTATAGGATACTATTGGACATTACTACTTGTTGTTTAGCATATTTTAGTTTGTTATAGTATGTTGTATAAGAGTTTGTGTAATATAATTCATAAAAATACTGATTTATAGGTTGAGATGATGGGATTTGGCCAAATTTAAGTTAAGCTTTAGGGAACATCATTAGGGTGTGCTATGGTGTGTCATTTAATCAAAAGAATGGAATTTTGCATCCAAAATAAATGTTCATTTTCAACCAAATTTTATATATTTTTTCGCTTAAAGTAATTCATTTTAAGGTGTAATGTAAGATAATATATTATATGAAATCATATTAAAATATAATGTACATAACAATATAACTTCACATACATATGAATTTGGTGGTGTGTTACTAAATATTATTGTACATTTTAGTATGTTTTACTTTGGTTATAATACATTGGGTCAAAACTCATAAAAATTTTATTTGAAGGTTGAGATGGAAGAATTTGGCCAACTTCATGGCACACACCAAGAAGCATCACCGAAATTATGCTATTTTGTACCATTTCTTATAGAAAAATAATAATTTTACATCCAAAATGAACATTATTCATATTTTGAGAAAATTTTGTTATTTGTTCCTTTTAAGTGATTATAATGAGGTGTAATGTTAGACAATATATTATATTATAGCAAATTATAATATAACATCATATATTATTATATAATATAGTGTGTTAATTTACACTATAATTTGTTTAGCTTGATATTGTATAGTTAGTTTGAGCTTGCACCATCACAAATCATAAAATATTCATTACAATGTTAAGATGATGTAATTTGAACAAATACATTGTTAGGCTTTTGGTTGAAGTATTAAAGGTGTGCATAAGAGAAGAAATAAGATTTGATGAGAATTCCATGTCAAGGGCATGGACGGAGATCCGCTAGGGGATCACACATGCATTGGACATGACATCTGAGGAGTCTACATTGAGGGCATAGAAGAAAAAAATTTGCTAGCGATAAGGTCTAAATTTGATTTGGTTATATGATTTATGGAAAGAAGATCTGTTGGGGATAAGAATCTTTAATCCATCATGGATTAAGATCAAATCGACTTTAATTTGATTTATTTTAATTAATGTTGAAGCATATCTGCTAAAGATATGGGCTTGAGTCCACTGGCGATCGGGTATATGAACCTTCCACAAGGGAAGCAGGTTCGAGCTATCCACTGGGGATTGGGATTTGAGTTTGATTTCATAGATTTGTTTGGGGATGTATCCAATAGGAATAAGAGTTTAGTTGGATTTCTTTGATTTAGAATCTACTGGGGGAGTTGGTTTAATTTTTCTCCACTAAGGAGGTTGGTTTTGAGTTTGATTTATTTGCATGACTTATTTATATATGATATGGGGCTCCACTAGAGAGAAGAGTGTGATTTAACTTCACTGGGAAAATTAGATTGGGTTTAATTTATTCTTAGTTAATGTATGGACCCTGTCAGTGTGTGATGGACCCACTGAGAAGGGGCTATATCAAACTTGACCTACCTCAGATTTATAAATCCAAAGGGATAGTCTACCGACTGTGGAGTAGAGCTATCTAACCTAATGGGTTGCCTTTCAGTGTGCAATGGCTGTGATAGGAAGAAGGCATAATAGATTTACATCTTCTAAAGCAAGGAACAACTGTTGGGGTGACCTATTGGATGCACAACAAATCGAACTTGACCTAGTGCGACTATTGAGTGAATGCTTCTAGGGACTTATGTCAAATCTAAAGTAGTCAGGATTAAATTTATCTTAATTTCATGTGATTTGATATGGTTTATTTGGTTTAGTTTGATTTTGAAATGAGGACATATCTGCTGGGGATGTGAGCTCAATTAAATTTGATAGATTTAATTTATGGACCATGTCAATGTGCGATGGACCCACAGAGAAGGGGCTATATCAAACTTGTCCTATCTCAAATTTACAAATCCAAAGGGATAATCTACTGTCATGGGGTAGAGCTAGCCAACCTAAGGGGTTTCCTTTCGATGTGCAACAGTTGTTCTAGGAAGAAGGCATAGCAGATTTACATCTTCTAAAGCAGCGAACAACCACTAGGGTGACCTATTGGTAGCACAACAAATCAAACCTAACTTAGGGGAGACTACTGAGTGAATGTCACTTGGGACTTATATCAACTCAAGAGTAGTTAGGCGATTATAATAGGGGGTTTTGCTGACACTGCCCTAAAGATAGGATGCCTTCTTGAGAAAACATACCGCTAGGGGTGTCCTCCTAATCCATAAGTGAATATATATTTTGTTTATATGTTTGTGTGGACCTTGTTAGTGTGTGAGGGACCACACTGAGAAGGGGCTATGTAGGCTTTGACCTATCTTAGATTTACTAGACCAGGAATGAATCTGCACATTCACAAGATGGATTCTCCAACCATAGGGGAGATTACTAGGAAAGGGAAACTGTCCAATCTGATAGTAACCCAAGTAGTACCTAAATGGGGTTGCAAAGCACGTGATCCAAATATAGTGCCCACAGGAGAGGTGCTGCTAGGAGCATTATCCTAAGGCCTAGAAAAGAAAGCCTATTATTATACAGTGGCCAAGTCTAGGAGAAAGTGTAGCAAGCTTACATCTGCCATGAGTGGTGTATTTTAAGGTGTGAGAACCAACCAACCTAAGGTGTATCCATGAGTATGAGTGGTGTATCCATCAGCATAGTGAGAACGAACCAACCTAAGGTGCCCATCGGTATGTAATGATCAATCTGGAAAGAAATTGTGTAGGCTTATAACTTTCTTAGTGGAACTAATCATTGGGATAGTCTGTCATCAGTAGGATAGATGCTATCTAACCTAGAGCGACTACTAAGCCAGGAGCCCTGAGGAAGGACTGGACCCAGACTTGAACCAATCAGGAGAGAAGGAACCACTACGAGACTTATCCTAAACTTCAAATATACTTGACCCAATCAGTGAACTAGGGCTAATCCAAGAAGAAAGTGTAGCAGACTCACATCCTCATAAATGAAGCCAACATGAGGTAGCCTACCGGCCACGCATTAAGGCCGACCAAACTAACAAGATGCTTGTTGGTGTGAAATGGCCAAGTAAGGAAGATAAGTGTAGTAGACTTACATCCTCCATAGCAAGAACACCTCTGTGATGACACACTAGCAGGGTAGCACATCCGGCTGACCAAGAGCAGCTACTGAGTGAGTGTTCCTGAGGGCGTTATCTCAACTTAGAGTAGCCCAAGATAAAAGTTATGTGTTTATTTTATATGTTTGTGTTGTATTAATGAAGGATATGATACTGCTCAAGTTCCTTACATGGACCCTAAATACATCATGGTGGATTCACAAATAAGAATACTTTCAACATGGAAGAGATTGAATTCAAAATGAAATTTTCATTGATAATAATTATTTTCAAACATGATCTATAATATTTCTTTAAGTAGAGCTTGATTGGAAGCATTGGGCACTCTTAATAAGTTGATAAGATCCTCCTTATTAGGCCTTCTCTATGGCAAAAGGGCATTCCTAAGTGGGTTCAAACTTGCCTCCCATCTTATGATGACCATTAATCATTTTTCTTAGAACTAAAATAAGCCCTCTTACTTGAAAAGCTCTAGGCTGGACCAAGTTGTTGTGAGCTTGAATCATTTTAGCATTATATAACTCAAAGTTTTGGCATGCTCATAAGAATCTCTCCTCCAGATCTTCGAGCTCTTCTAACCACAACATGGCATTCTGCACTATTATGATCTTACTACCCATAGCTATCCTTAGTGATGGGAGTTGGACTTCTAATGGTAGAACGGCTTCGAACACATACAATAAGGAGAAAGGAGTAGACTGAGTTGGAGTTCAATATGTGGTGCAGTAGGCCCACATGGCCTCAACTAACTGCTCATGACATTATCTCTTGTTATTGTTGAGTGTCATCTTTAGTATTTAGATGAGAGTTTTATTGAAGGCTACTACTAAGCCATTTTCCCCAGAGTAGTTGATAGTAGAATATCTATAATCTATGTTGTGTCTTCGACTAAAGTTCTTGATCTCAATGCTCTTGAATACAGTACCATTATCAGATATAATTCATCGAGACACTCCAAAATCTATATACGATATATTTCATAAAAAAATGGAGCACATGCTGAGCTATGACCTCTCTGAGCTAAATTTCCTTTGCCCATTTTGAAAAGTAGTCAGTAGAAGCTAAAATAAACCGATGACCCTTGGATGAAGGAGGATCAATCGGACCCACTATGTTGGTACCCCAACACTCGAGTGGTCATGAGGCCAATTTGGGATGTAGATTATTGGGTGGTTGGTGTAGGACCACACCGTGTATTTGACATTGGTGGCATCGCATAGCCGTATCCATGTAATCTTTGATCATCGATGACCAGTAGTATCCTAGTCTCTTGATCTTGGCTTTCATCTTCAGACAGAATTGGTTGGCTCCACATAATCTTGAGTGTACCTCGATCACGATCTTATGGGCTTCGTGCTTTTCTAAGCAATGTAACCACATATGATCAAAAGGCTATTGGTATAAGACACCATCCACTAGAGCATAGGAAAGTGCTCTCTGGTTCATCTGATGGGCTTGAGACTTCTCTTAAGGTAGTTTGCCTTTATTTAAGTAATCATTGAATGGTTTCCTCAAATCTTACTCCTCATCCTTCGTGGCAATGGAAACCTCCCCTTAAAGAGAGTACTTTTCAATGAGTTCAATATCAATAAGGGATAAGACTTGCCTATTTTGGACCTTTATTGATATGGACTCATCCTCTTGACATGCTAACTACTTGGCCAGCCTGGCTTAAGCATACACTACGATGTTCTCTCCTCAAGGAATCTTATAAATGGTAACCTCTAGGATTTGGGCCAAAAACTCCATGGTATACTTGTGGTAGTGATGGAACTTGGGCTTTATATTAAATCTACAATCATCAAGCCAAACCAAAATCAACCCAAGTTAAACCTCACTTAACCCTTTTGACTTGAAATGTTCAAATAAACCAAAACCCATTTAAACCCAAACTAATTGCAATTGTATTTATATATCAATCCCAAATCCATATATAAACTCAACTAAATCAAACTCAACCCAAAATCAAGCCAACCAAACCCAATTCGTCCACTTGACCCAAAGTCGCCAATTTAACCTATTTGAGCCAAGTTCTATTCCTACCCAAATTGGATTGAACCAAGCTCATCAAAACCTCCCATCATGATTATTGATCACCTTAGGTTGATCAATTTTCATAAATTGGATCAAACCAAATCAACTTAGTGATTTGACCAAGTTGACCCCTTAACCCATATGAATCCAAACTAGCCAAATTGCAACCTAAGCCAAATCCCTTGAAATCAATGATTCATACCAAATCAAAATCAATATTTGAATATGACTTGACCTTCAATTGAGTTAAACCTAACCCAATTGGCCCTCTTGACCCAAGTTTACCCAAATTGACCTAAAAGACCAAATTAGGTCAAATCAAAATATAAACCAAATTGATTGCAACTAATGGCTCAAGTTCATTCCAAATTTGTTGAACTTGACCAAAACCATGATTGGACCCAATTGAAACCAGTTGACCTACTTAGCCCAAATTGACCTAAAGGTTCAAGTTAGCCTAAATAAAAAAAAAATACAAATTTACTAAAACCAAAGGCTACAATTATCTTCAATTGGTCAACTAAACCCAATCCAACACGCAACCCTATCCAATTTGGCCAATTTGGTCAAATTGGCCAACTTAACCCATTTGACCCAAATGAATTCAAATGAGCCAAAATAAAATCTACGCTAAACTAAACCAAACCAATTGAACCAAAATATATCAAATGATCATATAAACTTGACACAACTCCTAGTTTGACCTAATTTGACCAATTGGTCAACTTGACCCAACCTAACCCAATTTGACCTAAATGAGTAAAATTGAGCCAAACTTAACCAAATCAACTCCAATTGACTTAAAATTTGGGCTAACACAATTTTGGCTCATTTTAAATCTACCCAAATCAAATCCAATGCTAAATGATCATTCTACTCTACATGAGACAAATCACCCATGTAAGCGATCATTTCCATTCCTTGGCCACTTGATACTCTTCCAATGGTCCACCTAGGCACCAAAGACACTGCCCAACATGACCCAACAGGTGGTTGGGTCAACCATGACCCATGGGAGGTGAAATCATCTCACCCTCCCCATTGGAGCATTTGAATCCCATAGGACACCCATGATTCCTCCTTGGCAGCCACCTCCATACCTTCAACCAAACTTCCCAAGCACTAGAGGTGGGACTTCAATCAAAGCCAAGCTCCAAATCATCTGTTCATGGCATTCAGAGTGAACGTTGAAGATTTCATCCAATTGCTACTCAACGGAGCTTCATCTCTGCTAGATGAAGCTTTCTCAAAAACTTAAGCCATAAGTCTTGAGCTCCGGCGAGGTAGGCATGCTTGCAAAACTGATCCTTTGGCAAAAAATGGGTTGGAGCTTTTTGAAGAAAACTTGCTTCTCATGTGATCTTGATCATTGGATCCCCTCCAATCAATGTTGTAATGGTGTGGGATCCTTTTGGAGTTGATCCAAGCTCAAGTAAGCTCGAATCAAGTGACAATGGCGCGTACTCCATTCTCCCTCACTCACGTGACGTTAGATCATGTACCATCCATTCCACTTGACCATTATAGATGGTTGTGATTAGATCTACTAGATCAATCTGATTTAATCCTATTAAGCTATGGAATTAATCGTAGCTGTCTGATCTTAGATCGGATGGAGGATGAGAAAGCACATCCACCACCACCACGTAAGCACTGAGTCGGATAAGTTTTAAGTAGCCAATCCCGTGGCACCATGTGGAAAGCATGCCACATGGTGCCAATAGGATTAGGCTTTAATTAAGCTTAATTAATCATTTTAATGGCTAAAACTTCTCATTTTAAAGATATTTTAGAGGAGAATTAATTAAAAAAGTTCTTAACAAATTTTGAACAGTAATGAAGGTTTAATTATAAAGTTAATTAGTTTAATTACTCCTTAATTACTTGAGCAATTTATCTCAAATTTTTTGGGTTAATTTAATGGGATGACCTCTACCTTCCATGATTTTCTTGATATTTATTGCTCATTTAATTAGAAAAATTGACTAATTAAACCTTAACTACTCTTTTAAGTTAATTAATAATAATTAATCCCATTAATAGTATTAAATTGGTTAATTAAGTTTATTAATCATTGTTGAATAGTAAGTGAACTAAGGAATATGGTTAGGACGCCTTTCCCTAAGTTCATTTCACCCTTTTTTAAAATGAATTTAATTAAAATTTAATTAATTAATTAAATCACTTAATCAAATTGAAATCATAATCACATCGGACCTTAATTAATTAAATCATGGGGTAGATCTTTAGGTGTTTAAAAACCTAAAGGAGTTTATTGCAATTATGGTTAGTCCACATGTGTGGGAAAACCATAAGAGTAATTAATTAAGTCTCTTAATCTAATTAACTATTAGTCATGAGCGAATTGCATTAGGCCCCTTTTATTTCCTATGATCATTGTAAGTTTATTTTCCATGTATATCATGTTGGATCATAATTATTTAGTTAATTACTTTAAGGTGCCATATGTAAGAGTAATAAGTTCTTCTAATTAAGGGTTCAACTTAATTAACCCATAAAATAAACTTAATTAAATTTCCTTAAATTAAATCAAATCACTGATGTAGGAATGGGTTTAAAATAGCAAGTGATGAATTCTATTCTCCTCTTTAAATCAAATCAAATCCAAAACCTAATTAATAAAGAAGCTTTGGTTTGCTTTAAATAATCTTCTTTGATTTGATTATCCTTAACAACTAGTTTGGTTGAATGAATCACATGCTTATATTTGATTTTCCTCTTTCCATTCATGTTAAATTTGGTATGTCATTTGAATTCATGCATCCATCTTTTAAAAATCAAGTAAAATAAATTTGATTTCTTTTATGTAAGCTTGTATGTGTTGATTTAATTTAATATATGTGTGGCTATTATCACTATTAAATCCAAACGTATTTTTGAAAATCTTATAAATGAATAATAATATGTGTTATGATGCTAGTTATAAATACATAAAAAATGCATGTGCTTATAGCTTAAGTGTATGAATGTTGAGTTCTCTTTCCTCTATTCATGTGTTGATTTATATAAGATTGAATGGTAATGGGTATATAGTCTGCACATCTTGGGAACTAAGGAGGTCATTTGATTACCTCCTCAAGTTTAATAATACGCATTCCATTTGATTTCATTCTTATGTATTTCAACATTAAAATTTGTAGAGCTTTAATTAATATATATAAATGATTCAATAAAAAAATATACAATCTTTACATGGTTTTTCCCTCATTTATGTATACATCCATGTGTGTCCAAGAAAAGCTAGTATATAGTCCGGACATACCGAATATGAGGCTTTAGTTAGAAGAAGGTCATTTGAATTACTTCACATCCCTAGTTTAACAATGACACGAACTTGACTATATCTTTGTACATGTATATGTATATGTGATTAGTGAATAAAAATCCCATTTTACATTAAAATTACATGCATTCATAATTGACTAAGTGGTTGAATTGATTAGCCATGTGATTTAGAGCTTACTTCCTATGTTCATGTATACGAATTTACATATGTTTGAATGCAAATGGTATATAGCCTGGACATCCCAAGAATACGAGACTTTATCTAGCTCCAACGAGGTAATTTGATTACCTCACTTCCCTAGTTTAACAATGGCACATGCCGATTTATTTTTATTCTTATGCCCTTTTTGTATAAGAATTTGGATAAAGTTTAAAATAATATATTTAAATAATTAAATTAAATAAAATATAAATTCTAAACATACACATACATTCATCATTTAAGTGAGCCAAAATATGTTGCATTTATAGATACACTTAGGATTAAATCATATGCATGTTACATGTGATGGAAAGGAATTATTTGATATACGTCATGTGTTAGTAATTCAATTAAATTAATCTTAAGATGCTTTTCATTTTGAATAGGATTATTTAAAGTGAACCTAAACTTAGGATTAATTAAATCATTTAATAAGCCATTAACAAAAGAGATCTAAATCAAATTAATATACTTTAAAAAGTGACTTAAGGTAGGGATGAATGAGGGCAATCTTCTTTTCCTCTCTTTATAACACTTAGTTGCTAAGTTTAATCAAATGAAATAAAAGAAAACACAAATTTAAATTATCAAATGAATTAAACTACTTCAAGTGAATTCAACCTTTCATGTTAAATTGAATCCTTCTACACTTAAAAAAAATAACACTAATGGATAACAAGACTTACCATATAAGCCTTAAAAGACACATTAGAATTAAGTAACCACTTGTAGCTCTAAGTTAGGATGATGTATGATGTGATGTATATTTTGTTTTATGATGTATTATTTTAAATTGGATGTTAGGATGTATGCTTCATAGACTAGATGATAGGCCAATATTAGCCTAATCATATTTTTTATAGGAGACTATGCTTAAGGGATGCTTAAAAATAAATGTGAATGCTCTTTTTGTAGGTTGCTTAAACACTTAAGCATAGTCCAAGTTAGGAAAAGTGGGCTTAGTTACCCATGTGTAGGGTGCTAAGTCCAAATTATAAATACAACTACTTGGGATTATATGTATATTTAGCTAACCTCTATTTTGCAGGAGTAGTTAAATTTACTTTTCCTACATAAATATAATTTTTGCAATAGAAATTAAGATTAGTGCTATTGGGGATTAGGATGAGCAATGGCTTGAAGGCTTTGTCCTGGGGTGCCCTGTAATGCCTTTGAAGCAAGAACCATCCAAATCAAAGAAGGAACCAAATTAGAAATGGAGATATGAAGAAAGAAGACCCCATAGCATTTAATACAATTATAATTACTCTTTCATATTCCAAGTTATATAATGGTAGAGCTCAGCTACCCATCTTTTCTCTCTTCGGGTTGTACGGAGGTACCCGACCGCACCAACCTTTTATTATTTTATGATAGTTTATATAATTATTTGATGTTATGTTTACATTATGCATTAGGACGGCATGATTTTCATAGTTTCTTAAATGATTGATGCTTTAATGTGTGGCTTGGTTATGATTAGCCTCTTAGGATAAAAAAACTATTCTACCCAACTAATCATTCATAACTAAATTTTAAACAACTCATAATCGCATCATAAAGATGAAGACATAAATAAGATAATTAAAAAAATTTAGCAACCTCTTGGTTGTATGGTTGTATGTTTCACATCATGCATGCATATTCTTTCTCTCTTGAACATGAAGGATCTTCATCCTTGCATGATAAAGGAATGTTTGACCTGTGAGGGCATCCTTTGTGATGGACTTCTAGCTGATTTGACCCATAACCTATTTCATCGTGCATTTAGGCATAAGAAATACTAAAGCTTCTATCAAAATGATGTGTCTAAAAAGAAATAAAATTTGAAAAGATTTTGCATCTATAAATTAGGTCATATGCTCATACCACTCATGCTCTAGTCTCTTAGGGAGTGTTTTTAGGACTTTAGTCTCTTTCTAATTAAATAACTACCCAAGCTATCTTACAATTTATAAGATTGGACTACATTATTTTAAAATCATTGGAGGAGTTAGCTGGTGACCACTCTAGGCGATTATAGGTCTAGAAGTCAAATAATTTATTCTCTCTTGAGGAGGTAAACCCTTATGTCCACCTGTCTCTTAGATTTAGCTCATGCTTTAGCTCGTATTAAAGCTCCCTAGATTTAGGATCTGAGGTAGCTATATCCTTTGGGAGATAAAACATAAATCCTCACCTCTTAGGCATTCCCACAACCTTGTGTTGGTGGATGATAAGCCCTAGTAATCTAATTAAATTTCAACTCAAAACATATAAATCTCCTCAACTTCAAAATTATAAAGCCCAATCATAGGATAGATTGGAATGCTCACTAGGATTTCTAGTTTCATGAGCAATTTATACTTATTTTATTTGGATTTAAAAAGTAAGTCTTCTTCTTGAACTTTCCAAATTGATTTCCAAATACAACCAATCTTTTGATAGCCTAACCTTGAAATCCTTGGAAAAGATAATTTTCAACTTTAATCAATAGTATTCTTAGGAAATTTTATTTCTTAAGATGTAATTAACTATCAAGGCTTGCGTCCATTGGGAACTTAAAACCTAGTTTAATATAAACCCAGCTTTATTCATCCATGTAAAGTAGGGGAGAAATCTCTAGTACATTCAAAGACCCATCATGCCTAAGGAGTTTTTATTACATGATTAGGTCCATTGTAGGGTGATGCCTCTATCTTTTGAGATAGTACATTATACCTCAATGTTGTACTAGATCACCACAAAAAGTACCCCCACCTACGATCTACGTGATGTCCCCCCCCCACTACATCCAAAATAAACACCACAAGGCCCTCTCGCCTTATTCATTGAATCCTCTCAACATCATCCTTTCTTTTGAAGTTTGGAGATGTCAATCCTCAAGTAGGCATGGGTTCTTAGACTCATAATGTTGACTAATAAACTTAGGTCAACCAAACCTTTGGATAGCCTATATCTGCCAACATCCACTGTAATGTAAAGAGGTGGTTGTGCTTGGTTGTCCCTAAGAGTAAGTCTTCATTGTTGAATATAACTCTGAAGATGTCCTTTGAGTAGCATGCCTCTTCTTTAGTAGCAGTCAGCTGAGCTAAGCATATCTCTCGATCAAGAAAGGCCTTGATTTGAGATTCCCTCATCTCTTTGAAGAAGATAAGGGCATCATATATGCTTAATTTAGCTAGAAACTTTCTAAGGTGAGCTAGGACATTATAATCAACTATGGCTTGGTCCTCTACAAGCATATCTATGGGTGAAGCATCCTATGGAGGGGCTATCTGCTCACTTGAACCAATGACTTTACCTTTATCCTGAGGTGCTACCCTAGGAGGTAGAACTTTGGCACTACGTAGGTTGACTTTAGTGACTTCTTGGAATGATGAGCTTGTGGAAAGTTCTACCTTCTCATCGGCCATACATACAACTTCTCCTATAGGATCCTCAGGTCGTTGACTCCAAATCAATCTCAAGAGATGAACCTGATTAATTTAGAGAAGGATAGTCTGACTCTAAATCAAAAAGAAAAGGATTAAAACTACTAGAGATATTATTTTTATTTAGACACAGAGAGCTTTCAATAAGAATAAAATCAAGAGCATCAGAAGTAGAAAATATATAAGTAGAATCAGCTTTCTTCATTAATTTCTTATTGAGTGAACATACATGATAGAAATCAAGTAAAGTAAGTAGAGTAAGGGATTTAGTGACATTATCCATAGATACAATGCTCCTGTCGGTAGAAGAGGTGGTAGCTACAATGGTGGAGGGAGTATTGGACTCACGGTGGCTATGCTAGTGGACTATCGAGCAAGTATGGTGAGCTACTGCTATTGCTGAGCTGTCACCCTCCCTGAGTTATCCTTTGCAACTAGCAAACCTTCCTTGTTGTTGGAGGTTTGAGCTACTTTAACCACCTGGAAGGAAAGTCTCTTGATCTTAGAATGATCTTCTTCAAAGTTCGAGATAAGCAGATATCCTAACCTTCTTTGGTCTTAAGAGGATCACAAGTATCTCTAAGGATTACTCTAAGAGAACTAGATGGTTGTTCTAATAAGTTTTTCTTAGTGAAAATTATGGCTCTCAACTTATAGCTTCGCTCAAGCTAGTCCTTAAAAGTGATACAATCCACTAAGACATGGCTTAACATGTGGTGGTAGGGAATAGCTAGGATCATCACTCTTGCCCACTTCCTTCGGCCTCTTAGGCTCTAGTAACTAAAAGTTAAGTTTCTTTAAGAGATTCTTAAAGATTTTTTGAACTACCTCCCTCTGGAATGAATATGGCTTATTCAATCTATCAGCAAGAGTAGGTGGAAAGTAGCTACGTGGGGATGAGTATGAATATTATTGCTGGGTTGGTTGTTGAGGTGGTGGAAATGGTCATTATGGCTATTGCGGTTGCCAATATGATGGCCGAGGTGGTGGAAGAAGAGGTGGCAAAGGAGGTTGCTCAGCTCATAGTCTCTCATATTGAACTTTGGCTAGCTGCTTCCCTCTATCCATTGACACAACTGTCCCTGACTTTTCTCAAACACCTTCTATGGCTTGGGCCTAGATGATTAGTCAGGAAAGGGCAACTGTTTGGCTTCATCTTGTAAGCTAGCCGCCTTTTTAATTAATTTCTTAAATATTTTGATGGTAAAGCCCTTAAGCATGAAGGCAACCAGGCCATGGATATTCTTGAGAAGAATCTCAATACCATGCTGATCTGATAACTGTGGTTCACATTTCATGCACACGTTGCGCCATATAAGAATGTAATCAATAAGGGACTCGTTGAGTTTCTATTTCTCTACAATGAGGTCACCTATAATCACCCTATGCTAAGCTCCAGCAAACCTCTTGATGAAGAGGTGCTCCAACTCAGCAAAAGTCTTCATCGAACCATTAGGCAGTTCGGCATACCAATCAAATGCAACACCTAACAAACTGCTAACAAAAAGGCAGAAGAGGAGTGCATTGCTGCCACAGATGTTGCAATAGCTGGCTCTAAAGTGTGCAATGTGTTATCGTGGCCTACTCCTTTTTTTATTGTTGTCCCCTTTGGCTGGTGGCTCTGTTGCTATTCTTGCCTTTCTAGTGGCTGGTTCTAGATCTTTGCTAGTTATTGGTGTGTGCTCAGGTGCCTTTGTGAGGTTTGTTGGCTATGATGGTTAGGATGTTAAATCTTTTTTGTTGGTTGGTAGCATTATTTGTGACTGTAACCTTCCTTTCATAGTTTGGCTGCTCACAAATTATTATTGCCCCTTCTAATTGTTGTGACTGAGCCTGAGCCTTTTCTTTGGCTTTTGTTTCCTTTATCTTTATCTTTGATTATTTTTGTTTATTTGTGCAAATCTCTGCTTAAGTTTTTTTCTTGATGGTTCCTTCGCTTATTCTTGTGTCTCTTCAAATGGATGACTGACCTGCTCAGGGATTATGTGTTATTGATGTTCTTTTCTTAGTTTTTTTTCTTTTGCTTTTCGCTACTTTTTGTATTAGTTAGGGGATTTTTCTCTTTAGGTCCTTCTTTAGCTCTTTGAGTAGTAGTCTTTGAGTTTTATCCTCTTTAAAGTCGTTGTTTCCTTTTCTTTTTTCTAATAAAATTTCCTATATTTCCTCAAAAAAAAACCTAAACCTACAACTCTAAACCTTAAACCCCAAACCCCAAACCCTAAACCCTAAACTCTAAACCCTAAAAACCTAAAAACTTAAACCTAAACTAAATAAAATTTTTAAAATAAAATAAATAAAAAACCTAAAACTAAATAAAATAAAATAATAAAAAAATTGGGCCATGGATATTCTTGAGAAGAATCTCAATGCCTTGCTGTTCGGACAGCTGTGGTTCACAGTTCATGCACAGGTTGCACCATCTGAGATTGTAATCAACAAGGGACTCATTGAGTTTCTGTTTCTCTATAATGAGATCATCTACAATCACCCTTTGCTAAGCTCCAACAAAACTCTTGATGAAGTGGTGCGCCAACTCAGCAAAAGTCCTCATCGAACCATTGGACAGTTCGGCGTATCAATCAAATTCAACACATGATAGACTGCTAACCAAAAGACAGAAGAGGAGTGGGTTGCTGCCACGAGTGTTGCAACAGGAAGCTCTAAATAAAAAATATAACCTAAACCCTAAACTAAAAAAAAACTTAAACCTAAAATAAATAAAATAAAATAAACATAAACCTAAACTAAAATAAACTAAACTAAAATAAATAAAACATAAACCTAAACCTAAACTATAAATAAAATAAAATAAAATAAATGAAAAATAAATCTAAACCTAAACTAAAAATAAACCTAAAAATAAACCTAAACATAAATCTAAAATAAAAACCTAAAAACTAAATCTAAAAAAAATAAAATAAAAACCTAAATATAAACCTAAAAATAAAAAATAAAACCTAAACCAAAAAAATTAAAATAAAAATAAAACTAAACTACAAAATAAACATAAACCTAAACCTAAACCTAAAAAATAAACTAAAATAAATAAAACTAAAATAAATAAACTAAACTAAATAAAAATTAAAAAAACATAAACAAAAATAAAAAATAAAATAAACTAAATAAACCTAAATAAAAATAGAAAATAAAATAAACTAAAATAAATAAAAATAAACCAAATAAACCTAAACCTATTGGTTTACTTAATTTAAAGAAAAAAAACCCTAAACCCTAAACTCTAAACTATAAATCCTAAACCATAAACCCAAACCATAAAGCTAACCCTAAACCCTAAAACCTAAACCTACAACCCTAAACTCTAAACTAACTTTAAATCCTAAACCCTAAATCCTAAACCCTAAACCCTAACCCTAGCTCTAAACCCTAACCTAGTCCTAAACCCTAAACCCTAAACACAAAACCCTAAACCTTAAACCCTAAATCCTAAACTCTAAAATCGTAAACCCTAAACCCTAGACTAAACCAAAACCCTAAACCCTAAACCTTAATAACCATAAACCCTAAAGCTTATAGCCCAAACCCTAAAAACCCTATGCTAACACTAAACCCTAAATCCTAAACCCTAAAAACCCTAAACCATAAAGCCTAAACACTAAACCCTAAACCCTAAACCCAAAACCCTAACTCTAAACCCTAAACCCTAAAATCATAAACCATAAAACCCCAAACCCTAAACCTTAAACCATAAACCCTAAACCCTAAAAACCTAAAAACCAAAACCTGAACTTAAAAATAAAATAAATAAATAAACCTAAACCTTTAAAATAATAAAATAAAATAAAAACCTAAACTTAAACTTAAACCTAAACCTAAAAAAAAAAATAAACCAAAAATAAAATAAATAAACACCTAAACTAAACTAAAAAATAAAATAAACCTAAGAATACAAAACCTAAAAAAAAATAAAAACTAAATGTAAAATAAAAATAAAATAAACCTTAAATAAAATAAAATAAAAATTAAATAAAAACTTAAATATAAAAAATAAATCTTAAAATAAATAAAATATATAAACTAAACCCTAAACTAAAAAAAACCAAAACCTAAAATTAAAATAAAATAAACAAAATAAAATAAACCTAAACATAAACTAAAATAAACTAAGCTAAAATAAATAAAACCTAAACCTAATCTTAAAATCAACTAAACAATAATGTAAACCTAAACTTAATAAAATAAAATAAACTAAAAATAAACTTAAACCTAAATTAGAAAATTAAACCTAAAATAAACCTAAAATAAAAGCCTAAAACCTAAAACTAAGGAAATAAAATAAAAACCTAAACCTAAACCTAAAATGAAAAATAAAATCTAAACATAAAAAATAAAATATAATTAAAACTCAATAAAAAATAAACTAAAATAAATAAACCTAAAATAAATAAACTAAACTAAATAAAAAAAATGAAACCTAAATAAAAATAAAATAAAGTAAACTAAAATAAATAAATAAAAACTAAATAAACCTAAATAAAACCCTAAACCCTTAACCTTAATCCCTAAAATCTACAACCCTAATCCCTAAACCCTAAACCTTAAACCCTAAACCCTAAATCCTAAAAATCAAAAAACCTAAACCTAAACTAAATATAACCTAAAAATGAAATAAATAAATAAAATTTTAAGAAAAACACTAACCCTAAACCCTAAATCCTAAAACAAACCCTAAACCCTAAACATTGAACCCTAAACCTACAACCATAAACCCTAAACCCTAAACTTGGGGATTTGAAAAAATAAAAAAACAAAAAAAATCCCTAAACCTTAAACTTTAAAACCCTAAACCTTAAACCCTAAAATTCTATGCCCTGAACCCTAAACCCTAAACCTAAATCCTAAACCCTAAACCCTAAACCCTAAACCCTAAACCATAAAACCTACAACCCTAAACCCTAAACCCTAAACCCTAAACCCCAAACCCCAAACCCTAAACCCTAAAAGCCTAAAAACTTAAACCTAAACTAAATAAAACCTAAAAATAAAATAAATAAAAAAGCCTAAACCTAAATAAAATAAAAACCTAAACCTTAACCTAAACATAAACCTAAACCTAAACAAAAAAATAAAATGAAATAAAAAATAAAAACTAAAATAAAATAAAATAAATGAAAACCTAAACAAAGCAAAAAAAATAAAATAAACCTAAATAAAATAAAAACTAAACATAAAATAAAAATAAAATAACCTTAAAAATAATAAATAAATAACTAAATAAAAACCTAAACCTAAAAAATAAACCTAAAAATAAAAAAGAAATAAAACCTAAACCCTAAATTAAAAAAACCTAAACCTAAACCTAAAAGCCTAAACTAAATAAAATAAAATAACTGAAAATAAACCTAAACCTAAACTAAAAAAATAAAACCTAAAAAATAAACCTAAAATAAAAACATAAACTTAAACCTTAAAATAAAATAAAACCTAAAACTAAACCTAAAAAATAAAATAAAAATAAAACTAAACTAAAAACTAAACATACACCTAAACATAAACCTAAAAAATAAACTAAAATAAAAAACCTAAACTAAAAGAAATAAACCTAAAATAAATAAACTAAACTAAATAAAAATAAAAAATAAAAAAAATAAAAAAAATAAAATAAACTAAATAACTAAAACAAAAATCCTAAACCGTAAACCTAAACCTAAAGTAACTAAATAAATTAAAAAATAAACCAAACCCTAAAACCTAATAAACCTAAACCCTAAGAATGGGAAGAACCTTGACGGCAGAAACATCACCATCAACTAGCTCCTAGATCTAGGAGGTGAAGGAGGCTGGTTATCAGTGGTGGTGGGGATCTAGAAGTGTTGTTGGATATGGAGGTGGTTCTGAGCAGTGGTTAGCGAGGAGGAGTGAGGTTATGTGGTGGTGAGGAAGAAATTGGGGATATGATGGATCCCGCCACTGAGGCCGGAGGTTCGACAGAATTGGAGAAACTATAGATCGACTAATCCGATTTGCTGCTTATGGAACAGTGTCTTTATATTAAAGACAGTTCTAGTTATCTAGAGTTTTTGATTCTCTCTATGCATGCTCATTTTTTATCCATATCATCTCTTGTGTCCTAGAAATCTTGGTGTGTTCATTAGTTGATGAAATCAAAAAGAAGAAATGTTGAATCTAAATTTGTTCTCTGTTAAAAAAAACAAAAACCCTAAACCCTAAACTAAAACCAGTACCCTAAACCTAGAACCTAAAACCAAAACCATAAACCTTAAACTCTAAACTCTAAAAAAAATTAAAAATAATAAAAATAAAATAACCTAACATTAAACCCTAAACCCTAAATGCCAAACCTACAACATTAAACCTACAACCCTAAATGCTAAACCTTAAACTCTAAAAAACCTAATCCCTAAACTCTAAACCCTAAACCCTAAACCCTAAACCCTATGCCCTAAACCCTAAACCCTAAACCCTTAACAACACTAAAAACCTAAACTTGAACACTAAACTATAAACCTAAATCTAAACCCTAAACCTCATCATAAACTACTAAACTTAAACTAACTAATTCACTTATTAAAAAAAACCTAAACCTAAACCTAAAACTATACCTAAACCCTAAACTCAACCTAAACTTAAACCTAAACTCTAATCTAAACCCTAAATCCTAAACCCTAAGCCCTAAACCCTGAACCCTAAAATCCTAAACCCTAAACCATAAACCCTAAACCCTAAACACTAAACCCTATACCCTAAACCCTAAAACCATAAACCTAAAACCATAAACCCTAAACCTTAAACCATAAACCCTAAACTAATGCTAAGCTCTAAGAATGGGCAGAACCATGATGGCAGGAACATCACTGTCAACTAGGCTCAATCTAGATCTGGTAGTAGAGGTGAAGGCAGAGGTGACAGTTATCATAGTGGTGGTGGGGGATCTAGAGGTGCTGGCGGATATGGAGGTGGTGGTCGGAGCAGTGGTGGTTATGGAGCCAGGAGAAGAGACAGAGGTTACAATTGTGCTGGTGGTGGAGGGAGAGATCAAAGATATAATGGCACATCCCGCTACTCAAGAGACGGAGGTGGTTCTAATAGGAACTAGAGAAACTGAATAATGGTCGATCCAATCTACTGCTTATGGAATTATTTCTTTACAATAGAGATAATTCTAGTTATCTAGGGTTTTTGATTTGCTCTATACGTGCTCATTTTTTATTTATATCATTACTTGTGTCATAGAAAACTTAGTCTGTTACTTGGTTGATGAAATCAAAAAGAAGAAATGTTGAACCTAAATTTATTCTCTATTAAAAAAATAAAATAACCCTAAACCCTAAACTAAAACCTGAACCCTAAACTTAAAACCTAAACCCTATACCCTAAACCCTAAATCGTACACCCTAAAAATAAAAATTAAAATAGAAAACAAAAATAAACTAACCCTAAAACTAACCCTAAATCCTAAACCCTAAACCCTAAGCCCTAAAACCCTAACCCTTAAAATCCTAAATCATAAACCCAAAAATCCTAAACCCTAAACCCTAAAACCTACAACTCTAAACCCTAAACCCCAAACCTTAAACCTTAAACCCTAAACCCTAAACTAACCTTAAACCCTAAAAATGGGTAGAACCTTGATGGCAGGAACATCATCATCAACTAGGCTCAGTCTAGATCTGGCGGTGGAGGTAAAAGCAGAGGTGGTAGTTTTCATAGTGGTGGTGGGGGATCTGGAGGTTTTGGTGGATATGGAGGTGGTGGTCGGAGTAGTGGTGGTTATGGAGGCAGGAGCGATGAGGTACATATGGTGGTGGCGAGGGAGAGATGGGACATGATGGTGGATCCGCTGCGAGGTGGGAGTGGTTCTCATGGGAACTAGAGAAACCAAGAACCACCAATTTGATCTACGCTTATGGAATTGTCTTTATACAGAGAGATGCTTGTCTAGAGGTTTTGATTTGCTCTATGGGTACTCATTTTTTATCTATGTCATCACTTGTGTCTAAGAAAACATGGGATACTACTTGGTTCATGAAATCAAAAGAAGAAATGTTGAATCTGAATTTGTTCTTTGTTAAAAAGAAACCTTAAACCCTAAAGTAAAACTTAGACACAAAACCCTAAACTTACCCAAACCCTAAACCCTAAAAAGCTAAAAACCTAAACCTAAATAAAATAAATAAAAAACCTAAACCAAAATAAAATAAGATAAAAACATAAACTAAAACCAAAACCTAAACCTAAACCTAAATATGTATGTATAAGCTAAACTAAAATAAAATAAATAAAAACCTAAACTAAACTAAAAAAATAAAAAATCTAAATAAAATAAAAAGTAAACCTAAAATAAAAATAAAATAAACCCAAAATAAAATAAAATAAAAACTAAATAAAAACCTAAACCTAAAAAATAAACTTAAAAATAAATAAAAAATAAAACCTAAACTAAAAAAAACTTAAACCTAAAATAAAAATAAAATAAGCCTAAACCTAAACTAAAATAAATAAAACCTAAACCAAAACCTAAAATAAACTAAACCTAAACTAAATAATATAAAATAAACTAAAAATAAACATAAACATAAACTAAAAAATAATACCTAAATATAAACTTAAAACTTAAACCTAAAAAAAAATGTTATCCTAAACCTAAAAATAAAATAAAAATAAAACTTAACTAATAAATAAAAATAAACCTAAAAAATAAATTAAAAGAAAAAAACCTAAGCTAAAATAAATAAAGTAAACTAAATAAAATTAAAAAATAAACCTAAATAAAAAATAAAATAAATTCAAATAAATAAAAAATAAACTAAATAAACTTAAACTTACTAGTTCACTTAATTTTAAAAAAAAAACCCCTAAACCCTAAACCCTTAAACTAACCCAAAACCCTAAACTCTAAACCAAACTCTAAACCTACAACCCTAGTTCCTAAACTCTAAACCCTAAAACTCTAAACCCTAAATCCTAAACCCTAAGCCCTAAACCCTGAACAATAAAACCCTAAACCCAAAACCCTAAATCCTAAACCCTAAACACTAAACCCTAAAAGCCTAAACCTAAAACCCTAAACCCTAAACTAACCCTAAACCCTAAGAATAGGCAGAACCTTGACGGCAGGAACACACCTTCAACTAGGCTCAATCTAGATTTGGCAGTGGAGGTGAAGGCAGAGGTGGCAATTATCGTAGTGGTCGTGGGGGATCTGGAGGTGCTGGTGGATATGGAACTGGTTGTCAGAGCAGTGGTTGTTATGGAGGTAGGAGGAGTGATGGAGATTACAACAGTGGTGGTGGCGGAGGGAGAGATCGGGGATATGATGGCAGATCCCGCTACTGAGAGAGCTAAGGTGGTTCTCGGGGAACTGGAGAAAAGAAGAACGATCTACGCTTATGGAATTATGGCTTTACAGTAAAGATAGTTCTAGTTATCTAGGGTTTTGATTTTTCTATGTGTTTCATTTTTTATCATCATTATTTGTCTTAGAAAACTTAGCGTGTTACTTGGTTGATGAAATCGAAAAGAAGAAATGTTTAATCTGAATTTGTTCTCTGTTAAATAAAAAACAAAAAATCCTAAACCCTAAAATAAAAATTGAACCCTAAAGCTAAACCCTAATTCCTAAAACCTAAACCCTGAACTATAAACCTTAAAAAGAAAAAATAGAATAGAAAATAAAAAAATAACCCTAAACCCTAAACCATAAAAATAAGCCTAAACCTACAACACTAAACCTACAACCCTAAACCCTAAACCATAAACTCTAAACCCTAAACCCTAAACTCTAAACCCTAAACCCTAAACCCTAAACCCTAAACCCTAAGCCATAAATCCTAAAACCCTAAACCCTAAACCCTAAATCCTTAAATCCTAAAACCCTAAACCATAAACTCTAAAACCATAAGCCCTAAACCCTAAACCCTAAACCCTAAAGCCTTAAAACCTACAACCCTAAACTCTAAACTAACTCTAAACCCTAAAAATGAGCAAAACCTTGATGACAGAAACATCATTGTAAACTAGGCTCAGTCTAGATCTAGTAGTGGAGGCGAAGGCAGATGCAGCAATTATCTTAATGGTGGTGGAGAATTTGGAGGTGCTGGTGGATTCAGAGGTGGTGGTCAGAGCAATGGTGGTTTTGGAGGCAGGAGGAGTGACGAAGGTTACAGCCGTGGTTGTGGCATTGGGAGAGATCAGGGATATGATGGTGGATCCCACTACTCAAGAGGTGGGGGTGGTTCTGATGGGAACTGGAGAAACTGAAGTATGATCGATCTGATCTACTATTTATGGAACTATGTCTTTATAGTAGAGATGGTCTACTTATCTAAGGATTTTGATTTGCTCTATTGGTGCTATTTTTTGATCTGTCATCACTTGTGTCTTAGAAAACTTGGGGTGCTGTTTGGTTGATGTAATCGAAAGGAAGCAATGTTGAATATGAATTTGTTCTCTGTTTAAAAAAACCTTAAACCCTAAACTAAAACTTAAACCCTAAGCCTAAAACCTAAACCCTAAACCTTAAACCCTAAATCCTAAACCCCAAACCCTAAACCCTAAACCCTAAACTAACCCTAAACTCTAAACCCTAAAAAGCTAAAAAGCTAAACCTAAATAAAATAAATTAAATTAAAAATAAATAATAAAATAAAACATAAAACTAAAAATAAAATATAAAACCTAAACATAAAAAATAAAATAAAAATAAAACTCATCTAAAAAATAAACCTAAACCTAAAAATAACTAAAATAAAAAAACCTTAACTAAAATAAATAAACCTAAAATAAATAAACTAAACTAAGTAAAAATAAAAAATAAACCTAAATAAAAAAATAAAATAAACTCAAAAAAATAAAAAAATAAACTAATTAAACCTAAACCTACTATTTCACTAAATTTTAAAACAAACCTAATTCCTAAACCCTAAAACTCTAAAGCCTAAATCCTAAACCCTAAGACCTAAACTCTAAACCCTAAACCCTAAACCCTAAAACCTACAATCCTAAACCTTAAACCCCAAACCCTAAACCATAAACCTTAAAATATAAATTAACCCCAAACTAACCCTAAACCTTAAGAATGGGCAAAACCTTGATGGTAGGAACATCACTATCAACTAGGCTAGATCATGGAGGAGAAGAGGTGATTATCATAGTGGTTGTGGGGGATCTTAAGGTGCTGTTGGATATGGAGGTGGTGGTCAGAGTAGTGGTGGTCAAGGTGGCGATTGGAGCAATGGAGGTTACAGCTATGGTGGTGGCGGAGGGAGAGATCCGGGATATGATGGTGGATCCTGCTACTCGAGAGGCCGGGCTGGTTCTGATGGGAATTGAAGAATCAAGAAGATCGACATCGATGCTGTTTATGGAACTGCTTTATTATAATCACGATTATACTTATCTAGGGTTTTTGATTTTCTCTATGGGTGATTATTTTTTATCTATGTTATCACTTGTGTCATCTAAAACTTGGTGTGCTGCTTGGTTGACGAAATCGAAAAGAAGAAATGTTGAATCTGAATTTCTTCTTTGTTAAAAAAAACTTTCAATCGTTAATCCTAAACTAAAACTTAAACCCTAGACTTAAAACCTAAACTCTAAACCCTAAACCCTAAACCCTAAAATCCTAAGCCCTAAACACTAAAACATAAACCCTAAACCCTAAACCATAAGCTCAAAACCCTAAACCCAAAACCTTAAACACTAAAACCCTAAACCCTAAGCCCTAAACCCTAAAACCATAAACACTAAACTCTAAAACCTATAACCTTAAACACTAAACCCCAAACCCTAAACCTTAAACTAATCCTAAACCTTAATTCCTAAACCCTAAACTAACCCTAAACCTTATGAATGGGTAGAACTTTGACGGTAGAAACATCACCATCAACTATGCTCAGTCTAGATCTGGTGGTGGAGGTGAAGGCTGAGGCGGCGATTATCATAGTGGTGGTGGGGGATCTGGAGGTGTTGTTGGATATGGAGGTGGTGGTCAGAGAAGTCGTGGTTATGGATGCAGGAGGTTATGGATGCAGGAGGAGCGACGGAGATTACAACTGTGGCGGTGGCGGAGGGAGAGATTGGGGATATGATGGTGGATCCTGGTAATTGAGAGGCAGGGGTAGTTCTGATGGGAACGAGAGAAACTAAAGAATGATTGATCTGATATGCTGCTTATGGAAGTATGTCTTTATAGTAGAGATGATTTTAATTATCTATGCATTTTGATTTTCTCTATGAGTGCTTATTCTTTATTTATGTCCTCGCTTGTGTCTTAGAAAACTTTGGGTGCTACTTGGTTGATGAAATCGAAAGGAAAGAATGTTGAATATGAATTTATTTTCTATTAAAAAAACCCTTAAACCCTAAACTAAAACATAAACCCTAAACCTAAAACCTAAACCCTAAACAGTAAACCATAAACCCCAAACCCTAAACCCTAAACCCTAAATCGTAAACCCTAAACTAACCTTAAAAACCTAAACCCTAAACCGTAAAAAGCTAAAAACCTAAATGTAAACTAAATAAAATCTAAAAATAAAATAAATAAAAAAACCTAAACCAAAATATAAAAGATAAACTAAAATAAAAACATAAACTAAAACCTAAACCTAAACCTAATCCTAAAAATAAAATAAAATAAAAAATAAAAACTAAACTAAAATAAAATAAGTAAAAACCTAATCTAAACAAAAAAATAAAAAACTAAAATAAAATAAAAACTAAACATAAAATAAAAATAGAATAAACCCTAAAATAAAATAAAATAAAAACTAAATAAAAACCTAAACCTAAAAAATAAACCTAAAAATAAAACCATAAAATAAATAAAAAAATAAAACCTAAACCCTATACTTAAAAAAAAACCTAACCCTAAAATAAAAATAAAATAAACTAAACCTAAACTTAAACTAAAATAAATAAAACCTAAACCTAAACTAAAAATAAACTAAACCTAAACCTAAACCTAAACTAAAAATAAAATAAACTAAAAATAACCCTAAACCTAAACCAAAAATTAAAATTTAAAAATAAACCTAAAATAAAAAACCCAAAACCTAAACCTAAAAAAAAATAAAATAAAAACGTAAAACTAAAACTAAAAAGAAAAATAAAACCTTAACCTAATAAATAAAATAAAAATAAAACTCAACTAAAAAAATAAACCTAAACTTAAAAAATAAACTTAATTAAAAAACCTAAACTAAAATAAATAAACCTAAAATAGATAAAGTAAACCAAATAAAAATAAAAAATAAACCTAAATAAAAAATAAAATAAAATAATCTCAAATAAATAAAGAGTAAACTAAATAAACCTAAACCCTAAACCCTCTTGAAAACTAACCCTAAACTGTAAACCTACAACCCTAAACCCTAAATCCTAAACCATAAAACTCTAAACCCTAAACCCTAAACCCTAAGCCCTAAACCCTAAACCATAAAACCCTAAACTCTAAACCTTAAATATTAAACCCTAAAACCTAGAACCCTAAACTCTAAACCCTAAACCCTAAACTCTAAACCCTAAAACCTACAACCTTAAACCTTAAACCCCAAATGCTAAAAACTAAACCCTAAACCCTAAACTAACCCTAAACACTAAAAATGGGTAGAACCTTGATGGCAGGAACATCACCGTCAACTTGGCTCAGTTTAGATCTAGTAGTGGAGGTGAAGGTGAAGGCGAAGGCGGTAGTTATCATAGTGGTGGTGGGAGATCTGGAGGTGTTTGTGGATATGGAGGTGGTGTTTGGAGCTGTGGTGGCTATGGAGGTGGGAGGTGTGATGAAGGTTATAGCTATGGTGGTGGCAGAGGGAATGATCAAGGATATGATGGTAGATCCCACTACTCGAGAGGTGGGGATGGTTCTGATGGGAACTAGAGAACTGTAGAACGGCCGATCTGATCTACTGCTTATGGAACTGTGTCTTTATAGTAGAGATGATTCTACTTCTCTAGGGTTTTTTATTTGCTCTATGGGTGATCATTTTTTATCTATGTCATCGCTTATGTAAAAAACTTAGTTGATGAAATAGAAAAGAAGAAATGTTAAATTTGAATTTATTCTTTGTTAAAAAAAGACCTTAAACCCTAAACCCAAAACTAAAATTTAAACCATAAATTTAAATCCTGAACCCTAAACCCTAAAATCCCTAAACCCTAAACCTTAAACCCTAAACCTTAAATCCTAAACCCTAAACCTTAAATCATAAACCCTAAACACTTAACCCTAAACCCTAAACCCTAAACCCTAAAACCCTAAACCCTAAACCTTAAACTATAAACCCTAAACCCTATGACTTACAACCTACAACCCTAAACCCCAAACCCTAAACCCTAAACCCTAAACCCTAAACCCTAACCTTAAACCCTAACCCTAAACCCTAAACCCTAAACCCTAAGCATTGAATAAAGATGTCATTAGCAGTAGATCTAAAGAATTACTTGATCCTAACATAGTTATGGTAGCTAAATAAAATGTCTTCAAGATAGTTTTTCTTGACTATTATAGATTTGAATACCCTAAACCTTAACCATAAATCATATTATAACACCATATATTATAGTATAATGTAGAATCCTATAATTGAGCATGTAGTTATGTGTTTTTTGATGTAATAAGATGTTTTGAAATGTTTTAGTCTATTATGGTATTTTTCCCTATAGTCTATATTAATATAAATCATAACTATATTGATTTCATAAATTAGATGATGAAATTTGTTTAATTTGAAGTGGGAATTAGGTTATAGTACCAAAGGTGTGCTACGCTACTTGTAGTCTAAAAAGTAAGATTTTATGTTCAAAATAAATATTATATGTTGTAGCAAAGTATAGCATCATATATCATAATATATTGTTCTGCATATTTTAAATTCTTTTAGTATTTTACAATCATACAGTCCATCCTACACTAGAATTATTTATAAAATGTTGATTTAGACTTTAAAATGGTGGAATTTGGCCAAATTCTTAATAGGTAGAGCATGGTATCAAAATATATTGTTTCAATTTAAAATATGTAAGTGATACGATTAAAATATATAGTTTTTTTATTATTTAGATTAATTTTATGATTTTTTAACTTAAGCAAACCTTTGTGATGTGATATGCAATATAATATAATATAATATTTTATTATATATTATAATATAGGATTCCATAACATAATGTAGCAGCATGCATTATAGCATACTTTTGTGTATTAGTACTTATTGTTTAGCATAGTTTAGTTTGTTATAGTATGATGTAGTAGATTTTGTACTTGTATAATTTATAAAAATAGTTATTTATAGGCTGAGATGATGGGATTTAGCTAAATTTAAGTTAAGCTTTAGGGAACATCATTGGGGTGTGCTATGGTGTGTCATTTAATCAAAAGAATAGAATTTTGCATCCAAAATAAATGTTCATTTTCAACCAAATTTTATAATTTTTTTTGCTTAAAATGATTCATTTTAAGGTGTACTGTAAGATAATATATTATATGAAAGCATATTAAAATATAATGTACATAACAATATAACTTCACATATATATATATATATATATATATATATTGGTGTGTTACTAAATATTATTGTACATTTTAGTATGTTTTACTTTTGTTATAATACATTGGGTCAAAACTCACAGAAATGTTAATTTGAAGGTTGAGATGGAAGAATTTGGCCAAATTCATGGCACACACCAAGAAGCAACACCAAAATTATTCTATTTTGTACCCTTTCTAGTAGAAAAATAACAATTTTACATTCAAAATGAACATTATTCATATTTTGAGAAAATTTTGTTATTCATTCCTTTTAAGTGATTTTAATGACGTGTAATGTTAGGCAATATATTATATTATAGCAAATTATAATATAACATCATATATTATAATATAATATAGTGTGTTAATTTACACTATAATATGTTTAGCATGATATTGTATAGTTAGTTTGAGCTTGCACCATCACAAATCATAAAATGTTGATTACAGTGTTAAGATGATGTAATTTGAATGAATAAATTGTTAGACTTTTGGTTGAAGTTTTAAAGGTGTGCATATGAGAATAAATAAGATTTGATCAGAATTCCATGTCAAGGACATGGTGGGAGATCTACTACGGGATCACACATGCATTGGAAAGGTTTGAATTTGATTTGATTTGAGTTTGATTTGATTATATGATTTATGAAAAGAAGATACACTGGGAATAAGAATCTATAATCCAGCAGAGGTTAAGATCGAATCAAATTTAATTTGTTTTATTTTAATTGATGTGGAGGCATATCGGCTAGAGATATGAGATTGAGTCCACTGGGATCGGGTATATAAACCTTCCACTAGAGAAGCAGGTTTAGGCTATCTAGCAGGGATTGGGATTTGAGTTTTATTTCATAGATTTGTTTGGGGATGTATCCACTGGGAATAAGAGTTTGGTTAGATTTCTTTGATTTAGACACTACTGGGAGAGTTAGTTTAATTTGGATCCACTGGGGAGGTTAGTTTTGAATTGATTTGCTTGCTTGAATTATTTATATATGATTTGGGGCTCCATTGGTTAGAAGGGTGTGGTTTAACTCCACTCAAAAAAATTAGATTGGATTTAATTTAATCTGAGTTAATGTATGGACCTTGTCGGTGTACGATGGACCCACTAAGAAGGGGCTATATCAGCCTTGACCTACCTCAGGTTTACAAATTCAAAGGGATAGTCTACCAGCTACAGGGTAGAGCTAGCTAACCTAAGGGGTTTCATTTCGATGTGCAATTATTGTGTTAGGAAGAAGGTGTAGCAGACATACATCTTCCAAAGCTAGTAACAATTGCTATTGTGACCTATTGGATGCACAACAAATTGAACCTGACCTAGGGCCACTATTGAGTGAGTGCCGCTAGGAACTTATGTCAACCCAAAAGTACAACAACAACAACAACAACAACAACAACAAGCCTTAATCCCACTAGGTGGGGTCGACTACATGAATCCTTCATCTCCATTGTTTTCTATTATGTGTCAAATTCTCATTTAATTCAAGTATACTAAGATCATTTTTTATACATCTTAACCAAGTCTTTTAGGTCTACTTCTACCTTTCTTAACATAAGGCAAATCTAATGCATCTACTCTCTAATTGGGTCATCGATGGTACGCTTTTATGTACCATCTAAGGCTCTCCTAATCTTATCTACCACTAGAGCTACTCCAACTTTTTCCCGAACATACTCATTTTGCATTCTATCTGTAAGAGTAAAGCCACTCATCCACACGAGCATCCTCATCTCTGTAACTTAGTCTTATGCTTCTCTTTTATTGGCCAACATTCACCATAAGCCATTGCCGGTCTTACCACCATCTTATAAAATTTTCCCTTAAGTTTAAGTGGAACTTTTCTATCACATAATAGGCCAGATGCATTCCTCCACTTCAACCATCCAACTTGAATTCTACTAATAACATCTCCATCTATTTCACCATCATTTTGAACAATAGAACCTAAATATCTGAATCACTCACTCTTATTAATGACTTGATCACCTAAAGTCACAACACTACAACTAAAACTTCTACAACTAAAATTACACTCCATATATTCAGTTTTAGATCTACTTAAATGAAAACCTTTAGACTCTAAAGTTGACCTCCATAATTCAAGTTTCTGTTGGACTCCCTCTTTAGTATTATCAACAAGAAGAATGTCGACAAAAGCATACACCAAGGTACATCTTCTTGTAAATGCCTCGTAAGAACATCCATAACTAAAGTAAAAAGATAAGGGCTTAATTTTGATCCTTGATGTAATCCAACTGAAATAGGAAAATATTTTGTCAATCCTCCTTGTGTTTGGACACAAGTAACTTGACTCTAGTATACATATCCTTAATGACTTGAATATAACCAATATTAACTCCTTTCTGTTCTAAAACTCTCCAAAGAACGTCTCTTGAGACTTTATCATAAGCTTTCTCTAAATCAATAAATATCATATGTAGATCCTTCTTACTTTCTCTATGCTTCTCCATCAAACCTCTTAACAAATGTATAGCATCCATAGTAGATCTACCATGCATGAAAAGTGATTGTGAGAAACTTCTATATGACATCGTAACCTATGCTCAATTACTCTCTCCCATAATTTTAATGTATGGTACATTAACTTAATTCCTCTATAATTTGCACACTCTTGTGCATCACCTTTATTCTTAAATATAGGAACCAACAAACTCTTTCTCCACTCATCGGCATCTTTTAGTCTTTAAAATAACATTAAAAGATTTGTGCGAAGAAATTCCTTGATCTCCTAAACATTTCCACACTTCTATTGGAATATTATCTGATCCTGCTGCTTTTCCACATTTCATTTTCTTTAAAGCTTCACTAACTTTAGATTTACTAATACGATGATAAAAATAAAATTCTCTATTTTTTTTAGGTTATTAAGGTTGCTAAAATCAATCATACTTTTAGATCCTTCATTGAAAGGTTTATCAAAATACCTCATCCACCTATTTTCAATATCTTTTTCTAAGAAAAGCACTTTATTATTTTCATCCTTAATACCCCTCACTTGAACTATGTCTTTACTTCTCCTATCCCTTTGGTTGGCTAACTTATACATACATCTTTCACCTTCTTTGGTATCTAATCTATTGTATAAATCACTAAAAGCTAAATTTTTTGCATCACATATTGCTTTCTTAGAATCTCTACAGGCCACTTTATATCTTTCCCAATTCTCTGAGTTTTTACATCTAAACCAACTTTTATAACAATACTTCTTATTTCTTATCATTTCTTGCACACTCTGACTCCACCACCAACTATTCTTATTAAAAGAAACTTTTTCTTTTGATTCTCCAAGCACATCTTTAGCAACTTGCTTAATTTCACTTGATATTTTTTCCCACATAACGTTTGCTTCCTTATGAACATCCCAAATTCTAATTTCTTGTAGCTTGCTCTTAAAAATATTTTTATTTGTGTTCTTTAAGTATCCCCATCTAATCCTAGGACAATAATTTAATTTATTTTTCTCTTACAACCTTTCATCTAAAAATCTAAAACTAATAGTCGATGTTGGGTACTTAAAATTTCACTTGGAATGACCTTACCATCTTTACAATCTAAACGATCTATTTTTCTTATCAAAAAATAATCAATCTGTGTTTTACTAGATCCATTTTATAAGTAATAATATGTTCATCTCTTTTCTTAAATAAAGTATTAGCAACTACAAAATCATAAACTAAGGCAAAATCTAATATAGTCCTACTTTCTTCATTAGTCACTCCAAATCCATAACCACCATGAATACTTTTAAAATCTTTTACCACTCTACCAACATGTCCATTTAAATCTCCCCGAATAAAGACTTTTTCTTCAAGAGGTATCTTTTGTATTAATCCCTCCAATTCATTCCAAAATTTTTCTTTTGAGCTTACCTCCAAACCTACTTGAGGAGCATAGATACTTATAACATTGATAATCTTAGTATCAACAATAATCTTTAAAGCTATAATTCTATCTCCACATCTATTAATACTTATAACATTATCCTTCAAACTTTTATCTATAATCACACCTACACCATTTCTAGTTCGACTTTTGAATACCAAAGTTTAAAACCTAAACTATCAATCTCCTTGGCCTTCTCACCAACCCATTTAGTTTCTTGAACACATAAAATATTTATCTTTCTATGGACCATAATATCTATTAATTCCATTAATTTACCTGTAAGAGTACCTATATTCCAAGATCCTAACCTAATTCTAGTTTCATGGACTAACTTCTTTGCCTGCATCCGTCCATAATGTGGGAACCCTTGCTTATTTAACACTACACCCGACCGATGCAGCGGCTTTAGCATATTTTTCATTGTATTCAAGCCATACAGTGCGTTGCTTCCAGGGGATGCCTTAGCATTAACACAATGATTTAAAGGATTCATGTCATGATTATTTTGACAAATTTTATGCTGGCTGTCGACTACCTAATGCAATCCTCCACTTATGTCAACCTAAAAGTAGTCAGGATTAATTTTATCTTAAATTCATCAGATTTGATATGGTTTATTTGGTTTAGTTTGATTTCAAATTGTGGGTATATCTGCTGGGGATTTTAGCTAGGTCAAATTTAATAGATTTAATTTATGCACCATGTCGGTGTGCGATGGACCCACTGAGAATGAGCTATATCAGACTTATCCTTTAATAGATTTACAAATCTAAAGGAATAGGCTACTGGTCGTGGGGTAGAGATAGCCAACCTAAGGGGTTGCCTTTTGGTGTGCAACGGCTATGCTAAGAAGAAGGCTTAGAAGACTTACATCTTCTAAAGTAGGGCAGAACCACTACGGTGACCTATTGGTAGCACAACAAATCGAACCCAACTTAAGGGTGACTACTAAGTGAATGCCACTAGGGACTTATATCAACTCAAGAGTAGTCAAGTGATTCCTATAAAGAGTTTTGCTGCCATTGCCCTAAAGATAAGATACTTGCTTGGAAAAAAGTACTGCTAGGGATGTCCTCTTAATTTATAGGTGAATATATATTTTATTTATATGTTCGTGTGGATGTTGTTGGTGTGTGAGGGACCACACTGAGAAGGGGCTATGTCAGCCTTGACCTGTCTCAGATTTACTGGACCAAGGGAGAATCTACACATCCACAGGACAGATTCTCCAATCACAGGGGTGCTTACTAGGAAAGGGGAACTGTCCAATCCGATAGTAACCTGGGTAGTATCTAAATGGGGTCACAAAGGATGTGAGTGCCCACAAGGGAGGTTCTGCTAGGGGCATTATCCTGAGCCATGGAAAAGAATACCTATAAGAGTACGGTGGCCAACTCAAAGAGAAAAAGTAGCAGACTTACATCAGCCATGAGCGGTGTATCTTAAGGTGCGAGAACCAACCAACCTAAAGTGTATCCGTCAGTATGAGTGGTGTATCCATTAGAATACTGAGAACCAACCAACCTAAGGTGTCCGTTAGTGTGCAATGATCAATTTGGAAAGAAAGCATGTAGGCTTACAACTTTCCAAGTAGAACTGATCATCGAGATAGTCTATCATCAGCTAGACAGGTGCTATCTGACCTAGAGCGACTACTAAGCGAGGAGCCCCGAGGAAGGACTAGACCTAGAGTTGAAGTAGTCACGAGGGAAGGAGCTACTAGGGGACTTATTCTAAACCTCAAATATACTTGACCTAGTTAGTGTACGAAGGCTAATCTAAGAAGAAAGTGTACCAGACTCACATCCTCTTAAATGAAGCCAACATGAGGGAGCTTATCGGCCACACAGTAAGGCTTACCAAACTAACAAGGTGCTTGTTGGTGTGTTGTGGCCAAGTAAGGAAGGAAAGCATACAGACTTAGATCCTCCAAAGTAAGAAGACCATTAGGGTGACACACTAGCATGGTAGCATGTCAGGACGACCTGGATCAGCTATTGAGTGAGTGCCACTTGGGATGTTATCTCAACTCAGAGTAGTCTGAGACAAAAGATATTTGTTTGTTATATATCCTTGTGTGTAGTTTGTGTTTATGTTGTATCGATAAAGGATAGGATGCCGCTCAGGTTTCTTACACATACCCTAAACACATGATGGCAGATTCGCAAACAAGAATACTTTCAACATGGAAGAGATTGAATTCAAAATGGACTATTAATTGAAGATAATTATTTGAAACATGATTTATAATATTTCTTTAAGTAGAGCCCATTGATTGGAAGAATTTAGTGCTCTCTCTTATGATTAATAAGCTAAAAAGATCCTCTATGGTAGGCCTTCTCTACGAAAAAAGGGCCTTACCAAGTGGGTTCAAACTTCCCTCTATCTTGCGACAGGCAATAATCGATCTCCTTACTACTAAAATAAGCTCTCCTACTTGAAAAGATCTAGGACGGACCATTTGAAAAAGTAGTCAGTAGCAGATAAAATGAACCAATGACCCTCAAAAGAAGGAGGATCAATTAGACTCACTAAGTCAGTACCCCCAACACTTGAATGGCCATGAGGCCAATGTAGGATGTAGAATCTTGAATGGTTGGTGTATGACCACACCGTGTATTTGACATTGGTGGCATCGCCTAACCATATCCATGCAATCTTTGATCATCAACATCCAGTAGTATCCTTGTCTCTTGATCTTAGCTTTCATCATTGGACTGGATTGGTTGTCTCCACATAATCTTGGGTATACCTCAGCCACAATATTGTGGGCTTCTGGCCTGTCTAAACAACGTAACCATATATGATCGAAAGACTACCAGTACATGACACCATCCACAAGAGCATAAAAAAGTGCTCTCTACTTCATCTAATGGGCTTGGGACTTCTCTTGAGGTAGTTTACCTTTATTTAGGTAATTCCATGAATTGTTGCCTCCAACTCCCCGGTCCTTCTTGGCAATGGCAACCTCCCCTTCAAAAGAGTACTTTTGATGAGTTCAAGATCAAGGGATAAGACTTATTTATTTTGGACCTTTATTGATATGGACTCATCCTCTAGACATGCCAACTCCTTGGCAAGCTTGGCTAAAGCATACGCTACGATGTTCTCTCCTCAAGGAATCTTATAAATGGTAACCTCTAGGATTTGGGTGAACAAATCCATGCTGTACTTGTGGTAGCGATGGAGCTTGGGGTTTATAACCTTATAAGACCCAGTGATTTGGTTGATAACTAGCTATAAATCCCCAGAGATGTTGATGTTTTGGATGCTTAGAGTAACAGCTAAGTCCAGATCGGCAATCAGAGCCTAATATTAGGCTTCATTGCTAGTGCAAGGATTATACATATGATAAGAGAATCGTATAACATCACTATCTAGAGTTAAAAGAACTATTCCTACCCCTGCCTTCCCTGGAATAGTAGATCATGGTCCTTCTCCTCTTTTAGAGGAAGCTGCACCATCAAAGTATATCTTTCAGTAGTGAATGCTTGTATCCCTTAAGTTCATGATTTGTTCATCAGGGAGATCATCACTAAGCAGAGAGTCAGTAGGAAGTGGATGTACTATTAATGAATCTTCTAGCACTTGTCCTTTCACCACACGGAGGGGTATGAAGGCAATGTCAAACTGCAAGAGGATCATGGACCGTCATGCCAACCATCCGGATAGCATCAGTTGTGTCATGAGATATTGTAGTAGATTGATCTTAGAGATTAAGTTCACCTTATGAGGAATCGTGTAGTGCTGTAGCTTTTGGGATGCAAAGATTAAAGCTAGGCAATGCTTCTTAATGGGTGGATAATTAGCCTTAGTAGGGATTAGATAATGGTTGAGGTAGTAGAGTATGTTTTCCTTCCCTTCATCATTGGCTTGGGCCAACAAAGCACCAAGGGAGTCATCTAACACACTAGTGTAAAGTATGAGTGGTTTTCCTGGGATAGGGGCAGCTAGAATCGACGATGTCATCATGTAATGCTTGATGTCTTTGAAGGCATGCTCACACTTGTCATCCCACTTGAACTTGGCATTCTTTTTGACAAGTGCTGAGAATGGCTAACATATTATCAATATGTTCAATATAAAGCATCAAAGATATGCCAACCACCCTTGGAATGATCTAAGTTGAGTTCAACTTTTAGGGGGTGGTTTCTAATATCGCCTTGATCTTTTTTGGATCGATTTTGATTCCCTGGTGTCGAACAACAAACTGAAGAAATTTTCATAAAGCTACTCCGAATGCACACTTTAGGAGGTTTATTTTGAAGTTAAATTATTGTTGAACTCACTTTTAGAGTGAGCTCTCAACTTCCTCATCATAGATCTAGGACTCTTATAGACACTAAGAGCTCCTTAGTCTTAAGACACTTCTAGTGATTAGGTGAACACTTAACCTATGCCCAGAGACTTAGAAGGCTTAGCCATAGGAATAGGTTATGCCTTACAGACTTAGGAAAGCTTGCCTACCTTATGGCCTAAACCCAACCCATGCTTTCCTTCTCAAACAAAACCTCAAATTCAAATATCAATTCATACTCCAAATTATAAATAAAATTCTAATCCAAATGATTGAAGCCCTTGATCAAACCCTTCCTAAGCCCTTTGATTTCATCTTATGGACTTAGCCTTAACCAAATTAAAATCAACCCCAATTAAATTGATTTTATCAAATATCAATTTAATCTCAAATAAAATATCAAATCAAAAATCAATTCTAAACTAAACAAATTAGTCTCAAATTAAATCCATGACCAAATTTCCCTCCTAAGTCTTATGAGCCACTCTCATAAGCTTAGTCAAATATCAATCTAAACTATCCCAAACTCAAATGATTTATTTATAAATCAATTGTCTCTTCATTTATATTCACAAATATAAATGAAGTCCACCCTCTTATGACCAAAATCAAATCAAACAAAATAGGTTTTATTTCTTAGACCTTTTGACCTACACTGATAAGCTTAGTCAAATTTGCTTCCAAATCACTCCAAACTTAAGTGATTTTCTCATGAACCATTTATATTTTCATTTATATTCTGAAATATAAATGAAATTTTAATCCAAATAGCCAAAATCAAACTCAAATCAGATCAAATTTCCAATTTTAGCCTTTTTTAGCCAATTTCTTGAACTTGGCTAAATGATACCCAAATCAATTCAAAATCTATGGATTTATTCATGATTCAATCATTCCTTTAATCATTATTCCAAATATAAATATAAACTACAATTATCAAATCAAATCTAAGTCAACTCAAGTCAAGCCCTTGTTGATCCCTTTTGACTTGAAATTATCATATGAACTAAAACCCATTTGACTCTAAACCAATTGCAATTAGATTTATATTTGAATCCTAGGTTCATATGTGAGTTCAACTAAACTTGAACCAATCCATGATCAAGCTAATTGACCCATTTTGATCCAGTTGATCCAAAGTGGCCTAAAGACCTTTTTGAGCTTAATTATAATCCAACCGAAACTGGATTGAACTAAGCCCATCCAAACTTCATATCATGATCAACAATCATCCTAGGTTAATTAATTGTCTTGAATTGGGTCAAACCAAGTCAACCTAGCCCGTTGATGAAGTCAACCTTTAGCCTAAATGAAACATTGCACTGCTCATCATCAATGGCAGTCAGTGTCTCCACCTCACTGCACTGCTCATCATCCACCTTCACTAGTGCTTGTTCCAATATCCCCTATGTTGGCTAAGGCGTAGAAGATAGCATCGAGAGAGATGAAAAGCCCCATTGGTGATTTGATTATGGCCTCAGGGTCTTATTCTATCTACTCCACCCATTGAGGTGAGGTCAAGCTCTCCTTCTCAACTTTCTCAACCTTCTTTCTACTTTACATCTAGCGAAATTAGTATAAGAATAAGCAACCAAATCACATGACAAAGAATTTTTAGGATACCATAAACCTAACCTAGAAGTGACTATCAAACTGAAAGTTATGCATGACTGCTATTAACTAAGATTCTTTCAGGTTGGCCTGAAAATGAGCACACAAACAAACAACAAACATAATATTAGGCTTATTAGCAACAAGGTATAAAAGTGAACCTATCATACTCCTATAAAGTTTTTGATCAACAGATTTTCTTGATTCATCTAAATCCCATTTTGTAAATGGGCTCATAGGAGTTTTACTAGATTTGAATCTTTTCATGTCAAACCTCTCAAGCAATTCATTTATGTACTTGGTTTGACAAATGAATGTGCCATTTTTAGTTGCTTCACTTAAATACCTAAGAAAAAAATAAGTTCTCCCATCACACTCATCTCAAACTCTTTAGACATCAAAGATGAAAACTCATGGCACAAAGACTCATTTGTACTTTCAAATAATATATCATCTACATACACTTGTATCACAATCAAATCATCATCTATGCTCTTAAGGAATAAAGTAGTATCTACTATACGCTTTCTAAATCTAGTGTTAGCATGCTTTTGAAGACAATAAGCACTACCTGATGACGTAGTAAGTTCTAGTAGCCCCTAACCTAAGCAAGCCCCTCATCCAATGTACTCCTGCATTAGATGACTCCTTTAGTGCTTTGTTGGCCCAAACAAATGATGAAGGGAAAGAAAATGCACTCTACTATCTCAGTTATCATCTAATCCCTACTGAGGCAAACTATCCACCTATTGAAAAGCACTACCTAGCTTTAATCTTTGCATCCCAAAAGCTATGGCATTACATGCTTTCTCATAAGGAGAATATGATCTTTAGGATTAATCCACTACAATATCTCATGACATTGCTAATGCTATCCAGACAATTGGCACGTTGGTCCATGATTTTGTCATAGTTTGACATCACTTTTGTACCCCTCAGTGCGGTGACTGGACAAGCACTCGCATATTTCATAGCAGCACACTCACTTCCTGCTGATTCCCTGCTTAATGATTGTTGACCTCATTTTTAGAATGAGCTCTCAACCCCTCCATCTTAGACATAGGACTCCTCTTAGACTTTAAGATTTTCTTAGTCTTAAGACACATCCAGTGATTAGGTGGACATTAAACCTAGCCCTAGAGACTTTGAAGAGTTTCCCATAGAAATAGGTCATACCTTAGGGGTGTTAGGAAAATTTTCCTACCCTTTGCTTGAACTGCTCCTCACCTTCCTTCCTTCAAGTCAAACTTCAAATCAATTTAATTTGATTTTATCCAAACTCAAATCAGTGCCACATGATTGAAATCCATGATTGAAACCCATGAATGAAATTTCAAATTCTAATTTTTTCCTAAGTCCTTATCTCCTCTTAAGGACTTACCCAAAATCACCTTCAAATCAAATCAAATTCATGAAATTTTCTCATAACTCATATATATTCACATATATAAATGAAATATAAATTCAAATCAATCAAACTAAATTCAAATTCCTAATTCAAAATATTTCTTAAGTTCTTTAAATTTCCTCTTAAGGACCTAGCCTAGATCATCTTCAAATCAATTCAAATTCATGAAATTTTCTAATTACTCATTTAAATTCTCATTTAAACTCACATATATAAATGAAATATAAATTCAAATCAATCAAACTAAATTCAAAAATTTAAATTCCTAATTCAAAATCTTTCCTAAGTCCTTTAAATTTCTTCTTAAGGACCTAGCCTAGATCATCTTCAAATCAATTCAAATTCATGAACTCATAACTCATTTATATTCTCATTTATATTCACATATATAAATGAAATATAAATTCAAATCAATCAAACTAAGCTCAAAAAATCAAATGCAAAACTCCAAAAATTTTCTAAGTCCTTTAAATTTCCTCTTAAAGACTTAGCCTAGATCATGATCAAATCACTTCAAATTCATGATATTTTCTTATAACTCATTTATATTCTCATTATATTCATATATATAAATGAAATATAAATTCAAATCAATCAAACTAAACTCAAAAATAAAATCCAAAGCTCCAAAATTTCCTAAGTCCTTTAAATTTCCTCTTAAAGACTTAGCCTATATCATGATCAAATCACTTCAAATTCATGAAATTTTCTCATAACCAATTTATATTCTCATTTATATTCACATATATAAATGAAATATAAATTCACACAACTAAAACCAATTCCAAAAATTAATCTCAAACTCATTCAAAATCTAACCTAAGCCTTTCAAGTCAAAATCTTAAACTTAGCCAAATCAACTTCAAATCAAGCCAAACTCTTGATTTTTCTTCATGATTCAAACAAATCCTTCAATCATGAATCAAAATATAAATACAAAATTGAATCACTTAATCAAAACTCAATTCAAAAGTCAAGCCAAAACCCATTTCATGTTCACCCTTTGAACTTGAAATTGCCAAATAAATCAAAACCCATTTGACTTCAAACCACTTGCAAATGGATTTACATTTCAATCATAAGTCCATATACAAGTTCAACCAAACTTAAATCAAGCTTTGACCATACCATTTGACCCACTTAGGCTCACTTGACCCAAAATGACCTAAAGTACCCTTATGAGCCAAATTCTAATCCTAATCAAATTGGAATGATTCAAACTCTCCTATGCCTCTCATCATGATCAACAATCATCATGAGATGATCAATAAATAAAATTGGGTCAAACTAAGTCAAACCTAATAGTTGACCAAGTCAACACTTAGCCAAAATGAAACCTAACATAACCAAAATCCATCATAGCCTAAATTGATTGAAACCATTGATCTAAGTTCATTCATGGCCTATGTTTGAACTTGACCAAGCCAACATTTGAGCCTAACCTAGCTCAATTGGCCACTTGACCTAAGTTGACCCAACTTGACCTAAAAATTCAAAATGTGTCAAAACTTGATCTAAGCCAAATTGATTGAAACCAATGAATCAAGTTCATTCCAAATCACTTGTTGAACTTGACCAAAGCCTCAATTGGCCAACTAGACCTAACCTAGCCCAATTGACCTTGAACCCAGCTTCACCTAAAGGGTCATGTTGAGCCAAATTCAAAATTAAATAAAATTGATTGGAAACAAAGATACCAATATACTTTATATGATTAACCAAACCTAAACCTACCCATGACCCAGCTCAAATAGGTCAAATGGGTCAAATTAGTCAACTTGACCCATTTGACCTAAATGATGTCATATGAACCAAATTCAAACCTAAACCAAATTGAATCAAACCAAAGCCACCAAAAGATTTCAAATGCTCATATGAACTTGACCCAACCATTGGTTTGACCAATTTGACCAATTGGTCAACTTGACCCAAGTTGACCCATTTTGACCTAAATGGGTCAACATGAGCCAACCCATACCAAATGAACTCCAAATCTAATGAAACTTGCCCAAACTTATTTTCTCAACATACCCAACATATCCAAACTCAAAAATCAGCCAAATGATGATTTTACCCCAAGGCCATAGAGTAAATTTTGGTCAAATCTATGGGGAATTTGATCAATTCCTCTTCATACCTACTCGATACTCTCCTAGTAGATCAAGTAAACCCTAGGGAGGGTGGCGCACCCAACCCAATGGGTTTGGGTCAACCCAACTCCACCATATGGCTAAACTGAGCACATGGCTTGAAATGGCCACATGGCAAACCTGTTCCCACTTGTTTTGAGCACATGGCCACTCCACTAATCCACTCCCTAGCCTAAAATGAACTCACGGATAGCCTAAATGGCCTAACAAACCCACTATCTAAGCTCAATTGGATCAAAATGGCTCCTCCCTTCTCGGCTATTCGATTTCCAAAGTGGGAGATATATTCCCCCTAATTCATTTGAATCTTCAGTTCCCCATTATTGATTGAGTGTGAGAGAGCCAGAGGAGTCTTTTCCTAGTGATCCTAAGCTCCCTCAAGCACTTTCCAACTTCAAATTCTCGATTTTCATAAGGTGAAAATGTAGGAGCTCCATAGGATTTTGACCTTAGCCAATACTGAATATCAACCAAATTCTCATGGGAAACTCCATCAGAGGGTCAAGTTGAGCTTTCCCAAGCTCTTTCCCAAGCTCCAAAGGTAAGGGAGGATCCAATTCAATCAAAGTTGAGCTCACTCGGAGGAGGAGTTACTCCATAGAGTCATCCACTCAACCTCAAGAGCTAAAACTTTCACCGAAGCTTCATCTCAACCAGACAAAGCTTCTCAAAGGGAATCGAGGGCCGATGATCACCTCTGGTGAGGTATGCAATTTTTTAACCACTAAACTCAATGTGGTGTGGGGCTTTATGAAGGAAATTTTGAACCCTTAGAATTTTGACCGTTAGATGTGCTTGCCATTAGGTTTAGATGGTGTGGGTTGATTTTCAATCTAAACCGAGCTCGATCAATCTTGGATATTCTCTTTGAAAGTGAACGGTCCCCATTTCTCACAGGGAAGAACAAAGAGGATCTCTGACCGTGCATCCGTGCATTTTTGATGGATGGTCGAGATTAAAACATGCTTTAGATTTAATTCTATTCTCTCGATTTGCGATGTCTCATTTGTTGATCCGATGGTTGAGGAAAAAAAAGCATGGCACGCAGCGGTGCTATGATGTGATATTTTAAAATGCAAATCAAGGAGTGACACGTGTAAAGTGCAGCCACGTCAGCCACATGCGTGGTGCACCGTAGGATTAAGGAATTAAGTAGGGTTTAAATAATTTCTAATTAGAATATTCTAAAATTAATTTTGATTAATTTTGAATACTTCTTTTCTCTGAATTTAAGTTTTACTAGAAATTTTAACTTGCTAATTACTCTTTAATTAATACACTAATTATTCCCAAACTTCTTGATTATATTTTGGGGGATGACTTCTGCCTCCCCTAATTTTCTTAGGATTTATTGGTGGCTTAATTGAGAAAATTGCTAATTCATTTCCAAATTACCCCTTAATGTAATTAAGGATAAATAAGGATTTGATTAGTGGTTTAATCCTTTGTTGAAGTTGATTAAGGTTTGTTTCAGTGAATAGAAGATTTAGAGAATAATTTTGGGGTATTTCCCCTAAGCTATTTCTTAAACCCCCTTTTCTTTCTTATCCTTTCTTAATTAAGGGTTAATTCACTAATTACCCTCTTAATTAATTTCTAAAAATTCTAAAACTTTCTAGAACTCAATTGATCTACTTGTGGTAGATGCTTAGGTGTTCAAAGCCTAAGTTCAATTAAGGAAATCAAAATTCAACTCATAAGTGTAAGGGGTGTTTTGAAATTACTTAAGTTAAACCCCTTAGCATAATTAATCATTAATCATTAGCCAAATTGTATTAGGCCCCATTTCTGCAAATTTAAATTCTTTATGAGATTTTATGTCATCTCATTGGCTCATAATTATTTGATTAACTATGTTAAGGTGGTGTAGGTAAGGGGTAATTAACATGCTTAATTCATACCTTAACCTAATCAAAATATAAAATGAATCTAATCACCTAAAAAGTTGAACAAAAATATTAAACACATGTTGGAATGGGTTAGGAATAGCAAACTCAATTCACATTTTTAAAAGTAAATCAAATTCAAGATGAAATAAAAATTACATAAAATAAACTTTGATTTACTTTAAGCTTTCTTATTTCATGAGATTGTCTTTAGGATTTAATTAAAGTGAATGTGTTTACATGCTTTCATTATTGTAAGTTCTTCCTCAACATGCTAAATATGTGTGTCATATAATTTCATGCATCCATGCTCTTCAAAAATCAAATTTAAAATGAAAATGTTTCCTTTATGTCAAATTGTATGTGTTGGCTAAAGTAAGAATATGAGTGGCTATTATGACTATTAAATACAAATTATTTTCAAAATATATGAATCAATTATCAAAACTAAAAGTGTGATACTTATATCTTACTTATAAATTTGCATGTGAGTAAAATATAAGGATGTGCTTAGTGTAGGTTTCCTTCTTCTCTCTTTTAGTATAGTTTTGAATAGGGTTCAACAAAGTGTATGGTTCATTTAAAAAGAACCAAACACTTGTCTAATTCCATATCCTATTAATTCATATGCTATCACTTAAGAAGGATACCTACACTTGTACATATAAATTGCATAAACAAAAATAAATCAACCAACACAAACTTTTGCATTCTTTTCTTTTCCATTCATTTCTTTTGTACGCATGCTTGTGTTTAAGGAAATTGATATATTAGTCTGGACAACCTTAGGGTTGCGAGACTTTAAGTAGACCTAAGTAGGCCTTGTACCTTACACCCCTGGTTAATAATGGCGTCATACTCACTTATGCCTTTCATACATTCATATGTGCATGTGAAAGTTGGATAAGAATCCCCCCTTGCTACTTAATGAAAATCATGCATCATAAACATACAAATTTTCTTAAATAAATTGCTTAGCATGTAGCATAAAGTGTGCTAAACATTCCCATTTGTATGTATAGATATGTTTAGGACTCATTCATATGCATGCTATACATGTTGGGAAAGAGATGAAGTGATGTATGTTTTGTGAATTTAGTTCATTTTACTTAATCTTAAAAAGCCTTTCTTTTTGAATAGGGTTGTTTAGAGTTCATCTAAACTTAGGATTAATTAAAACACTTAATTAAAATATTCACTAAACAAAACTAAAAATATGAATCCACTTTAGAAATTACTTAGGTTAGGGAAGGAAAGAGAAGTTCTCTTCTCTTTCCTTCTCTTTATAACATAGAAATTAATTCTAGGATTCAGTTGAACCTAATCAAAGCATAAAATAAAATCAATTCAAAATAATTAAACCACTTGAATTAAACACTCCTATAAGTTGAACATGATTCATACTTAGGAAATTCTAACTTAAAGCCATAGCTAAGCATACCACACAAACTTCTAAAGCACACACATTAGGCTTAGTCACCACTTCTAGCTTTAGGTTAGGATGGTGCATGGTTTGATACTTGCTTTTGTTTTGTGATATATGTTTTAGTCTAGATGTTAGGATGTATGTGCATAGAATGAATGGTAGGGTCATCTTAGTATAACCATTGTCTTCCGCAGGGGATTGTGCTTAAGGGGCGCTGTGATAAATAAAATATAAATACTTTTACTATGCAGGTGCTTATACCCCTAAGCATAATCCAATAGGCCAGGTGGACTTAGTCAATCATGTGTGGGGTGATAAGTCCAATATACATTCTTGAGATTTGGTGGTGTGTTTAGCTGATCTTTATTTTGCTGGTGTTAGTAAGATTTGCTTTTCCTTTTCATGTATTTTTTTGCAATTAGGATTTTAGAATGATTGCTATGGGGATTAGGATGAGCATTGGTCATAAGATCTCATCTTATGCACCTTGTGAAGCCTTCGGAGCATCCACCTACCAACCATCCGAAAGAAGGAACCAAAGAAGAAAGAAGAAAAGAAGAATGAAGAAATGAAGCTTGAAGACCTCCATAACAATGAGTTCATTGCTTAATTGTGTTTAATTCATTTGTAATCTTGGATAGATAAGGGTAGAGCTCGGCTACCCAATTTGTTTTCGGGTTTGTCCAGTGGTACCTGACCACAATGGCCTCTTATTCTTTTGCGATTAGCTTTATAAATTGATTGATAAATTGTTTAGCTTATGCATTAAGTGGCATCCTTTTCCTAGTTTCTTCCTTGCTTTATGTATCGCTTGGATGTGGATTAGGCTCTCAGGGAAAAATAAATCTCTTACCAAATTTAATAATTCAAAACTAAAAATAAAGAACTCATAATCTCACCTAAAGCTTAGGCTAAAAATCAAGACAAAAGAATTAGTAACCCCTTAGCTGGATGAGTACTTCTTTTATAACATCATGCATAAATGCATTTTATTTTCACTCTTGATTAGAGGGCCTCAACCATTGCCAGAAAAACTTGGCTTGACCTTTGAGAGCCATGGTGGAAATAGACCTCCTCCCTTCTCACTGATTTTGACAAATAATCTCATTTCTCATGCATTAGGCATATGAATCCTATTAGCTCGAGTCAAAATGATTGTCCAAAAATCAAAAGAAAATGTAATATGATTTGCATTAGATTTAGGTCATTTGAATCATACCCTTACATGATCTAGTCTCTCTAGGGAGTGATTTTAAGGACTTAGTCTATTTCTAAATAAATAACAGCCTAGTTATCTTGCATAAAGCATATGACTTGCCTACATGAATTTAAAATCGTAGGAGGAGTTAGTTAGCAGCCACCCCCAGGCAGTTGTAATTCAAGCAGTCGGGTTGTTTGTCCTCTCTTGTGGAGGCAAAATAAATTCCCATTTTCACTTTATATTTAAGTTATGGTTTCGGTCCTCACCAAAGCTCCATAGATTTAAGTTCTGAGGTTGCTTCTCTCCTTTGTGGGCCATAAGCATGATTCCTCACATCTTAGGCATTTTCTTAATCTTGTATTATGGAATCATAAGTCCTAAATTTCTAATGAAAAATTCAACTCGAACAAATTAAATCAATTTCAAAAATGTAAAGCCTAACTATAGGATAGTTTGGGATGCTCGCTAGGTTTCCTAGCATCTTGGGAATCTCCTACTTATCTTCTTTTGGCTTCGATAATAACTCCCTCTCTTTGATCAATCCCATTTGATCTTTCAAAATAAACTAATCGATTAATAGTCCTACCTATTGAATCTTTGGAGACTATGATCATTTGCCTTAATTGAGTGTATTCCTAAGGAATCTCATTCCTTAAGATGTAATTAACTATGAGGGCTTGCCTCTGTAGGGAACTTAATGAACCTAGTTTAAAATAAACCTTACTTTACTTTTCCATGTAAAGTAGGGGAAGAATCTTTGGTACACATGCATACCCATTATCCTTATGAGTCCTTATTGAGGTGATCAGGTCCATTGTAGGGTGGTGTTTTCTATCTTTTGAGATAATACACCTCTCCTTAATGTCATACCTGATCACCCTCAATAAGAACATATGCGGATCTACGTGGTGTCAAATTGCATAAAAAAAAAGAGAGGTATATTTCCATCCTCATTTTATCCTGCATAGAGTGAAGATAGAAGTATATATCTTATTCTCAAAAGGAAATTGATAAACTTTTCACCACAGATTTTTCTAGGACTCCACTGGGGATGGTTCCTCTCTCCATCTTTGGTAAATGATCATTGTCTTCAAGTATCAATTATGGGTTTGTACTTAGGTATGATTTTGAGACTATCTTTTTTTTCGTTGGCACTTAGCTTATTTCATCCATAAGTTGAGTTACCAACATCTTTAGGTTTTAGGACCTCACCCCATGTTGGTCTTAAAACCCCTGTTGGATTCTCCAATGGGTAAAAAATAAAAAGTTCTAAATAAAAAATAAAACATTTAAATACTTCCTCCTTATCATTTTTATGATAAGGAAAGGTTCATCCTCAAATAATAAAGACAATAAATTTTTCATAAAAAAATCTTGCTTTTCAAAAAGTACCCTTTCAAAAAATGCACATAATAAAATATTTTCCACAATTTTCTTAAGTCACCCTCATTTAACAATTCTCATAATTATTACATGTAGGAATCTTCAAAAATAAAACTAACAATCTTTTCCAAAAGCACAATTGAACATCTTCTATCAATTCATTCTGATGAAGATTTCATTTTCAAAAAAAAATGGACAATCTTCTTCCCAAAAAAATCAAAATCAAAACTAAAAATGAAACTTTCAAAAAGCACACATGAACCTTTCCATTCAATGTACCCACACTTATTGAATGGAAGTTTCATTTTCAAACAAGACTACTTTTTAAAAAAAAAAAAACACATGAACATCTTCATTCAATATACCCAAATTTATTGAATGAAGATTTCATTCCTAAATAAAAATAACATCATTTGGAAATCCCACTTAAACATATTTCATATATGATTAAGTTGGAATTCCCTCTTTTGAAAAATGCAATAATTACACACAAAATAAAATTTTCACATTTTACAAAATCAAAATTAACTTCCAGTCCTCTATACCCAAATTTGTTGAATGGAAGTCTTCTTTTCAAAAATCAAAACTTAACAATCATATTTTCAAAATTCTAAGCACATTTGGAACTTCATTTAGCATACTCAAAATTGCTAAGTGAAGTCTCCAAATTCAAAACCAAAAATTTTCAAACACATTTGGAACTTCATTTAGTATACTCAGATTTGCTAAGTGAAGTCTCCAAAATTCAAAACCAAAAATTGTCAAACACATTTGGAACTTCATTTAGCATACTCAAATTTACTATCTGAAGCCTCCAAATTCAAATCCAAAAATTTTCAAACACATTTGGAACTTCTTTTAGCATACTCAAATTTACTAAGTGAAGTCTCCAAATTCAAAACCAAAAATTTTCAAACACATTTGGAGCTTCGTTTAGCATACTCAAATTTGCTAAGAGAAGTCTCCAAATTCAAACCAAAAATTTTCTAATACATTTGGAACTTCGTTTAGCATACTCAAATTTGCTAAGTGAAGTCTCCAACATTCAAAATCAAAAATTTTTAAACACTTTTGGGACTTCATTTAACATACTCAAATTTGCTAAGTGAAGCCTCCAAATTCAAAACCAAATATTTTCAAACACATTTGGAACTTCATTTAGCATACTCAAATTTTCTAAGTGAAGTCTCCAAATTCAAAACCAAAAATTTTCAAACACATTTGGAACTTCATTTAGCATACTCAAATTTACTAAGTGAATTCTCCAATTCAAAACCAAAAATTTTCTGACACATTTGGAACTTCATTTAGCATACTCAAATTTGCTAAGTGAAGTCTTCAAATTCAAAACCAAAAAATTTCAAGCACTTTTGGAACTTCATTCTTTAGCATACCAAAATTTTCAAATAGAAGTTTCCATTTTCAAAACAAAACAAAAAACATAATACTTTTTAAACACATCTTTTGGAATTTCATTTAGCATACTCAAATTTGCTAAGTGAAATTTCACGTTCACAAAATTAAGTGGAACTTCATCTTTAGCATACCATATTTGCTAAAGTGAAGTCTCCACTTTCAATCAAAAAAACAAATCAAAACCAAAAGGAAACACATTAGGATTTCCTTAGCATACCCAAATTTGCTAAGGATCTTACTTTTGCAAAAATCAAAATATCCAAAACAAATGAAACACTTTGGGATTTTCTTAGCATACTCAAATTTGCTAAGAATCCTTTTTTCAAAATCTTTAAAAAATAAAACACACTTGGGTTCTTTACTTAGCATACCTAAATTTGCTAGGTGGGAATTCCAATTTTCAAAATCAACAACAATTCACAAAAATGAAATAATAATTTTCAAACACTTTACTTAGAATACCCAAATTTGCTAAGTAAAATTCCAAAATACCAAATCAAAAATAAAACTAATTGACCCTTACTTTAACATACCCAAATTTATTAAAGGAAAGTGTCCTCAAATCAAAATCTAATTTCAAATAGGAACCTATGGAAGAATCCTTCTAAAAATATTTGAATCCATCTTTCAACATACCTAAATTTGTTTAAGTTGGATTCATATTCAAAAATTCCTATTTCCAATCAAATTTCCAAATCTTCTCTAAATCCATTTGAACCCCACTTAATGCTTCCAAGATGTTGGATGCGGGTTCAAATTTTAAATTCAAATTCAAAAATCAATGAAAATAGAAATCTGATCCAAGCTCATTTCCAATAATGCAGATTCTCAGCATTAGTTACAATTACAACAACAGTCTTTCAGTTTTTGTAGTTGATTAGAAATGGCAGGCCCATAGAAGTTTTTGTTCACTTTCCCACATAGCTTGGACTTGGGCTTGGATTAGGCCAATCTTCCCTGAGCTGATCATGCCCAGCTTATCCATTTCGGCAGGGCATTTGAGGGAGTGAAGATCACCTGTGAGGGCACTCCCCTCACAACTGTCAGTAGGATAGTGGTGGTCCGGTAGAAGCTGGTCATCCAGATCGATCTACCCTCAGATTCTGACATCTCCTCATTAAAGAGGAAAGCAGTGGCAGTTCCACTAGTTTTAGTAGTGAGAGTGGTAGGGCCTGCAAGCCCAATGATTTCTCATGCTGCCTCAGTAAGGGATAGCAACCACTCTTTGGAACCCTCTAAAGGTAAGGCTCCTCTGATTCTAGAGATTGTTTCCATAGCCTTTGAGGTTGGGTCTACTTCTTACTCTACTCATCCTACCCGGACATATAGGAGAAATAAAAACTGCATGATCAAGCGATATCATACCAAGATTGTCAGGGAGATGGAGGTCGTTACGCGATCAGTAGTAGAGGAGGTACCTACTTTGATCACCTGTTGGTTACAGTTTCATCCTCTCTCTGGGTTAGACAGAGAGGATTCTAGGAGGATTCGTTCACCTCCACCAGTGGTTCAGCATCAGCCCTCAATTTCTCAGGGCAGGAAGTCATATGTTAGCCTCCGATCATTCTTATGCTAGGTTGGTGGAGCTTACTAACGTTCTGAGTCTGGAGGTCAATTTGATTTGAGATCCATCATCCCCCATAGCGTGGGAAAACACCTATGATAGGAGAGGGCTAGAGAGGCCCATACATCTGCTCATATCACCAGTAGGAAGAGGTGGAGGTTCAGTCACCAGTCCGCAGCTTCTAAACTCATCAAATTTCCAGCTCGGTTACTTGCTTCGACCATGAATAGCATCACGCTACTGGACTAGTCATCATGGGTGGACGCTTACATTCATAAAGGTTGGAGGATGCCTCCACCACATGCAGCTTATCCCCCATCACATCACATCATCTCTCTAGTTTTACAAAGGCCATGAAAATATCCGGAGAAGCGTGCACATTGATAGCTGCGGCCAGAGGATCATATTCCACCCTCCCTCGGTGAGGCTCTCCTACTCTTCTAGTGGTGCGAGGAGTGGCGACCCTAAAGCATAGTGGTCAACCCTTCACCAACTCCACCTATTTAGTAGGATATGGAGATGGTGGTAGCTATTATAGAAGAAGCAGATGATAGCCCAGCTGCACTGATGATAGTAGAACCTCCTAAGAGTGTCACCCCTTTCATAGTTAGTGATAGTCAGGAGTGTGTCTCTTCTAGTGAGTACAGTCCTCATTGGATTGACTCTCCAATGCCAAGAGAGGTTTGGTGCCTCTCAGTATATGGTAGTGATCACACTAATCAACCAAAATCATTTGTTCCTGTTTAGATTGATCGTTCTTTCGAGGAGATAGTAATACAATTTCTTGTAAAGAAGAAGGAAATTTTGGGGTATGACTGGTCAGATGAGGAGAAGATTAGCTTTGATCCCAAAGAAGATGATTTTTTGGTTGACTTAGCCGGGGTCTATATGGTAGATACTAGGGGATCCCTCCTCAAGGAGCAGCAGGCTATGGAAGGTGACGAGATTGATCAAGAAGATACAACCCAATCAGCCCAACACCTCTGATGTCAGTTAAATCAGATAGATGAGCAGATAGATAGGATGGCAAGATAGCTTGAGGATTTATTGGTAGTAGTTTCAGTACTTCAAAAATAAACCCCTCAGTTTATCCTATTATCGATATTAGTCAGCCAGAGTTAGTGCATGTTTTGGACCCAGCCAAGACCTTACCTCCTGTTGAGAAAGGTTGCACTAGCATGTATAGGAAGGTAGTCGAAAGTACCTCCATACAAGAGATAAACATCAAATCCATGGTTAACAATAAGTGAAAGAAGCATTGGCTTAAGCCCAGGGAGGATCATCAGTTCCAAAGGGTAGACCCTACCTAGAGGAATTCGATGCAATCTAATACCCCAAGGATTTCATACCACCTTCCTTCAAGAGCTTTGATAGCAGTAGAAACCCGAGGCAGCATATTGCACACTTCAGGGCTAGTTGTTGCAATATCCGTGGCAGCGATGCTTTACTATTCTGCCTCTTCATTAGTAGCCTAGTAGGGATTGCTTTCAATTGGTATGTTGAACTTCCGAATGATTCAGTAAAGACATTTGCTGAGTTGGAGCAACTCTTTATCAAGAGGTTTCTTGGTTTTAGCAAGGTGAGTCACTTTGGCACGGTGTGAGTCTGGAGATATCCATGGCCTGGTCCTCATGCTTAGGGTTTCTTCAAAACATTTGAGATGCTAATCAACAAGGTGGCTAGTCTACAAGGAGAGGCCAAATAGTTGTCTTTTCAAGACCAGTTGCTCAAAACAAAGCCATAGAAGTTCTATGAGAAGAAGCCAGGAATAGTGATAGTAGTAGATAAGGGGAAGCAACCAGCTAGAGATCAGTCTGAGAAACCACGACCTCAGCAACCTTCACTTCCACCTCCTTTATCACCACTGAGGTAGCCCTATCGGCCTCCTAGCCTCCAGACACCCTCCTCACCATACCACCACCGGTGGTACATACCCGCTAGGTAGTTATGGTCCACCTACTCTTTTAGATGAGCTTAACAAATCTTATTCATTTAAGAGGGAGGTAATCAGAAAGATCTTTAAGAATCTCTTAAAGAAGCCTAAATTTTAGCTACTAGAGCCTAGAAGACCGGAGGAAGTAAGTAAAAGTCATGATCCTAACTTTTTCCCCTACCACTGTATGCTAGGCCATATTTTGGAGGATTTCTTCACATTTAAGGACTGGCGTAAACATAGCTTCAAGATCGGTGTTATAGTTATCCCAAAGGAATACCTTGTGGAACAACCATCCAGTTCCATTACTGTAATCCTTGGGGATACATGTGATCCTTCTAAAACCAAAGAAGGTTGGAATATTTCTTTATCTAAAACCTCTAAAAAGATCATCTAGAAGATCAAGAAGCTTTCCTTATAGGTTCTTGAGTCAGCTCAAACCTCCAACATCAAGGAAGGTTTGCAAGTTGCCAATGCTAACTCAAGGAAAGGGGAGTCCAGCAATAGCAACGGCATGTGTCGGCCTGAGATAGCCCAGTAGAGCAACCACCAATCGAGTCCAGCCTCTAGTCTACTGTTGTAGCTACCACATTGATGACTTCCTCCACTTTAGCTAGTTCTTCTTCTTCTACTAGTAGAACTCTTATATCGATAGATAAGGGCATCAAATCTCTTACCCCACTCACTTTACTTGATTTCTACTTTGTACCACCAATCAAATATAAGAAATTGAAGAATAAATCATGCTTGAATTACATCCTTGTCACTTTTGATGGGTTATCTACTTCTATTCTTAATGATAACTCTTCAAGTAAAAATAAATATAACAATTCTGATCTTCCTCTTTCTAATTCAGAGCTGGACTTTCTTACTCTGAATACTATGGGTTCACCTCTTGAGATAGACTTGGAATCATCCAATTCTGAGGGTCTCATAGGAGAAGCTATAGATGAGCCTGATGTACATGTAGAACCGTTCATTACCCTTCCATAAAAGATCACTGAAGTCAACCTTCGTAGTGGCAAGGTTCTACCTCCTAGGGCAGCACCTCAAGATAGAGGGAAATAAGTCATTGGTACAGATGATTGAGAAGTCCCTCCACAGGATGCTCCACCCATGGATATGTTTATGGAGGATCATCCCAAGGTAGACTACAATGTCCTTTTCCATCTAAGAATGTTTCCATCTAAGCCAAACATATATGATGCCCTTATCTTATCTAAAGAGATTAGAGAATCATTTATCAAGGCTCTCCTTGATCCAAAAATATGCTTAGCTCAGCTGACCACTATAGGTGAGGAGGCACATTACACAAAAGAAGCCCAAAGGATTACTTTCACAGATGAAGATCTTCTTCTAGGGGACTTGGAGCACAACCGTCCCCTCTACATCACAGTTGACATGGGCAGATTCAGACTTGCCAGAGTTCTCATTGATATAGATGCATCGATGAACATTATGAGTCTAAAGACCCTTGCCTATTTGAGGATCAACATCTCCACACTCCAGGAGATCAGATGATGTTGAGAGGATTCAATGAACAAGGCGAGAGGGCTTTAAGTTTCATAGTGTTACCTTTGGAGATAGGTGACTGGAAAACTAAAGCCAAGTTTTACATCATTGATTCAAATAATTCATTCACTGCTTTGCTCGGTAGGCCTTGGATACATCATAATAAGATAATTCCATCCTCCCTCCATCAGTTCATCAAGTTTAGAAAAGCTGGGATTGAATACCATGTCAATGGAGATGAAAAGCCATTTTCAGTTAGAGGGGTTGAGATCTATTAGGATGCGACCTACTATCTTCCTTAAAACATCCTTTCTCATGAACTTGGATAAAACTTAAATTCAAAAGAAAAAGAAAATGAAGAAAAAGAAAAGAAAATAGAAAAAGGAAAGGAAAATGAAAATCCAAGTGAACAAGAAAAGGAAATTGAGGAAGAAATAAATCCATATATCACATTCCACCCACAGTTCATTTCATCATATGGACATGTAAGTAGGATGGCTCAACCTCCACCAGGTACAGGCAGAGGTAGAAACAGAGGTAGTTCTAGAGGTGGAAGACCCCCCAGGTTGGCCATCAGCCAACAAAGGTCATGTTCTAATTCATAGGAGTACCCCTACTATTCACATAGACTTAGAATCTAGCTCGAAGGATGAGTTTAATGTGATTAGTATACCAGCCAATGCTTCTCAATGGGTTCCATTGGAGGTGACTTTTGATCCAAATAGAGACAAAGATTAGGCTCCTAGACAAAGAAAAGTATTCAAATAAGGTTTATGTGAATTATTATGCAGCAGCTGGGAACCTTAGCTCTAACCTCACTTACATCTCAAAAAGTTAAAGGTTTAGTAGTTAAGGAAGTCCCTAAGTCTTCCACTAATATGAAGCTGAAGAAATTCTTTTTGGGATCATCATCCTCAAGTCTTGAAGTTGATGTAGAACTTGAGGAGGATACATTTAAAGAATTAATGGAATTACCATTTGACTTTTACTTGCCTTGTGTTCATAATCTTATACAGAAAGGTTTAGGTGCTCATACATAGTCCAAGGATAGGTCAGAGTACTTTGAAAAGCAATGGAACAATACAAGTAGGGAAGCATAATCAAGAGCTAGGCTAGGATTTGGTATAGTGGGTCCATCTAATGACGATGATTATTGCTTAGTTGTTACCAACCATTTGGAGTTTGACAGCTTCCTTTCACACAACATTAACTTATACGAGATGTGTGTTTAAAAACCTCAGATGATCCAGATGATCTCCAAATCAAAGAGGCACCGCTAGAATTTAAAGAGGAGATACATTCAATAATTAACAAGCTTAAATAAATCAACCTCGGGACAGAAGAAAATCCACGCCTGATGTACATTAGTTCATTGCTGAATGAAGAAGAAACCAATGACTTAGTTAGGCTATTGATCGAGTTTAAAGACTACTTCACATAGAGTTATGAAGAGATGCTCAAATTTTCTCCTAACGTAGTAGTCCATAAGCTAGCAATAGATCCTAATACTACCCCTATTAAGCAAGCACCTAGACGCATGCAATTAGAAATAGAACAACATGTCATTTCTGAAGTCAAAAAAACTAATTGATGCTGGTTTTATTAGGGAAGAAAAATATCCTACCTAGTTAGCTAGTGTTGTACCAGTTAAGTAGAAGAATGATAAAATTCGCATTTGAGTCGATTTCAGGGACTTAAATAAGGCATGTCCTAAAGATGAGTTTCCTCTTCCTATACTAGAATTAATGGTGGACATCACCTCATCTCATGCAGTGTTCTCTTTCATAGATGGGTCATCTGCCTACAACCAAATCACGAGGTCTCCTAAAGATGAAAGAAATATTTCTTTTCGAACCCCGATCAAAAACTTTTGATATAGAGTCATGCCTTTTGGCCTTAAAATTGCTAGTGCTACATACCAACAGGCCATGACTCAGATCTTCAATGAACTCATCCATCATCAGGTTGAGTGCTACATTGATGATCTAGTAGTCAAGAGCAGAGGAAGGAAAACCATCTCTTTGACTTGAGAGTAGTTTTCAAACGGTTAAGATAATATAACCTCAAGATGAATCCCCTGAAGTATGCATTTGGAGTAGCTTGGAAATTCCTTGGTTTATTGTTCGCTCAGGAATAAAGATCACGAAAAAGTTATCACCCTTCCTCTAAGTTTAACTCAACTCGATCTTCAAGTGGGTAATCTAAGACTTTATCTCCGAGCCTGCAAAGGTACGACCCGTAAGAATGCCAAATTCCAGTAGAATGTAATGACGTACCTTTGAAGACGGCATCGATGCCAAGTTCAAGTGGGATGACAAGTGTCAGCATACCTTTGAAGACATCGAGCAATATTTGGTGAAGCCGTCAGTTCTAGTAGCCCCTATCCTGTGCATGCCACTCATTCTCTACATTACTACATTGGATGACTCTCTCGGTGCTTTGTTGGCCTAAGCCAATAAAAAATAGAAGAAGAACACTCTCTACTACCTCAGCAGTCATCTGATTCTTGTTGAAGCAAACTATCCACCTATTGAGAAACATTTCCTAGCTTTGATCTTTGCTTCCCAAAAGCTATGACATTATATGCTTTCTCATAAGGTGAACTTGATCTATAGAACCAATCTGTTGTAGTATCTCATGACACAACCAACACTATCCAGATGTTTGGCATGATGGTCAATGATTCTATCATAGTTTGATATAGCATTCATACCCCTCCATGTGGTAAAAGGACAAAAACTAGAAAATTTCTTAGCAGCACACCCACTTCCTGCTGATTCTCCACTTAGTGATGATCTCCTTGATGAACAAATCATGAACTTAGGGAGGCTGGCAACTACAAATGGGAGATGTATTTTGATGGTGCAACTTCTTTTCATAAGGGGGAGGCACCATGATCTACTCTTCCAGGAAAGGCAGCATTTGGAATAGTTCTCTTAACTCCAGACTGCGATGTGATGAGATTCTCATACTATCTTTCCAACCCCTACACTAATAACGAAGCCGAGCATGAGGCTTTGATCACTGATTTGGAGTTATCCATCACTATCAGTGTCAAGAGCATCAACATCTTTGGGATTCTCAGTTGGTCATCAACCAGATTGTTGGGTCCTACAAGGTTCTCAAACCCATGCTTCATCATTACCATGAGTATGCCATCAAGCTATTGACCCAAATTCTTGAAGTCTCCATCTAGAATGTTCCCCGAGCGGTGAACATAGTAGCAGATTCTTTGGCCAAACTTGCCAAAGAATTGGCATGTCTGGAAGATGAGACCATTCCAATAAGGGTCCAAAATAGACAATTCCCATCCCTTATTGATGTTGAACTCATCGAGAGACTTTCTCTTGAATGGGAGGTTGCTATTGCCTATAAGGACAAGGAGCTGGATTGGAGGCAACCATTCATAGACTATTTGAACACTAGCAAATTACTTCAAGAAAAGTCATAAGCCCATCAGGTGAAACAGAGAGCTCTCTCCTATGCTCTCATTGATGGCACCTTGTACCGACGGTCCTTTGATCAAATATGATTATGTTGTTTAGACAAACACGAAGCCCATGGCATTATAACTGAGGTAAATTTAGATCTATCTGGAGTGCATCAATCTGGTCCAAAGATGAAGATGCAGATTAAGAGACTAGGATACTACTAGCCTTCGATGATTGCAGACTGTATGGATGTAGCTAAGAGATGCCATCAGTGTCAGGTATACGATGTGGTCATCCACAAACTACCTAACATTCTACACCCTACTTTGACCTCATGGCCATTTGAGTGTTGGGGTACTTACATTGTGAGTCTGATCGATCCTCCTTATTCTATGGGTCATCAATTCATCTTAGCTACCACCGACTACTTTTCTAAGTGGGCAGAGGCAATCCCACTCGTGAGAGCACCAAAGATGTGCTTTAGTTTTCAGAACCATATCGTATATAGGTTCAAGGTGCCTTGATGAATTATATTCAAAAATCGCATTCAAAAGCATGAATATCATTTCACTAGACACATGATTAGGGATACTCCACCATCTACTACCCTAGAGCAAATGGCTTAGCAAGCATTCAAAACTCACCCAAATACTAAAGAAGACTCTTGATGATAACAAATGATAGTGGATGAGTAGTTGGTTGAAGCCTTGGGCCTACACATACCAACTCCAACTCAATCTACCCATTTTCCTTAGTATATGGGTCTGATGCTGTTCTACTTTTAAAAGTTTAACTCTCATCACTAAGGATAGCATTTGGTAGCAAGATCACTATAGAGCAGAATGTAAAGAAGTGGTTAGAAGAGCTCAAAGGTTTGGAGGAAAGTCGCCTATAGGCATGCCAGAACCTCAAGTTGTACAAGGCCAAAATGATTCAAGTTCACAACAAGCTTGTCCATCCTAGGTCTTTTCGAGTAAGAAAACTTGTGTTAGTTCTAAGGAGACCAATTATTGCCTGTCGAAAGATAGGAGGCAAGTTTGAACCCACTTGAGAAGGCCCATATGTCATAGAGAAGGCCTACCAAGGAGGATCATATCAGCTTATTGATTGTAAAGGGGAACACCCGATGCTTCTAATTAATGGGCTCTACCTGAAGAAATATTACCCAAGAAATAAATCATGTTTGAAAATAACTCTATCAATCAATAAAAAATCATATTCCATTCATCAAATCCTCTCTTCTTTCGAAGTGTTGTTTGCTTGTCACGGAGCAGTGTCTAGGTAGTGTAAGAGTCCTCTAGTGGCATCCTATCCCTTTTCACAACACAAACAATCTCTTGATATTAGAATAGGTGTAAGAGACCAAGAGGCATCCTATTTCGATTAGTACAAGATTTATGTGAGAGAACCTAGTGACCTCCTTTCCTTAGGGAATCTTGCCATCTGGCACCATTTCATCAAATCCACTATGTTTATGGGGTGTAAGAGTCCCCCAGAAGCATTATATTCCTTTTGACACATGCACTAAAACAAACACAAATCTTTTATCTCAAACTATTTTGATGTGGGAGTAAGCCCCCTGTGGCACTCACTCAGTAGCTGCACTAGGTCAAGTCTGTATGCTACCTCGCTAGTATGTCACCCCAGTGGCCACTTATTTGAAAGATGTGAGCCCCCGCGCTTTCTTCCTAACTTGATCATTGCAAACCAATGAGCAGCTTGTTAGCTTAGAAGTCTTCACTATCCAACCAGTAAGCTACCTCATGTTGATGTTGTTTAAGAAGATGTGAGTCCCTGCCCTTTCTTCTTGAATTAATCATTATGATCTAACTAGGTCGAGTGTATTTGAGGTTTAGGATAAGTCCTCCAGAGGCTCCTTTCCTCTTGATTGTATTTGAGTCAATATAAGTCCCCAGTGACATTCACTAAGTACTCACCCTAGATCGGATAGCACCTGTCGAGCAGAAGATCAACTATCCCAGCAATTAGTTCTGCTATAGGAGGATGTGAGTCCACGAGCTTTCTGTGATATTAAAATTGAAAACATGTCAAGGTGCTATGTCGATAGTGACTCACCAGTTGGATACACCACTCTTGGCAGATGTGAGTTCCCGAGCTTCCTCCTTGAGTTATCCACCGAATACATATTTGATATATGACTAGCCATGTCATCTTCTCTAGGGTTTTAGATAAGCCCTTAGCGGCCCCTCTCTCTATGGATACTCTATTTGAATCACATCTTTTGCAACCCCATTTAGACACTACCCGGGTTACTTTTGGATTGGACATTCCTTTCCTAGTACCCCTCATGGAGAATTTGTTCGAATGCATTCTCCTTGGTTCAAGAATCAGAGATAGTCTAGGATGATATAAGCTCTTTTATAAGCTCCTTCTCAATTTTACCCCTCATAAACTAATATGGTCCATGATAAACAAACAAACTAAACAAATAAACAAATTAATTCAGTTGTGGATTATGAATTCAAGCCCCCAAAGGGCCCCTTTTTCCAAGCAGGAATCCTATATTTTGGGTAGTGTCAGCAAAACTCCATATAGGAATTGCCTGACTACCTGAGTTGAGATAAATTTCTAGGTCAGTACTCACTTGGTAGTCATTCTTAGGTCAGGTACAATCTATTTTCCACAAAAGTTACTAATCATTCCTTTGGTAGATAAGTCTATGATGCATTCTTTAGCATGCAAACGATGGGAAGCCCTAGTTGGGTTTGATTTATCAAAGCAACCGATCACCTGGTCTATTCTATGGAAGATGTGAGTCTGAGCTTTCTTGAATTGATCATTGCAACCTAAAAGGCATTCCTGGTTGATAGTTTTCCAATCAAGGATGCTACCCTTTGGTTGAGTAAATCTAAGATAGTTTAGATATGAGCTCCTTTCTCGCTTGATCCATCACAAACCAATGAATCCATAAAAATAATCTAAAATGAAATTAATCTTTGACTATCTTTGAAATGATTTAAGTCTCGCATTCACTCAAATCAAATTCACCTATTGCCTACAACCCATCACCCTGGTTTCTTATTTCTAGAAGATGTGAATCCTAGTGCTTTCTTCTTAGGACTTGATCATTGTAAATTGAAAGGAATACCTTTAGTTGGATAGTCCTACTATGTGTTTAGTAGACTACCCTTTTGGATTGATAAATATGAGTTATGTCATCTGGCTCTACTTAATGTAGTCCATCACAAACCAAATGATCCATCTCAAAAATCCAAATCTAAAAATAAAACAAATTCAACCCTCTTCCCTAGTAAAATTTCAAAGAAAATCAAATCAAGCCTCTCATCTCAGGATATCAACTCATCCAAGTGGATTCATATTCTATCCCTATTGGATTCTTCCTTCCCTCTATGTCCTTGACATAAGTAGACCACATTGCACTAAGTTCTACATTCTTTCTACACCTTGGGTTTAAAGACTATTTCTATTAGTGCTTGTGATCTGCTTGTTAATCATTTCCAACACTATTCTGTTCCTTGTTCCACACCACACCTATTGGTGCCTTTGTTGACCTCATTTTTAGAATGAGCTCAATCCATCATCATTACTCCTCTAGACTTTAAGAGTTCCTTAGTCTTAAGACACATCTAGTGATTACTCACACTAACCCAAATTAGAACTTAGAAGAGTTAGCCCATAATAGGTCATGCCTTAGGGATGTTAGGAAAATTTCACCGATTTTGAACCACTCTCCACCTTTCTTCCTTCAAGTCAAACCTTAAATCAATCATATTTGATTTTCTCCAAACTCAAATCAATGCCATATGATTGAAACCCATGAATGAAATTTCAAATTCCAAATTTTCCTTAGTCCTTAATCCTCTTAAAGATGCCAAAATAATCTTCAAATCAAATCATGAAATTTTCTCATAACTTTTTATATTTATATTCACATATATAAATGAAATATAAATTCAAATCAATCAAACTAAATCAAATTCCAATTCAAAATCTTTCCTAAGTCCTTAAATTTCTCAAGGACCTAGCCTGATCATCTTCAAATCAATCAAATTCATGAAATTTTCTCATAACTCATTTATTTTCACATTTATAAATGAAATATAAATTCAAATCAATCAAACTAAATTCAAAAATTCAAATTCCTAATTCAAAATCTTTCCTAAGTCCTTTAAATTTTTTCATAAGGACCTAGCTTAGATCAACTTCAAATCAATTCAAATTCAAGAAATTTTCTTATAACTCATTTATATTTTCATTTGTATTCACATATATAAATGCAATATAAATTCAAATCAATCAAACTAAACTCAAAAAATCAAATCCATAACTCGAAATATTTTCTAAGCCTTTTAAATTTTCTCTTAAAGACTTAGCCTAGATCATGATCAAATCACTTCAAATTCATGAAATTTTCTCATAACTTAGTTATATTCTCATTTATATTCACATATATAAATGAAATATAAATTCAAATCAATCAAACTGTACTCAAAAATCAAATCCAAAACTCCAAAATTTCCTAAGTCCTTTAAATTTTCTCTTAAAGACTTAGCCTAGATCATGATCAAATCACTTCAAATTCATGAAATTTTCTCATAACCCATTTATATTCTCAATTATATTCACATATATAAATGAAATAAAAATTCAAACAATCAAAACCACTCCTAAAAGTCAAACTCAAATCTACTCAAAATCCATCCTAAGCCTTTCAAGTCAATATCTTCAACTTAGCCAAATCAACTTCAAATCAATCCAAACTCTTGATTTTCCTTCATGATTCAATCAACCATACAATCATGAATCCAAATATAAATACAAACTTCAATCACAAAATAAAAACTCAATTCAAAAAATCAAAGCCAAAATTCATTCATGTTCTTCCTTTGAATATGAAATTGTCAAATGAATCAAAACCCATTTGACTTCAAGCCACCGCAAATGGATTTATATTTCCAACCATAAGTCCATATGTTCAATCATACTCAAATCAAGCTTTGACCAAGCCATTTGACTCACTTAGGCTCACTTGACCCAAAGTGACCTAAAGTACTATGAGCCAAATTCTAATCCTAATCAAATTGGATTGAATCAAACTCACCTATGCTCTCATCACGATCAACAATCATCATGAGATGATCAATCAAATCGGTCAAACCAAGTCATACCTATGGGTTGAAAAGTCAACACTTAGCCAACATTAAACTAATATAAAATCCACCATTAGCCAAATTGATTGAAGCCATTCAAGTTCATTCATGACCTATGTTGAACTTGACCAAGTCAACATTTGAGCCTAACAAAATTGGCCACTTGAACCAAGTTGAACCAACTTGACCTAAAAAGTCAAAATGTGTCAAAACTTGATCTAAGCCAAATTGATTGAAACCAATGGGTCGAGTTCATTCCAAATCACTTATTGAACTTGACCAAAGCCTCAATTAGCCAACTAGACCTAACCTAGCCCAATTGATTTTGAACCCAACTTGACATAAAGGACCATGTTGAGCCAAATTCAAACTTAACCAAAATTGATTGGAAATAAAGATACCAATCCACTTCATATGACTAACCAAACCTAAACCTACATATGACCTAGCTCAACTATGTCAAATGGGTCAAATTAGTCAGCTTGACCCATTTGACCTAAATGAGGTCATATGAACCAAATTCAAACCTAAACCAAATTGAATCAAACCAAAGCCACCAAAATATTTCAAATGGTCATATGAACTTGACCCAACCTTGGTTTGACCCAATTTTTTCCAATTATCAACTTGAAAGTTGATTCATTTTACCTAAATGGGTCAACATGAGCCAAACCATACCAAATGAACTCCAAATAAATGAAATTTTAAACCTATTTCAACATACAACATATCCAATTTCAAAAAATCAACCAAATGACCATTTTACTCCTAGGCCATAGGGTAAATTTTGGTCAAATCCATGGGAAATTTGGTCAATTCCTCTTCATACCTACTTGATACTCTCAAGTGAACCCTTGGGAAGGTTGTGCACCCAACCCAATGGGATTGGGTTAGCCTAACTCCACCATATGGATAAACCGTGCACATGGCTTGAAATGGACACATGGAAAACCTCTTCCCACTTGTTTTGAGGACATGGCCACTCCACGAATCCACTCCCTAGCCTAAAATGAACTCAAGGACAGCCTAAATGGCCTAACAAATTAGAATATGAGTGACTATTATCAATATTAAATCTAAATTATTTTAAAAATATATGAATCAATTATCAAAATGGAAAGTGTGTTACTTATATCTTATTTATATAAGGATGTGAGTAAAATATAAGGATGTGCTTACTGTAGGTTTCCTTCTTCTCTCTTTTAGTATAGTTTTGAATAGGATTTAGCAAAGTGTATGGTTCATTTGAAAAGAACCTAACACTTGCTTAATTCTATATCCTATTCATTCCTATGCTATTACTTAAGAAGGATACCTATACTTGTACATAAAAAATTGCATAAACAAAATAAATCAACCAACACAAACTTTTGATTCTTTCTTTTCCATTCATTTCTTTGTACACATGTTTTATTTAAGGAATGTGGTATATTAGTAACAACTGGGATTTTGAGGTTTTATAGTCTAAGTAGGTCTTCAAAATCAAATTTAATAATGAAAATGTTCACTTATGCCTTTCATACATTCATTTGTGCATGTGAAAGTTGGATAAGAAACTTGCTACTTAATCAAAATCATCATGCATCATAAACATCCAAATTTTCTTAAAATAAATTACAAAATTGCATTGTGCTAAACATTCCCATTTGTATGTATAGATATGTTTGACTCATTCTTATGTTATACATGTTGGGAAAGAGATGAAGTGATGTATATTTTGAATTTAGTTCATTTTACTTAATCTTAAAATGCCTAATATTTGTTTAGTTCATCTAAACTTAGGATTAATTAAAACACTTAATTAAAACATTCACTAATTAAAACTAAAATATGAATCCAATTTTAGAAATTACTTAATGAAAGAGAAGTTCTCTTTTCCTTCTCTTTTATAACATAGAAATTAATTCTAGGATTCAGTTGAACCTAATCAAAACATAAAATAAAATCAATTCAAAATAATTAAACCACTTGAATGAAACACTCCTATAAGTTGAACATGATTCATACTTAGGAAATTTAACTTAAAAGCCATTAGCATACCACACAAACTTCTAAAGCACACACATTGGTTTAACACTTCTAGCTTTATACATGTTGGGATAAGTGATGGTTTGATAATTTGCTTTTGTTTCTTGATATATGTTTTAGTCTAGTAGGATGTATGTGCATAGAATGAATGGTGGGTCATCTTAGTATAACCATTGTCTTCCGCAGGGGATTGTGCTTAAGGGGCGCTGTGATAAATAAAATATAAATACTTAAAAATTAATTCTAGGATTCACTTGAACCTAATCAAAACATAAAATAAAATCAACTCACAATAACTAAACAACTTGAATGAAACCATCCTTTAAGTTGAATATGCTTCATACTTAGGAAATTCTAACTTAATGCCATTGCTAAGCATACCACAAAAACTTCTAAAACACACACATTAAGCTAAGCCACCACTTCTAGCTTTAGGTTAAGGTGGTGCATGGTTTGATACTTACTTTTATTTTGTGAAATATATTTTAGTCTAGATCTTAGGATGTATGTACGTAGAATGAATGGTAGGGTGATCTTAGTCTAACCATTATCTTCTGTAGGGGATTGTGCTTAAGGGGCACTATAATAAATAAAATATAAATGCTTCTACTGTGAAAGCACTTATACCACTAAGCATAATCCAATAGGCCAGGTGGACTTAGTCATCCATGTGTGTGATGATAAGTCCAATATACAAGCTTGGGATTTGGTATTGTGTTCAACTAATCTTTGTTTAGTACGTGTTAGCTAGATTTACTTTTCCTTTACATGTAATTTTTGGAATTAGGATTTTGGAATGATTGTTATGGGGATTAGGATCAGCATTGGTCATAAGATCTCATCTTATGCACCATGTGAAGTCTTTGGAGCATCTACCTTCCAACCATCCAAAAGAAGGAACCAAAGAAGAAAGAAGAAAAAAAGAATAAAGAAATGAAGCTTGAAGACCCCCATAACAATGATTTCCTTGCTTAATTGCATTTAATTCATTTGTAATCCAGGTTATATAAGGGTAGAGCTCGACTACCCAATTTATTTTTGGGTTTGTGTGGCGGTACCCGACCACAATGGCCTCTTATTCTTTTGTAATTAGCTTTATAAATTGATTGATGATTTGTTTAGCTTGTGCATTAAGTGGCAACCTTTTTTTAGTTTCTTCTTTGATTTATGTATGGTCTGGATGTGGATTAGGCTCTGAGGGAAAAATAAATCTTTTACCAAATTTAATAATTCAAAACTAAAAATAAAGATCTCAAAACCTCACCTAAAGCTTAGGCTAAAAATCAAGATAAAAGAATTAGCAACCCTTTAGCTGGATGGGTACTTCTTTTATAACATCATGCACATATGCATATTGTTTTCACTCTTGATTGTAGGGCTTCCACCTTTACTAGAAAAACTTGGCTTGACTTTTGAGATTCATGGTGGGAACACACCTCCTCCCTTCTCACTGCTTTTGGCCAATAATCTCATTTCTCATGCATTAGGGGTATGAATCCTATTAGCCTGAGTCAAAATGATTGTCCAAAAATGAAAATAAAATTTAATATGATTTGCATTAGATTTAGCTCATTTTAAGCATACCCTTACATGATCTAGTCTCTTTAGGGAGAGAGTTTAAGGACTTAGTCTCTTTCTAAATAAATAAAAGCCTAGCTTTCTTGCATAAAGAATATGACTTGCTTACATCAATTTAAAACCATAGGAGGAGTTAGTTGACAGCCACCCCCAGGTGGTTGTAAGTCCAAGTAGTCGGGTGGGTTGTCCTCTGTTGTGGAGGAAAACACAATACCCATTTTCACTTTAGATTTAGGTTGTGGTTTTGGCCCTCACCAAATCTCCCTAGATTTAGGTTCTGAGGTCGCTTCTCCCCTTTGTGGTATGATTCCTCACCTCTTAGCCATTTTCTTAATCTTATATTATGGAATCATAAGTCCTGAATTTATAATGAAAAGTTTAACTCAAACAAATTAAATCAATTTCAAAAATGTAAAGCCTAACCATAGGATAGTTTGGGATGCTCGCTAGGTTTTCTAGCATCGTGGGCATCACCTACTTATCTTCTTTTGGCTTCGATAATAACCACCTCTCTTTGATCAATCCCATTTGACCTTCCAAAATAAACTAATCGATTGATAGTCCTACCTATTAAAATCTTTGGAGACAATGATCATTTACCTTAATCGAGAGTATTCCTAAGGAATCTCATTCCTTAGGATGTAATTAACTATGGGGTCTTTCCCTTGTAGAAAACTTAATGAACTCGATTTAAAATAAACCTTACTTTACTTTTCCATGTAATATAGGGGAAAAATTCTTTGGTACACATACAGACCCATTGTCCTTACGAGTCCTTATTGAAGTGATTAGATACATTGTAGGGTGGTGTTTTCTATCTTTCGAGACAATACACCTCTCCTCAATTTTGTACTAGATCACCCTCTATAAAAATATTTGTGAATCTACGTGGTGTCAAATTGCATAAAAACTAAGTAAAATCTAATGGTTGACCAAGTCAACACTTAGCCAAAATAGAACCCAACATAGCCAAAATACACCATAGGCCAAATTGATTGAAACCATTGATCTAAGTTCATTCATGACCTATGTTTGAACTTGACCAAGCAACATTTGAGCCTAACCTAGCCCAATTGGCCACTTGACCCAAGTTGACCCAACATGACCTAAAAAGTCAAACTGTGACAAAACTTGATCTAAGTCAAATTGATCAAAACCAATGGGTCAAGTTCACTCCAAATCACTTATTGAACTTGACAAAAGCCTCAATTGGCCAACTAGACCTAACCTAGCCCAATTGACCTTAGGCCCAACTTGACCTAAATGGGTAATGTTGAGCCAAATTTGAACTTAACCAAAATTGATTGGAAACAAAGATACTAATCCACTCCATATGACTAACCAAACCTAAACCTACCCATGACCTAGCCCATATAGGTCAAATGGGTCAAATAGGTCAACTTGACCCATTTGACCTAAATGAAGTCATATGAGCCAAATTCAAAACTAAACCAAATTGAACCAAACCAAAGCCACCAAAACATTTCAAATGGTCATATGAACTTGACCCAACCCTTGGTTTGACCAATTTGACAAATTGGTCAACTTGACTCATTTTGACCTAAATGAGTCAACATGAGCCAAACCTTATCAAATAAATTCCAAACTTCATGAAACTTGGCAAAACCTAGTTTCTCAACATACATAACATATCCAAACTAAAATCAAGAAATGGCCATCCTCCCTCAAGGCCATAGAACAAATTATGGACTAACCCATGGGTAATTTGGTCATACCTCTTCATATCAACTTGATTTTATTAGCTCAAGTGGACCCAATGAAAGTGGTGCACCCTACCCAATGGGTTTTGGTTAGCCCAAATGGCCCTAAGGCCAAACCCCATTCAGGGCTCATTCCAAATCCTCCTTCTACTCAATTTGATGCACATGGGAGGTTGACAATCCACTCAAGGCCTCAAACCAACCATGTGCAAAGAGCTAATAGATCAAACAACCTCTCCATTGTGGCCAATTGGATCAAAATGGCAAAGGAGGTGTCGACCATCTGATTTCCATAAAGGGAGATATACTCCACTAATTCAATTCAAAATTAACATTCCCTCATTCGATTAAAGCATAAAGAGTGTTAGGTAAGATCAGAGAGCCTTCCTAAGCATTCTAAGAGCGATTTAAAAAGGGATCTTCTTGGTTTTCTCCATTGAAAAATAGGGGAGCTCACTTGAATCTTAAACTTTTTCCTCACTCAAAATTATCCTAATTCCTCTAGCACACTCCCTCAGAAGACCAATCCGAGTGCACTCAAGCTCTCATTGAGTTCCCACAGCAAGGAGAGGAGGAATTTAATCAAAGCAACAAGGGAGATCAAGTGGTGTTGGTCCATAGGAAGATCCACTCAACCCCAAGGCTTGAAAATTTCAACAGGGTTTTGTCTCCACTACTAAGCTACCCTATCGATCTGAGCACCGATCACCATGGGTATGGAATTTTCACCGCCTAGCATAAGAAGTGTTGGTCTTTATGAAAGGAATTTTAAGTCATGCAAAATTTGGATATGTCCTTAGTAGCTTTAGATGGTGTGGGAACAATTTTGTTCTAATCCAAGCTTAATTGAGCTCAGATCTTCCCCTAGATCATGGACAGTCTCTATTGATCCTAGGGGAATAACTAGGGAGATCCTGGCCTTCCATCCACGCATTTTGGATGGACGACCGATATTATTACCACATTTTAGAATTAATAATGTTTTTATAAACCGCGGGATGATCACTGGCTGTTTGATCCTTGATCGAATGGTAGGGATTAAAGTGCATCCCACTGCTGTGCCGCCATTTGGATGGGATGTTTAAGTGGGGAGCTCACCACGCGATGTGTGTAAAGCACGTTGACCGCCTCCACTACGTGTCATGCTGTGAATTGAGGGATTAGTTAGGAAATTTATTTAATAATTATTAATCTCCTAATTTTCAAATATTCATATCTCCTTCAATAAAATTCAAAAAGATATGAGGTAAAATTCTATGGAAAGATAATTCAACTTATAATATTTTAAAAATAATTTTAATGAATTTTAAATTATTCTTTTCTCTAATTTTGGATTTTATTAGAAATCATATTTTACAAATTACTTTTTAATTAATCCCCTCATTAATCCCAAACTTCTAGGGTATATTTTAGGAGATGACAACTGCCTCCCCTAATTTTCTTGGGATTTATTTAAGGCTTAATTGGGGGAATTGCAAATGTGTTTCTTAATTACCCTCCTTATGTATTTAAGGATAATTAAGGTATGATTAGTGGTTTTAATCCATTATTAGAGTTGATTAAGGCCAGATCCAGTAGGTAGGAAGTTTAGGGAATAATTTTCAGGCATTCCCCCTAAGCTATTCCCTAAACCCCCTTTTTCTTTTCTTAATCCTCTCTTAATTAAGGGTTAATTCATTAATTATCCCCTTAATTAATTTCTAAAAATTCTAAAGACTTCCAAAACTTAATTATTCTACCTTGGGTAGATGCTTAGATGTTTAATAGCCTAAGTTCAATTAAGAAAATCAAAACCCAATTCATATGTGTAAAAGGGTGATTTGAAATTACTTAAGCTAAACCCCTTAGCTTAATTAACCATTAATCATGAGCTAAATTGCATTAGGACCTTTTATTCCTAGGTGCATTGCAAGTTTAAATTCATTGTGAGTTTTTATGTCATCTCATTGGCTCATAATTATTTGGTTAACTATGCTATGGTGTAAGTTTAATTTCTTAATTCATAACCTTAACAAAACTTAAAATAAATATAATCATCTAAAAATTAAACTAAAATGTCAAACACATGTGGGAATGGGTTAGGAACAGGAAACTCAACTCACCTTTTTAAAATTAAATCAAACTTAAAACTAAACAAAAATCACATTGAATTAACTTTCATTTATTTTAAACATTCTTATTCCATAAGAATGTCTTTATGATTTAATTAAAGTGAATGTGTTTACATGCTTTCATTGCTTTGATTCTTTCCCCAATATGTTAAATTTGTATGTCATGTGGTTTCATGCATCCATATTTTTCAAATTCAAAATTAAAAAATGAAATTGTTTACTTTATGTCAAATTTGCATGTGTTGGCTAAAGTAATAATATGAGTGGCTATTATCACTACTAGATTCAAATTATTTTAAAAAACATATAAATCTTTATCAAATATGAAAGTGTGCTACTTATGTTTTAATTATGAGCTTATATGTGAGTATAAGGTGAAGCTTAGATATTTTCTTTTTTATGTTAGTATAGTCTTGAATAAGAGTTGGTAAGATGTATGGTTCATTTGAAAAGAACCAAACACTTACCTAATTCCATATCCTATTCATTCCTATGCTATCACTTAAGAAGGCTTACCTATACTTGCACACATAAATTGCATAAAAAAAATGAATCAATTAATACAACTTATGCATTCTTCTTTTCCATTTCATTTCTTTTGTACACATATTTGTATTTAAGGATAGTGGTATATTAGTCTAGACAACCCTGAGATTCTGAAGCTTTAATTAGCCCTAAGTAGGTCTTATACCTTACACCTCTGGTTAACAATGGTGCTGTACTCACTTATGCCTTTCTTACTTTCATATGTATATGTGAAAATTGGATAAAGAAACCCTTTTCTACTTAAGAAAAATCATGCATATTCAACTTCCAAATTTCCTTAAATAGATTACTTAGCATACATCATAAAGTGTGTTAAATATTCTTATTTGTATGTATAGATATGCTTAGGACTCATTCATATGCATGTTATATATGTTGGGAAAGAAATGAAGTGATGTGTATTATGTGGATTTAATTCATTTTATGTAATCTTAAAAATGCCTTTCTTTTTTAATAGGTTTGTTTAGAGTTCATATAAACATTGGATTAATTAAAATATTTAATCAAAACATTCACTAAACAAAACTAAAATGTGAAACTACTTTAGAAATTACTTAGGTTAGGGAAGGAAAGGGAACTTATCTTCTCTTTCCCTCTCTTCATAACTTAGTAATTAATTGTAGGATTCATTTGAAAAAAATCAGAACATGAAATAAAATCTACCCAAAATAATTAAACAACTTAGATGAAACCCTCCTTTATGTTGAACATGCTTTCAAAGTCATAGCTAAGCATATCACACAAACCTTTAAAGCACACACATTAGACTAAGTCACCACTTCTAGCTTTAGGTTAGGGCAGTGTTTGGTTTGATGTTTTATTTTGTGATATATGTTTTAGACTAGATGTTAGGGTGTATGCTTTAGAATAAATGGTAGGATGCTCTTAGTCTAATCATTATTCTGCAGAGGATTGCTTAAGGGTGCTATCATAAATATAAATATAAAAGCTTTTGCTGTGCTTTATACCTAAGCATAATCCAATAGGCGGACTTAGTCACCCATGTGGGGTGATAAGTTTAATATGCATGCTAAAGATTTATGTGGTTTTTAGCTAATCTTTATTTTGTAGGTGTTAGTTAGATTTCCATTCCTTTTCAAGTAAATTTGCAATTAGATTTTGGAATGATTATTATGGGGATTAGGATGAGCATTGGTCATAAGATCCTATCTTATGCATCATGTGAAGCTTTGGAGCATCTACCTTCTAACCATCCATAAGAAGGAACAAAAGAAGAAAGAAGAAAAGAAGAAGAAAGAAGAAAAGAAGAAAGAAGAAATGAAGCTTGAAGACCCCCATAATAATGAATTCCTTGCTTACTTATAATTTCATCTTGGTTGTATAAGGGTAGAGCTCGGCCACCCAATTTTACATTTTTGGGTTTATGCGGTGGTGCTCAACCACAATGACCTTTTATTCTTTTTCTGATTAGCTTTATAAATTGATTGATGATTAATTTAGATTTTGCATTAAGTGGTATCTTTTCTTAGTTTCTTCCTTGCATTATTTATGGCCTGGATGTGGATTAGGCTCTTTAGGGAAAAATAAATATTTTACCAAACTTAACAACTCAAATTAAAAATAAAGAACTCATAACCTCACCGAAAGCTTAGGTTTAAAATCAAGATAAAAGAATTAGCAACCCCTTAGCTGGATGAGTGTTTCTTTTGTAATATCATGCATAAATGCATCTTATTTCACTCTTTATTGGAGGGCTTCCTCCTTTTCCAGAGAAACTTGGCTTGACCTTCGAAAGCCATGGTGGAAACACGCCTCCTCCTTTCTCATTGATTTTGGCCAATAACTTTATTGCTCATGAATTAGGCATATGAATCTAATTAGCTTGAGTCAAAATAATTGTCCAAAAATGAAAATAAAATGAAATTTAAATTGCATTAGATTTAGGTCATTTGAAGCATGTCCCTTCATGATCTAATATTTTTAGGGAGTGAGTTTAAGGACTTAGTCTCTTTCTAAATAATTAACATCCTAGCTATCTTGCATAAGCATTAAGACTTGCCTACATGTATTTAAAATCATAGGAGGAGTTAGTTGGTAGCCACCCCCAAGCAATTTTAAGTCCAAGCTATTGAGTGGTTTTTCCTCTCTTATGGAGGCAAACCAAATGCCCATTTTTGACTTAGATTTAGGTTGTGCTTTCGACCCTCACCAAAGCTCCCTAGATTTTGATTCTAAGGTTGCTTCTCCCTTTTGTGGGCCATAAGCTTAAATCCTCACCTCTTAGGAATTTCCTTAATCATGTGTTAAGGAATCATAAATCCTAAATTTCTAATGAAAATTGCAACTCAAACAAACTAAATCAATTTAAAAAAAAATAAAGCTCAACTGTAGGATAGTTTGAGATGCTTGTTAGGTTTCCTAGCATCGTGGACATCTCCTACTTATCTTCTCTTTTGGCTTCGATAATAACTCTCTTGATCAATCCCATTGATCTTCAAAATGAGCAAATAGATTGATAGTCTTTCCCATTGAAAGACAATGATCATTTATTTTAATTGAGAGTTTTTCTAAGGAATCTCCATTCCTTAGGATGCAATTAACTATGAGAGAATGCCCTTGTAGGGAACTTAATGAACCTAGTTTAAAATAAACCGTGCTTTTTTCATGTAAAGTATGGGAAGAATCTCTGGTATATATGCATACCCATCATCCTTAGGAGTCTTTATTGAGGTGATTAAGTCCATTAAATGGTAGACTTCTATCTTCGAGATAGACATTATTCCTTGATGACATGCTCGATCACGAATAAGTCATCTTGTGCATGGCATCCCAAAAAGATGAATTTATATATGCTTGCCTTTTCATTTCTCCCCACAGATTTGAAAGGTGACTCCTATAGAAAATTTTCTAACCAATAGGGTGCCTTAATAAATTATATTCGATAATGGTACTACATTTAAGAGCACTAAAATCTTTTTTCTGAGACACATCATAGATTGGAGGCTTTACCATTTACTAGTAGGGAAATTGACTTAGCGTAAGCCTTCAATAAAACTTTCATCCAAATGTTAAAAAAGATACTCAACAACAAAGTTTATCTAAATTCAAGCTTTGGCCACCATAGAAATATCTGCCAACTTAATCTGATTCTACTTAATGCAGGGTAAGTAGTCCTACCATTAAAGTCCAACTTCCATCATTAAGGATGACATAATATAAAACAAACAATGCCAAGTTTTAAGAGCTCAAAGGTTTAGAGGAGAGATGGAAGTAGAATGGGGGATAAAGCCCCTTGTGGCACTCACTCATTAATGTTCTAGGTCGAGCTAACATGTTATCTTGATAGTGTGTCAGCCCATTGGTTACTTGTCTAGCAGCTGTAAGTCTATAAACTTTCTTCCTAACTTGACCATTGGAAACTGACAAGCGCCTTATTAGTTTGGTAGGCCTTACTACATAGCCGGTAAGCTACCCATGTTAACTTTGTTTAAGAAGATGTAACTTTACACACTTTTTTCTTGGACTAGCCATCATGATATGACTGGGTCGAGTATATTTGAGGCTTAGGATAAGTCCCCTAGTGGGTCCTTTCCTCCTGACTACTTTAAATCTAGGTCTAGTCCTTACACGAGACTCCCCGCTTAGTAGTCGCCCTAGGTTGGATAGCATCTATCCCGCTGATGACAGAGTATCCCGGCGATCATTTTCATCTGTGAACATGTAAGTTTACAAGCCTTCTTCTTAGATTGATCATCGCAAATCAACAGTCACCTTAGGATGGTTGGTTAATCTTATGCTAGTAAAGACCCATTCGGTGGATACACACTCATGGCAGATGTAAGTCTACAAGCTTTCTCCCAGAGTTAGCCACCTTATGACTATAGGATTTCTTTTAAGGGGTGCTAGATAAAGCCCCTAGCGGCACCTCTCCTATGGGCACTCTATTTGGATCACATCCTTAGTGACCCCATATAGACACTACTTGGGTTACTCTTGGATTGGACAGTCCCCCTTTCCTAGTAACCACCCCTGTGGTTAGAGAATTTCTCTTACGGATATGCAGATTCTCCCTTGGTCTAGTAAGTCTGAGACAGGACTACGATGATATTAGCTCATTCTCAATATGGTCCCTCACACACCAACAAGGTCCATGCAAATATATAAAGAAAATAGATATTTTCTCTTATGGATTAGAAGGAAAATCCATAGCGGTACTTTTTCCCAAGCAGGCATCCTATCTTTAGGCCAGTGTCAGCAAAACTCCTTATTAGAATCGCCTGACTACTTTTGAGCTATGATAAGTCATTGGGTCAGCACTCTCTCAGTAGTCGCCTTTAGGATAGGTTCAACTTATTGTGCCACCAACAGGTCACCCCAACGGTCATCCTTGCTTTGTAAGATATAATTCTATAATGCATTCTTTCCAAAGACGTCGGCACAAGGCGCCTTAGGTTGTGTTCGATTTGTTATGCTATCAACCAATCACCCTGGTTCCTTGATAGGAAGTTGTAATGCTTCAAGCTTTTCACTTGACCATTGCATCAAAGGCACCCCTTAGGTTGGTTAGCTCTACCCCATGATCGGTAGACTATCCCTTTGGATTTGTAAATCTATGATAGGTCTAGAATGATATTAGCTCCTTCTTAGTAGATCCATCATACATTGACATGGTCCATCCAAAATTAAATTGATTCTGACTGTTCTTGAGTTGATATGAGTCCACAATTCACTCAAATAGTCACTTTAGGTTGGGTTAGATTTGTTGTGGTACCAGCAAATGACCCCAGTGGTTCCTTATTTAGGAGGATGAAATTCTACAAGCTTTCTTTCTGACTTGACCATTGCACACTGAAAGGAAACCCTTAGGTTGGTTAGTCCTACCTCATGGTCGGTATACTTTCCCTTTGGATTTGTAAATCTAAGATAGGTCTTGGCTGATATTAGCACTTATTTAGTTGATCCACTGCACACCGATAGGTTCCATCAAAAATGAAATTAACTTTGACTATTTTTGAGTTGATATGAGTCCATAATAGCATTCACTCAATAGTCACCTTAGGTTGGGTTTGATTTATTGTGCTACCAACAGATCACCCTAGTGGTTCCTTGTTTAGGAAGTTATAAGTCTACAAGTTTTCTTCCTAACTTGACTATTACACACCAAAAGGCACCCCTTAGGTTGGTTAGCTCTATCTCATAGCCGATAGACTATCCTTTTATATTTGTAAATTTAAGACAGGACAAGGTTGACATTAGCCCCTTCTCAGTAGATCCATCACACATCGATAGGGTCCATTTCTCAAATTACCATCCTCCCTCAATTATCCAAATTAAATCTATCTTATCCCTAATAGATTCGAGCTCATATTTCTAGCAGATGTGCCCTCCAAAACCAAATCATATCCTCTCCCTCAGTGGAGCCTCAAATTATAAGCCAATAAATCAAATTAATTTCTCATCCCCAGTGGACACTGACTAATTAAACCAAATCAAATTTCTCCCTAGCCAGGAATAAACCATATCCTCTCTCTAGTGGAGCCCTCAAAAAATTAAACCTCTATCCCTAGTGGATAACCTGAACTTGCTTGCCTAGTGGAAGGTTCATGCACTTATCCCCAACAGATCTTTTCTCCCTAAATCATGTCAAATAAACTCAATCCTTTATCCTCTATGAATAATCTGAACCTACTTCCCTAGTGGAAGGTTCACATGCTTGATCCCTCAAAGGACCCTTCCTTCCTCTCTTGTACCCTTAGCATAAGTTAACTTGCATAGCACTAAGATCTTTATTCTTTCTACATCTCAGGTTTAGGTAGATCATTTCTAGCGAATCCTTGATGATGTTGTTGATCATCTCCAACACCAATACATGTGTGTGCCTCGGTTACACCACACCTATTGGGCACCCTTTTGTTGACCTCACCTTTGAAGTGAGCTCTCGACTTCCTCATCATATATCTAGGATTCTTGTAGACACTAAGAGCTCATTGTCTTAAGACACTTCTAGTGATTAGGTGAACACTTATCCTAAGTTTAGAGACTTAGAAGGCTTAGCCATAGGAATAGTTTATGTCTTAGGGACATAAGAAAACTTGCCTACCCTATGGCCTAAACCCAACCCATGCTTTCCTTCTCAAACCAAACCTCAAATTCAAATATCAAACTCCAAATCATAAATCAAATTCCAAGCCAAATGATTAAAGCCCTTGATCAAACCCTTCCTAAGCCCTTTGATTTCATCTTATGGACTTAACCTTAACCAAATTTAAATCAACCCCAATTCAATTGATTTTTTTAATCTCAAATTAAATATCAAATCATAAATCAATTCTAAACCAAATAACTCAGTCTCAAATTAAATTCAAGAAAAAATTTCCCTCCTAAGTCTTATGAACCACTCTCATAAACTTAGTCAAAAATCAATCCAAACTATCCCAAACTAAATAGATTTCTTTATAAATCAATTGTTCCTTCATTTATATTCACAAATATAAATGAAATCCACCCTCCAATGACCAAAATCAAATCAAACTAAATAGGTTTCCTTTATTAGCCCTTTTGACCTACACCCATAAGCTTGGTCAAATTTGCTTCCAAATCACTCCAAACTCAAATGATTTTTTCATGAACCATTAATATTTTCATTTATATTTCCAAATATAAATGAAATATAAATCTAAATTGCCAAAATAAAACTTAAATCAAATCAAATTTTCAATTTTATCCATTTTAAGATAATTTCTTGAACTTGGCTAAATGATACCCAAATCAATTCAGAACCCATGAATTTCTTAATGATTCAATCATTCCTTCAATCATTGTTCCAAATATAAACATAAACTACAATTATCAAATCAAATTCAAGTCAACTCAAGTCAATCCTATGTTGACCCCTTTTGACTTGAAATTATCATATGAACCAAAATCTATTTGACTCCAAACAAATTGCAATTGGATTTATATTTCAATCCTAGGTTCATATGTGAATTCAACTAAACTTGAATCAAGCCATGGTAAAGCTAATTGACCCATTTAGGTCCACTTGACCTAAAGTGACCTAAAGAATCTTTTGAGCTTAATTCTAATCCAACCCAAATTGGATTGAACTAAGCCCATCCAAACCTCATATCATGATCAACAATCATGCTAGGTTAATCAATTGTCTTGAATTGGGTCAAACCAATTCAACCTAGCCCATTGACTAAGTCATCCTTTAGCCCAAATGAAACCTAAACTAGCCAAAACACACCATATGTCAAATTGATTAAAACCTTTGATTCAAACTAATTCATAATCAATGATTGAACATGACCAAACCCTCAATTGAGCCAAACCAAGTCCAATTGGCCATTTGACCCAAGTTGACCCAAATTGGCCAAAAAAGCCAAAATAGGTCAAATCATAATCCAACCCAAATTGATTGCAACCAATGGTTCAAGTTCATCCCAAACGGATTATTGAACTTGGACAAAGCCATTATTGAGCTTAATTTGACCAATTGGTCAACCTAACCTAAGCTAGCCCAAATTGACCTAAAGGGTCAAATTGGCCAAAATCCAAATGAAATCTAAATTTATTCAAACCAAAGCATACAATCATTTTCAAATAACCAATTGAACTTGAACCAACACCGAACCTAAGCCAATTTGGCCAATTTGGTCAAATTGGTCAACTTGACTCATTTGACCTATATGAATCCAAAAGACCCAAAATCAAATCAAAAGCAAATTGAATCAAACTAATGACATAAATACACTCCAAATAGTCATGTTAACTTGACCCAACCCTTGGTTTGACCCAATTTGACTAATTGATCAACTTGACTCAACCTAACCTAATTTGACCTAAATAGGTCAAATCAAGCCAAATCAAACCAAATAAATTGCAAACCACTTGAAATTTTGGCTAACCCACTTTTGATCCATTTCAATTTTGCCCAAATCAAACCCATAGACAAATGACCACTTTGACCTTGGGTCTAGGCATCCCATGATAAGACAC